>OU466862.2:65618208-68018208 GCA_911865555.2 Thlaspi arvense | reverse complement strand
TCGATTCGACGGAGAGATTTTGAGACTTTCTCGCTAGGTTAGGGTTTAGATCGGGCCCGGCTTTGATTGTGTGTGTGTATCTACGGATGAGAGAGGGCTTTTGTGGGTTTTATAATCGCTGCGGCTGACAGATGATCACCTGTGCTTTTTAGCCGTTGTATAAATATTTGGAAATACGGAATTTTAATGGAAATTACTCTTCTTCTTGTTTAAATCTTATTAGATAATGAATTTCAAAATTTTGTTAGTTAAGCTGTGTAAACTTAATTTTACGATTAGTAGCACTTAATACGACTCCGAAAATATTCAGGTTGAAGTGGGCCTGACTATAACATATGCGGCATATGTGGGCTTCGTATTGGGCCAAGGCCCGGGTTGCTAGATACACATGCATATTCCTCCTTAGTCTCTCAATCGGAATCTTTGCACTTGATCCTCTCGCGACATCACTTCAATGGCGGCATTCGCAAGGATCGGCGGCCGGCATCTGAAATCCACCGGCCTGATAAACTTACCCTCCTCATATTTCTTCAATCAACGCCGTGGCGTTGCCTCCAAACTCTTTGTTGGTGGTACTCTCTACTTCCTTGCCGGTTTGATCAATATAATCCAATATTATATCTGGAGAGATGATTTGTCGGTTGATTGAATTGAATGATATTCTTAGCTAGAAATTGGAAGTCATTTAGTCGTAGACTCAGTACTGGCATCGTCTCTACGGTTTTTGTGGATGGAATTTCAAACCATCGTTGGCAGTGAATGCAATTTTTTTGACTGTGATGCAGTAAAATGCGATAAGTTTACCTCTTTCATATGAGAGAGTCTCTCAGAGAAGAGATTATGCTCTGTATAAGCTATGACTGTTATTCTTGCCAAGTGTGGCCTTTAATCTGTTCGCAATCTGGTTTTGAGCCTCATGGGATTAGCAAATACCTGATGTCTTTATCCCAAGAGAAACTATCTGTTTTTTCTGTTTGCTGTTGACTGTGAATTTACAATCTCCAATAATGCTCATTTCCCAATCAATCCTGTTTTTTGTTCCTCTCAGGATTATCGTTTTACACTACCGAGCAAGGATTGTCTGAGGCATTTTCACAATGTGGCCAAGTTGTTGAAGGTATAATATCCAGTATACATTATTTTTGTTCGCATCAAAGGTACATCGATTCCACATGTTATACGCTCTTCGTATCTGAGAGTTTTTTTGAGTTGTTTTATTCCTCCTCCTCTCAGCTCAAATAGTCATGGATAGAGTCTCTGACAGATCCAAAGGTTTCGGTTTTGTGACATTTGCTTCCGATGATGAAGCTCGCAAGGCTTTGATGGAGTTTAACGGACAGGTATGATGTATTTGTCTTGACGATTTCACTTGTTAAAAACTGTTTCTCTTGGTATTGGTAACACTAACCGATTCTTTTCAGCAATTAAACGGCCGTGTAATATTTGTGGACTACGCAAAGGCGAAGCCAAATTTTGGTGGCGGCGGTGGCTTACCAATAGCTAGAGGACCACCTGAGCCAGTGGTAGTAGCTGACACGACATCTGAAACATTGAAAAGTGACGAACCGAAATGAAAATATGTAGCCAGAAAGCAGAGAAAGCTCCGGTAGATTTGTTAATCTGAAAGCACTTTCAGAAGTGTTGTTGGTGGTTGGTTTGCTCTTAGTTTATGTGTAGAGACATGAGCAAGCTTCAGTATTAGCTTTCTACTTGCTCTTTGCTTCTTTATGATAACTGGGATGGTCTTTCATTAGATGGAATTGTAGCAGATGCAATTATCACATCAAAAAAGAGAAGAAGTATTACAGAAGAGTGTCAAATTCATCAAATGTATCGGTTCGAAGCCGAAACAAAGATAACCGAGTTAAAAACCAAACTATTACAATAACCGATACGGAAACTAACCGAATTCTGTACGTGGCATGATTTGCACCAATTGCAAAGGAGAAGTCCCTTCGGTTTTAGTGAATCATCGGACCTCCACGTCTACGGATAAAGATCCTCGTCCTGCCACGTCATCGTCTCTTTTCTCCCCTCTCGCCCCCAAACTTGAGCATCATCAATTCGAGCCCAGCTCAATTGTTTCGTGTTTTTCTCCTTTTTTAAAAAAAAATCTTCTCCAACCAAAATTCGAGCGGCTGATTTTTGTAAGCTTTCATGTAGATGGCAGTTAAGCTACAGCGGCCGGGTCCTGTATCGTTAAGGTAAACCAAGCTTACAGTGATATCTCCCTCTCTGTTTGTTTCGGGAAGTTTTTCGATTTTATGGTCCTTTCGCTGATTTCCTTAGCAAGAAGTTACAATTTCCTGCCGATTGTAAACGTACAGTACAAAGTACCTTTTCCTCGCGATCCTTTTTGGGTTGAACTTTGCCCATCTTACACTTATAAGTTTGGTTTATTGAGAAATCAAGCGAAAAAGACGAAACTTTTAAAGAATGTTAAAATTAATTTTGTAGTATTAGAGCAGCTTGAAGAAGAGCATGAAGGAGCTGAAATTTTTGAAAATGAATTTAATTTTATTTTTCGGTAATCTATCCTTAACAGTGTAGTTTAGCTCTCGTTGTTAATGGGTAGAGATTTGGTCGCTTATCGGTATAAACAACAAAGTGGAAGAAAATAGATATTTATCTCTACAGTGGTAATCTGTATACCACTCTTTTGATTTTTTGCTTTCCTTATTCATTTAATCGTTGCATTTGTAGCTCTTCAAACCCTTGTCTTTCGCGGATGTCCACTCGAACCTCTATTTCCTGCAGAAGGGTGGTAGAGTTGAATTATATATCAAACCGCTGGGGAAATTCGAGGAGCAGGTTGTTTGATGTTCTGGAGAGTAGGAACTACTTTCTTCATAGAAAATTTCTGGGAAACAAGAAGATAAGCTGGTCTAAATCACGGAGGACGATGCAGCGTTTTCTCCTTGCATCTGCTGACGATGGAGTGGCTGTTAATGGGAGCCCCCAGTCAAGAGCTAGCGAGGATGTTGAAGACATGAGGGCCAAACTCACTGGATCACTACAAGATGAGTACAACTGTGATGAACTCATCCAGTCTTTGCATGATGCTGCCAGAACTTTTGAACTGGCGCTTAAAAAGAAGATTTCCTCTTCCAAATTACCATGGTTTTCAGCAGCCTGGCTGGGAGTGGATAGAAATGCGTGGGTCAAGACGTTTTCTTATCAGGTATGTACCGTTTTAAAATCAATGCATCCGAGTGGTTATATTTTTGGTGAAGAACAAAAAGTTCTCTTCCCACTGCGCATTTAGCTTCCACGAAGTATTTCTTGTCATATTTTTAGCTATACTAGCTAAATTCATCTCCTGTTGTTCATCATTCTCAGGCTGCCGTGTATTCCTTACTACAAGCTGCAAATGAGGTTTCGTCTAGAGGAAACAACAGAGACAAGGATCTTAATGTCTTTGTACAAAGGAGGTACTGCGCCACTTCCTCCATGACTAAGAACTATGGCATTCATTGTTACTGGAAATTGTCAACAGTTCGTTTTTATGTACTGCACAGCTTTATTAATAGAAATGCACGTCTTGAACTTTAGCTGGTAGGCAACTTTCTCAGAAAAGTTTAGCAATGAAATGGCGTTGTTGGCTTTCCAACTTAGCTCAGTCTCCAGATGGCTGCTTATCTTAAACAGTAAAATTAGTTTTTTTTTGGTTCTTGCCTTTGAAAGATATGCAACAAAGTATTAGTTTGAGATTTATGTGGTGTTGGTTTGATATTTATGTCCCACATAGTCTTTCAAAGAGTTTCTTTTCAAAGCGTTGATATGTTTCCAACTAGCAGCTTATGATTTTAAATAATCTCATCATCATGCAGTTTATCTCGCCAAGCTGGTCCTCTTGATAGTATGATGCGGGATAAACTATCCTCCAGTCACCCTGAAGCCAATGAGTGGTTTTGGTCTGACCAAGTTCCTTCTGTGGTGACATCTTTTGTGAATTGCTTTGAGGGGGACCAACGATTTGTTGCTGCTACTTCTGCGTATGTGATTTCTTTTGACTCTCGTAATATAAGTTCTGTGAAACACACGTTTGACTGTTAAGTAACGATGCTTGATGGTTCATTCCAGTTATGCCAAAGGCAAGTCCTCAGCTGCAAGCAACGAGATTGAGGTGTCACTTCTCATGCTTGTGCTGAATTGCATCGCCGCAGTCACAAAACTTGGCCCGACCAAACTTTCGTGCCCGCCCTTCTTTTCTGTGATTCCAGATACAACAGGAAGATTGATGGACAAATTTGTTGACTTTGTTCCACTCCCTCAGGCCTATCATTCAATAAAAAGCCTAGGTCTACGCCGAGAGTTTCTTGTTCATTTTGGTCCCCGGGCAGCGGCATGCAGAGTCAAAAGTGACTG
Source organism: Thlaspi arvense (assembly GCA_911865555.2). Lineage (NCBI taxonomy): Eukaryota > Viridiplantae > Streptophyta > Magnoliopsida > Brassicales > Brassicaceae > Thlaspi > Thlaspi arvense. Next base: position 68,013,840 of record OU466862.2, on the reverse strand, counting down.
CTCTACAGATGAGGTTGTCTTCTGGGTCGATCTAATACAAAACCAACTGCTGCGGGCTATTGATCGGGAGAAGATATGGTCAAGATTAACAACGTCTGAAAGTATCGAGGTAATGAATAGTGACTTACAGAGGAACCTCTGTGCAGGGTACATGTGAGCTCATTTTAATACTTGAAATATTCAAGAATTGTGTCCAAGTATAGGGAACGTAATTGCTTCTCTGGATTCACCATGTTGAGTTTGTTGGATGTACCATTTACTGTACCTGCTCTTGAAATTGCTGTTTAGAATGTAAGAATGTGGCAGAAATAGTTCGCAAATTAAAGTGTATATACTATCTGGGGTCTTCATATAGTGGCACTTATTGAAACATAAATCCGATTTTTGTGGTGTATAACGACTCATAGTGCGTTTAGATTGTTAAAGTTTGCAGTAAAAACATATGGTTGAATACTTGAATGTGAATATCTGGGGAGTTTATCAGGATCTGTTGCTGATGCCTTGCAGGTTTTGGAAAGAGATTTAGCTATTTTTGGCTTCTTCATTGCCTTAGGCAGGAGCACGCAGTCTTTTTTAGCTGCAAATGGTTTTAATTCGCTGGAGAATCCCGTGGAAGACCTTGTCAGGTGACTCGTTGTTTTTCTTTTGTTTGCTTGCCATACTCTTCGATCCACCATACCGCTTAAACTCGCTATCTTCTTTATTCAGGCACTTCATCGGGGGCAGTCTCCTGCAATATCCTCAACTTTCTGCCATCAGTTCATATCAGTTGTATGTAGAGGTAGGCATAGATCATACCATTATTGGTGGATTTTTCCTATAACCATTTTGAAATCTTATCATGTATAATCGTAGTGTAGGTTGTCTGTGAAGAATTAGAGTGGCTTCCTTTCTATCCGAATAAAAAGGATTCCCAGCCAGCCGAACAAGCACATGGGCATAGAAGCAAACCACAAGGGCCACCTAATTATGATGCTCTTCCTCAAATATTGAATATTTGCTCTTATTGGCTACAGAGCTTTATCAAGTACAGCAAATGGCCAGAGAATCCTTCTAATGTCAAGGCAGCAAAATTCTTATCCAAGGGGTATCTTACTTGTTGGTTATCAGAATTTGAATAGTAAAAGAATTAGTGGGCGATCATTTTGATTTTCCTTCTCGATTTTTAGGCACAACAAGTTAATTCAGTGCAAGGAAGAACTGGGGATATCAAGGTAAGCTAAGGAAGAGCAATAAATTGTGTAGAAAGACGTGTTGTGTATCTATCTTTATAACGCTTCACATATCCAACTATGTGCACTTTGCATTTTTTGCATCCTTGTTATGTAGCATGTCTTTATCATTAAGTAATTTGACCGTGTACAATTGGAAAATGTGTGATGCAGTTTGGCAGTAACGGAAGCAGGGTTTATTGACATGAATGCGTTCTCAACTGATAAAGAGTCTAGCTCATTTGACAAGGTTAGTATTCTATGTATTAGTCTTGAAAAATACCTTTACTTTTCCGTACACTGTTTGAATCCAATTTTTTTTTGTTTAGAACTCCGGTGACTATCAAATGTAACATACATACTAACAGAACTTATTTCTTAGGCTCTAGAGAGTGTAGATGAAGCTCTCGTGAGACTGGAAAGCTTGCTACAGCAGTTGCATGCATCAAGCTCATCCTCTGGAAAGGAACAAATAAAAGCCGCTTGCTCTGACCTAGAGAAAATAAGGAAACTTAAGAAAGAGGCTGAATTTTTAGAGGCGTCTTTCAGAGCCAAAGCAGCTTCCCTGCAAGAGGTGTTTGTATCTTATTGCAGACCTTTCTTCTGGTGCAGTTAGGATTGATATTTAAGTGCTGAACGCTTAAGTTTGCTAGACTGACCGAAGCATACACCTATCTTAGCTCTGTTTACGAAATGCGGCATCAGTCTAAGTTGGTGCTTATAATATGAAAATAAAGAATAGAAGAGTGCACTTGGTTTTCTTAAACGTGTGTGGAAGACTAAAATATCATTTGCTTCACTCAGGGAGATGGTGACAGCGACTCTCAGGAGTCCTCCGAGGAACAAAAGCAGAATCTGAAAGGAAATGAGACAAATAATTCATTCAACTCTGTAGATCAAGGCACAAGGTATGTTGCATGTTCTGTTAGTTAATAATATCTTGTGTGTTTAAGTTAGAAATGTAGGTTCGTCTTTGTTCGCTTCTGGTTGCAGAAACTTATTTATTGTTCTGCATCTACATTAGTAGGAATCGTGGCTTCTGGGGTTTCTTTGAACGCCCTCCAAAGAGGAAGCCTGGCCCCAAGTTATTGGTATTCTTCAGTTACTTGTCTTATGTTGAATTGTGAAGGATATCTCAGACTTGATATTTTTTGGCGCTTATTCAGTCAATTACTTGGTATTTCTTATTTGGTTTTCACCCAGTTAGAGGATACTGTGCTAAAAGGTTACACGATTTTTATACTATGCAGGCAGATGGATATATTGAGAGAGGCAGTGAAAACGAAGATAGCGGAAATTCCGAACCCAATGAGATCTATCGGTTCGAACTTCTAAGGAATGAACTGATAGAGCTGGAGAAGCGGGTTCAAGGAAGTACGGATGAGTCGGTAAATGTAGAGGTTAGTAAGTAGTATCCAGACTTTGCTGCAAGGTGTTGTTTCTACACAATTAGTAAATATTCAAAAGCGTAAGTTGCAGTAATGCACGTATTTAGTAGGTTTTAAAACAAGTACATATAACCAAACCAAAAAAAGAGAACGATGCGTTTACTGTACATGCGTATTATTCTCTGTTTTTCTTTCATGGTTCAAGTTTTTAAGATGATTAACTCCCTCTCTTAGTTAATTAATTAAATATTGTTATTTGTGTCTGTTCCGCGAGTACAAGCTCTCATCTCGTTGTTCCTTGTCAATCAATTTGGCACATTCTGCAGGGAAGAACCTCTGAGGATCCTCCTAAATCTATGAAAGGTGTGCAGTTGGTTCAGAGCTCCAAGAAAGAAAACGTCATTGAGAAAACTATCGACCAACTTAAAGAAACAACCACGGTATGAATATCATTCCAAGCCGCATGGCACCTGCAGCTTCGTTTTCATTGAACAAATCAGCCTTTTTCTGATCAGCTTTGTTCCTTCGCTATTTGACTTACACTTTTACGTTACTGTGATATTTTAATAGGACGTGTGGCAAGGTACTCAGCTTCTTGCGTTTGATTCAGCTGCTGCTATGGAGCTGCTTCGGAGGTCTCTAATAGGAGATGAATTGACGGAGAAAGAAAAGAAAGCTCTGCGCAGAACCATGACTGACTTAGCATCAGTTGTTCCAATTGGTGTTCTTATGCTTCTTCCTGTGAGTAAACAGTAACCCTATCAAATTCACAAATATCATATTTTCATTTGCATTGGTTATTCATACTGATAAAATTTCTGTTTCACAACTTCTATACTAATCTATTGATGGTATCTTTGTACAAAATCCTGTTACACCAATCACTGCATCGTTACATTTACCATATTACCATTGGCAGTATGTGTGAGCTAATGAATTAATCCAATGTGTACGCTTATGTCAAACAGGTCACAGCAGTTGGTCATGCGGCTATGCTTGCTGCAATTCAAAGATATGTGCCAGGCTTGGTAATGCTTTCTTCTGTACTTGCTTTCCTCTTCTGTATTTCTTTCCCTCTCTTGGATTAATTTGATAAACACCCGTCTTTGTTCAGATACCTTCGACCTACGGACCCGAAAGGTTGAACCTATTAAGACAGCTCGAGAAGGTCAAGCAAATGCAAAATGAAACGGAGCCCGAGGAAGGCATTGAAGAAACAGAATCATGACTTAGATCAAGATACAAAATCAGTTTATACCTCAAGACTTCACTTTGTTCTATAATTCATTGACAAGAGTTGCGCATAGAGGATCGCATTCCATGTGTCAGGTACGCCCGGTAGGCACCAGTGGCTGCAGTCTTGAGGAGCATCAACAGGAGTACCTTGCTCTCGATACCGAGAAGGATGACCATCTTTCCTAAACTCTGTCAGATATGTAATGTTGAGAAACTTAACCTTACTATGTTGATATCTCATATCTTCAATTACATCATAGATGTATCTGTTGTGAGTTGCATCAGGTTCCATCTTCCTTTTATCAGTCTCAGGCTCCATCTCTGCATCACATAGACCACCCAAATTCCATGTCCCGTTTCTGCAACAGTACAAAGGATTCTTTATTTTAAATCCGTGGTCTCTCAAAAGTGCCCTATAACAACTTTATTTTCTTTCTGACCTGTAATGCACTGGAGAGTAGCTTCTGAAGAAGACATGACTCTTGTCAGGATCGAGTCTCTTTAAAACCCATGACTTCCATGTCTTCAAAGACTTCCCAAATGCTTCCATTACTCCCATTGTCTTGTTCACTTTCCTTCCCTCCTCAAAATAGCATCCTCTGCGAAAAATAAAAAGCAAACCCAGTTATAAAAAAAGAAGAGCTAGAGTGTCGGATTATAGTAGAAGCTGAGTGGGGTTTAGCATACGTTAACACGGTTTTGTCTTCGTTCCACCAGTGCCCTGTGTTGAAGACAAGAACATCCGATCCGACCCATCTTTTCGATTGCCAGTTGAATTCGTCGACTCTCACAGTGGTTTTAATCTCTTCAGTGGAGTTTTCCGGTGGCCGGCCAATCACGACGAGAAATGGTGTTCGATGATACTCAACTGTGAGGTTCTGCTGAGGGAATCGCACCGAGAGAAAGCCCTTGTGTTTAGTTATTGGGTTCCCGTTTACTTCATAGATTTCAGATTTGTTAGGTATTGCTTGTGAGAGCATGCACATTAGAGATTCCCACTGGTTTCTTCCGATGGAATCTCCCACGAACACTATCCTCCCGTTCCGACTCCTCTCCAGAAAATCACTTGCATTAAATCTAATCAGCCAATAGAATAGCCGCACACACAAAAAACAGATCATTTACTTGGTCACAGATACTAAAACTACAGTAGCTAGGTTTCAAGTAGTTTCTTATATGAATCTTTGACCCTACTGCAAGGAAAAGGAAAAATTGATTGTGGATTGTGGTACACGAGAGCACATCTTTCTTTTGTTAGAGGAATGTGAATCATACCCTAATATCTAGCGTTGAACAATTTGTAGCCCTAAATTAACTAAACCTTTGCAATGGAATCAATATAACTTAAAGTGTAAGCAAGAAATACATATTCTCTTTTATGAAGAATTTAAAAAAGAAGCGTAGACTGATGACGCGGCACAATGTTTACCGTGGAAGATCGCAGCCGTGTGGTTGCCATCGCCAATGGAGATAGCCAGAATCATTTCTTCCGTTCTTACGACAACGAAAACCGGAATCAAGAAAGCGACACTCTTCTCCGTATAATAATCCAAGAGACGGTGATGTTCGACGAACCCATCTTCCGTTGGAGTAATCGCAGTCTTTATTTATGTTTCGCGATGATGGCGGCAACAATCCGAAACGAAAAAGGGGCTCGAAGGAGGAAGAGCCGAGGAGATTGACGATGACGACGCTGGAGAATATGAGGAGGCCAAGTAAAGAGAGGCTAGCGAAGAAATGTTTCTTGATCTTGAAAACGTACGGACATGACCAGAGAGAGAAGAGTTGTTGATGATGATCCATGTTGTGATGATCTCTTCTTTCTCTCTTTGAACAAGTCTTCTTTTTCTGTAAACCAGAGAGACGTCAAACTAATGCGAATATTTATATGATTAGTAGTCTATTACATCATGGTGGGCGCTTCCTTGGCCCCACGTTCGTCTTTACATATCTCCAGATTGTAATTAGCGACGACGTCGGATCTAATTTTGTGTAATAAAAATTTAAACTATCAGAGATGGTAATGTTTTTATGAAGGGTTGTTTAAGTTGACCAGAGTAGAAGGACTTTCTAAAACAAAAAAAAACTTATATTTGTATATTTGGCCCACCGATATTTAACCAAACTTATACGTCTCAAATTTAAATTGATTACATTTAAACGCATGTAAGTTACTATAATGTAATATTTTGGTATATTTTGAAAGTGGTCTTTTGGCAATGTAAAACAGCATATATATAATTTAGAGATAACCCATATTGTTGCTTGAATAATTACAACCCTCAAGTTGTGTGTATGTGGCTATCGCTATGACCTATCGCTGTCCTTTTCATTTTTTTTTGTAAAATCGCTTTGTTTGTCGAACGTGTCATCAAGCTGCGACACCCTTTTGTTTTGTTCTAATTAAGCGTGTGTTATGTATTACATTTCATTTTAGAATCAAAATGGCCTACAAATATACTATTGGTTTGGTACTCACTTATTTGGTAAAGACAATGATTTGCAGAAGATACATCTTATTTTAAACTAGTGGTCGTTGTAGTCTATAATCATAAATGGTCCCACGACTAAACCGAAGAATGGAAGAAATTTAATATGCATCGGCTTAACCGAAAAATTAAATCAGTATCTGGCTGAACCGAAACATAAACCAAACATTTAAGCCAAATCTCAAATAGAGTGAACCGGCGACGGTAAACTCAAGTGGCTCAGAACTAAACTGCGATCGGCGACTGCAAACGGCTTCTCCTCTCCGGTTAGAAAGTGAAGATGAAGCTTAGGGTTGTGTATCGTAAAGTCTCCGATTACATCCGTTACGATCTCAAAGAAATCGTCTTACCTTCTTCACTTCCTGATCCTCCTCACGTCGTAAAACGCCGCAAATTGACCTGGCACGAGCGATTTCTCGTGAGCTTCCTTCACTCTCTTTCCTATTTCCCTTTGAAATTTCCTGTAGTCTTCTATATCCAGGTCTGGGTGTTCAAAATTTTCTTACAAGGATAAACAAGTTCGCATATTTTGTCGTGCTTAATGTCATTGTGGAACTCTGTTTGGTTTTATTCTGTCCGATTTGTAGTTAATGAATCCTTCAGCTACGTCTTTAATCATCATTGTATCATATTTTAGATGATATACAATCTGGAAGCATGTGATTTCAGTATGTATAATGTGGTGAAAAACAAAATGTGAGATTTCTATTGTTTGAGCAAAAAGGTTCATCCTTTTTCTGATACAAGATTGTTTGATTATTGTGCGTAACATGAATAGAAGAGGTCTATAACTCACTTCTCACCATTTTCAGAGTAATTAGTGCTTCTCCTTTAGATGAACTTATTTTAATGCTAACCACTGGATGAAATCTTTATTGTTTGTAAATTAGGTGTTGAAGGAAGCTTCAAGGCTTTATGCTGCAAGCTGGGTGCGGGACATAGGTCCTGAGCTTCGTCCAAATGATTACAAGAAGCAGGGTGATGCTGAGCCTAAAAAACAAGCCAAAGAGACTGAGAAAGAGCCCTCTGTTTTGGAAGATCTTGGTAAGAGCTGGTCTTATGCTATTATTGCCTACTTCAATTGTACCTAACTTATATTACAAATCAAATTATCATAGTTGGTAATGGCGGTCGTTCCAAATTGTATCTTATTATAACTATTAGTAATGCATAGTACAAGTATTGACAAGTGGAATACTTCTCCTTTGGTGTCACAAGAGTGCTATTTGATATTAAGAAGAGCCTTTTCCTTACTGCCTCATTCTTTTGTTTAATGTTCATTTCTTTTACGTTACTCTTGTATACAGCGGTAGCTGCAAGAGGTGGCATGGAGACTTTAAGGCCTGCTTTACATCGTGTGTACATGACACGGGCTTCTAATTATAAAGATGCTCTTTCAAGCTTTATAAAAGGTTACCATGAGGGTGTCCAACAAGTTATGCAGAGTAAAGAAGAGTCTCAAGTCCCTGCAGATGAACCTGACAAATCTAAAAAGACTACCTGACTTTTTAGATTCATTATGTGGACGCGAGTATGTACTTTGCTAGATCTTGGGTTCTTTGATTGTACCACTACAAGTCAAAGATTTCTATCGATGGCCTAGTTTTTCACGCACAATGTAGCCTATTTGTAAAGCAACCCTTAGAAAACTAATATATTTTGCTTAAAAATGTTCTTTATCGATCCAAGTTCCAGTTTCCGCAGCTTCTTCTTTGTGAGACTGCTCCAAAGGGGACATGTTAGTGATGAACTTGTCATGGTTCGATTACCTTTACAGCTTATTCAGATTTCATTTCTCGAGGACTTTTGCTCAGCACATTGCAGGGATACGTTTTATCTGTGAGGGACTCAGGTGATTGTTTGAAACACAACAACAGTAAGCAACTGTTAGTAAGGGTAAGAAAACAAAAGTTTCTTCCAATGTTAAAAGCATTGTTGACCTTAACCAATGCATTGTTTGTGGAATTAAATCCATGCTATTCTGTAACAGTCTTCCATAATGCTGTTGTAGAAAATACTGCCTGGCCCTTAGAAGTTGTTAAAAAGCATAGATATCAGATAGATTTCAGGGGAAAAGTTGAGCAGTCGATTCAGAAGTGTACTTTTAAGTGTTGTTATGATCAAAACTTTATCTGCAGGACAAACCCTTAATGCAGGAGGAGGCCATTGTGCATCTTAACTATAGCCCAAAAGCTTCAAAGACTAGTGCTAATGGCACATGGCTGAGGGTCCCTCTCCCACTTGCAGAGCCACTAAACCATTGGGCGGAGATCAGTTAGCCTTCAAGTCAACAAGTAAGTATCTTTCATGGCCCCTTAGAGAATCACCTGTGGCTAAGTAAGACCGCTTGAAACATATATATATTGCCTTACCTGTTGAATATCAACCCATGCTGTCAAGTCAACAAATGTGTGTCTGCCTTAAAGATTAGCACTTGTTACTGCACTCAAAGTTGGAACATGTGCGCTTACATACAACCCGAGCAATTGTAGTTAGTGAGTGGTCATGATAAGGGTGTATTGTTTCAGTCTCTGCTATGGAAACTTTCTGTCTAATCAAGACTTAGCTTTACTCCTTTGGTGCCATACGCAGATAGTTTCGAGAGTTTCTTTTTGACAAAACATCCACTGAAATGATTGTAGAGATGGCAATTTTATTTTCTCTTACTCGCAAGTCATAACCAAGCTATAGCTACCTCACTACCTATAGTTTCTGAGAAACGGTTTCTCTTATTGCAGTAATATAGGAGAGCTGTATGTTTAATGGTTTATTGAGATATAAAATGATGATGAAACAAAGTATGTTCTAGATAAAGATATCACTGGATCATACCACAATCTCTTTTTGGAAGCACATGGAGGTGGATAACTGATCCAATGATTGATTTTATTTTCCAAATATATATATACACGAGAGATAAATGTTGAAGAGCACTAAAAGAAGCAGTACATGAATAGACAATCGCTTTCAACAGATGATTCACTGCTCATCTGACCTTAGTACATGAAAAAGAACAGTTTCTTGTAGGACTCCCTCCAAGTTTTTTCTCTTTTTGTCAAAATATTGCATAGACTCTCAGAGATAAAAAAAAAAAATATATATATATACATTATATATGTATGTGTATATTCATGTACTGCTTCCAGCTAAAAGATAAAAAAAAAAAAATACAGTGACATGATTGATCTGATCTCTGGTTAACATGTTTGAATTAATACATGTCTTGCATTTTTTGGTTTATCTCCCAAAATTGCATTTGTTTTGGAATGTCATTTTTCAACCAAGAAAAAGTGTCACGCCTTAAGAAACCAGTAAGTAAACGCAATAAAGCATCATTACTGTAGTAAAAACTCTCCACAACAATAAACATCATTCGGTTGGCCCCACTTGTGTTTCTACAATAATCTCGTCAGTTTCCCATTTCATCTTTTCACCAGAAAGAAAAGAAAAAAAAAGATCGATCATCATTAGACAAGTACAACTATACATCATGATGCATGTGTGTGAATACATCATCATCATCAACATCATTCATCAGCATGAGAAGAGAAAAAAAGACTTTTCCTAAAATTCAGCGATTTCTTTTATCTTTTTCCCAAATTAGTTACATATACAGTACGGAAGACTAATGAGATAATTGCATACAATTTCCAGAAATTTGGCCTCTGTGGCTATAGAGAATGCGCAAAATCTGGGCCCATTTAGAAGCTTTAAGTCAATTTCGAAATTCTTGTCACTTCTTTGGATCTCATCATCCTTGTCCATCTCCAAGCTGCTTCATCGTATCCCCCGTGAAAGCTATATTCTGTTTCATTTATTTTCCTCCAAATTATTATCATTATGTAACAAATTCAATTTTTTTTTTGAATAAAAAACACATTCGTAATGACAATAAACTCAATCTGGATACAAAACATCAGTCCCAACGAAAAGATATTATTTCATTAACATTTCCTTAGCATTGCTAGAATAACATTGCGGCGCCAGTAAAAAAAGTAAACAGTGATTAAGGAGGACCAACAACATATATATTTAATTATTTATATCCCTTATAAGTATATAACTAGATTAATTAATAATCCAATACTTAAATAAATCAAAGTGGGCTCAGAGATACAAAAAAAAAAACAATCAAAGCAGGGTAAAGTCACTAACAAAGTGGCCATGTGCTCTTAACAGATTCCTGATTCCTCTTCATTATATTAATAATTAACACACACAACAAAAACTCCTAATCAATCTCGTTTATTTAATTATAGTTTCAACTGTCTCGTCTCGAGAAACAGCGTCGCCCATCTGTATTTTTAATAATTATGTATCTTACAATCATACTATAGTCTTTGATGATGTAATATATACCCCGAATTGAATTAAATATATCACTTTTGAAAGGGTAAAATAGTCAAATTACCATGTTATGAGGATGAGGAGTGTAGTAATAGTACAAGTTTTGGCCGTAGTAACCGTCGGGGGTGGCCGTGGCGGCGACGGAATCCTCTCCGTCGTCTTCATCCATTTGGCACTCCAAATTCACACCGAAAAGCCTCACCGTCCTGGAGCTCCCTACAGCGGCGGAAGACGATGGTATGGAGTGAGTCTCCGCAGCTGTTGCTACGGCGGCGCCTGTAATCACGACACGTGCGCTTCTTTAATTTATCGTAGGAAAAAACACAAAAAAGTACACAAGTGAACGAAAACCACGTTTGTCCCAGGGGATTGGACGGTCTTTTTCACGCGCTCTTATGTGCGCGTGTATACTGGTAACAACTTGGAGATAATAACTAGTAGAAAAATGTCGGGGTCTTTTCAAAAATTAGAAACAAGGAACGAATCATAGCTGTATAATAGAATGTTACTTATCTCAGGTTGTTAATACGCACGTAACAGGCAGTATATCGTCTAGAATAATTATCGTCTAGAATAATTATCGTATAGAGATTGGTGTTTAGTGTTTTAATCATCCTGACAACATTAAACACTTTTAAAGAAATCAAAAGTAATTCGTAGATAAATTAAAAATGAGGATTTAGATTAGAAACCATTTGAAACTAAGTTTCATTATTAAGGCAAGAAAATAGTATAATATGGTAAAAAGCCAAAAAAGAGAATAATATAACTGTAACATACCATAGTGGGAATACTCTGAATGAGAAGGAGGATTAGAGTAATTGTTACTGGAGGTGTGGTGGATTTGGAGATAAGGAGGAGCTGCCGTAGAATTAGAATACGAGGTCGTATTCACGGCGGAGGAGGAGCCTTGGCCGCGTCTGCGCCAGCCAATGAAGAGCCTTCGGGAATCAGAACGTTGTCGTTGGAAGAAAACGACGTCGCCTGGGTCGAGCTGTTTGTCTTTGACGAATCTGCTCCATCCTTTGGTCAACACGTAGCTTTGACTGCTGTTCCAGTAAGAGTATCTGAACCTCCAGCACTTGCCTGACTCGTCTTCGAAGCTAAGAAGCATCCCTTTCTCCGTCGACGTGTCAGCGCCAGAGGAGAGGACCGCATTGAGAGGGAAGTATTTCTCCGCGTGCTGCTTTGGTATGACGAGGCGGTTGAGTTTGCCGACGTCGCTTGGTGTGAGAGATTTCTCGAAGAGTGACTCTTTCTGGTCGTCGTTGAGCCACGTGGCTGTGGTGGTGGTTGTATCCGATGTGTCGGTGGCGTGGCGGTGCTGCCACAAGAGAGTGTGGTGGTGGTCTGTGGAGTAATGGTTGACTGACATTTTTTCTTGGGAGATAGAAAGCGAAAGAGAGAGAGAGAGTAGAGAATGGCTATAGAGAGTAGAGAGGGATACAGAGAAGGTTAGGTGAAAGAGAGAGGTGGGTACTCGTAGTACTAATATAGTATGATACGAAGGAGAGAGAGAGATTTTGAAGGTTAAAAATTGACGTGAAAACTTTGGCAAACTATTTGAGGAGAGAGCAACACACGACAACCAGACGACTTTCTTTTAAGGTTTTGCGTGATGTTTTATCTTTTTCCATCATTATTACTTTTTTTCTACTTCTTGCAGTCCGTATTCTTTTTATGGATTTACTATTTCTTTTTTTATTCTATCTGTCTATATATGTACACATTATATATCATAATATCTAAATATAACATAGTATACGTTTTTCTACGTTCGGTAGTTTTTCTTAAACACATCGGATTCCACGACTTATATATAGAGTATCGTATTTGTTACTTATGTAGAATTTTTCAGAGGATATGAAAAGTAATCTTCAGGTGAGGTTGGTGATTAGGGGTATCTAGACAAGAGAGAAGAACTAAAAGGCTTTTTTTTTTTTAAAAAAAAAAAGTAAAAGTTAGGCTACACGAAAACCCAAAGAATCAACCCATTTAGAGTTAGGAGGATCTGACCATTTGAAAAAAAATGCAATTATTGGAAAAAAAGTTAAAATGATCAAAATTCTATGATGTCACTTATTTACAACATCCTGAAAAGAAAAGAAAAAATAATGTTCTTTGCGTGCTTCTCGAAATGCTACCTAAAGAAGAAAACAAAGATATGGTCCTTGATATTTCGACGCAATTAATAGACAGCATATAAATACGCATTTCAATAGCAAAAGTTAGACGTAATTCACAGTCAATTGTGATAAATGCCATTGATACGTATATTTTGGCCGAGTTGCTCAATGCACTAACGTTAGCATTAGTCATCAGTGTTAGTTTCAGGTTTTTTAAAAGGCTTTTTTTTATAGCTAAGTTCTATCTATTTCCGGCATTGACGAACACAATTAAAGTAATTGGCACTGGCGTTACGTTCGTATTTGCGGACTCAATTTGTTTTTTTGTCAAAGGGTCTTCATATTGAAATTTTTTTTGGGTTTTAGGTTTTACAATTTACAAAACAGACTTGCGGACTCAATTTGTAACATTGATATTTAAACAACTCAGCTTTACAATCTAATAAAGGTATAAAAACGTTCACGTGACTACGTCGTGGATTCAAGTTCTACAAGATCTTTTTCTAACAAGTTTTAACAAATTTTGGTGATGGTAATATACTTATTCTTTTTGTTTCCAAATGTATATACTATGTTTATTTTTATTTATTTTTTTAACATTGCGTATGCTATATTTGTTTATTGGGTCTATTTTAGGCAAATAAAAATTAGAAACAATTGGGAGGTCTAATAGGTAGGAGTAAAAGAAGCAGTATAGATGCAGAAAAGTATTATAAAAACTACTGAATTAGGACGAGCATGTTTGATATTGAGCTCTTTTACGAAAAAAAAACGGTATTTTAAATAATTATATATATATTCATATATTTTTTATTTGTGTACAGCATATATATATATATCTATTTATATTAAATGTTTCGACATATATTTATACCATCAATCTAACCTAACCACTCTGCATAGGTCAATATATTAAATTAAATACAACTCCAACACTGGTTTAATATATATTCTGCCTGACATAGTCTTGGAGGAAAACAATACCAATCTCTATAAAAGATAGAAAAAAAAATCAATCGTGTGCACAGATATATGGTATATGCCCAATCTAATTGTATATATATATACAGACATACATAAAAGAATGAGGTACCTGTTAATCTTAGAATTTTAAAACTTGGAATAACTTAATTTTGAATGTTTTTTCTTGGAAAACGGTTCAAAGTTTTATTAAGAGACTTAAGGAAATTCAAAGGAAAGATAAATTGTATGCAACTCGTTAAATAAACATTAAAAAAAAAAAGATTAGGAAGCAAAATTCATAAATACTAGTTTTAGTAGTTTAATAGAGTCGGAAAAAGAAAATCAGTAAAATACTAAAATATAAATTGGCGTGGGACCAAAGAGGATGACGGAAGCATGATGAAGGAAGAAAGAGATCCAACGGCCGAGAGAGTGTATGGTTTTCCACACAAAAAAAAAAAAAAAGTAAAAGAGTAAAAGAGGGCACAACAAGAGATACTTACCCCTCACGCAACTTTGTGGAGCATGTGCCTTTGCCTTTCCCACACACCATTCCATGCATCATCTTCAATTAATTCTACTCTCATTCCTTCTTATTATTTTTTTTTTTTTGAAAAAGTTCCTTCTTAATTTTTGTTATATTTTTTTTTACATTTTCTTTTTTACTCCCCGGAGACTGGACTACTTTAGATTTATCCTTTTACTCTTTTAAAAAAAAAAAGATTGTATGTTTAAATTGTCACATACATAGTACGCGAATGTTTTGCCTATAGTGGAATCTTATATTTCTATTTTTTATGAGAAACAAAAAAATGAATCCGTTAAATACATTTCATGTTAATTATGGTCACATTTTGTAAAAAAAATTGGTACAGTTTCAAAATGAATAACTGAAAATTCATGGTATGCCCTAGCATGAACTTTCGTATATACTTTGGTATTAATCATACTGAATCTATATTATTTGCACCCATTTATACATAATAATATTAATAATCATTTTCATAAAAGAAATAATTATTTTCTCATATTTTAAAGACATTTTGTAACTGTCGTTAGCTCACACTATGAATGATTTGATCACAGTAAAATGTAAAAACTGTAAACAGGTGGAGGAGTTATACTTAAAAAATCGCGTGTCTTTTTTATTTGTCTTGCTTTTAATCGTTTTTAAAATATTGGATTTGGACCCAACTCTTAACCATGATGGCTACCTGAAAACTCCAAAAGACTTGCAAATGGGCACCTACGTGGTCCTCTTCTGTTTTATTCTGGTTTTATTTGACGACTTTTTCCCCCAATTTTTTTTTCTTTTCTTTTCAGAAATCGCCAATGTTTTTCATCCATAGTAAATTGAATCTTATCATTTTAATTTGTCAAACAAATTATGAAAATATCTGTCACGTGCTTGGTGGACACCATTATTGGCGTTTAGACGTTCATCTTTTTCTAATTAATTTCGACAAAGATATAACTATGGATTCCAAGAAAAAACCTACTTGCAGTCTTGCACAGCCATCCTTATAATTAATGACTCACATTTTATCCGTTTGGCTTTGGAGTTCTAACAAAAACATAACTATAATAACAAACAAAAAATATATACTCATTCATGCGTCTATTCTCCTATTATCAAGCTTTCGTGATATAAATAATGAAATGAAAATTTATTTCCCCTTTTACAACAAAAAGTGAAAATTCATTGCTGACAAGTAAAGAGGACCATCTGAATAGATTATGTATACACTCATAAAAATAGCAAAAGGTAAAATATAATTAGAAACTTTTGGGATCTTTCTCAAGGAATTATAGGAAGAAAACTACAAATATGCGATAAGATTTGTCCCAATGGATATTTTTCCTCCTATTTTCGTGTTTCAATCCTCTCCTCACACTCTAATTGTTTCAATAAAGTACATTGATTGTTCATTTGGGTTCTAAGAATAATACCTAAATTTATATACTTTTAAGTAGAATTTTTTTTTTTTACTTATAAACTTCACTGTAATGAACATATGCTAACAGACTGTATTGAACATATGCAGATATAAAATTTGGATAATTACAAAACATTGAACTAAGACCGCAATACGAGTTTACCTGTGGGGATAAATCGACATAGAAATAATTTTAACTAAAATACAAACCAATTTAGAAAAAATATTCTGATATTCCGCTCTTATCGAAATTCCCAACAAAATCAAGTACGGACACTCGTTTTGGTATCTTTATTCGACGGGGTTGTAATTATGATTGTAACATAGTCTTATAATTTGTTTCATAGCTAAGACATGTCTTCTTCATCAAATAATGATCGAATTAGTGTTGCCAACGGAAAAAATTGAGTAATGGACAAAGGCGGCATCATTTCCAGAACCACCTTTCTGCATGTACGTCTGCATCGATTATATTATTTTTATTTCTATTTTATATATATTATCCTTTTCTATAAGTAATTTAAAATATTTATGTAAGAAATTCTTTAAATTTTCATAATAGTAATATTGCACATGATGGTGTTATTTCCTCTCCAATGATAGTAGAGGTTGTTGGGATCTTGCAAGAATTTGTCTTTTTTTTTCTTTTTTTTTGCTCTATGGTTAAAGTCTTATATATAGAGCATGATTTAACATTTTGTCCTTATTATTGTTCAACTTTTAACCCTATACAATTTGATAAATGAAATTATTTTTTTTATTCCTCTCACAAATTATTTTTTTTGGTCTTGAATTTGAAATGAAGGGACAAGATTACAGTGGTTACAATATACATTAAAAAAACTAGATATTGAATCTGAAAGGTCTATGAAAATCAAAAGTTAAATGAAGAAGGTATAAAGCAATATTTATGTGATAAAAGCTGAATACGTATGTACTGTGATAATGGTCCGTATACATTTCAATTAGCGAAAATTCAGTATATAGATATTGCTGGACTGATATGGAACCATATGGTGTCTATAATCTGCAAGTTTCCTTATTTAAATGTCCCTAAACGACAACCTTCCTTTGTTATTTTTGGAAAGTGGTGCGAGAAGCTTCACTGAGCTTCGAGTAAGTTGCTATTTTTCTATTCTTATGTTCCTTGCTTATGACAAATTTCTCAATTCCCTAGTAAAATAGCACAGTACAGTACTCGCTTTATATTTTTTGTCCATCAAATTGTTCCCCTTTTCTTGTTCCGTTGTTCGTGTTTTCATAAGGACCGAGTACTTTTCAGTCATATAATACAATTAATAAGGGATTCACTTGTTAACTGACCTCATTCAAGTTGAAACCAATAGTGTTTATCTTACATTATACAAATATGTTATATAGGTACGTTGGCAGGAATCGAGGTAAATTAATAATATACATATTAACATGTAACAAATATAAAAATATTCTATTTTCTTAGGTTTTGACGAAGTTCAAAAGTGTGACTTTCGGGTATAGTTTCAAGGTAATAACATATAGTAGATGCGCTGGAACATAAAGATATTATGGAATAAGGATGGAACTATGGGAACATGCATTGCTAAAATATTTGATGTAACGATTATTTTTAGTAGAAAACATACCGAATTTGAGATAGATATTAAGGGGAGATTCAAATACATTGGTAAGCGATATCTATGAGTAGAAACTGGTTGGTTGCAACTTGCAAGCAAGGTGTCTCTCGTAGACTCTTTAGTTGTGCTTAAATCCAACTAAGTGTGTGTGTGTAACTGTGCACGGACTATTCAAGAGACTTCAGTGAATTATAATACTATACACAATATATCGTGCCGAGATTTTGAACTCTCATCACATAAATTATTATTGATATACACTATGCAGTAGTAACTCGTAACTGGAATAGTTTAATCTTGATATAGTAACGGTAAACGCCTTAACTACAAACGAAAATGTCACTTATTATTATGTATCTCTAGATTACTGTTGTGTGAGTTATCCATCTTGCCGTGATCCTCGAACTAGTCATCTTAAATGGAGGCTCCATTATGGAGCAACCCCACGTACTAATAAGAACCTAAAAAGCAGTGAAAATCTCTGTTTTGGGCAAATATTATAAATTGGGTAAAAAAATTTCAACTTAAATCAGCCCATATTAAGAAATATCGAGAAATGTATTCAAAATGGCAAGAACAAAAGATCTCTTGCTGTATTTTCTAAATTCTAAGCTAAACTGGCCTGGAGGAGGAAAGGGACCACACACATTTTCCTTTTTCTAATCTATATTAAATTAACCTTCATCACTATTCCACACACTATAGTTTTATGCAGCCGATTTCTTAGACTTCGACAGTTTATATAGACCCAACAATATTTAGCCTTCAAATTCATATTTTAGTTTTGTGAACTTTAGATGGCAACAAATTCCAATATTTCGAGACAGATCATATTAATCACTTAATAATTAGTAAAAACAAAATTTCCCGTAAACTATTAAATAAATGAAGAAGATTATACATACTTTTAAAATTGATTCACTGTTGGCACTTGTTTAACAACGATTATAATTAAGGTTTATGTAATGGGCCCTTGGCGGATTCTTCAAATACTTAGTGGGCCCTTTTCCAGAGCTTCAAACTTTTAATGGGTCCTTCCTACATTATTGGGCTTCATTACAGATTTCTGTTTCTACAGTGTGATGCGATTTTGGAGCCCTTCCACTACCCTACAGTTACATACACTCTGATCCACAAAATTAAAAAACCCTAACCCTAAACTCTCGGCCGGTTTCAGGAGCAGAAGTAGAGCGAGTCGAAGAGTTTCGTAACCCTAAATCTACAGGCAAAGATGGGTCGCGTCCGCACGAAGACGGTGAAGAAATCCTCTCGTCAGGTGATCGAGAAGTACTACTCGCGCATGACGCTTGATTTCCACACCAACAAGAAGATCCTGGAAGAGGTCGCAATCATCCCTTCGAAGAGGCTCCGCAACAAGATCGCCGGATTCTCAACCCATCTCATGAAGAGGATCCAGAAGGGACCTGTCCGCGGAATCTCTCTCAAGCTCCAGGAGGAAGAGCGTGAGCGCCGCATGGACTTTGTCCCCGACGAGTCCGCCATTAAAACCGATCATATCGAGGTCGACAAGGAGACGCTCGACATGCTTGCCACCTTGGGAATGTCCAATATGGCAGGTATCGTCAAGCATGAACCCGCCTCCGCAGCTCCGGTGCATGTCGGCCGTGGTAGGAGGTTCTAGAGTGAGTATTTGATACTCGTCTCTCAGATGCGTGAGCGTGGCTTCTCAGAATCTGCTTTTTTTTTATCTGCAATTTTTGTTCCTCCTTTTCTTTTGGCTGAATCGTTAACTTGAATGCTTCTATAAGCTTGAATGTCAGTCACTGGTTAAATTTTGCTATCGTGTTTTGCAATTGTCGAGTTTCTTATTTATGCTTCATTTGAGAATCTAGATGGAATTTATGTTGATACAAACCGAATTCGTTGGTCGCAAAACAGATTCTGATATGGTTTATTAACTGACTTGGTGTGAAATATACAACACTCTTTAATTATGATACAAATAATGTAATTGCACACACAGATAGTATAAGATAGCATCTCAGAACCAAAATCCTTTTAACTTTTGTCACTCATTCGAATTGCTTGCCATGCCGAGTAGTTGGAGCATGTTGCGATCTTCCTTAAACCTGTCTAGAACAGTACCTTTAGGGGCGTTCTCTTGAGAGTCTAGTTCGTTGGAGGCCTTGACGATTCCCCAGCATTCTATCACTTCTGGCTGTATTCTGCTCGTCTTTGACAGACTCGGGCTACCAAACGTCGTGCAGGAAAACGTGTGTCCTTGATCGAAGCTTGCTGATATAAACAGACCTAAGTGATTGATCTTTCCTCCAAATCCTATGCCGTTCGGAATGTTCTCCGATGTGAAATTCGTAGCACACTGCGCATGTTTTTGGTTTGTTTTTCAACTTATGGTTAGAATATGCATGTAATCAATCACATTCTCACATATAACAACAGTAAAAGATAGTGTCTGTGGAGGCATTATTACCCATTGAATGTTGGTGTTTGCTCCAGTTGGTCGGAAAATGGATGCGTTAGGGTTTAGCTGGAATAGAAAAGACTTCATGTCTCCGTAGAATTCACTGTACCTCTCCCAAGGCTGCGAGGCGTATCCTCCATACACACAGCCTTCTCTGTCTTTTATGATCAACACCGACGCAGACATGCCGGTGTGCCTGCAAGATAGTGATAACTACACTTAGGAATCCAAATGTAAGTTTTGTCTTGATTCTTCTTAGTCCAAAGTCGCAAAAGCAAAGAGTGTGTTATGGTTTACAGTGGAGAAAAACCACTCACGATGTATGTCCGAGGAATGTGTTAAAGCTTTGTCCGTGTAAGGAACTGTGATACAGCAGTTTCCACTCTTGAAGCTCGTGGTGAGGAAGAGCTCCTCCGATGTGCCAAGCGTATTCCTTCTTTAACAGTAGCATATTTGAATCCACACTATCCTCACAGAGCAGATGCGGGACTTGATATCCAGGTCTCGCTATACGAGAAAACAAACAACTGTTACCATCTTTGTTAACAAGAAACATGTGTGTGTAAGACGGGAGATGATATAAAACCTGGACCCGGGGGCATAAGCAAGCTCCCTAGAAACTTTCTGATAGCTGGAACGTGTGAGCACCAGCTTCTGAAATCCTCAAAAGACATTCCTTCGTTAGAACCCTCATCGGATTTTGAGAAAGAAGCGGCATTGAGGAGCGCATCCACCATCTCCTCGTAATCACTTGATTCCGCAACAGAGCTTTCGGAGGAGAACACACTCTTGAAGATCACCACCAGGACCGACTCTAAATCAGACCTGAAGAGATACTAGAACGTCAGATACAGAAGGATCAAGAGACTCAATCATGGACATATAACAGACAGGTAATGAAACTTGATCACATTGATCAAAAAAGCAACTTGAATCCACGAGAAAATCTGTTTAAGAGCCTCGGTCGATACCTCGTCAAGACCCCATTGCCATTTACATCCAAGGTCTGGTAAATAAACTCAGCAATATCATCATCAGTTCCTTTCTCGTATGTTGCCTGAAAAGCAACAAGAGTTAAGAAAAGCAGAGACTTCAAATTCAGAATCGAAACCCAGAAAATCAAAGTCAAATTGGATTCTAGATAATACGATTTTGAGATAGTAGCTTGCTGATGGCTCTGAAACCAACCATTGACACAACAAAGAGAAGAAAGTAAGCACCTTAGCAATGACAAGATCTTCATAAGTCATTTTACCATCTTTCCTGTGTTGAGTGACCATATCAAACATCCTTTCTCCTAAAGAGCCACTCAGACCAAAATACGCCTGTGAATCGAATCCAACACAGGTCGTGAGGCTAATTCAAATTATTGACCATAGAAAGAAACCAGATGAGAAGGACTCAGAAGAAATCATCAAACCTGGAAAACGGGGTACGATACGTATTGGTCATTGCTCTGAGATTGGGAAGCGAGGGAGGCGAAGAGAGATTTGAGATCTTCGAGCTTCTTCTGAGTAAAAGCTCTGCAACAACAACAACAACAACAACAACAAAAACAAACACGCAATTCAATTCATAACATACAATTTCCCAATTGAGAAAGTGATATTAGAGAGTGAGGTGAGATTAGTTCCGATGAAGACCTGGAAGCAGAAGTGAAGCGATGATTTACGGAAGACGAGTTCGAATTTCCCATTTCCGCCGGTTTTTTCTTCTCTCTCTCTCTCTCTCTCTCTTCTCCGGCAGAGGTTTCGCCTCTGTTCTTCTATTATTTGTTCGATCTTTGCTTCATAAAATTTACAATTTCACCCCTTCAAAATATATATTTGTTTAATTTACCCCATTATTTTCAGTATTCCGAACAGACCCATCTCGAAGCAGGGAAAGTATTATTAAAAACGTGTGTGTGTGTGTGCGAGTTGTGTGAGATGTATTCGTTGAAAAACTCAAAGAAGAAAAGAAGATACTAAAAAGCGAAGACGAGGAGCACAAATACCCTCATGCTTTCGGATTTCGACTGGTGAGTCTAATATTGTTACCTTTTAACCTGAGTTTCGTCTTTGCTCTTTGATTTTCTCTCTCGAATCTAAAAGTTCTGATATGAATTTTCCGGGTGTTCTGTCTGTTTTGACTTTGTTGCCTGAGAAAATTTATTAAAACCAAAAGCTAAGATCGTTTCTAATGTTTAATTGTAACAGTGGATTGTTCTTCTTCTTCTTCCTTGTTGAAAGTGGATTTTTTTTTTATACGGAATCATGGAAGTAGAAATTTTCTGGGGGGTGATTTGTTGATTTTGGAATGTGAAAGGTCAAATTCTTTATTTACCAAAACAAAGTTTAAACCTTTTTATGCAGTTCCTGTAAATAGAAGGAATCAAAGACTACTGTGGTTTGGATCTTTCTCTGCAGTTCTTAGCGTATCATTTCAAAGTGTTGATTTTTGGTTTTTGTTATGCAGCAGGCTAAAGTCAAGACTACAATAAAGATCAAGTAGCTGCAAGATGACGAGAACATGGGTGCTTTTGTTTGTTCTTATGTTCATTGTGTTGACTTCTCAGTTCGAATGGAAGGAGGAAGTAGAGAGTGAGGTTGAGAGTAGCCGTCCTCTGATTCTATCAGATAAAGAGCAACATATACCACAGGGCAAAGAGTCTGTGCAAGAAAAGGTTTGTCTTTTATTCAGTTAATGAGACTAAATCGATGTTGTGTATGTTGAGCTGAAGGAAGGAGATGGGTTCTTAAACTGAAACCCAAACTCTTTGTTAACTTTACTAAACCCATATGTGATTGCCAAAAGGATATACTTCATAGTATGATCTAATGACTATGTATTTGTGGCAGAAAATTCTCTCTCAAGAAAAGAATATTCAGAAGCTTAATGAGTTGGTCCAAGATCTAAGGAGGCAGTTGCGGCAATGCAGAAATGAAAATCAGGCTGAATTGACGGAGCTAGTAACTGAGCTTGATCAGCTGCCTCTAAGTGGTGTTTAGACCCATCAGTTACATGTACACTGTAGCGCATGTTCCATAACCCTCTTTCTAAGCACACTGCACTTGAAAATTATGTACTTTGAAAGAGAGATCAAAGAAGAGTGGTCCTTATAGAGAGGTACATCAAGTATGTATAGCTAAGGCACGACATTGAGATGAATGATATTGGAATCTTGGGTGTAATTCTACTCTCTCTCTCTCTCTCTCTCTCATTTGGTTTCTTCTTTTTATGATTACACTGAAAGTGTGGGACTAATGGGTTGAATCAATAACGGGAAGACCAGAGTCTGCAAAAATAGGACATAAAAACCAAAACGAGAGCCAACTCATGAAATTTTAGGTCGAGAGGATACTCCTAGTCTTGTGATGGTATCAAATGTTAAAACACAGCCTCGAGATTCTTTCCTTTCCTCTTTGTGGCTTTGTTCTGTTTTTGTCTCTTATGCGAGTCTGTTTTGATTCTCAAGTTGTTATGGGTTATTTATGTGATTCTCAAGTTATTTATTGGCTTCTTGTTGTTTTGTCCGCTAATCGAGGTCAGAACTAGAAGTCTAGAAGCAATTTTACATTAATACTAGTTTCTTTATTAATTGGGCTTCTTAATATTCAACTAATCTCTCTATGAATTGGGCTTCTTAATTTTTGGTCCATAATAACTTGCTAGCCCGACGTCCGTATAAATGTTAGTAGCTTTTAGGGCTCTGCTTTTTAGTTTTGTTCTCAGAGGATTTCTTGGTTTCCAAGTCAGTTCGTTCTCCGCTTCCAAGACGACACGAAATTGCATCATTTGGCAAATTTCTACTCCTGAGAGAGAATGAAGAGACTCAAGATGGTGTTCCACTGTTCCTGATTCTATTGGGCCGAAATAAATTTAGCCCATCAGTGCGTTTCGCGTTGAGTTTTTAGCACTGAAGATACTTTTGTCCAGTATGGATACGAGAATCAAATCACAAAAGTGGATCTTTTAAAATTTAATATTTAAATTGACGAAAATATATTCAGAAACGTGTGTCCTAAGAAGTCCACATTTGTCTTTACACAAACAAACCCTCGACAAGTTTCGTCCGTGTCTTTTACGCATCAGTGCCTATGGCGACTTCACATTTGGTAGAGATTCTTGTGATTTTGCCGAGATACTCGGCGACTTCACATTTGGTAGACATTCTTGCGATTTGGACGAGAGACTCGGCGACGACATATTTACTTGCATCCACTTGCAAGCTACCTATAGTGAGTTTCTTGAGGATGGCTGCATTCTCCAGGAAGTACTTTATGCAGTCCAACTCCAACTTATATCCAAGGATCGGGGATTCGAAATCAACAAACTCGAGAGAGGATACCAAACAATGAGGCACATATGAATAGTCAAATCGCCCCCTAACCTGGGTAACCGTGGTAGTGACCGCAATAATATCTGCCTGACCAAGAACAAAATGAAGAGGAAGGTAAAACACAATGAAAAAAAAAAAAGAGAAACGATAGAGCAAAATAATATAGGGTTTATAGAAACTAGTCATCACCAAGATCAAGGATCTCAGATTCGGGCAGCTTCCGAGAAAAGTCGGGAGCCATTTCAATTGGTTTGCACGGATAGCAATGCATAAGCGGGACATGTAACGAAACTGAGGCAAGGGTTCTAGTCTTGAGTAATTGTAGATGAGCTGTAAAACCAAGAGAGTGGGTCAGAGAAACTGGAACCAGAGAGAAACATAAATGTGCATTGACATATGTATATATATATATATATATATACCCCCATAGTTGTTACAGCTATCGTCATATCAGTAACCCTTGAAACCCCGGGAAGAAAACTCCGGATGCCACTCCTCTTCTTTTCATTAAAACCCCTAAAAAAAAAGCTGCGAGTTCGATCACCAAAGATGCTCATTGAGCGTAGTAGAGGAGCATCAATCAAAACTCCCGGAACAGAATCAGGAGCGCAAGAATAGTTTCGTTCGAAATCGAGTCTCTTCAGCGACCGAGACTGCACCCGATAGAGCTTTGCGTCTCCCTCGTCCACGATCATCTCCAACTCTTCCAAGACCGGACATCACGAGACAAGCCTCTCGAAAGTGGCCTCATTGGGAAAATCGAGATTCTCTAATCGCATACTCTTCAGACAAGGCATGGACACGAGCTCTGCGTTAGCCATATTTACCTTAGAGAGTTTTAAGGACACCAGCGGCTCGCAGGTGTAAAGCCCTCCGGGAATCTCATACAAACCCTCGAAAGGACAACCAACTTGTAGATGTTGGACCTTACGCCTGACTGCATCAACAATCCATGAAGCGAGACAAGAGAAACCATCTGCACCGTCGTCGTCTTCACCAATTGTTATCTTGAGTTCGCGCATGCTTGAAACCCTGTTGGGATCGAAGAACCTGTGACCAAAACCCACAAAGGCATTGAAATCTGCGAATTCAGCGGATTCCAACTCCAAATCAGGAACCCACATCCAGAGATTCCTCCATCTGGTGGATAAAACACTCGTCTGCACAGCATCCTTTGTGGGAATACGAGAAAGTATATTAGATATCAAAGGATCAGGTAAATCGCTTATCCTATCTAATTTCTTCGATCTCCCACTCAGCATCCCTTTGGAACGAGACCGTTTTGATTTCCATGCATCAATCATTTTTCTTCGGTAGAAACTATTCTGCATCATAACAAAAATTCGGAAACGCAAAAGTTTCAGAGACACGGTTTCGAGGCCTAAGTATTACCAACACATCGCGTACGATCAACCTAATCCAACATTATATCAGGATACCAAGTAAAACATACACAAAACTACAATTATAGAAGAGAATGAACGAAAATGATTGACGCAGGAGAGACGAACCTAAGTGCGAGCGAGAGTGATGAAAGAATCCGTTGAAAATCTGTATATTTCCCTTGAGTTCATCAATCAATTTACAAGGTTTATATATACTATCTGTTACAATTCAAACTAGATATCCCTAAGATATCGCCAAGAAACCTCAACAGAAAGAGAATCAGAATAAGAATATTTGTATATTCTTTCATCCGTAAGTTCTGACATGTATTGGGAACCCTTGCACTTAAACCAGAAAAAGAAGAAAACCCTAGCACTCGGTGAGAGTGAAAGAAGATGGTGGTGTTTCGGCTTCTAGTCATTTTGGGCCTATTGGGCCCACTAATCCTAAAATATAAGGCTGAACATAACATAGTATTCGTCTTCATCAGTAATAATTTCATTTAGTAAAAAATATTTTCCAAAATATTAATGTTAAGATTTACTGCCCTATGTTTAAAGATGCACTAACGTTTGGTGTTTTACACCACATGAAACAGATCCGTTGTTATCGTGACTATCTTTATTATGATCCTCGCTGACCCATTTTCCACGCATCGTTTATTTATGCATTTCCATATGCATGAATTGTCATGATATGGTTCAATTTATATTTATTTAACATCCCGCGTTTCGTTGAATACTGAATATATCTTGATTTTGTTTTAGGTTGTATAGATGACAATTAGGCTATTATAATAGCGGATAATTATATATATTTCCAGTATGAATCGGTTAATAGCATGGAATTTAAAGCTTTAGATTCATATGACAACTTTTTAGTTGTGGTTTTCCTAATACACCGATATTCAGTTTCAACGATTTCCTGACTAGTGTAATACATATTATTTGTGTTGGTATTTTTGCTTTCAAATAAATTAAAAGAACGGCATTAATTAAGTAAGATTTTTTTATAAAAGCGTTTTGATCCTGCTATATATGCACAAGTTCAAATCCTTCCATCCCTGAATAGTGAATGCATTTGGTATGAAATTAATCTTCTATTACCTATTACCAACATGCCAAATGTGTCCAAAAGAAAAAGAGTAGAGCAAATAAAACGTGCCCAAAAGTTCAATGGTGAAAAAGGAGTTGGAGTCTATACTCTTCTTTTTTCACAATTATTGTTGCCGTATGCATTAAATTGTGGAATACCTTAATTTTGTTTTGTTTTTGCTAAGAATTGTATTAGAAAAGTCTTTTATGTAAAGAAGAAGGAGCAGTAAATATATCAATTATTGGCTTTATATATTCTTGAAAGAAAAAGAAAAAAAATATCAAAGCTTAAGAAAATATGAATTCGAGATTTGGTGGTTAATTTATACTAATATTTTTTTTGTCAACGAATTATATTGTTGTTGTTTCAGAATCCCGTTTGAGCGTTATAGTGTCGATGACAGAAAGAAAGAAAAAAAAAATTAGAGGACTTAATCCATCTGCCCGCCAGTATACATTGATTATCACAATATGGCCTAAAGAATTATAATTCGAACAGTTTGTTACTTAAAAGGAAATGTATGAACGTTAACTCCAAATTATATATGTTCCTAGAACCATATGGAAATGAAACTGGTTATGGATTCAATGTTTTCTTTTAAAAATTTACACAACCAAATCAGCGTACGGTTCGAATTATAACTATTATACTTGTATTTGTTTGGTGAGATCCCGTTGGGTTTTATTCTTCTTGTGTGACGTGATGAATAACTAAACAACTAAACTCTAAAGTCAACAATAGCAACCATTTATCGTTTTTTTTTAAAGTCAGCAATAGTGTTTGTAAGTTTATATGCCCACGTCGTTTACACGAATGCTATTAATTCTACAAGTCAACTACATAACTTTTTTAATTCAATTTCTAATGAACGAGATCTCATCATTTCATTATGTAATAAGATGGGCGATGAGAGGCGATTAGGTAAACAACATTTCAATATTCTTACGATAATCTTCATAGATTAAAATATTAGTAATAATGAATAGAAAAATCAAACAGAACTTCAATGCAGAAATTTTCATTTTGTTCTTTTTGAGCCGACATATCTGCACATATTTTCGTCAATCTTTCACTAAATTAAAGCGGGTGTAAACTTATTCAATTTGCCTTTTAATTTATTTTTAGCTTTCAACAAATTATATTTAGACGTTATGATATCATATTTAAGTATTTAACTAGTCAGAGGTGTGATATCTAGTGTGGTGCTACAGAAAAGCTATGTGTTAAGAAGATTGTTTTTTTTTTTCATAGTATGATCTTTGATGCATGTGATATCAAGTTGTACATTGATTGGTGCAATTAAGGATACCCGATTTATTGAGAGGAGCCGATTGTTAATGCTCTCTTTGCTTACTTTCTCTGAATTACACTTTGCAAACTCTTTTCTATTTAACCAAAAAGCAAAAAAATTCTGACAATGACTTGTATTTTTGTGGATTAAGTAATTTAATGATTTGTACTAGTAATTGTTGTTGTGTCAAAAACATGGATTTAGAAAATTAGAGTATGTTTGTACAAGTGTAAGTTGCCGATAGCAAAACCAAAAACTGAAAATTGTTTAAAATAAATAAGCCCATAACATTCACTAGTTTACACAATTATATTGGTAATCTATAACTATATTTCTGTTGTGACATCGTTGTAAGCAACTTGGGTTGTTATTATTATAAGGAAGAAACGAATTCGAAGCTTCTTTTCATTTACTTAAAGTCAGATTACTTCGGGTCAAAATAGAAAGATAAGAAAATGGGACCAAAGAGAAAAGCGAAGCAGATTTACGAGGAAAAAAGTAAGCTAAGACTAACAAAATGGATTGGTCCCACCCAAATCCTAAACACAGATTCATTCTCCTGCTTTCTCACACGCTCGAGATTCCTCTAACGTAATTTTTTTTTTTTATAGTGGATCCGAAAGTATATATATACACTAGTACTACTGGACCGTTTAATTATGATATACTAATTAATTGGAAAATCGCCTTCATTGAGTTTATGAGCTCTTCACAGAAACATTTCCATTTGTTTCCCATGAAAGTAATAGTTATATTTTTTAAAAGTGAAAATGAAAACAAACTTGTAGCTGTCCTATTAGTGGGAAATCAGACTATTTGAGTATAATTTTTATTTTAGAATGTAATGCATTTAAATTACGTATGTCAACTAAGAATTTTGTTACTTTGACTGTTATAAGAAAACATTTTTTTGAGTTTTTT
Organism: Thlaspi arvense; assembly: GCA_911865555.2. Classification (NCBI taxonomy): domain Eukaryota; kingdom Viridiplantae; phylum Streptophyta; class Magnoliopsida; order Brassicales; family Brassicaceae; genus Thlaspi; species Thlaspi arvense. The sequence goes on along the minus strand of OU466862.2, from coordinate 67,985,073 downwards.
GAAATTAAGTTATGTATGAGAATCATAATTCCTTAGAAAACTTAAAAAATAGGAAAAATATATAAAAATTTATTAGTGTTCTGCTGTATTTTTGATTCTAAACATATAAATGAAATGCAGACAGGGATTAGAGATTCTCATCCTTTGTCTCAGAGATGGTGGTTGGTTTTCTGCAGATAGGGATTAGAAATTCTCATCCTTTGTCATTCTTAGTACGCTTATGCTACGGCTTCATATCAAAAGACTAGTTGGTCAAAATTATACACATTCATAGAGAGGCTAACTATCTAGCAGATAGGTTGGCGAACTATACCTTTTCTTTACCTTTAGGTTTGCATTTGTTTGATGTTGTTCCGGACAGTGTTACTCCGTTATTGTCGAAAGATGCAAACGGAATGTCTCGTGTTCGACGTGTTGAGTGTAACATTTTGTTTTCATGAATAAAATAGGAGACCTCGTCTCCTACAGCTTACCAAAAAAAAAAAAAAAAACATATAAATGAAATGCTGCATAAAACTACAAACAGCCCAAGACAGTCACCATCTAGCATCTAGAGACTGAGAACAGTAGCACAACACACTTTACACATTCATTCAAAAGATATTAGAATTCTCAAACACCTAATGGTTTATAGTTTAGCTGAATAGTGAAACGCCTATAATAAATCAAATGATTTGATAACTGATATCTAACAAGTAGACATAATTGAGAGCTTAGGATCCACCCACATAACGAAATTTGACCACCAAACATTGGACCCACTTGAAATGCTTCATGGAATCATAGGGTTTATTACTTACTTCCAACTCTCATATCATCCTTAATTTTTCCTTGTCCCCAAAATTTCAACAAGCCAAAATATATAATAGAAGAGCAAATTTGAAATTTTATAAAGTAGTCATGGGTAGTTTTGGAATTGAAAAATTTATTCTTTTGTCCCCCTCTCATAAAACTTTTAATAAAACTAAGGCCAGGAGGTGGTTCACTTTATATATTTGCCTGTATTTGGGTTCTCTGTACCAATTCTGGTGTGTTGCCATTTAATTTTGTTTGCGTTTCTTTAATTTCAATTAAATTTATTTGACTGTACATTTTTTACTTCGGAAATTATGATTTTATTTTTTCAAATATTATTATAAACATCTAATTCAAGTTGGTTGCCATTTAATTTCTTGGTTCCATATATTAACTCCTATAAAGAAAATAAAATAAATAATGATAGTCTGTTGAGTATTTAATTTGATTTCTGTGTATTAGCCATTAAACACATTTCTTGTTCTTTTCCTCCTCTATTTAATAAGCAATGAATTGGGTTCCTGCAAATATCTACAGATTTTCTAGTGTATTTATTATAAAAATAAAATTAGTGGTTTGAAGTTGAAAAGTAATTAAAATTCGATACTCTTGAGGCAAAATTAAAGCAATTAAGCATCTGATATCATCTACTAGTATACTTCAATTCAATCTTTATGATACTCTCTCTCCCTCACTCCTCTCTCACTCATAATTAAGTTAAGCCTTAATGAAAAATCTATCTCTCACCCTTTAATTTTCTCTCTGTGTTCTTTCCTGTATATAAAGACCTAAGCTGAAGCAATCCAACCACCAGTTAAAAGAGAGACTCTTTGTGATTGAAGTACGAAAAGTCTTTGAGTTCACAGAAACAATCCTTCCCAATCCGCAGGTTTCAAGGTATTTTTTTCTACGACCAAACTCACTTTCACTTAATCTCTTCTTGTCTGAACCAGTTTTAGTCCAATTCAACACAGAAGATGAGTCGAAGAAGTCCAAAGCTGGAGCTCAAGCTGAATCTTTCGCCGCCTACGTCAAGCCAGAGGAGGATGGGTCGATCCCCAAGCCGCTCTGCGACGACTTCACCGATCTCACCGCCAAGCTCGTGCGTCTCGTCGGAGATGAACCAGGACGAGCCGTCTGTGAGATACTCGACAAGTCCAGAGACAACCTCGATGGTCCTTGTCGGCTGTCCTCGTTGTCTCATGTACGTTATGCTCTCAGAAGACGACCCTAAATGCCCTAAATGCAAAAGCACCGTTCTCCTTGATTTCCTCCATGAAAACGCTTCAAACGCCAAAGCAAACGCTCCAGCCGCTGCTTCCTCTGGTCGTAAGACTCGGAGGAACTAAAAGACCAGTAAAACCACCCATAAACTCTCCAAAAATCTGTCCTTTTTCATGTTAAGTTTTATTTATTTATTTTTCTCTGTTTTTTTTTGTTGCTTTTTCCGAATGTAGCTCTTGTTTATGAGAGTAGTGCTAATCACGCTCCACTTTTAAATCCTCGGAGAAGAAGGTAGGAGATGAAATTAGGGTTTCCTACTCACAAAATTTCAAATCAAAAAGGGTGGAGCGCGAATAGCACTAACTTTTATTTTCCGTTTTCTTTCTCAACATTTTCCTACCATTTGAGTTCTCTAATGGAAGAAGAATTTCGCTCTCTCTCTCTCTCTCTCTAGTCTCTCTATATATATGTGTGAAAAAATGTGTCATTGTCTTCATATTTTACCTTCGAGTTCGTGTAGATCATCTTATCCATCGAATTTCTGGTAAACCATATAACGGAATCGATTCCTAACTTTGAGATTTGAAAATTGTTTGGGATGCTCTGTTTCTGATGCTCTGTTTCTAAGATATGTCTAAAAAGTAAGCAACTCTGTTTTTCTTTTTGATAATTTGTTTCTTGGATGTATAAGAGAATTAGACGTTTTGTGTGTAAGACTATAACAAAAGTAGACATTCATAGCGTATCAGAGAGATTGCTTACACATCACGAAAAGGAAGATCAAAATTGACTTGTGAAAGATGTAGCTTGATCCTGATCCCCAGAAAAGCTGAAGGGAAAACTATATAGATTCCTTGTACTTGTTGAAAAAGCAGTTCGGAAGAGAGAGAGAGAAAGAATGGTAAAATCAAATTGGTTAGAGATCAGACATGAACTTCTTATTGGTCCCACATTGTTACTTTGACCCCACAAACCCGAAATTCCCCTGTTTTTCATTTTTTTTTTTTATGTTAACTCGAGATAGATCTCTGTTCATCCAAAAAGTCTTCAGACTTTGTAGCCTAATCATAGGTCCTAAAAACTGAATTTTTCTTTCCTGCAAAAGAATCCATAACAAGATTTTGTCCTGAGCAATTGCATGGTTGATTAAAGACAAAAGCAGACAAATCTAGAACATGAGTTTGCAAATGGCAAAAAAAAAATAAGAACCAGAGGGAAAAAGGTGACTAAAGAGATCTATAATACTTTTATTTGTGTGATAACTAAACATAGTTAGATTAGGTGCTTCTAAACATGAAACAGAAAAATGGTAAGATTGTAAAATATACTATTATAAAAGGAAAATCTGCCGACGATGAGAAGAAGTACAGAAAATGAGTGAAACGATGAAAACCGGTTAAAATCGAAGAGGAAAGTAGTTCAGAGCATTTAAATAAAGATAAATAAAAAAAACAGAGGAAGGTGCTTCAGTTTATATATTTATTTTTTGATAACAGCTGTTCAAAATGTTAAGATTTAGAGATCATTAAAACCAAAATATAAATGCAATAGTAATTGAGACAGTTGAGAATTGTAATGAGCGTTACGTCAGATTATAAATACGAATTTAATTCCACCTTCATTGCTCTCTTCTCTCGCTCACCTCTTGAGAGAAAGAAAGAAAGAAAGAAATAGTATATTAATTATTATCATGATCATGATGATGCTATACGAATTTTATTTTGTTCTCTCTTTTTTTTTTTTTTTTTTTCTTCGTCATTACACTAGTTGCCATGTCTTTAAAAGAACTCCATTTCTCTTCTTATCATTAACTAAATGCCACCTTTCTGTTGCCGCTTTCCAATTTTAGCAATCTCATCTTTCAAAGCTCCATGTTCCCTTATTCAATTCCTGCTTCCTACCTCTCCTTTTCTCTCAATTATGCCGATTCTTTGATTAACATTTCTACCTTCATAGGGTTTATAATTTACAACCCCACATAGAACCAAACTAGTTAGATGGTATTAACTTCATTTAGGTTATTGGAATTGACATCAACCAAAGTGTAGAGATTTCTTCGTTTCTTTACATGTAACATTTCTAACGAGAGTTATTACAGAGCTCTGACGTTGGGGAAGACAATACTCGTCAAAGTATTAATCCGTTATGGTTTCCGGTTTGAAAAAAACCTATGGGTCAAATAGAAAAACAAAGTTGTTACTTGTTAGACATGAGGTTACATTAAAATTAGAAGAAATAAAAAACCGTAGGCCCACCAGTAAAAAAGTAACTTTTTGTTATCAATTTTTTTTTATTTTGTTCAGGTAGTTTCGTTTATTGTTAAGATGAAATAAAATATACTTCTAGGCCATCTAATCATCATATTCGTCGGATATACTACAGAAGTGTGTATGTGAATTTCGTGATGACGAGGAGACATGTGAGTGACGAGAAGATCGAGTAGATAGATTGGCGTTTGGAGGGAGAAAGACAGAGTGGAATAGTAGATTTGGTGTGGGCCCATTCGTAATAAGAGGCCCACCAAAGATATTTGAGGACCAAGAGAGTCTTTTGGTCAACAAGTACACGACGCAAAACTAATAGAAACGTACTTATTCTCGCATGCAATTGCACGTCCACAAATACAAAGAAAGCATGCGAAATCCATCCTTACTTTTTAATTTGACAAACATGTCTTGTGAATATTTTTCTTGAAGGATAAATGTCCCTAATGAGCTTAACTAGTTATCTAATCCAATCTAATTAGTTACCATTATGTATTATTTAGATATATATGTAACTCCACATAATTCAGTCCACCAAAGTCCACGTGCCAAAGTTTTAGTCCACACAATTCGGTCTCCACGAGTTTCATATAGTAGGACTAGTCACAGTTGTATATCTGATACAAATTAAGTACCCGGATCCACTTATCGACAAATTAAAACATATACTATTCATGGATTTTGTGTTCACATTTAGCGGCAAAACATGCAGAATGTTAACGTACGTACGTATACTATTATATTGAGTTTTCCGGATGTTGCCCGATGCCTAATTGCTTTCAAATACTGTTCTTTAAGATGATCCTTACCATCTTTGCCACTAGCATCACACACACACACACACAAAATCCTCCCTAACGAGATTTGACCAAGCCTTAAAGAGGGGTCATAGAATTTCTATATATATGTATATTTTTCTTCAACTTAGTTATTTAGTTATTGCTTCTATAAATGCATTTAAACTTGAGTGGTTGAAATCTTATGATGCTATTCTTTACTGTGAGTCCAGTACACATTTAAGCTTCATAATTAGTTTTCATATCAATTTATATGGGGAGAAATGCTGTCAGAAAATTAAACTTGAATTGTTGTTATTAAATTTCTTGTATTGTATTAATAAATCATAAAAACAAATAAAATGATGAATACATAAATATACAGATTCTAGAAGGCAATTAATTAATCTCACACGTTGCAATAACCTTATGATAAAGATTATAACCAAATAAAAAAGAAAAAATAATACAAAATCGTTTTAAGCTCGTCGATTAGTAACTAACAATTTAAATTTACACAAAAAGTTTGGCCTTCTAATAAAAAAAAAGCCTAAGTTAATCGATTAATTAGCTAGTAACTAGATATTAATTCATTTGTGCATTATTTACTCCAATTCTTGTTGTCTGCTACAAATTTTCTGAATGTTATCATGGAGGATGTTGATGAAATGCAACATCGCGAGAATCAGTTATAATAGCTCTCGCTAATGAAGTTCAGCATCTAAAACCAACTGCAGTAGTTGTAGCAAGCTATCTTTACTGGTTATGATTTTCGCTTTGTACCAAGTGTTCCGTTTTGCAAATCCTTTTTTTTTTCTGCGTAAGATATGTTTTTTATTTATCAATACTCTTCATCAATCAGTTAGTAATTTTCCCACTTTTTATCTTCAGCTATTTCAGTTAACTGTTTCGTCGACGGGAAGGTTAAGCCGTTAAGGTACCGGACGTTATGAAAGTCATTACACGTTTGCCTTTCTGCCGTGACCATTGAGTTTTGTGAATCGGCAGATCGGTGTCGTTTTACACTTTTCTTGTTCTAATACATAATGAATTTATGAAGTTATTCCATAGTTTTGGTTTTTTTTGTGTGTGTGTGTATGTTCTCAAAAGTAATGTTAATCTTGTGATAGTGAGTTACATCAAGTTTCCAACTAATCTCCAATATCTTCGTAATCTTTCATCTTAAGACCCGTTTTAGATATCAATTTCAAATCTTAGCTTTATGAATTTATACAGGCTTGCCTCTAGTTGGGCCTAGTTCTATTAGTGGCCCAGTTTATTTTTGTCTGTATTTCACTTGCTACGTGTGAGGATCACGTGTCCTCTTCGTTGTTGCTCTTCTTTCCTTCACGTTGACTCTTCTTCCTTTATTTTTTCTTTTAACAATTGGTAATTAACAATTATCAGACAATTGCATACAAAAATTACGAAAACCAAATATCCGAATCAATTCCTGCATTAATTTATTTATTATCATGGAGGATGTTAATTTTAAAGACAAACCAATATAAATATAACTAAAATTACCATTGATTTTTATTTATTTACTCGCAACTTTTAACAGAAATGAAATAGTTAGTAAAAAAACTCAATTGAAAATATATGATTTGATTTTATCAGAAACGGTTTGGCAGAGAAAAAACGAATTCGGCATCCCAAGGAATGCAACGTTTTAAATATAAAGATAAAGGAATCGTCTTTTTCAAGCAAGCTTAACCTCCCTTCGCCTCCCTTCTCCCTTTTCCTTTAATTATTTCATTGTAACTCCTCTCTCTCTTTCTCCCTCTCTCTCATTCGCAGTTTTGCTAAATCTCATCAGAAGCCTACTTTGGTTTTCTACTTCTCATTTGCAGTTGATTGTGCTGCGAACGAACCGGTTTATCCAGGTTTAGAATTTGATTCAAGATTTTAGCCCTAAAGTCTGCTTGTCTGATCGAAGATGCTGGGAGATTTCATTACAAGAATCATAATGTCTAGTCCATCTCTAACTTAATCCGGTAATGATTGGCATTTTCGTCCTCTGTCTTAGTTTTTTTTGTTTTTTTTGTGTGTGGAAATTTACAGATTGCTTGCTGGTTACGCGTACCCAGCATATGGATGCTACAAAAGCGTGGAAAAGAAGAAGCCTGAGATTCAAGAACTTAGATACTGGTGCAAGTATTGGTAAAGTTTACTAATTGTTAATTAAAACAATATTCTTTCTATCTTTTGGATAAGGAATCTTATTCCCATAACACCATCTTATTAAAAAAAAATCCGATTCGACTTGCAGGATCATGGTGGGTCTCCTTACAGTTATCGAAAGGATAGGAGATATCACTGTATCATGGTGAGTATATGAACTAATAGTATAACTTTAACATCTACATCTAAAGAAATTCAGAATTGGCGTGCCTGATACATCTTGCAGGTTACCACTCTATGGTGAGACCAAAATCGCTCTTCTCATCTATTTATGGTGCCCAAAATCACAGGTACTACAATTAATGCAAGACAAATCTCATAAACATTCACTCACAAAATCACAATTCTCCTTTTGGTTTTCTGACAGGGAATCAGCTATGTGTACGAGAAGCTACTACGTCCGTACATGTCAAGGCATGAATTGGACATCGACCAGGGGATTTCGGTTCTAAAGATTAGAGGACGTTCTGCGATTCTTCGATTGTTACAATGTGGCTATCACTGGAGTCTACAGATCTTCAAGCATCTGCAACAACAATTCGCTATCGATAAGGTGTGTGTTGGAAACAGATGTAAATCTATCTCCCATTTCATGAAAATCCGAAGCTTCACTTGTTGTTCTACAGAAAACTGACCGATCAAAGTTAAGATAGGGAAAGCAAACAGGAACTTCGTTTATGTTCCTCCGTTATCTGGCTGTTGTGTAGCTCAAGGACAGGAGTCACAGGACTTTTAGGTGCAAGCTGGTGTAACCACACTCGCTACAATCACAATAACCGGTTTTAACCGCAGATTCATCAGGAGTGGAATTTCTGAAGGCAAACCGGACCGGAGTTGCAAATGATGTCAGATACAAGAATTCTAGTTGACTACAGTTAACCACCACCATAGCGTCTGGGGCCGCCTATGTTAACATAGAAGGAAAATCATAAAGCAAACAGGCTCTGAAGGATTTAGAAATGGAATCTCTTTTCTTTCAAAATTGTTGATTTTGTATTGTTATGTTCAAGTAAATTGCCCTTTCTCTCCCCAAATCAGATTTGTGGCGAAGGAATTGTGAAATTGTTAATGTTTTTCTTTTTCATTAAGATAAAAAAAGGTGGAGAGACGAGGATCAACGATCGAAGATGCTGAGAGGCTTAATTACCAATTGTTAAATGAATATGAATCTTATTCTCTTAATTCATAACAATCTTATCAAAAAAATCACCATTCGATTTGTCACAAACCTTAAGTTACCATTAAAGATTAGAGGCTATCACTGGACAGGACTCTACAAACCTTCAGGATTCTGCAACAACAATTCGGAATCGCATCGATAAGGTATGAAACAAACAGACTCAATCGCACACCCATTTCAGGAAATTCCACATATGACCGCTCGAACAGGAACTTCGTTTATGTTTCTCGGTTACGAATAGCAGAAAGAAGAGATTTTGAAGAATTCAAAAATCGGAATCCCTTTCCTTTTTTTTTATTCGCATTACACTTTATTGTATACAAACAGTTATGTTCAAATCCTGAAATCCAAGTACTCTGCAATTTCTTTCTGATAAGTGATAATTGATCCCCAAAATCAAAACTTTTGCGAGAGCTATTTGACAATCCGAGGAATACAAATTGAGTGGAGAATCCAGTCAAACATACGTCTCAGGAACTGGATTCCGGCGGAGAAGTGGTGCCATATGCGGCGGAGGAATTGAGACCCAGGCGAATCCTCCGAGGAAGTGAGCGCCGTTGGCTGGAGGTAAGACCAAGCGGCTTGCTTAACGAGCGGGTTGCGAATCGAGATATCGCCGACGGTGGATACGACGGGAGAGCTGCTACCGTTAATCGTCGGTAAGTTAACGGAGGAGCTACTCGGAGACGAGAGAATATCTCGGAGAGATGTGTAAGCGACGAAGGAGGATGGTTTCAAGGAGATGAGATCAAAATCGAACGACGACGGCGTGGACGAATCGATCGCGAAAGGAATATCGGAGGTAATCACAGCCGTCGTCGTGGCTATGGAGTTTCTACGGCGGAGCGAAGTCGCCGGGGATGTAGACGGCGGAATCTCCATAGTCTTCCTCTCTTGTTTTGTTGTTTAGTGTGTGAAGGTTTGTGGCTGATTGGGGTTTGTGTGTATGTAAGTAAAATATGAGAGGTCCAATTATTGATCGCTATAATATGGAGATTTGTCACTATCTTTCGTATAATAATTAATATTAGAGTCGTTTACTTTATTTTGTATTTTATGAATAATTTTGGTTGGAAGAGAGACAGATTACAAAAACAGAAGAATTGTTTACTGTATTATTCTTTTACGAATTTCTATTCTTCTTTTGAGTTTTTTTCTGTGTGCAAGAAGAAATAGTTTTAGCTAATAATTGCAAAATTTTAGAAATAAAATGTATATACATATATACATTATAGAAGTGGGGGATGTGAAAGATTAGATGAGATTAGGATTCCAACCAACCAAAAGAATCATTATTTTCCTAAAGAATTTAAAATTTCAAAACGCAAAGCAATTTCAACATATACAGACATATTTGGGCAAGTGGTTTAGGCCACATGGTCTGAGAAGTTCTATCGACTCCAAGTAGTAAAACCAATAGGCCCAAAAAGAAAAGACTCGATACGGTGTCGTTCTGATTCATCGAAATTCCGATCTCCTTCGTCGTCTCTCTCACATTTCTGCACCTCACACTCAAATCAATAACCCCATTGTAGAGTAGTGTCAGACGGAGAGGGAGAACAGAGTCCTCCTGCCCATGGCGTCATTATCTTCTTCCACCACCCTCATCTCTTCCTCTAGGGTTCTTCCCTCCAAGTCTTCTCTTTTCTCTCCCGCCGTCTCTTTCCTCCGAACTCTACCCTCTACCTCCGCATCATCCTCTTCGCTCTGTTCTAAATTCTCCAGCCTCGGTTCCCTCACCTCTAACCGCTCCGCCTCTCGCCGGAACTTTGTCGTCAAAGCCCAGGCCGTAAGTGACTTTCGCAATGCCGTGAATTTCATCGTATTTGCTCCGCCTTCTCATTCAGTGTGATTGTAGAAGGAATTCGTTAGCTTATTAGGACTTTTTTTTATTGACGGGAGAAAAAAAAAAACCAATTTTAGAGTTTTGTGAGTGTGGAATAATGTCTTGAATTGAGCCACATTTTGTTATACAGTCGTTGCGGGTTTTAGTTAAAGATGGAAAATGATTTAGAATGCTCTGTTTCTAGTGAAACTGATTCACATTTGGCTGATACATTAAGTCTTTTGAGCCCTGCTTAGTAAAAGTAGGAGCATATTTGTGTGGCACAAGTTAACAACGAAGTGATGAAAACGTAAAGAGTGCTCTTGTTTAAACTTGTGGGAACCAGGATGATTTGCCACTGGTGGGTAACAAGGCGCCTGATTTTGAGGCAGAGGCAGTTTTTGATCAAGAGTTCATCAAGGTACTTGATTGAGTCCATATTTTATTTCTGCTACTTCTAGTCAAATCATCTCATAAGTTAAGCTAAATGCAGTAGAGGACTTTACTCGAGACTATCGTATACTGGTTTTCAGGTCAAGCTCTCTGAGTACATTGGGAAAAAGTATGTGATTCTATTTTTCTACCCATTGGACTTCACTTTTGTCTGCCCTACAGGTTAGTGTATTCTGCTCAGTCAGACACTGAAACTCTCTCAACATGACTTGCTGATCTCTGGTCTTTCAATTTCTTCCTTTTTTTTTTTTTGCATATTCTAGAGATTACTGCCTTCAGTGATCGTTATGAAGAATTTGAGAAGCTAAACACTGAAGTATTAGGTGTCTCAGTCGATAGTGTGGTAAGTCGTAGTTTTATTTTCTCCACTCTATGAAAATACCTTGTGGCCGCAGCATTGTAGAAATGGTTATTTGATGATAAATGTGAAGTTTGAAATGGCTTTACTGTACTCAGAAATTTGGCTAGTGGCAGTTTGATAATCGATTCGTCACTTCTCCTTCTTTTTAAAATGCTTTCACAAGAACACACGAGGTTTTTCATTTCCTTATTCAAGTATTTCTGAGAATATGTATAACGTCTGGCTTCATGGTTCATGTAGTTCTCGCATCTCGCGTGGGTGCAAACAGATAGAAAGTCAGGAGGGCTCGGTGATCTGAACTACCCACTTGTCTCCGATATCACTAAATCCATTTCAAGATCCTTTGGGGTGCTCATCCCTGACCAGGTCTGAAACAGTTGCATCATAAATACTGGTGTTCGAGTCCAATGCACTCGTCTTCTTTCAAACTTTAAAGACTAACAAATTTCAGCCACTTTTATATTGAAGTATTGCTTTATTTATAACAAATGCAGGGCATTGCACTGAGAGGGCTTTTCATAATCGACAAGGAAGGAGTCATCCAGCATTCCACCATCAACAACCTCGGTATTGGCCGAAGCGTTGACGAGACAATGAGAACCCTCCAGGTAAGTTAAAGAACAAAACTCACCCAAACACATCACTGAGACAAAGAGATAAGGCATTGCTTTGAAGTTTTGGGTGATGATGATGAGTTGCTGCTCCTTGGGATTATGTATTGCAGGCATTACAGTATGTTCAAGAAAACCCGGATGAAGTTTGCCCCGCGGGATGGAAGCCCGGTGAGAAATCAATGAAACCTGACCCCAAACTCAGCAAAGAGTACTTTTCTGCTATTTAATACTTTTTGTTCTTAATCATTTCTATTTTGCTTGGAGAGAGCTGAATTTTCCGGAGAACATTTGTTTGAAAATCTTTTTTAATGTCCTCGTTTCTTCCGGCTGAAAATTGAATAAAATTAAAGGAGTTTCTATATTTCTTCCCCCTCTGATTAAGTTTTCACTTGTGTAAGTTACGAATAATGCAAAGAAGCGAGTGTTTGACCTTAGGAAAAGGCATGTGAGATCAGGTTTGTAGATTTAGATGACTTTCAATCTTGATTAGTTTAATTTAAGTGCTTAAAATGCTGATTATCCACATCTTTACAGGACTGGCTTTTTTGTGTTGTATATACGTATACGCTTACTCAAGACAGAAATCAGAATATTCCTCTACTTTTGATCTTCAACAAATATCATGTGTATAATAAAATTTTCAATAAATAAGTGTATTTGGTTACCATAAAAATATAGAAGATAATTATATAAAAATTAAAAAATGTCCAAAAGAAAAGGATCGGTTTGTCATTTCTTGATATTGGTCCCTATCCTTTTTTTCTTAACCGTTAACCAAAATGTACAAAAGACAAGTGGGGATGATGGGGGGTTTGGTATATACGCGGTTTAGCACTTACCCACGTGGTTTATCCACTTCACAATAACCCCCTTAACAAAATAATGTTATCGAAACGACCCCAATACTTTTTTTGTCTATTTTCCGACCTTTCCTTCTGATGTTAAAAACTTCAATACCGCTGTACACTGTTTTTTACCCAAAAAACTTCCCCCATTCAGTAGGATTAATTCCTCACGTAGCAACCTCCGAACCCGGTACATAACTCAGCCGGTCCACTTCATCCCAAACCAATTTCGATGTTATCTCATCGAACTCCGGTTCATATTCCTACAACAGCATTATGGAGTCAAATCAATAAATCAATATCATGTAAAAAAACATATTACATTCTATGAAAAACGTTAGACATTCATCATACCTCGAGTTGTCGAACCAAATCTTTGGCGTTTGGGGCAGAAACGATGATTCTACGAGCCATTGGGGATATAAACCCTTCATCCACGGCCTTGTCGATAAATGTTAACAGCGAGTTGTAGTAACCATCCACGTTAAGAAGACCCACCTGTCAATAATTATTGCCCAAAAATAATGTTAGAAACCAAATATCATAAATAGTAGTATATGTAAAAAGATTACGACATGGGAAGCTTCCGGTCTCACAATCAGGGTTATGTAGTCGTACGTCGTGACAACACATCGTTTTTTATATTCTCATGCGTTTATTAACGTTACAAGTTTAATCAAAATTTAAAATGGAATAGTACAGAAAAAGTTAAGGAGGAATAAAGTATCCCAAAAGGAATCTTGCTCCATGTGATTATTACGACGTACCATATGCAACCATTTGTATCTTCATTCAGTCAAATTAAACCAAACCAGTATTAAATAAATAAAACACTCAAAGGACTAAAATAAGAGAAAGAAAATCAACACGCATATTCCGGTCGTAACTCAACAATAATGCAAAGCTCATATGATCTCTATATATATATTTTTAATAAGTTAACGAGAATTTTAATTTCCCTGATTACGTACCGGCTTACGGTGGATTCCGAGTTGAGCCCATGTAATGACTTCCAGCAATTCTTCCAACGTACCATACCCACCTAACAATTTACCATATTCGAAATACTTTAGATCTTACTTTTATACATATTTTCAAGTCGAATAGAGTTTCAACATATAAATAATGGATTACAAACCAGGAAGGGCAATGAAGGCGTTGGCTTGACGAGCCATTTCGGCTTTCCGTTGATGCATATCAGCGACGGCTTTCACTTCGCCGATGGTCTCACCGGTTATCTGCAAATTTTAAACATCATTTTTAAAAATACTTGTCTTTGTTATTGCCTCTAAAATGTGAACACCGCAAAATATCTAATATACTAATGGTCTTTTATTGTGGTTTTTATAAAAATTATAAATATAATAGTTGGTCAAGGAGATTATCTTGAATGAAACCAAAAAACGCTCCGAGTCTCAATCATTCCTCTTTTGGTCCTACCACTATTTTATGTAGATCATTGCAAGGCAATTTCTATCTCAATAATAGTAACTTAATACAAAGTCCAACAAAAAAAACAAGGATTTCATTCGGTATAGCTTTATCTGGTGTGTACCTCTCTTGGCATCAAGGTTTTTGGGATGACCCTACAAGAGATTAGAGAATACAGCAGTTAATAATGAATCAATTACAAACCTGTTTACATTTAAATCGACAACTAATACGAAAAAATGAAATTAAGTTGACCATTTTGGTTATAGACAAATTGAAACGGGATTCTCTCATAATAGACCATACACATAAGAAGACTAGTTGTGGCTTATTTTTAGTAAACAATTTTTAAAGCAAAGAGACACTTTTGGACAAAGGAAACATGTACAGATCCTTTTTTGTCGTTGTTATGTTACCTCCTTTTACTAGATTCAACTATGCTCCTCTCCTAACCAATAATTAATCAACTATCAAATTCTAGGTTACAAATAATAGGTAAATTAAGCAAGTACTAGGCATCATGTAGATAGTCACCATCAACAGTCAAATGTTTAAAAACACAATGATGAGTAATGTGGTACTTGGAACTAGCAAATGCATCATATCATATGAATAGATAGTGTACATGCATAGAGATGTGTGAATGTAGATACATATAGAGAGAGAAAGAGAATAGGAGAGAGAGAGCAAACCCTAGAACATGGCGACCACCATGATGAACAGCCTGAGAGACGAGACCCATAAGCCCCACGCTGCCACCTCCGTATACCAAATCAATCCTTCTCTCCACCTTCAACCACATTCCCACCATCAGTTTCTTTAATTTATTATTGCTGATTATAATAATAACATTATATGCATTTATTTACAATAACTGAGTTTTCATGATGAAAATAGACACGTGTCACAAACCCAAACCCACAATCGACCCCTAAAAGAAGCAACCACATCAAACATCAAATCTCAATTAAGAAAAAAAGAAAAATAGCTCATCATCATCAATCCTAATTTCAAAGGTCACCATCCTATTAATACTATTATCATGACCTACAGATCAATCACAAATATTTATTAGAAGGGGTTCTAATTATTACTACTATTTTACACTTGTATATATTGTATTGTTGAAGAAGTACACCCCACACCACACGCTTTGTGCATAGAGTCATTATTCTTCCAACGAACATTTCTTGTCTTTTTTTCCCCTTCGATCGAGGCAGTAAAAACTGTCAATATTATTTATCTTTCCCGTAAACAAAGTTACTTGGAAGCGTAAGTTTAGGTTTTAAAAAAAATCATAGGAAATCTCAGAGTAATGGAAAAACAAGATATATGTGTGCGAGTGTAATATTGTAAATTACTGAAAATAAATAGCAAATAAAAAGAAAATAAAAATAGATCATGCAAGAGTGCTGCTCGAGTGACAGCCGGGTTACAGCTAAGAATAGTAGAAGTTACTATTTTCTCATCTCTCTTTCATGCCAAATAACAATAAAACTTAAACACAAATTTGATTTCAACAAAATAAAGAAATAAAAAAAAATCAGCATCCACACGTTTGGTAGATTCATGATTGTTCGTTGCAACACACAACCAAAACCCATAACACCAATGTTTCAGAGAAGATTCTGAGTTCAGATTTCAAACTAAATCTTCATTTTGAGTTCATAATAAGTACTATCAATAAACTGTTGAATCAATCAGCCTATTCACAAAGAAATAGTTATACTTTGCTTTCTTCTAAACGGCTCTCTACTTACAAATGACACAACAAGGAAGAAGTATATATATTGTATGTGTTAAGTTTATCTGTGTAAAATATAGTATGTGTTAAGTTGTGAATATGAAAGTGTATGCCTATGTATAAAACTGTATACAATATATATAGGTTTGAGAAGAGAGAACGTACCAACTCGTTACCCAATTGAATGGCAGCTTCTTGGTAAGAAGGTTTTTTGCCGGAACTGCTTCCACAAAAGACACAGATCCTCTTGAATCTTGATTTTGTCTCTTCCATCTCTCTGTCTCTCTCTCTCTCTCTCTCTCTCTCTTTCTCTTTCTCTCTGTAGAGCTTAAAAGTTAAATTTATGATTATTATGATGAATGAGACCACACTTTGGAATTGTGTTAGTATTTATATATGTAGAATAGAAGAAGGAGAATATAAATGCAAATGCGATTCCCATGCCCTTCCCCTTTTATTAATTGTTTTTCATCTTTTGTTTCTATATTTTATTTTGTTTTGTGTTCTCTTCTAGCGTTTTTAATTTGTAGTTTGAATATTCCAAAACGCTTAAACACGGCTAAAATATTTTTATATCTTATTTATCCAGCGATTTTAAAGTAGTGTTATAACACATTTTCTATTCATATACTTCTTTGAAAAGTCATTTTGTGTCTGTATACGGCCGTGTTTTAGAAGAATATAATCTCTAAATGTATTTTATTCATATTTTTGAGAAAGGATTAGATTAGATCTATCATCTATCACAGGTTGGAAGATCTGTTCAGATTTTGTATCTGATTAGTTCGATGTAGAAGCAGATTCATTGATCAGATTTTTATACAAAGATTTCATTTTTCTCAAACGGCTTTCGTTAAGATTGCAAATAACTAGTCATGTGACTTATCTCACCAAAAACATATCATCTGTTGGGCTATGCTATAGATCGGATCGGTCTAACCAAGTTTTTACATCTCTACCTATAGTTTACAAAGCTAGTCGTGGACTGGTCCTCTGTTTCGTTGTAGGAATGTATTAGCCTGACATGTCCATTACTAGAATACATTTTCAACTTTAGAAAGAAAAAAATACGAACTTTTGAACCATAAAATTTAGGTTTTAATTGGTGACCATTAAAAGAACAACAGGAATGAAAAGGAAAATAATGAAATGAACAAAATAATAGAAATAAATGAGAATAAAATAAAAAGGAAACAAATAAATATATTTTGTTCCTCCTCAAATTTAATAAGGAATAGTTTTGTTCTATAATTCCTTTTAAAATAGAGAATAATGAAGAATGATATTTCTAGTAAATGGTAAAAAAATTAAGAAGTGAAGATGAATTCATTATTCTCCATCATTCATTTGATCACCAATTACATCCTTAATCTTTTTGTCATCGATTACATTATAATAACCATTGAAATTTTTTACATAGTAGAAACTATTTCATGATTTCATCATTAGCTCGAAAGGGAGTACTTTCTATAAATTCAGAAAGCATGGATATTTTTTTAAATTAGGATGAAACAAAACAAAAATCTATAAGTTAGAAGAACATCGTTTGTGTACAGTAGCCATAATGATACGATAGAAAATAGTAAGTATTCACTTTCCAAGTGATCAAACAATTTATTGATAAAGAAGTAAGATATATGCAAATTGCTCATTTGATATATTAATATACACGTTGTAGATTTGACAACCACACGAAGAGGAATGAGGTTACTTTTCTAATCGAAGTTTAGAGATTTAGAAATAATATATTGTTAGTTATCTGATTTGGTTTCGATTTGGTTCATATTTTTTACTAATGATGTAAAGGATAGATATAATCAAATCCTTTAAAATGTTTGTTCCTTTCGTTTGAGGTTCTGGAACTTGCAAATATTTTATCAATATTTTTATAAGGAATAAAGAATGATAACAATTTTTGTATTTTTTTGGCCGTTTAATATCTGATTACTTCAATAAAACATTTTTTATTAGTTATAAATATAATGTTTAACTTTTGTTTCATTTTTAATATGGTTTCATCTTTTTCCAAACTGCTTCATTTGTGCTTATATTTTGCTTACAGTTTACTTTATTTTTGCTCAATTTTCTTTTCTACAATTATTCTTTTTTTTGTTCTTACTCTCTTCTTTAGTCAATTTTTTTCTATTTATGTTGATTATTCATTTTTATAGTTTATCAAGACATTATTACTTGAAAAACTTAATGTTTTCTAGTCAAAAATTTATGATAAATCTAAGTATCTAAAGTTATGATATTTATAATTGTTGAACTTATGTTGAATTATAGATTACAAATAATGTCAGTATTTATATATGTAACACAATCATTATTAAGATTTGTCCTCTTATTGTGTTTTTTTCTTCAAAACATTGTACCCGGATATTTGATGGTGCTGTAAGCAAAATCATGAGAATTTTGGCATCAATTTGATTTATGCAAGAAACAATTGGGAAATGGTCTTACGAGTCAAATAAAATAAAAATAGTGAAAAGAAACAAAGGAAACTAATCTGACTTGAGTGGCGGCCCATCATTCACTCTTATTGGGCTTTAAGACCCGTTTGAGTTACGAAAACGAGTCGGGGAGTTTCACCGGAGTGGCGCCGAGTCATCGCTTTTGTCGGTTTCCTTCAACCTTCGGAAACTCTTACAACGATCACAGACATGGAGATTAGGGATGACTACAAATTCCTGAGAATCGAAGACGCTTTCAAGGCATTGCACCTCCATGTTAACCTCATTGGAGTCATCGTCGAGTTAGGTTTTTCCACTGCCTCTGGTAGCGTGACCCATCTCCCAAAACCCTTTGCAAATCCATCTCTTCGGTTCAGGAATTCAGTTTTATAGCTTGGTTTGCTCTGTCGCAGATTGTTCATGTACTTTGAAAATCGTCGATCCATGGCATTCAGGATCTGGCCTTCCCGTTAAGTTCATCGCTCGTACCATTCGGGGGCTTCCTCGGGTTGAATCGATTGGGGATATAGTTTTGCTTTCACGTGTAAAGGTCGATACACCATTCCTGTGATATGATGTTTTGGGATAATACATCCTTTGTGGCTCTTGCAGATAATTTGAAACAAATTTCTTATGGGTTTTGTTTTGAAACGCAGATTGTGCTAGTTAACCGGAAAATCACCGCTCTCTGCAATGAATCATCTTCATCGTTTGCTCTAGTCAACGGAAAACATGACGAGGATTTTATACCATACCAGTCGTCACCTAAGTTTCAGATGAGAGAGCAGGATAAGAACTTCTTATCAAATCTGAGAGAATGGATGATAACTTACGATTTCGAAGATGGTAATTATGATTGGATCACATGATTCGTCCGAAAATGTTTTCATTTCCTAAAAACTCTGGATCGTTAGTGTATAGTATTGTTCATTGAAATGTCAATTTGCTAATGGTTCCTTCATATTTCAACTCAAATGGGTTCTGTTTCTTTGTTAAGTTGCAATCGTGTTTAAGGTTGAATATTTCTTTGTTTTCTTCCGTTGATAGGGTCATGCTGTTTCACATCCCTGAAAGATATCACAGAAGGGGAATATTGGAACCTATCTTGCCAGGTAGAATGATCTGTTTATTTTGGAATCAGCTTTCAGGTTTATTTGTACTTAAGAAACTGGAACTGTTCAGAGTAGAGATTATGGGTCTAATATGTCTTTGACATTGTTTTTCTCTTTATTTGTTGCCCCGTGAAGATTGCTCACATTTGCAAGGACGAGAAAGATAGGTGGTACATCTTTGTTTGGGATGGAACTGAGATGCCACCGTGCAATATCGTGGTAAAGTAAGTCTTTATGCCTCACCCTATTCATCTCTCTAGCTTTTCTTTTGAAATTTGGTTTTGAGATCCCATTTTTCTGTATCGTACCCCTAGCTTCTGGTCATATATTCCAGACGTAATGTGTTGGCTCTTGAGAGCTCAGTGTTTTGTCTTGCAATTTGACATCATAACAGGTCCGAAAGGCTTCCTCTATGTGTCGAACCAGAGATGCTGCCTACACATGTGTTACGCAAGTTTCCTACTTTTGGTTCCGTTTTGAGGATCATAGTAGAGAAAGTTGGTGAGAAGCAGGCCATTCACTGTCTTCAACCTGGTCAACACGTGAAGTTTCTGAACCTTTTCTTCCAAGTAAATAAGGGATTATGGAACGCCACTTTTACTCCCTCTACAAAGATGCAGTACACAATGAGCAGAGAGATGCTAGCCTCTAGACCTCAAAGGTTTCTCTTAACACATTTTTTCTTTTCCTGTGATTTGATCCCATTTGTTCATAAGCTTTTTAAAACAGCCTTCTTACAAATTCAGAACGAGCAGAGAGAAGTTCTCATCGAGATGGAGCCCCATCGCACGCTGCATTAGTCCTGCACATTCAGGAATCACAGGTTATATAATAAACTCAACAGTTTTTTTTTATAGTTTTGGGCCACATTTGTCATAATGTTAAAAAAAAATTAGTTGGTGATATACATACTGCTTACTCATTTTCAGGGGTTGCCCATGAGGACGCTCCATTTGTTACTCTGATGGACATCCTGACCTGTCGCAATGTATTCAATCCCTAAAAGCTATCATTTACTCTAATTTGTAGAACGAGACTAATGAAGACTTTCTGAAGCTGACGTTTGGTTATGCTTATCCAGGTGACTGCTAAATTCAGGTGTGTTGTTCGGTTCGTACAAGTGTTTCCCCGAGATGTCGGAAAATTCCACGATATCAACGGAAATTTCAAATTGCTGGCGATACTAGAAGATGCAACCGCTAGAATCCGCGCTTCTCTATATGCTGATGAAGGGGTAAAAAATTACTAATCGCTGTGTATGTTCCTGAGGATTCCTTCAATATTTGTATCCGCAATTTCTTTGGCAGGACAAGTTTTTTGGGTGTGACCCATCTGATGAAGAGGCTCTGGTCAAGAAGCTGAACATACTGTTGGGAGGTGACGAGATGGAGGAATTGCCAAGAGATCCTCCGTTGGTGCAATGTTGCTTGTTCTCATTCTACACAAACAAAATGGATCAATGGGGAAGCAGAAGATTCCGGATTTTTGATACATGGATCAATGCTTCACTAACTCAGAGACATTCTTAAAGTTAATTAATTGCTTAGTAGTGTTATTAACATTAACAATATGTGCCGTAAATGCAATGATGTTAATAATGTTGGTTTAACGCCGGTAATCTTTTGGCATTAGTCGTCAACGTCCATGGTCGTTGATTTTGCGTTAGTTGCAGTTCATGCTGTATTGCTGTTGACGAAATTTAAACTTGATTCCAAGTTAAACTATGAATAAAACAAGTAGTATTCTGAAAGAATGACAAAATGTAAATCTCAAATATAATTATTTATGTATTTACATGGAACCATACAATACAATAAAAGAAAATAATCAAGCAAACAATCTAAACCCAAAATATAAAAAATAAAATATGATGGAAATCGGAGATAAGATCGTTGACTTTGACTAGCACTAAAAGTCAACGTCGCACTTGGTCCGCTGGAACTGAAACCCGGAGGTTGTGTTAGAGTTACCGAGAGGAACCTTGAGGTCGCACCTGATCTTGGGCTTGAACTTCCACGACTTGATCAACCCAAACTTAAACCTAATCCTAAGTCTCAGCTTCGCATCGATCCTGTAGATCCCCGACTTCAAATCCTCGTCCAGATCCCGCCGCTCTCCGCCGGTAAGCACCACCAGGCTCTGTCCCGCGAGACTAGTTCCGACCACCGTCGTGTTCTTGTGTCCCTGGTAGAAAGGCGAGACGTTTCCGGAGCCGAATCGCTGGTCGCCGTAGTAGCCTCTGACCTCGATCTGGTCATAGTAGACACCGATCCGTCGATTGGGGTTTCGGATTGTGAAATTGAGGTCGAGATTGTATCGGAGGTTGTTGTCTGTGCCGTGTGTGAACTGGGTGAGCTTGGCATCGGTGACGTGGAATTTGATGGCGTTGGGTCGGAAAATGAGCCAGATGATCAAGGCGGCTATGCCTAGGACGACGGCTATGGTTATGAGGATGTTGAAGATGACGCTTAGGATGCAGCAGCCGCAGCAGCCAAGACAGTCACCTAAACAGCCGCATCCACCGCCGCCTCTGCGGTGACTGTGGGAGGTTTTTTTCGGCGGAGGAATCGACGGCCCGTAATACGCACCGTTCAGTTGCGGTTGTCTGTCCCCCATGTGTTCGACGAAATGCCTCTGAAGAAAGTTTCTGTTTGTGTGATAATGTTTTTGAAAAAAAAAGAGAAAGTAGAAAATGGAATTATAGTGTAGGAAGATGAGGTATATGTGGTATATATACACTGTAGAAGATAACGTGTGTTAGATAAAACGATTAATTTGACGCGGCTTCTTTTTCAAAGTCAAAGGTGACGCGGCCGTTTAGTATGTGTAAGATGGTTTGGTTAATTAATCAGAGGTTACTTGCAAGTTGCGGCACAGTTCTTAAATATTTTTCGGATATGAGTTTGATAAACATTTAAGATTGTTTTCTCAAATATTTTTTACTTTACGGGTTTTGGTTTTTTGTTTCCCTCTTCAATTAATTTGACTATTTATTGTTCGGCAAAGCACTTGTGTGGGTTTATTCTTGATTCTCAGGTAATTTGGTGATTAACGTACTGCGGTAGTTGGTTTGGGAATTGTAAGGACAGACGTCATTACAATGCAATACTACCTTCTAAGAAACTTCCTTAGATAGCCATTGTCTTCAGTCACAAACAAAACGGTCCAGGTCCGAAATTTCGAAACTATTAAAAACATTTACATAAAATATCTTTGATCTATACCATGCTGTATACAGGTGGGTCTACCGCAGAATATTAAATAAACATAATAGTACTTTTCAAAGAAATAAAATAATGTCTGTGAGGGTTTATTGATATGAGCAACAAAAAAAAAGGCTCTCAAAACAAATGTCGCAAAATTCTACAGAAAAAATATGTTTTGATTACTGAAAATGTTTAATGTGGGAATACTTCTCAGATTCAAAGAAAATGAACATTGCGAGGACTTGTGAAATTTGTAATAATGTTTTAATGCTATAAGCTAGAAAACAAAAGGGAGGTTTGGTGTTGAAGATTGATGTTGTGACCTGTAATTGTATACAAAGATTAGGTGAAGACATGCTATCAAATGTTACATCTTTCTTAAATGAGAAAGTTCAAGCAAAATTCAAAATATAAAAGAATAATACTAGATCACACTTTAACTATATTAAGTTTGAATACAACTAGTAGACTTCTGAAAAAAAAACAAATATGTATATAAGGTCTTTTATTAGGGTATTTTCAGGTCTAAAATATCTAAAATGGTCTTAGTCCATTGTACTTTTAGTGAATAATAAATGAATTTTAAAGAAACAAACTTGTTAGATTTATAATTATTACAAGGAGCGTGATACAAAATGCTTTGTCAAGGTTTTCGATGGATTCGCTCTGCTTGATTTCCCTGTAGCTTGTTTTTTATTTTGAAAAGAGAGCTACTCATACGTTGCTTAATTTGAGTATGAGATTGTTTGGTTGTTTTAATTTAGGGATTGGAAATTGGAGGAAACAATCTCTATCTATTTGATTTTGAAGTACCTCTAAAAAATTCTTTGAGAAACCGTGTCACATGAAAGGGATTTGAAGAAAATTTAACTAGCAAAAATTGAGCTGTATATTTCTCTATTGATGAGAAAACAACAACTATTTTTGTTGTTATGTATGTACATTCAAGTCTTTTACTTATACGCTTAATATATAAAAAAAATAATTATGTAAATAATGATTTTAAAAGGGAAAGGGTAAGAGTTTTGTGGGTAAGAGTGTTCAGTTTACTTTGTTTAACCCCAAACGAGGATTGTTTATCAATGGAGCGGGAATTATGGACTCATGAGCCGATGGGCGTAAAGCTTCTTCTCTTCAGGGTGATCAAACTACTTTAGAATAAATCTAGCAAAATTTAATTCAATATATTAAATATTGTACGTTAAATATGTGCTTATACAAATGTTGTAGTATGATTTAGCCTAGTATGTGTGTCAAGAAATCGTAGACAACCTTTCAAGAAATCGTAGATAACCTTTCAAATATGTGCGTATACTATTTTATTTCGAAAATTAGACCTCGCTCTCGGAAATTTCTTCTTTTTGAGAAAGTGTGGATCTCAGCTATAGAATTTACGCCTTGCAAAAGAGGCAACCTTTCTTTCGTTCTTTTCGGGTAAACAGTTTTAAGCAATTGGTTTAGGTCTAGGACATTAGAGAATATCACCGTAACATAACGTCCACAAACATTTCCGACTAAATGTTTCACTTTATAATTAACAACTAATATCTGTCGTCACACAGATCACATCAAAATCAAAGTCAATGAAACAAGAGATGGTGCATCATCATTATAGAGAAACAACAATATATATTCAGTTTAATCATCGATCATCAATAGCCACCAATTGAAATAAACATCACCTTTGAAATAAATAGAAAATACTTTACTGTGTTTTTTTTTAATAAAAAGGGCATAATACTATACTGTGTTCCTTTTCCAATCTTTGCAGTTCCGTCATAACAATGACGCAACCGATTGTAAATAAATATTTTTTTTATTATTGCTATGAAGTTATTATAAATATATTAGGGCTTAATAATAAAGAAAATCAGTCACCATTGAAGACTTGAAGTCGACGCCTTTTCAGACACTAACACTGCAAGCGGTGTTGAGCGTATACTTTTTGGCGTTTTTTGCGACCTCGTTTCCGTCGGCGCCATTGCAAATGGCGTTGAGCGTAGCGTCAACGTCGGATAGGATTCCCGTCGGACACCTAACGTGGAGGTCATGTGTCAGGGTGTGAAAACTGAAGACTTTCCAGCGAACTCGACCGTCGATGTGGACTATCAACTTGTTTGCGTCACATGTCTGATCATGATCAAGAGACGTAGCGTTGAACGTAGCGACGGGGTCGGAGTGTCCAACGATGAGAGGTGTCCAGACGTTGACTTCTTTGTGTCCTTGATAAGACGACGGAATCTTCGTCGCAAGAGTGATCCGTTGATTCTGGTAAGAACCGTAGACGTCGAGACTGTCGTAGTTGATACCATTACGGCCGTTTGGGTTTCTAGAAGAGAGAGTGGTTTGGAATCTGGAGTTGACGAAGCTCGGTGGATTCCCGGTGACATTAAAGAAGGAGACGGTGACGTCTTGAAGGATGAAGTGTGGCTTCGACGGATGAGTGATTACCAAGGGTATGGATATAAATAAGGCGAGGGCTATAGAGACGGCGAGGATAATGAAGAGTGTTATGCAGGTTATTGATCTGATAGATCGTGGGATTATTTTACCGAGGCTGGATGAGTCATTGTGGTGGTCACAGACTTTGGTGGTCATGTCAGAGCTCTCGTGGTGATGACGCTTATTGGTGGAATGGAAAAATTTAAGAAACGTTTCTTTCAAAGTTGTCTTGATGGGATACGGGATAGACTCATGGCGGGTTTTATACATATAATTGTGCAACAAGAAATGGATATTGATGAGACCAAGAGAAAAACGGAAATTAATGCTAAACCAGAAGAGGAAATCATAAATTCATAAGAGAAATAGAAATGTTATATATCTTTGTAAAAAAGGAATTAGAGTTGTACATTACATTTATAACAAAAGGAAATTGTACACTATTCATTTCAAGAAAAAAAGAAAAGAAAACTATACATTATTTATTATCTTTTAATAACATTTTATTCACTTTTCTTCTTCTTTCAAACCCCCTTTGTAACTTTTTTACGTATAATCTTTTTGTAATGGTCGGCTGTGGACCCAAAACCATTGTTTTCACTACAACTTTTGGCATCCGAGACAATATTGTTTTAGTTTGTGATTTTACAGATTCTTATATACTAATAACGTCATTAATTTGATTTGGTTAACATCGAATATGTTTACTAATACTATATTAGTCAACCTGTTTCCTTGAAGTGACCTGAAAGATAACCCATCACCACTTTACCAGATGAACTTCTTTAGCAAACCAAACAAGAGGTTTAGAGCCTGTTGGAGTCATCGTTATTTAAAAAAATTCAAACAAAATCTTCTGTTAAAATATTCAAGTAAAATTAAGCTATTCACAAGTAAGTAAATAAGAAGCTGTTGGAGTTTTAACAGGAGAGTTTAAACGACGACGTTTGCTGTCGGAGGGTAGTGTCGTAATATATAGAATTTCTTTTTATCACTTTCTGATAAAATGAAAAAATCTATCGCCGAGTGTATTTCTGAACGGAAGAGGGAGAGGAAGCCAAAAAGTTCCCGCCGCCATGGCCGTTACGGCGTCTGGATTCATCGCGAAATCATCAATATACGTTCGTCTAGATTTCTCGTCGGTTCCTGTCAAATTCCCGCGCTTGAAACGTCCATTTTCTGCCTCAAAACCTCTGGTGGTCCGGTCCGTGGCCTTATCGCCGCCAGCGAGAACAGTTGAGTCTCCGCCTGCCGGTTACCGGAAAAATGTTGGGATTTGTCTCGTTAGTCCATGTAGAAAAGTAATCTCCTTTCTTCACTCTTATCTGATTTTGTCTCCGACCGTTGAGGATATCTTGTTAATTTGGATAATCAAGTAATTGGGATTGAGATGGTTTTGATTTGCAGATTTTTACTGCATCAAAGATTCACGTTCCGGATACATGGCAAATGCCTCAGGTGAATCCTCTATATATAGCTCCCTCGTGATTACAAAAAAAAAAGCTTTTCTTTGATTGCTTTGGATAGCTTAGGTTCTCACCATTCAACAGCTCTTTGTAGTTCATTGTGAAAGTTGCTGTCTTTATCGCTAAATAGGTTCTGGATTGCCCATTTTGGTGGCATATCATTTGAAATTACCTAAGAACCAAATGCAATGAGATCAAGGATTTATTGTACTACTAGTAACAACCGAGTGAGGATATCAGAAAGATAGGAGAAACTGAGAAGTACAGTATGGTTGTTTATCTTATCACTCTGTTATCACAGGGTGGAGCTGATGAAGGCGAAGATCTAAGACACGCTGCCTTTAGAGAGCTGCGAGAAGAAACCGGGGTTACCTCGGCGGAATTCGTTGCGGAGGCACGCTCTTTCTTTGACACCTCTCTCTCATAGTAAATTGTTAAAATCTATTTCAACAAAGATTCTTTTTCGAAGTTTTATGGATAGAGTTTTGGTATTGCTCTGTGTATCACCAAACTGAGATTTGACTTTTTTTCTTTTAGATACCAAACTGGCTGACCTATGATTTTCCACGACAAGTGAAGGATAAACTGAACCGGAAATGGCGAACAAGTTACAAAGGACAAGCACAGAAGTGGTAAGTAAACTAAGCATAAGTTCTCTCATATGTTTTTATAAAACTATCTCAAAGCTGCAAGTAACTGTCCTGGTGATTGACTTATATAATACAGGTTTCTCTTCAAGTTCACGGGCAAGGAGGAAGAGATAAACCTCCTCGGAGATGGTACTGCTAAACCGGAGTTTAAGGTTTGGTCTTGGATGCTACCGGAACAAGTGATTGAACATGTGAGTTTCTTGGCTTAAGAGTATTATTCTGCGTGTGTGCGTGTGTTTCGAAATCTGTTGGCCTTATCATTCATTCATGATTTCCGTGTCAGGCTGTGTATTTCAAGAGACCTGTTTATGAGCATGTCATAAAGCAATTCAACCCTTATTTTGTGGAGGAAGACAAGGATTCCATCAACTCATCTAAGGATTGTTTGAGTGTGCACCGAGTGAATACTGATTAGGAGGAAATCAATTTATTCCTTATTTATATATTTCTTCTTGAATTGCATCATAGATGAAAGAAAATGCTTGAACCTCTTCATGTTCAGACATTGCAGAATAAAAAAGAGTGTTTATGAAATGCGAATGACTACTGTAACAAGGGAAATTGTGTTCTTCAATATTACAAAAATTTGACATTGAATTCCTAGTTTTATGCCATGTTCATTAATGTATACACATTCTTATTTTCCACTTGTGTTTGTATAATAAGATTTATTTATAAACAAAATGATTATGTTGGTCTTTGATTATAAACTTGCTCTAACTGTACCATTAAAATTTCAAAACTTTCTAATAAACCCTAACAGCCGCCCACTTCGTTTTTGTTAATTCATTTTCTATTTACCTTTTTACTTGAGATCAAGTAAATTACTAAATTCATCTTAATTTGGGGAAAAAATCTTGTCGTAAAAATAAATCTTAAATAATCTTAAACCCTATGGTGGCCTTTCTTCTTTCTCGGTCAAAGTCTTAAAATCTGCAAACCTCTTTCCTCCTCGCCGCTCTTCCGCCACCATCTCTGTCTCGTCATTAGGTGTTTGTGACACTAATTTGTGTGTGTGATTGTCATCTTCCGCCTTCAGGAGAAGCAAACTAATTTCAGTGACTTGCGATTTTACGTAGCTGAAAACGAAAAATGGTTCGCTCCAAGGCTCCTGGAAAGAAGCAGCAGAAGAAAGGAATTGATTTTAAGGTGCTTTTTTTTTTAAAAAGGGTTTTTTTTTTGAACACTGCCTCGTTTCAATGAATCATCGAGTGGCTGATGAATTTGTTCGGATGATTTTCTTCTTCTCTTAATTTGGCAGAAAATCAAGAGAAAGCTCGGGAGAAAATTGCCTCCACCAAAGAATGCCACTAACACAGAGATTAAATCCAAAGGTATATGCTTTCTCTCGCAAATTCAAACTTTTGTTTTCCCAACCTTTTCTTTTTAGCTTCTCTGCTTATGGTTGAAAGTGCTTTGTTCGTATCGCAGCGATTATACTTCCTGAGCAAAGTTTGGCAGCAGAAAAGAGTGGCTTCGCTACAAGTAAGAAAGGCTTGACCCTCCAGGAGCTTCTGCGACAAACTTCCCATCACAATGCCAAAGTTCGCAACGGTAACTTTTGATTCCTCCTCATGTTTCAATCACATTGTCTTCTTAGTTGAGGAGAAAGATTGGATCAATATTGGTTCTTCTTTCTCTCTGTGTAGATGCGTTACATGGCATCAAAGACCTTCTCAGGCACCATCCAGCAGAGCTGCAGACACTCAAACACGCGATCCTACTGAAACTCAGGGAACGCATTAGTGATGATGAGACGAAAGTCAGAGAAAGTTTCTATTCACTGTTTCAGACCACCATCTTTCCTGCTTGTTTAGAGGTATCGGTTCTTCTCCTTTTTTTCTTCTTCCACTTGTTATGTAATCAATCATGTTTGTATGTACTCTAACAGCCGATTCTGTGCGTGGATCTATGCAGGACAACAACCAGGGCCCTCTGGTGTCACTTTTGATGCCATACATATTTAGCGCCATGGCTCATTCAGCTATTGATGTTCGTTTGATGGCTTTCAAATTTCTCCACCTTGTCGTGGAGCACTACTACCCGCCTACCTTCTCCTTGTATGCTGAAAAGGTTTCTACTTTGATTTCTAGGATTGTGACACAGGCTCTTACATTTCCAAGTTTTACCTGTCGTGTTACCTTTGTTCTTGCAAGACGTTCCATGAAACTTCCATCTGCTATCTCTCATGCAGATTCTCGAAAACTACAAGGATATTATTCAGAAAAATCATTTCTATGTGCAAGATAAAAGCAAGCTAAAAGTAGCTCTTTCTGGTTTGGCGCATTGCCTGTCGCTGTTTCCATGTGATGAGAGCGACGCCGAATCACAGAAGAAGGTAGATGATCATTTTCACTCTGAATAGCTCCAATGTTCTTGTTTGTTCGCACATGCCGTTGCAATGTATGTGGTTCTGTTTCTTTTGGTCTCTGGCTTTATAGGCGAATGAGTATGTGGAATGTAGGGGTGTCTTTAGATTTGGGGGAACCATATGGACAAAAACGACATTCATTTCTCTATATTAGGATGTCGTTGATTTTTAATACACTTCTAACCGCTCAGGGAATGTGCTTCGTTTTCCTTAATCTAACAGTTGCTTTTGCATTTTGTAGGGACCTCTGGAGAATGAAACGCTACTTGCCTATGAGCAAGATACTGCAAAAGAATGCGTTCGTATGTGCCATCTGCCTTCTTTTCTCATCAATAAGTCATTGGTATATGGCTTGTGTCATGTTTTCTTGAATCTATGCACTTTGCTACTGTACTCCTAGTCCACTCTTCTTTGCCCTCTTCCTCTCTAGTACAACCTCTAGATTGTCTTCAAGTAGCTGTTGCATATCTCTTCATTTTTTTCTTCTTCTGGGGTCTCTCCCCACAATTCTTATATTCTTATGTCTTGGATGTAGAAAGTTTGCCACAAAATATACATTGACAATATGTAACAATGATTCCTTTTCCTATGATTTTGCATGTGCTGAAGTTGACAGTGTTCTGACCATTTTTCAATGGGTTCTTACAGGTTTTGCCCACGTCTCCGGGAGATTGAAGGAGGTTGTTGGAGTCATAATCAACTGTTTCCAAGATTTCATTCCATTGATTCATGCTCCGGGAGGATTCGGTGTAGAATCATTTGATTGTATACACCATATACTTTGCAGCATAGGTTCTGCAATCAAGTTTTCCATTCGTAGGCACATTCAAAGACAGACCATATGCCTACCTGCATCTGAGGAAGTTACTCTGATGATATTGGATCAGGACATTGCATCAATGTTGTCAAAAAAGTTACTTGGTTCTTTCCCCCTTAATCCAGAAAACAATCTTTCCGGAAAGGTACGCATGGCTAGATAAACAATAGCCAATGTTAACTAGTGATAATTTGGTACCGTAGAGCTTTTGTGGTTGTTCATCAAGTGTTCATCATTTTATAGACCTGCCTAACATTAGTTGATGTTTGTTGACAGAGTGCTGAAAGGTACTTCATCCTCAATAGTGTATTGACAGAAATATTTTTGGAAGTAAGTGAGTGGAGCCGCCTTCCTCCTGATCTTTGCAATAGATTTCTGGAATTTATTGAGAATACATTACTAGGCAAGGTAAACTCTCGTTACTTTACATTAATGTATAATTCAAGATGATTATTTCTTTATGCATATTTTCGATGTCTTTCTCCCTGTCTGCATTTTATCCGATTTACTTGCGAGAAACATAAAATGCTCACTGGGATTTGCGAACATCTATTTTGCAGATCACCAGGATTAGTAAACCTATTAAAGAAAAGACTTCACTTACACTGTTGCCCTTTATTCCAAGACTTATATTGAGGGTGGACCATAATTGGAGAGATAATCTTCTGCAGGTTTGTCTAAGATTCTTAGAGCAATATGAGCTAGACAGGGGGATATACTTTCTCAGTTATTTTGATTGATAGCAGCAGTAACCTTATTGTTTGTATTACATATACATTTTTCAGGCATTTACTATTACCTTCAACGACTGCAAACCAGAGTCTGCACTTAAACTGGCCTGCATTTCAATCGTTAGAGACTTGATTATCCCTGTAAGTACAAATTTATTTGATATGTTCAGTCTGGATATTGGCCGACTGTTTCTATATTCCCAGTTTGCGCTCACATTAAAATCTTAATATCGTCAGAATGGAGATATACTTTATCTCAGTGCAAGTGATCCAACAGTAAATAACTACCAAAGAGCTTGGGTCGACAAACTTCCATCACTGCTAAATCAGTTAGGTGATAAACATCCCTTATCAACGCAGGTGCTAACCCATGACTCAAACAATCTATTGTCAATCCAGTTATCTTAGATTATTCAAAGCGAAAGTCCATGTTACATGGACGCCTTTGATCAACCAGGATCAAGTTCCCATCTATCTTTTGTAATTTGTTACTTATTTTGTATTTTACTTCAGGCTGTTTTGCAACTTTTGCTTGACCTTGGGCGAGTTGGGTGTTTAAATGCTTCCCCCACATTTGAAGAAGACATCAGAAAATTCTTCAACCCTTGTCAGGGAGAAGGTGCGATTCTTGCTGCCATTAAAAAAAATTCCGTTATGAGATTCATAGTGTCATCAAACTGAAACAGAGCTTTGTCATTTTAACTGTACAGGTGATGTGTCTGGTGGGCCTTTTGCAAGTCTCCCTAGGGAAGTCCAAGACTTGGCTCTCTCTTTCCTTTACTATTTTACGATAGACAATTTTAGTTCTCCTATGCTGGAATCAATAGTTTCATGCTGTCTGTGTGAGTATCAAGTTTCCTTCGTGAATATAGATTGCTTTTATTCAAAATTTAAAGTGACTTCTGTTGGTGATAGAATGAAAAAGGGTAATTGACCAAACTCAATGTATATCACAGATCCACAACTCGAGCAAGCTGTGTTGTATCGGATAGTGGAAATTCTTCACACTGCCTATAAAGCTGGATATATCCAGATTACTGATCATTTCAGCTTCCTCATCACCTTAATTGCACGTTTCAAAGTTGGTTCAGGTACTGTCATGAAACTTTTTCTACTTTTTAAAATAATGTAGAAATCTAATGACACGAGAGCTCGGTTTTGTGCTTCTTTAGGAGTGATCTTTGTTATTTATTTTTGGTGATATCTTACCTTAAGGTTTTATGTTCATGCAGAGAAAGGCCAGTTAGCTACGGAGTGTAATGAGCAGGATACATTAAAAGCACTTACAGCCCTTGTGTGCTCATGTTTGTCAGAAATGGGTGATGGCTCTCTTGTCCTCCATATTCTAGAGAAACTTTTACTCGAACAAATAGTAAGTTCACTCATATCTAAAGGCATATACTGTAGTAACATTCTCCTCGTATAAATGCTTTAATAGATGTTCTTCTTGGTGTAGATTCTGAAGCCTGCGTTGGACAATGGATGTGGCATACTCAGGATGATATGCGCGTTGGACTCTAAACCTACTAGGCTTTCTGAAAGCAGCATAAGCACTCTAAGTGAATTCTTACCGAGATATCTGATCGACATGGTCAATGTGAGCACTTATTTCCTAATATACCCTTTTAAAAACTTTCTTGGGTCCTAAAATTTTTGATTCTAATCTTTTGGGATTGTCACACATCTCTCTGCGCTCTTGTTGCAGAGCATACCAGAAGATAAGGAGAACTCTTACCTTTACATACAAACATGTAACTACTATCTAGTACCTTGTTTTTTCCTGTTTGACCGGAGCTCCAAACTCACACAAGAGGTTCTGAAAAGAATGCAATCGATGGTTAGTGAAAACACCAAAGCGCTGGGATCGGTCCAAGACAGGGAGAGCGGTCGAAACTCGTTGAATTTGATACAGTGCATCGTCTCTGTGATCCTGCTGATGCACAACGATGTCAAAGTTAGGAAGATAATATTGTCATCCAAGTCAGAGATCGATTTGATTCTGCACAACGTTGTCTCGTTGCAGGTATCATCAATTTCTAGTCTCTTTATAGTTATACAAACTGCAAAACCATGTGATGATAGACTCAAATGATGAGTTGTTTGCCTCTTAACTGCGCAGTCCTCGGGAAGCAGGAGCTTGACTGTAGAAGGAAAACATATGATGAAAATTTCAGGAGAGCGACTTAAGATTGCATCCAATAGCCTACTCACATAATTATGTTTACAACATATTAAATACACGCAGTGAGAAGTTATTTCATAACTGTAACATGAAATTATTTCACTCTCTTTAGTCTTCTTACAAAGAATGCTAAGAAGATATATGTATTTGCTATTTACTTGCTTTGGAAAGCAGCAGTTTTTATATATATTTCTTTCATTTTGTGAAACCGATTTACATTACTTACGTGACAAAAAAAAAAAGAATATCATCATACATTAGTTTTAAAACGGTTGGAATTGTAAAAAACGTTTAAAAATCTCGGTAAAGCCGTTAATTATGATGAAAGACAATTTCAGCCTCATCAAGGCTTCACCTACTGTGATTAATTGGAAAGTTAGTTAAGATTTATTTGATTTTCTCAGAACTAAACCGCATATTTGAGCTCTTTGACCTTAATTTTTGGAAAACCAAAAAAACAATAACATTTTCAAACTTGGCCTAAAGATCAGATACAAATTCTAACAAAAAAACAGATTTGATCACAAATAATGTTAGTATATATATTTGTATAACTATTAATAAACACAATCATTAATAAGATTTGCTTTTCAGTCGTGTTTTTCTTTTATCATAGTTTTAAAACGTTAGTCTTTTTAACTTTTGGAACTGTAAAAACGTTTAAAAAATCAAAAACCCTACTTTTTTTAACGTATCGTTAATCAGTGATGGGCTTAGCTTAATGATGAAGCCCATTATTGTTTGATAACTAAGCCCGTTAGATTTATAGGACCCAAAAAAACCAACTCGTTCATAAAACCCTAACACGCACTCTCTGAACATCTCTCTCCCTTCCATCTCTTCCTTTCTCTCACCGTCTGATCGCTTTGAAGTAACCATGGTTCGTTCTACGCTGCCGGCGTGTTCTTATAGCTTTCGTTCATCATATATGGAGACTTGAGGATTTCGATCTCTGACTATTACTTTGGTTTCTTTTTTTTTGCTTGATGAAAAACAGGCGCAGGGAGATTACATGGATGAGCACAAGAAGAAGTATGGACGTCGGTTCGACCACGATGAACGCGAGCGCAAGAAGAAGGCGCGTGATGTTCACAAGCACTCCAAAATGGCTCAGAAGGTTCTGATTTCTTGTCCTTGTTCCTCTTCCAT
Source organism: Thlaspi arvense (assembly GCA_911865555.2). NCBI lineage: Eukaryota > Viridiplantae > Streptophyta > Magnoliopsida > Brassicales > Brassicaceae > Thlaspi > Thlaspi arvense. Next base: position 67,950,798 of record OU466862.2, on the reverse strand, counting down.
TCGTTTTTGTTCTTACAACTATTGTGCCTCCCTTTTGCTGATTCATCTCATTGTTTATATGGTGAATTTGCAGTCTATAGGTATCAAGGGTAAGATGATTGCGAAGAAAAACTATTCTGAGAAAGCTCTCATGAAGAGAACGTACGTATTTCGTCTTCTCCTTTTTTACGACACTTTTATTCCTATGGTGATAAATTTGCAATTCTGATAAAATCAGTGTGGCTTTATGTATAGTTGCGTTTTAGCCGAGTTCTTGTTGTGGCTCTGTGTTATTATCTTAGTTTCTATGGGAAATTTTGGATTGCATACTACCAATCTATAAACTGAATCAGTCATATGTTTTGTAGAGTGAAATAATCAATCCTCTGCTACCTTCTGAGATTTTTGCATTCATTGAACTTTTTCCAGATTGAAAATGCACGAGGAGTCATTATCAAGGCGTAAAGCTGATGAGAATGTTGATGAGGGAGCTCTTCCCGCTTATCTCATTGATCGTGAGAAAACCTCTCGCGCCAAGGTTGGTTTTTATACTTGGGAGTTGATATCGATAATTCCGAAAATCGGTGAAAAGAGCAAACACATGACAAATGGTTTTGGGTGTAGGTTCTTAGCAACACCATTAAACAAAAGAGGAAAGAGAAAGCTGGGAAATGGGAGGTCCCTCTGCCAAAGGTGAACAACTCCTTTCATGGTTTTATTATATAACCTAAGAATGCTTTTATCGTCCTCCTTCACTGAAATGATCCCTCTTGGCAGCTGATATTCCTTTTCTTTTCCAGGTCCGTCCCGTGGCTGAAGAAGAAATGTTCAGAGTGATCCGATCTGGGAAGAGGAAAAGTAAGTACTTAGTTTGAGATCGTAAACTTTTTATTCAGGAGTTGTAGAGTATAACAAGTATTTAAATGCTTTCCCTTTGTTTTTGCATCGACAATGCAGCAAAACAATGGAAGAGGATGGTTACGAAGGCTACATTTGTTGGGCCTGGTTTCACTAGGAAGCCACCAAAGTATGAGCGTTTCATCCGCCCGTCTGGTCTGCGTTTCACCAAGGCCCACGTCACTCACCCTGAACTTAAATGCACTTTCTGCCTTGAGATCATTGGAATTAAGAAGAATCCTAATGGTCCAATGTATACATCACTCGGTGTCATGACCAGAGGAACAATCATTGAGGTTAGTCCCAAGATCTAATACGTATTGGGTTCTCACTTGTTATCTATGTTAAAAAGCTCTGCAGATATCTCTTGAAATTCTCATATATGTTTAAATTGATTTTCAGGTCAATGTTAGTGAACTTGGTCTTGTTACACCATCTGGAAAAGTTGTCTGGGGTAAGTAGTGATAAATATAGAGAAGCTTTTGCAAAATTGAAATGTCATGCAGTGTGCCTCAGCTCTCTAATTTTGTTTTATGACTTCAGGGAAATACGCTCAAGTGACGAACAATCCAGAGCTTGATGGATGTATAAACGCTGTTTTGCTTGTGTAATCAAAGTCTCGGGCAAGAGAGAGATCTGGAAAGAGACAAGCACAAGGCAAGAATCATGGTCGTTAACTTTCTTTTTTGTTTTCTCCTGAAGACGTTTTTGTTTTATCTGAAGCCTTTATTATGTATCGTTGTGGTTTGTCTTCTCTCCACATTAACCAGCTCTCAGAGCTTTCTAAGGATTCAAACTATTAAATTTGTTGCTTTTTATACAATTTTGATCCTCTTTTCCGTTGTTTTGCCTTGCGAATTTGATATGTGTGACTCAACGTCAACGTGAGAGAACTAAAAGTAAATGTAATCAAATTCAATCAAACCAAACATGGCTCCCCTAATTTGGTTCTCATTTCTACAAAACCAACACAACTAAGAAATCCGAACCGAATGAGACAGTGATCAATTGTGAATGTAAGAAACATGTAAGTATATAAGATGAGTTTCACTTATTATAACATTTTTAGCTGCGAAAGAAGAGGAAACACAGAATACAACAAGCGAGATAAGGAGCAACTGAAAAGCTTAAGCAGCTTCTATCAACTTGTGGTCGGTAAAGCTATGGCTGCCAATGGAGAAGGCTCAATAACTTGGAACAGCCCTACAGACAGCCTTCTCGTGAGGTCCTCTACTTCCACTTTCGCCACATCAGCTCTCATTCCGATGTCAGTGGCGTACCTGCTCGCACAATACACACCAACCGCTGTAGCCGCCATACCATAAACGTTTGTCGTCACAAACCTCATCGGGGTGGACAAAACCGCAGCAATCGGCCCACCTATTATCGACACAGCTTGACCGCTCTGTCCCATCGTCCTTCCTTCAAGAACCAGCAATCCGGTTTTGCAATATATCGCAAAGTCCTCACAGTTGTTCTTGAAAACGTCGTAGCAACCAAACCCGTTTTGAAGGAGGTGTTTGGCCCTGTGGACAACTATGTCGTTAGGGTCAGAGACGGCGAGCGTGCAGGTTCCTCCTCGGGATTTGGCGAGGAAGTGAGCGGCGTTGACAGAGTACTCAAACCGGTACAGGACACCACCGGCTAGGAAACAGTTTAGGCACGAGGAAACGACGCCGTGGCCTTCGTTTGGTGGAACGCATGTTGGACAGTGGGTGTGGTTTCGGGATGGACCTGAGCTCACCAGTATGAAATCCAGAACAGTCCCGGTTCCAACTTCTTGGCCTCGTCTTGTGAAATGGATGACTCTGTCATCTCCAACATAGACGCCTGCGTTAAAAAAGGTATTAGATTGAGAACTAACGAAATGTCTCTTAAAAACTGCAATCAAATCAGAAACATTTTCTTAGACTTCCACAATATTATCTAATCAACATTTTGGAAGTTCAACATTAGCCCTGATTCATCGGCAAAATTCTCACAAACACAAAGTTTTCTCAAATCGAACATCATCTCAAATCGATTTAACAGTATCTATGAACGAAAATTCGTTAGTATAGACAAGAACGCGACTGGGAGAAGCGAAATCGAAAAGTAGAACATACCGTGATGGGCATAGATGTAAGCAGTCCTCCACGAGTAGATATGATCCCCAGGTTTCAAACTCGATCTATCGATTCTATTCAAACGCAACAGATACACAAATTTCGTCAGAAAACGCAGATGATCGCTAGTACAAAAACCAAAAAGGAATATCGGAAACTACTCAAGAGGGGAAGACGAAACCTGTTGGAGAGAAGGCCCATCTATGATCTCTTTGATTCTGTAACGTCGCAGAAGTCTCAAAGCTTATGTTTTTGTGAACTTATCTTCAACGAAAGATTAAAAAAGAGAGAGAGAGATGAGATTGCCGAAAATGCTAGAATGTATCGGATTATGCTAATTGGCTTCGGTTTTCACTTTCCCCATTCTTCCTTCGTCGCTAAGGAAAATTTTAAGAGGGCGAGAGATAGGACAGGTGTGAACAGCGTGGATTTCATTCACGTGGCACCGTTTCTTGTTTTGAGATTATTGGGCCGTTTTTAAATGGACATATAATGGGCCTTTAATTTGATGGAATCATAATGCAAATCAGTTTATTTGATTTGATTTTAATAGACATATAATGGGCTCCAAATCTATTTGCAAATCATTTTTACATTTTTTTGGTAGTATATTGTTGTGATTTTATGAAAAATTTCTCTAAGTAAATTACAATTGAAATTATTCTAATACAAATATTAGTAAAATGATTAGTATAATTAATCAACTAATAAAAAAAATAGATCCTTCTAATTTTTCATAATACCGTTTTAGCTTATTATTTATATAGGAATGTTTTTATTGCTAGTAAGAATGCCCGTGAAATGTTATCTAACTGTAATGATATTTACTTATATAACTTTGAATAAGACAGGATGCCTCTTTAATTTTTTTACTAAAGAGACAGGGTGTTAATTTTTTTTATTCTAGCACGACATCTATTTGTAGAAGTTAATGAGTGTATATTCTTTATTTAATAGTATGCAGTAGTTGTTATTTAAATAACTAGTAAAAGGTAAGTAAAATTAGTGGAATAATAATATACTAGGCAATAATCTGCACCATGAGCGAGGTGAAATAATTATTATTTATTTAATATAATATAATTTTAAAATTATATAAAAAATACAATTAATTTTATATGAGTTGTTTATAACATTATACTGTAATATTAACAAAATATTTTTTTGTTTATGTTATGAATTTTAGGGTAATTTAATTCTAATGTAAATTAGTTTAAAAATTAAATATATATTCACAATCGGTATAGAAATAAGAAGTTCTCTTTTATACTTTTTATAACCTATGATTAATAACATGATCTTAAAATAAAATAAAAATAGAGGGAGTATATTTTGATTAAATTATTAAGTATCTAATAAAAAATTTACTACTTCTTCTGTTTCATAATATTAATTTTTTTTAAGGTTTTGTTTTGTTTTACAATATAGTTATTTTTTATATTTTTTACTACTTCCAATGAATACTATGTGACCGATTATATTTTTCAATTTTTCATAATTAGTTGAATTATATATAATTTATATACTAAATGATTATTTTTTTAAAAAAAAAAGTTACTTTTTAATCTTTGTGCTTTAATACAAATAACTTATATTTTGAAATAGAGAGTATTAAAATTGTAAAAATAAAATTTGATTTTAAAATTTTATAATCGATTTTAATATTTCTAATACGAATGTAAATGCATATTTAGATTAACCAGCAAAAATTATAATCATAAGAATATTAACTTTTAAGAAAAGAAGATTACTGTAAAATTTATTTTAAATACTAAATATACATAAGGATTATATAAAAATAAATTATCTTTTTATTATTTTTAATAAATTATCTAAAATTGTATATAACTGAGTCAATGCTTATCCATTCTTAACTTTTTGATTTAATAAAAATATTTTTAATATCAAAAAGTTTAATAAAATTATTATATAATATCCTTACAAAATTATTTTAATTTTTTACCAAGTTATTTTGTTGTATAAATTAAAAATAATAATATCTATTAAATTAAGCTTTCTGTTTTTTATTATTTATGTATTTTTATATTGATTTATGAATCATCTATCTATACATCTTTATTTTCAATTTTAGTCTTTTAAAACATACTTTTATTTATTAATCATTTAAGTAATTTATATTTTTTTATGAAATTCGAATTATAACACAGAAAAAAAATATATATATATATATATATATTTTACTATATGAATGATGTGATGATTTATTTTTCTATAAAAATAAGAGATAAAATATAGTATTTAAAGAAATAATTAATATGATATATTTTTGGTAAGAAATAGGAAAAGAGAATATTTTGATGAATCATCATCAATATAATTGATATAAACTAATGTATAACCAAATTAATGTGAGTGGTATAACATGTAATTAATCTAATAACATAAGTCTATTTTTATAACTTTGCTGAAAATAATTATGGTGATGATACATCAGCAAAATAACACCAGTGTAATATTTTACAAAATTAAAGTTATTCTTTAAAAATGCTTCTCTTTTAATATATAGGAGATAACAATATAATAAAATATAATCTAAGATAGTACTAAACATTAAATATAACCTCTTTGAGGGTAGATTTTTGTAGATAAGTAACTAAATAATGCTTAAGGATAAATACTTCATCCACTGAGGCAACTATAATATGTATATAGGCATATACATATGATTTGGTTGATTCATGGTCGTCTTCAACATACATAACCGAAACGGCAACCAAATAATCATTTTTGCCTTTAAAGCTTTTGCTTTTAATCTGAAGAGTGAAAGACTAAAAAGCTACAACCATCTTCCCACCAATAATATCATCTTCCGTACGGTCACTCTCTTCATTTCAAAACAAACCTTTCAGATTCTCGAGAAAATATTTTCCTGGGAAAATTTTGGTACGCAAGAGAGATAAAGCGTCTGTATGTTTGCATTCCTCTCCTGATTTCTTCCATTTTCATCTGCGATTCTTCTTTCTGGATCTTTTCCTCCTCTTTTTTTTTCTTTGGGAAATCTGAGACTCTTCAGTGCCTCATTTCCTAGGCGGTTTTCTCGGGAAAAAAGTAGATTTTGTTTTGAATTGGTGATGCACATTGAGCAAAGGCGAGTCGAGAGATTTGTGTGTGGAAGCAGCTGGTTGTGATATCTATCTGCATCACTCCCCCCGATCGGAGAACGAACTTTCTCAGATTTGACTGTATTGTCTCGATCGGCGGAACCAAAGCTGAATATGATGAATCCGTCGACCTTTTCTGAATCGCCATCGCTGCGCGGCGGAGGATCCACAGCGGCGGAGTGTTGCGGTGGTACGACGGCGGATTGCGCCGCGGTATGTTGCTGCCCTTGTAGTGTCGTGAGTTTCCTCGTCCTCGCCGTCTACAAGGTCCCTCGCGGACTCTGCCGGCGTCTAAGACGGAGACGGCTAGCGAAGAAAGGGGATTCGGAAAATGGAGACTGCGAGAGGAAGATGAGCAAAACAGGGAGTTCGCAATTCGCTGTGCATCCATTACAGAGCAAAGACGAGGACGATTTCGATGGCTCGTTCATTGGAGAAGAAGAAGATGATGAGGCAGTGATTGAGTTAGAGAATGAGATGTGGAACAAATTTAACAGTGGAGGTTTCTGGCGAAGCCAATCACAAGCAGAAACGGCGTCGTCTCTCAAGACCGATTAGAGAGATATAAAGATTTCAAGTGTGAAATGTAGATTCAAATATATGCTCTTTGTCCATAAAGTTTTATTAATAAATTTGCCGTTTCGATTTATATATGTAGCTTTCAATCAAAATATGATCATCATAAGTTCAAATATGAAATGAGAAGACTCGAGTCCCAAACTTTGTTGGAGAGGAATCATTTTCATAATCGAGTTTAATTATGTTTAGCCGTACAAGTAGACCACTAGGTGAAGAAGATCTCTACTCCTGCGACAACACTCAAAAAGACCTTTTGCGATACGAAAACAAATAGTATAAAAATATAAAGTAGAATATTGTAGTCAAATCATCCTCAAAAGCTAAGTTAATTTTTTTATGTCATCATATTCACGATGCTATATGGATTTCATAGACTAAGTTGACTGTGATTGGATCAAAAAAATATGGCTGTGTGCGTATATCTAGGTTACACAGTAATCTATGAATTCACACATGATGTAATTGACATTTTTTTTTTTGTAGAGATTCGTTTTGATTAGAAAGTGGAGGAAAGGCATATGTGTGAGTTTGGAACGTGGCATTCATGCCCTAATGAATAGTCTTAAGTAGGGATCAAGCACTGTGAAGAAAACAGCGATGGACTGGATAATAACATCACAAAACCACATCAAAACGTAATTACTTTGAAATGGAATTGATTAAGACGTGCTTTAGTTGGGATAGTATAAAGAGAAGGATCCAGCAATAGATTCGGAAGAAGCGTGGGATATGGAATATAGCAGTGCTATAGGCTATAGCTATATAGGTGTGACAGTTTAGGGCTAATAAGGAGAGAGAGATAGAGAGAGAGAGGGTCAGGTGGTAAAATAATAAAGGAGGTTGAGTGAAAAAAAGAGTGAATAAAGTGAAGTAACTAGGGTTTCATGTGAATCCAGAGTACAGTGTATGTCTTCGTGTAAACTGTCCTTTTCTTGCTTTACCCCTTTTTCCTGTGGGGACCCTTTTGATTTTGTATTTACACTGAGTTCCTACCACACCACAACTTTCCCCTCTCCGTATTTATTGATTTCCCTTCTTATTTCCTCTTTTGTCTCTATTTATAATAACAATTTTGTTTAGTTTCAATTGTCTTACAAATGAATTGCATCTGTGATGCGACCATTCTTCATGAATTTTAGTATGCGTTGAATCCCATGCATTACGTGTTCAGATGTTTTTCAGTAACATTGAGGTAAAGAAAACTTGTATTTCCATTATTCCAAAAATCACAGTATATATCTTTTTTGTTTTGTTTTTCTCCTTAAGATCACATCATTAAGCAAACATAACCCAATCGAAAATGTCATCCATGAATATCATTCATTTAATATATTAACAATATGACTACAATACTTGACTACTTCTTTTTTCTCCACTTTTTTTTGTTTGCTTTCTCTTGTAACTATGATTTAATTGTTAATATTTGCCGCTCAAGTAAGATGATGACTGGCCTTAAAATCCATAAACACAAAAGATTATGAAAGAAGCATCGAGTTTAGGTCGGGTTAAGATAGTCAACGGCTTAATATTGTGAGCTACCGTAGAGTTTAAAAAGTATTGGATGTAACGATCACACTAGAAGCCTCTATATATGTTTTTAAGATGGAATCAGTTATTTGTTCTAAAAAAGAACGCAGTGTGCGGAGATATTTCCGGATTCCCTTTAGAAAACGAGAAAGTGTATTTAGGATTCACATGATCTATATTTTTAAGTGCACTTTTTTCTTTTTGTTTCACTCACATGAAAGGAGTGAATGTAATATGTGTTGCTAACAAAATAAAGCAAAAAAAAAAAAAAAACAACAAATCTGCAATTAGGTTTTGGAAGGGATGAGTTACATTTGTGAAACCTCACATCTTGTACTGTGTACTGTAATGAGTCAAAAACTTACCAAGTTTCTGAGTGAACTGACAAAAGAATCTTAGGAATTATTACGAAATGGGGCAAACAGGCCTGAAGGCCCAAAATGAATATTTGTGTTGACAACGGGCCCAAATTGAATCCAAAAGTCGTTTCTTGGTGTGGATGATGTGATACTACTCGCTTTCCCGGCCTTGGAGAAAAAGCTGTAGATGCTTCTTGTTTTGGGGGCGTGAGCTTTACGCGCATAAGAGTAGTAAATTTGAGATGGGACCCATATGAGGACAGCACAACTCACAAACCCAAAAGGCGTATTTACTATTTGGAGATGAATCGATGTTTACGTCCCAAACCGACAGTCTCCTTTCCAAGCCACGCCTTCCTCGGCTTCTTCTTCTTTGCTTCCCACTCACTATCACATTCACATGCCCTCTTTTCTTTTTATATTTATTTTTCCTTCTCTCAATTTCACTTTCAAGTTAAGTATCATCACATTCACATACACATCGTTCTCTATAAAAAATGTACATAATTTTGTATACGTGTGAAGTTTCTAGAATTTCGCTTACCAAATTAAGAAAAAAAGAGTTCAAAAGGGATGTTTAAGCCGATCCGAGCCGAGCTGGGATGAGTTAAAAAAGCTAAAAAGTGAGCAAACATTATAAATTTTGGGTGGTCCCTACACCAGCCTGGTCCGAAAGGTCGTAAAACCCCCCGAAACTACACTACACAGACACACAACCAAACTCATCTCTCTCTCACACTTCCACTTGCCATCGCCGACACTTCAAGCTAAATAAAAATTAAAAAAGTAAACTCTTTCTTTCACCAGAATTAAAATAAAACAAAAGGAGAACATTATTGTTCCGTCTTTCTGATTAATCCGATCTATCACAGCTCCATGGATCGCCGTATCTGTGGTGGCTCCGCCGTCACCATTCTCTTTCTCTTACTTCTTTTCTTCACCGCCGCATCTGCATTATCCAAGAACCCGAATCCTTCATCCGGGTCGGGTCAGATCAACTCCAACTCCGTCCTCGTAGCTCTCCTCGACTCTCGTTACACGGAGCTCTCCGAGCTCGTCGAGAAGGCTCTTCTCCTCCAGACACTCGAAGACGCCGTTGGTCGCCACAATATTACCATTTTTGCCCCTCGCAATGAAGCGCTCGAGCGCGACCTTGACCCGGAGTTCAAGCGGTTCTTGCTCGAGCCAGGTAATCTCAAATCTCTGCAGACACTCCTCATGTTCCACATTATCCCCAACCGTGTCGGGTCAGACCAATGGCCCACCGAGGAATCGGGTCGGGTCAAACACCTCACGCTAGGCAACGATCAGGTCCATTTGAGCAAGACCAAAGGAGACGGCAAGAAGATGGTTGATTCGGCTGAGATAATCCGACCCGACGACTTGACCCGACCCGACGGATTAATTCACGGGATCGAACGGCTTCTCATCCCTCGCTCCGTTCAAGAGGATTTCAATCGCCGTCGGAGCCTCCAATCAATATCCGCCGTCTTACCCGAAGGAGCTCCCGAGGTTGACCCGAGAACTAACCGTCTCAAGAAAAAAGCTGCTCCAGTTCCCGCCGGATCCCCACCGGCTCTCCCGATCCAGTTCGCCATGGCTCCTGGCCCATCGCTAGCTCCGGCGCCGGCTCCGGGACCGGGAGGCAAGCAACACCACTTCGACGGTGAAGCTCAGGTCAAGGATTTCATTCACACGCTGTTGCATTACGGCGGTTACAATGAGATGGCAGACATTCTCGTGAATCTGACGTCGCTCGCGACGGAGATGGGTAGGTTGGTATCGGAAGGATATGTGCTAACGGTTCTTGCTCCGAACGACGAAGCCATGGCGAAACTGACGACGGATCAGCTGAGCGAGCCAGGAGCTCCGGAGCAGATCGTGTATTACCACATTATCCCGGAGTATCAGACGGAGGAGAGTATGTACAATTCCGTTAGGAGATTTGGGAAGGTGAAGTTCGATACGCTGCGTTTTCCTCACAAGGTTGCGGCTAAGGAAGCTGATGGTTCGGTTAAGTTTGGAGACGGTGAGAGGTCGGCGTATTTGTTCGATCCAGACATTTATACGGACGGTCGAATTTCGGTTCAGGGGATCGATGGTGTTTTGTTCCCTGAAGAAGAGGAGACTGTTGAGTCGGTTAAAAAACCGGTTAAGAAAGTGGTTCAACAGAGAAGAGGTACGTTTTTTGTTTTCGTTTCGTTAATTGAATCATTGATCTTACATTTGTGTTTACAATTGGCAAGTTAGTTGATTAAGCACCAATAGTTTTGGTAAACTGATCTGATTGCATGAGCCATGATTAAATTCAGTTGACTTCCTGGTTTATATTGAGGATTGGTTGTTTTGTGAAAGTCTGAGAAAGATTAGGGTTCCGAGAATGTAAGATGGGTCTAGTAATTCGAACAAGATTAGAGTTCTAAGAAAGTAAGCTAGCAAGAGGTAGAGTATATAAGAAAAGTAAAGAATTTTTGGAAAATTGGATGATATTAAACACAAGCAAGAATCAAAGAAGGGTTAGGCCATAGCCCTTAGCTAAGCTGGCTACAAGCATCTTTGTCACGTTTCCTACTTTCAAGATGGTTTGTTAGTTATATTATTGGGTAATTTGTTAAATAGCTTTTTGTAAAGTACAAATAATGTTATTATAAACTAAGGGGGACAATCATGGAGAGATTAGAGAGTGTGTGATTGTGATGGACTTTGACCTAATAAAAGGTGTTATTGTTGTGATTGAAACAAACAGGGAAATTGCTGGAAGTAACATGTAGTATGCTTGGTGCATTTGGCAAGGACTCTTATCTCAGCAAATGCCGGTGAATTCTCAAACCCGCCAAAGAATTTATGTAAACACATTATAAAAAAAAAAGGTTTGGATTTTTTGAGATCTTTTGTTATTTTCGTTTCTGTCTGTTCATCGATCGGTTCATGATAATAGCGATGGTAACAGGAATTTGTGTCTTTCTCTTTACTCAGGTGACTGAAGATTTGGCCTTGGGGTGAATAGAAAACGAAGAGATGACAACAACGTTCAAAAACCCAAATCTTCTATGGAATGAGCAGGATGTTTTTGTTTCTCTTAAATATATATATATATATCTTTTTGGGGGGTCGTTTTATATTTGGTCTTGGATAATGAATACTGTAATTAGATATATCAATCATTTTTTAATTAATTTGGTGGTGTATGAGAACGAGAGTATACATTTAATAAAAAGGGAAACAAAAGAGAGAACAAAACCTTTTCTTTCATCTTACGGATTTGTTTTTCTTTTTGTGTGGTCATCGGTACTGTTTTACTATGAGGAAAGTATATATTTCATTTGGTAAGGGAATAATTAAAATTGGAATCATCTTCACTATGATGAATTGATGATCATAGATGCCTCTTGAATCTTGACTTTATTGTTTTGGGAGAATGTATTATACATAAATATGAAATATCTGGTAGAATAAGTCATCACATGGACATGTCAAATGGGTTGGCTCATGGCTGTGTTGTCTGATTGAAGGACAAACACAAACTTAGCTGTCCCAATTCTCAAGTCTCAAGTCTTAATACTGAAGTTGTCTGAATTTTCCATGTGGTCATCGGTACTGATTACTAAAAGACAAATTGTTAACTAATCAACCTAACCGCTCGATTTGACCGTTATTTTCCCTCTCTTCATTCCAGTTGATTTAGGAATTGACTTCCGATTAAAAAAAAGAACAGCAATGAAGGCTTTGTTTCGATTCAAGTCTATCTTATTTGATCCAACCCGAAGAAACCCACTCGTCTCTTTCTCAGCTTTCTCAAAGTCTTCGAAATCCAAAACCCGTGAAACGCCATCGAAGGCTCAAACAGAAGCTACATCTATCACCTCACTTTTCAACGAGATTACTCAAATTTTAGGATCGGATGTCGTCGAATCAGACGAGTCTACACAGCTGAGATTTCCGGTGTCGGGAGAAACCCACGCGACAGGAGCAGTCAGTGGTGATCGAGCATTAGTTTCTTGCACGCAAAGTGTTCGTGAAAATGCTGCAATGGGGTTTTCAGGTGAGAATGAGAAGGCTAAAGAAGGTGTTGTTCTTGAAGAATTCGATGTCAGCCCTTTGGTTCGTGAGATTACGAGCGTCGTCAGGGCAGATGACGATATTTTGGTTTCCATGGAGGAGAAGTTAGAGAAGCTGAGTTTTCGGTTTGAACCAGATACCGTGGAAAAGGTACTCAAGAGGTGCTTTAAGGTTCCTCATTTGGCTCTGAGGTTCTTTAATTGGGTGAAAGACAAGGATGGTTATTCACATACAGTCGGAGTTTACAACACCATGCTAACCATAGCTGGGGAAGCCAGGGATCTCCATATGGTAGACGAGCTGGTGAAAGAAATGGAGAGAAACTCCTGTGATAAGGATATTAGGACATGGACTATTCTCATCTCTGTGTACGGGAAAGCGAAAAAGATCGGAAAAGGGCTGCTCGTCTTTGAGAAGATGAGGAAAAGTGGCTTCGAACCCGATGCCTCGGCTTACAATATCATGATTAGGTCTCTATGCATCGCCGGTAGAGGTGATCTTGCGCTTGAGTTCTACAAGGAGATGATCGAGAAGGGTATCACTTTTGGATTGAGAACGTACAAGATGTTACTGGATTGTACAGCGAAATCGGAGAAAGTTGATGTAGTTCAGTCCATTGCAGATGACATGGTTAGGATATGTGAGGTTTCAGAACATGATGCTTTCGGTTATTTGCTCAAGAGTTTTTGTATCTCTGGCAAGATAAGAGAAGCCTTGGAACTGATCCGCGAGTTGAAAAACAAGGAAGTGTGCCTCGACGCCAAGTATTTTGAGATTTTGGTGAAAGGACTTTGCAGAGCCAATAGAATCGTAGATGCCCTGGAGATTGTCGATATCATGAAGAATAGAAAGATGCTGGATGATTCAAATGTCTACGGAATCATTATCAGCGGGTATCTCAGGCAAAACGATGTTACTAAAGCACTTGAACAGCTCGAGGTTATGAAAAATTCAGGGCATTCACCTAGAGTTTCTACATATACCGAGATCATGCAACACCTCTTCAAGATAAAAGAGTTTCAAAAGGGTTGCAACATATTCAGAGAGATGATAGAGAACGGAATCGAGCCTGACGGTGTCGCTATCACAGCCGTGGTTGCTGGTCACTTGGGCCAAAACCAATTAGCAGAGGCATGGAAGGTGTTTAGCAGCATGGAGGAAAAGGGCATCAGACCGACATGGAAATCTTATTCGATCTTCGTGAAGGAGCTCTGCAAATCAGCAAAGTATGATGAAATCATAAAGCTACTTAGTCAGATGCACGCTTCCAAGATAGCTATCAGGGATGATATGTTTTCTTGGGTTATCTCTTGTATGGAGAAAAATGGCGAAATGGAGAAGGTTGAACATATCAAAGAGATCCAGAAAAAGTGCAAATCCTACCGTTTAGAACTAAACGAATCTTGCAAACCAGAGTTAAGACGAGAGGAGGAGCTTGTTGATCGTCCACAAGCAGTGCAGCAGTCAGCTCTTCCACCAGCTCCATCTGTTGTTGATAAAATGGCTGTGCAAGAAATTTGTCGCGTGTTATCATCCTCTCGAGATTGGGAGAGAACCCAAGAAGCTCTAGAGAAATCGACAGTCGAGTTCACACCAGAACTCGTAGTTGAGGTTCTTCGTAATGGCAAGATACAGGGCAACGCTGTTTTGCGTTTCTTCTCATGGGTGGGAAAGAGAAATAATGGCTATAAGCACAGTACGGAGGCGTACAACATGAGCATCAAAGTCGCGGGATGTGGGAAAGATTTCAAGCAGATGAGAAATCTGTTTTACGAGATGAGAAGACAAGGTTGCTTTATAACACAAGATACATGGGCAATCATGATAATGCAGTATGGTAGAACCGGTCTAACGAACATTGCTCTTAAAACGTTTAAGGAAATGAAAGATATGGGTCTGATGCCGAGCTCTTCGACCTTCAAGTGTTTAATCACAGTTCTTTGCGAGAAGAAAGGCAGGAACGTCGAAGAAGCCACCAGAACATTCCGTGAGATGATTCGTTCGGGGTTTGTCCCAGATAGAGAATTAGTCCAAGACTACTTGGGATGCTTATGCGAAGTCGGTGACACAAAGGAGGCGAAACATTGTTTGGATTCTCTTGGCAAGATAGGTTTCCCGGTCCCTGTGGCTTACTCCATTTACATAAGAGCTCTTTGTCGAATCGGGAAACTAGAGGAAGCTATGTCAGAATTAGCCAGTTTTAAAGGAGAGAGATGTTTACTCGACCAGTATACTTATGGAAGCATTGTTCATGGTTTATTACACAAGGGACAGCTGCAAGAAGCATTGGATAAAGTGAACTCCATGAAGGAAATGGGAACAAAACCAGGCGTCCATGTCTACACGTCTCTGATTGTTCACTTCTTCAAGGAGAAACAGATGGAGAAAGTTGTAGAGACATTTCAGAAAATGGATGAAGAAAGCTGCGAACCTTCTGTTGTAACATATACGGCAATGATATGCGGGTACATGAGCTTGGGAAAAGCGGAAGAGGCTTGGAAAGTGTTCCGCGATATGAAAGAGAAGGGAACCTCACCAGATTTCAAGACATACAGTAAGTTCATAAACTGTTTGTGCCAAGCAGGCAACTCTGAAGATGCCCTGAATCTTCTATCTGAGATGCTGGAGAAAGGTATTGCTCCAAGCACTGTCAATTTCCGAACAGTTATCTACGGGTTAAACAGAGAGGGAAAGCAAGATCTTGCTCGGATTGTTTTGCAGAAGAAGTCAGCTTTAACAGCACAGCGGAAGGTATCTCCATGACCTCTCCCCTTGACATTTTAATGGAGATTCTGTTGTATCCATGGGAAGAATGCAAATGGGCCAAATAAAGTCTTTTTCTTACCATCGAATCTTCAGTGCTCTTATTACAGAAAGTACTATTCGGTTTTGTAAGATTTTGATCTAACAAAGAAAGACAATTCATGGAAACTGATAACAACGGTTGAAAATTTTAAACACAGAGAAGTTGCAAACACAAAAAAACAGCCACACTAATCATCCATAATTGCATTTAGCGTACAGCATAACAGTTTTAAAATGCCCACTTTCTTTGCAATACAAATGCAACCACTACGAACGCCGCTCCTAGTATGCTGCCTATTATTTTCCAGTGCTTGGTAGACTTAGACACTGGAATAGGCGCTGCCCATGTAAAGTTCTGGTCGTAGTTGAGGTATTGAAGGTATGGGTTTAATATACACAAATCTGAAAGTAAATCAATTTTTATTATAAAAAATATTTTTTATCTAAATTATTAAGTAAAAATAACTAAAAAAATAGTTTTCGTTTATAAAAAAACTATAAAAAATAAACCTACAAAATTAAGATGAGGAAAAAATGATATTTTATATTTAAAAATAATATTAACTATTTAAAACTTTAATATTAAACTTTACTAATAAACCTTTGTTGATATTTATTTACTAATATAAAATAAAATATTATTTATTAACATACTTCAAGTTTAAATATATTATTTATTTTTTATGATTGGTTATTTAGTCATTTATTTTATATAATCAAAAGAATTTAGAAAAAATGATAATTTAAGAAAAAAAAAATTTATAATATAATTGATATATACATGATAATATATACTAATATATAATAAATTTATAAAGATAAAGATCAGATATCTGACGTTGTCTAAAAATATATTTGTGATTTGTTCCATTTTGTACGGATACTGTATTTTGCTATTTATTTTGTTCCGAAGCTTTACGGATATCCAAATTTTTCGAATCGAATCGAAGCAAATATCGATTTGAAGCGGATATAACGGATATTTTGTCTACCCCTATCACCAATGATTCCATTAAGATCATTGTGAGAAAGATCTATCAGCTCTAAGGAACTCTCTGAACCACAAAGTGGCGGAATGGAACCTGTGATGTGGTTTCCTGAGAGATTCAGCGAGTGCAACGATAGAATATTGTCAAATTTGGTATTTATTAGATGGCACACAACATTTGCAAATAATCCATCTGAATTCTCAAATTTGTCTTAGCCCTGACACTAAATTATTACGTTTTATAAAATCAGGATTGTAGTTTCTTGTCACCATATGTTTGATGTTTTAACGGAAAATAGGAACAGATTTGTGTTATTATGTTCCGAAAACTGAAGAATCCTACTTATTTCTTCAAGTTTGATTTTATTGTTGTGCTTTCTGAACGTTTGAAGGTAAACAATTGATGAACTGCCCCTGATTTCGCTTATTATCTGCAGAACCTCATTGACCTGGCAGGTTCCGAGAGCTCAAAGGCTGAAACCACTGGTCTAAGGCAACAATAGGTTTTCTAAGCTTAGTTGAACTCAAGAACTTCTTTGACACTTTCTTTTGAAATAGGCCCATTAGATTGTTTTTCTCCCCAACAGTTTTCCTCGGCTTAATGGAGATTCTGTTGTATCCATGGGAAGACTAATTTTGTTTTTCTCTCTCACTCTCTCTCTCTCTCTCCCTAACATTTTAATGGAGATTCTGTTGTATCCATGGGAAGAAGGCAAATGGACCAAATAAAATCTTTTTCTTAGCAACGAATCTATTCAATGCTCTTATTACAAAAAAGCATGAAGCTAAGATACTTTAGTTATAAGCTATGTTTCGTTCCTTTCAAATGTGACCGTGTGAGGCTTTTAGGCAAAACATAAAAAAAAAAGTATAAATTTTGAGGAAGGGCTAGTTGCTGACTCATAGCTTCTTGACAATTTCTTCACAGGCTCGGTCATAATAAGTCATTCTCTGTATGCATTTAACAGCTTCATCAAACCTCTGGCTTTCAAAGGCTTCGACAAAAGAGTCGGAAGACTGCTTCAGTCTCTCTTGCACCTTGAGATAAACAACAAAGTCTCATTTATTAGATCAAGTATATTCAAACCAGTGCCCAAAGCTGCAGATTTTAAGGTGTTCGAAACTTGAGTTTCGGAAAAGCTAAAGAAAATAACGAGAGACCGAAGCATCTGAAGAAAGCCACACATTCAATAATTTTCAAAGGTACCTGTGATCGGATGTGGTTTAGCGCGTTTGAATCATTTGCTTCTGTTATGGCCTCTCTGAGTTCCATAATCTGGCACCATTTTCAGTGAGAAATTCAAGTGAATGTGTTTGTTTATTGCAGAAAAAGTTGCAGGAACTTAAATATGGCATCGAGATCCACTCACCTCCATTAACAATTCTGGATCTGTTAGTGTTTCTTCTTCATTGATATGTATGCCATTAAGCTTCATCTACAACACAGAACCAGCATCTTCAGCATGAATCACACTAAAAAAGAATGAACCGGAAAATGTAAAAGGAGCCTTACGATATAGATAGCTCTTGACAGCCGCTTGGTTAACGTCCGCAATGCTTCAGTCACCTTTGCAGACTGTTCAGCTGCGTAATCTCTTTCTTTCTGTTCACAGTTACCAAAACTTGTAAGAAAAATGTTTAGTGAAGAAGAGATACGCGGAAGAAAGCCACAACCTTGGATTTGTTGTGAACTAAATCTGGATGTAACTTCTTTTGCCAGTCTTTGTACTTGCTTTCAAGGCTTCCAGCATCTAACTCATACTTGTTCTCCCTATCAAGACAAGTTATTGAATTCAAAACCAATAAAAATTGCTATTTGATTTCAACTAATCATCCCAACAGCTTTTTGTTCTTAAACCCTAAAATGTAACAAAGGAAGCGTTTGATATTCTACTTACAGGCCAAAAATCTGAAAATAATCGACGGAATCATCAACAGGTTGAATGCTGCGGCACGAGTCGCAGAACAAAAACGCAGACGAGAAACCACAATTCCAGCACACGGAGCTTCTCCTGTCCGAGCAAAACGCTCTCCCGGAAAATCGGAGCCAATTAACGGAAATCGCCAGGGTTTTAGCTGAAGAAGGAGGTTTCAGAGAATCGCGGCTGAAGTGAGGTTGTGAATTAATCGCAATCGTTGCGAGTGGATTGCACCGGAAGTCTGAAGAAAAGGTTCGTCTTGTTAAAAGGGTGGAGATTGAAGCCACCAGCTTCTTTGTTCTGTTCATCGGTGACGGGAAAGAGAGACAGAGTTCAGGTTCAGGCTCTGGAGACATCGTCGTGTTCCATTTTAACTTACCGTCTCTAGTCGAACCAATCCGGTTAAGACAAAACTCTAAAAAGTTGGTTTTTTCGGTTCGTATTAATCGGGTTAGAGTATTATTTGTAGCTTGGATCAGAACTGATTGAAGTTGCTTGATTAAATTAAATTACAGTTTTTGGCGTTTAAAACAAAAACTCGATCCACCACACCTGTAAGATCTAATCACAAGGATAGATTCCTTGACATTCAAAAAGAGCAAAACAAAAAAAAGAAAGAGATTTGATCTGTACAACAAAACATCTATAATCATCAACACAATAGTTAAGTTTAAGGATATTTATCCCACCAATCGCAATCATTGTACATGCGTATACTAGAGCCGTGATGGCGAATCCAAAAAAAGTTGTTTAATGCACCAAACATAAGATGGTAGTAGACTTGTAAAAGCCGTAATCATATATGCACATACTTGTTCACATCAAATGTGGTCACAAACTAGTCAGAGGGGTGGTCGCTTCATCTTGAGAAGATGAGAGATACCGGCAATGACATGCGCACGACTACTTGGAACTCCTGTTTTGGCCAATGCTTGTCCATTCTTGTCCAGCAGAACAAAGCAAGGAACATACTTTATGTCATAGTGGAGAAGCTGCAGCATTTCAGATACAGAGAAATCTTGAGTCAACCAACAAACAAGCGCTCTATTTGAGTTATGCAGCGAGGAGATAATGAGAGAAAGAAAGAGCTTTGTTTTTTTTACCTCAGGAAACCATTTCTCATTCTCTGCATCTGCCATGGTTATGCTGAGCCAGTTCGAATTCCTCTTCTCTACCACTAAGACAAAATTGAGCAGAGAATTGCAGAGTCTGCATTTAGGCGAGTAAAACTCAAGCACTGTGGCTTCTTTCTCGCTGGCTAACGCAGCTGCAAAAGCCCTCTGCTCTGCTTCTCCTTGCTCATAACTACTTAATGGCTTCTTCTTTGGTCCAGTGACTCCATGACCAAAGCCGAATGAATTGAAGGAGCTGAGAGCGATTGAACCAACACTTTGCATAGATCTGAAAAGCCACGGTCCTTGGAAGTCGCAGACGCTTGAAGGTTTCGGTTGTTTGTTTGAATCCCACGGCCATTTCAAGCAGAAGAAAGGCTTTGTTGGAGCAGACGCGCTCGTGATCTTTGACTCCATCAAGTTCCGCTCGACTTTAATTCCGCTGCAACGGAGAAGAACGCTGGAATCCAAACTCGCCGAGAACGAAGGCGAACAAGAATGCAATTCTGTGACGGTGAGGAGAGAGAAGAGAACGACGAGATCGAGAATTGGGGGTTTGGAAGAAATTAGGGTTTTTTTTTAAGATCTTGGTTGGTTAAAAAATATTTAACCGAGCCAAACCAAACCGTAACTTAAAGAATTCGGTTTATCTTTTGGGTTGAAAAAAGCGAAGAGTTGTTTTTCCTTACCAATTTGGAACTAGCTTTGCCAAATTTGTATATGATCATTACTTGAAAAGACATAAGTTTACAAAAAGAATCCACAAACTTTTGCATGAATCATGCAACTGAGAAGAAGAGACTCTCAAGTTAAAAACAATCCAATATTATCTCGTATGGTGCCACAAAACTCTTGTTCTCCTTCAGAGCCACGACTTGAAAGCAAAGCAGCGAGCCTTGCGTTTTATCCGCAAGCTCTCCTTCTTACCTTTGTTTAAGATCCCATCCTTTTGTCCTGTCACTTTCTCGCTCTTCTCTTCTTGGCTAAAATTGCTTGCCTCTTGTGTGACCGTTGAGGTTGAAAAATCTTGCCTTTGTGATCTTTCAGAAACAGTTCTTTCAATGATGTTCTCTAACAAACTGACTGTCTTTGTCTGATTCTCTGCTCTGTTTGGCGACAATTTCTCAGCTTCTTGGATCGGCGTTGCATTCCTGACCATGTATATTACTCTATCTAGAGTCCCTAAAGCTTGTTCTACCTCTGGACTGATGCAAAACCGTCTTCCCATATCATCGACATGAGTCTTGGCATTTACATTCCCCTCCTCTGAAGAAACGCTTTCCTCAAAGTCTTCTTCTTCTTCTTCTTCTTCCTCAATCTCAGTAACTGTTTTTCTGAAATGAGCAGGTTCATCTTCACTAGCACCTTCATCATTCTCGTGTTCTTTCTTTGGCAGAGAATCGCCATTCACTTCACCATTGCCTTCCAACTTTGGTTCTTCCTCAATTGCCTTATCTATTGAATACAGAGCTTGGCGTATTTTGGTGTACAAAGGATCAGCTAAAGCTCTGCTGTAATCTTCATCATATTTAGCCACCGAAGCAACGGACTGTTTACATCCAAGTTAGAAAACATTATTGAAACCGCGCGGAGACATCAGAACAGAGAAACCAAAAACCAGGTCTGTCTGACCTTTTTATATAGCCTGAAACCGTTACCGACGACCTGCCTAGATACAAAATTCATAAGAGATGGAGGCACAAAGTCCAGCTTTATATCCAGCTCCCCTATCGTCCTACGGAAAATCGACAAAAGGCTCTATATTCATAACCAAAGACAACTAACATGCTGCAATGACTACAGTGATCATCATCACTAACCTGAAGTAACTCCTCTCAGGAGTAACCTTTTGTAAAACAAACCCGCCTACGAGATCAATCCTCACTGCATCAGTTGGTTCAGGTATAACGTTCTTGGTGACATCCTTAGAAGAAACTCCGATGCTATCTAAATTAGAGATCTATAAAGTTGCAAAACAAAACTGATTTCAGACAATGTCAAGTTGTAAATACCAAGGTTAAGATGGAAAAAAAAAACACGAAAAGGATTTTTGCTTTACCGAGTTCATAAGGATGACGACAAGTCCATCTTTGAAGTATTCAAATACGAAAAAGTGCACAATGATCTCTCTCTCCGCCAATGGCCATGGTACCTTCATCCTTTCTTCCCACAATGATAAAAGTTTCCAGATTAGCTTCATAAGTTCAATAATAGGTTACACAAGAAACCGAAAAACAAACTTCCTACTCATTTCATTTGTGAACAAACCTCACTAAGCATATTTGTTCACCGATCCCGACATTTTGCAAGCATGTGCTTTTTAAGACCTTGAATGGCGGAAATGTGAACTGTGGCCACCTGTATACATATACATACACAACGTCGTAAACTAGACAGTATTCCAACAAGACATGAAGATCTTGAGAGTCTCACCATTTCTTGTAGAGGGTTGATTCCAGCGAAACGCACAAACCTGCATCATCACAATTGAGTCCAATTACCTCAGATGCAGAATCATGTTTTTAAAACTTTTGAATCTGCAATCAAGATTTTAATAAAAGAAACTTACAGTTTTCAACAGGGGCATCCATGTAACCTTCGACGAGCATCGTGTGAAAAGGACTTCCATCGAGTCCTTCACGGTACATAACACGGCAATCTTCGAGATCTTGTTTCAGCTGTAGAGAGAAACACTCTTTTGCTATGTCGTTACAATCCAAGGTTACAAAAATCACAAAAATGGAATGTGTCTGAAGTCAGAACCAACGAAAAAAAACATACTTTCCAATCACCACAAGATGATGCATCATTGTCTCCAAGATGATCTGTCATGGAAACACTCCTTAGCGTGCTAAGCAGCTTCCATACATCAGCTGCCTTTTTATCTAATATATCCTCCCTATACTCTACAAAATTATCACATCATCACCATAAAACCAAATCTCGTAGTGGAGTTATAATTAACAATAAATAAAAATAAGAAAAGGGAAACAATCGTTTTCATCGGATTCAAGAAGCGAACCTTTGGAGGAAGAAAGCTGATTTCTGAGAAGGGATTTGAGAGTCTCATGATTGGTGAGCTCAGGAGAAGACAAGGTTTTGTCTAGTTTATCTCTGTACTCACAGATCTCTCGTTTCTTCTGCATATTCAATCTCTCACTTCCAAATCCTGGAACTAAAGACCAATTCACAACAGCAAATCAGCTATAAGAATCAAAAACCCAACATTATATTGCATAAACCCCACAAGAATTAAATTTTATGATCCGATCGCAATTTAAAAAGGTAATAAAACAGAGGGGGTGAAGAGGAAGAGGATTAGCACAAAAAAACCCTTAAACTTACGGCGTTTCTAGAAAAGCTTCTTTTTTAGGTCGGAGAACAAAACGTGGCCGACAAGACGGAGAAAGATGGTGAGAGACGTTTTGTTTCCTTTTTTTTTTCTCGAGAAAATTCAAATCATTTCCAGGAATAGTCGGAGTTTCCAATAAAGGGATGAAGATGCGTAATGGCAAAGATTATGGTTGAGATTAGGCATAAGAGACTGACAGAGATAAGGGTTTAAGGAAACGGATAGGTGTCGGTGTCAGAAGAGTGAAAGACAGGTGGGAAGAGCTCTGCTTCCTAATCGCATCTTCTTTCACTCTTCATTTCCTTTTCTCTTTTAATATACGCATATGACAAAAACAGTCATAAATAGGAGGAGACGATGATGATAGACTCATTATTTTTGGGGTCCTCTCTTAAATTTGGCATCTCTCCTAAATAATCAATTCTCTTTTGTCAACTTTTTTAGATGTACAGCAAGACAACCAATTAACTTAGGTATTTCCACTTAAAACCTCAGGTACATATGTTCCAGCGCATTGAATGCTCGTTTCAGGCACAAAAACGGAAAACCACAAATCATATTACAACAAAAGAACAAAACTAAGTTTGTAGATATATCACTCGGATAATTGATCCCAAACATTGAAGATAAGCCATCCTTCAATGGCTGCAGCTTCAAGACGGTCTTCAGACCCTTTCTCCTCCCACTTCGACTCAATCGAATCCAGCCGGCTCAAATCAGACCACAAGACCCTGTGCGCTAACTCTCTCGTCCCGAGATACTCAAGCAACAGAGTTCCACGGGCTTTGGCAGCCAGTTTCCCGACCTCAATCGCGTTTCTTATGACAAGACCGTGGTTTTCCCTAAGCAAGTCCAGGTCTTCCTCGATCTGCACTCCAACGAAAGTGACAAACTTTGAAGCAAAGAAACGGTACAGGTCCTTGAGGTTGTCATGAAAAGGGTTAGGGAGTCGGAGGAAGAGGCATAGGTTTCTCGTGCTCAGCTTCACGGACGATAGACTCCACCCTGACTTTTTGGTTCCTGTTTCGAGGAATGCGACATCCCAATACACATCGAAGATCACCGCTCGGTTTCCATTCAAGATCGAATCTTCTCTGATAAGAGAGAGGTATGGAGAGATGTCCGTTGATGATCCAACATCAATGGCTTTGGTCTGAACGTAAGAGCCATCAGTCATCTGGAACTTTGGCCCATCAAAGGATGCCATGTGATGGAAGGAACCCTGAAGAATTCACAAATCAAATATGTATCAGATTCAGTTATAGTCGACACAGTTGTAGAACACAATTGGGATCAAAGATACAGCCAAAATATAAATATAAGAAGGGAAAGTAAGATAGTGAATCTAACTTTCACTTTTAGCACGAAAGTCTTCCTCTTTTTACAAAGTTTGGAAGTACTCATTCAGTTGGGAAATGCATAGACATTTGGGTACATTAGGTGAAGGAAGGATCACACATTGGATACAAATTTGAATGTGGCAATGAGCTAACAACGAATTGATCAAAGAAGAAGTATACAACTTTTTGGGGTTTTGGCTATAACTGTTTATTTCCCCTAGTTCTAGGTTTGATTACCGAACAAGAGATATGCGAATGTCTACTTTTCTTCGACTAATTTAACTATCAGAGGAACAAAATTCGACGACTTTAATAGCTCCACACACATTTCATCAAATCTCAGTTCTTGTAACTCAAAACGATTGATCCGAGAGATCAAAATCCCCTGATTTTCAAATGAAAGCGGAATTATACGAATCGAATTCCACACAATAGTGAGACATTAGCTGGTGATGAGAAGTTAAGATGCAGAAGGATAAGCAAGAAGAGATAGAAGGAGGATGAACCTTTAAATTCGTTCCGGATAGAAGAAACTGTTCTTGGGATTCTGCCCTGCAGAAGCGAAGAATCAATCGAGGCGATTAGAATTCACGAAATGACGACTAGACCAATTCTGAGGAATTATTAAACTCTAGCGACGACACATGTCTTCAGTTTGCTTAACCAGACGTTTGTAATTTTAGATAACCAATCCGGTTCAGCCAAATCGAACCGATTGGAATCTAAACGAAATTCTTTTAGGTCTTTTGATTGGTTTTGTTGTGTCAGTCTCAGTTAGTCAGTTTATCAATGGCAGCCAATTCTTGCCGAATAACATTGTGTGACACAATTTTTCATCGTTATCACCATTACCACCCAGGGCCGGCTTAGAGAAAAACTTTATGGGCCATGTCTCGATTTGTTTCTTCTTTTGCTTGTTTTTTGGTCAGAGTTATTTGACTGATATACTCTAAAATATCTTAGGTCCAAAGATTACCCATTTTTTGTTAGTTTATCGTGGAACTTGTGCAAAAGCACAGTATGCACATGACTAATTGTGCAAAAGCACACTGTGCACATGACTAAATGTCACACTTGTCGTTAGCGGGTGTTAATTTGATTTTGCCATCAAACTAACATAGAATATTAATTCGTTGGGAGTTGATAACCGGCAACTATGGAGAGCATCCACACTATCATTTTGCCAAAAACATGTGCTCACACCAAACTTTCGATTCTAAAATGGTTGAGTTGAAGAGTTACATTTCCACATATACTCTCAAGTTTCACCCTATGTTAGTAGAGTTCACACAACTTTTTTCAATGTCTATACATCTTCAGGTGTTACGAAGTACCACACGCATTGAAATATTCAACAACTATTCTCTTAATCTATACTCCATTACTAGAATTGATTTCACATTTTCAAAAGTTCAAATATGTTAGACCCAAATCACTTAACTTGAAAGTTTCAATATAAATTGGTTTGGTTAGTGCACATTTACTAGACATTGAATTGTTAAAAGGTTGTTTGTCCATTCCAAATTAAACAAAAACTTACTACACAGGCTGATTCTCCACTATTTCTAGGCCCATCATCCCCTCATTTTGCTATACACATATCGCCGCTTCTACACCAGCCTACATAGCCAAAGCCTACTCTCTCTCTCTTTCTCTCTCTTTACTTTCAACAAATTCGCCGCTTATCGCCTCCGATCTTCTTCTTCTCCGAGACACACAAGGTACGCTTTCGTCTTCTTCTGCTCCGATTCTCATTTCTTCGGCAGATTCGTTCATCGATTAGCTTTAGGGAACCTCTCGTCGAAATTTCATTTTCGTTTGTTTGTTTTCCGAAGCTTCTTCTGTTTACTTGATATATAAATATATATATTCTCCTCAGTTACTATATGGAACCATTCGTTGTAAAGGAGAACAGTCTCGCATCTGCTTCGTCGCCGCTTAAGAAGCGACGGATCGATCACACTGAGGCTATGGCTGATGGTTCCGAGGTTCTCGCCTCTAACTCCAACATCGCTTTCAACAGCATCGGTGGTGACGAGTCGCGGCTCAACATGGCGGCGTTTGGCAACAACTCCAACAATCACGAGATCGATGAAGATCTTCATAGCAGGCAGCTCGCGGTGTACGGACGCGAGACCATGAGGAGGCTTTTCGCTTCCAACGTTCTCATCTCAGGGATGCAGGGCCTTGGTGTCGAGATTGGTAATGCTTTTTTTTCTTACTTACTCTCATTCCTAATTTGCTCCATTTACGCGGTTAAAATTTTCTTGCATGTCGCTTATGTGATTATCCTGCTGGTTGTTCAAGAGTTTCAAGCTTGTGTATGGATATGGACGTTTCATGATTGTTGCGATTTTTCCCCAGACGACGAAAATTTACCCACATTTTGACTCTCTCTAAACGTATTTATTGATTGAGTGCTTGCTTTGTGGGCTAGCTTTACTGGCAGATTCGGGCACTTGAAGTTGAGTCTGTAAAACTGATAGATTAGCCTGTTTCCCTGATGAGTTAGTGTGGCATCATATGTGTGCATAGTCACTATCTTTGTAATGATGTATGTATATTGTGTTCTTTATTTCCTTTTTTCTGATGATAAGTTCTTTTCCTTTTTAGCCAAGAATATTATTCTCGCTGGTGTGAAGTCAGTGACACTTCACGATGAAAATGTGGTTGAGCTATGGGACTTGTCGAGTAACTTTGTTTTCTCCGAGGAGGATGTTGGTAAGAATAGGGCACTTGCATCTGTTCAGAAGTTGCAAGAACTCAACAATGCCGTGGCTGTCTCAGCTTTGACTGAGAAGTTAACCAAAGAGCAGCTTTCTGGTTTCCAGGTATCCAAATCCTTCCTTTATTTGATTTATTTCTTTTTTCTCGTTCTAGTTGTCAACTTGTCAATAGTACTGTTATGATTATTGTTTGGATTGTTCGTAATTTTCTCAATAAATACTGGCTAATCCCTTTTGTTTTCCTCTGATGCAGGCCGCAGTATTTGTGGATATCTCCTTTGAGAAAGCGACAGAGTTTGATGATTACTGTCATAGTCATCAGCCTCCTATTGCGTTCATCAAGGCTGACGTTAGGGGCCTGTTTGGGTCATTGTTTTGTGATTTTGGACCTCAGTTTACTGTTCTTGATGTTGATGGGGAGGAACCGCACTCTGGCATCATCGCTTCTGTTAGCAATGGAAATCCTGCATTTGTTTCGTGTGTCGATGATGAGAGGCTCGAGTTTGAGGATGGAGATTTTGTAGTTTTCTCTGAAGTTGAGGGGATGACAGAGTTGAATGATGGAAATCCAAGAAAGATAAAAAATGTCAAGCCGTATTCATTTGTCCTTGAGGAAGATACCACTAGCTATGGGACATATATGAAGGGTGGGATTGTCACTCAGGTTAAACAACCAAAGGTGCTGAACTTTAAACCGCTCAGGGAAGCAATTAAAGATCCAGGCGACTTTCTTCTTAGTGACTTTTCGAAGTTTGACCGTCCACCTCTTCTCCACATAGCATTCCAGGCACTTGATAGGTTTTCGTCTCAAGCAGGCCGGTTTCCGTTTGCCGGTTCAGAAGAAGACGCTCAGAAACTAGTGGAAATTGCAATTGATATCAACGAGAGTTTGGGTGATGCAAGGTTGGAGGATGTTAACTCTAAACTATTGCGGCATTTGGCCTTTGGATCCAGGGCTGTTCTGAATCCCATGGCTGCAATGTTTGGTGGTATTGTTGGACAAGAGGTCGTCAAGGCATGCTCTGGGAAATTCCATCCTATCTTTCAGGTAAAGTCTTTTCTGTTTGAATTTTCAGGATGCATCTGTTCAGTGTATGCAAAATTTCCACTTGTTGTTCTTCTATTTAGATGCATCCACTATAGAAGGACTAAAAGTTCCTTTCTACCTTTTTAATAGTACTTTTTTTGTTCTTGGTAATCTTGTAATGAGTTTGCATCACCTGCGCAGTTCTTTTACTTTGATTCGGTGGAGTCACTTCCGAAGGAACCGCTTGATGCATCGGAGTTTAGACCACAAAATAGCCGTTATGATGCACAGATCTCTGTATTTGGGTCTACTCTTCAGAAGAAACTCGAGAATGCCAAAGTTTTTGTGGTAGGGGCTGGTGCTCTTGGATGTGAGTTCTTAAAGAACTTGGCATTGATGGGTGTGTCATGTGGCGTTCAAGGGAAGCTTACTGTCACCGATGATGATGTAATTGAGAAGAGCAACCTGAGTCGTCAGTTTCTTTTTCGAGACTGGAACATAGGACAAGCTAAATCCACAGTTGCCGCAACAGCAGCAGCGGGAATAAATTCTCGTCTCAACATTGATGCTCTCCAAAATCGTGTTGGACCTGAGACCGAAAATGTCTTTGACGACAGCTTCTGGGAGAATTTGACAGTTGTTGTGAACGCGCTGGATAATGTCACTGCAAGGCTTTATGTCGATTCAAGGTGTGTGTATTTCCAAAAGCCTCTCCTCGAGTCAGGAACTCTAGGTGCAAAGTGCAACACACAGATGGTTATCCCTCATCTCACTGAGAACTATGGTGCCTCGAGAGACCCACCAGAGAAACAGGCTCCGATGTGCACCGTGCACTCGTTTCCTCACAACATTGACCATTGCTTAACATGGGCCCGCTCTGAATTCGAGGGTCTGCTTGAGAAAACACCAGCTGAAGTTAATGCATACCTCTCAAATCCTGGTGAATACATGAATGGGATGAGGACTGCTGGTGATGCTCAAGCGAGGGATACTTTGGGACGTGTTGTTGAGTGCCTCGAGAAAGAGAAATGCAATACCTTCCAGGATTGCATAACCTGGGCTCGTCTGAGGTACTCTCTCATGGTGTGAAGTGTAAACCCTTCATTTATATAGCTGATTGTCATCTCTTAATATAAGTTTCTGCTCACAGGTTTGAGGACTACTTCGTCAACCGTGTGAAGCAGTTGATTTACACATTTCCCGAGGACGCTAATACTAGTACCGGAGCTCCATTCTGGTCTGCCCCAAAGAGATTCCCTCGGCCGCTCCAGTTCTCCTCAACCGACCTGAGCCATATCAACTTTGTCATGGCTGCAGCTATCTTGCGCGCAGAGACCTTCGGAATCCCTACTCCAGAGTGGGCTAAAACACCTACCGGACTAGCCGAGGCTGTGGAAAGAGTGATAGTCCCCGACTTTGAGCCGAGGAAAGATGCAAAGATTGTGACAGATGAGAAGGCTACTACTTTGTCTACAGCTTCAGTCGATGATGCAGCAATAATCGATGAACTAAACGCAAAACTGGAGCGGTGCAGGCTGAGCTTGCAGCCGGAGTTCAGGATGAAGCCAATCCAGTTTGAGAAGGTGAAATCATAATTGTATCCCAACCCTTTTTCAAATTCTGTATTCGCATGACAAGCGCAACTAACATTATTTATGCTTGCTGTTTATAGGACGACGATACCAACTACCACATGGATATGATCGCTGGGCTAGCCAACATGAGAGCAAGGAACTACAGCGTTCCTGAGGTGGACAAGCTTAAAGCCAAGTTCATCGCGGGAAGGATCATACCTGCGATTGCAACATCAACGGCTATGGCAACAGGTTTTGTTTGCCTCGAGCTGTACAAGGTTTTAGACGGGTCACACAAAGTGGAAGACTACAGAAACACATTCGCCAACTTAGCGCTCCCACTCTTCTCCATAGCCGAGCCGGTTCCACCCAAAGTCGTGAAACACCAAGACCAAAGCTGGACGGTTTGGGACCGTTGGGTCATCAAAGGAAACCCAACCCTAAGGAATTTGCTAACGTGGCTGGAGGAGAAAGGACTAAAAGCGTACAGCATATCGTGCGGAAGCTGTTTACTGTACAACAGTATGTTCCCAAGGCACAAAGAGAGGATGGAGAGGAGAGTGGTGGATCTTGCAAGAGAAGTGGCCAAGGTTGAATTGCCTGCTTATAGACGTCACTTGGATGTTGTGGTGGCTTGTGAGGATAACGATGATAACGACGTTGATATCCCTCTCGTATCAGTCTACTACGCCTGATTAGAACTTTAACATCCCCAAAGTCTTCTTTATACGACAATAGTGACAAGCATCTCAAAAGTGTGTTGGGTTTGAGAGATAGAAAGACAAAAGAGAGTTTTGGTGTATGAGAATAGTTTTAAGTTCTTAAATTCGACTGAATTTTCAAATAATTTGTTTTTTCCCAACTATTTTTACTTAATTAGTGATTTCGTTGATGATATATGCGAAATGGACAACAAAGGTCCATTTGCAGCTTATTCTAGATCAGGAACCAATTACACGCAATCCTAACACAAATCGTTTTGAAGCATGAAAATTTCACACCTAAATACAAAGTTAGATGAAACACATACATAGTTATTGTAACTTCAACTACAAAGAGGACATCTCACAAGCCCGTTCTCATTACATTCTCTGCACCTCGTCCACATCTTATCACTACTAGTCTCTTCATCATGATGATCTGCATTAACCAATCTTGAGCTTCCATTACAACTAGAACATATCAAAAACCGTTCGTTCTCGCAACATTCACAAGGCGAATCGACCAGAGAGATCCCTTCTAGAAGCTTCTTGAGCTTCCCGTTCTCGTTCAATGCCACAACTTCATCTGCTCCTCCAATGTACCTACCTCTAACGAACAGCCTCGGAGAAGTAACTTTGCCACCAAGCAACCTCCACATCTCTTCTCTAAACTCTGAATCCATCGAGACATCTCTCTCTCTATACATCACCTTGTGATTCTCCAACAAGAATCTTACTCTTCTACAGGCTTCGAATGTTTTCCTCACTCCTCGCAAACTCGTCGTGTAGAATACGACCGAATCTTCTCCTCCGGGTGGGCAGTTCTCGTCGAAGTCCAAAAGGATCCCTCTTTCTTCTTCAAGATTCTGTTCCTGTTCTTCAGCATCTACTTCCTCAAGCTCTAGTAGCGTTGGTGTAACACAACCTCTGCTTTGACCAGATTCTGCGACTATTCCGTCTTTTAGATGATGGATTGTGCGATCAATGTTACTCTTGTGAAGAGCTAGGCCTTGCTTCAAGGTCGTAACAATGGTGATGAGTTTGATTTTCTTCGCCAATCTTTCCTTCATTCCCTTCATTGCTATCAAAAATTGGATCTTTTGTTGGAAATAAAAAAGAAAGAATCTGAAAAGAGAGGTTAAGAGAAGAATTCCGATCAAGATCAAACCAAAGATAAGATCGGGTGCGAGGATAAAAACAAACGTAATGGGTTTTTCGTTTTCAGGTTTCTTCTTTGGTTAGCGTGTGGGTACCCAGTTTTGATGAAAAAAGTTTCAAAAGCCACTTTCTGGGTTAGCTTTCAAAAGTCTTTCTTGATGAGTTTTATTCCGAACAAAAGAAGGAAAATAAACTCTTTTTTTTGATGGGTCACTGCTACAATAATCAATCACAGCGACAAAACAAAAGACTCAATGAGTAATGATTTTACCCAATCAACCCAATTTGCCAGAGGATAAAAACAAAGAAAAAACGAAGATTTGTATAATGGAGCTTAAAGAAAATAAAAAAATTTAATAAAGTGTTTCTGGTAAGAGCCATCGATTGATTTAGAAGTCTAATTCCTTCTTTTAGTCCGGTTAGAATTACGATAATGCCTGTCTTGTCTTTTACACAATTCCGGAAACGTGCAATGATGTAAGATTAGTGGTAAAGTAGCTCAGCTTTAGCTAGCAGATTCGAACTAGTCAAGTTTTTTTCTATTTAAAACTCTGATTACTTTTCGCATTACAATATGGTTCAATTGAAGTAACGGTTGTTAAGAAATCGTCAATTATACCGTTCCAAGCAATTTTGACTGACCACATGAGACCTGGTGATATGTTGAAGGAAGCAGTAAACACCAAGCATGTATATTATATATATCTATGAATGATGAAGATCATCAAATCCAAATCCAGGCCTAACATAACTGATAAAGCTAGAAAAGAAAACCAAATTTTGAAACCATATATATACAATGGCAAGTATCCGCCGGTGAGTCTGCTCTAAATGTCGGCCACAGATGGTCGGGATCCAATGTCGATCGAGAATCTAATGCACGTTAATTCCTTCTTCCGCGCATCAAGCATCTTCATTTGCAGCGAGTATGAACCCTGGAAGATATAATAGATCATAAGAGTAAGAATCGATCATCGTTCACACATTCAAACTAGTCGTTTTATCAGATTCTGAATAAAGCCATCCATTATGATTGCAACAAAATCTTGAGAGTGAAGGAGCAAAAAAACACGAAACAAAGCAAATCGAAACTTACAGGAGGAGTATAACCAGGAAGAAGTTGAGAGTGTGCAACCAAGAAATCACCGGTTTCTACAGGACAAGTTGTCTCGGTGCAGAGGTCATGCGTCTCCGAGTGAATATGCCATCCAAAGTATGAAACTTCAATCACCAACTTCCCACCCGAAATCCCACGGCCTTCATCAAAATCAAACAAAATCATAAATGTACTGCTTGAACTCTTGAGAATCAATCTCTACATACTCAGAAAGGCAAGACACATCCTTACAACCCTCAGCAGCAGCATTCACATTTTGATTCTATCAGAATAACTTAATACATTGATCATCAGAGCTATATACACGAATCACAAGGAAACGTCTTTGCATCATTGGTATCACCGTATCAGTATCATCCCAAAATTTTAAGAAAACAAAAAAAGTGTTGGAAGAGTAGTGAAAAAAGGTAAAGTGAAGCAACCTGTGTTTGCAGAGATGCTGAAGGTAGCAGGCTCGCCTCGAGCTATAGGGTTAGGCGATATATCAACCTCTTTCACTTTTACTTCATACTCTTCATTCTCCTCTACAAATCAAATTCATCATACAATCAGAGCAGAATCAGAAAAAGGAAAATCGAAATTCACACTATGAAAACGATCAATTACGAGTAAGAACTCGATTGGGATTCAATTCAATAAACCCATTGTCTCGAACAAGAGACATCACGAGGAGAAGCGGAGGGGTCAAACATACCACAATATTGGATATCGGTGGCTCGAATAGTCGTAGAAACAAAGAGGAGAAGAGAAACAGCGAGGGGAAGAATCGCGATTCTGGACTTCATTGATGGAATCTCGGGAGCTATAAGGGTTCCTTGGATTGATGTTAAACGAGAGAGCAGAGTAGAGTGCGTAATCTTTGGATTCTTTATATTCTCAAAGGAATGTAGGCGAGATCTGGACCGTTCTTTTAGTTAGGTCATCGTTCCGTAAAAGTGAAAAATGGACGGTTAGATTTTGTTGAGCTAGTTATTCGGTGTAATTGATTTCCTTCCGTAAATCCCTCATAACGAACCCATTACGTAGATTTTTTTATTTATTCTTTTTGGTGAAAGGATCAGTGAGTACAAATTTTAACAATATATATTCTAATTTTCAAAGACTAACATTACAAACTGTCTCAAGAATAAATAATAGATCGCTAAAATTGTTTGTATAAGGAACCAAATAACACCCGTGAAACTTTACAGCTTGAAAAAATAATATACTCTGAAAAAATGTCAACAAGAATCAAAATAATAAATAAATAAAACAAAGGGGACGACGAAGTCAAATATCCATGGGCCGGCGGGAAAAGGTAGCAACGTCGGCGACAGGTGTCATCGCCGGAGACGGCAATGGAGACGTACGACATACGGGACACGTAGCATGAAGCCTGAGCCAAGGGTCAACGCATTTGTCGTGGAACAAATGGTTACAATCGGGCAAAACCCTGATCGTATCGGTCTTCTTGTAATCCGCAAGACATATAGAGCAACACGACGTCGTCGTCGAGTCCCTTTGCAAGCTATAACTCACACGAGCCTCTTCGTAAGGAAGCTTAGGAAAACTCTTGATGACCTCCTCGTTCAGCCCCAAAACTTCGACAACCACCACGGTGTCGTTTTGATCATCATCATCGTTCATGTAAAACCGTTCTTCGCCAGGTGACCAAGTTTCATCGGTCTGTCTTTGCCGGCGTCTTGACCTTGGAGTGATTGTAGGAGAAGCGGATATATGGCTTCGAGTGCAATAATAAGAAGCGAGGGTGATTGTGGTAATTAGGAGAAGTATACCAACGGAGACACCAAGCCCGTAAGCGAATCCACCGATCCTATCGGTGGCTGATAGCCAGCGGTCGGCGTCAGGCGGCACTGCCGTCGCATTCATTGCGGCGGATTATTAAGTTTTGATTTTATTGGTCTCAAGAAAAAGTTGGGTATACAAGAAAAGGAGTGAATGTTTTTGGGAATGTTTGGTTTTGGTCATCACGATGATGATTAAGTTCCGAGAGTCAACGTTTAGATGTGAATTATGACTTATGAGGTTTTACAATATATGATAACGACTAGTGGCGTATAATAACTTTCACAGATATTCCAAATTGTTAGACGCGCGTTAATCAATCATTTGGAATACGTTTAATGTGTAAACGTTGATTAATTTATGATTTTTTGTTTCTTATTTACAAATAGGTTAAAACTTAGAACATGAGTTTTTTTTTTTTGGAGCCTACAGGTTAACATATGTAAATTGTTGAGTACTGAAGCAAGTTAAACCTATAAATTAATCAAGTTTGGCATAGATGCGAATTCCAGTTTCAGTAGACCCTAATTTGTTTCCTTAAAAAAAAAAAGATAAAAAGATAAAAGATAGAATATGATCAAGTCGCCTTGATTTATTTATTTTCTACAACTTGCGACTTTTGCATTTCTAAGTCATATCCGTCTTTTATGTTTTCTAGAAACTTATTCTATATTTCTACCATGCATTTTTTATGTTCCACGGTTTGGTCAGCCTGTTAGATTATTGATTGGGATTATTTAATATTTTTTTTTTTAAACTGGCAAAAACATAACATTTGGTCGAAATCAGGATAATCCTTCGAATCTGCTATTCAAGACGTTTACTGGCTACGATGGTTAAATAAAATTTGTAGTGAATATATGTAGATGAGGAGGACTTGATCTCTAATCTAGACACAAAATAATATGTTTTTATACATTTATATGTTTTTATTTTTGTTTATAATGTACTTACATGATTAACCTTAGCCTTCACCTATTATATATGCTTGTTTATTGAAATGTTAAAACTATATTTAATTTTAAATCTTGTACGTACACCACAAAAAAACTTACAACACTTCGTGATAAAATTCGCCAGAGTATTCATCTATGTTTAATGCTAGTTCTCTAATATTGTATTTTTCAATATCAACAAATTAATATATTGAAATTGAATATACGTAATTCACGAAATCATGGTTTTAGTCAATTTTGTTTACAATTATAGATTTATTTGATTTGTCATGCAGGACTTATGTTCATCATATACTGTATTCTTTGCATTGTATATATCACATAAACATACATAAATACACACACACATATATATATATATATATAAAGGCTTGGAATAAAAATATATGCATCACTTTAAAGTTTTATTTTTTTAAAGAAACAATTAGTATAAATTAAGACTATTTATTGTATATATTATTTCTATAAAATATGTGTATTACATTATTAGTATATAAAATATATTCTCTCTATTTTAAAAAGACGATATTTTAGAAAAAAATGTTTCAGAAAATTTTTTTTTTTTATTTATCAAAATAAATTTTGTCAAATATTTTCCAGTTTACCCTTCTTATTTTGTTCGGTTTATTTGATATCAATAAATTGAAACGTAAAAATACGTGTAAAATTTTTTAAAAAATCTTTTTTAAGAAATAGAGGAAATATCATATTATGTATATAAATTTTTGGGCTTTAGCCTATATATGTTATATATATAGGCTTCGGGCATATATATACGTGAGATATCTTTGTTTATCTTAAACCTAATTTTCTTTATTTTTTCGCCGTCTTTTTATGTGTTCTTCGATACACTGAAATCTCAATTAGATATTCGATATATAAGTTTTCTATTAAATTATATTTTTTAATTAGATTTAAAATGAATTCAACCAAAAACATTTTTATAATGAATGCTTTTTGCTTTGAATTTTTGATCCTCTTCGATTTTGCTGGAGATTAAACGAAATGAAAAAGAAAAGATTTTCATCGAGTAGCAAATGAAGCTTTCATCCCTCTTTCGTCTCTAACATCTCCCATACTTTGTAAAGAAGACATTCTATTGTGAATTTGCTTGTTAATGCATTGGACTTGTAGATGAGTAAGACTTGAAGAGTCCGCGTATCTTTCTCCGTTTCTTCCCTCCAAATGGAATGGAATATTGTCTAAACTTTCTTCAAACTATTCACGGTGAGTATTCTTCTCTTAATATTTTTTTATTAGAATTTCTCACTTAAGTTGCATGTTATTATTTAGATTAAATCTGTAAACAAAATTAAAATATCTAAACTTTACATCTTAATCTGTATTAGATTCGTGGAAACATGTCCTAAGTTTTTGTGTCCATATTAGCTTTTATCAGATTTTAATATCGTGTAATGTATATAGTAGATATTTTTTTATAGCTATGGATTGTGTTGCTGCTTTTTAACGTGTATACAATATATGTGTACATATATACGTATCCTATGATTGAGTTGATAGAGACCTTTGACAAAAAGAGTTGATAGGTACCTAATATATTTTTATTTAGCAAAATTAAAACTATTCAGTAAAAGACAAATAAAACGATCAGAAGGAAACAGCATAGAAATTGTAATTTGTATCCTTAGTAGTTTGTGTTACTACTGGTCGTCAATCAATGTATCATCATTTGGTTTCAATCAAGATTTCGTATGCATGCTATTGACAAAAATAAACTTTATGGATATCAAAGTGTTCGTAAGAATACATTTCGAAAATGTAAAGCAATTGTGTGACATATATTTTATGAATGTGTTAAAAATAGTTATCATATATTCAGATAGGTATGGGTCAATGGTCAACCATAGTACTTTGGTTTCCTTCTTCCGTTATGTCTAAAATATGAGTACCTTTGAGCATTAATGTATGCTTTAATCAAGTAGGTATTTGTGAATCGTTGACCATAGTAATACTTTTGTTACTTCTTCCACTTTGTCTTAAATACGAATGCAAGCAACTGTTTTGGTGCGAGTGGGTCACATCTCGGTTTTTTGTTCTCTCTTTCTATTTGATCAAATAACTGTTATTTTTCTGGACGATCATATTTTTAGTCTTTGTAATTATAATTTCTTTTTCTAATTTTTAAAGTTTTTTGGGTCACGGGACCAAAGCAAAAAAAAAAAAAAATGGGACCTTTTGACAAAAAAACTTATAATTGTTGTATTGTTTTTTGGTCTTTATTTTGTTCGAACATGAACAATAAAAATTACAATTATAGCAATTATATATCTGCCAAAATGGATCTTAATTTTTATTTATTTTAAACACAAATTATTTAAAATTTTAAAACAAATTTTCAACCGGTCATGACTGGTACTTACTGAAAGCATGCAATACATATGGATAGCCTCACGCTATCATCAAAGTTTAGATGTAATTTAATATATGCTCGTACTCTTTTTATGTATTTGATATGCAACGAAACATTTAATGTGCCGTCGAGGAAAACTAACTGCTTTATTCTTTATTTTTCTCTTCAGCTGTATTAAGTCATAGACAAAAACTGATAATTAATTAGTGAAAAATGTTTACTGAAAAAAGAATTTAAATGAAGTTGTAAAGAATTAGTACAAGCAGAGAGTAGAAAAATCGAAAGATGAAAAAACGTGGTCATGGTGTATTGGTAGTTTATTATCATGCTCCAATATACTTCTACCACTTCGATTTTTCTACTCTCTATATTAAAAAGACTATGCGGAAGATCCATATTTTTTTTTTTATGTGTTTAGAGGACAATAGAAAATCGAAATAAAATTGACGTCTTATACAAAATGTAAACTTTTTTTTCTTTTTGGGCAAGTTATACAAAATGTAAACCTAGTTAGAAAGATACATTTTGTATAACTTGCCCAATTGAGCAAAACCTGGAGCATAAAAATTAGAATAACCTAAACTTTTGTTAATTACCAAAAAAACCAATTCAAACAATATTTTTCTATATGCCACTTATCTCACATATATTGAAAGTTTAGACACTTGATTTATAAATAACTAATTCTGTGGGAACAAAATTGTATTTGTGATAGGGACAAAATATACATGTGAGGCCACAAATGTATCATATCTACAATCTTGATGTCCTTATCTCCTCTCCTAGACTCTTATATAAGACCACAAGTGCATGACGACTCTCTTATCACACCACAAAGGAAGATAAACACAAATCCAAGTGAGATCTACTAAGTGAAAGCGATGGCAAGATCAAAGGTGCAGTTTGCTTGGATCGTGAACAGAATGGAAAGAAAAGCCGCTTACAAGAAGAGGAAGGAAGCATTGATCAAAAAAGCTCAAGAACTAGCCATCTTGTGTAATATGGTTGTTTGTTTGATCTTTTTCAGCCGTGAGGACAACCAGTTGGAGGCGTGGCCGTCTACGGAGGTGGCTAAATCTCTCATTGACCGCTATTTCTCATTACCCGCCTTCCAGAGGAGCACGAGGGCGCTGGATCAAGAGTCGTTCATCAAGACCAATATCCAAAAGGTCAAAAAAAAGATCGAGGACTCGCAGAAGGTCATTGACGAAATACAAATGGATCTTCTGGTGGTTGAGCTCCAGCATGGCCTTCGCGTTGATGATCTTTCCCAAACCCAGGTAGAGAAATTCTTAGCATATTCAGATAGGAAGATTAAGGGTTTCGGGAGAGTGTTAGGGTTTTCGGGACAACCTTGTCCAAATCTTAACGAACCATTTCTGGGGGATGATAACCCCGGGGCTTTGGATGTTGTGCCCGGAGGGAGCAGCTACACTCCGACAGGAAGTGGACCTGTCTATCTAATGGATCAATGGTTCATGGACGATCCAAATGTCCAAACGCATGGCGATGAGACGCATTTACCCAGAATGGCACCTCAATTCAACCTAAACGTGGAACCATCTGATGACGACGATGAGGACATGGAGGTGGTGATCTGTAAAGGAGAGTGCAGCAAATCTGGTGGTGCAGAAGATGATTAATGAAGTAGCCGTCGTCGAAGAATAAAATAAGTGTGTCTTGAAATAAAGTTGTTGTTGTCTCTATTGTTGTCGTGTCTTTCTCATTTCATATTTCCAGTGTTTGTTGTTTCGGTCATGTTTCTAGTTGTGTCTTAAAGTCGTGTCTTTGTTTGTCATCTCAACTTAAAACCAATGGAATGTTGTTTCTTTGCTATTCTTTGCAGTTTGAAGAACTCATCTCGTATTTAACGTACATGTTTTTCTGTTTACTAGTTAAACATAAGGGTATTGTTTGAGAATAATTTTCTTTAACTAAATCATGGTTATTAACTGAGATTATCATTGACATGCACGTACAAGTATAGGTATACATGTGGATCAACAGTTTGATATGGAGTTATTTTCTTCATCGTTTCTTTTATGATGCTTGTGTAAACCTAAAATCGAACATTAGTATCAACTTTCTTGATTTCTTCAGCACTAAATCTTTCGTTACTATATAAGTTCATTTTTATTTGCTATAACAGATTATTTCTCTGCTATTTTACTAAAAATGGCTTGGTTCATGCACGTTTATTTTAAATGCATTCAAAACAAGAAACTTCAATGGAAGAGTATGGAAAATATTAAAAAGCTAATGCATATATTTATATGCTATTTTCTTTGTTTAACATATAATACGATATTATATATGGAATGAATGAGCTAAAGTAGTAGTAAAAGATTATATTGCATGTATATCCTGTTTCTATATTAACAAGATATACATGCATATATAATCTTTTATTACTACATTAGCTCATTCATTCTATATACATTTCATATATGATATCAAACATATCTTATATAAAAAGAAAGACTAAATAATGTTCCATTTGGGATGGGTCAAAACAGAAAAAAGTATTATTCAGAAAGAAAGGAAAAGGAAAGACATATTTTAGAGTAAATGGTTATATACAGGCTGTCAAAAACCAATTTGATAGATAAGATGATAAGGTTGGAGTAATTATGTCAAAGTGAGAAGTGATAAGAATATCTTAAATTAAATCGTATACTTTGCTCATATAATTGATAAGTGTTAAAATGAGTTTGAAATTTGATGGGACGATTTAATCCAACGTAAGTAATTACTCAATTGAGCTGGATACTTAATTCATTTAGTCAACGAGTAAAACATGTTTTATATTGATTTAGATATGTTGAATATAAAAAGTTAGTTACAGTAAAACTTCTATAAATTAATAATGTTGGGATTCTTAAATTTTATTCATTTATAAAATTATTAATTAATCGATAAATTATTAATTATTAATTTATCGATAAATTAATATTTTATTAATTTATAGAGATATTTTAGTTTTAATTTTTAATATTTATCAAAAAAATAAAATTAATATTTTCAACAATGTAAAATATATTAAAAAATGTGATAATGATAAATTTAGAAGATAAATCAAACAAATTTTATAAACTTGAAGCAACAATATTATCATATTTTACTATATTATATTATTAATAAATGCTGAAATGTATAATTATGAATTTATGTTATTATTGGGACCAAATTTTTACATAGAATTTTTAAAAAAAGTAGTATCTTATTATCTTATCGGATTTTGTCAATTTTTACACTGGTCCAATTTGGAACCGACAAAAACTATTAATTTATAGTGATTATTAATTTATCGAATATTAATTTATAAAAGTTCTACTGTATTTGACCGAACTTTTTAATTCTTTCAAAAAAATATAATTCTTTTATAGTAATATATATAATGGGGAAAAAATAATACATGCATTCAAAAGGTTGATGACAAACAACTACTATAAATCGCGATCTTGACATAAAATTTATCATATCACTATAAGTTTTATATTAAATCATGATTTATAGTAGTTTATTTATCATCAACTTTTTAAAAGCATGTGTTTTTTCTCATTATATATACCATTATAAAAAATTTATATTTTTTGAAATAATGAAAAAATTTGGTCAAATAGCTAACTCATCATATTCAACATATCTAAATCATTATATAACATGTTTGACTCATTAACTAAATGAGTTAAATACCTAGTTCAATTGGGTAATTATTTATTTCGGATTAAATATTTCAACTCATTTAAACATTTATCAATAATATGATCAAAGTATCCGATTTTAGAGATTCTTTATCACTTCTCAATATAACATAATTTCTCCAAACTTATCACCTTATCTTCTAATTTGATATTTTTTTAGTTTTTGACAGCCTATATTTAACATACATAATACCATATTATATATGGAATAAATGAGATAAAACTAAAAGATTATACTGCATGTATATATTGTTTCCATATTAACAAGATATACATGCATATATAATATTTTATTACTACATTAGCTCATCCATTCTATATACATTTCATATATGATATCAAAAATATATTTTATAAAAAGAAAGACTAAATAATGTTTTATTTGAGATGAGTCAAAAGAGAAAAAAGTATTATTCAAAAGAAAAAAAAAAGAAAAGACATATTTAAGAGTAAATTGTTAAATACAGGCTGTCAAAAACTAAAAGAATATCAAATTGGAAGATAAGGTGATAAGGTTAAAAAAATTATGTCAAAGTGAGAAGTGATAAAAATATTTAAAATCAGATACTTTGCTTATATTATTGATAAGTGTTTAAATGAGTTGAAATTTGATGGGACGATTTAATCGGACATAAATAATTACCCAATTGAGCTAGGTATATTACTCATTTAGTCAATGAGTCAATGAGATAACTTTTTAATTATTTCAAAAAATATAATTTTTTTTACAATGGTATATATATATATATATTGGGGAAAAAAAAACACATAAATACATTCAAAAAGTTGATGATAAACAAACTGCTATAAATCTCGATCATAATATAAAATTTATCGTATGATTCTGCTACTTACCCAAATTTTGGTATTGTAAATTGACGACACCAAAACAGAATCACGAATGTAACCGAGTCCCCCAGAAATCTTTTGAGTACAATCCATCAGAATCACGAATGTTATCAGTTTCAGTACAAAAACTAAATAAAATATCAGAGAAATATCTGATGGTTTGTCTCGATGATGAGAAGAGGAGCTTAGGGCTTGTTTATATAGCCAACATTATCAACACCTTAAACGTATCATAAACAGGTATGATGCTGACTACGTAAGCCAATAAAGGGAGGTTTGAGAATTTATTCTCATTATCACTATTTGGTCATGCATTAAGCATTTTAAGTTACACAAATCAAAATTGATCTTGTACTTTAAATTCCACTTGACCAACATCAATGAGTGGAGATATTTTTCTTGACTTTGTCAAGTCAACAACAAAATTTATCCCAAAAGATCAATCTTTTGATCCTAATTAGGCCTATTAAGATATTGAAAAAGCAGTTTCCGTGCATCCACGAAGCAGTTACGATTTCTTGGTTGACTTTCCAATCATCGACGTTTGGAACAGAGACCCTGATTGTAGACGAACCCTTCGATATCTAAAGCGTGGGAACCAAGGAAACGAAGAATAGAGAAGACATAAACTGAACTGGCCCAGATTTCAATGGGCCTTCATTAATTGGGCTTAAGATTTCGGTCCATAATAATTTGTCAGACTGCGGAGTTGTTTTTGTTTTTTTCTTTTCTGCTAAAACTTAAAAGTTCAGAGCTACAGTATTTGGAAATAGAAACGAGCTTAACTCTTAATATCAATTTTTTTTTTTTGTTTCAGATGGGAACAAAAGCCAAACTTGACGACAACAGAAGTACTACTATTAGTTAATGGAGATGCGGGATGAAAATTGATTTGAAGTGGTATCATTGTAGCTTGTGGAGAGCGCACGTCAAGCCAACGCTACAGTTAACAAAGAGCAATAATTTATGTCACCTAATAAACAATAATTAATTTAGCATTAAAACGTAAGACTCGCATGAAAGTTGAAGGTGATTGGTTGATGGAGCTATAGTTCTTTACACTTGTAGTTGTTCACCCATCTCTCTCTCCTCTCTCTGAATCTTTGTTTCTTTTTTGGAACCGACATGGCTCCCAACACATAGGAATCTGAAGCCTCTCTCTCTCTCTCTCTCTCTCTCTCTCTCTCTCTCTCTCTCTCTCTCTCTCTCTCTCTCTCTCTCTCAGTCTCACTTCCTCTGTGTGAGTTTTCTTATCCCAATTTAGATTGTTATTGTAAGATTTGGTCACCAATTACGGTGTGGTTTTACTTGATTTCTTCAGCCTTTTTCTATTTTTGGGTCTTTGGCTTTCTATTGGAAATCTTGTTATAGCGTTACCTACACATTAATATTTCGTTTGTTGATTAGATTTCTTGAGTATACTTTTTCGACAAAGATTTAATTGATAGAGAAACCTTAGCTGTTGACTTTTTGATTTTGTTCAACAGATTTTTCATTGGACTTTGGACATTAAAGCTATGCAAACTGAGTACTGCAAGGAGAGAGAGAGGTTTTTCTCCCCTCCACAGTCTTCTTCTTGGTGGAATGCTTTTGGATCTCCGCCGTTGACTACAGGGAGCCTCGCCGGAGACTCTTACGAGTCATTTTCAGGAGTTAAGGTAGCTACTCCTGAGACAGAACAAAGTGTGGATAAACAAAGCTCTGCAACCCTCTTCACTTTCTCACCTGGTAAAACTCTTAGGGAGTGTTCTTAGTGAAATCCTGAACTCTCTAAGCTAAGTGTGTTTCTTGTATAAATTGATAACCGTAACATACACATGTTAAGAGCTTGCAAGAAGACATTTCGATTGTTCAAAAAAAAAAAAAAAAAAAAAAAAAAAAAAGAAGACATTTCGTTTGTTCTTAAGATATATCTCTCTGTTTCTACCACATTACAGAATGAATATAAAACATTTATTCAAGGTCAATTTGCTAATTTAATGTAGGTGGTGGAAAGAGTTCAAGAGATGTGTCAAAGCCTCATGTTGCTTTCGCGATGCAACCGGCATGCTTCGAGTTTGGATTTGCTCAGCCAACGGTGCGGTTTTCTTGCAGTGGAACATGTTCCAAAACCTACTAAATTCCTTAATCTTTTGTTCCTGAGTATTTGCTCTACTTATGCTTTCATGTAGATCTATACTAAGCATCCTCATGTAAAGCAATACTGTGGAGTTGTTTCAGCCTATGGATCTCAGATGTCGCCAGGCCGAGTAATGCTACCTTTAAACATGGGGAATGGAGAAGATG
Organism: Thlaspi arvense; assembly: GCA_911865555.2. Classification (NCBI taxonomy): domain Eukaryota; kingdom Viridiplantae; phylum Streptophyta; class Magnoliopsida; order Brassicales; family Brassicaceae; genus Thlaspi; species Thlaspi arvense. Next base: position 67,906,401 of record OU466862.2, on the reverse strand, counting down.
GTACGATTTATGTGAACTCAAAGCAGTACCATGGAATCATCAGGCGGCGCAAGTCACGTGCCAAGGCTGTTCTGACGAACAATTTGAGTAAATGCCGTAAGGTAACTTCTTGAAAACTAATTGATATTTTTTTGGTGCAGTTTGCATTCCCAAATTATTGCCTTATGTTATGTATGATGCTGCAGCAGCCATATATGCATCACTCGCGCCATCTCCATGCTATGCGCCGCCCTAGAGGATCCGGCGGGCGTTTCTTGAACACCAAGAAAGATGATGCGGCTAAGAAGCCTAAGCCAAGCAATTCTCAAAACTCTGAAGTCTTTCATCCGGAAAATGGGACCATGAACCAATCAAGGCAACCAAACGGACCGGGATCAGAAGTTACAAGTATGGATTACTTTCTAAGTTCGTCGGTCCATTCTCTTGGTGGCATGGTCATGCCTAGCAAGTGGATTGCAGCAGCAGTGGATATTGGCTGCTGCAATCTCAGAACCTGATCAGCAAATAGGGACAAGACAAGATTTGGTGAACTGGTTTCCTGTCTTGTCCCTTATATGTTTCAGCCAAACGAAGAGATAATTTTTGTCCCAAAAAGGGGCATTGAGTGTCCTTACACCGTCCCGTTTGGCTGTAAACAGGCAATTCATCTTTGGCTCATCCTTCATCAAGGTGTTGTTTCTTCGTCTGTTTTCTTCTACGCATATTTATAAGATTTGAGTTGCGGAAAAATGGTGGTGAATAATAAAAGTAGAAGAACTAGTGAAGAACAATGATTGGGTTTGCTACTTCCCTCTTGTTCCAACTAGTGTGTGTGTGTGTGGTAAAAAACAAAAAAAAAAAACTCTGTTTACCCCATTTTCTGATGTTGTATTGTGTGTGTGAATTAACGGTAAGAATTTCATGTTAAATAAGAAAAATCTGCTTGTGATGATAATGAGTAAAAAACAAAGCTCCTTTAACCTTTCCATAGCTTGAGAACTTTATCTTTACCACCAGAGGCTACTTTCTCACCATCTGGACTCCAATCCACAGCATAAACCTTTCCAACACAAAGGAAACGACAAATCAAGAGAGAAAGAAAAAGATTGTTTTAAAAAAAAAAAAAACCTGAGCTTTGAAGGTGCTTGATAGATATACCTCAGCCACATGACCAGCAAGATCACGTTTTAACGTTTTCGTTCTAATATCCCAAACCTGTGCAAGTGAAAAATCATCTGGAGTTTTATCTGCAAGTTTTCTTCAAACAAATATTATTACGTAAAACAAGTTCTCTTTTTTAACCTTGAGAGTAGAATCTTGACTGCAACTCAAAAGCATCCTACTGTCGGCGGACCAACTGATCTGATAAACATCTCTAACATGGCCAAGGAATCTTGCAACGAAAGCCCCTGTGGTACCATTCCATAGCCTCACAGAGTGATCGAACGATGCACTTGCAATCCATTGCCCATTTGGTGAGAAACACACATGGTTTACAACAACCTGTTTTATGGGATTCACCACAAAACAATTTACAACGTTAAGAGTTGGAAAATAGAGAAAGAGTGATATCCAAGTAAGTATCAACCTTTTGATGACCCGTCAAGCGATCTTCTTTACTAGCTTCTAAGCTGGTTTTAGGTTGTAAGCTGACAGATGGTTCCCAAAGGATTAATGTGAAATCATCAGAACCAGACACTAATCTTTCAGGAGAATCCTTCCCTTTTGCTTTCATGTACCTTTCAAGAGCAATCTAAACCAAAAACATATATATATATATATATATATATGAGGCTAAGAAAAAAGTTGAAAGGAATCAGAGGCTTATTAATACCCTTTTCATTTCTTCATCTGAAGATATTTCTTTTCCAGTGTGGTCAAAAGCTCCTGTCCTAAGTACATACTCTGTACTCAATGAAAGAGAATTCACCCAATGCGCATGCCCCTAAAGAAGCAGAGTAACAACTTAAGGAATGCATCTGAAAGAAAGGCAAAAGATCAATCATTTTGCGAGAAAAAATATTACTTTCAATACATGTTTAAGCTTCCCCTGCGTAGTCTCCCACATCCTTATCGTACAATCTTCGGAGCTGCAACATGTTAACCAGACAAAGAGACTGCAGATTAACTTCATTCCACTATTTGTCATAATATACATTACCAACACACTGCAATCATCTAAACTTTCAACCATAAGCTACATTTGATATATTTGTGGAAAACATAGATCTATTAATAGAAATGTACCCTGTATATATGGTTCCATCTCCACCCCATTTGACACAGGTCACAGCACGTGTGTGTCCACTCAAACAGATTAGAGATCTCCTCAGTTTCAAATCCCAAATCCTTGCATCCCCATCTTTGCTACAAGTCACAAATCTCCGGCTTGGAGAGTTTAAATGAACCGGTTCCCACGCGTTACCAGTAATCCATTTCCTATGACCCTAAGAGAAGAGGTCAAGATCAATGTCATCAGTAAAACGTATCACCAACAAAACCTTCATAAAGTACAAAAGAGAGTTTTTAACTGTAAGTGGATTGCCCTGTAACTCCCCTTTGATTGGATCCCAACAACAGACTTTGCCATCTTTATCACCACTCACGAGTGACTTAGCATCTGGTGACCATGCAATTGCGAGAACATGATTCCTGTGCCCTGAAATCATTAGAGGACACACAAAAAGGAACTATTACAAGCCATCCGTATATATGTAGAGAGAGAGAGAGAGAGAGAGAGAGAGAGAGAGAGAGAGAGAGAGAAACCAAAAAACACAAATGCATAAGACTATTTCAAACCTCTGCATGTAAACATTGGAGTTTCAGTGTTGAGATCCCAAAGCCTTACAGTTGTATCACCTGAACCACTTGCTAGTTGCTTACCGTCAGGACTAAACGAAACACAAAGAACAGCATCTGCGTGACCTAGTTTCCCAAAGAGAGCCAATCATTATCACTCGGACCATTTAGGAACTCAAATAAAGAACTTGGGATGAAACTTTGACATATATATATACCAGAAATTGTCTGTGAGCAACGATTAACTGGTCGAATTCGGAAAACAGCTTGTTGTTGATAAACTATCTTCAAAACTTCCTCCACGGACACTGAAACGCACAATTTGTGCCAATACATATTAATCAAACATACTACTAAATAATTCATAGAGCAACCTCTTAGACTAAAACTGCTTGCTTATGATCAGGTGTTTACCTCTATTTCTCTCCATGTAAGTTCCAACAGAGACAAGAAGCTCTTGGTCTGCTACATAGAAACTGTACGGTAACTTCTCCTCCTGAATATTACCAATCATTTCCACGAAAGCAAAAAAAGTTGAAATGAAAACAGAGGAAATCCATCACCCAGAAACGAAAAATCACAGCTTTAACCGATGTAGTAGATTCGAAGGTATTGAAGAATTACGTTGTTGAGAAACGTATTGACGAAGTGGGTAAGCTGCAAAGGCCCAGCATCGTGAGGGATATACATAGCAGAACCTAAAGGAGTTCCTTCTGCGTCTGTTAGTAGACACATCACTGTCTCATTCGCCATCTCTGACTCCTGCGGTCCCATTTTAGAGAGAAGACTAAGACGCACGACGCACGTGCGTGTGAAAAGAAAGCCTTGCGATATAAACCCTTGTTATCAAAAGGACGCGATATAAACCCTAAAATGTAGAAGAAATATTTGCAATCGTTATTTATTGTTTTTACTAAAAAGTACCGAAGTTATATGTATTTATTTAAGGAAACCCTCCAGATTATTCGTCTATTTACAAATAAACCCCTATTTTTTCTTCTTAAGGTTTAACCACTACAATTCCCAATTATCAAAAAAAGATCATGTTAATTCATCGTTACGATTTACGAAATTAACGCTTCATTCACAAATAAACCTCAGTTTTTTTTTGGGGTTGAAAACTACTAAAATTCTCAATTGTCAAAAGAAAGTTCTTTTAAATTCGCCGTTAAGAAACTAACTACAGCACTAACATACATACATGTGAACAAATGAATTTTTTTTAACTGGTTAATAAAAAAAATTATAGGCCGGACCAAAAACGAATGGACAGGATTAGTCAATCATGAGCTTACAATAACCCTAGTGAAGTGTGAATACTAACAGTGTAAATCCACAAAAGCTAGAAATGATTGGGACTAGAGAACCTCTGATCAAACCAAGGTTCTTCGTGTTAATAGGCATGAACCATTTAGATTTCGATATACTAATTACAAAGTAAGACATATCTCTTCTCCAATTAAGACTTCTTTCACCACCCAATCATTATCAAACTCACAACACATTTGTAATTAAGCTTTAAGTATCTTAGGACCAAACTCTTAATTGTTGTCAAGGATTGGTCGTGTTAAGATCATCAAGACCTCAAACGCGCTTTTACGTCTTCTTCGTGCTTCTTCTTTTTGTTATTTTTTTATCTTGTGCAAAATGGGTCATGTTGTGATCTTCATTTGCCTTAGAGACAGATAAGCGAGGAGGCGGTATCCGAAGATCATGGCAACGAGTGCGACCACTTCAGTCAGTCCATTGTCTATTCTCATCCCGTTGATGGATTGAGCTAAGTCTTGGTACTGTACTTTAAGAAGAAGCTTGTAGGTGTGGTAATTGAAGGATAGGTAACGTATCCAGGAGATGAACACCGGTACTTTCTGCGGGACACAAAAACAGAGGAACTCAGAAACAGAAGACATTGACAAAACAGAGGACATTGACAAAACAGAGGCATTTAAGAAACAGAGGCATTTAAGAAACAGAGGACTTACCTTGACAAAGAATCCTCCGGCGAGCATAAAGGTCATGACAGTTACTGAAGCCAAAGTCGTAGCCTTCTTTAAGTCCATTAGAATTGCGCCAATAGCAAGTCCAAGTCCCTAGCAAAGAGAAAAAAACACCATCAAAAATCAGCAATTTTTTCCGTGATAAAATGTGTTGTTTTGGAACTGAGTAATTGTAATACCTGAGATGCAATGATGCAAAGGAAAACCGTGAGCATGCTCAGGAAGAAGGGATAAGGGCTGAGACGAAGGCCTGTCATGAAATAGACGACGAGAAGGAAGAGAGAAGGCAGAATAAAGTCGAGAGGGAGATCACTCGTGGTCCGAGCTAGGAAATACGCGCTTAGCCTGTACATATCCGCTGCTCTCTCCTTATTCAGCATCGCTCTCTCTTGCGGAAACGCAAATATAGCCGTAAAAACCGGGAAAAATCCCCAGAAAACCGCTATGAAGAAGAGCAAACCGGCCTGCAAACCAAACAAAAAAAACAAGAGATTTTCATCTTCGTTGCATCAAAACCGACCCGAACTAAGATTTCTCAAACAGGAACTACAGTGACAATGTACCTGATCCTGTAGTCCTCTTGGAGTCCGAATATCCGACTGCCACCAGAGAAGACCTAAAATGACAGCTGTGGAAAGAACTTGTGTAACACGTAACCAGCTGAAGTATTCGTGTCGCCGCTCTTTGAGTCCTCTGGAGAAGAGTATGCAGTATTGCTCCCACCAGCTCGCTCCCCATTGTCGCTTTAAGCGCAATACTTTAGCCTTGGCTTCTTCGTCGAGTGGCGCAGGTTCCGTTAGTTTCTTCTTCTCCTGTTCCGCAACTCGAGTCTCGTATGCCTCCACCAGATACTGCTCAGAATTTTTCAATATCATATCAAAACTCAATTTGGTTTTCGGATAATCTTAATTTTGTTAGAAATGCGGTTGTTTGTTTCTGTGGTTACCTCATGAACAGAAGCAGGAGATGGCTTCCCGGCCTGAGTTTCTCTGCCTGAGTTGCCAACTTGAACTCTATCCTCTAACTCAGAAGGCACAGAGATGTCGTTGATGTTACCATTGGCGAGATCAAGCAAGAACTCTGCAGGGTTCATGGCGATAAGAGGAGAGCATCCAATGGAATTAAAGTAAACCAAAGCTTCTGATGATTTCCCAAAATACAGAAGGTTTCCTCTTCCCAGTAGAATCAGCTTGTCGAATCTATGGAAGAGCCTACTCGAGGGCTGATGTATCGTTGTGATCACTGTTTTCCCCGCCTGTTCCAAACACATCAAGATTCAGACAACCATCAAAGAGAGTATAGAGATAAACAAATCATCTGAAACACATAAACCTCGGCGATGTCGTGGAGCATCTGGATGGTTCTTAGAGCAGTGGTGGAATCTAAACCGGATGTTGGTTCATCGAGAAGTAATAGAGAAGGATTAATGATGATCTCGTTTCCAATGGAAACCCTTTTCCGCTCTCCACCTGACACACCTCGCACGAATGCTCCACCAATCATTGTGTCTTGGCACCTGCAACAAAACGGTCCAAAGTTATTAAAGTAAAGACCAAATTTGAGTTGTTAATGTTTTGGAACCTCTACAAGATGAAACATACCTCTCTAAACCCAACTCTTGGATAACCTCAAAAGCTCGTTGCTCTTTCTGCTCCCTCGTAAGAGTCTTGGGTAGACGCAAACGAGCAGCGTAGGTTAGCGTTTCTCTCACGGTAAGATGAGGAAACAGAACATCGTCTTGAGTCACAAACCCAATCCTGTCACAAATTCAGAAAACAATTGTTAAGTCCCCATGTCTTTACTTACGAGAGAATTTGAGGTTTTAGGGCCAAAGATACTGACTTGCTTTTCAAGTATTTAGAGTAAGGCTTGTCGTTGTAAGTAACAGAGCCACCCGTAGAGGATTGAGAGATTCGACCACCGAGTAAGCTAAGAAGAGTTGTTTTGCCACTCCCTGAAGGACCCATGAGAGCAAGAACTTCCCCGGGACTCACACTCCCATTGATCCCATTCAATATCTCTTTCTCTACAGATGAAGTCAGTTTCTTTATCACCACTTTGTATGTAACTTCCCTGAACTGCATCGATCAAAACCACAAAACCGCCACTAAGTCTTGAGATTAGTTCACTCATGATGAAACCTACTTTCAGGTATCTTAAAACATATTCTCACTTCTTCCCCCCTTTAATTTGTGGACTTAAATAGTAATTTAAGTCTTTGTGTGTGTTCAAAGAAAACTACATTATAGTCTTGTACATAAATGTCATGTAAGATGAGATTCTGTACAAGACTTTAACCTGATGAAAAGTAGATACACAGAGATAGAGACAAATGTGTGATATTTCTTTTGATCTCCTCTCAGTGCCTGTGCAAACAGAGAAGATCAGTACTAAAAGAGATCAAATCCCACCACACACGAAAAAGCTCCAACTACTACAATCCAATTTCTATTTGAAACGTAACACTAAAGAAACATAATCAACGACCCCAATGTATTCTTCATTTCTTCTGTTTAATTGCCTGATTTGATATGATCATCTTACCTTGAGAAAGATGGGTAATGTTGGTTCTGCTTGAAACCTAGGTTTCTTCTTTCCCGCTTCATTGTCTTCCGCTGAAACAGTTAGGTAAATCTGTTGATTCATCGTCACGAATTAAACTTTTAAGGAAAGTGGTCAGTGAGATGAATAATTTTACAAAGTGGCAACTGAGCTTTATAGTATACGTTGTGTAACTGTTAGCTGGCCAATCTTTGTTAACTGTTAGTTCAAACACTTAAAACTCCGAAATTGGGACCCACAGTTTTTGACTAATTTAGTAGAGATATTTTTGACTTCTTCTCACCTAATTTTTACCTACTAGTCCGTTAGTCATATTAAGCTGTTAAGTTAAAGAATCTTAATCCATCGCAGCAACGTGGCGTTCACAAATCACTTTAGTTTCTATTTTATCATTTTACCCTATTCGCTAGTTTATAACTAATTATTTAGTTTCTACCTATATATGCACTTAAACATATACAATTGAATCATTACTAGAATGACAAAAGGAACAAAGTGTTATACGTGGTGACAATCGCTAGTGCTGAATTATTGACTTCCTAAAAACAACACTCAGATTGACTAAATATCAACATATCATAAAAGGAACAAAACATATTTTAAAAGTTTAAATACCCATTATATATTAAATGTCCAATCTATGCAAAACCAAACTTTTGTTAATGTACGATTGTTTGTGAAAAAAACAAATTGTGATCAGCGATTGGAAGCATTTGATTTTGAATATTGGGCCATGCAGCAGTCTAATTGAAGATTTGATTACACTCGAGTTGTAGTATTCACTGTTCATGTCCATCTTAAATAAAGCAATTATCATGATTTCAAATCATTAGGACTGACAAAATAAAACATTATAGTAGTAGTTAATTTGTGTGCGGTGAGTGGTGATTATAATAAAATATTGGAATTGGTTTTAACTAATACAACAAAGATATTTATGTATCTTTTAATGCTTTCTCATTACATACTATAAAAACATATTAATTGCACGCACCACCGAATTTGCAATTGAAAAGTGAAAAATACTAAAAAGATAGATAAGAAAAATCAGAAAAGTGAGAGAAAAATAAGTGGTGGAAAGTTTCTGATGCACGAGAAAGAGAGAACACGTGGAACAAAATAGAAGGCCAATGGTTTGCGTCTGTGTTTTAATAATTTATCCGACTCTCATGCAAAAAAGCAAAGCAACGCACACCAATCATATATCCGTTGTTATCATTATTATTGTATCATTAATTGCATTCTAAATGACCAAATTACCCTCACAGTATGGGAACAGCGTAACGAAAATGACGAAACTACCATTATGCAGGAAAAGAGTGATAAAAAACAAAAGTTCACACGACGACTTACGTATCATCTCGTCGTCGCTGAACGGTTTCGAGTCCGAGATTTCCTCCGGCGGCATAGCGAACCCGGTGAACGAAAACGAAAGCCCGAGCGACGCGCTGGACGCACGGCTCAGAGCCGCGCCGCTGCTCACTTCCTCTAGGTCAAGCTTAAGTTGAGCACTCCTAGACTTCCTTATGTGTGTTCCGGCTCCGCCACTCCTCCCCGGAGACGCCGCCATCATCAGTCTCCGGCTTGATTTTCTCGACAACGTCCCTCCTACACCACCAATGGCAGCCGGAGCAGTCGCAGGCACACCATTAGCGTCCATGGAGCCGTGAGGTGATTTGATGGCTGCGGCAACCGTCTCGTATAGCTGCTCCGACCGCGTCCGAGCTAAACCAGAGGCCAACGGTGGCTTCTCCATTGACATTTTGGCCTTTTTCAAAAACTGCCGTGCACAAATCATAAATCATATTCCTTAGCCACAACTGATAATCAAAATTTCTATGTTCAAGATCATAAGTATATATAGAACAAATGAATACGTTCAATATCATAGTTTATATACGTATAGAACATTAACAAGTGAACATACATATAAATAGATATAAATAAAAAACAGGAATGGCTATAAGAAGATGGAGAGATTTTAAATTAGGATATTGAATCGATACCTTTCGGGAACTAAAAGTGTTTCCACTGTTTGAAAGAGGTTTGTTTTTATGGAAGAGACGATGTTAAAGCTTGAAACTTGTGACACCCTTTCTAAGCCGCTCCATCAACCTTCTTTATATAGTAGCATTTATGAGTGGGTCAGTTCCATTTACGATAATACCCATTATTTTCAACTTTTCATATAATATATAACAATTATTTTATATATATAGTGTAAATCAGCGTATTTTTTAGAACGGGTTTGAATTTAAATCATCAACAAAAACATCGTATTTTTATGCAGATCTACTGATATTATATCAACGCTGTTATTTCTAATCATTGAAACTGTTTGCACTTACTTCCAATCAAAATATTACAGTCATAAAAAATATACAGCTTCTAACTTTTAACTTTTAAATTCACTACTTTTGATCAACAATTTTTCTTTTGTATCTTCTCTTTCTCAAAACTAAGGTGATTCCATATACATTCGTAGTGATGAGTATAACTTGACGAGTAATAGCGATAGTTTGCGGACACGATGTTTCCAGCTAAGTATTACGTTTCTTAGCATCCTGACCGTACACGTAGTGGAACATACGAATAGTATAAATACATATACATTACGTACATGTTTTCTCGTATAATGTCAAGTTGTTGTTAATAATCAACTCTCGTTGCGGTTTGCGGATCCTCTTTTAGTACGAGACATATCGTTCATATATAACTCATGATTAGAAATGCATCAATTAATATGGAATATAATCATGCATAACAGCATAAGTGTATCATCTAACTTTAGATTGCATTTTTTTAGTCTTAGAATTAATATAAAATATATGTATATATATGTCTACATAATGTTTTTGTAATAAAGGAGAAAAAAAAAACTTGTCCGAATTTTCCCGCTTCTTTATAAAAATGATAGTTCCTGATCCTGTTTCATATATTTATGTATAGTTATATCGAACGAAATCCTATGCAAATCAATATCTAATTTCTCTTAAAATGACTGAGACATGTTCAATTTCTTCTATACAAACTTATCGAATATTCAACCCGTAGACGTGTCCGGCCAATTCAAAAGTATATACACACAAGTATGTATCTATAATATAGTTTTGTTGACATTTGAGAAAAAAAAAGTAAGAAGGTGTCAATCAATTCAAGACACAATATTTATCTTCTATATTTCCCCGACTACAAAACTTTTAGCATTAAATTTCCTTTTAACCTTATTAGCTTATCAGATTAGCCCTGACGAAAGACAGCAAAAGAAGATAAAATAAAAAAGACAGTTCTGTTTTATGTGTCAATTTTGTATCTTTGGACAATGTACAAAAATATTGAGAGGCTTTAGTTGCATCTCAAGTTACCTACGGGAGAGGGCACTTCCTAAAAAGTTGGTTTTGGATGCTTTCTTCCTGCCAATTATGTGTTTTGTACCCAAAAGTTTTTATTTCGTTTTTCTTTTTTTGGTTAGTTTTGAGATTTATTTAGCTTTCGTTACTGATTTTTTCGTACTTATTGTCGTCACATCTTCGTAAACGTTACGTCTATATATATTGGCGATGCTTAATTACTTATATCAGTATATCTTGATGATAATTCACCTAATCTTCATCCATATATAAAAATATTTTGATACATGTAGACTATTTATCACATAACTAAAATAGAAAATACATTACTACAGATATATGTGGAAGATTTTAATTATGCATGCATGTGTAATTCTGTATTAAACACTTTCACTGAATCACTGTCCAAATCAACCAATGAAATTCTAGGTGAAGTGCCAATTAAGATTCATTGCCTACTCCCTTGTACTCCTAGTAACTCAATCGTACCATTTTAGAGCTGTAGAACCCACATAGATCTGATCCGCTAGTTACATCGTTTGTTGGATGAATAATTTTAGAGCTGTAGAACCACATCAATCGTACAATTGACGATCAATTTTCGAGTTATTTGTCTGTGAAACCTTAACAAATTATTCATCCAACAGACGTAAAACAGTGACTCGTAGTCCATTCTCTGGCTTGCCACCATGGGATTCTAACGAATCGCATTGGCCTGAGTCCGACATTCTTTTAATGCAATATCGACCATGTTGACATTACAAGAATGAATCATATTAGTAAAATTAATTACATTAGTAAAACTGTGAAAGTCCAACGTGACCAAGTAGACCCACAGTAACTATAGATTTGTTGTAAGAAAAAGGACGGACTCCTCCAACAAGGACTTGTACTATGGCCTTGTGGCCGTTCTTTTTTTCTGATTCTTTCTATATCTTTACTTCCAAGTACAGAGAGTATATTACCCTCTAAATATTTGTTTCTGTCTATTAAATTTGACGTCACACTTAATGATTTACGAAGGTACTAAGTTGTAGGTACTGGATCCAATGCATTGTCCTTGTATCTAGTTTTGTTCCTTTCACAGCAATAATTGGGAAAGCTAATTTGGCAAATTTGTATGTATCCAACCAATAATAATCAACCGTTGGATCTAACCATTTCTGAACCCATGATAAAGAGAGAGAGAACAAAAAACTAAACCTAAACTATATTTTTTTCTGCAAACCCTCATTTTACGTAAAGACGACTCGAATAGTATATGTTTGTAGTAATTTATTTTTGTTACAAATTTATAGTAATTAGTTTAAGACGTTCGAACCCATGAAGATGATTGGAAGAAGTACTTTCTTTAAGATGGACTTTCAATTGACTTACGTCTACCAAAGGTACAATAACAATAAATAAATTGCTATGTGAGGTCAACAAGATAATTGAATGTATAAATTGGTACGTTGTGTGTAAGTGTTTGTACTGCCTCAATGTCTAGTCACGGTACAGTGGTGCGAGAAAGCTACGGACAGGTTGTGTGTTTTTTTCTTTTGTCAAGAATCCATGTCTTAATTAATCACAGAGTCAATAAATGAAGCAGGCCCAACGTTTTGTTTTCTTCTTCCTTCTCAAGAGATAAACGGCTTCTATTTGATACCTACGTTTTGTTCATTTCTGTCATTGGATCCTCTATGACGCAAAAGTTCAGTTTTTCTTTGCGTTTGATTTTGCATTTACATGTAGAGTGCTTCCATTTTTCCAAAAAAAAAAACTCAAAATTTTTATTATCTTTCTTGACCTTGACCATACTCCAATATACATACTTATGTATTATGTTACTCAAATCCACGTATTGTAAATGTATCTTCTAAAGGAAATCCCTCAAATCCACGATCATTATTTATTAATTAAAATAAAAATCCACGTTAAATATTAATTAGTTACTTATATAGTATATACACACGCACAAAACAATACTCTTGATCCAGGATACATGTCTAGGTGGGGACAAACAGCCGCAAGAGATGAACGAGAATGCGAACACGTGGCGAGACAAGTGCGAAGATGAGTCAAGAAGACTCACAAACAGAGAAAGAGCCCTCCTCCCTGTCTGGTCGGTAGTTGAAACGTTACTTGTCGACTTGGCGCGCCATCTCCTATTTTCCTTTCGTATTATAATAATACACACATGACACATGATATAAAACTTTTGTTATGGTATAGTATATATTAATGAATAATTATAGAGGGAATTGCTGAATATGACTCAAAACTTGAGTTGAAATGTAAAACTAAATCTCATATTGCATGTTTGACAAAAATAACTCACAATGGTAGTAAAATTACAATTTTAACCCTTATGACCAAACAAAAAAACGCCAACCTCAATTACTATTTTATCCCAGAGAAGTCTACTCTTTAATAATATGTTTACAATTAATTTTAAAAATTATAAAAGATAATTTGATAAAAAAAATTAGATACATAACAACAAATATATACTTTTTTACACCTATTAAAAATAAAATTTGACAGAAAATAATCAATTTAAATCATCATGGATAAATTATGATAAAAATCAATACTAAGAAACTTCTCGAGTAGACTTCTCGGTTTCTCGAGTAGACTTCTCGAATAGACTTCTTGGAGAAGTCTACTTACACGAATTTTTTTCTACATATATAAGGAGACTTTAACCTAATTGTATTAACAATAAAGTCTCTCTCTATCTAAAAAACCGCCTCTCTCTCTTCTCCCTTCTCTCTGGCCATGAATTTCTTCTCCTTCCTCTCTTGCTATCAATATCCTCTTCATCCTCTCTATCTTGCATTCAACCTCCTCTCACTTGCAGGTTATGGTAGTGGTAAGCAAGTCTGAGCTTTAGTGTTCCTCTTTTTGTTTGCTTTGTGTTCATATTGCAAATCTGAGCTTATTATTATAGATTTGAGCTTATTGTTGTAGATCTAAGTTTATTTTTGTAGATATGAATTATTGTTGTATAAATTTTGTAGATTTTGTTAATTTTTTTATTATTATTGCAAAGCTGAATTTTGTTGATTTTTGTACAGATCTGAATGTTATAAATATAGTAGATTATTATTTTAGATCCGAGCTTATTAGTTTAGATTTGAGCTTATTGTTGTAGATCTAAGTTTATATTTGTAGATCTGAGTTTATTGTTGTATAAATTTATTAGATTTTGTTCTAGATCTAAATTTTTCGTTATTGTTACAGAGCTGAATTTTGTTGATTTTTTCTGCAGATCTGAATGTAGACTTTTCGAGTAGACTTCTCGATCTCGAGCAGACTTCTCGAGTAGACTTCTCGATCTTGAGCAGACTTCTCAAGCAGACTCCAGTTGCATACATAATTTTCAGAGATTTTAGTTTACTAGTAATTTCTTATGCCAGTTTTAAGATTTATAACTAGTGATCCTTAAATGTTTGTTTGTTTAGAGGGTTATTTTCTATGTAATGTTGAATTGCATTGAATGTTTTGTATCAAATTCCTAAATTATCTATGTTTATCTATTCTACAAAATAGACTTCTCCTGTCTCGAGTAGACTTCTTAAAGACATTAACTTTACATAACTTATAAGTGATTCAGAGAGACATTTCTCCCATTTATATCATATAACTTGTCAACCGAATAGACTTCTCTTGTCTCGAGTAGACTTCTCATGTCTCGAGTAGACTTCTCATGTCTCGAGTAGACTTCTAAAAGACATTAATTTTACATAACTTAAAAGTGATTCAGAGAGACATTTCTCTTATTTATATCATATAACTTGTCAACCGAGTAGACTTCTCTTGTCTCGAGTAGACTTCTGAAGTAGACTTCTCATTGTCTCGAGTAGACTTCTTAAAGACATTAATTTTACATAACTTAAAGGTGACAACATTCGCCCTCCTTTGCTATTCGCCCTCCTTTGCCAACATTCACCAAGAAGCTCACCATGTGTGCAACCATCTCTTAAGAACAACATTTGCCCTCCTTTGCTATTATCCACCTCGAACTGCCACACTGATTCACTCTTAACCCATTCTCCATAAACAGCGGGTATGTGAGCCATTCTCTGTGAAAAAGAACAAAATCCAAACCACATTAGACATCAAAATTGCATAAGTAGACTTCTCTGAAAGTCGGATGAAGTCTACATAGTAGATTTCTAGAGTAGACTAAGAAGTCTACTCTTAATAAGCTAAGTATCATATAAAACATGAAAACTCATTCGACTATACCTATAAAATATAAACATGCAAAACTTATACATAAGCAAGAAAACTTAATAACAGAAGCTTAGGATCGCGAAAATCTTAAAAATTCGTTATATATTGTATAAAAATGATTTTTTTTTAAAAACAAGAAAAGTAGACTTCTCGGATAAAAGTAGACTTCTCACAGGTTAGTTTTGCAATTGCCAAAATATTAGTAGACTTCTCTATGAAAAGTAGACTTCTCTGAGAAGTCTACTTTCATAAGTAGACTTCTCGTAGGTCATTTTTGCAATTGCAAAATATTTGACTTTTTGGTCAATTGCAAAAATGACATGCGAGAAGTCTACTTACGAAAGTAGACTTCTCGGAGAAGTCTACTTTGCATAGAGAAGTCTACTCTACAAAGTCAAAAGTTGGTCAATTGCAAAAATGACCTGCTTCTAAAGAAGTCTACTCGAAAAGTCTACTCCATTTTTTTTGTTATCAAAGGAAATAGAGTAGACTTCATTCGGACCAAAAGAAGTCTACTTTTCATACGGTCAATTGCAAAACTAACCTGGGCGTTGACTAGTAGACTTCATTCGGACCAAGAGAAGTCTACTTTCGGAGCATTTTCGTAAATAAGTGAGGAAGATGAAGATTAGTTGGTCATTTGGATTTCCGAAAATAAAAGAAATTAATTAAAAATAATGGCAATTTCGTGAATAACTGAAACTATGAAGGATTGTTTGGACACAAAATGACAAATATTGGGAAAGTGATTTTTGTGGGTTAGATTTGCAATTCAAATTAAATTTTAGGTTATTTTTGTAAAAATCCCATAATTCTATGCTTTTTGTTTGTCGCGTTTATTTAACATTTGTGCTTTTCTCTGGATATTATTTAGTAAAATTCTACTGGTTTTTTTAAAAAAGGATGGAAGTATGATTTTGAGAGAATATATAGAAGTTAACGGTTTAAAACTTTATACGAATAGCAAAATGACTGGAACTGGTGTGTTTGCAGAATAATATTTGTCTAAATTGAAAGAAAAAAACGGTTAAACATAAAAGAAGAAAACTTGTTTTTTTGGCGGTAATATCAATGATCACATGCGTTTGAAAAGAAAAAGATACTACAGTAGAAATTTAGAATGATTTAAAATGTTATTACAATTTCAATGTTTGGTGTCAAAGTGCAACCATTGTCGAACGTGTGGCGTGATGAGAATCGTTAATCATGGCCTAAACCGAAATAATAAGATTGGAAAAATATTCAATCAGCTTCGC
Source organism: Thlaspi arvense (assembly GCA_911865555.2). Lineage (NCBI taxonomy): Eukaryota > Viridiplantae > Streptophyta > Magnoliopsida > Brassicales > Brassicaceae > Thlaspi > Thlaspi arvense. Next base: position 67,890,237 of record OU466862.2, on the reverse strand, counting down.
ATTTGGTGATGGGACCCAACAGAAAAGAGAGTCTCTTAGTCACGTGGCTTCTTCTCCTCGGAGGATGAAAGGACGGCACCGCCCCTCTCTTCTCGTTTTTATTTTGAGTACTCTCTCCTCTATGCTAAAATTGTTACATTTCATTTAAATATACTACTAATGCTTTAACCTTTTCTCCTTTAGCTTTTATATAAAAGACTATAACATTTACATGACAAAAAAACTATAATACTTTCAAATGTACATACGTATTACGATTGTACCTTCAAGCTACTTCATCAACTTGCTAGAAAATACAACTGTAAAATGGTTTCGAATTTTAAGAGTCCCAACCAAAAATGTAACTATGTAAACTTGTGCTAATGAAAATCACAAATCCTCAACAAGAAATACTAAAGCAAAGAAGTGAAGCAACAACTGTCACCAATAATCTCTGCAGGAACATAATCCATTTCTAAAACGATGGAATCTGTTCCGATCTCTTACAATAAACTCTCTACCATAAACCTCAGAGATATGCTTTGTTACCGTATGACAATCCTCACATACCCTCAAGTTCTTCACTATCCTAATCGTTGTACCAGGCTTACTCTTCATCATACCATACGCAATTGCTAGTTTCTCGCTATGCATATGAATCGCCTTCTCCTTCTCCTCCTCGTCTACATCGAAAAACGCATCACCTGTGTTTCCTTTATACCCTATCAATCTTATCTTCCCCAAAATCTCTTCCCACTTCCTTTTGATCTTACCCATTTCAGGATGCTTCTGACCATCAACTCCCATGGAGAACTTGTTTATTTTCCCATCAATCTCTATTAAGCTCCACCCCTGTGGTTTCTTAACAAGCTTCTCCTTCATCATGTCTCTCAAGCTCTCGATTTTCTCCCATTTTCCTGCACACGCGTATATGTTTGAGAGCAAGACATAGTAACCGCTGTGTTCTGGTTTCACATCTATCAACATGTTTCCCACTCTCTCTGCCACCTCGGCGTTCTTATAAATCTTACATGCTCCAAGCAAAGCTCTCAATATAGGAGCATTTGGCTTCATCGGCATTTCAAGGATAAAGTTCTCAGCTTCGGCTAATTTTCCAGCACGGCCAAGCATGTCAACAATGCAACCATAATGCTCGAGTCTAGGCTCGATGCCATAATCCCTTTTCATGTTCCCATATATCTCCAAACCTTTATCAACTAACCCACCGTGGCTGCAAGCTGAAAGAACCGCTGTGAATGTAACATCCCTTGGGATGAACCCTGTTCTGACCATTTGGGAGAAGTAATGAGTTGCCTTGTGAGGATGTCCGTGCACAGCGAGACCTTTGATTATCGAACTCCAGCTCAAGCTATCCTTCTCAGGCAACTCCTTAAATAAGCTGATCGCTTTCTCGATTTCTCCACACCTCCAGTACATATCCACAAGAGCTGTCCCAAGAATGAGATTCAGAGTCATGTGATTCTTAACCACATACTCATGTGCTCTTTCTCCAAGCTCAAGCGCACCCAAGTGAGCACAAGAGGAAACCACACTCACCATAACCGTCTCGTTCGCAACAACTCCTTCCCTTTTCATGAGTTCGAACAGTTGAATAGCTTCCTCGAAACAGTTGTTCTTCGCATACCCATTGATCATAATACTCCAAGTAACCAGATTTCTGTGGGGCATTTCATCGAACATCTCTCGTGCATCTTCAGCCATCCCGCATTTGCAATACCCAGTCACCATAGAAGTCCACGAAACCACGTCTCGAAACGGCATTTGCCCAAAGATTCTACCGGCGGCAGCGATCAACCCACAATTAGCGTACATGTGAACAAGCGAATTCTCTACATAAACATCATTCTCAAATCCGAATCTAACAATCTGCGAATGAGTTTGCTCTCCCGTTGTCACGCACTCCATCTCCCCAGAGGCTTTAATCAAAAACGGAAACGTGATGTTATCTGGCCGAATACAGGATCTCAACATCTGGGTATAGAACCCAAAAGCTCTGCTTGGTTCTGCGCCAATGGAGAAGCCGCGGATGAGCAAGTTGAAGACGAAAAGGTTAGGGCTTTGAATCTGGGAGAAGATTCCGTATATATATCCCAGGAAATTGGTGGATTTGTTGAAGGAGGAGGAGTCGACGCAGAAAGTGAGGAGACGACTGGCGACGAAAACGTCGGAGACGAGATGGGTTCGTATGAGAAAGCCATGGATGATCTTGAGGTTGGAGAAGGAAGAGCAGTATTGGAGCAAGGCAAGCTTCGGGTGTTTCAAACGAAGTGTGTTGAGCACAATGTTACTCATTCTCTGAAAAAAGTACCCAAAAGTTGGCAACTTAATAAGAATCTATAACGTCGATTTCCTTTGTATACTAAACTTGGACAATAAAAAGGTAGAGCTGGAGCAAATAGATTTGTAACAGAGAGCATAAACAAAAATATTCTCAGTCTAATAAGTATAACACTTTCTCTTCCATCTGCATTTTTCAAAGGATATGGAAGATCTTACAAAAAAAAAAAGTAATCTAAAAATCATAAGATGATTGTCTTTAGAAAGAAAACTTGAAACCACCAGCTTTGGAATCTGATACAGAGTCCCAGAAAGTAACTTTTTGTTCTTCGGCTCTCTTCGCTTCTTCTGCTTTCTTCTCTAACTCTTGGATAGTCCCGGGGTAATCTCTTTCAATGGCCATCTTGAATTTGTCGTGCAAATTCTCTCTGTCAGTTGTTCCCGAGACGAGCTCTTTAGCATTCGGTTTCTTCAGAAACTCCAGCACATTCAACAGATTCCTCCTGCACAAGTAATGTAGTATCTAATTAGACCAACTCAATTTACAATTACTACGAAATTACTTTCCCTCAACAGAAACAATTATTGACAACTTCGTTGAACCAAGAAAAAGACAACTTCGTCTACTTAAAAGACGCATGACAAAGCTGTCCAACTAAAGAGCGAGTTAGCCTTTACCTGCTAACATAATTCTGAGTAATGGCAATTGATTCCTCCAAGTTAATCACGAGATGCCACCAACCATTAGGTACAAACATCACCTCCCCGGCTTTGCATACACACTCAATAGGTCTCTTCTTCCATTTTTTAGTATCACCATAAAAGTTCATGAACCACTCCATTATGGAAACAGGACAGGCCACTTCCGCGCCATCAGGACTTGGATGCACGCCCGGAGGAACCACATCGGGCGGGAACAAAACCCATTTTTTCGACCCTGTGATCACCGCATTCCAAGCGGATGTTGAGTTCGGATCAATGTGGAAAGACGACCCTGAACCGGATGGTCCGATGATGATCCACCTGTAATCAGGCCGCCCGTTGCCTAGAACACTAAACAAGTCCTCTCTGAAGTAGACAGGAACCTCGTACTCCGTATCCAAAACCGGAACTTTCTCTGCAAACTTGGGATCAAACAAGTACAAGGGCCTTTCCTCACTAACTCTATCAGAGTACCTGAAGTAGTTCTCGAGCTTCATTTCAACTGGACCGACTGCGAATTCGACATCCCCAACCACCTTAGTCAGATAATCTTTCGACCACTTCTCAGTGGCAGGCCAATCATCCAAACATCCCTCCAACAGAACCGGCTTGTTCGGTTCCTCAAACTTGGTGACGAAGTCTTCAACAGAGATGCCTCTCACACGGACGATATTGTCTCTCTCGAGCCATTCCCGTTTCATTTCGAGGTTCGCGCACAGCCAGCTCTGAAACAGATAGTCGGAGTAGAAATCTCTAATCTTCAAAACCGATTTACCAGCTCCAGGAAGCTGGAACTTGGGATGGCGAGCAGCTACATAGGTAGATTTCCACGACCCGGCAAACAAAAACTCGCCTTTTAACTCCTCCAGCACGAGGTTTCTCCAGAGAGGCTCGTGATTGGCGAAAATGTAGAAAGATTTGGTTACAGTAGCCAAAACACCCAAATGGGTGGCGCCGAGAAGCCCTAGGATATCCAGAACGAGCTCGTCCGTGAGTATCTGGAGATTACCTAATCCAGTGTTTCTTTCATTCACCGCGCCCCGATTGATGAAATACAGGTTTCCGAGAGGTTGAACTCCATGCTCGCGCGAGGTACCTCTAGTTTTCAGCTTGAACCCTGGTCCCTCATCTTCTTCTTCTTCTTCTTCTTCCTCTACTAGTGCACTCTCTGGCAACAGAGCCTCGCCTTCATTCCGAAGGGGCTTTCGTCTTTTGGATTTGGATTTGGATTTACGCCGCATGTTTCGAAGATTGGAGGCTAGCAACAGATTCTTGCAGCTTGGCATCTCTTGACGGAGCGGCGAGGGTTTTTGGGTTTTAAACAAGGACTTTCATTATCTGCCTTCCGGTTTTTGATCAATGTATAATTTGAACCGGAACAAAAGAATGTAACGGAAAATGTCTCTTGGGCTGAGAACCGGTTAAACCGCAATTGATTAGATTTTGATAATATTCCTCTAAAAAACAACACTAAGGATTGAGAACTTGACGATCAAAAGACGACACCAAGTTCCGTTAACTCAAAAGACCCAGACGTTTTTCTTCTTTCCAGAGAAAATCCAAACAAGAATCTGCTTACAGTAAGAAAGACGTGATTTTCGTGTATCCTTACACGATCTCTTTAGACAATAATCAAACCCCATCCAAGACATTATGCATTCCAACCCCCAAAACAAATGAAATATGGCAAACACAAAAGAATAAAGAAAATAAAAACTGCACATGAGAAAACATTTTTTCTCAGAAACCATGAAGATGGAAAATATTGCAGGCACACCCACTCCCAGTATTCACATTATGAGCTTCAAATCCAACCGAGTTGGAGAATGTCATCTGTTTCACACTTGCGTGCTTGAGAGACATCTCCATTGCCGTATCCGAGGGGTCTTTTCTAGAATCATTTTCAAGCCCATGTTGTTCCCTTGCATCCCGTTCATGTACCTGCATTTCCCATTTGCAACCCAACATGGATAAGTATTTAGTTTCAAGTCTGCACAAGTGTTATCTTTGTCTTTTGCTAATTGCAATTACTCATCTACTCCAAACTCAAAACTCAGGTCCAATAAGCTATGAGAAACATAAGCAAATCAAAGTTCGAGACTGCGTTTGCTTACTTGCTTCGACGAGCCTTCTGTCTCCAGAATACAAAAGATGTGATCCACTGTACAGGAATAAAGAGAAAAATCAGTGAAGGTGTACCACAATCCGTTTAGAAATACAGAAGAAAGCTTAGCAATCATTGTGTTATGTGTGTTGGTAAAAAATCACAACCTACTGATTGGTATAAGAAACAAAATCACCTTAAAAACAGATATGAAACTGAATGCTCCAACAATGGATGCTTTCCGCAGAGGTAATCTCCGTTCTGGGATTATCATATCCTTTGATAGATGTTGGGCAATTTCTTTCAAAAGAACCATTTGAGCTTTCTCTGTCCTCATCGACATAATCGCCTGTCTCATTGATTCCCTGTCAGCCTCTAGTGCTTGAAGCCTCATGTAGAGTTTCGTTATATCAGGATCCCCAAGATCCGGCTGATTCATTTTTTCTCCATAGCCATCAGCAGTGTCATCCCTAGACTTCTTCTCATCAGCAGCACCACTATGAGATACACCGTGATGGATAGAATCAATGGTATAAACTCTATCATTCATGTCATTATCTCCAATCTCTGAAGAGTCACCCTTACCCTTTGCAAAGGAATTACCCTCTTCTGCATACGAGGCATCTTCCATTTTCTTGAAGCTACCGCCGTTGGACCTTGGGAAATCAGTGGAAAAATCAGGCCTTTGGTCCCTAGTTGTTTCCAAAAGTGAACTCGAACTACCAGTGGAAACCCTCCTGATATGTCTCTGACGCCTAGGACTCTGACCAACCACCACCTTCTCCAAATAATTTCTCCCTCCGGATACATCGCCATTAGACGGAGTGAAGCTAGGAATTCTCTCCATCTGACTTATCCTTCGTTCCAAAGTCTTCAAATTTTCTTGGCCGTGAGGAGAATCAGTCAGTGGGTACTTTTCAACATCGTCAACATCAATATCAGCCTCAAGGGGATCTGGGTTCTCGTTCAAGTTGCACTTAAGAGGAGGGTAATCATATGTAGGGAGGTCATACTGGAAATCGTTGTCAATCATGCTCGGGTTACGGCTAAGCACGTTCGTCTCCCCATCAACCTCGGCCTCAGTGACCCCGTAACTCATCATTCTATGCTTATAAGCCTGAGCTTCACAGGTGAGAGCCTGAATCGTCTGCTCCCTCTTATATATCAAGTCTTCCAGAGCCAAAAGCTCTTGCTGATCATGCTCCATCTTCTCCTCAGCGAAACGCTTAAACTGCCTCAGTTCCATTTGGAGTTCAGCCTTCTCCCTCTGCAACCTCAGTATCATAGACATTGCCTCGCTTGCAGCTGTGGATGCAGCGTTCCGCTCTTCGTCAAGCTCAGCATACAGATCTTGAATCGATTCCTGTTGGCTGCTGACGGTTTCACGTAGCAGTTCTCGTTCATTCTCGATATGGACTTTAGCATTCGAAGACAAGTCCAAGTCCAGCTCAGGTATGTGGAATGGTTTCTCACTCTCAAATTCCCCGTACTTTCTCTTCGAAGACCGAATCCAAGAATCCGGGGAGCAATCGCATCCACAATCACAACATCTGGCCACGCCCCTGGGGGCAGATACAATTCCCAAATCCATAACTACTACAGTATCCAATTCACAATCCCAGGGTTTGGCACATAAACATAGTAACAATCACCAACAAGCTCTCTTAATCGAAATTAGCGCCAAGAGGAAGACCTGAATCGCGCCAATCCCAAAGCGAATTCTGAAATTAGAATATCCCGAGAAATCGTAAACCTTGGCTGGCTTACGGGGATCCAGCTGAAGCGAATTCTGCGAAACCACAAGTTTCTCGTAATTAGCTCATGTAAAAGTCAAATTCCCAGCAAATGTTATTCAATCTAAAGCGATCGCTCGTCGCGAAAAACAAAAGCTTCTTCCATCGGAGGAGTAGGAAAAAGCAAACAGAAGATCGTAAATCGAGGAACTTACCTCCAACCACTCTAAGAACAGGTCAAATTAAAGCCAAGCGTCGGAATTTTCCAGGAAAATAAGCTTATCCAAAGGAAACAGAAAGCAGAGAAGCTAATAATATCTCCTATGACTTTCGGGAAATCAACAGAACCAACAATTTCTCTCTCTTCTGGCTTTTCTGGGAAAACGAAAAGAAAAAGAAAAAAAAAAAGCAAAAAAGAGAGAAAAGAAGAAGAAGCAAAATCCGTAGTCGTAATCGGAAGGAGGCAAAAAACAAATCGCGGAAACGAAAGAGAAGAGAGAGAGAGAGAAATGTTCTTCCTTTTTTCCCTCTGGTTTTTGAAACCCTAAAAGATTCTGTTTTTATCTTCCAATTTAAATCGATATATGAATCGAGAAAGGCTTTTGTTCCCCATGGAGAGTCTCGTGGCAATGACGACTAAGGTTTATTTTTGGTAAATTCGAGTGGTAAGAAATGTTAATAAACGGTTAGGATGAGTTTTGGGTTGAGATCGACGGCTGAGATCTTGGTTAGATGAGGTGTCTTTACCTGCGGAAAGTACAGGTCAGCTAATCTGGATTTTAAAAGAGTGTAGAGAGATAAGGAGCTATTCTTAGACGCCTCATCTAAGAACCAATTACTAAATTTGTATAAACGAATTTGCAACTATCTCATCTTTTCGGATAGTGTGATTCTACAATATGACAAATGTAAACATATATATATATATATATGCACATATTCTTCCGTTTAGTAATTTAATAACGAAGTACTGTATAAAATTATTAAGAATGAACGATTTATTACTTGTAAGTTGTAATAACTTGTAAGGAGTCATTCTTGAATTTGAACATAAATGCATGTTTACATAGTACTATAGAAGAAAGAGAATTCTCATGATCAACTTTATCACTACATGATTCTGGTTTACAATGGAATTAGTAAATTATACATATATATGAACTTGTCTAATATGTATCTTGGAAGTGAAATATTTATAATTGTTAAAAATCTACGAAATTTGCAATCAATGTAAAGCCTTCAGATAGTCCAACTGCTTAGGTTTAGAGATTAATTAAGTATATGTTACCATATAACATATTATCAAAGAAATTCCTGTACAAAAAAGAAGAAAATATAACCTTCATCTTACCACCATCATCTTACCTAGATGAATAGAAGAGCAATTTGTTAGTAAAAACCATCTATCACCAACCACAAATTCAATTCCAAAGGATTTAGAGTTCAAAACGATTTGAAAAAGTCAAATCGAAACAAGCACATACAACAATCAGAGTAGCTCAAACCAAAAATTAGATATCTCACCTTCTTCTTTATTCGTATCTTCCTCCCCTTTCTTAACTCCTTTATCTTCATCAAACTTCACCTTACCACCATCACTGCAAGTGGGTGTGCTCAAGCTGGATGTAGAGTTTGCGAAGTTTTTAGTTAGACAGGCGGATACTGAAACTCCGTTTTTTACAACTACCTTGATCATCTTCTTGGTACTAGGTCTGTTCGATGCCTTTGTCGTAGTGTTAGGCTATGCGGTTTACGTAGAAAGTTATAGAAAAAGAGGAATTCAATGTATTATAAATCAACTATCATTACAGTTTTTATGGAACGATTTCAACAACAATTTAAATTTTACATATGAAATTTGTGGGAGACAAAAAAATAATTCTATAGGCTAATATTGCGATCAATATAAAGCAGTCCTCTTCCATGCTTAACTGCTAAATACGAGTGTAATTTTCCATTTCTCCTCTAGTGTGGTTGTAAATATTTTGGTAGCCACTTTCTTGTTTTGGCAAATTTGAATATTCATACAATTTCCATTTATAGCAATACTATATACTATAATTTAGTTATTGTAATACATTTAGAAGATATAGACTGAATTTCACTATTACATATTAGCAAGATTTTGTAGTTATATATAGACTGATTTTATAAACTCATGTGGTTCGAAAATGACAGAATAAGTTTGCGTAATGTTGCAAATTCATGTAGTAATTTTAGGTAGTGTGATTGATGGAAGAAACAGATAATCAGATATCAAGAATAGTGTGATTGATGGAAGAAATAGATAATTAGATATCAAGAATAGTGTGATAATCAGATATCAAGAATACTCTGATTATCTATTTCTTCCATCAATCACACTAATCCATTTGGAGGATTTGAATGACATCTGAATTTTATCATCACAGTTTTGAATACTAGCTAGAAATTTGGCATGGCAGATTGGCGATCTGCATATTTGAAATTTAAAATAGGGATACGATGAAAAAGGATATAGCGAAACCAAAAACATTTTATATAATTAAGGATATATATGTCTCACCAAATTACCAAGCAAACTTTTTCAGATGTAGTTCTAAGTGATCACGTAAACTCGTAGTGACCTAGGTACAAGCGAGCCAAAATGCTAAAATATATCAGAGAAGGTGTCCATAAAGTCTCCAATGATACGAAGAAGCTGTTCCGCTGATTGGGAAGATGGATTTTTGCTGAAGAAACCATGTTCCTCATTTTCGAATTCAATGTAATCTACTCTTTTGCCTCCCATCTTCTTCAATTTATATGCATACTCTTTGGCCCTATCTTTCAGGAGTTCTGAGCCGCCGGCAATCACCAACATTGGCTCTATGCTAATTGATTCGAGTCCACGACTCGTCGGCCCAAAAGGGTTAGCCATGGGATGATCCCTTGTTGCACCTTTTGGTAGTGACAGTCTCCAAAACCTTCAACAAGTTAAACTTTAGTCATTTCTTTTTAATTTTTTTTTTATATTAAGATATATTGACATGGGCGATACCAAGTTTTACTATACATATGGCTTTATGACAATGGCCGTGAACAAGACGCGTCAATCATCAATCATCTCATTATTCAAATAGAAAAGGAGAAACGATCAATTGGAGAGACGACTTGAATGATATGTGATCCCCATGACTCCACGTTGATAAACATGAATGAATTTGCACATTAGACTATGTTAAAATATTATTTAAAAATGTGAGACATTGTTTGCATTTGGTTTTTATCTATATTGTGTGCAATGATGGTCTAATGTGCATAAGCAAAGTTAAGCTGAGATAATAAAGGAAACGAGGATAATGCATGACGCACTATCTCGGTTCCAAATATATCGATTACTATTCTTGATATCTGATTATCTATTTCTTCCATCAATCACACTAATCCATTTATTCACAAATAAAAAATGACCTAAAATTACTACATGAATTTGCAACATTACGCAAACTTATTCTGTCATTTTCGAACCACGCGAGTTTATAAAATCAGTCTATGCTAGTATTGATAGTTGGTAAGTGGACATTCTAAACCTCCACATTTTAAATTTAAACCATATTTAGTTTTGCAAAAACCAATTATACTATATAACAAGTGAACTAAACTAATCACAGACTTTTTTTTTCCAGAAAACATCAAAAATACTAACAATTTAAGCATGGTTATAATCATGTTGAACCAGTCAATTAGCTTTAAGTTTATGTAGTAGTCTATTCTTATCGAATGTGTGTAGCTACTGTATATCATGGATTAACATTTTTGCTATGATCAGTTCGTTTAGTAAACCATTTTCCCCACCCAAAAAAAAAAAAAAAAATCCTGAGTTAGTATCTTGTAAAATCGTTAAATGGTAGGGTCTCTGATTAGTTGTCATGATTTTTTATCAGGTTTCTTTTAGATTTTTTTTTTTTTTTAATTCGAGTACTTTTACCATTCAAGATCTTTTCTAAGTTGTCGTCCATCTACTGGGTATTTTCCTGACGACCGATTCGTGTAGCCACTGTGATCGGAGACCCATATATTTGAAAATCCCTTTTAATGTTAAATGATTTGTGACTAATCAAATAGTGGAATATTAGTAGATTAAGCACATTGACTATTTTTCCAGCTGACGGAATATCTTAACAATCATATGATGGGCTTAAATCTCACGTCTTAGCCAATTAAATCAATGAAAATTATCATCATAAATTTCACGCTGAAATTTATTGAAAGAGTAAAAGATTAATAAAAATGAAATCTTTTAAATATATATATGTGTAATGTTTGTAAAGATGTATACTGGCAGGAAAAGTCGTTTTCCTTAGAAAGTTGCGTTTTTTTTTGTGTGTGTGTCATAACTCATAATTACTGGTATTCTTTTCCTTTGAATTAGTTGGGGAATCCGACAATATTAAAACTGTATATAATTTGTAAATGTCATATTGTGTCATATGTTTCGTTATCCAAACAAAATGATCTTTTGGCTGAAGGAAATTTCTTCTTCCAATTAGACTATTAACTCATGCAATATAAAATATCACAGATGTTTATTAAAAAAATGTGAAAAAGAAAGAAAGAAAAAGAGACATGTACTATATGTCTGTGTATTCATGAAGAGGCACTGTGGCTCTAGCTGTCTCTCTCATGCGACTCGGCAATTCACTCTAACGATTTAATTGGCATTACTTGCATAATAGATAATATGAAATTAAAGTAACTGAAAACGACATATATACATATAACCCCCCTATATAAATAATAATATTATGTATATAAGCTGAATAGTTAATAGTTAGGTTATAAGCAATGAAGTCATGCATGACTAGTAGTAATTCATTGAACTTGTATATATTTTAATGTTTATGCACAAACAAATATATATTCGGTACGTCTAAAGAAAATTAAAATATTGTGTTAGCTTACTTGTCAAGCAAATCCAAGCTGAGCAAAGCTTCAGACGGGCCATCCTCGGACTTGGTCCTCTCCTCCCCGCCAAAAAACGGCCCCAAAAGAACGTAGCCGCGAACCCGAACCGGACTCAACTCGATTGTACCGGATGCGAACCGGAAAGCAAGGTGATGAGCTATGTTCCCACCGGAGGAATCACCAAGGACGTAAACCCTGTCGAAGTCAACGCCCGGTCCACCTTCGAACCAGTGGTCCCCACCACCGGAAACAGCCTGGTCCCGGACCCACAGAAGCGCGGCCTCCGCATCCTCAAAGGCGGCCGGGAGGCGATGTTCGGGTGCTAACCGGTAGTCAGGCGCGACCACAAGGGCTTGGAGGGAAGATGCAAGAGTAAGACAGAAGTTGTGAAAGAGAGGCCAAGAACGTGAGCCAAAGCAGAATCCACCGCCGTGGAAGAAGAACACGACGGGGATGGTGGTGGCGGAAACGGAAACGGGTTTGTAGAGACGGAGGTGAAGATTGTTGGGTTTGTGAAAGACGGAATCTTTGAAGAGAACGGCTTTGTGGTTATTGAGTGGGATTTGTTGGGTGATAAGGTCAATGCTATTGGATCGCAAAACGGTGCCGTTGCTTAGGAGTTGAAGAAGACCCATGCAGTCTTCTGCTACTTGTGGTGCTTCTTCTCCTAGTGACCCCATTTCTTCGTTTCCTCCCTTTTGGATATATATGTATCCAAATGTCATGTGACTGAAATATATAGAGCAAATGGAATGGGTATTTTTGTAATATCAAGATGGTAAGTCAGATAGAGTGATATATATCAAAAACATGTAATAATTCTTTGAATATTAGAGGGAGCCCACGTTTTTATTGTTTTGCGGCTGATTCGACTCATGTGACAAAGTCATTCCTGTCGACTTTTCTCCAACTTATGATTTGTCAAAACTAAAAGATGCACTACGATATCTTTAAGAAAAATCTGTAACTTGTTTTTTTCGCGTGTAATTTAATGATAAGAACATGACGTTAATATTGCACTTACACTACCTTCGAATGATCTTATCTTGTTACAAAATGGTTGATCTATGATTATCATGTATAACAGATGAAACGTATCTATAAGTTAAAAGCAAGGGAATGAACATATTACAACAGATCGAGATCGGAGAATTCCATAATATTTTTGGTGCTTGGGGATACACGTCGCTCTCCTCTTTACTTAAGATTACCACTTTGATAACAAGTAAACGCAATAAGATGCAAATGCTTACATCAGCTGTTTTGTGAATAAAACGTTGCGTTTTTACCAGAAACAGTACGAGACCAAAGACGCAATGTAACACAAAACAACATAGCAATAATACATATCTCTTCCCTCTTATTATATTACTATAAACCGACAAGAGCAAGCAAAAATCATTCTGGAGTTTCACTCACCCACATATGTTTTACCAAGGAAACGTTTACCTGAAGAAATGCACAAGGCACGTTTAGAAACAAACATGAGGAGGAATTAGCTTTCCCGGGTTCATGATATCGTTTGGGTCCAACGCTTTCTTGATTCTCTTCATAGTTTGCAGTGCTTCTATTCCCAGTTCCTTCTCCAGATACTTCCATGAATCACAAAGTACACATTCATATAAATGTAACACGAGACATGATGATAATAACTAAAAGAAGCATGGGTTTCAACAAGTATTGATGCCCAATGCCAGAGATGGCAACAGAGGGAATCTAGATTTTCTCTCTCTGACACAGGGATTTTTGCTTTGGCAATAACAAGACATCATGAGCTATACCTTCATTTTTCCTGTCCCAACACCGTGCTCTCCAGTACATGTTCCTGATAAACAGAACAAAGTGCAGATTTAGAAAACAAGTGGCATCATTAGAACTTGTTATAAAGTTCCAAATCTGTTACAGTCTATAGTACTTATGCAAAACAGATAGAATGTAAAAAGGCATTTACCGTCCATGGAAAGTGCACTGTGAACCATAAAGTTGTTCAATCTTTCTGCCTCTCTTCGCTGCTCTTCATTGCTCGGATCGAACATAATACATGTATGAAAGTTTCCATCTCCAGCATGCGCAATGACAGCACTGAAAAGTGGAACAACTATAGTCAGCATACACTTCATTCAAGGATGATGCTTATTATATTCATGATGCTGATCACAGGCAACTAATATACCACAACAAAGGTGATGCATCAAGCTCTTTCTTGGATCTTGATATCAGTTCTCCAAGGTGAGACAAAGGGACACAGACATCCTGCAGGAAAGATGGTGACAGAAGATTCCTTGACGTTCGACTTTATTAATAAAAAAATAGAGCAAACAGCAAAAAGATTTATGGCATAACATGATTTGAGGTGCCCCTGATTGTAGCTGGGAACCTTCATCTAGAACCAGAGTGTATCTAAGAAAAACAACATACTGTAGTCATTGCTTCATGGCCTGGCGCCATCGCATAGCAAGCCCACAGCGCCTCCTTTCTTATCTGCATACAAAAAAAGAGTCAGAGAAATTAGATCGAAGTACAAATTTCTCCTTCTTTTCTGCTTCTCATTTTATGCTAAAAGGTCGAAGGGAGAAAGGGTTGGGAATGTGGCAGAGAATTACCTTCCAGAGTTCCTTTTTTGCTTCAGATTCTTCTGCGAACACAAAGTCTGATCCATTGTGTTTAGAAGCAATCTGCTGAACAATTTGAGTCTGCTCACGAGCATATTCCTCTAAAAGAGAAGGAAACAAAAATCAAAATGATAGGTGAATTAGAAGGAAACGAAAATAAAAGCGATTCTCTACTTAAAAAAGCAGTTGGAAAACACAAGAACTTTATGATGCAGCCTCACCTGTCCCTATAAATTCAAACATCAGAGTCGGAACTTCTCTCAAGTTTTTCCCATTTGCCATATTAAGAGCCCTGATTAGAACCTCGTCAAGGAGCTCCACTCTTGACACCTGATGGAGATAAAGTTACAGCTGAGAAGATTCTAATTAAAAGTTTGAAAAACATATCATTCAGAAGCAGAGGTCTAACCTGTATCCCAGACATCATAGTGGCAATGGCCACGTCTGCAGCATCCTTAACCGTAGGAAAATTGCACACTGCCACCTGAAAAAATATCACAAACATGTGTTGACACCGAATCATAAGGAAACTTGCTAACCATAGTGAAAAAGTGTTCTGTTAGACAAGTCATGGTGGAAAATTGTGATGGTATTTTACGCTTCTGGATGTTCAAATGATGCAAAAATTTGAATCAGTTTCGACCTTCAAGGAAGAATG
The DNA here is from genome assembly GCA_911865555.2 of Thlaspi arvense. NCBI lineage: Eukaryota > Viridiplantae > Streptophyta > Magnoliopsida > Brassicales > Brassicaceae > Thlaspi > Thlaspi arvense. Next base: position 67,875,225 of record OU466862.2, on the reverse strand, counting down.
ATCACATAGAAAAGGAGTATGATCATCTTTCTGCTTGGCAGAAAACCGGAATTATAATTGAAACATAAAGAAGGGAAACCTACTATAAGGAAGAAGTCAATATACCACTGAATGCTGTGGGATCTTCTGAAGCCGGAGAGTAACCTCAGTTATGACTCCCAAAGTCCCCTCACTCCCAATCATCAAGCGGGTCAAATCGTATCTGAGACACCATCCCGATAAGTATCAACCATTAACTCAAAGGCTTAAATCTAGCTTCTTTGATGAAAAATCATTACAAGACACAATAAATTTAAAAAGATATAAGATACGAGAAAAACAAGAATTCTGCAAGAGGCATTTGGCCACTGGAAACAACACCAAAATGATATGCCAACAGAAAAATGTGAAGATTAGAAAGAATATAAGCTTAGGGATGCAAAATATTGGCAGCCTAGAAATACTTTTTTTCAGCCAAATGAACTCAGCCTTTAATGTTTGGTGACAACGGGGAAAAAAAACAAATTCAGAAGATGTTCTTTAAAAATGATAAATCAGAAATACTTTGTTATTAGCAAAGAACATCACATAAGCCAATCGACCTGAAAATATCTTCTAATTGTTCTAGCTGGTGACATGATAGTAATTATCAAACGACTGTAAGCATACTATTCAAACTTTCTTTATTGTTTGTCTTTTCCGAGAAAAACTCAAACAAAGAAAAAAAAATACAATTGAAGATTGAAGACAAACCCTGCAGCACTCTTTCTAGCACGTGAAGCTGTCTTCACAACATCTCCATTAGGAAGAACCACCTGAGATGAACGTAGCATAAATAAAATAGAACTGTGTGATAACTTGATAAGGCATGATACAAGTGGAAGAAACAACAAACCTTAAGGCTTATAACATTGTCACGCATAGTTCCATACCTACAAGCTAGAAGCAGAGTTATCAAAGACAACCGGATTAAAGCAGCTCCACTATTATCAGAAGACGTGCGAGCAATCAAGCGAAATTAACAACATTGCAGAAAACTACCTTACAGCTAAAGATCCAGAGCAACGTGTAGCACACATGCCTCCTATGGTTGCACCGGGCCCTGCACCAGATATTAAATTGTTGAATGGAACCAAGAAAAGTGAAAACTGAAGCTTGTTCTATTGCAACAGTCAATTGAGCACAACGCAAAAGACATTGAATGATGCAGCAACCCCAAGAAGAAAAATTTCCTTAAACTAATTGACTTCACATTATATAATATCAGTTCATCTAAAATTATGTTCCAAATATTAAGCCACAGACATAACTATGATCTGAGAGATACAGTACTATCTGAATGTTGTCTAACCTGGATCAAGAGGAAAGAATAGACCATATTGTTCTAGATGTTCATTAAGCTCCAGCCAACCAATTCCAGGCTCAACTACAACGTCCATATCCTCCACATGCAATGCTTTCACCCTCTACAGTTTGAAAGAAGACTCAAAATAAGCATGAATAGCATAATTTCAATAACATCTACATGCAAACTGCAAGTTAAAATGTAAGCAGACATGATTTTAATTGAAAATAAAGGACGCTGATGTCAGATAGAAACGATAAGAATACCTTCATAAATGACATGTCGATGCATACACCTCCTTTTGGAGCCAGGGTGTGACCCTCGATCGATGTCGCACCACCGTATGGTACAATTGGGACCTAAACAAAGAGTAAATGCTGCCTGAATTATTATTTTTTGATCAAAAGCAGGGAGTAGCTTCACTGAAGTCAACAAATCAGGGTAATAAAATTAAAAGGAGCCGGCAAGATACCACCAGGAAGCTATGTATCCCGAGTACTATAGCACCTTGGCCTAGACTACAATTGAAAAGATTGAAATCTTCTCTACAAGTCAAACTTACAAACCTTATATTCGTTGCAGGATTTAAGAATCTTGGAGACTTCTTCTTCGGACCTAAACAATATATGAGAAGAGGATGATAACCAATGCATTCTCAACAACTGGTTTCAATGTAGCTGGGAAAGAAACGATTGCGCCAGTTAGTAGTCTCACCTCGGGAAAACAACTACATCAGGAATGTTGACTGACTTGTGAAAACTGTTCTGTGGCTTCCCATGGAAGTACCTCTCATCGTAGTCCGTTGTCAAGTTATCCTTAAACACAACGAATGAAAAGAACATAAATTTTCAGATACATCAGAGAAAACGTTTAAAACACAGGAATAGACGAAACAAATTCAAAATTTGGAGCACCTCGAGGATTGTTTTGAGTTCAGCAATAAGCTCCTTAGGAACCTCCTTGTAATCCCCTTTAACAACATGTTCAGTGCTACCCTTTCCGCCAATAGTTATACCTCTGTAGGGAAACAGAGACGAGCAATCAAACTATTGTCTTACTTTTAAATTAAAAGGGAGAAAGAAAGAAAAAAAACAACGAACCCAGAATCTGAAGCCGATGATTCGCTGATAGAAGGATGTGACTGGTTCAGGAACGCGAAAGAGGTGGCGGAGGCGGCTATCGCCAGCGGGAGAAGAGACCTCGACCACCAATTCGGGAGCCTCCGGCGTCCCTTCTCCGTAGAAATCGCGGCCAAGTCAGCAGTTGTCTTCGGCGTCGAGTGGAGCTGACGAGAAGGCCGGAGAAAGGCGACAACTGTTTTAGAGGAGGAACGAGAGCGAGCGAGCCATGAAGAGAAGGCCATGGGTAGTGGATTTCACGGCGGTGGGAGATTGAGACAGTGGAGAGAGATGTAAAAAACTCGAGCGCACAATTTAATTATCGTTCATCTCTTTCGTCAACAACTCAGCATCCATTGAAACTCGTGCGCACAATTAAAACAACTCACCAAGCTGATAGAAAGGGATAGTTTTTTTTTATCTCTTAAAAATCCAATTCCCGCCGAAAACAAAATCTGGGATAAAATCTGAAAGAGAGGAGAGAGAGAGAGACGAGAGTAAAGTTGTAAAGATGGAGGAAGAGCTCAAGAGTTTGAGCAGGAGCTTGGGAGGATTCTGCAATCATCTTCAAAGCAGCTGCGATGCTTTCAATCACTCTCTCCAGCGCCGCCCTATCCCTCTCGGTCTGTTTCTCTCTTCCCCCCCCCCCCCCCCTTTTTCCTCCGATTTCGTCATGAAAACCCTAAATTCACCGACTTCTTCGTTTTCTGCCTCGGTTTTGCCAGATTCTGCTTCGTCTACTTTCATCAATAGCCTTAATCGTCGACTCTCCACCGCTGGTTCCGATTTGAATTTCCTTGATTCCATGTCTTTCGGTACTGTCTCCTTCGAGGAGCTCCTGGGTCACTGTAATCAGATTTACAAAAACAACCAAGACGGTCTTCTCCATCTCCAGGACCGCCTCTCTGACTTTGGGTATGTTCCAGGTACTCTTCTCTCCTTTTCTCGATTTGCTCCTAGGCTTATTGTATTTAGTAGAAATGGAATGTAGTGACTTCGTCGAAGCCTCTCTCTGATTTTATGCTTTTGGACCCAGAAACTGAGATTGATGATGAAGAGTCTGACTTTGGAGCATTTGGGCATGAGGATTCAAAGCAAGACGATGATGATTTGGAGCCTCATTCATTGCGACGTTCAATATTTAAAGGATTAGACGAGGACGATCTGTATCCTTTTTGAACCTTATTTAGAATTTTCTGGCAGTTTCTTATCGGTTCGGATGATTTTTGCATCATTAGCGTCGTGGAAAATCTTTAGATTGATGTTATCGACCAGACCCAAAAAAAAAAAGCAGCTTTAAGCGTGGATTTGTTACAGTTGACTGTTACTTACCTTAATGTTTCATAGTCTGGATGATTCACTGGACTTGAAGAACCTTGGGCTTTCAGATGCTTGTCTTGCAACTCTAGCTCAAAAAGGTAAGGCAGCAAGATTTTTCTCCACTGTTAGTAGAATACTATATATGGTTTGCTGTAATTTCGTAGGATGTAGCGGATGGTTTTCTTATTCGGATCATGTCCTTAATGTTTCTTATTGTTCCAACTGTTTCCAGTGAACGATAATGTGAAGGATCCTTGCACGTCTTTGGAAGATTCAGTGAAGTAGGTTTGATGCCTTGGAAATAAATAAATTCTTGTGCGTTTCCTCTTAGTCATATAAATGAGCACGTTTTCGTATAATTATAGGGGCAAACCATTTGTTACTAGTGGCGCTCTACCTGATCCGAAGGCGTCAATGCTAGAAGATGGGTATGCGGCACTAGATATGGATAGAACTTCAAGGCCTACGATAACATTGGGAAAAGACGAATATGAAAGTCTTCCTTCTTACATGAAGGCTCTAGCATCTTGGGAGGTACAGAGATCATCCAAATTATCCATTTTCTATCTTTGAGCAATGCAATTATGCAAAGTATCAGTTAACTGCCTCAATGAACTCTATGCTCAAAAGATTGAAGTCTATCGTAATGAAACGCTTATAGGTTCCCTTAGGACTTCCCTAGATATGTTTAACGCCTGCTTTGTTGATGTTTCCAGGATCTGCTCAGTGCGGTGCAGAAATTCAACTCGGTCCTCGGTGGCAAGAGGGAAACAAATGGGTCTTACTACTTCCGTTCAGATGAGATTCCGACTCTAGGCCTTGGTAGGTTCAAATCTTCCTCATTACATTTCCGCTTGTAGCATCACTAGGTTGATCATCTCAAATCACTATTCTTCAGATTCTACATGTAGAACTAGGATCAGGGGTATTATCTTCAACATTTTTTTATATTGGGATTTCAAAAAGAAAAAAAACACGTTGCATAGAAAATGATGATTGTTGTATCGCAGGCCATAAGGAAAAAGCGTACACGGTGCTGCTGACGCGAATGAAGAGATTTGTGGTTGAGACAAGTGACGGTGTCGTATCTTACAGGGTTGCATAGAGAGCTGAGAGTATTTAATATATAAAGTTTAATGTTATATAATGGAAGGTCCTTGTTTTGACAATCTACATCTCTAATGTATTTTTCCATTTTTACTTCAAAATATATTATGTTTTACTTATTTTTTACTCAAAAATATATTATGTTTTGCTACAACTCTATTTTTAATTTTAAAAAGAAATATTCTAAATAGATTATGATTTTATTTTATTATTAATACATTTTATTTCTAAATTTATAAATAAGCCCAACTTATTTTATTGTTTATAATTTCTTTTAAAAATTAAATATTTATTAAATAATGAAGATTACATATCATATTATTATTTGAGAAGTAGGGTAATCACCATGACTATTGAGTTCGAGTGCTAAAGAAGAATCCGCCCACTTGGTTCTCTTCAGGCAGAGATTCAACAGTCATGGCGATAATGTACCACATGCCCCTTTGGTTCAAAGATTTCGTCCAGAAGAAGGCTTTAATGATAAAGGGGTGATCAGGTTTAAGGCTGTTTATTATGAAAAACGGATGTAAAAGATTTGCTCAGGCTGAAAATTTAATCTTTATTATGTCCTCGTGTTTGAGTAGGTTCGATTTTGAAAAGTATCAATCACTACTACATTATTCAAATTGAAGCGTGAGATCAAACATAAACATACTGTACCGTGGGAGAGAATCTAGTGCCTATATAATCCAAATAGACGTGTTCACCTAGATATCACGCGTTTTTGTTATGTTGTGCATGACAGGGATCCTCCCATGGTTTTCTGTGTCACCACTCAAAGTACAAATATTGATGTACCGTTTTTTTTTTCCAATTACTAACAGCTTCTATCTCTTATCATTATTTTTCTCTAACAGGGATCCTCCCATAAATGATGCATTGATAATCGTCTTCTGCATTAAGGTTCTTGAGAATCGTCTTCTGCATTGATGTGTGATGCTATATGGAGAAACACCATTGGATTTTGTGAAGTTGAAACACGAATAACACAAAGAAGCTATTCGTTGATAGAGACTTTCTGTTTACATGATATTGTAGGTCAAGATATGGGAAGAAAGAAGAGTATTTGGATCCCGTTCGAAGAATCTTAGAGACGTGATGCTTGGTGAAGATGTCCCTCTGCCACTTGAGGTCAGCAAAAAGCGGCCTCGCGGATCCAAATCCTCAAAACGGGATTCAAAATCGTCCAGAACGGTAAATCACGACTCACCGAGATTTCCTTCTCTGCTTTACTTTATTGATATCAGTCAAATTTCCTTACAGTTTGTTTGGGGTTTTGTTTTCTTTTCTTTTGTAACCAGAAACTATCATCAAGTGGAGGTGTGGCTGAGAAGATAGCATCAGCATATCATTTGGTTGTTGCAGAAAACTCAAATGAAGAAGCTGAGATGAATAAATGCAAGTCTGCAGTTAAACGAATCAGGAGGATGGAGAAAGACGTTGAAGAAACCTGCTCCTCTGGTAACACACAGCTGCTTTTAATAATAATGATTTTGCGCACTTTGCCGAGTTAAACTATTTTGTGAACTATCTTTCATTCTTTTGCGTGCTTATGTCAGGAATCCGAACTGGATAATCTTAAAGCCCAGATTCAGGTATGTGTTTGATTTGCCACTGCTTCTTTCACGCCGCTTGTGACCTACCTGAGCTTTTTAAGCTCATGAACTGTTTTTGTATATGTTCAGGTGGCACACGAACAAACAGAGGAAGCTCAAAACATGCAGAAACGGCTCAACGATGAGGATTATGCATCAAAACCAACAACCACGACCGAGACTAGCGACAACAACGCAAATTCTGGTCAAGCATCAAAAATGACGCCTGCTTCTATCGCTGCGATGCTCACAGCATCTACCTCATCACATATGATTATGCAATCTGTTCTGTCTTCATTCGCTGCTGAAGCAACAAAGACTTCTGGCCTATCCAAATCAGATAGCGCAGTTCCTGTTTCAGACACTAATGCTTTTGTCCCTTCTTACAACAACTCCCAGAGCCAGACACTCACCACACAGGGTCAGTATCACGTTATCCCTAATCCAGCAGCAGCATCGCAACCACAGTTCCTAAAACCGCCGGTAATGAACAATCCTTATGGCTTTGGTAAAATGTGGTGAAATGTGGTTTTAATGATACATTATAGGGTCAAATCAAAGCGGAAATATTGTTCCTCTGGTTGTAGAAACGTTTACGTTATCCCTTACAAATATTTTGTACCACAAGCTTTTACGACATAATGTAATATTATCATTCTCTACCTCTATTACAAGGCTGAACAATCTTCTACATTCGTTTTGATAATAAACAGTCTTTAAACACGAACCTGATCATCCCTTTTTCATCAGAGCCCTCTACTGGAGAAAATCCTGCGTTTTATATAAGTAACCATTACAAACAATTGAAGAACCAAGACCAAGAATGGTCTCAAATCTCAAAGTGAATACTAAAACCAAACCTGAGTGTATCGGTTAGAGAATGGATAGCAGCTTTGGTTGCAGTGTATCGGTTAGTATAATTTTGTTATATATTTATTAAAAGAAAATAGTTCAATCATAGAATGGCCTATATGTTAGTATATTATATAAGCCAGAAACCAACAAATGTGTAGAACGTTATGAATTCTTTTTATCTGTAAATAAGCTTAGTCTATATGTACATTATATGTGATAAATCGGATCATTCTCTCATAATAAAAATACATTTAAATCGGACTTATACCATTGTTAATCACATGCATTTAATTACAAACTAAAACAATAATTAAAATAAATTTATATGTCATTTTTTTGTACTTTGACGACATACGAAACATGCATCTTCCCTCGCCGCGTATGGGCTTTCGCTTCAAAAATAGATACGTTTGTGTTATTTTGTTTCTTTAATTTCATGGGAAATTAAACAATATTTAAACAAAAAATCAATAAATAAAAAACAATATTTATCGGCATGGCACATTGGCGTTACAACGGATTCTTTTTCTACCGATTAGCAAAAGAAAAAGAAAGCAACGGATTCTTTTCTTGTTTTCAAACCAGAAGAAAGAGGTATAAATCCCGAAATCTGCTCTCTCTTCAGATCCCATAATCACAAAGACTCATCAATCGATCTCTCTAGAAACAAATTTTGCAACTTTCTGGTTTATTTTCAGCAATCACCTGAATTTTCCGACCCAGATCTCTGGTTTTCGTTTTCCGATCATAAGCCAACCTAAATCTTCCAACTCGTAAGTACCCAGATCTCTGATTTTCGTTTTACGATCATAAACTTTCGATTCAATTTCTTTTGGTTTCTCCTTTTCAAAATCGAATCTATTTGATGGTTCTTCTGTTAAATATTTTCGCTTTTTGTGTTGCCAATCAAATAGTTGTCGTGCCTCGACTGTCGAGAAATGTTTGGGAAAGATAGTGTTTATGGACATAACCAGTGCATTACCGAAACTGTAAGTAATTTTACCATGTCTATCAAATCTTCTATAGAACAAATTGGCTTAGATTTTAGGTTCTTGGCTATTTGTCTTGGAGTAAGAGAGTGAATAATTGTTTCTGTGTTCTTGAATGCTTTTGTTTTTCTCTGTAATTAGGAGAAATATGGTCCAATAGGTCAGTCAAAGCCATCCAATGGCACACCAGCAAAGCCACAGAACAACTCGAAGCAGCAGCCAGATTTTGATATAAATGCTGGCTTATCAAATCGGTATCCATGGTTTTGTAGGTATTCACTTCTCTCGACCTTCCTTCAGTTTCCTGCTTTTGTGCATTTTAATGTCTCGAGGTTCGTCTACGTTTTATTAAGAAGATGATAGAGCCAATGTTAGGTTTTTCTTTCCAATGTATGCATCCTTGCCTGCTTGTGTTGTCTTGTGGTGAGAGTTTTAATGAAGACATGGTTTTGAGTATTTGTCTTATTCGTTTGCAGTTTGTGTAACACAAAGGCTACAAGCCAGCAGACTCTGCTTGCCCATGCCGATGGGAAGGAACACCGAGGAAAAGCAAAAGCCTTTCATGCTAAACAGCAATCCACGGTGGATGCAACCGAGAAGGTCTCTAATGGTGATTCCGAAGAGAAGAAAGTGGATTGACCTGTCTGCTCGGTTGCTGCTGGGAAGAAGAGAAAGCTAGAGACTTTGGACGAAACGAGTATCGGAGATGTACTTCAAGGCGAGGAATCAAATGGAGGTGAAGTAAAGAAAGCGAAGAAGCAGGACGATGAGAAGAAAATCAATTGGAAGAAGTTGATCACCTCGGCTTTGAAATCTGTACGTATATTAATCAACTTGCAATATCCAGTATTTTCAAATGCAATGTCGACTACACAATGTAACACATCTATGAATTCGTATTTGCCACAGAGCGAAGATAAAACTTTGAATTTGAAATGCACTGGTTTTTGAGGGTTTTAAAGTTATTCTCTCTTGTTTGTTTCAGTACTGCTATTCTCGAGAGAAACAAGTCTCCAAACCGACTTGTTGTCGACGAAGCCTTTAACGATGGCAGCTCTGTCGTCTCTCTCCATCCCGCCACCATGGAAAAGCTGGCGATACGATTCTCATCAAGGTTTGATTTTAAATTCTGTATTGCTGGAAATCAAAAATCTCTGGTTTCTTGATTGACGATTGTTACCAAAGTGGGGTTTTTTTTCTTGCTTGGCCGATGGATCTCTTACTTGTTATGATCTTGTAAACGCATTGAGCCAATGGTCAAAATCTAAACTTGTACTGTCTTTACAGGGTATGAAAAGGAAGGACACTGTGTGATGAATCATGCGAGGAACCTAAGATCAGAATGAACAAGGTCGTTGGGTCTAACTTGAGGGTTAGACTGGGAGATGTTATTTCTCTTCACCAGTGCCCAGATGTCAAGTATGGAAGCGTGTGCACATCTTGCCAGTTGATGATACTTACCTGAAGCGTAGGCTTGCTTGTTCTCTTTCATATCATAGTCAAGCTGTCTTTTTGAGTTCATGTTTGCTTTAAGATCATGTTTTGTTAGTTTGGATTGCTAACAAAAATTATACTTTTTCAACAGCCTTCTTACGAAACCGGGGCGTTTTTCTTCTGTATTAATAGACCGGAGATCATGTCGAAACTGGCCGGTGAGAGCAACCTCAGGAAAGCATTCAAGGAGACTGAGAAGATGGATCATTCGATGAACACACATGGATATGTTGGTGCCGATCTTGCAGCTCTATGCACTGAAGCTGCCCTTCAATGTATCAGAGAGAAGATGGATGTGATGTGATTGACTTGGAAGATGACGAAATTGACGCCGAGATCCTCAACTCCATGACGGTGTCTAACGAACACTTCCACGACACTCTAGGAAACAGCAACCCATCTGCACTTCGTGAAACCGTAATCACTTTATGCGATCATAAGTAAAACTCTAAATCATTTAAATTCTTTTAAAACTCTATATATATTAATTAATGTCAAGTTGATATGAAACAAGTATCATTTGGTTTTGGTCATTTTGGATTGCTATGTTTTTTTAATGCAAACTTTGAATTTCATTAATCTTAATCTACCAATTTACATCAAAAGAAGAAAATTATTTATCATGATTGATAAATGCAACAAAACAACAAAGCATAATTATAAGTTTTTATCGGATAATATAAAAGATATTAAAAAATAAGATATAAATAATATTGTCACGCATATAACATTGTCATGCATAGTTCTATATCTACATCAAAAAAAGAGAATAATTTATCATAATTGATATATGCAAACAAAACAACAAAGCATATTTATAAGTTTTTATCAGATAATATAAAAGATATTAAAAAATAAGATATAAATAATATATTTTTGTCACAAAAAAAATAATATACTCATAACTTTTATATTCTTTTAAATATATTAAGCTTGGTTTTGAATCATTATAAAAATTGTTTTTTTTTATAAATAAACTAATATTATACTTTTAAAAAAATTTAATCAAATCCCGCACAAAAATGCAGAAAAACACCTAGTTATTATAAAAATCATATGAAATTTTCTCTTTCTAGAACAATTTTTGAATAATCTTGGTGGAGTAAAGTATAACTCCAAAATAGAAAAAGTGAGAGTAAAAGTTTTTCTTATAATTTTGATCACCCGTCTCTGTGGAAGTCGACATTTTCAACGGTTATAGCTATATCGAACCATCGGAGATAAAATCCGACAAAGCAAACAATGATAATTGGAAATGGAACAAAGAACTATACCATCGCCAGCCAAAAAAATCATCTTAAAAACCTCAAATCTCTAAAATTACAAATGTTTCGGTATTCTATAAACTCTGAAAGCCAACCGCGCTCCCGAATCCAAGCGACGGGCTTCCGTTTTTTTTTTTCTTGGAAATAAAAAATTGCATGTGCCAATAAGTCTCACACATAGCATATATTAACACAAAGTATTGAAGCACGATCGAAATGAAGAAAAAAAAAACACACTATCATCAATGCGCAACCCAAAACCCTATCACAGACCAAGTTCTCTCTACAACATCCTACTACGGTCGGTCATCACACCACCTCACACACTCGATGCTCTCTTTCCCTTCCTTTATTCGATGCCTCGCTCCGACGTTGCTGCCACAATGTCTTGACGACAATCGTGTTTCTCTTGCTTTTTTTGTGTGTGGCTAATTGTATATTTTCACGGGCTTTTCATAAGTGTGCCGGTTCTACAAACACAGCGCAAAAAGATTAACAAAAGAGGGACTTTGGTTTTACACCTTCGTAGGCAAAAGATTCTAGTTATCGAGAAAATGTTACCTGGTTTGCAGCATAAGCCCTTTTTGGGGTGGTATCAGTGTGCTCCAACCCGAGGTACTGCTCAAAAGCGCCGTATACATCTCTTCTCTGTTTACCATTTTCGATCCCAAGAAAAATCAAAAGTTATATCTCAGTTACTATTACCACGAGCCTTTCTAGAAAAAAACATAAGGGAAGAGGTCAACACCTGAAAGCGGTTATATACAACATCCGAGTCCTGCAAGTACTCCGGACGCCCCATCGACATAAACGCAAACTTCCACTACATCATGAAATTTTAGTATTAGAATTGTACCAGTCCCGCCAAAAAATTACAGCTATCTGCTAACACTTTCGATTCTTTATTTAGCTTTTGATCATTACTCAGTCGTGCATACCTTGGCAAAGTCCTCATCGGATACATGAAGCTTCTTCTGGATACGGTTCTTGATTTCTTCAAGTGTTTCACCTTCATGGATTACCAAGAAGAAGGGCTCCCCGAAGTTCTGCACTTGCTGCGGAACAAACAAACATGGAAACTTATAAGACACTTTAGACGCTACAACTCGTGCAACAGTTGAATAATTAGCAAAAGCTTGATCGCTGATAATCACCTGGTTTTGTCCAGTCTCCTTAGCAAAGTGGTACACAAGAATTAAGCGATCATTTGGACCAATATTCTTCTCTTCTTCCGGTATCTGAGATTCAGGAAGACATGGGTCAGTATATCCACGGAATGACTATCATATCTCCTGAGTTTAATATCTGACTTTAAAAACCAAATTGCACTCTGAGATCACAGGGAAACAAAGCTACCACTAAACTAAGAAAATCATAAATAATTAATGAACAGCGAGACTACCAAGACTTCGGAAATACCATAATGCTTTGAAGATAAAACTACAGTAAATAGAAGACGCAGCCTAGTAATATACCTCCTCAGCTCGTAAAGTCCAGTACTGGTCATTTATGTTCTCAATTCTTTCAGTTGATGGGAAAATCTGCAAAATGGTTGCAAGAATTTCATCAAGAGATATAGTTGAGAAGCCACTGGCTACAATGTAAAAGATAAGAAGCCGCTTGTCACCTTGTAGATCTTGTGGTAAAACACCTCAAGTAATCTCAGTTCTGCATCTGGATGCGAAAGCTCCACCTTTGTCTTAAGTTCATTAATAACATCTCCGACTGTGCTTTGTTTAGGTAATCTGATATTGTGGATTACCACCTGTACAGTAATGGTTAAAATGCTTGTAAAATAATCCAGTATACAAAAAGGAACGAAAAAAAAGACTATGAACCACAAATAAAGTACACATACTTCTTCCTTCGTGGCATGATGAAAAGCAACTTTTAGGGTTTTAAGACCCTGCAACTCTGGGAGAGGAATGTCCAGAACTTCATAATACAAAATGTCAGACGTCTGAAAAAAGAGAAAGAAATCAATCCAATAAGCAAACATGCATTCCATAGTAAGAAGAAACAATAATGTTCACCGAACTTCATGTCAATTACCTGATTGTAGTGAACTAACATATCTGACAAATGGTCTACTCCACGGTATTTGATAGGCTGAGGCTTGGGTTGCTGGGAATAGCAATTATGTGATGTAAGCCTAAGTTTGGATGGATCGTCAAGACCAAGCTTCTGGGCCACTCTTTCCACGACATCGTCATAAGTGTGCAACTTTGACCTAAGAGATTAAAAAGATCATGATTTCCACACGAAAATCAGCCGAAACAAATTCGTCCAGAGAGATACTTACAACTCCAGAACAAATTCATCTTCTTTAGGTTTTTCCAGGGCACGAAACCGGACCAGCTACAAAATCACAAACCCGAAAAAGTAAATCGCCAACCCAATCATTCCAGCTGGAAACAAATTTACATAACATTCGCAAATTTGCTATGAAGACACGAATGCTCAGAATAAGGAATACTAGCATACTAGCACAATAGAAAGAATTAGTGGGATATCAGCATAAATTTTGCTCTGATTCGATTGAATATTAGGAATTTGTGGTACAAATAGTAAATGACAAATAAAATTTAGAGCTGCTGCCCTACACCCCTCTACCAGACCAGCCTAAATCTTTGATCCCTTATTTGCCACTAGAAGGAAAGCTTATCATTTGAGAGCAAAACTTAGCCTTACTCTACCAAGCTTGACTTTAGAAACCAGTGCTTAGTGGAACTGTACCTGTCGATTCTGGACATATTCAAGAAACGAAGGCACAGCTGGGTAGCGGCACTCAATCTCCTTGTTAACAACAGGTTTCTGAAAGCAAATGATATCTCCATCTTCAATCTGAAAGCAAGAAACACGATGTCACAAAAGAGACACGAGACTAAAAGATTTCAGTAGATACGAGTGAAGCATTACTTGGCACAATCTGAATGAAATTTTTTTATCCAGGTGTTCGCACATAACACAAGGCTCAAACTTGATTTCCTGTGAATAATTTCCCAAAACCGTTAAATAACCATAAGCAAGATACAAAACAGGTTAAGAACAACCAGCAGCAGCAAACCTCAAAAAGTTCTATTTCTTCATCAGGAGCAAAGCCAGCCATTTCGTTCAGTTTTCCAGTTATATCCATAGGCTTACTGGAACTTTTCACCATCAGTCTGCCAACATACCTGGTGGCACAAGAAAAAAAATTATTACAAAAGAAAAATGAGATATAGTGGATAAAACAAAATAAAACGAAAAAGACGAAGGAAAACGAAAAACGGTTAGAACTTTCTGATCGCAAAGGGAAGAAAGACCTCGTTTTGTAGAATAATTGTCACTAAAGTTGTGGTAGACCATTTTACATAGAAGTCAGACCGAATAAAGAGAATGTGGAAAACAATATTACCTTAACTCTGGCTTCTCCGGGTCGTAAAGCTTAAAGAAAAGAAGAATATCTTCTTTTGATTTTTCAGGAGGAGGAATAGGACGTTCATCCTGAATTATGCAAGAATTAGTGAGAAAATATTAGCTCTCTTCCCTGTTGATCAATTAGCTTCTGTTTTTCTTTAAATGATAATGGCTTCAACAATTTAACTCAACCAGGAGTTCATACCAGCAGCTCTACTTCCAAAAACAGCTTAAGTTCTGCAGTGTTTGCCTTGTTAGATGCTTCTCTTATTTGTCCAACCTACAAAACCAATTTTCCAGATTAAACACATTCGTAACTAATGGACTTAAAAGCAAGGGACTCGTACATAATACATACATAATAAAAATAAAGTTTCCCGCATACAACAAGGAAAATTCATTTCAAAGCAAACAAAGAAACTTGGGCTAGGCTGAAATACTAACGAAATACAAGGGTTCCATACAACAGGATTAGAAACACTTGAAACCGAAAAAATAAAACTACATGCATAAATAGCATTGAAAAGGATAAATTACCGGTTGTAATTCCTCCTGAGGCGTAAGGGGGCGATTGGGACGATAAGTATGGTTTTGTCGCTTTGCCCATATCCAGAACCTCTGTAACTGAACAGGTACACCAAATTCTTTGGCCACTTCTTCCTATATAAGGCATAAGATTGGTGGTCAAAGATTGCAAATGTTTAAATTACAAGTACATAAAGAACTTTTTAGCTAGCAGCAATTTGAAGATTCTCAGGAAATGCAAATCAAATACCTTAAATTGTTGAAATGGTGTCTGTTTCTGGATCCGGAAGCTACGAACTTTGTCATGGTCAACAAGGTCAAAATATATATCCTTCCCAATTTGTTCCTTAAGGTCTTGATCTCTGGCAACCTTTCATTTTAACAAAGATTTTATTACTAACAACAGTGTCAAAACGACACCCAAAAAACAGCTAAAATATATAATCAGGCCCAATTAACTAGGAAAAACAAACCTTAATTATTGTAAAAAGGTGAGCTTGTGCCTTGTATCTTCTTTTATCTTCCTTTTCTTCTTGTTCTTTCTTCAGCCTCACCTGTCAAATTGTAATGCACTGATCAGGTTAAACCAAGACGTATATAACTGGTAAAATGCCTGAAAATAATTTACCCTCAAATGTTCAGCAATGTCTTTCTCATCAACGTTGCAGATTATTTTATCTTTGTCACTCTCCCGGATATATACAAGCATGTACGCATTCGAGTACTTTGTGAATTTAAAAGGAGGGTTATTGAAACCAGGATTGGTCTGTGGTAGCTGAAAAGACACCAGAACAAAAATATCTCAGGCAAGAGGAATTAGGCTTCGGGTGCAAAACATAGAAAATTGGCAAAAAAATGCAAACCTCTTCTTCACCACCATATTGCTCCTCCAATGCTCTTTTCAAATCTTCCTTGGTTACTCGTTCATCATCAAATTTATACCTGAAAGTACCAGCACATATTAGTTTAAGAGACGGAAAAACAAAAAAAATGCACAGACGAAATATGTTACAGTAGCATCTGAAACCAGCATCAAAAGAGATGTGTGACGCTGGTCTTGCACCAAGTGACATGCAAGAATATCAATACACCATAGGCAGTTCCAGTTTTTCAAATTAATTGTTGATAATCATATAATAACAGAGTTCTCCAAGTACTAAACCTATGCAACACTGATAATACTACGCTCACGTTTATAGCTGAAAAGAAAAAGAACAATCTCAAAGTATAACAATCTAGTTTCTATATTATCCAAACATTTTGCTTATTCAACCTATTTTTTATAGTAATCAGATATATTTTTCAGGTGACAGCATTAGGAACAGGTAAAGAAATGTACTATTGGATAGCAAAACAAAAGTCAACTACATATCAAGTATCATAAAACATGATTTGGACAAATTGCTCAAAAGTGTGACCTTCTGACTACTAGCAGTCTAAGATTACCAAATTACGTTTCAGATTCAACTACTTTGTAGCTCTCAAAATAGATCACAAAACACCATGTACGTTATTTCAATAATAGAAAGATGCATACCACTGATCCGAGAGTGTAGGCCTTATAAATGCGTAATAGTGCCCACCATGTACTCCTCCACTATGAACTAAGACACTGCAGGCAAATAAGAGCTAGTATGTCAAGCACGAAACTGTAACAGCAACCAAATGAAATAAAACATTTTTCTTATGTATTGTACTCTCATAAAATGTCAAGTAACTGTGTATGTACAGGTTAAATATAAGCGACAGGATATAATAAGTACCTGTGAAGTGTGTACAGGTTGCGGACACTCCTGTCAGCATCAGGGGATAAATACTTTCCATTCTCTCTGTCGAGATCCAGTTGAAGAGGAAATTCATACCGATCATTTATCTATCAATAAAAGCTAAATCAGCATTCACAATTCAGGGTACCACCAAACGAGAAAGTATAAGTCATGGTCACAACAAACCACATGTTCACTTCCTAGGCACATACGACTTCAAATACTAACCTTCACCATGGTGTCCCTCATAAAGTCATATTCAAATCTCTTGAGCTGGAGCTGAAGGACCGGTGGAAAGTCGATGAAAAGAACACCTTTTTTGGCATCCTGAAACAATAGCCATGTGGTTCCTTCAGAATAAGACTACATGAGGGACTACATTAGCAATAATAACAATCAGATCGGTGGTAATTAACTTGGCTTCGACGATGGTACTAGTTAAGAAAAATTTACAGATCTCGTGGTTAAAGTTGCTCGGTAAAACTCTCACGTTATGAATTATCCACACCTTTTAATATGTGGAATATTAAAGGCAAGACAAGAGTTGCTAGGTACCCAAATAGGCCTGTTGTGAATGACTCGACCAGAAAGTAAAATGGTATAGAAAGAGTGAGGACAACCAACCTGTAAACCTTGTCCTTCGGCATGATATTTGTTGTCTCCTTCAAGGCGTTCAACTTCAACATATTTGTCAAAAGAAGCATAAACATCCTTGCAACCTTTAACATCCAGCTGAAGGTCTGCCATAAGATAAAACCATGACAAAGTGGCAAAAAATAAAGTTGGCGTGATAGAATAAGACAGTAGAGTGCAATTGGATAATACTATACCATAAAATGATTCTTTCCGTGTAGATTTGTAATCTACATTTATGCACTCAATATAATTCATATGGTGACCCTCAAATAGCTGTTGTATTGTTCCCTCCACAACAGTGCCCTATATAGAAAAGAAAAAAAAGAGCTCAAAACAATAAACACCAACCGAGAAGGAAATTATGGGGTAACAGAAAAAACAAAATATTACCTTCATTTTGTCCTCAAGTTTTTCGCAGAGAACTCGATTGAGTTCTTGAACATCATGTTGCATGAAAGAATCATATGTATCCCAGCCAAACGACTTTGTCAGCTCTTTTGTCGCAACACTAGTGTCATTATATTGTAGCTTGTAAAACAAACTTTGGAGAGCCAAAGGTATGCTTGCTGTGGGCGCATCGTTCTCAGTTGTCGGCATGTGGTATACAGCCTACAAGCAAGTTTAAAATTCAGTGCGAACCCATATGATTTTAAAAACTGATGCGAAAAAACAAGAATATATAACAAACCTTTCGGAAGTAAGGTATGTGGTATAGTGTCTGTAGGAGAGAATTCATGTAACAAGTTGCACCTTGGTTCTTGAGACCAACAAAACCAGTCTCTTTCTTGGAGTCGTATGACCAGTAATCAAGAACCTTACGGACAGCGACTTCAGCTTCAACGAAAACAGTATCATTCACTAAGTATCCTCTACTAGGATCATAGAGTTCGCTGAGAGGCATGAATGATGTAAATCCCCAATCGCTTTCTCTTGCATTGAATTGATGTTGCGTCTCTGCGCCACAAATAGGAATCATAATGTCAGTGAAAATTGTATCAGCAAAGGTCACTTACAGCTACATTGTGAGAATACCAAGTTCGCCCGAAACCAGGTTAATATTTTAGTCTGATAGAAAAGTAGAAAAGGGTGCATGGCGGGAATATTTAACTTTTCACTCGTGATTAATTGATTATATTGAAAAATATGTACAAAGAAGCGATCCACTTCTTCTAGACAGCATTCAAACTTTCGCAAAATCATAATTTTCCTGTACATAGGTATCATATGCTCATGCATGCACTCAGATTCAGAATCCAGGGTTTATATATGCATCATTAATAAATTACAGGTACCTTTTCTAATGGTATATCTGGTGTGGATCTGATTGACCACAGCCAGACTGAACTGAGCATATCTGCTCCAACCGTACGGCAAACTCGCAGCATCAGAAACATCCAAGTACATGGACAAATGGTCGACATTGTTCCCTTTCGGGAAAATTAATATGCGCCTGCACAAGCAAATCCAAAAAGGTGTCATACCAATCAAAATCCACAAACAATGGCAACAAAAAATTACACTAAAACTACATAAACCCTATTACCATTTGTAGCCCCCAACGACAAATACATCGGAGTAATGCTTCCTGGTGTTTTGCCTAGAGAAGTTTGGGATAGTCCACGTAAATTTCAGAGTGGGAGGATCCTCCGCTGGCTGGTTCTCCACGGTACTCGCAGCAGTCTCAGGTTGGGTAACTACAAATGCATCAAATAGTTTAGTGGAATATAAACAACAGGAGAAAACCCTAAGCACTTAATCACTACACAAGCTCTACCCATCTGATCCATTCCATCCAATCAGAATCCCCAAAGATACGAGAAACTTTAGCAGCGGATCAAATTGAATTCAAACAACAAAAAGTCTTACCTTCCATGGGCTGAGTAGGGCCGTCGACCAAATCTGAATGCGGCACAAGCATCTCCTCATCCTCTTGCTGCTGCGAAACATGAACAGACAAACCATGAAGGAAAAATTAAGACTTTCTGACCCAAAAAAAAACCCTAATCTCGCCCTGAATGATCAGATACATAAAAAAAAAAAAAAAAAGAGAAAGCACAATCACTAAACTGATAACACCAAAAACAAAAATCGCAGCACGTGCACGATGATTCAACCGGTTCAAATTCAAATCAAATCCAGCAGAGAAACAAAAGTTCTAAGGGATCAGCTAAAGAAACAATCAGAAGCAGATTCAGGGAGGGGAATACAGAACGAGCCGCGAAGGGAACATCAAATTAACGAGAGACAGGGAAAGTGAAGAATCGGAAATTACATCAACCGGAGGCGGGGTCATCATAGTCATTGGCCGGAGAAGGATTGACGGTGGGGATCGAGAGACCGACGGAACAGAGAAAAATCAAAGAGAGGGGAAAAGGAGAAGGCAAAGTGACTAGGGAGAAATACAATCGCTCATTCTTACTCTTTCTCGGCTTCGATATGATATTTTCGAAGATTTAAGGGGGCTTTACTGTAATTTCAGACACTCCGTACTCAGATTTATATTTTCTCCGAGGTTGGGTCCTTTCTAACGAGACAGACCAATAAGAAAGCGACACGTAAAAGCCTTAGGACGCTGCGGCTGTCATACAAAACTCTCGACGTGGCCGCTTGGAAGATTATTAGATTTCACCTGACGTCGTGGGCCTTTTATTTTTGCTCTTTTTTCTTTTCTTCCTTTTTTTTTAACTTTTCTTTTGGGGTTCTATCATTTTAGCTCAAATTTTCCTAAAAAATTGTTTGACAATTTGTAATTATTTCTTTCAATTCAGTATGTTTTCCTGTCTTTGAAATAAATCAACTAAACAAATTGGGAAAAAGGGTTACGAAACACTAAAACACAAGATAGTAAAACGACTTCATGAAAATAGAAAAAAAAAAGTAGATCAACTGATTAAATACACAAAATTATATCAGTAGCAGAAGCTGCAGAACTAGTAGTGGTGTTTGTCAATTTTTACTATTTTTAGTCATGACAAGATTTCAAAAGTGTCCATCTTTTCTCTAAGTTGGGCCTTAAAAAACTGGGCTTTTTGAGAAAGCCTAACAAAATGGCAGTTTTACCCAAAAATCACAATATTCATGATCTTAGTAAGTCTTAACTAGTAAGAAGAATCCACACATTCCAAAAGAGCAAAAAGTTAAGTAGAAGATTGAGTTCGTGCATTATTTATACCATTAAAGAGTGACTTTGAGTGAATGAATATACCTTATAACTTTGAGTGAATGAATATATAAGAGTACTCTCTGTTACAGTTTATAACTTTCTTTGAGAAATAAAATATCTTTTGAAAAGACATGTTGTACGACAAGATTGGGAAGTAAGTTGTATTCGATTTGAGTTTGAAAGTGATTAATTAGTGTATAGGAGTGAAAGTTAAATTTGGTATGATGTTTTATTGTAAAAATGATAAAATAAAAAACTCATCTTTAGCTAAATATCTTCCAAATATGAAAAAGGGGCTCGTTATTATGAACTCTAGTCAGCTGAAATTTGAGAGCATTAACGAGGTTGCTTGTTAGGAATTGTTTAATCTCTTTCATAATTAAACTCAGTTTATGGGATTATCTGTTTATATGTTTCCCTATCTTCTCTACATATAACATCAAACTTGGAGCTAAGATTAGGTTAAACGTGCGTCATCATCGATCGACTTGATTTTTCCAAGTTATCTGCTTTTTTGTCTCATTTGTGAGATGACCGCCGAACAATATATTTACAAAAAAAAATTCTAATAAGGGAATTAAATCGATTTAAATGGACGAAATTGTTAGACTTACCGGATAAATAGACGTGGACAAGTCACCTCTCATTGCGTTCCTTTTACTTTCATCTTCATCCGACCAAACTTTCAACTTCAATACTATGTCTCATAATTTTTGATATTCAAGCGTTACACTTTGTCAAAAAAAATTGGCTTTTCTAGTCTTTAATTGCTGAATCACACGACAAGAGAACACTTTAGAGCCGAGGTTACACTTGTTCACTATGTTTTCATTAAATTAGAGGTCAAGTGATAATAATAAAACAAATTGATGTTATATGCATAGAGATTTAGATTTGAGTTCCTTGCAAACATTTGTTTAACTTAATTTGACCCTTCTAATAACTTAAAAGTTAACATAAATCTTGATGTCTAAGATCATACATTAATGATAAAACAGTTGTTTACACTTTATTCCTTTTCAGCTTCAGCTTTCTTGAAATCTTCCATGCGGGGTTAAAAAATCACACTCAAATGTCATGAGAACGAAGAAAGATAAATGTAACAACAGAAAGAAGTACTCAAAGCATTAAAAAAAAAAACTTAAAAGGGGTTAGAGAGAAGGAAAGCTGGTGACGACCTATGTCAATATTACTTTTCCATAAAGAGAGAGAGAAAAAAATAACAATAATTAACAAACAAAGAAAAAGAAAGGTGAACAAGACGCACTGAGGCTATAAGCTGCTTAAGCACAAAGGGAGAGAAAGAAAGAACCAAAAAAAGAGAAGAAAAGTAAAAGAAATAGAGAGAGAATGCAGAGATTAGCTCCATTAATGGAAGAACCAGTGGATCAAGAGGAACAAGAAGAAGAAAGAGGAGGAAGATCAACGAGATCGAAATCATGGAAGAAATGGATAAAGACACAATTACAGCTTATGGTCTTCCACAAAAAACCAGATATGAAGGTTCTTCTTAGTGTTCTTGGATGTCCTCTCTTCCCTGTCCCTCCTCTCTCAAAAATTTATCTGCAACAGGTACTTATACGTCATATATGTGTGTGATATTAATATTTTTTGGTGGGTAACTTTAAATTGGATTAGTTTATGGTTGTATTGTATAATCTTCTTTATGCATCTGAATGATCTTTCGTATTAATTAGTTCAAATGTTTTGGACATGCTTTCAAATTGGTGATAACTATTTACTTGACATTAAGTTTTCATCCATTACTTGACGACAGTTTACACCTTATAAATGGCTTTTGGTTATTTTTCAATGGAAATAATTCTCCTTTTTTCTTCCTATTCGAATATTTAAAAAGACGACATATGCATATGCAACGACTTTATATAGAAAGAAAATTTGCGGGTATTTGTTAACAATTTAGAAATAGTCTTCACATATTTTTTTCCGTTTTAATATTTGATTCCACAGAATAGAAAATATTCACAAGAATTTGGGTTATATTCGATTTTAGGTTTATAGTAGTCGTTGACCCCCAAGAGTTTATAGTAGTCCTATTATATTCTATATTTTCAAAGTTTTACTTATTTAGTTAAATTACTAAGAATGTATCTTGCTAGGTGAGATCCTATGAAAAGCTACCTATATTATCTATTATAGCTTCCACCCTTGAATTTTTAAACGAAATCATGATAGATGTGAGTTTTGCCAAAATATATGGACAATAGGCTCAACTACTTTAGTGTATATAAGCGAGCCAAAAATATACATTGCAAAATAAAAATAAATCAGTAAAAAAGAATAAGAATAGTCAATGCAAGAGAAAAAGTCTATCACGAGATCCATACATAATTCCGGGAGACATTAAACTATTCTTTTATAATGACCGTCTGGTTTTTTCAGATCTGAATTATATTATATTTTTTCTTATTTTATTTCAGTAAGAAAACATGATTTGTTACATTTGTACTAGGAGTTGACGGAAAAAGAAATCTAAATGGTATTGTGATATTCAAACTTATGAACCCCAAATTTAAAATAAATGTACATATCATAGTTTCAAATGTTTTTTGACAGACAAAATGAAAGGTTCAGATCCATGCATATATATATATATATGTGCATGTAAACCATACTAACACATAAGTATTATGATCATTAAAGGCATCATCATCAGCACAATACATAATACAACATTTCGCCGCAGCAACGGGATGCAAGAAGCTCGCAGGTGGAATTAAAAACACTTTTGTCACCGGAAAAATTACAATGACTATGGTGAATGACCTTACTGGCTCAGCCGCGGTTGGTAGTGCCTCGTCTGTGGCTCATAAGGGATGCTTCGTCATGTGGCAAATGCTACCGGAAAAATGGCTCATCGAGCTGGTTGGTGGCGGCCATAAGATTTCAGCCGGAAGTGATGGAGAAATTGCTTGGCGCTATACACCGTGGCTCGGTGATCACGCTGCTAAAGGGGCTATACGGCCTTTGCGACGTGCTCTTCAAGTAAGTATCTATGTTTTTTGTTATTTTCTGTTTGTATATGAATCATTTTTATTTATTTAGTCTAGAAAGAAACTAGGCAAATTATTTCTATGGAGACCTAATTACATATTTTGATAGAAAAAAATAAGAGAAATCAATCAGTTTTGTAAAAAAATCATTATCTACGCATACACTGTTTGATTATACACAAAATCTTTGAAGAAAAACTTGTAACGATATAGTTTTCCAGGATTTGAAGTAGGTGTACGTAAAGACACATCACACATAATAATTGTATATTGATTAAATTGCTTTAGGCTATAAAGAGATGATGTTGGATCTGACATTCTACTTTGGGGGATGCCTTTCTATAGCTTTCTATTGACATATCTTCTTCTTCTTTTTTTGCCTTAATCACGTGCTACGAATTGACTTTATCATGCGCTTATAAAAATGGATTAAAAGGTTGGGGCTTGGAACAGAGATTCAAAGTTAATGATATAGTTAATCACAACTTCATATAATTATTAGATCTTAGGGATAAAAACATTATGTGTTCGTGGTCCTCTTTTGTAGTACATGCATCAGTGTTAACAATAATACTTTACATCGTAATAAAAAAAAACTACACCTCTCTGTCGGTTTTAAATAATTATATTTACACTAAAATAATGAAGGTTTATATATGCTTGCTCTTATTCATGTAATGTCCGTCTATTTTGTATTTTTATATTTTGTTGTTTGGCTGTGGTCCAGAGTTCCGTCCGAAAGGACAACATGATAATAAATCTACAATATATATCCGAAATCTGAAAGAAATAATCAAAACTAATATATATGAATATCTCTTCTAGCAAGAATCTCAACAATCTTGCAAAATATTATTGATTATCGTTTATATACTTTGGTACTTTGTATTACATATGAATTGTTAAGGATAAATGTAAATCTACTGATGGAGATTGTCACTCTGAATATACACGATCGATCAGGGGTTGGATCCTCTAACAATATCATCAGTTTTTTCATCGGCACAATTCGTTGGAGAGAAAGAAATAAGCGGGAAAGATTGTTTCGTCCTCAAGCTATCAACCGACCAAACTGATTTATCAAGACGCAGCGACTCAACGGCTGAGATGATCAAACACGTCGCCTTCGGTTACTTCAGCCAGAAAAGCGGCCTCTTAGTTTGCCTTGAAGATTCTTCCTTAACTAGGTAACATTATTGCTATTTCAATTTTTGGCCTTGTTAGGGTTTCACGTTTACCAAACTCAACAAAACCTAACTTGTTCCGGTCCAGCTTAGGGTTTAATGATATTCACAAAATTTGGTGGTTATGTAGGATTCAGATACCGGGAACACTTGCGACGTATTGGGAGACTTCAATGTCCTCATGGATGGAGGATTATCGAGCAATCGAAGGCAGTGAAGTGGTGATTGCGCATTCGGGTAGAACAGATGTGTTGATATCGAGATTTGGAGAGACTCTCAAAGGAGGAATCTCTGTGACTCGAATGGAAGAGAGATGGACCATAGATGATGTTGCATTCGACGTGCCTGGTCTCTCCGTCGATTGTTTTATACCTCCTAAGGAGATGAAGATGGAGTTTCAACACCAAGACGGTCAACAACATTTCTTAGCTTATTAGAAGACGAGAGCCAAAATTGTAATAATATCAAAATTAATTAGAAAACTGTAAAAGGGGTGTTTTTGTCACGATTAAAACTTTTGGGGGCCATTTGTAAAACTATATAATTCATAGAACACTATGTTCCTACCTCCTTTAGTACAGTTAGTGAAAAAGACAGGAAAGAGATTGTGGAGCAATAACCCCAAAAAAATGTCGCGAATTGCTTTAGGTCGTTATAGCCGTTACTTCTCGCGCCTTAAACCTCTGCCTTACCTGAATAAGCCTTCTTCGCTTTCCTCGGCTGCTTCGAATCGAGATGGCGCTTGTCAGACCGGGCCGCCACCGATCCGGGTCGGACTCACCGAGTCAACGGGTCGGGCTGTTTTCGCAACTCGTAGAATTGGTTCTGGGGATCTTATACACACGGCCAAGCCCGTATTAGCTTGCCCTTCTCTTGTTTCGCTCGACTCCGTTTGCTATCTTTGCCTCAAGAAGCTCATGGGTTCTGCTAAATTCTATGATCGTGGAGTCTCGTATTGCAGCCAAGAGTGCCAAGAGAACGCAAAGGTCGTATTTTTATTTTATTTATCTATGAATTTTCCCTTAAATCTCTCTTATGCTGCGTGATTATTGTTCTTGTAATTGGATTGCTTCCCTCAATTACCGCTTTTGTTCTGTTCTGTCCCCGTGTGAAGTAGCGCTTACCAAATGTTCGACGAAATGCTTCAATGGAAAAATTGTTTCAGCTGCTATATTTTGATAGAGATGAATCATAACCCTGTATGTGTACTTTTGGGTTCGTGATATATATATTTTTGATGATTTATAGGGGTTTTATGAAGTCGAAACAAGAGCAGATTGGTCAAGTTTTGGTGATTATTGTAGGTATGATACTCAACCTTATCCTTCTGGTTTCTTCGCTTTTGCATATGCGCATTTACGCCATTATTGTACCAAGCTTCAAACTTTTTTTTCTTTTCCATTTGTGCATATTATCAAGTTCTTGAAGTTGCTCTTTGTTTTCCACATGGAAGACTTTTTTGTATGCTTTTGGATTGAATGTGTTTGTTCAGTTCCGCGCTGAGAAACTCTTATAATGTCTAGTACTTTCTTGTCTGAATAAAGAAAACTAAGGAACTCGTACCTGCTTGATATATCTAGTAGTCTGTCTTGCTTATGCGAAAGGCCATAATATGGTTCCTCAAATCTTTCCTCTGTTCTTGGTAGGAAATAGATACAGAAAGATTAATCTCTAATGATGACTAAACTCTTTTTTTTCTTTGTGTCAGGACACACAACTTCAAGTACCCGCTTATGGTCAAGAGGTTATGTTGCATGGTAATATCAGGTGCTCTGCCTGCTGACTCTCTTGACATACTTCAACCCGCTGCTTTGTCTTCTGAGATGATTTCAAAGGTGAGTTATTGAGGATGAAAAACAATACAGTAATAATATATTTTGAATCTTCGTAGTCAAAAGATGCAAACTTTGAATTATATTCCCGGAGTTTCTCGTAGTATTCGAATTAATTGTTCATGCATTACACCATGTGAAGCTCACCTTGTCGCTCTATTATTCATCACATCCATGAGTAATTAAAAAAAATCTCAAGATGAATTTATTGGTCCTACAAAGTAGTTTGTTGCCCAGATGATGATCACTGGCTTGATATTGTTTCAGATAGAAGACGGTTATGGTTTGCTCTGGAATGCATTCAGGAAGGCAAATTTCAAGGATGACGATGTTGCCTGTATCCTTGGAGCTAATTTGCTTGTACTTCAAATCAATTTGATCTCAACTGTTCTGGATTTCATCTCTCTGCTGTTTATAGCCCTTAACATCTACAAGTTTTAACTAAACAATGGTATACGGCTGTTCTCGCCCGGATTCGTATCAATGCATTTCGTATTGATTTGGTTGGAGGCTCATGTGGCGAAGACCTTCTGTCACTGGCTGCAGCCTCTGTTGAAGGTGAAGGTGCAGTCGGCCATGCCGTTTACATGCTGCCATCCTTCTACAATCATGACTGTGGTAATAATATTCACTTGTTCCTTTCTTTTGTGATGACTATTAACAAATTTGTAGAAGTAGAAGTTTACGGAAAAGAAAGTGATGACTAGTTTGAATGTGCACAGATCCAAATGCACACATATTGTGGTTGCAGAATGCAGATGCAAGGTTGATGACTCTTCGCGATGTGGAAGAAGGTTTGGTCTTTTTATTCTTACAAACTGAGATTCCCTGTTAGCATGAATCTTGTGGGCATTTACACTGCTTACATTTGCAGGTGAAGAGCTTCGGATATGTTATATAGATGCAAGCATGGGATATGAAGCTCGGCAAGCACTACTCTCTCAAGGCTTTGGCTTCTCCTGCAACTGCTTACGCTGCCAATCAGGGGACTGAGATTAACTCTTTCCTCTCTGGTCATCTTCACTTTTCATGTATCTGTTGTAGTAAGTGAGAAGACGAAGACAACAATAATACATGCATGTATCGAGTAAAATGTCTAAACTCATGTAATTCTACTAAACACTGTTATTATCAAATGTTACATTCTAAAGAAATCAGAGTTTTCTCATATTATACATGAGTTAGAACACGAGTTCACATGCTATGAGGACAATCAAACATGTTGATGCATACAATTGAGCAATGTGGTTTATTACATGATCTTTATTGGGCTTTTTTTGGTGCAAAATGGAGCAAAATAAAATCTTGTTGAATCCAAACAACAAAGATCTAGACGAAAAAACATACCTTCACCATATGAGCTTTCTCATACTTTGGTTTTATGGTAAGAGACATTTCGTTTTTGTTTCCCAACTTTTAAAAGAATCTGTTAACGCTTATACAAAGAGATATATATATTTTTTTTTATTAAAACGGTTTCGATCCGCCTGAAGATTCCAAGTTGGAATTTCCAACTATCATTGAGATACAATTATATCACTAAAGAAATTTATACATCAACTTTTTTTTTAATGCTTCAGGCGGACCGAAACCGTTTTAAATACTTTAATAGTGAAATGCAAATACTCTAAACTTCCAATGAATTCGAACAAATATCAAACAATATAATAGATGCATTTAAAAATGACCAAATCCCATTATTGGTTTAATAAAAGCTTAACAAGATAATCGAACAACAACAACAGAAGAATCAAAATACAAAATCATCAAAAGAAATAATCGCAAACATTAATTCAAAAAAGAAAGAAAGAAATAATCGCAAGCATGTAACTTGGTAACGAAACCAATCAAAAATCAATAGTAGGGGGTTTTGTAGACATATGGTGGTGGTGGAGACTTGTAAGTGACCTTAGGAGAAGGCGAGTAATATGTTGGAGGTGGTGGAGAGTTGTATACATATGGTGGTGGTGGAGAGCTGTAGACATATGGAGGTGGTGGAGACTTATAGGTGACCTTAGGAGAAGGAGAGTAGTATGGTGGAGGTGGTGGAGAGCTGTAAACATATGGTGGTGGTGGAGACTCATAGGTGACCTTTGGAGAAGGAGAGTAGTATGGTGGAGGTGGTGGAGAGCTGTAGACATATGGTGGTGGTGGAGACTTATAGGTGACCTTAGGAGAAGGAGAGTAGTATGGTGGAGAGCTGTAAACATATGGTGGTGGTGGAGACTTATAGGTGACCTTTGGAGAAGGAGAGTAGTATGGTGGAGGTGGTGGAGAGCTGTAAACATATGGTGGTGGTGGAGACTCATAGGTGACCTTTGGAGAAGGAGAGTAGTATGGTGGAGGTGGTGGAGAGCTGTAGACATATGGTGGTGGTGGAGACTTATAGGTGACCTTAGGAGAAGGAGAGTAGTATGGTGGAGGTGGTGGAGAGCTGTAGACATATGGTGGTGGTGGAGACTTATAGGTGACCTTAGGAGAAGGAGAGTAGTATGGTGGAAGAGGTGGAGAGCTGTAAACATATGGTGGTGGTGGAGACTTGTAGTGAACTTTAGGAGAAGGAGAGTAGTATGGTGGGGGAGGTGGAGAGCTGTAGACATATGGTGGTGGTGGAGACTTGTAGTGAACCTTTGGAGAAGGAGAGTAATATGGTGGAGGAGGTGGAGAATTATGCACATACGGTTTTGGATGTGGCGTGTATTTAGGGCCTTGTCTTCTATATTCTGGTGGAGGAGGTGATGATGTCGAATAGTATGGAGAATACTTTTTGGGTAGATGTGGTGATTTGTGTTGATGAACCGGGGAATTATATTGTGGTGTTGGAGGTGATGAGTAAGGATATGCTGCAGCAGCAATGGCACTAAAAACCACAACGAAAACCATGCAATGGCTTAATCCCATCGTTCTTGAGGATCCCATCTTACTCATAGCTGCTTTTGTAGTTATTTCTTTTTTGTTGTTGTTGTTATGATATAGGTTAACATGGAAGCTATTTATATATAATCGATTTTGTATAAAATAGTATATTATCTTCCACCCATTTGGGTTCGTGTGTGGCACTTTGAGACACATTTAGAGGACGTGCTAAGGTGTTAGTTTGAAAAAGATATTTGATTTGTGGGGAATCTGAAATTTATCATATTCTCTTGCAACTTTCAATTAGTTAAAGTTGTTTTCTTATCTGAAGTTTTTTCTTATTTCTTCTTATATATATCGACAAACTTAAATAAAATGAACAAAACAAGCCTTTAATTGATGATTCTTTTAGCCACAAAGAATATATTTTTGTTTCATAACATTGATGTGACGAAAGCGAAATTTATTTCAGTATTTTACCAGTTAATTGTCTTTAACATGAGACGATCAAAAACTTTATAAGATTCTCTGAACCGATTAAATTTTAAAAAATTTAGTGGTTACGAAACAGTACTGTTGATTTGTATAATAATCGACTAGTCCGCACCATGTCTAGTAAATAATACTATATTGTTTTGTTTCTTTCACCTTGTATTTGGATTCCTCATCAACGCGTCGGGTCTATTTTTCTTATTGTAACATATACTGATACATGCACAGATACACGATCTGGCAACGTGTTTTTTTACATGATATATATCTAGGGTTTTTCTTTTTACTCTATTAATTAACATGGAAGATTTAAGCATATATATGGAGTTTTTGTTTTTGTTGTATACAGGTACGTAACGAACAAATCAATATGGCACTTTGTCATCGAGAGCAACATTTAATATAAGGAAACTCTTAATTAACACGATCGTACTCGTAGACGCAAAAAAGAGAAGAAAGAAGAATCGTGCCGGTGAGGAAACAAAGATGTGACATATCACATTTTACCATCTAACAGTATTAATTTGAGGGATCCACCTACAAAAAAAAATTGTACTATATGTTAATTCATGGTTGTTCAGGAATGATCATAAGAAAAAAAATTGTACTTAGATCACGAGAAAAGATTTAAGGCATAGCCTCATAGGCCATCAAAAGTCTCGAGCACTATTTAAAATAGAAGTAGGAACCTCAAAGATATATTTATACTATTTTGACATCGAACAAATGTACTAAAGGCTAAAGTTCTTCACAAAACATTGACATGACTTATCAATGACCGTAGTTCAACGGGTAGAAATGATCAAAACGAATCCGATTTAGAATTCCTTTTAGCCACTAAAATCACTACAAAGGAAACAATCAAATACCACTGTTTAATCCGTCACTAAATTCGTTAGATACATTTTTATTTTTCATCTGTTGAATTTTTAAAGAAAATCTTTGAAACTGTATTTCACAGTCACATTTCCGCTATTTAAATTCGAAATAAATGTTTACAATTAATAGGTTTTTTTCATAACAAATTAACAACCAAGATCGTAGTTAGAATTTAGTCTTTAATATATATACTCTCTCTATATAAATCTTTTATATTCATGCAATCCAAATACTACTGATGGCAAAAAGGTAGAATGATCTAGTATAGTTTATTCTGTTGATTTGTCAATAACATGTGTTTATCCTGTGTTTGAATACAGTAAAACAAACTACTGGGCTACATATCATGTATTATGTATAGTTTTGTTTATTTTTCTCTCGTTATATACAATATAACAAGACTATATATACAGAATATATAATTAGCAGAATAAAACATACAGTTAGAAAGAAAGAAACTATGTGGATACTAACGAAAATATAAATGTGCGTATTAGTACATTACAATTTCATGTCATTCACATATGTACATACCCCATCGGGAATTAAATGCAAGAAATATAAAGAAGACCGTACTTACAAGTTGCAAATTTGGCATACAAAGCGAGAGTATGCACTTGACTTCGCACTTAAGAGAAACTACCAAAAACATACGACTCTCAACAAATTTTCTCTCTTCTCTCTTCTTAGCCTCCAGAGCCACCACCCTCGATCGCCGTATCAAAATGAAGATTCATGACTTCATGAACATCGACTCTTTCTCTCCAAAGGAAAGACCACCGATTCGCCTTTTCGGGTTTGAGTTTGGAACTTCTCATGAAGAATCTGAGCTCAAGGAAAATTACTCCGAGACCAATAAAAGCATCAACGAAATCAGTACCACTAACAATAACAAAGACAAGAGATTCAAGTGCCACTATTGTTGCCGGAACTTTCCTACTTCACAAGCACTAGGCGGCCATCAAAACGCTCACAAGAGAGAGCGTCAACAAACCAAACGCTTCCACCTCCATTCAAACGCAGCCACTTTCTTCCACCGTCACCAAGACCATGTTGCTGCTTATAAATTCTTCGAGGATCACTTTCGCTTTGGAACTGGTCGGATCAACGGCGAGAGATTAGGGTTATGGCGTAGGTATAACTCATC
Source organism: Thlaspi arvense (assembly GCA_911865555.2). Lineage (NCBI taxonomy): Eukaryota > Viridiplantae > Streptophyta > Magnoliopsida > Brassicales > Brassicaceae > Thlaspi > Thlaspi arvense. The sequence goes on along the minus strand of OU466862.2, from coordinate 67,843,265 downwards.
AGCAAGATTCAATCGTGACCCTTCATCGTACAATAGATATATGCCTTTGTTCATCGGTGATCACCAGACTAGACCGACGTATGTTGGTGGTGGTAAGAGCAGGCATGGTTCATTCTTCGAGTCCAAGACGAATGTATCAGATCACGTGAGTTTGGATCTACGCCTCTAAGTTCTTAACTTCTTAGATCTCTAGTTCTTTTTTCTCTTCTTTTTTCATAGTTTTTGTTTTGTTTACCTACGATATAGTTAATCTCCATAGACATCATATATATTTTTGCGGTTAAACTACTCCATGCAGATGAAATAAAGAACTCTCAACGGTGAGCTTGTGTATTCATTTAAATGGAACTAGAACGTGTTACAAAATTTTGTGTCCAACTCATGAAATATGACCGAGTAATCTATTGGAATTTCTATTTTAGAACATTATTAGATCTGTATCTAAAATTTGAAACATTCAAACAAAAAAAGGCGATTCAAGATGTTTTAAAAGAATATGAATGAATACCATTGAAACTGATATTGGACTCAAATAGCCAACTCTGTTTCCTTGGAAGCAATGTGTCGGCCTAAACAAACCAATACACATATATGATTTGAACATAGAATAAATCACAAGCTAATAAACGTATGAACTGAGAAGTTTAACTAGAATGATGTACTTTCTTGAATCTATGATTAATTCGAGGAAACTAAACATCAGATTTGCAAAACAAATTATTAATGTGTGTGATGTGAGAAAAGACGGTGGTGGGTACATGTATCGTCCTATATCGATTTTAATTTCAATCTAACTTCGGTTGTACAAAGTACAAAGGCAACGTTTCATAATAAACAAAGGAAATTTCATGTCCCACAGTTTAAAAATCCCCCCTAAAAATTAAATTGGCAATGAGAAAAAAGGCAAGAGTAAAGGACGTTTATTTTCCCATTTTATTTGGCTCACCCGCTCACCCATTTCCATATCTACTTTTGGGTGAAACATATAATCAAGTGCTTAGATTCTATGTACTATATGTATAACATGAGAAATATTAGCAGGTGATTAATTTGATCCAAGGGAGAAGGATCTCTCTATTTTGTCTTTTCAGAATATCTGACCATTCGATCGTTAATTTTGATAACTGTGGGAAATCATACATTTTTCAATCGTTTATAAGCTAAAGCAAACAGTGTGTCGTTTTTCATATAGTAAAACGGCATCAGTAGTGCATGCTATGCCGTTTTAAATTAAGCTAAAACAGTGACATTTTAAAAGTAGACTGTATATCGTATCGCCGTATAGGAAATCAAAGCTGTGTGTGTCTTTTGCGAAATGGCGACCGCGATGCCGCTATTCGCCTCTTTCAAGTACGCCGATAGCCTTACCGTCGTCGGAATCTCCTTCTGCACGGCCTTGGTCTGCGAAGCAATCTCGTGGATCCTAATCTACCGCACGAGCTCCTACCGATCCCTGAAATATTCGATTGACAAGGCCTCGAAGAAGCTGGAGACGATGAAGACCGATAATCCTTCCTCGAAGCTAAACATCAAGAAGTCGAAGACGAAGAAGATAGATCGCGTGGAGACCAGCCTGAAGGAGTCGAGCAGGGATCTCTCGCTCTTCAAGTTCAAATCGGGCGCCGTCGTGGCTCTGGTTCTCTTTGTGGTGTTCGGCCTGTTGAACTCGCTCTTCGAAGGGAAAGTCGTCGCGAAGCTTCCTTTCCACCCGATCACGATCGTGAGGAAGATGAGCCACAGGGGACTGAAAGGCGACGATTCCACGGATTGCACCATGGCTTTCCTTTATCTTCTGTGCTCCATCAGCATAAGGACCAATCTGCAGAAGTTCTTGGGCTTCTCCCCGCCGAGAGGAGCTACCGGTGCTGGTGGGTTGTTCCCCATGCCGGATCCAAAGACGAATTGATCAGGTCAAGACCTGATTTTTCTCTGTAATTTTGTGGTTATTGAATTGGGTAGCTAATTCTGAGCTCGTTGCTCTGAAATTTCCATGGATTCTCACTGGTTGTTTTAGTTGAAACATAATGAATGAATTTGTTGCGAAACGCTTTCAAAGCTTCAAGCTTTGTTCTTCTGATCTCTGCTTTCTTAATTCTGGGAATGTTGATTATATCTAGAGATTTTAAAATCAAGTTGGGAGATTCAAAGAGGTAGTTTGCACAAGAGAGACTTTATTTGCCTTTGAGATACTTCCTTTACAGTATTATCAACAAACAAAAAAAGAGTCGAGCATTAGAATGGAAATTAGGATTTGAAACAAAATGCACAAACTCAAAATCACGAATCTCAAATCGATTATTGCAACTCGAATCATACTTTTAAGTTCCAAAATGATCGATTTGTCTTGTCTCTGATACTGAGTCAGATATATCTCCTTGGGATTTTCTCAACTTAGCAACAAGAACCCACATATTAGCAAGTTCGTTCTCTAGATACGCTTCTCTTTGTTTCGACTCTTCTACTCTTCTCTGTAGCTCCGCTTCTCTTTCTACTTTCTCAACAAGAGCAGCTTCAAACGATGCTTCACGTTCCTTCCTCATACTCAGTTCCATCAGCGAGCTGTCTTGCTCTTTCCTCTTTACAAGACTCTCTCTCCTTCCATTCCTCAGGTTTCCTGACTTGCCTCGCGGTGTAACGGAGCTCTTATGCGCTGCTGCTGCCAGATCAGCTGCTAGCCTCCCATTGTGAGTCATGAGTCTTGTTACTTCCTCAGACAATGCCTTGAGCTCAACAGCAGCCGCTGAAGCAAGCCCTTTCGCATATGAACTCTCTTCAGCGAGTTTCTGGCTCCGGAGTTCTAGTTCTTCCTTCAGTTCACTTAGTTCTGCAGCTTTCAGTTTAAGCTCCTCGATCTCAAATGCCTGGTCATGTCTCCGTCAGACAGTGAATATAATATGTTTAGATTTGCCAAGATCAACTATAAGGGAAGAGGAAGATCGGTGAAATATGGGAGTTTTACCTGTGCTTGTATGACTTTTTCGTCATTTTTGTTTGGGGTCTCAAAAGATTGTTGCATGTGGCTTGTGATATCCCCCAGTTCCAGGGCGTCAGAAAGCTGCTGCTTTAGGTTTGCAACCTCTTCTTGCAATGATTCACATACACATGTCTGCAGAAAAGAGTTAATTAGTTACAGAGATACTAGCTTCGAAGGTTTCTAGATACGCTGGAATTGGGGTAAGGGATGAGGTATTATCTGAACCTTTTGGTTGAGTTGTTCCTGAATGATTCGATTTTCTGCAGCTTTAACCTGTAAATAAAATGAAAATGTATCAGGCAGGTTTCAGCAAAGCCATCTTAGGTGCAGTATCAATCAAGAGACGAAGTTACTGTGTAAACAGAGGGCTTCAGCACCTCGAGTTCAAAACATTTCTCATTTAGTTGAGTCCTCATTTCAGAAACAGCCTGAAGATAAGAGAGAAACCCACTTGAGAAAAAAATCGAAAATCATAGATAAATGGCAGACCAAAAAACCTGAACTGGATAATCCACCTGCACGATATCGGACTTATCCAATGCATCATGTGATGCTATTACAAAATCCAGAATTTGTTTCCCCAACTTAGCAATCTGGTCGTTCTTCGACTTGATGTCGCCATCGAGGTTTATAATCTCTGCCTGCATAATTCCAAAGACAACCCCAGGAAGGTAAATACTGTATGTGCATAATCTGACTGAAAATTTGATATCGATCATGAACAGAATGTAAAGATTACTTTAATTTCTTCATTTTGAGGGGCTTTGGCAGCCTCTTCTGACAACAGTTTGAAAGACCTTGATTGTAGCGCCATCTCCTCAGACAAAATCTTTTGCTGTTCCCTCAGTATTTCCATCTGATCAATCATTTTTCTTCTAGTCTGTGACCAAGAACATAATGACTTAAAAATCGTGCATTCAGTTAGTTGTTCTCAAGAGACCTATATGAGATGTAAGAGAGTCTCCATGTACCTCAGGTGTCTCTAACTCATGAAAACTGCTTCCGTGAGCTTCTTTGTCTTCCCTAGGCTCTAAGTTTTGATCCGCCAATGGTGATCCTTCTGAAAGTCTAGATTCTGTATGAATATTACTGCCTCCCCCTTCAGGAGTTGACGGTGTGCTATTTGACTTGACCGCACTCGCCTTGTCGCTGTTGCTTGATCCCCCTAAACTGTTGTCTTTTTTCTGATAGTCAAACAGTAATGAGAGAAAAGTTGGCAAGAGAGGCAACGCCGGAAAAAAAAAAAATAGAATGAAGACAATCTACTAAAAGAGAATGAGGCTGTGTATAAGGTTATGATGTTAAGGGAAATGCTCAGAAGTTTATCAAAGCCATATAAATGCTAGATTCACCACATGTGTACCTTAAGTTTCAACCAATTCAGCAGTCCATGTTTCCTGGTTTTCTTTTCTTCTCTGAACGCATCATCTATAATCTCAGGACTGCCTTCACGAGAAACATAGAATTCAAGGTTCTCATCATCCATCAAGTCCCGCCTCTTGTATGGTAGGTAAGCAAGCTGGCCATGCATTATCAACTAAGATCAGCCAAATCATAATAATCGCCTGACATGCTGTTGGGAAATTGACCATTTCAACGTTTAGTAAAATGGTCCAGCCTAAACAAGTGACTCTACCTCCTCTTCTCCAAATGAGTGTCTTCTCCGAAGGTCAACACGATATGAAAACCGCGATTTTTGTGGGGTTTTAGTAGACACGAGAATTAATTTTGTCAGGCGTTGGATTCGACTCAAGAGAGCTGCTTTAGCATCTTCCTCTTCCTCTAGCTTTTATAATCACATCAAAAGAAAAGCACGCAAAGCACATTTCAAGTCTCCCAAACTGAAGCGCGATATAGTAAAGTATCACAGGTCCATTGCAAACGTTTAAGCAGGGATCAGTGACAGGAAAACGTACTTTCTGCTTCAGGAGAACAATATTATCTTCACTAATATCCTTTAACTGGGAAACTGGCTTAATTCCTTGTTTAAGCTCTTCCAACTCTTCCTTGAGTTGGCGAATCTCGTGTTGGTACTTCTTGATTAATGATTTCTCGTCAATTATCTGTATTTTTCAGAAAAAAAAATTATATGGTTAGAAATCAAGAAAGAACTTCAGTGAAGACATGCACTGAGATGAGAAAATAGATGTAACTAAGACCTTGTTCTGTGCGGCTCGAATCTCGATATGCTTTGCGCGATGGGCAAATTTCAAAGTGTTGTGTGTTTCTTCGGAGCTGCTTGATGCAGGAGTCACTGTACATATGAGCTGCCATATCCAGATGGAACAATCAATTAGTGAAGTCGATCAAATTTTTTTCTGGCAACAAGAAGCTAATGTACATCTCTAACAATACTTACAGATACACGTCCATGACCACTTAATGAGGACTGAAGCAGCCTGGTTAATTTAGAGTCCCTATATGGTACGTGACTAGCCTTCCTATCTGTAAGCTTCGATATTACCTACAAAATTACGAAAGAACAATCCAGCTTCAGCTTAAGGGAGATTATTTAGCATAATGACTGGAAGGCAAAAACCAACCAAGGTTTACAGCTGAAAAAGGAAGAAAAACAATCTAATGGGCCTATTTTACAAGAAAGTGTCAAAGAAGTTCTTAAGTTCAACTAAGCTACGAAAAACTATTGTTGCTTGGAGAAAACAGTGATAGCCAAGAACTCACAGTCCCTAAAGTCAGCAAACTTTTATTTATATAAGACCCTTCCTTTCGCCTTAGACCAGTGGTTTCAGCCTTTGAGCTCTCGGAACCTGCCAGGTCAATGAGGTTCTGCAGATAATAAGCGAAATTATGGCCAGTTAATCAATGGTTTACCTTCAAGCGTTCAGAAAGTACAACAATGAAATCAAAGTTGAATATGGTCCAGAGTTGAAGCAAAAGTAAGCTTTAACCGACCATAAAAGCACAGGATAATAACAAAGCCACATACCAGCTGCGAGAGGTGTACAGCTTCACCTCCATTAATTTCACCCAAGGGACTACTCTCTATGGTCTGCATCCAACCAGTTTTAACATCTTTCAGAAACGGTATAGCTATACAATAAGTCACAATGCTTTTGAAGAGAAAAATAAACGTACCAGGGTAAACATTGTATGACTCCGGCTGCTGAGCAAATTAAAACTTGTGGATCCAATATGTCGATGCTCTGTCATCAAACATAAATTCTATCAAGATGACTTGCATGATAAGCAAAAGAATGAAGAAAAAAGTACTAAATGCACGAGAAGGATTATGTAAGGAAACTAGTGGAATCAAGAAAGAGAAACATGGAAGCGCCTACCTTCTCCAGCTGCTATAAGAGAAAGTGCATGAGCAGGGGATAGCACAACTTCTTCTTTAATCCCTTCAATAAAGGTTCCCTATAATCGGCAAGAAAGAGAGGTTCAATGTAGAATCTTAGAGGGAAAGACACTCAAAGCAATAGAAGTAGTCAAGTTTTTACTAACTTTCTTAGGCCATACAAGAGTTAAGAGAAGCAACTTCAAATCTAGTATACTCGAATAAGAAAATGTGATCCAGGACATTCAAATATTGATAATCTGGCCATTTTTCACATCGTATTTGCAGGATCACAGAGAATTTCATTTAATAAGAAAATGGAACAAGTAAAAATGGTGTGCAAGGTTTTGAGTTTCTATGATGAGCACTATAGTCACAAGAAATGTGTTATGAGACAATGAAATCAGGCACTATGCATGTTACCAACAGAAAAGTAGATAAGAGGATCCAAACTGAAACAAGTACCTGCTCATCTTCTCTGATCCTCAAATTTTGTCCTACCGGGTTCAGTAAATCATTGACAACCTGACGTAAAATACCCCGTTTAGAAAAATTAAGTAGAATCAAAAGCAGAATCTGACTATCATTCAGCACCACTTGTGAAGTTGACGATAGGGAATCAAGAGGAGAACAGGAAGTAGTGAGTAGCACCTCATTATAAATTTCCAAGTAGGAAACACGTAGGAGAAATTCTCGCCTTGGTGTCTGCAAGAAAAAAAAAATATATATGATGTTTGTAGCACTCAGGCCAGGGAATTCGACTGATCAACATCCTAAGAGGTACCTCTTGTATAATGCTGAAAGCATCTTTCACGGCTAATGGTATGATTCCAGGAGATCTTTGGTCCCCCTAACATTTGAACCAAACAAAACTGTCTTCATGAGATAAATCTGTTCCTATGTCATGCACATCTTTGAAGCCACACGTAAACATGTTCTCTAAAACGACGTGTATAAAATTGTTATTAGTGAATCTTACATGCATAGTGTGAGTTTTTCCACTGCTTGTCACTCCGTATGCAAAAATGGTCCCTGTGGTTGGATGAACACTCAAAGTCACTACATTTCCTAATCAATTGGCAATTAAATCTAACTCAAAATTGTTCTAGAGACTAAGACAAGCACTAGATACAGTCTGCCAACTCAAAGATCTCATGTTCCAAATGAATCACCAGATTCATGATACTGGTGCTTGGGGTAAGCTTTGATATAATATAAATAAGTATATCTTTTACTCTTCCAAGAATTCCTATCTAGATCGGCCACCAAAAAGGTGTTTACTCTGTCATTTTTAACAACAACAAAAAACGTGTTTACTCCATACCATTTGTCCCTTCCATAGCACCATTAACGACATGTTGAGCAGCAACATCATAGACTTGGCGTGTTGTTGTTGTAGGCCCAAAAACACGGTCTGCAAGAAAGGAGAGAACTTCATGAAAACAGCTTAGCAGATCGGAATCTGACATTCATTCATGGTGCATGAAACTTCAATCTGTGACACAATACTTGTATACCTCCATTGATATTCATGAGTGATGCAACGCTCTATATACAACATTTATGATACTTACAGAAATTCGTGACACTAATCAGAGTGTTAAAACTAACCATAGGCGTAAGCTATTGACTGATTATTCTCATTCCGCACAATAGTTTCCCCGTCTGCATACCACGCAATCTCCTCCCCTCGGCGGATTTCCCTTGGACTGCGTCAAGCATAAACAAATGTCAAATTCAGAGAAGTAAGATCATCAACTCAGTGTTTGAATGCTATACAGTGAGTCACCACCATTCACCTGAGTGGACGGAAACGAACAGTCACTGTGACGTTTTCTTTGGACTGCGAAGCAGGAGGATGCGTATGGTGTAACAGAGGCTTGCTTCGAGCAGATGAAGAAGTAGGGGAGATATGGCTATCCACAGATGTCGAGGTTGTTGAAGATGCAGGGGAACCATCAGCCTTTAACTTGCTAGACCCAGATTTTCTTGGCTTTGGTACTTGTCTTGACGCCATTACAAACAAATTTCCAACTTCCGGAGACTGAAAAATAACATTTTTTATCAATAAAACAAAAATCAGTGATTGTTCTTAAGATTGAGCAGACGAAAATCCACAAGAAAACACATAGACCCACTAGCAAATTTAAACGGCAGCATTGAAATGGGCAGTTTCAATCTCTCAACTTTCCAGGAAACCAAAATGCCTAAGAACAATTTGAGAAAAAAAAAGATACAAAATTTGGATACAAACAATGGAGGATTAATTGCGAAGCGAATCAGAGAATCACAATCGCAGGAAGACGGAAAGTGGACGTATAAGAATTACCCAATTGCCACTTACAACACTTGGACAAAAAAATGCGGGTTTAGGTTTCATTTTTCTCAGGTAAAGCAAACGGCATTACAGAAAAATTCCAACACAAGAGACGAAAAAGGCCAGAGAGGCAGCAAGTGGTTACCTCAACAGTGAATCAATGAAGCATCGCCGCCGCTAAAAGCCGAATCGCATGCAAAAGAAAATAAAAAGGATTACGCGAGAGAGAGAGAGAGAGAGAGAGAGTGAGAGTGATTACGTACAAGAACCGGCACTTAAGACAAGTATCATTGTCACTAATCAGTTCGTTGATTGCGATTGTAAAGAGGGTTTACTTTTTAAAATCTCGCTTGCCTTTGAAGCGATTATAGCTTAATCCTAAACAAAAAACTACTCTCTCATTTCTCAAATTGTTTATTCCGTTATCCTCGTAAATTGCAAATTTGTAATCATATAAAACAATAAAACATCATAAAGGAGAGAGAGAAAGAGACGAAGAAGAGTATCACATACATGTATATGTACGTATCTGTCTTCACGTATAGGACTCGGATACTGTGAGGAGGAGAGGAGAGCCGAATTTTTTATCTCTATACTTTTACAAAACCCAAAATGTAAATAACTTACAAACTGTGGGTAAAGTCAATTAACTCGCTATGATTATTCCATAGTGAAGTAAATCTAAGTGTATTAAATTTTTATGAATATAGAGAAAGTAAATAATGAAAACTAGAATCTGATCATTACAAAAAAAGTTTTGGTAGAGAATATATTTGCTTTTGAAGATAATTGAACAAACATATAAATTGGTCAATTTTTGTTTTTTGAAGCCTTATTTGTAAAAAATCATTTTTTCTTGTCCTTAATTTTTTTCACCGGAATAAAGAGGAAATATGTTTCCAATTTTCATCCTGATTGATGATAATAATAAGAAAAATATTTTTCCATCCAATTTATTAGCTTTCAAATATAAACTTAGTTAAATAAAAAAGTAGATTTTTTTTTCCCAATATTTTTGGATTCCAACATATTCATTTGCCCGCCGAGGAAAGTCCAAAAGAGCCCATCTCTCTACTCCTTCACACTACTCTCTCACTCGCCCACTCTGCAATTCTTTCGATTCAAAAACCAAATTCAATTAAAATTGGAAGAAGAAGAACGAAAAAAAGGAAAAAGATAAATCAAAAGGTGAAAATCGAAGAAGAAAAGCGAAAAAGGGCTAATGGAGGACGACGATCAGCAGAAGGCTGCAGATCTAGTACAGGAGCTTGTTCTTCGTCTTCTCTCCCAAAACCCTCAAACCCCTAATCCCGATCCCAATTCTCCCGCCTTCCTCAAAACCCTTCGTTACGCCTTCCGCATCCTCTCCAGCCGCCTCACTCCCTCCGTCGCCCCCGACGCCACCGCCATCGCCGAGTCCCTCAAACGCCGCCTCGCCACTCAAGGTAAGTCCTCCGACGCCCTCGCCTTTGCCGATCTCTACACCAAGTTCGCCTCCAAGACTGGTCCCGGCAGCGTCAACAATAAATGGGCTCTCGTCTACCTGCTCAAAATCGTTTCTGACGATCGTAAATCGGCTATAAACGGTCTCGATTCGTCGGTTCTGCTACCCAATTTGGGGCTCGGCGATGCCGCGTCGTCGCTAGGTAACGGGCTTCTTCGCGGTGGAGAGGCTAAGAAGAAGGATTGGAGTAATGGGGTTCTGTTGGTTAGTAAAGACCCTGAAAATTTGAGGGATATTGCGTTTAGAGAGTATGCGGCTTTGGTTAAGGAAGAGAATGAAGTTACGGAAGAGGTTCTCGTTAGGGATGTGTTGTACGCTTGCCAAGGCATTGATGGCAAGTATGTGAAATTCAACAGCGAAATAGATGGTTACGCGGTGCTGGACTATGTTAAGGTACCTCGAGCCACGAGGATTATGGTCCGTATGCTCTCTGAGCTTGGCTGGTTGTTTAGGAAGGTGAAGACTTTTATCTCCGAGAGTATGGATCGGTTTCCAGCTGAAGAAGTGGGAACTGTTGGGCAAGCGTTTTGTGCGGCATTGCAGGATGAGCTCTCTGATTACTATAAGTTGTTGGCCGTGCTCGAAGCGCAGGCCATGAATCCTATTCCTTTGGTTTCTCAATCTGCCGGCTCAAGCAATTACCTTTCCCTGAGGAGACTTTCGGTGTGGTTCGCGGAGCCCATGGTGAAAATGAGACTGATGGCTGTTTTGGTCGACAAGTGTAAGGTACTGAGAGGTGGGGCGATGGCTGGGGCTATCCACCTGCACGCACAGCACGGTGATCCGCTTGTTCACGAGTTTATGATGAGTTTGCTCCGATGTGTGTGTTCTCCATTGTTTGAAATGGTGAGAAGTTGGGTTCTAGAAGGGGAGCTGGAAGATACTTTTGGTGAATTCTTCGTCGTGGGTCATCCGGTTAAAGTCGATTCGCTTTGGAGGGAAGGTTATAAGCTCCACCCAGGGATGCTTCCGTCTTTTATTTCACCGAGTCTTGCTCAGAGAATTCTGAGAACTGGGAAATCTATAAACTTTCTTCGTGTTTGCTGCGATGATCACGGGTGGGCTGATGCAGCTTCAGAAGCAGCAGCTGCCTCTGGGACGACGACTAGGCGTGGAGGTCTCGGGTATGGTGAGACTGATGCACTTGAGCATCTTGTTACTGAGGCGGCAAAGAGAATCGACAAGCATCTGTTGGATGTTCTGTATAAGAGATATAAATTTAAGGAACACTGTCTTGCGATTAAGCGTTATTTACTACTTGGTCAGGGTGATTTTGTCCAGTACTTGATGGATATTGTAGGACCTAAGCTTTCTGAGCCAGCCAATAATATCAGTTCATTTGAGCTAGCTGGGTTTCTTGAAACAGCAATAAGGGCATCTAATGCGCAGTATGATGACCGTGACATGTTGGACAGGCTGAGGGTAAAAATGATGCCTCATGGCAGTGGAGACAGAGGTTGGGATGTATTCTCATTGGAATATGAGGCCAGGGTTCCACTAGATACGGTGTTTACTGAGTCTGTTTTGTCCAAATACTTGAGAGTGTTCAATTTTCTCTGGAAGTTGAAAAGGGTGGAGCATGCTCTCATCGGAGTCTGGAAGACCATGAAACCAAATTGCATCACTTCTAATTCATTCGTTAAGCTCCAAACATCGGTGAAGTTGCAGCTGCTCTCAGCCCTGAGGCGGTGCCAGGTTCTGTGGAATGAAATGAACCATTTTGTGACCAACTTTCAGTATTACATCATGTTTGAGGTGTTGGAGGTGTCATGGTCTAATTTCGCAAAAGAAATGGAAGCTGCTAAAGACCTCGATGATCTTTTGGCTGCACATGAGAAGTACCTCAACTCCATCGTTGGAAAATCTCTTCTGGGTGAACAGTCCGAGACCATCCGCAAATCACTCTTCGTCCTCTTTGAGCTTATATTACGGTTCAGGAGTCATGCAGATCGTTTGTATGAAGGAATTTACGAGTTGCAAATAAGGTGATTTTTTTGTCTTAAAATCTATTTATATTTCAAACAAAACTAGACTTTAACCCTTTGCTCGATCATATTCCTCTGTATCAAGGGTCACGATTTGATCTTTAAAAATATATCTGATTGCCTGCAGAACTAAAGAGTCAGGACGAGAAAGAAACAAAGCGCAAGAGTCAAGTTCATGGATCAGTGAGGGTAGGAAAGCCATAACACAGCGTGCTGGAGAGTTTCTTCAAAGCATGAGTCAAGATATGGACAGTATCGCAAAGGAATACACATCCTCACTCGATGGGTTCCTGTCCCTTCTGCCTCTCCAACAATCTGTAGATCTCAAATTCCTCTTCTTCCGGCTCGACTTCACGGAGTTCTACAGCCGGTTGCATTCCAAAGGATAAGAAAGTTGAAAAGAGTAATTGGTTTAGTTGAAAAGCATATATTCCACAATAGCAAGAGAAGAAGACATGCTCTACTTTGACTAACCGCTGACTGCAGCATGGGCTTGCAGAGGATCTTTTCTTGAATCTAGGTGCGTGGAAGAATCTGTTTCTTATTTATGCCAGTTATTTTATGAGTCTGCCTCATAGATTTGCTGTCTTAAACAACAACAATCTGTGCAACAGACCCCCTGTATTTTAGAGTTTGGGATGGGGAAACAGATTCTTGTGTTGGTTAAAATCGGGTAAGGTTTGTGTTTGATTTTGTGCCAATCATTCTGGTCTGATAATCTGCAGCTTTAGTTTTTATTGGGTTTTTTCTTTTTCCATGTGGTTTCTGTAAGCTCTATTCAAGCTTTCGCTGATTTGTATGATTGGTTTTTATGACTTGGTTGATATAAGAAGGAATTAGTTGTTTGATATTCTTGTATTTCCTTACTGTGAATGGCTCCAAGCTCTCTTGAGTTTTTGGCTCTCGAAAAGCTTCTGCGGCCACAGCCTGAGATCGAGCATGAGCACTAGATCACTGCGATTTGAATCAGCGAGGCTTTATCATGCAATAATCGATTAACTTTTTGAGGGTCATTTTATCTTTTTTTATCACTTGGTCAACAGAAGTTATCAACTTCATTCCCGTTTATCCCTTAAAAGCCAGGTTAATTAGCAAATTATATTTTTGGTTTCATCGACAGCAGTAAAACAAACAAATGTGCTACATATCATGAGAGTGATTACAAAGCACTTAAGAGAAGTATCATTGTCATGAATCAGCTCGTTGATTGCGATTGTAAAGAGGGTTTGTACTTATAAAATTATAAAATCTCGCTTGCTCTTGAAGCGATTATAGCTTAATCCTAACCAAAACCACTCTCTCATTTCTAAAACATTTGAGTTAGTGTCGGTTTATCAATCAGAAAACAAAATGGAGGCTTACAGAATAAAAAAGAGATAATGCGTCGCCTGAGAGATTCGAACTCTCGCGGGGAAACCCCATGTACTTAGCAGGCACACGCCTTAACCACTCGGCCAAAGCGACGATCTTGTTACAAGTACCAAACTTATATAGTTGATCATATAATCCCCAGTTTCTAGGATTGTTTTAAGACTAAAAACAAAATTCACTAGTTCTGTTTACCAAATTCTCGATATCTCTCATTCATATATCAGAAAAGGTAAAATCAAAGGGACTGTACAGATAAATGGAAAAAGAGAGGAGGAAGGGAAAAAAATGAGAATCAGACATATTTGTTGATCAACTCTCTAACTTCTTCGATGACAAGCCATCCTTTATGGCCTCCTATCACTTCCTCTTTCATCTCATCTTCCTTCCATAACTGCACTCAAAACACTCAATTCTCTCTTCGTTACATTATTATCAGCTTCATTTACTATTTCACTACTTTCTTATGGTCACTATAATGCATCTCTGAAAGTCAATAAAACAACTTGTAAACAAGAAAGCATACCTGAATGGTGGGCATTTTCTGCATTAACACATGAATATGGAAACTGATTCAGATCTGGCAAAAGAAAAAGAGTAATAGGATATATGTGCTTGATTGTTTAAGTATCTTACCGAAATGTTTCCACGCTTCACCAAGGTTTGAGGGACCTTGTTCACATCCACGTAGTAAAACTTTGCTCTGTTTTATTCATTTCAGTTCACTTCACAAAGAAAAATATTCGACTTTTGCAATAACATTCTTGTAAATTGTTGTTAACTTTGTTATCAGCTTACTTGTTATCGTATTCCGCCGCCAATTTCTCCAACTTTGGCTTCAAGTAAATACATTTTCGACACCAAGAAGCCATCCTGTCCCAAATATTTTGTTAACCCTATTTTCTTCCAAATATTGACCATCTAAATATGTGGTCCGAGATCATGATGGCTTCCTTTTGCCTATCTTATGGACCGGACTTGGCTATAACAGACCCTTAGATTATGAAAGAATATATGATTCCGGTGTGATTACCAATCGATGATGATGGGCTGGGAGAGGTTGCGTGCGTGAGAGAGAACAGCATCGAGCTCGTCGACGTCGTTAATGGGTTCCATCTCCACAGTCTCAGGCCGTGATACGTTTGACCAAAAGGCTTTTAATCTCCACACTTTCTCTATCTGTGACCTCCCAAGCTTATCACTGTAAACCTTGACAAAAGACCCACACTTCTTCTCCCAATTCAAACTCTCTTTCCTCCAAAACTGTTCCTTCTTGTAATTACTGTGACATTGTCTCGTTAGCATTTGAGCGTTTGATGCCAAAGCTGCCATTTTTTTTTTTTTGGCTTTCTTCTGAATTTTTCAAAGAAGAGATACGATGAGATATTGTAAAGTTTTCATATGACATAATTAAGATATTTTTTTTGTTTTGAGAGTTTTGGGAAGAGATGTGAGGAGATGGAGAGAGAGCTTATCCGAAGATGATGAGGTGGACAAAAATGCCAAGTTGCCAACGGTGAGCTGCGTTGGTGGGGGCCACCTTTCTCCATTTTTTTTTACTATTTGCTATCATCTTCTTGTTTAAACTATTTAGCAACTCTGTTAAAAAATTAAAATTGAAAAGTAAGTTTGATGACCAAAAAACACATAAAAGCCTCAATTAGTATATTACACTTAACCATTTCCTTAAAATCGGAAACCATGTGTAACTGCACCATTTTATACGTCTTATAAAAAGTTTCAAAACACATCACTAGTCAACAATTATAAATAGCAAAACTTGTGAGTCTGCGACGGTGCATTAGTCTGAAGAATCTGATGCATTCAAATCAGTCGGTGATGAAGGAAACCCCGACGCGATTTCCTTAATTTTCTCGTCTCCATTTAATTATTATTTATAGTTTAAATGCTGTCGGTATATAAGCATGTTATTTTATTATTATACTATGCGTTTAATAAAAAAAGAGATTAGTGAAGTTTGGTTTTTAATAACAAGATTTCTAGAAGTCGTAATGCCAAAAAGGTTCTTCGTTAGAATAGTGATTAGTGAAGGAAAGGCAAAGAGTCCAAACCAAAGTAGAGGAAAGTGGTCCACACGCTAAAGACTTATTAGTCACTAAACCATCTCTCCATAGACTTCCCCTCTTTATTTACCCAATCCTGCCACCTAACTAAAATACGAAATTGCCGACAAAGAAAAAACTAAAATTTGGAATTAAGATTTTTATTTCCAAGATTTGATTCAATATATATTATATAGAAATTTTGTAGATATTATACGCACTTTAATATAATAAAAAAAAATAGAAAACTATCTACAAGTTACTAAAAGAGAGCTTTAATTAAATGTTTTTGCTCTTCAATTATGAAAAGAGAGTTTCGTAGGTAAGTAATACCAAAAAGGAATACAATCATATAGTATTTCAAAATATGATAATATATCCGGCAGCGTTCACTCTTTGTAATAAACATTAGGTAAGTAGATAATATAGTATTTCAAAATATGATAATATATCCAAAACATAAAATTAAAACAAGAATTTCGGAATTTCGGATTTTAGATAGATATTCCACCTTAGGGCAGTGTTCACTCTTTGTAATAAACATAACTGAAACTCTTCTTCTTCATGGGTACCTGCGGACCGAAAAGATATAGGAGAAAGAAATCGAATATCAGTCCACCGACACGCATTTTGAAGTGGCATTTCCGTAATTCATCAGAAAACCGAGGGGCAATTTTATTGAAAACTCCTCCACTTTATGTCATTCCCTTAACGAACGATGTCGTCTTACTAAACAAATGCCCCGTTCTCTCTGGTTTCTTAAAAAGTCATCTCTCTTCTTCATACACATCTCTGCAACCTGTTTCTCTCTCTAACCCTAATTAAAAGCATTATTTCTCTTTCTTAACCACCAAAACACTCGTCACGCGCCACGAACTCCACTCACCCCATTTCACTTTGTGTCTCCTCCCCCCCCCTTTTCGTCTCTATGGCGTCGGACGCCGTCAAGTATATGCCGATTCACGGCGGAACAACAACCGCCGCCGCAGCATCCGAAATCAGAAGCTTCTTCTCCGCCATGAAACCCAAAAAAACCTCAACTTTCGCTTACGCCTTTGTAATCACTTTCATCTCCTTCACTCTATTCTTTGCCTTTAGTCCTTCTCCAAACTCTTCTTCTCTTTGGTTCTCTAACATCTTCTCTTCCTCCTCCTCCACAACCTCTTCATCAGACAACACTTCCGGATCTCACTTCTCTTCGATATTCTCTTATATCATCCCCAATGTCACTTCATCGAAACCCACCAATAGATCTAGCGACGCCACGTCGAATAACACCGTTCCCATCTCTGTAAACACCACTTCACCGTCTCCCACTTCGAATTCCGGCTCCGATATCCCCAAAAACAGTTCTTTGCAAGCTCCGGCGCCGGGAAATCTCACTCCGGTTGCTAAAAACGCGACCTTTGAATCCCCGACGGTAAACGGAACCAAGCTGGTTGCTAAAAGCAACGCTTCGCATCCCCTGCTTCCAGATAATCCGCCGATTGGTTCGAGTAATCAGTCACAGACCACAGATGCTGTTCGAAATTCGGAATCTCTTAAGAAAAACCAGACAGCAGCTCCGGCGCCGGCGAAAGCACCCGTGTCGGTGGATCTGACGGCCAATTCCAGTTCATCAACAGCTTCTTCACCGGCGAAACAAACTGGAAACGGCGATTTGGTTTCGTCAGTGAAACAAGAGATCGAGAAATGGAGTGAATCTCTGAAGGATTGCGAGTTCTTCGACGGAGGATGGATTAAGGACGATTCGTATCCGCTCTACAAACCCGGTTCGTGTAAGCTGATCGACGAACAATTCAATTGTATTTCAAACGGAAGACCCGACAAAGATTTCCAGAAATTGAAGTGGAAACCTAGGAAATGTAGTTTACCAAGGTACGTTGGTTGAATTTTTGTTTGCTTAATATACAATTGAAATTATAAGGCTCTGTGAATTCCGATTTACCACATCATTCATTTTTGTAATAATAGATTTTTAATTAAAAATGAAGGTTAAATGGAGGTGTTTTGCTGGAGATGCTTAGAGGAAGAAGGCTAGTGTTTGTTGGGGATTCACTAAATAGGAACATGTGGGAATCTCTGGTTTGCATTCTTAAAGGATCAGTGAAAGATGAGAGCAAAGTCTTTGAGGCCAGTGGAAGACATCATTTCCGTGGAGAGGCTGAGTACTCCTTCGTCTTCCAAGTAAATATACATCTCTTTATACATTCATTTGCTTTTCTTAAAAACTTGTTCATGGTTTTCATCAATTCGGGTTTTTTTTTTGGATTTGACAGGATTACAATTGCACGGTGGAGTTCTTTGTTTCACCGTTCTTGGTCCAAGAAACGGAAATTACTGACAAAAAGGGAACGAAGAAGGAGACTCTACGGCTGGATTTGGTCGGCAAGTCCTCTGAGCAGTACAAAGGAGCGGATATTATTATCTTTAACACTGGACATTGGTGGACTCACGAGAAAACATCCAAAGGGTAATAAATAAATAAAACACTCTTGATCTACTGGCAGTTGCTCTGTTTCTGTGTTTGTAATGTAGAACTGATGTTTTTGTTTGTTGTGTGTTTAAAAAGGGAGGATTACTACCAAGAAGGAAGCAATGTTTATCACGAACTCGCTGTACTTGAAGCTTTCCGTAAAGCTTTGACCACATGGGGTCGATGGGTCGAGAAGAATGTGAATCCGGAGAAGACCCTTGTTTTCTTTAGGGGTTACTCCGCCTCACATTTCAGGTAAATGCTCTTTGGATCTTCCTCGTCTCTGAACTGATACTAAGGTCTGAAACGATCGAAATCTAAAATATTGAATCGTTTTGCAGTGGTGGGCAATGGAACTCGGGAGGAGCATGCGACAGCGAAACAGAACCGATCAAGAACGAGACATACCTGACCCCGTACCCGTCTAAGATGAAGGTGCTAGAGAGAGTGTTAAGGGGAATGAGAACGCCCGTGACGTATCTAAACATCACCAGATTAACGGATTACAGGAAGGACGGACACCCGTCGGTGTACCGGAAACATAGCTTATCGGACAAGGAAAAAAGAACGCCGTTGCTGTACCAAGACTGCAGCCACTGGTGCCTCCCTGGAGTTCCCGACTCTTGGAACGAAATCCTCTACGCCGAGCTGCTCGTCAAACTCAACCAGCTCGACCAAACACGACGGAAACCTTAAAAAAAAGGTTCTTCTGTCTCAAATGCTTTGATATCTGTTTGATGGCTTTTTGTTGATTATAGAATGTGTTATAGAGTAAAAGAAGATGGAAAATATGATTGTACTTCACTCGATATCTTTGCTACTGTTTGTTGTAAATGCTTTTGTCACTCACTACGAGATTACTACATTTAGCTCCAAAAGAGAGGTTATATACTTATTACTCATTTACAATAATGGGACTGATTCCAACAATCGTTGTGAGATTATATTTGGTGATCTAAATGGTTTTGCCGACTGTTCTTTTTCTACAAAAGAAAGTTCTAGTTTTTACGAAAAATGTAAAATGTAAACGCAAGAAATAGCAATTTGAAACCATGGATGTGAGAGTTTAATGTGGAGTTTTCCGATCACCGACAATTAAATTATACAAATAATTTTGTCCAATTTGGGGAAAGAATAGGATCTGAAGACTTTTTGTCCAATTTGGTCACGATGTTTCACATGGGATGTTTGGACTTTTTGACCACGAAGGTCGTTAAAAAAAGTCCGTTAGGTCAAATGCTTCTATGAGTTCAGTGCGATTGGATCCAACCTGGTGCAGTTGTTTACCACGTGGCATACCTCAAAACATATTTAATTCTGAATTAATTTAAGAGACTTATACATGTGACTATCTGGTTGGAGCTTGGGAAAAGCAGATGTGTGTTTATGTTTGTGTAGAAAGTAAGATTAACGGATACGTAAAATTGAATGAAACTGAGAATATCTGACGTACGCCGCACGAGACTCACCCGTACAAATTTATCAATGATTTGGAGTTGAAACACTACACACACAAAAAAAAAAAAAAATTCAATTTGATACTAGAATTTTGCTAAAAAAATAAATACGGTGAATATAACAACCGGTTTACCACAGGTAAATTCCGTGCCAATAAAGTTTCTGCAAAATCACCGCAATCTTCTGATGGGACTTATAAATAGTTGTGCAACGAGAATTTTTTGACCATAACGCAAATTCTGAAATGTGGCAACTTTTTTTTAAGTAGAATAAACTCGCCTCAAATTTGTCATTTTACCTAATTTCTTTTGTAAAAGTCTTTGCTGATTTACATCCCTAGACCCATATATTTGTGGTGAAAAAATATTTGCGGTAAAAGTCTCTAGCTTCTAATCATTGTACCTAATTTCTTTAGCAAAAGTTTTTGTGGATCGACATCCTTACACACTACAAGGAGTTATAAATTTAAACATAATCTATGAGAACACCAAGAACATTTTTTTTCTTGGCTAGACCGAGCTCTTGATAACAACCATTCGGCAATTGACATTGTTGCCAAGAACTAAGCCAGACTCCTGATCCTAAGTAGCGATTATCAAACCGCAAAATGCAACTGAACCTATCCCGTATACTTCACATTTGAGAATGGCCTGACTATGTGTTGATGTTGGAGGACATAAATGGTGAGGATTCTATGCACGAGAAACCATTTTGCTTTAATAAAAGAAAAACAACTTTACGAAAGATGAAGAAGATATCAAACCACCTTTCTTTTTTTTTCCTTTTTCTCTTTGTTGTCTTTCACTCAATAAACATGTAAACCCTTATCCGGTCCTATCCAAAGAAAAACAAACACGAACCGGATCGATAATCGCTCTAGTCGTCTTTAAAAATAGGAGACGGTCGGTCCCAAATACTATGGAAAATATATCTTAATATATATACACAAGAAGATTAATTTTTTTTAAAAAAAACCACTCCCATTTGCTCAAACTGTATTGGGTGAAGGGTAACCATATATTTGGCACTTGCTTTCATGAAACTTGTTTGGCCGGTCGAGGCTTAACCGGATATGATGATGTGGACAAACCGATGTTGTGGGCAGCTGACGTGGAGGGCTGTGGTGCTGAAGTGGCAACGCGTTCGCAAGAAGGGCACATAGTGAGAGTGGTGGCAGGAAGTTGCATGTAGAAAGGAGAAGAAGTCTTTAAGGCTCTCAATTCTTTAACCTCTCTCTGAAGCCTCCGGTTTTCTTCGGTTAGTGACTCACAACATCTCTTTAGATATTCACAGTCCACTTCCGTTTGCTTCAGCTTTGTCCTATTATTCTCATTTATCAATCACATAACCCCCGATAAATAACTATCCAATATTGAATCCATGTTGCTTACATATGTAAGGAATAATATCAGGCAAAATCGTAATTGGTAGGCAAATTTGGACACATAGCAATTTTGAGAACATGATTAAGAGAAATAAATTTTGGTAAGCAAATTAGAAAGAAACTGCTTTGTCACTTTTCCAAGAAATGGTGGTTAATGCTTGACAACATCTTTAAGCTGTTGTCAACTTATTTTACTAGCTGTAGTACCATATATATAAATTTAAAAAACTTTTTTTTGACAACTGAAATAGTAATATTTTGTCTAAACCAAATATATAATGGTCATCATGACGACATTATGATAGAAATATTTTAAAAAAATATCAAGGGAAAAAATCATTTAAAAAAAAACAGTCGAAATATCTAATTTTTTCTTCTAACAGAACTTTTCGACTGTTGGATGAAGGTTCAATAGTTTTAGAACCTTTTTCTTTATTCAACAGTTTGAAATTTAATTTGTAGTATGTTTGTATAAGTAAAGAAGTTATGATATTTTGGTTAAATTGTAAAGAAGGCGTATGGTTTGTTTTCTTTTTATAAATAATAAGTCAGTATAAGCAATTGGAAATGATGAGCAGAAGTGATATGCTACTTTTACATGAAAAATGACAAGAATAGACATGCAACAGTGTGTTATTATTACTCGTGATGCATTTCGTCCTCATTCCTTTTTCAGAAATTAATCATCACAAAAAATATTTTTCCAAGAACAAAAAAAACGTTTCATAAAAAGAAAATGAAACTCTTTTGGTAATGGGATAAGCTAACCTGGCTCGTCTGTTTTGAAACCAAACTTCAACCTGACGAGGACGAAGATTCAACTGCTTCGCCAACGCAATCTTTTGCTTCTGCAATAGTTTTTATATCAAATAAAAAAATAAAAGGGTAAGATTTGGTTTTCTTTGTTATCAAAAAGATTTGGTTTTCTTTCAAAATAGAAATATATATATATATATATATATATAAATTAAGAACAAAAAGAATATGTAAGAATTATGGGAAACTGACAGGATTTAGGGTGCTGTGTTCTTTGAAGCTGTCTTCAAGAAAAGCAGATTGGTCTTTAGAGAGTCTTAGTTTCTTCCTGGTGGTTCCGTTTTCGTCATCGTTGTCTTCGTTGCTGGCTCTTGAAGCAGATCTCTCAACCTCATCATCGATATCTCTCTTATTACTTCTTCGCTCATAACCATAACTCTTAATACCAAAGTCCAACCGAAACGACGACGTTACGCTGTTGGGCGGCGACACTGACATTCTAGGCACCGCCTCATCTTCCTCCTCCGCCACCGTAGCTCCTCCTCCTTGCTGACCTGTAATTTGGCTTCTTTCTTCTTAAAAGAATAAAACCGATTGTTTCTTAAAGCCGAAATCAACACTAATTATCCGAATGTGTGGAAAAACAGGATAAATTTGTAATTTATAACATCCACTATTGATTTTGTTTTCTATTAGATATTTTTCTATAGAACCTAGTTCTTCTTTCTTGTCACAAATCAGTCAAACCATTTTGGGAAAATGATTTCAGCATCCCATCGACACATTATAATAAGTATATATATATATATTGTCGAAAAATATATTTTTATAAAATATAAAAAGCCAAATTCCCAAGCCAAATTAGGGATAGTAATAAGTTTCAAATGCTTTTTTGTGAGGAAAAAAAATCGATATTTTTTCTTTTGTGGGTACGTATATCTACACCATTTGATTACGAGAAGAGAAGCTGAAAAACCCTTACTGTTCTCAGGGAGCCAAGGGAAGTGAAGCTGAAGCTTTAATGACGGATCTACGGAAGACGAAACCCTAAATCCAGCAGAATCATTTGCTATCGGCGGCAGTTTATTTTTCTCATCTTCTACCGACGGAGACGAAGAGGATGACAACGATCTGTGACCAGAGAAACCAACATCGAAACCCATGCAGAACTCAAGATTCTTGTTGGAAGTTGAGGTCGACGAGGCAGAGGGATGATTATTATTAATCTTCGAGGGTTTCTCCAGAAAAGAGAACTTGTTAGTATTCTCGCCTAAACACAGTGCTAGTTCCATCTCTTACGAAGAAAATAAGAGTTTGAGAAAGAGAGAGAGAGTTTACAAGAAGATCTGTTTTGGCCTTATAGGAGTCATGGCATGAAGTGAACCCCACTTATTAATTTCCAAGTTCAATCTAATTTATTAATATTACTTATTATATATGTATAAGTTTTGGATCTTCTTCCTATAAATTCTGTTTTAATGATATTAGAATAAAAGAATTTGAGTTTCAGGAATAGTGTCGAGCGTTCTATAGTTGTTCTAATGTTTTTTGTTATGAACTATGAATTTTTGTTTTCACCTTTTCATCAGAGTGAATCATTAACTGAAATTCATAATTCCTAATCAAAATTAATTAACTTTAATATTATCACCATTTAATTAATAACACAATGAATATAAATTTATTTGTATACGTGAAATATTTTTAAATCTATGTATACTCTATAGAAAGTAAACTTATTTTATTTATTTATTAGTCTTTTTTTTAAACCGGTTAAAATAATAAAATACTCAGATCAACCAAAACGAACATAACATATTTTCTTTTTTTGTTTATTTTCTTGTTAATATATACTATATCCAATAAGATCTACCGAGAGAATTTAAATAGTTTTATAAAAAAATATATATACCAAGAAAAATGTGGTACAGTGTATTTTGGGGTTGAGATAGAGGTAAGGAGATTGACCGACAACTGCCGATTCACATACGCACGTGAATGCATATACCTCATTCTTATTGCACGAGACTGGCGCCTTGTGTGTTTATGTTACCATGTACCCTCTCTATATACAAATATATGCATTTATGTTTCAATTTGTAAGATGAAGGTCGAGTCTTGAGGAAATTGTATACATTTTTATTTTAAAAGAAAACAACATGAAATTTCCCATATTAGTATGCAACTCTTCCATTTCAAAATACTTTTCAAATAGTACAAAAGATAACAAAAACTTATATTTCGGAAGATTTTGGTGGTAATTATCAAATAGAGTTAAAAGTGAAGTTATACACGAATAATACAACTAGTCAACTACACATCTGAAGATGCAAAATAAGAAGTAATTCTTTCGATATAGCTCAGTTATGATTTCCGGATTATTATTTACATACTTAGTTCATCACTATGCAGTTTTATAGTATGTTTTTTTTTACCTGATCTTAAGTATTCCATTCAAGTAAAGTAGTAAACCCTTAAGGAATTAGTGGTTTTCTTGAACATAGTAGAAGACTGTTTGTTGAAAATTATTGAAGACCATAATTACTTTGACCGGGCAGCGTAATTCTTGGTCACACGTTAATGATGACGACTTTGAATTCTTAAGTTTTAAGAGATTTTAAAAGAAAAGTGGAAGTTGTTGAAGAAAAAAAAGCAGAATAATTATAATTGGAAGTAAAAAAAAAGGACATTGTGACGGTTGACATCGTATTTACCGTTTAACACTGCATTTAAATAAAGCTGATTTTCTTCTTCTTTATTCTAGAATAAGAGCCGCAAATTACAATTAAGCATTAATTAATTATTATAGACTCAGAGAAGGGAATGTTTCATGAAAAATATGCTCTACTTATATTTACCGAATAAAAAGGGCGAACAAGACATAATGATTACCGATGACACTTAATGATGAAAAGAATTATAACGTGAAAACGATGACCCATCAAACGGTCACGAAAACACTCAAATCGATTTTTTTTTTTTTTTATAAGTTTGACCAAAATTGTTATGGGCTCAAAACTTTAGTCATTACGGCGATGGTCCTAGAAAAACTTGATTAATGTGTTCTTACCCAAACCAACATCATGAATACAGTTTTCATCACTTCTTTCTAACTTATTGCAAGCTGCTATCAAGAAAAGTTCTAGACATTAAATAGCTTCATTATTATGTGTATGAAATCTGAATGGTAACATGTGATGGATATTATTGTTAGTTTCAAATAGTACATTTGTTATTAATTGCAAAACTGTAGGGTTCGATTGATAATTCATGGAATAGTCGAAATTATACAATTTCTAGTTAAATTATACAATTTCTAGTTTAAAACCAATCACATAAACATGTAAAATCATTCGACGATATTGCACCCGAAAAGATGAACTTTGTATATGTACCAAGTTTTACAAACTCTGAGAAGTTTGCAAGAAGTCGAGTAAAATTAAATATTCACGCTGTCACGTGACACATTTTAATTTTTCTGTTTTTTGTTTTTTGTTTTATGCATCTTAATAAGGTCTAATACTCTAGTTCGCTTCTAAAAAATATGTCTTTAAATACGATGATGAGTTTTCTTTTTCCATTAAAAACTATGATAATGGATATTGGTCGCCGGATGGTATCAGTAGAAACAAAATCTAAGGAACAATATATGCCGCTTATTATAACATAAAATAGTTCATTTTCTTCTTTTCAAATCTATCACTAGATAGCGATATTTATGTTTTCTCTTTCACTATTTCGTAACATGATTTTAACCGATGTCGACGATATAATATATATGAGGCTCAAGTTCCATATCATATTCCTTCTACATATATATAAAAAAAATAAAAAATCTTACGTGTATGTTTTTTTTCTAGAATTTCTAAATCTAATTTGGGAGTGGAGTTATGGCTAAACACGAATAGAGAGAGTGAAAGGACCCACACGCGTGGGACGCGGATGATATCCTCAACAAAAGATTGCGGGTGTCATGCTTTTAGCCTCCTTGCAATAATTGAAGTCATGCATACTCTTATTATTATTACGATGTCAATTTTTTTTTTATGGCTTTTCAAACTTTCTCTCAATTATTTATCTCCACTCTGTCCTACTAAATTAATTATTGCATTCTATTTTCCTTTTTGTAAAAAAAGATTTTATCTATCAACCATATTCTGAATTACCTGTATGTTTTTATGGTTGTGTATAATATAAACCAAACACCCAATGTTGTTATAAACAGAGATATGTTTTTGTCTGAGTTTGAGTGAACTTCACTGCCTGTATATTTATCTAACGTATAGTATTATAAGCCAGTTAAGGATAACGTATACTTTGCATGGGCCTTTAACACTAATATTAAACTATATTAATATATAAACCCCTTTCTTTGGAACCTTAATATACTCTATTTTGTTGTCTGCATGTTGCTGCTATTGACATTTACTTTTATAGATTAAGGTTTTCAAAACGTGTATTTAATAATTAATAATCAAGCACATGAGCAGTGAAGTTAAAGAGGAGAGAGTCACGTGACAACGCGCCTGAGGAGGTGATGATGTGTGTTTGTGTAAATGGACTCATGGGTCAACAGAGCGATTGTGATGAATTGATGAACCGGTGGGGTTCACTTTGTCTTGCTTGAGAAGATGCAAATCTCCACACAGGCAATCATTTGTTCATTGGACCCTTTTTTCCTCTTTCTTAAAAATTAAGTTTCCGTTAAATGCTATAGTATCATTCTATTTGTTCATCTTCATTCTTTTCTCTCGTGGGCAAATAGTATAGTCATACGTACTCAAGTGTTTAAAGTTTATCAACTGAAAGCTGTGACTATCTTAACTACAAATGTCACAAGAGTAAAAAGACTTATACCTTTATGTCATTTTTACAATAGTCAATCTAGTAGATGTTAGTTACAACATTCGACTAACAAATTATAATCGACATATTATTACTAAATGAGTAATTAACCTCAAGTCATGGACCCTGACTCCAATTAAATCCAAATAAGTAACCCGTAAACCTTGGACGATTAGACCTGATATAAAACTCCATTTTATAAAGTTAAAAAAAAAGACTCCATTTTTATCCAAACTCAAAGTCAATCCACCGAAAGACATATCAATTCTCGAACCAGTGGGCTTCTTACTCAAAGCTTCCTTTACACACAAAATCAACATTTATCCTAAGATCTCATTTTTCTTTTATTTAACAGATTTTGGTCGCCATTCAACCAATTTCCAAGTCGAATGGATAAGAACAATATTCACATTCAAAGTTTTTCTTTTTCCTAAAAATGTTTTTGTTTGGTTTTTTATAACTCCTAATCAAAGCTTTTAAAAACTTACAAAAGATGATCCATAATTACTCATATTGCGAGAAATGAATAGCCTATGCATTGAGTCAATAAACTGGCAGAAAATAGTTAGCAGAAAAAAGAAGATGAAAATTGATGAAATTAGAATACTGTCCTTGCGTTTTTGATCTATTTATTTTTTGAAAAGTCATAACCTTTTCTCTAGTATATTAACCTTTTCTCTAGTATATTCTTAAAAAAAATCTTGGGATTTTTTTATAAATTATTAGGATTTTTTTTTTTTTTGCATTTGTTTTAATTTTTCTACTTTAAATAAATTATAGTATATATTATTTCGAGAAATGGATGTTGTATGAATATTTCAATTTGCCAAAACAAGAAAGTGACTACCAAAGTATTTACAACGCTCATACTACGCTAGAGGAGAAAGGGAAAATTACATTCGTATTTAGAAGTTAAACGTGGAAGGAGATCGCTTTATATTGACCGCAAATTAGCCTATCGAATTATTTTCTGTCTCCCATAAATATCAAATGTAAATTTAATTTGTCGGTGAAATGATTTCACAAGGACTGTAATGATAGTCGGTTTTCTTTTACTTAAATTGGGGGAGCTTAATCCCATAAATTCTACCCAAAAAAAGGACTGTAATGATAGTTGATAATTTGATATACATGTTGGACGGTTTTTGTTTTCGTTATCGATTGGAGCCTAGAGGATAATTTCCCAATGATAAATTCTCTGCTGGAGCCTACAGGATAAGTTGATCATTTTACAAAAGAGAAGACTTCTACCTTTTCTGCATTCTCCCCCTCCGTAATAACCAAATGATTCGAACAACATCCATTACAATGTGAAAAAGAAAAAAGAATGTAAGCTAAAGAGTAGTAATTATAACTAAGGATGTGAGGTTATTAATGGGGATATGAGATCATAGAAGAAAAATAGAAACAGAGAAACTCAATGTATTACAACTGGATGTCCTCTGCTTTAGTAGCTGACTGGCCATTAACCACCTTACAATCTTGTCTAACCTCTCCACTAGTCCCCGTCAAGGGACTTATATTCCCCATTTTGATCATGGACTGAGCAAAGGCCTCGAAAAACAGAGTTTGGTTACTTGCGAAGGAAGTAACAATCGCAATGGTGGGCGAACCGGTATCAGAAAACAGTTCTTGGTCAGACTGTAGAAGACCATTGTTGCTCTGAAGGTTGGTGAAGTAATTATTATCGAACGCATCAGGTGTGCTCAGGTCGAGATTGGTGATCCCTGATCCGCTGCCGTTTTGAGGACAAATCTGTTGAAGACTGCTGAGAAGTGTTGAGTTCAGAGTCGGGTCGGGACTACCTGTCCCGTTGAAGTTGAATAGTCTATTGTTGAAGGTTGTGCAGTTTGCACGTCCAAAAGTATGCGCTCCTATGCACATTAAACCACACAAACAACAGCATTAATTAGGGTTTTTGTTTGAATTGAGACGCAAGTAACTAAAAAAGTCGATTAATTTACCAGACAGGGCTACTAGATCGGTTATATTTAGCCCCACAGCTAAAAATTTAGATGTGATGTTGTTAAGGCCTTCGAATGGAGAGGAAATGGACGAATTTGCCCCGGCTTGATTCGCTGTGAGGCCATCTCTCCTTCCTAATAAGACAGTCCATGTAGGCCCTCCTGCCTGAAGATAGATGAAATTCAAACATGTTTCTTTCTTGTATAGATGAATGTGAACATACTAAGGGGGTGACTTGGAAGAGAAATGATAGATATCCGACGTGAAACCGCTTTAATAAGCGTTTGGTTGTGTAGTTTAGATTCAGAAAACCTATCGGCCCGGATGAAATTTGAGTGCTCCTACGTATTGTGTTTGACCACTTTCTATACATTCTTTATCCTCTCTGATAATGAACAAACAAAAACAAAATATTCACAAAATTTGGGATTAAATCTATTATTGCCAAGGAAAAAGAAAAGAAAAGTGGAGGTATGAACCCTTTTAAGTTGGGATATATATACATTATGTTCGCATTATCATCCAAAGCAACAACAATCTCACAGATTTCTGTAAGATGGCGGTTTGGTGTTCCTTTAATTTCAACTTTTCTCATATATATATATATATATCCCTATATCTATATTCCTTAACCATAGGGAAGCAGGAAAGTCCCTTACATTTTCATTTTTTTAATGATAATCAGAGTATACCCTTTTTCTTCTAACCCCTATTTATAATTACATGATTTTTTATCGAACTAAATTCATAAGACCCGGCAGTCTTTTTAAGAATCTCGTGTCTCTTCATTCTCTCACGTTGGAAGATGACGGTTAGGTCAAAATAGAACCATATAAAAAACCATGCATGCACAATTACAATGAAAATAGAAAATGTGTAAAAGTTTGATGGGGCTGGCTTAATGAACCATGCAAAATTTAATATGAAAATAAATCAAAAACCATGCATGCACAATTTTATTTGTCGGTGAATTGAATTCATTCCACAAGGACTGTCGCGAAGTCATGATGGTTGATAATTTGATATACATGTTGGACTACTTTTGTTGTCGTTATTGATTGTGGATCGTAAATAATTTCTCAGTGATAAATTCTTTGTGGGAGCCTGCAAGATAAAGTTGATATTTTTTTTACTAAAGAGAAGAATTTTATATTTCTGCGTTCTCCGTAATAACCAAATGATTGAAATCGTCATTAGAATGTAAGCTAATGTATAATTACATGCGAAGCTGGAAAATTTGATATTTACGAAACGAATTATGAACTAAAAATCTAAAACTATAATTTGTTCAAAACTACAGGAACAAACATAATTTTTATAGTGAACAATTATATATTTTGCTGATAGTTTAATGATGTTTATATCACCATAAAAAAAAAAGAGAGTCAACAGTTAGATAAACATTTGGAATTTGACGTTGCAATTCGGAAATTAGAAATTTGATATCAACTAGAGCTTGCTGATAGTAAACAAGATGATTAGAAAGAGAGCTTTAAGGAAATCAACTTCCATTAACCTTCTTACAGTCTAATCTAATTTGTCCACTACTCCCTGTTAAGGGACTAATATTCCCCATATTGATCATGCAAAGGCCTGAAAAAAAAAGTGTCTGGTTCAAATTCTGGCAGTCGGCTGACAAAGGAGGCCTATCAAATTTAGGGTTATCAAATCAATCAAAACCTTGCCATTTCGATTTCATCACATTCAATCTGACTTCTTGCGTTGCCGTTTTTATCGATTGCTTGTTGCGAAAGGAAGAATGATGTGGTCAAACGCCACAGTTTAGGAGGGTTTGTCTAGTATAGATTTTTTTTATCCAACTATCAAAACAGTTTTCGATCGATTGCACTTAGCAGCATAACATAAGATAATCAAGGCAATTAAGATTTTGCTAGGATCTCGAGCGGTTAACCGAAACATCTATAACCGGAATGGTTTGCCCATTCTAGATATCTCGAAAAATCAGAGACATAGTAATCAAGAAATCGTTCGAAAATCAGGAGGGAAAAACGCAAACTCTTTACCAAAGTTCGAAGAAATTGTCAGAAACGTTTGTTCACATACGCTGCTCGGTACAGGAATCAAATATCAGATGGATCACGTATTGCGCTTCTAGTGATAACCGCGTTGATAGTCACAACTACTTATCAAACAGCTCTTCAACCACCAGGAGGTGTTTACAAAAGCAATGCTGAGGAAAGTAGTACAAAGAGTCTTGGTACGGTTGTGATGAACCAGATTTATTTCTATGTTCCTTGTAACAATTTATGATTATTATGATTAACCGAAACTTTTTGAAAATGATTATTAATTACGACAGAAAAACGATAGTTGACCGAATCATCTCCAACATTTTATAACAATATATTAATGTGATATTTTTTTATGTCGGTTAATGTTTTTTTTTTAATATATAATCATTTGTTGCAACAAATAATTGGCGTGTAAGTTTTCGGATAATCTAAATTTCGAACCAGCTGGTAAAAGTAAAAATAGAAGTCTCTGATCATGTATGTATATGGTAATTAGAACTTAATTTCGACCTCTTCTTAGAGAATGTATTAAATTGATCTAGCCGTCATCTTCCAACGTGAGAGAGAAGAATGAAGAGACAAAAGATTCCTTTTGATCTCGTGATCGAGATTCTTAAAAGACTGCCGGCAAAATCCCTTATGAGGTTCAAAATAGTTCGATAAAAAAATGTAGCTATACAAATATGGGTTAGAAGAAAAATGATATAAGTCTATTTACTTTTTTTTTTTTGAAAAACTACGGGACTTTCCTGTTTCCCTATGGTTAAGGAATATAGCTAGGGTTTTTAGATAACAAAAAAAAAAAAAATAGGCTATCCAAATTTTTGGATCACAAATTATTATTATTGGTTGACACTTAAAAATATGGTTAACCTAGCCGTCATCTCCCAACGTGAGAGGATAATGAAGAAGAGACAAAATACTGTTTAATTAAAAATTTAAAATATTGAGTTCAGTCAAATATAATTATGGAAATATTGGTTTATAGAGGAAAATTAAAAGGATATTTATTGATAACTAAGAAAAAAAGAGGAAAATCTATATTCCATTAAAATATTGAGTTCCATTAGAATCTATATTCCATTAGATGAAGCCCTTTTTTAATATATTACAGTTCCATTAAAATCTATATTCCATTAGATGAATCCTTTTTATAATATATTCCAAATCCATTAAAATATTGAGTCCGGTCAAATATAATTATGGAAATATTGGTTTATAGGGAAAAGGATATTTGTTAATAACTAAGAAAAAAAAAGGAGGAAAATCTGCGAAAGTTTCTTGTTTCGATATGATTAAGGAATAGAAGGGTTTTAGATAAGAATAAAAAAAACCATGTACTGTATTAAGTTTGTGAAGGCCACCAAAAGTTTTCCATCACAAACTATTGTGTGACACAAAAACATATTTTCTTTTGACCTAGCCGTCAGATTCCAACGGGAGAGAAGAATGAAGAAGAGATCGAAGGTAATAAGAAGACGCATCTATCGTAAGAGACACGAGGCTTCGCCGGACATTGCTTTTGATCTCGTGATCGAGATTCTTAGAAGATTGCCTGCTAAATCCCTGATGAGGTTCAAATCCGTCTCGAAGCGTTGGTCATCCTTAATTTGTTCCAAATACTTCACCGACCGTATCCTAAAGGTTTCATCATCGTCACCGCGAGTATACATGTGGTTGGGCTTCTTTGGCAACAGTCCCCTCGAAAACGTATTACTATCGTCGTCGTCTTGTCCTGACTCGGACATTACTACTATGTCTTCCTTTGTACTGGACCAAAAATTGACAATAGAAAGCTACTCCAGCTGTCAAGTTTATCGCGGTTTCATGTGCTTCACAAGTGGTACAAGGGCACAAATATATAACACTACCACTAGGCAACTGGTAGTCTTAGCCGGCATAGAGGAATCCAAAATCATAGCTGAAGATCACAAGAGTAAGAGTATCATGTACACAATCGGACACGATCCCGTTCACGATCGATACAAAGTGGTTTCCACATGTTTCATTCACAAAGACGATGGAGAGACGTTCATGTCAGAGCATTGGGTCTTGACACTAGGAGGAGATGTATCAAGTCGATGGAGAAAGATTACACGCGGATATCAACCACATAGGCCTTCAAGTAAAAGCTTCACAATCAATGGGCGTATGCATTACCTTACGTGGGATTATTTGCCTCATCCTGTGCGTGTCCTTGTGACTTTCGATATTAGTTCTGAAGAAATCAGTATGCTCCACGTACCTGATTATTTGTCTCCTGAGTATGCGGATCTTATAATAGGATACGATGGAAGAGTGACTCTTTTAGACGGTACAGAATTTATAGACGAAGGTGTGATGAAACTATTGGTTATGGAAGATGTAGAGAAGAATCGCTGGTCGATGAAGACTTTGGAGTTGCATCCTTGTCAAAAACATATGTTCGACGGCATCGATTGGAAGGTAAGCGACACAACTATAAATGGTGAGGTTATCTTGGTGCCAGAAATTGTAACTCGCACTCCTCGAACCGGCAAGTTTACCCATAAACCACAGACTACAAATATTTTCCATGCTTTGCTCTACAATCTAGAAAAGAATCAAGCCGCTATATAAATAGATTTTGGAGTGTTATTGGATTTGATGATATTGAGAACTTAATGTATCTCTAAACGCTTGTGCCTTTTTTTTTTCGTGGAAACATTCTATATAATTATGTTTTGGTGGTTTACCAAGCACCACTGTATAGAGCCGTGTAAGTTCTTGTGGCTCTATATTCTTTTTGATCTCTCAAAATTTGCTTAGAGTTCGATTTTGGTTATATATTCACATTTGATCCTTTTGGTATTGATAACAAATTACCCTAAGCCTTTTTAAACGCTGAAAGTTTGTGCTTTTGCTCATGTATCAAGTGCCAACAGAGTGTTGAAGAGATGGTGAAGATAATATATAAAAGAAGCAAGAAATGGTAAGAACAATAATATTGGTGGGTTAGGCTTAATAGAAGGGAGCATGGATTATCAATGATATTGACGATCGATGGTGAGAGAAATATATGGTGATTATGTATGTGCTCTATGATTTCATATATGTGTGTGTGTGCGCATGTGCATGAATTTAAGTTGTATGCAGTTTGAGAATATCGGGTGATTTTTGTGTTGCGTCACATATATAATATATATGTGTATCATCAAGTGGAAATAATTAACTCCTTAATCAAGTAAAACAAAGTAAAAGATCATTGTTTCATCCAATGTTTAAAAAAACCACAAAGTAAAAATTATTATCACTTGATTTCATGCCACAGCTCGCTTCTTCCCCTTGGCTTTATCTTCTTCAGCCTCCTGTGGAAAGAATTTTAAAAAAATTACATTATTCATCATCAGCCAACGGAACAGAGAAGGAAGAAACAGAGGAGAATTGTTTACCATGCAGAGAAGTTCTTGAGAATTCAGCTCACGGAAGCGTACGTCTCTCTCAAAAGTCAACCAACGAACGTAATTTTTCCAGTCCTTCTTGGTCTATTTCACGGCTTTAATGTCAGGGCAAACAATCGGATTAGTAGGAAGACGCGTCCCTGTCAAAGCAATTAATCACAGATACCCAAAACATCAATTAAAATCAGGCTCGTTTATAAAAGCAACCTACAACTTAGAGTTAGAAAAACCCAGATTTGATTCTTCTCGTGTATCAACAGCCCAATGTTCAGAATCTCGAAATCGGCGATAAACAACCAAGTATTCAGAATCTCACTACCCAAAAACCGTTGAATCTCGAAATAACTAAGAACAGAGAACAGATAAAGAAACATACCGAGATTTGATGATTTTCCTCCTGCAGTCATCTTTCTGTATCAAAAAACAAAAAGGCAGGAAGAACACGAAATCAAAAAAAAAAAAAAAAAAAAAATTAAGGAAGAAGAATCGATAGAGAGAGAGAGAGAGAGAGAGAGAGAGAGTTTTGTCGTCTTACTTGGGCATTTTTCTCTCTTGCGAAATAATCAAAATGGCCAGCTGAAAATGGCACTCTATAGCTCACTGATCACTTTTTCTTCTCCTGAAATTGTTTCTAACAGACTCTCGGGGCCCGAGATTACCCCTAGACCGTCGATTAATATCGACGGTCCAGATTATCCCAACAAATCTTAATTCAATTTAGTTCCAGAGAACTTGCAGCTCAAGCTTCCTCACAACTCTCGTGACTTAATTTGGGCCTATCTTTTTTATGCCCAGCTCGGCCCAAATGTTTTTTTTAAGATATGCGTGACTAGCTACAGTATTTTTGAGTAACGGTAGAAAGAGTTTAAAACATAACTACTACGCCCCTACAAAACATATGATTTTTGAAATTTTCTTCTATTTCATTAATTTTGCAGTACTCTGATGATTGAACTAGGTATTTTTTGACAACATATGACATTAAATTTCTAAATTGGCACTTATTTTGAAACAAAATATCCTTCTACAACAGCACTGAAGAAGTACATTAATGATAATACCGATGCATTATTTGATGGATAATAACGCTAAACCGATACCCTAAACGGCTAAACCTAAAGAAAACATTTTGAATACTGTTCTTTATAATAGTTGCTACCAAATGTGAAATAAAATCCCAACCACTTCGCCGTACCTCTGTTAAATCCTCATGCAGACTATAATTTTCTCCATAACTGACACTATAATATTATTATTATACGTCAATCTCGTCGACGTATCATTATCTATATGCATGTGTTTAGTACAATAAAGGGTTATAAATTATTAAAATCTCATAAGTGTAAAACACAACTTTACCAGGCTACCCACTCTTTTTTTTATAACGAAAATGATTCAGTTTACGAGTAATTTATTTATATATGATAAACAAACGGTGAAACTAGTCCTCATCATCTTTCACATATCTGCTAAACTCACTGCTTCCTGAACGGAGTCAGGCTGTAACTGAATGTCCTCTGCTTCAGTAGCTGACTGTCCATTAACCACCTTACAATCTTGTCTAATCTCTCCACTAGTCCCCGTCAAGGGACTTATATTCCCTATTTTGATCATGGACTTAGCAAAGGCCTCGAAAAACAGAGTTTGGTTACTTGCGAAGGAAGTAACAATCGCAATGGTGGGTGAACCGGTATCAGAGAACAGTTCTTGGTCAGACTGTAGAAGACCATTGTTGCTTTGAAGGGTTTGTATAGTATAGATTTAGGAGGGTTTGTATAGCCGAAAGGAAGAATGATGTGGTCAAATGCCACAATTTAGGAGGGTTTGTATAGTATAGATTTTTTTATAAGCCTTCGAAGAACAAAAAAAGAGTTTATTTAACTAGAGCTTGCCGATTAAAAAAAAAGCGCTTTAAGTAAAATCAACTTCCGTTAACCTTCTTACAGTCTAATCTAATCTCTCCACTACTCCCTGTCAAGGGACTAATATTCCCCATGTTGACCATGGACTGAGCAAAGGCCTGAAAAAACAGAGTCTGGTTGCTTGCAAAGGAAGTAACAATGGCGATCGTGGCTGAACCGGTGGTAGAGAACAGTTCTTGGTCTGACTGAAGAAGCCCATTGTTGCTCTGAAGGTTGGTGAAGTAATTGTTATCGAACGCATCAGGTGTGCTCAGGTCGAGATTGGTAATCCCTGATCCGCTACCGTTTTGAGGACAAATCTGTTGAAGACTGCTGAGAAGCGTCGTGTTTAGAGTCGGGTCCGGATTTCCTGATCCGCTGAAGTTGAATAGTCTATTGCTGAACACTCCGCATCGAGCACGTCCGAACGTATGTGCACCTACGCAGATGAAATCAAAAGAGATGGCGTTAGGGTTTCCTTTAACTTGAGAAGCAAGTTATCTAAACACGTAGATGATTTTACCAGATAAGGCTACTAGGTCGTTGGTATTTAGCCCCACAGCTGAAAATTTAGATGTGATGTTGCTAAGGCTTTCGAAAGGAGAAGGAATGGACGAATTCGCCCCGGCCTGGTTTGCTGTGAGACTATCCCTTCTGCCTAATAATACAGTCCACGAAGGCCCTCCTGCCTATAGATGAGCAAACATGTTCATTGATATAGATGAATGTGAAAAGTGAATATAAGTATTGTTTATTATTTCCTATTAAGAAAGTGTTATTACCAAAGAAACCGATGCCTCTGAGGCAAGAGCTAAAACGTCGGAGCAAGAGACAACGCCGGGGCAAGCACTCTCAAGGGCAGTCTTGATATTATCGACAACGCTGAATCCTCTAGCAGAGTTTGCATTTGGGGCAGCATTCTTCTCGCTCTGGATGCTTCCACTATCATCAAGCAAGATCGATGCGTCGCAACCCTTTAAGAAATGAAGAAAATTAGCGGTTTAAGCGTATCAGATCTTATATAAGGTTTTTTTGTATTGAAGATTTGTATTGAGAAAGATTATTATACATTAACAAAACAGTCGTGAAAATGAAGGCGGATGAGGCTGGCTCCGATTCTCGTGTCGGATTGAAGAGCTTGCTGAATAGTGCTGCGTACGATGGCAGAGGCATTCGGGCACGTCCCGGAGTAAAACGTAGCGTTTAGCTGTGCTGATGATGTTCCAAACAATGAAGAAGAGATGACGAGAGTGGTGAGGATTATGATGGAGAAACCATCACACGTTGCAGACGGATTTGTTACAGCCATTAATTAGGTTTTGGAAGTAACTAGATTTTATTACTCTATCTCCCTGATTGGTGCGGAGCTTATGACTATTCCATAACGTTTTGAAATCACTATATTATATAAGGAGGAGGAAAAGTTGGATAAACGCGTATTTATTGACTGGTCATGGAAGTGAAAGATTTTAAATCATGAACAACTAGAATAACGTGTGTACTTAAGTCCAAAAAATGAGAAAAAACTGGTGGCTAAAAGTTAATTTGTCTTTAAGTTACACCATCTCCATCACTTGCATTATTATTGTTATCCTCCCACGCGGTTAGTAAAAGAATTTATAAATAGTTATATAAGAGTATATCAGTTTTTGCGTTCTTGAAACAAAATCGGTCATCAAAGGTGATCAATTTTTTTGGTTTTCTATCCTTCTATCATTAACAATTGAATACACTGAAACATGGTATAACCATGTTTCAATCTCAAAATAAAACCATATAGCAAACATCTTTAATGCATTCAGATGTTAATGAGAACTCATAACCATGAGAATGTGAACGAAGATCTCAATTCTCACAATAAAGACGCAAACTTTTTAGGATTTTTTTTTTGTCTACATGCAGGACTAGTAGTTTATAAGTCACATTCTGTGGAATTGCTGCATTCAAGGGTTGTTACCACTTTACAGCTGTATACTCAAGAAAACAAAACTAGATTCCAGTGTTTTATTATGAGTTGTTACTTCATTGATTTTCATAAAGAATCTTCAAAATTCTTGCTAACGAGACTTTTGGTGATGTTCCTTTGACATTAACATTTAGATATGCGTGACTAGCTCCAGTATTTTTGAGTAACGGTGATATGGATTATGACTCTTAGAAAGAGCTTATAACATAACTACTACGCCCCTACAAAACATATGCTTTTTGAAATTTTCTTCTATTTCATTAATTTTGCAGTACTCTGATGATTGAACTAGGTATTTTTTGACAACATATGACATTAAATTTCTAAATTGGCACTATTTTGAAACAAAATATTCTTCTACAACAGCACGGAAGAAGTACATTAACGATAATACCGCTAAACCGATACTCTAAACGGCTAAGCCTAAAGAAAACATTTTGAATATTGTTCTTTATAATAGTTCATAGTTGCTACCAAATGTGAAATAAAATCCCAACCACTTCGCCGTACCTCTGTTAATTTCTCATGAAGACTATAATTTTCTCCATAATTGACACTATAATATTATTATACGTCAATCTCGTCGACGTATCATCATCTATATTTAAATCAAGTAGAATGCATGTGTTTAGTACAATAAAGGGTTTTAAATTATTAAAATCTCGTAAGTGTAAAACACAGGCTACCCACTCATTTTTTTTATAACGAAAATGATTCAGCTTACGAGTAATTTATTTATATATGATAAACAAACGGTGAAACTAGTCCTCATCATCTTTCACATATCTGCTAAACTCACTGCTTCCTGAACGGAGTCAGAC
Organism: Thlaspi arvense; assembly: GCA_911865555.2. Lineage (NCBI taxonomy): Eukaryota > Viridiplantae > Streptophyta > Magnoliopsida > Brassicales > Brassicaceae > Thlaspi > Thlaspi arvense. The sequence continues at coordinate 67,804,732 of OU466862.2, read as the reverse complement.
TGTAACTGAATGTCCTCTGCTTCAGTAGCTGACTGTCCATTAACCACCTTACAATCTTGTCTAATCTCTCCACTAGTCCCCGTCAAGGGACTTATATTCCCCATTTTGATCATGGACTGAGCAAAGGCCTCGAAAAACAGAGTTTGGTTACTTGCGAAGGAAGTAACAATCGCAATGGTGGGCGAACCGGTATCAGAGAACAGTTCTTGGTCAGACTGTAGAAGACCATTGTTGCTCTGAAGGTTGGTGAAGTAATTATTATCGAACGCATCAGGTGTGCTCAGGTCGAGATTGGTGATCCCTGATCCGCTGCCGTTTTGAGGACAAATCTGTTGAAGACTGCTGAGAAGTGTTGAGTTCAGAGTCGGGTCGGGATTACCTGTCCCGTTGAAGTTGAATAGTCTATTGTTGAAGGTTGTGCAGTTTGCACGTCCAAAAGTATGCGCTCCTATGCACATTAAACCACACAAACAATAGCATTAATTAGGGTTTTTGTTTGAATTGAGATGCAAGTAACCAAACATGTCGATTAATTTACCAGACAGGGCTACTAGATCGGTTATATTTAGCCCCACAGCTGAAAATTTAGATGTGATGTTGTTAAGGCCTTCGAATGGTGAGGGAAGGGACGAATTTGCCCCGGCCTGGTTCGCGGTGAGGCCATCTCTTCTTCCTAATAAGACAGTCCATGTAGGCCCTCCTGCCTGAAGATAGATGAAATTCAAACATGTTTCTTTGTTGTATAGAATAAATGTGAATATACTAAGGATGTTAAAACGGTTTTTCTTTTTTCTCCCGGGCAGGCCCACTACAATCCAGTGCCCGTCAAAAGGTAAAAATTCATCCAGTGGGCTTCAAAAATTTGAACCGGGCTTGGAATTCCGAAAATTTTGTTCGTTTATATAGACGACTGTGACCAGTGAACATATGCATTACCAAAGAAACCGAGGCCTCTGAGGCAAGAGCTAAAACGTCAGAGCAAGAGACAACGCCAGGGCAAGCGTTCTCTAGGGCAGTCTTGATATTATCGACAACGTTGAATCCTCTAGCAGAGTTTGCATTGGGGGCAGCATTCTTCTCGCTCTGGATGCTTCCACTGTCGTCAAGCAAGAGCGACCCGTCGCAACCCTAATTCAAAATTAAAGAAGCAAAGTAGAGGTTTAGTGTAACAAAAAAAAAAAAACTGAAGGCCTTACGACAAAAGAAAATCAAGATTCTTATTTGAAGAGCTTCTTATACGTTCACAAAGCAGTCGTGAAAATGAAGACGGATTAGGCTGCCTCCGATTCTTGGATCGGATTGAAGAGCTTGTTGAATAGTGTTGCGAACGATGGCAGATGCGTTAGGGCACGTCTCGGAGTAAAACGTTGCGTTTAACTGCGCAGAGGATGTCCCAAACAATGAAGAAACGACAACAAGAAGGCTGGTGATTAACAAACCATCACAAGTAGTAGACGACCTTGTTACCGCCATTAATCAGTTGTTTGCAACTAATGACAAGAGTTTCGATTAGTTATTACTGATTGATTCTGAACTGATGATTTATTGAATTAATTAACAAGTCGTTATATAGAGTAGAAAAACGATCTCGCCTGATGATGTATGTGACAGGTTTTAGATTTGAGCTAATAGTCAAGTCAAAGTGCGTGTTTGCTTACCAAGTCAATAGATGAGAAAATGTGACCCGTCTAGACTTTTATTTAGTGCGTGTTTGTGTATTTAATCAAAATACCGAATCTTTTTAATAAAGTTGAGTTTACATTATTCGTTTTTAGGGCTTTACAGCTGTGTTTTGACAGAAAATATAGTTTTTTTTCTTGATGCCTACGAGGCTACGACTCGATTGTTACTTAATATTCTAGAATGAAATGAAAATGGAAAGAAGAAAAGAAGCAAGGACAAACACGAAAACATTTTCGAGTTCTTTGTCCTGAATCATCAAATCACAGGACCTTTATTCTTCCGTGATGAATCTCTTTAATATGCCAAAAACTTAATCTAACAAATCAGGATTTTTTTAGAGAAAAGAGAATTTCTTGAGAAAACAAATTAAATAGTAGGGTTTTTGGTTGTGAACCAAGTAAGATTGCGACTTTCAAATCTCGGTTAATTGCTCCTATGGGCCTATGGCCCATGTATTATTTCGAGACGTTCTGGATACTATCTTAAAATTAGTTTCTTTAAGTTTAAAAATACTGTATAATCTATAAATTTTAGAAAGAAAAACCCCAAAAAACTAATCTTAATTCTCTATATTCTTATCTACAGGAAAACCCAAAAACGATTTCTTGTTCTAATAGATAAGAATATAGATTTAAAAGGAAAAAACCTAAAAAAACTAATCTTAAATCAATATTCTTATCTACAGAAAAAACCTGAAAAGAATATTCGTTGTTGTTCCTAATTTCCTATAGATAAGAATATAGATTTAAAAAGAAAAAAACCCCAAAACATTCATGAATCATGGTAGCCTTACTCAGCTGTAAATTACTCATTAAGGTGGGTAGTGTAAGATTTATTTTTATCTGTTTCCTTTCTGGAAATGAAAATTTCAGCATTTAACCAGCTGAGGTTTTGTTATTGATTTCACAACAGTAGGAAAAAAACTTTTACAACCTTAAGAAGAGACTCCTCTAAGTCAAAATGTTCTCCAAAGTGGAAAACACAAGTTTCACTCTGTCGCAATCTCCCTCACCGTCGGGCCATGCATCTTCGGCTCGGTCGAGTCTCACTCTCATTCCAGAGTCGAATGTTCGAGCTCCTTTGTCCGCTACTCCTACAAAAGGTAATCAATCATGATCACCAAAAGCTGGATCTAATGGAGAAGGAACAAAATAGCTAGGGTTTCTAGTCCAAATATTAAACAATATGATTTTCTTCATTTCCAGTGTTAATCGCTAGTTAAGGCTTTTGCTTTGCTCTAATTTTGTCTTTTTCTTGTCAGGGGTTGAGAAGTTGATGTATAAGAGCAACCTCAGCTCCTACTGTCAGAGGTTGTGCCTGCCTCACCCGGTGTATGGTATTGTATCTCAAGGTGCTCGTCACGCTCTTAGATTTAGCTCTACTGTTACTATTGGTAGAAAGATGTTTGCTTCCCCAAATACATTCTCGAACCGGAAATCGGCAGAGCAAGATGCTGCTAAGTTTGCATTACAACATCTACTAAACGAGGATGAGGCTATTGTTACAAATATGCGCGGGAGTCTCTGTGAGGTTTGTTATTTTCTCTCTTTTTGGTACTTTTGTGCATCTACTTCTGGTAGGACTCTTGCTGATTTCTGATTAGTTGTGTGACTATTATGCCATTGCTGATTTCTATTTGAACTCCTGCAGTTCGTATGTCAGGACAAAGCACTTTGCAAGATGGTGTTAAACGAGTTTCTTGCCAAGATAAAGATGGAATGCGCATATGAGACAGTTCAAGTCGAAATGACTCCTTGGTTTGTTTCCTATTTGGCACTAAATGGTACTTGTTATAGAGGTGGAGGTAGGAAAAAGAAAGTAGCTGAGCAACTAGCTGCACTTGCAGCTATCCTCTCCCTTTTAGGTATGCACACATATTCATAAACAAATAAACAAGAACAAAGGACATGTCCATTGATCTTTGCTCTTATATTTTTTGTATGTTTTAATTTTGTTTGACCAATGAGTACCTTTAATTGTTGTAGATAATCCTACATATGCTAAACCGATGTATGAAGTTATCAAGCCCAAATTTGATGCTAGTGAGCTCAGGGACTTTCCTAATACTCGTGTGGCTGGTCACCAGAATGGAGCAGTGGCCATTTCAAGGTGTCCTTACGTATATGAGCCAAGAACTTCACCACTATTATTCTCAGGACCACTACATGGAATCGAATTGGCAGAGGCAGCACAACAGGCTTCTCAGGGAATCATTGTTCCAATAGAGTTTGTGCCACCACCAGCAGCACATAATCCACCTAATGATTCGATCTCTGCCAAAAAGAGACGAAGGATTGCGAGCTGAGAACAAGTAAGTTGTACTAGCTCACTTATTTTCTTGAGATGGTCTCACATTAATGGTTTCTTGTTATGTGGTATATATGGCAGACCTGCAGACATTGGTAATACGCGTTAACTTTGGTTTGGTTCGTCAGACTTGCTAAGATCAGTCGAATAAGGATATGTAAGATTGTAACTGTTGTTGGTTTACAAGTGCAGAAGGCTCATGTCATGTTTTCTATTCTCTTGTACTTTATGTTATGACCCAGCTCCTAGCTAAGATTGTAACTGTTGTATTGCATGTAACTCTTTGTATTTTCTTTCGAAATAAATTTCCAAAATCGAATGGACTAACTTCAGTCCTGGTTTAGGCCAATCAGAGTCAAAATTGCTTTCCAACGAGTTCATTGTGACGTATGAGTCCACATTAAACTCATTCACCTTAAGGCTCACATAACTGTTTTAAAAATGTTTTTTGGATGTTCATTGACCTTAAATCTTTGTTATATAGTTTGTAGCTGACTGAATCGCGACTCTAAAAACAAAACGAGTCAACGTCAAATTTTGTGAAGTTATTGTCGTACTTGGTGAGAAGATATAAACCGAATAACAAAGCTGATCTTCAAATTTCAACTACAATATTTGTTTTTTCCATCAATGCTATTTTCTTACTTTAGAAATCTAGTTATCATTTTGCGTATTTACTTAAATATGTGTAAAGTTTCTTAAATTCCTCCATTATTACTACTTACTCATCTTTTTGACATTTTACTCATCTTTTCGACATTACATCTACATTGTTTTAGCCGATCGGATCCAATTATTACAATTATTTTGAGCTCATTTTCTTTAGTTTGCACTTCAGATTGTCATCACCAAACCCCCATGTGCCTTTAAATCCAATAATTCCTTATGCTTTTTTGGACTGTCCAACATATTCTTTGATTACATTACTTTTTCATTTAGCTTTTATCCATATTTCCATAAACCTACATCAAAATGTTTAATGTTTAAAGCATATTTTTAGGTGAACTTTGAAAACATAGTACTCATCTGTAATTCTTGTTCATTTTCTTATATATTTTTTTAATTAACAAAACGATCTTTACAAATTTTTTTTTTTTTTTTAAATGACTGATTTTGCCGGACAAATGATAAAAGTTGTTCAGCCCACGACTATTGTGATGCGTCGTAGTCAACTTGCAAGAAAATTCGGAAACTCTTATTGTAAAATATGTTGAAACTTATAAAAACTGTTTAAAACTTGCAGAAATCACTAAAAGCTTGTAAAAGTTACGGCCTAACGGTATACATAATGAAGTTGTCGTTTAACGTTCACTAGTGCATGCAATGAACACTGTCACCGTCTATCATGCGCCCATGAAGACGCGCCATATTTAACATTTAAATACTTTCCAAAACTTATAAAAATTGTCGAAAACTTGGAAAAGATATAAAAATTTGAACAGGATTTGGTGCACTGCTTATCAATGCAGGGGGAGATCAGGATAATTATCCTTGAAAATGAAGAAATTTTAAAATACTTTTCATTTAACCCTTTTACAAAAATCATTTGTCCATCTTGTTATCTTTCAAATTAGGAATTCAAGCGAAGAAATGATAATCTCTAATATCTTCTAAAAGAAAAGTCCGGTGATTATAATACTAGTCTCTCCACTATAATCAAATTTGTTGCTGTGACCTGTGAGCCTCCAGTATAATAAGAACAAAGTTGTAGCTTTAATTGAAACTTCACATGTTAGCTTGTGCAAAAAAAAAGTACGAGAATAAAACAGATTAAAAGTTGTAGACACTGTTATTTTTTCTCGCATCTACATTTCATTTATTTTCTATTAATTTAGGCATTTTATTGTATATGAGTATTTATGTTGATCAAAGACACTTCTAAATCATATGTTATCAGTACAAAATTATTTTTACTTAAAAATCCATTTAAGGTTACTTATTCCATTAATATTTTGGGATACAAGACCATTTCAGCATATACTGAAGAATTTCTCTACTAAAAACTAAAACTCCTATCCTGTATATATGCCTATTTGGACACTCATCAAGTAAATCTATCTAACTTGTCTTTTTTTATATATAGAAAAATATCTAATTAATCCAATTAATCCTCCCTTATATGTTCAATTTGTAACCACATAAAACATAATTCATTACATATCAAGATTCAATAAGAGTTTTTAAATTAAAGGAAAAAACACAGGGTAGATTTTAGTTTTTAGTAGAGAAATTCCTATATGCTGAAATGGAATGAATATAGGAGTTGATTTCAACTTAATACTAATCCAATAACACGTCGCTGAATAACATATATTTCACTTATTTTCAACGAAAAAAATTGAAAATTTTAAATACTAAACCAATAACCCGGTAAAAATATGGACATGTCAACCCTTTCTAGTCACACTCCATATTACCAAAAAGGCGAACAAGACAAACAACAATTTGAACAGATACATTTCTTTATCTATTGTTAAAAATAAAATAACAAATTTATCCCATTGTTGAAAAGTTAAGACCAAATTTATATTATATCGGTAATCAAATTAGACTCGAATTTTCGAGGAAACTATTGTGCTTGACGATGAAGCCCTTTTTAATATATTCCAAATCCACTAAAAAAAACAACATAAATATTTTATTGTCTCTGGAGCTGCAGAAATCGAAAAACACACAAAATGAGATTTTCTCTTGCGTGCAAGCTCCTGTTCTTGATTCTAACTATAGCTTGTAAGATCGAGACACAAGTGAAGTGCTTGGAGTTCGATTTCCCTGAGTTTAAGGAGAGCAATGATTCGGACTTGATCCGAGACAACTCATACATTGTCCTTGGAGCCATCCAAGTGACTCCTGATGTTCGAGGAGGCTCTCTCACGAACCACGCGGGGCGCGCGCTCTACAAGGAGCCTTTCAGACTATGGAGCAAAAACAAGAAAGCTACTTTCAATACCACTTTCGTTATCAACATCTCGAACCAAACCGATCCTGGAGGCGAAGGCTTAGCCTTTGTTCTCACACCGGAGAAGACCGCTCCTCAGAACAGCTCCGGTATGTGGCTCGGTATTGTCAACGAAAATACAAACAGGACTCTTGAGTCGAGGATTGTTGCGGTTGAGTTCGACACAAGGAAGAGCCACGCTGGTGATCTTGATGGAAACCATGTGGCTCTAAATGTGAACAACATCAATTCGGTTATCCAAGAATCCTTGAGCAGTCGAGGGATCAAGATCGATTCCGGAGTTGACTTTACTGCACATGTGCAGTACGATGGTACGAATATATCGGTTTATGTCTCAAGAAACTCAGAGGTATACGAACAGAGGAACTTAGTGTTTTCTAGGGCTATAAATTTCTCAGCCTACCTTCCGGAGACGGTTTATGTTGGATTTACAGCATCGACAAGCAATTTCACGGAGCTGAATTGTGTCCGATCATGGAGCTTCGAAGGTTCAGAGATCGATGGAGGTGGAAACATGTTATGGCTCTGGATTAGTATCCCTGTCGTGTGTGTTGTTGTTATAGGAGCTTTCATAGGGGCATTGTTCTTGAGATCTAGGTCAAAGGCTGGGGAAACAAACCCGGATATAGAAGCCGAGCTAGATAATTGCGCGGCGAATCCGCAGAAGTTCAAGCTGAGAGAGCTGAAGAGAGCTACAGGAAACTTCAGCCATGAGAACAAACTGGGACAAGGCGGGTTTGGGATGGTGTTTAAGGGGAAGTGGGAAGGTAGAGACATCGCTGTGAAACGAGTTTCCGAGAAATCGCATCAAGGGAAGCAAGAGTTCATATCCGAGATCACGACGATCGGTAATCTGAATCATAGGAACCTGGTGAAGCTATTGGGGTGGTGCTACGAGAGAAAGGAGTATCTTCTGGTCTACGAGTACATGCCTAACGGAAGCTTGGACAGATATCTTTTCTTGCAAGACAAGTCAGAAAGATCAAACCTAACATGGGAGACGAGGAAGAACATTATAAGAGGGCTAGCTCAAGCTCTCGAGTATCTTCACAACGGATGCGAGAAGAGGATACTTCACAGAGACATCAAAGCGAGCAACGTGATGCTGGACTCGGATTTCAACGCGAAGCTAGGCGATTTCGGGCTCGCAAGGATGATCCAACAAAGCGAAATGACGCACCATTCGACCAAGGAGATCGCTGGAACACCGGGGTACATGGCTCCAGAGACTTTTCTCAACGGGAGAGCCACGGTTGAAACGGATGTGTATGCGTTCGGAGTTCTAATGCTCGAAGTAGTCTCGGGGAAGAAACCGAGTTATGTGTTGGTGAAGGAGAACCAGAGCAATTACAACAACAGCATTGTGAACTGGCTATGGGAGCTATACAGAGACGGAACCATCATGGATGCAGCGGATCCGAGAATGGGGAGTTTGTTTGATGAAGAAGAGATGAAAAGCGTTTTGCTCCTAGGACTAGCTTGTTGCCACCCGAATCCGAACCAAAGACCTTCCATGAAAACGGTTTTGAAGGTCTTGACCGGTGAGACTAGCCCACCGGATGTGCCTACAGAGAGACCGGCTTTCGTGTGGCCAGCCATGCCCCCATCGTTTAGTGACGTTGACTACTCTCTTACAGGGAGTCAGATCAATTCCCTCACCGAGGTAACTGGCCGATGATATCAAGCTGTGTCTTCAAAAATTCTTTGAGAATTTGTTTATTTGTGGTCATATAATCTGATTTGTCCCTACTGTGTGAATCTTTCCTTTGTTTCTAATGTTTGGTTTTTTTGTATTCCTCTGTTCCTATTGAAACATAGTGTTGTTGGTTGAGTAAACAAAACCAAAGATCAAAACAGATAAATAACACAGCTTGACAATAACCTGACCAACCATTTTATTGCTGAAACAACTTAATAATCTGACGAACCACTGCCTTCTTCATCCTTAGCATCACCATTATCATCTAAACATAAATCAATCAAAGAAATCATAGCCTATCAGCAAAAAAATGTTTGGTTCAGATATATGTGTTTTTGTTTTTGTCAAGAGAATGAAAAGTTTATACCATTTGCTTGGAGTACATATCCATATAACCAGTTGTGATTGTGCTTGATTAATATAAGTTCTGTCTATACTATACAGCATATGTAATGGGAAGCTTTAGGATTTTGTTAGTTCATTAGCCAAGATATCCTCTCAATGGATAAGAAATATGTTATAAGCATTATTTGTTTTTCATTTTCCACAGTTCCATGGTATATTGGTATTACGAGAATATGAACAAAAGCTTAAAATACTTGAATTATTCGCAGATACAGTTGAAGGATTCACCTACAGTTTTTTTGTAACTAAAATCAACATGTTGGTACAAACAAAATCGATCGTATATAAAAGTTTCAGTTCGGCAACATCCGTGTTGGTTTGTTTAGCATAAATCTCTGGGAGTAAAAATAATAAATGTGAAAACTTTTTTAAGAGAAGAAGATGCTGAACTTGGAAGGTCCAACGGTATGGGAAAAACCTTTAATGGACAATTCAGGAACAGTGGCTTTCTCCACCATAAGAAGCTCACTGTCTATGAATATCACAACCACCGTTATATCATCATGAAAGAATCTCCTGACTCCTCTCTCCACTTTCTTCAAATCATCGTACCTCATCTCTCTCTTCTTCGCTGCTATGTTCATCGCTCTTCTCACCAGCCTCCTCGCTATCCCCTGCAGTTTACCATCCATCTGTGAGATCCTTGGCAACAAAAAAAAGTCCAGAAAATTAAAAAAAATAACATTTATGATGAATCTTTTAAGGCACGTACAGGACGAGGATGTTTATTCACTATCTCTACGGCTTGCTGGTTGGTCATCTGTTCCCAGAGCCCATCTGATGCGAATATCACAAACTTATCGCTTGTTTGTAAGACTCTCGTGTACACGCAAGGCTCTGCTGACAGAACCGGTCTTTGTAGCCGTTCAGGGACATGGAACCGTGGAAATGAAGGGTCAAGTGAAAACTCTGGCCGCTTTAAGTAGGCATCACCGATTGATCTAGATACCTGCACAAAATGAAACACAACGTCATAAGCCAAGACACAATGGGGATGTTCGTGTTTAGCTTCTCAGAGTTTGAGCTAGCCTAGGACTGCATCGTAGAGAGCTTCTCACTAATCAACCTTCATTGGTTTGGTCAGTTGGAATAAGAAATAAGTGATTTGAGGGGGGGGGGGGGGGGGGGGGGGGGGGGGGGGGGGGGGGGGAAATGAAAACCTGAATGATGCCTTTGATGCGCCACACACCGTGTTTGAGGACAACGATGTGGGGATCATCCGGATGCAACGACCTAAGCTCTTGTCTAACTTCTTCCAAAGAAGCATTGTGATCACTTGTCAACTGCTCAGCTACAATCTTGTGTGACCTATTGTTATTACTACCCATGGAACCAAGCACAGCACGAGAATCCCCAACGTTAGCGATGAGCAAGGTCCCTTTCCAGATAACTCCCACCAGGCAGCACGATCCAACGGCTGCAATTAACGGTTTTAACCCGCAAGTCCTTCGCACAAGCGTGAGAAACCCTTCCTCAGTTGCAGAAAACGCAGACCTAAGAGACTCCTCTGAAATGGCACCCTTTTCTCTCGAAACTCCTAAAAATGAAAACTTTAAATCAAGAACCATCGTAATGCCAAAAAGGGAACAAGACAAAGCTTCAAACAAGTTGCAACAGACAAAGCTATAAATCAAGAAACAAACAAACAGAGAGACAAAGTCGAGGATAATTTGCCAAAAGAAACGTTTTGTAATTCTTCATATATGGTGGCGGCTCACCAATTGTCAAGTGGTTTAAAAGTCAAAGAGATTCAGTTCACTGTTCATCAGAATCAATAAGGGACATCATCAATTTCAAGCTCTACCAAAATCTCCGATCGAAGTTAACACACAGATTGAGTTCCAAGAGAAGTGAATCAAACAATTGCAGAGAGGGGACTTGTTGTTTGACTTCAAGCACAGTGATTAGAGAACAAACATGAATGAAAGGAGAGAAGGACTAACTCATCAAATGGGAAAAGAGGTGATCGGAGATGTATCTAGAAGCTTCGGGGCCGCCATGGCCATCGTAGACCCCGACGAAGACGGCGCCGTTTCCGGTCTCGACTTGGCTGTGATCCTCGATGACCTCGTTAGCTTGCACGACGGACATGGAGAAATCACCGAAGGAATGCCTCTCGAGTTCCCTAGACCAGAGGAGCGAATCCCCGCCGGTGTCGTCGTGATCATCGTCGTCATCATCCCTGTTCATGCGGCCGTACCGCCGCATCGGTCGCAAACAGAAAAGCGCCATTCTCGTCAACCAGGAGAACATCCCTCATTTGCCCCCCTCCCCGAGAACACCTCTTTTAGGTCGCCGGAGACCCACCGGAGATCACGCGGAAGAGGGGATTTGTTCGGTGAGAAATCACAAGATCAATTTATGTGGTGGATCGAAGCAGAAACAGGTGAAGGGAAAACGAGCAACGAATCGGGAAGCTTTGCGCAAAAGGCGAAATCAGAGATTGCGAAAAGCTAATGGTTTATTTCCTTTTTTCTTTTTACTTTTCTGGATTGAACTAAGAAAAAATTTGAGAGATTTTGGAGAAAAAGGGCAAGACTTTCTTTGGTCTAGACTCTAGAGAGAGAGTGAGAGTGGTTGGAGCAAAGTGTGAAAAATATGAATTGTTTTAATTAAAGTTGCGTCTATCAATTTAAATTAAATCAATTTTTTTTTCTCTTTTTACCCTTTTTTCATATTTCACGCAAATCAAATTATTGACGTAATTGTGCAAGACTCTCAACGATTTCACGTCATACTTTTCTCTTTTTTTCTTCGTCGATTAGATTTATTTAGAAGCAGAAGTCTAAAACGCGTTTCTCCTTGCACATATTTTGGACTATTGTAGTTGTAATATTATGAAGAGGTCCTATTTTAATTTCAGTGTGAGCCGGTCCTGAGATGTTTAAGGCTACAAGCCCAAAAGAAAAAAAAGGCTGTTTTAGTTAAGTGACAAAAAAAACATTAAAAGACAAAAAGAAAAAATTTAGACAATTTGGAAGATCGAAATCGAACTCAATTTGGTAGAAAAGATATGTAGCAACACTAACCACTAGACTACAAATAAATTCTTGCAATTGAGGGCCGCAACTTGTTTAATAAACAAGGTCACAAATATGGGCTTGCTCCGGTTAGGCTCAGGACCGGGTCTGTTTGGGCTCAGGGCCGGGTTAACTTATTATGAATACATATTAAACGACATTTATTTATGTAGTTAACAGTGTATTGTATTAGATTTGATAGACATAAATAAAAGTAAATCTATTACATGTAGTATACCGATATATAATTCCATAGTCAATCATGTACTAACTACATGCTTGACTATGTGACTATGTCTATGATTTTGAGCAAGCATTTTGTGTGATCTAATATGAGATTGTCGAAAAACATAGATCTAAATAATAACTTAAATAAAGATATTAATTAAAATTCGTAGAAAACATGAGTGTGATTGTGCTTGATTAAATATGAGAGTGGTGCATCAAAAATGTTCAGGAAAGTGAAAGCAAGAGCTAGGAAGTTCAAGAACAGTCTAACTAAACATGGCAATGGGCATGATCACGATCACGATATGGAAGAAGAAGAAGAAGAAGAAGATGATGGAAGAAAAGCACGCCGCACTAGGTTAATTTCTTTGTAAAATTTCTCTTACGTTTTTTTGTGATAATGACATTAACGGTTTATCGGTATTATAATCTGTATGCAACAGTGAATAAAGTGTTCACCGCGAGAAGCTACATAACGAGTGTGATATCTAGGGAAATATGAATAACAAAGATATCTAGGGACTCTTTTTTCTCTTTCTTTCTAAGTAAATGAACAACAAAATGATGTGGTTTGCACTGATCTCCCTCTTTTCTCTTGCTCACAGTTCAACGACGGAGGAAAATACGATTGATTCTCTCTTTTTTTTCTGCGAAAGCTTTTTTATCTGTTATAGTCGATTTTTTTCCAAATAACTTTGATGGAGTCTTTGATTAGGTTTGTTTCTAATTTTTTGCAAAATCTTTTTGGGATTTTTGGTTAGAATTGGTGACTGATCTAGTTCAAAAGTAACTTTTGTTTTTGAGTCATGAAAAAATATGAAGGGTTTAGAGAATTTGGTCTGTGGCTCTTGATTAAAGGTTTTCCACAAGTCATTTCAGGAACGCTGAACGCAACCTTGTGTGGATGCGTTCCTCCACCTCTAGCTCATGTAGCACCTTCGCATTGTCCACCTGCCGATCTCCGAATCCTCCACCTCCTCCAGAGGATGTTGATGACTCAGCGCCAGCTCTTCCACATGTTGTCTTAGCGCCAGCTCATCCGAACAGTAAACCTGTTTCATAACCTGTGAAACAAGGCGAAGATTCTCCGCCACCTGAGTCTTCTTCTGGTATGCCTGCTTGGCTCGCGACAGTGTTGACGGCATAAGCTCAATAGTGGGAATATGTTTCACGATTTACCCACAATTTACAAATGGCACAAATGCTGCCATTCCCGTGGAACAAAATGTGAGTGTGGGGAATGTGGTTATATATAAGTAGCAGCATTATATGTTATAACATATTTGGTTCAGAAGGATGATATGTAGGGAAATGTGGTTATATATAAGTAGTAGCTTTTGATGTTATAACATATTTTATTAAGACTGATGATATCTAGGGAATTATGAATAACAAAGAATAATTGTTAAACAAAAGTAGTGAAAAAAAAAAGTAGCAAGTTGAAAAAAAATGAATGTGATACATTATATTTGTAACTAATAAAAGAAAAGTAATAATAATAAATAAATGTGAAATGAAAGTTAAACATTATATTTGTCTTAACATATGCCTTTTTCAATACACTATAATATAGGCACGGTTCTGTCTCTCAACGACAGAACCAGTCCATACATCCAAAGTCAAATACACTCGGCTAGGGATTCTCGTGAGAGCAAGCTTCAGCTTATCTTTTTCATCCTTGTAAATTTTACAAACCCCAGCTGCAGCTTCGTGCTTATCAATGAATCGAACATTTGGATTCAAATATCTCCACGCATCTCTAAGACCCTCATACTCAACAAACTCAAAAGGGAGATCATTGGCTATGGTGATCATAGCAAACATCCTGCGAAGAACATCATCATCATCAATCTCCTTGGCTTCGTCTGCATGATCAGCGACTTGAGGCCTTTTCTTGGAAGCTACAAAGTGACAAGTTAAGGCCAATGTCCCGTAGCACCTTATGCCAATATCTACAAAATGTCGGATTTATGGTATTTAGTGGTTAACGGTGTTCGTATAAGATTTGAGAGACATCAATTAAAGTAAAAATTTATTTCATGTAGTATATGATGTTGAAACATGATCTCTCTTTTTTTTTGTTAAGAGTTTGAAACATGATCTCTCATAAAATAAATTATAAACATAATATTCTTTCTAAATAAATATCTTAAAATAATTTTAGATAGCACCTAGACCGCTATTACGATCCATTGGTATCCATTGCTGGTGATTCAAAGTTTCAAAATCTGCGTCGTATACGTGGTTTGCTTTGAGTTTAAACTTTTGATATATGAAAGATAACACAACGATATCAAATTACTCGGAAAGCCCAACTGTCATGAGACCAAAAAAAAACAAACGAAAGCAAAAGTCCTACAGTTACTTAGAAAAACAAACGTAGGACCGAAAAAAACACACAACATTAAACATATAAAAGCACCAAACTTGGAATTCACAGAAACAAGAGCAAATAAGAAAGTAGAAACACGCCTTATCCGGTATATCCTCCACCGGTTCCATACCCAGTGGTACCACCACCACCGACACGAGTGTTGTGAGCGGTGGTCCGACCAGTCCCAGTGTTCGTTCCAATCGGTTCGGTCACGGTCGTACCCTCCACAACGTGGCCGGTTGGTTGTCCGGTGCCGTGACCAGGCAAAGCCGACATCTGGTGGGTCCCAGTGCCGTGTCCGACGTGTCCAGTGGTCGAGTGAGTGGCCGACCCCAAACCCAAACCGGTTCCGGTTCCGGTTCCAGCTCCAGCGGCTTCTTTCATGATAGCGTTGTGCTCACGCACTTCTCTCTTCTGCATCTCAGCTTGATTGATCTTTCCTTCCTTCCTCTGTGTAGCCATCTCTTTCTGAACAGGATCTCGTGTCTTCATCTTCTCCGCCTATTGAATACCAACCCCAACATTCAACGCCATCGTTTATTAAACAAATCACGCACAAAAAGAGTTTATTTTGATAGATTAAATGACAAAACCAATTTATAGTACCTTCTCCTCCAAGGTGGCTTTGGTCTTGTCCATGCCAGACTTCGCAGAAGCTGCAATGTTCGACGCTGTTTCCTTCATCGACTGCATTTTTTTCCGAAAAAGAAGCTCTTTTATCTTCCTAAGTAAAATTCAAAGATGTTGCACAGAGATTAGCTTTATGTTTTTCTTCGTATTTTGTTGTCCAATGCTTTGTTCGGTGAGCATGCCCCGTAAAATAGGCATCCCGTTCGCCACGTGGTACTATATTCGGTAACTGTGTTTATTATTTAATTACGTTCTAGGCAACACGTCACCCAAACGTGTCATGAAACAAGAGGTGGTGGGCGCTGTGTTGCACCTCTTGCTCTTACACGTGTAGGGAGCGATAGAGTCGTAGAGAAGTTCCAATGTCGACGCGTGTTAGGCTTTGGAGAGCACAAAGAGTTCGGTAATTAATTTGTTTTCGGTGTTCGCCGATTGTGTATGTTACGTCTAAAACGGCTTCAATTGATGTCGGTGATTAACGTTGACGACATGGTTTAGTGTAATGTGATTATAATATAGATTTTTTGTTTCTTACTAGATAAGTAGATGATTGGTGTACATAAATTCAAAACAGTAATTCCATTCGCGTAAAACAACAAATCAATAAACGAAAAACGAAGCAAAAAGCCTTTTAACAGAAGCAAAACACAAACGATCAGAGAGTCTAAAGACCAGCGTACAAAGCGATTCATGACCTGCGCAGCTCGGTTTCACCATGCGCAAAATGGCATCCATCGCCAAATGTACAGTTCCCTTGAGCAAATCTGTCACAGAGCTTCCTCTTGTAGTTGCTCCCGGGATATGGTTTCCCTTCAAACACTTGAGGTCTCCTTGCAGCACCTGATCCAAGCCTCTCTATAAGCTCTCTCACCATCCCGCTAGCTTCATTGATCTGTTCAAATGTTCCTTCCAGCTCGATATTCTTCATGTTCGGGTCTCTTTCGTGACCTTGAATCGACAGTTTCACCCCTGTTTGACGGCATATCTGCTTGGAATGGATTCCGCCTTTTCCAATTATGGCACCAGCTAAAGAAGCATCCACACTGATCTTGGCAGTAGCAGAAGCACCAAAGCTTGAAACAGGGCCTGCTCTTGGATCTCCCCTCCCTGAGAATCTTCCCGGACCACCGGATCTTTGCATATTTCTGGAAACTTGAGAAACTGGTTGTCCGAGATTTGTCAGGTGCGATGAAGCATTGTACCCACCAGGTACGTAGTGCAAGAAGTGGCAGTTATCACCAAACTGACATCCAGAAGTGCTGCAATACAAAGCATAATGCATACAGAAAGTTAACACATATAATGAAGTTTATAGGCTATTGCTACCTTCTAATCTCAACAAAGCAACAACCTTCATTGCAAAAACGATGAAAAGAACATTATAGAGTAGTAAAACAGACTCTATTCCAACTCTTTCCCCGAGGAACAACATGTTGCTCAAAACGATAATGCAATAACCTTACCCGAGTTATAACAGTTTTATGCTGCATATGCAGAGCTATAGATTCCTTACCATCAAACAGAAGAAGAGTAAAACACACAATTTTCACCGCTCTAAGAAAAGACAAGTTTTTTTGTAGATTTTGTATATCATATATTCACCAAGTAGAGTTCAGTTGCGGAATTAAACTCCATTTAACGCTTATCCATTCTTACTTGCTTAGGAGGAATCACATTTTGTTACATTTAACTTTTTAACTCGTTTAAAGGATGAAGGGTGTGCTACGTACCTGTTATAACAACTTCATTAGCACAATATTACTTGTTAATTTCAGGATCGACTTGAAGAATTTCTATTATAGAAATTGATTATAACCTGAAAAATTTCGTGCATGGCTTCGATTTGCTTCCTAAACCAGTTGAATTTGATTCCATCTCTGTTGAAAACATTAAGTGTTTTTTACTTAGTTGAAATTTGTTTTCTCTAGTGTGCCATCTGCCGAAGCTTTTCAGGTTTTAATAAGTAATGAAACTGGACTCAACGCCTTGAGTTGACATAGATCATAGATCATAGATCAATCAAGCGAATCCAGAATGTTGACTAGTCACAAAGGCCATTGGCTTATATGTATATTCTAATGATTTGCCGAGTGTTATGAGCAAGAAACAAATTTCCATACTCATTGGAAACAGAGCTGAGGAACCAACTCTACTGAACAATTAAGGAAACTTTTAGATCAAAGAAGATAAAAGAGTGATGAGTTCCTAGTAACCCCCGTCTAATGAACCAGTAAACCCCCTGTACGAGAGGGAAAGGCCTTTCTTTTAACAGTTAAAACGAATAAACTACAAGACAGAGAACAAACTGCAAGAACATTGCAACTATTGTGAAGATCTCGAATTCGGAAAACCCCAATTTGGGACAGTAGGATGAAGGATATGCTGTAGGGAGGGGGATGAAAGAGCTAACCTTGCTTAGACCTCTTGAATCCGCCATTAGAATTGTAAGAGCCGGCTTCAGGGCGTCCTCTCTTGCGAGCATCCATGACTCGATACAGAAGCGAATGGAGCAGACGGTGACGAACCCTTGGGATCGATTAAACGAGGCGAATCGGAGAAAGGAAATCCGAAATTGAAAATTGGTGAGAGAGAGAGAGAGAGAGAGAGATCAAGGTTGAAGTCGTTCGAGGGGAAGATGAGATCTCTATGATAATTCCTATTTCCTCGTTCTGAGCTGTTCGTTTCCTTTTTTTGGTTTATATTATTCTAATTTATTTCCCTATTATCTCAACAATAAAGATTTTGTGCTTAAATTTTACGAACTAAGTATAAATCAAATTTAAAGCTTGTATATGCATTATCTATGGTTTATAGGGTTCGTTTATTTGTTATCTGGCTTGAAGCAATAATAGTGATGGTCAACTTGAAAAGAATTAATGCGTTTTTACAAACAACATTCCTCCTAACGATTATAATTTTCATACATTTTTGAAACCAAAGCAACTTGAAAGAATACAAATGTTATTATTCATCTTGCCAGAAACTAAGGTTGAATGGGTGAATCTCACTCTCTTCTTTATCCACTGTTATCCCTCGGGCATTCGTAGCTCATGCAAATACGCTTCTTCTCCATCTGCTTCAGCAGCAACACACAAAAAACAGGGCTTAAAACATAACAGAATTTTGTCTTGCAATGAAGGAGAGCACAAGACAAGACCATATCTATTACCGCTTTCGAAATCAGAAGCATCCGCAAGCCTTGCAATGGCAGCAATAAGCGCATGTTCATGTTCCTGCATCATTCAATAAAAAAGCACCAAGTTTCACTTTACCGTTTCCTTTGATCAAAAATCCATATCTAATCAAACCCTTCTTGTTATGTCTCTCTAACCTTGAGTAGCTTCTTGGCCTTATCAAGCTCGTGCGGGTCAGGAAGGTTACAATCAAATACTCTCTCGACCTAACGGGCAAAAAAATCTCGCATTATTGACTAGAGAAAAAAAGTTATAAAATTCATTCACATAATGCAGAGAGAGGGAGAGAGAGATACCTACCTCCTTCACAAGTGAGTCTGTGTTGAACAATTCGATCTCGTCGAAAAACTTCCTCCCACCACCGTTTTGTGCAGCTACATGTTCTTCTCTCTTTGGCTGAGTTCTTGGACCTCTCCCTCTACCACCATTGCTCAGGGCTATCTGACTCCCATGGATTAAATCACCGCCATATCCTACATTTAAAGTTGCCGCATTCTCCTCTCCATCCCATCTTATATCTTCCGGTGGAATCTGCAATCACATAAATAACTTCCTTAAGATCTTGCAGAAATGGGAATCATATCACATACTATGTGAAGCTGTTTAACAAGTGAAACTTAGTACCTATCGAAATTCAAAGACTAGTAAAAACACCATGAATATTACCTCCTTGAGATCAACCCATTCCCATGTTTCAGTCGGTGTGTTTATGTCATATACCAACGCATGACGACCCTGTGACAAAACAATGAGTGTATCAATTATAAGATTCTTGTGCCATATTCAATGTTAGATTAGCGCAAAAAAAAAAAAAAAAAAACACAAAAGACCATTCCAAACTTCTAGAGAATTTAAGTCATAGTATACTTTTCTACGCCTCATGTGATAGGATTCAAACCAGTAAACTCCTACTTCATACAATTCATCAAGTACAATACCCATAGGGAGAATTTGATAGCTAGATAAGTCTCTAACTCTCAACCAAGATCCAGAATACCCCAACTCAATCTACCTAAACTTCAATTATTAACTCTCCGCCTTAGTGTCAGATATAAAAATTATCTACGAGGCACACAATTAGTTACCGAAAAGTTTAGAAAATTGAGGATACCGATGTCTGAAATACAGGAGACACCTCTAAACACATAAGACATATATACTACTGAGCATACGGCTAGATGTAATCTATTGATGATTCTTAAATGTAAAGCTGTCAGTTATCAGAAGTTACCTCAGTTACATTGTATTGTGTAACTACTGCTTCATAAAAGCTGTTGTCTTCAGGCCATTTTGTCCACACTTTTCTTCCAATAAGAGATTCATCGGATCCATTAGCTGATACGGCACCAGACACTACTCGGTTATTGAATGACCTATTTCTAGTAGAACCAATCGACGGATACTACATGCATATCACAAATCATTTGATCAGGAAATAACCAAAAACCATACGCAAAATACAGATATCATCTGCTTGTCCTATGACGAAAGATTCAAGCCACCAGAAGAAGTCTTACTGATTGGAAAGTCTTCTGTTTCTTCCGAGAAGCTGAGAAAGCAGGACTAGGAAGAACATCGAGGAACTGATTACTTGCATGTCTAACAACTTGGTTCCCGCCTCCCTGTCTCCAATCCCTGTTGGGTCCAGATCCATCTCATTACAGCGCACGAGACACAGCATGTAAACATAAGGTTTCACTGTCTCTAGATCAGGCTTCTTACCTTATCCTTTTGATAATGTCGTCATTGTGGACACTGTTCAACAATTCTCGGTGTTCATCATCAGATACCCTCAGCTCTTTACGTAGCTCCGTTATCATGCTTTCTTTTTCCTAAAATGCAATCATACAAGCCATATCCTTTGTTCAATGACATGTGACAGTAGAGTTTAAAAATAACAATTTCAAGGCAACGGAGAAAAAGGGAGTTACCCAAGAAATTGCATCAGACTGTGCTTTAAAAGCCCTTAGTACAGCACAATAAGCTTCCTGCTCAAGTATATGAATTTGCGCTTCCATGTCACCGTGTCGTCGTTTGATAGCACGCAGAAACCTTAGCATACAAGTCTTGCCACCCCAAATGAAACTGCCTCTTTTTTCTGTCATGTACAAAACCAATTATATCAACACTACTTTAAACAAATTGCTAAATTGAGATGTTCACCAAATCATTCGCACTTATCAGATGCATTTAGATTAAAAAAAATTGACAGTCAAGGTCTCAAGAGAATGTACGAAACAAATGATGGCTTAAACCCTGACAAAGAGAACAATTTCTTAAAACCCTTTTCACAGCTCCATTGCTGAATCAAGCCCTATAACTGTTCGATCTCTCAAGCAACCGAAAAAAGGCTATTAAACGCAAAACGGAACAAATCGTTCAAGAATTGACATACCGCAGAATTCAGAATGCCGTCGGAAAACCCTAATAATCGTAGAGAACCAAATTGACAAGCAGCGCAGAGGCAGTTACAGAGCCCGATGGGATCCGACTTCCGAGCAATGACAGTGGAGATCTTAACGAGAAATTGAAAGAATTTGGCAAAAAGAAAACTTTTGCTGTCGATTGAGAGATATTGATCCTTTTTAAAAAAAAAAACGGAAGTGCAGAGTGTGTTGTTGGGCTGAGCACAGCGTGCGCTATAGAGAAGATCGACGACGGGAAGTTGATGATTGAGGAGAGAGAGAAACTAAATACGTAGTTTGGTCGGGAGCGCTTCTTCCTTTTAAAGACAAGATGACTCGGTTCTGTTTAATTACTTTTTGGGCCTATTAGCTTGATAACATAGGCCTGTTAGACCCACCAACTTTTGGCAAACCCGCTTTTATATAAGTATATATAAACTAATATTTCAAAAGTTGACAAAAGCTTTGCTATAGCACACTGGTTATTGGTTCATTGTAATTATTGACCCGGGTTTTGAAGCCCGGTAGTGGAATTTTTTTTTTGCTATATAATCATGTTTATCTTTTTCAAGAAAGAAATTGAAAACGTTATAATCTTCATAGATTGCAAAATATTAGCTTGATCGTGTGATCTGAAACATCGGAAGAAGGCCAACATAAATTACTCACTTTTCTTATGGCAAAATATTTCAACAAGATACAAAGATAATTACAAAACAATACTTCAAGAGAGATCAAATCGGATCGGAGCATAAGAAAGGTCAGATCAATCAAATTAAACTCCAAAATCTTTTTGGTCCCCATTTGTACATCAGAAGCAAACAACTGTATCACAAGATAGGTAGCAACAAACCACAAAAGCCAAAGTTACACAGAACCAATGAAACCATTCTCATCCTCTATTTTCTTTTTTGGATTGTCTAATTCCAGTTATATATAATTTATAAACCACAACCATCATTATCATATATTGTTGTAACACCACACAATCCATCCCTATGCTTCCAAATGCATGTCCAGATAAATTCGAATAACATGAAGGAATTCAAAAGAGCAAAGATAAATAAAGAAGAAGGAAAAAAGTGAAATCACATAAAAAGAAGAGAATGAAGATACAAAGGTCCCATCATCAACTGCTTGTATTCAGCTTTTCTTGAAATCTCCTATACGAATCAACCTTCTCCAACATGAACTTCTCATGACAACTTGCTATGAACATATCAGCTAATTTATCAATCTCATTCATCATCATCATCTCTTTCCCTTCCTCTTCTTCTTTGCCGTCTTTAACTTTATCATCTTCTAGTTGTCCCAGATAGCTAGAGAGCTCAGATTGTTCTTGAATATCATCATCAACATTATTGTCGTCCAGAACATCCATGGATTCGGTCGAATACATTGAATCCCTAGCAGAGTCGTATTGGAGATGTGCCAAGTAGAGTTCCTCAGGGAGACGTACCGGCGCAGAGACTGGCACTACGTGAGAGGAGCAAAAGTTGTAGTGAAGTCTGAAGGAGCCGAAGAGAATATTAGTGTTTTGTTTCTTGGAGGCTCTCTTTGGATAGAACGAAGAAGACAGTGACAAGAGATTGTATTGCTTCTTCCTCAAGACTCTAACAAGAATAGACGAAGCTCGAGAGATTTCGCGGATTAGTCGACAAACTTGAGAGATGATGAGAGTTTGGATTAGGGACTTGAGTTTCACGGAGCTTGATGTCGGTGAAGACGAAGATGAACATTGAGATGAAGAAGACATAGAAGATGTTGATTTGAGTGGCAGTGCCATTATGTATCTCTCTTTCTCTTCTCTCGCTTGAAACTCGTTTGGTTAGGAAGAAGGGCTTTCTTAGTTTCTTATACTCCGGTTGAATAGTAGGAGTAGAAGCTGCAGAGCGTATGGATTTACAGAAACACCCTTTATCTTTTGGATTATTTAAAAGGATGCCACTCTACTTTGAAGATTTTAGATGTGGTCGGGGTGGTGTGACTGTGACCCTACCGATTCTGACATGTTTGCCGAATACTAGGAAAATCTCTCAGATTTGAAAGAGAGTAGAAGTGACTTTACATTCAAGTAACTAATGTTACTCTTCTGACACCTGATCCTTGCTTTTGCACTCTCTATGTTTCAACTACAATTTTCACATCTATGCTAATTTCTCACACTAACCACAGCTTAAGACATCGAGTAACAACCTTACAACTTTAATTAACAAAAAACAATCCTTACTACTTTACAATATAGATTCAAACCGCGGGTATAATAAAGTAGGTGGATGACGAATCTTAGACCACATGGATTTTATAGAACAAATCCCTAGGGTTCTACAACCTCCCCGCTTCCTATATTTCAAAATATTTGGATTTTCATATCTATTTTTCTATATAAATATTTTTGACAATATTGTTTTTTAATTTACAATTGATAATTAGATTTCCGTTTATAACTTGGATAAACCAAACTGACCTAATGAAAAAATCACATTTAGCTGACATCTGTCTAATTGGCATGACTATATGTGCGATATTGCAACTTTTACGGTGATACGACTTTAACAGCCAGAGAAGAAAAAAAAAGTCAAAAAAAAAAAGTCAAGAGAAGAAAAAAGAAATAGAATTCCAGGGAGTGATCATAGAGACTTTTTCCGTCACGAGCCAACGGGTGAATAAAAGACCATTTGTAATATGGGCTTAGTTAATGTCTTGAGCCCATCAAAATAGAGTATACGTTAGGCTTTCTCCGGGCCTTGTTTAGTCTGTACAAAATATCAAATGTTGGATTGTTTTTGTATGTTTTAATATTTTGTGAAAAACTATATTTGATATGTTTTATATTTTGTGAAATGAAATGGATCCACAAATTTATTGGGATTAAAAGAAATTCATTTAGTAATAATTTTTTTTTCTCGTGGCACGGACAAATTGTTGAAAACGGTGTTAGCAGTTTCTTTCCATAACTTTTAAGAATACATAGCAGCAGGAGAGATCATCGATTTTTTTAAAAAAACCCTAAACGGTGTTAGCTTATGTGACATCTCTTTTGGAGATTTACGATTTGTTTGTTCATACGTGGAGGGTCGGAACGTAGCCCAAATATTTTTATTTATGGTTACCATTTCTTATTTTTATTATAAAATACCAGCTGCAGATCATGATTCTTTTATTTAAAAGATTTTTCTAGAACTTCAATTATTTTTTTTAGAACTTCAAACTGAGGTCAAACTTTTTTTTCAAGTATTTCATTTTAACAAAGCCTTCCCGATTTTTTTTATCTTCTAAGAGAACAACAATTAATTTTTTTTTTTTTTGGTAAGAAAGAATACCCTCGCAAATAAAAATAAATAAACAAATTGACCTTGATATCGAATAATTAAAACAAAAAAATATTGAATTAAGAATGATCAAATATTTGTTACGTGAACACGCGTCAGGGGGCCATCTGTCACTGGCAAAGACGAATATATAAAGTCCATATTTTTAAAAGGAAATTATGAAATAAAATAAGTTAAAAAAATTAAATACATGTAACTAAACAAAAAAAAGTGGGAACTGCAACTTGTAAGAATAGTATTGGGTATTATTTTAACACGTAGGAGGAATCTTACAGTTGTTCCACTGTTGCTTTCCATTTAAAATTGATTCATTTTTTAGAGGTCCACCTTATGTTATTTTCAAATACTACCAAATTTCTCTTTCTTTTTCTATAATTGGGCAACGACTTCGTCGATTTTAGAATAAATAGCCATCTAGTTTAATAAGAAATTAGAGAGTTATGTAACAGAGATTTACTCCTAGTAAATCTTTGAATGTTTCTTTGTTCAGATAAATTCATAGAGATATCTTTGTTATAACGACAACGCCTCCATCTGATCAGTGCCTATACAAATATTATATTAAAATTGAATTAATAGGTACCTTAAAATAATATTTGAATTAATGTAGAGCATGGAATGGAATTCGATACTACTCTATTTCTTTGTGGTCTTACCTATAGTTTTTATTATTAGTATATTTATCGTTTGGTGCGGAATGTGGTTTGCCTCTAAGCCAACTTTTGGAAGTGGAATATGAATCTCTCAATGAATTTATTGTTTTGGTATAGAAGATCTAATTGGCGCATCGTACCAATTATCTAGTAAACAATTTAAAACAAAACTGAAAAGAAGATCACGAAGTTGCATTGGGCCAAACAAATCTTTTTGAAGATGGAGAACCATTTTTATCCATCCTATCCAGAATAATTCTGTCTTTTTAGACCATCAAATTCATGCTCGTCAAAATAAAGTTAATGAAACTTATGCAAGAATCGTTGTTATAATACATTATTAAGAAAATATGCCATTGTAAAATATATTCTCCCATATCTTGGGTAGAACAAATAAATATTTTAGTAAATTTTTATATTCAGTGGTCCTAAATGTGTCGGAAACCCAACTAACTTTTGATTTTGACAAACGCAAATCACAATTGGTAAATACAAATTATAGCTATAAATGCCAATCGTATGATCTCTCACCCGATTTATTTAACCGTTATATAACCGGTACGGGTCTCCTATCACCTACTATTAGTTTTGTTGTCTTCTATACATTAAAAAAAAATTGATATGACATTTAAAATCAGTTCTAAAAAATAAAAGGTCAATTTAGTTTAACATTAATTAAAAATTTAAAGATGTTGACAACGATATTTTTACCATTCGTTAGTTAATTAGTTTGCATGCAGGTGTGCTTTGTTCACGAGCCACCTTTGCGACTCGGAGATCACGGTCTCAGCTGCACGCACTGCGGATACGATGAAAGGCCTTTCGTCTGTTCCATCGCTGGCAAATTTTTATATCTCATGTTTTTATTGGTTCAACATGTTTTAAAAAAAATGATACATCATACATGAATATATATATATATAACGCTCTGCATCAGTACATGTTTATGAATCTCGTTCCCGTTAATTTTTTTAATAACGGTATTGTTGTTGTTCATATAATGTATGCACGGTTTAACAAGATCCGTTAGGGTTTAAAAATGAATTATTTCCACGCGATGTTTTATTTGTGCTTACACTCACAAACTCTATTTTGATGTTCCAAACAAAAAAAATAACATACGTACACACACATTTATGTAGATGCATAGTACATCTTTATGCATGGTTTCACAGGATCAGTTAGGGTTTGAAATGAATAAATAATGATACTAAAATCGATTTCCGTGCGATCTTACTATTTTTGTGAACAAACTCATTTTTAAATGTTTCTACAAATGAAGAAGGATAAAGACAAGGTCTAAGCAAGTGGGAGTTTAATTATACTACTTCTTAGTATAATACTCCTGGTTCTTGATATAAGAATTTTGGACTTTTGCAATTATGGCCATTGGGTAATTAAAAAATGCGCACTCCTATCCATTTCGAGAATAATCAAAAGAAAAGCTATTGCCTATATCAATACTCATCCCTCTTGCACCTGAAGACTTTGGAGGAATGTAGAGAGATTCCACAAAACCCAAAAAAACAAAACACTTCAGATTTCATTTCGATCGTTATTCCTCCGATTTTTTTGATTGATCGTTTTTTTTTTCAAAAAAAAAAATCGAACCGTTCAATATATCATTGAACGTAATAAGAGCATATGTTTCTGATGCAAAAGTGGCAATCCGGGGTCTCTCTTGTTAGTTCTTGATGGATAACATCAACTTTGAATTCTCAAACGCTCTGCAAGGAAACCGGCTACATACGCAGCCGCAACCGCCCCAACCGTTTAATTTACAAGACGTGAATATGATCCATTACAATCAATCATCTCCATGGACGACCGAAACGTTATCGGGTTTTACTCCATACGATTGCACAGCCAATCAGTCTTTCTCCGTACAATGTTCATCATCAAAGCCCTATCCTTCCTCGTTTCATCCGTACCACCATCATCAATCTTCGGATCTTCCCTCTTTAGACCAATCCCAATCGATGGTTCCTGTGCTACCTCTTCCGGATCAATATCTAAAGCCATTTTATCAAAGATCATGCGCGAACGATTTTGCCGCAACAAAAGCTTCATCAGCCTCATACTCTCTTTCTTTTGAAGCAAGTCAAGCTGATCCACAAGTATGCCAAAAAAAATCCCTTTTTCTTTTTTCTTTTAGTATATTTTTTTCCTTATACAATCTTTTTTTAACAAAGATGCTTATTCTACTTGATGATTTGCAGGAACTATGCAGGAGGACCTATAGTAATTCTAATGTGACACAACTCAATTTCTCATCGTCATCACATCATCAATCTAAGCAAACTCATCCAAGATTATCTTCTCCTCCTTCCTTCTCAACCCATGGAGGCTCCATGGCTCCTAACTGTGGGAACAAGACACGGATAAGATGGACTCAAGATCTTCATGAGAAGTTCGTGGAGTGCGTAAATCTCCTTGGTGGAGCTGATAGTAAGTTAAAACCATTAACGAGACTTCAACTTTAGAGTTAGAGGAATTAAACAATTAGTTCTCAGCCACTTGGTCTAGTCACTTTGCTTTAGCATAAAGTTATGTTTAGAGATGCATATGAATCATGAACGTTCATGTATTAACCATGGCCTGTAGATGTTATGATGATTACATGTCATGAGCTCAAAAGTCTCCTTATGCGCTCACATATAACACTTTATGGGGATTGAGAACGTTCTTCTTTTGAGGCAAAATATACGCACTGTTTGGAAAAATAATTTGATATTTGCTTGAGGGATAAAAGTGTCCTTGATTCTTTTGTGGGTCACTAAAAAGTGTGTAACTGGTGGAAAACAATGCAGAGGCAACGCCCAAGGCTATATTGAAGCTGATGGAATCTGAAGGACTAACAATATTTCATGTTAAAAGCCACTTACAGGTTAACGTTATTTATTCTCTTTCTCTTCATTTTTCTTTTTACAAAGAAGATTTTATTCAATAGTCTTGTGTTAAATTTCAGAAGTATAGGATCGCGAAATACATCCCTGACTCTCAAGAAGGTACACGCACTAATAGATACCATCACTACATATTTTGTGATAAATTACATTGTTAATTTGGAAATAATGGAACTCAAAAGAGTTTTGTGTTGCAGGCAAGATTGACAGGAGATCTAATTGTGGCAAAGAGCTGTCTCAGCTTGATACAAAAACGTATGTTTTATTTCTCATTTTTTTTTTCCAAAATTATACTTTCTTTATTACTAAATAGCCCACTGTTTTTCCTCCATATATATGAGTCCAAAGTTAATGACCCAATGGCTTACCGTAGCAATAACAACATGATACGATTAACATTATTCAAAAACAATAAGTAATGAGCTATTAATGATTTTAATTTATATTTTGTTTTGTTTGATATTGTGGAGGCAGTGGAATGCAAATTAAAGAGGCACTCCAGCTTCAGCTAGATGTTCAGAGGCATCTTCATGAACAACTAGAGGTAAATTGCAAAATGTATTTTAGTTTATAAAATAAAAGTTACGATTACTTTTACCAAGTAAATACAATCAAATGTTTTATAAGCAATTGTTTTGATATTTAATCTCATTCCAGTTCCCCAGTAAAGTATTTTGGGGGTAAAATAGGGTTTCTCTCGCTTTTTTTCACTATCCCTCAAATTATATTTTTGTTGTATATGTTTTGGTTACAATCGGTTTATAAAAGATATGTCAAACTACATACATCAAAACTGTTTTCTTTTTCGTGTGTTAAAAAAATAAAATAAATGCTTTCTAAATTTTATGTTGTGTATGTCTGAACATGTTGCGGCTCTTCTCACTTTAAATATCATATAGTATTTATTTCGCTACTATACTGGACAATTTATTGATAACTAATCTGCTGCCTAGATACAGTTTTTTTACCAACACTCATCTTAATCATGTGCCTTTATTTCTACAGATTCAACGAAACCTACAGCTGAGAATCGAAGAACAAGGGAAACAGTTGAAAATAATGATAGAACAACAACAAAAAACAAAAGAGAGTCTTCTGAAGTCACCGAACGCCGAAGTATCGTTGCCTCTCTCCGCTTCCATTAATCACTCTCCACCTTTCTCGATATCAGACGCCGACGAAGCCTTGACGGTAACAAGTTATGGACACACTCAGTTCCAATCAAAGATAAGTTGAACAACGAGAGATTTTTTAATAGAAAAGGCCTAAAGCATGTTTCTACTCTATTCAAAGTGGTATAAAGTCATAAGAGTCGCGACAAGAGAATGTCCAAAGTGCTACGCACACTAACACTTGGAACAGAATCAGGTACTTACGGTGTGCAAGTGGTGTGTGATGGTGTCTCAGTCATAGACTATAATAGATGTGTGAGATTATAATTTTAATTAGCTATTTATTTTTTGTTTTTGTTTTAAATCTCACACGAAGAGATAGCTTCTTAAATTAGTAACGCTATTTTTAACTTTGTGCATGAGGAATCCCACGTTTTATTCTTTTGCTTTATTTAAATATTATCTACTTTGAATATTCAATTACTTTTCAATATTTTTTCTTTCCAAAACTCGATTACTCTTGTATTACAAAATTACAAGGATCATGAACTAACTCATCATAGCAAATGGACTTGATAAGTTTGACGATATTTACAAATACTAATGACCTGTATATGCGCTGTCATGGCCTTTTCTCCAGTTTTACGACTACATTTTGCATGGAAGTGTTTGATGAGGGCGAAGTTGTGACTGACTAAAATTCAATCTTGTTCTTAATTTGTATGTTCATGCCCACTCCAAATGACTGGGGTAAGGCTTTAACGGGTCCAAGAGAGATTTTTTTCTAAATAGAAAGCCACTAAGAACGCTTTTTTCAAAATGATTGTTTTAGAAAAATGCCGTAAATTTAAAAATTTGTATTCTTTTGTGGTAGTATAAAAGTTCCCAAAGTCCCTGATTAATATTATTGGTCCGCCCCTGAACCAACGGATCATTCGTCATGAACATACAAAATGAACAAGATTGAATTTCGGTCCGAAAGGTGATATTAGAGAGCCCACCAGAGTTGAGAAGCATTGAAAGTTATACTTGTTAACAAAAAATAATCTCTATATTTGACCTTTTTTCTTACTTTGAAAAACACTCCCAAATTTTGTTAAAATACAATGAGAACTCAAGTCATTGTTAAAAATTCCAATGAAATATCAAATATTGAATAACACTGAATTTAATTACTATTTAAAAATCATATCACAAATAACACAAAAATTAAAAAAAGTATTGATGAATAACATAAAACCTTGGTTGGATTTCCAAATTAATGAAATATTCAATCCAGAGAAATAAATAAAATACTCTTTTTAGCGAGACTATTTTTTTTTCTTTATTAATTAAGTTTTACATTAGATTAGTTAATTTAAATTTAATTTATATTTGATTGGCATTATTATACACGCATGATAATGTTAGAATCTTGTTCTCTTTTATGATAGTTTTTAATGTCTCCAGTATTTTATTTGTTGATGATATTTGAGGAGGAGGTGAGTAGCAACACATGCAATAGAAGTGTCAGAATGTCGTTATCAAAATTTAACTACTGGTGTGTCACAATGTCGTCATTCGATTTAATTATTTCTTATATTATATAGTTATAACCTCTGATGAATTATTATAGCGCGTTCATAATTTCGCGGTGAAGCTCTATATTCTATAATTGATTTCATTTGGAGATTGTTTTTCCTTACCCATATAAGACATTTAGACAAACACGTCTTGGATCCAACAGTCATATCATTTTTGTATTATCCGGAAACAAAAAGAAAGAAAGTAGAGGTCGAATGAAGTTTGGAAGAAGGCAAGCATCGGATAATGATTCTTCGTATGAGAGGTGCAGTAAACACATTACTCATTGCTGCAAATGCTACGATATCTCCGAAATTTTTTCAACCGATACGAAACGGACCACTTTGCTTTCAAAGCAATCTTTGGAATGTGTGGTAACACAGCTCTCAACGGTGTATCTACAATTTTCTTCCCGTAGTTAAATGAGAATGCATAGTAGAGAAGGTACTAATGAACTTATATAGATAAGTAATATAGATAAGGAGTTATAACTTATACCTAAGGTTTCATCGGCAGGAACAACCATCAGCGAGGTCTTTAAATTGCGAATCCGCCTCTGAGCTTACAAGCTCATCTTCCACTAAAACAAGGATCAAGTGGACAACAGATCTTCACGACAAGTTTGTAGACTGTGTCAATCACCTTGGTGGCCCCATGAGAATAATCTCTCGAAGAGATTTTATATACTACAATTAATGTTAAGTTTCGTAAAATTTGGCCCATTTGGGCGAATCGTGCAAGGCCCAATATATTTTGTTTAATTTCATGGTCTATCTAACCAGTAAAAAACCAAATTATCAAATTCAAAGCCAAACCAATAGGTAAACCGAAACCCCCCCTCCCCCCCCCCCCCCCCCCCCCCCCCCCCCCCCCCCCCCCCCCCCCCCCCCCCCCCCCTCTCATGCCTCACCCGTCTTCTCCGTCAAATGAATTGCAGCGACTTGAGCTCCGAGGTCACGAGAGCCGTATCAGACCAAACTCGGGTTAGGTTTAAAAGGTAAAAGCTTTTGATCTGCTCAGTAGCTATATATGTGTCCATTAACATCGCGGACCAAGCAATGAAGCTTATGCGAAACCCTAGATTCACGTCTCTTCTCAAATGGGTATCACAGCTCTCTGTAGAGACCCCCTTGAAACCCCCAATTTCGGCAATTCAAAACTCTAGATCTTTCGCCACCCAGAGACCCGCCCAAGCCTCAGGCGAGAAGAAGACCCGTAATGGGATTCGAATCACTCCCTCTATTCGGAAAATGGCCGAGGAGGCGATGCTCGACTACTTCTACTCCACACGGAGTTTGCAGTATATGGTTGCCGAGAGTATGAGCAAGAACAGCCCAATTTTTATTGATAACCTACTGAAGAAGGTGAACTGCGTTGCTGCTTCTGATATCAGCCAATCCATCACCAGGCATCTCCGGTTTCACCCCGTCAATGAGTTTGAGCCTTTCCTCGAGAGCTCAGGTCTCAACCCCACTGAGTACACTCATCTGGTTCCCTCTGACGAGCTCTTCTTAAACGAACTGTTGCTTGAGAACCACCATGTTCTGTGTTACTGTGGAGTCGACCCCAGGAGGATTGGGAAGGTTTTCGAGGAAGCTAGGGAAGTTTTCGGGTACCAAACCGGTGTTTTAGCTTCCAAGATCAAGGCGTATGAGGTTTTGGGTTTTAGCAGGTTGTTTCTATCGAAGCTTATCGCTTGTTCCCCGAGTATCTTGCTTGGGGGAACGAATGTTGAGCTGGCTAAAGTCATGGAGTTGCTGAAAAGCATCGGGCTTGACTCCGACTGGGTGATGAAGAACCTCTCAGAGGAGGCTTCTTATGATTGGAGCTCTGTGCATTGGTGCTTAACCTTGCTTAGAGACATCTGTCTCGATGAGGATGAGCTGTGTGGGTTGATCAGGAAGCATCCAAGACTGCTTTTTGAGAACTCGGGGAAATGGACAATGGTTCTAGCTGGATTCGAAACGAAGCTCGGATCGTCTACAAGTGAGCTCTGCTCGTTTTTTCAGAAACTCCCTCAGATGCAAGCAGAGAAGTGTGTTTCGAATCTAAGGAGTTGCTTCCTGTTCCTGAGAGAGATCGAGATGGAGGATGATGAAATCCACAAGGTTTTCCGTTCTCACTCATGGTGGATTGGTTCGTGTAGGCTGAAGAAAACAAGTAGCTTGCTCGTTAACCTGAAGGCTTATAAAAGCCGGATTTGTCGGGTCATACAAGAGAACCCAGAGGAGATGAAGAAGTGGAAGATGGGGTCAAAAGTCCAGCCGTTACCAGCTACCGAAATATACGTAGATTCGAAAGCAATGAAGACTCGGTTTTTGTTGGAACTTGGATACAAGGAAAGCTCAGAGGAGATGGAGAGAGCGTTCAAGAGTTTCCGTGGCAGAGGATCTGAACTACGAGAGAGGTTCAATGTCCTTGTGAGTTTTGGTTTGAATGAGAAAGATGTCAAGGATATGGTGAAGGCATCTCCTGATATCCTCACTCAGGCAAGTGATGTACTGGAAACGAAGGTCAACTACCTCGTCAACGAACTAGGTTATCCGCTTTCGACTTTGGTGGCATTCCCTTCGTGTTTGAAGTTCACTCTTCAGCGGATGAAGCTCAGGTTTGGGATGTTTTTTTGGCTTCAAGCAAGAGGCAAAGCAGATCCCAAGCTTGCGATTAGTACTCTGCTCGCGTGCTCCGACAAAGACTTTGCCAAATATTTTGTAAACCGCCACCCCGATGGGCCTAAGCATCTGGAGGATTTGAAGAAGCAAGCTTCTTTGAGATAAACAAAACTAATTGCCTCTCTCTTGTTTTGTAGCAGTAGAGACATTCATCACCTTGTATTGATCCCATTATTCTTTAGGTTACGCTCTCCTGAGGATGAGATCATTGTACTGAAAACAAGCAGATGAAATTATACTCTCACTTTTCCCTTTTTCTTCAGCTTGAGACAAGTTCTTGACTAGCAGCTAAATGGAGATTAACAAATCTTGTATTATCAGTAGTAGTTTTCATTTAGCATGTTTAACATTGATATAAACACACTTGGAAATAAAAGTTGGATCCTTTCGTTGATATTTCTTCCAAAGCTCGAGCATTAGATTGCAGAGCTATTTTGTAGGTATGATCTAAATTTAAATTATAGGATTAATGAGGTCGAAATGAGGCAAATTTTAATTGAACACTCACTCACAAAATAAACACCTCCTTGTTCAAAAGGCGCGGCTGATAAGAATCGCAAATGTACACCGGAGCCGCCGCATCAGAGAAATAATGAATATGATGATTCAGAGGTAATGTCTCTTATGCGAAACCCTAGACTCTTCGCCCGTCTTTTCAATTGGGTATCTGAAGTTTCTGTAGAAACCCTCTTTAAACCCCAACTCCCGGGTAACCCTAGATCTTTCGCCACCCGAAGAAGAGTCGATGCTGAAGTTTTCGGCGAGAAGTGGAGCTCCAGACCACGAAATGAGATTCGGAAGTTGGCTCAGGTTGCGATGTTTGATTACTTCTACAACAACAGGGGATTGCAGTTTCTGATCGCCGAGAGTATGAGCGAGAATGCGCCTGTTTTTAACGATAATCTTCTCAAGAAGCTAAACTGTGACGCTGATGGCGACGATGATTTGGTGAGATCCATCACCAGGTTTCTATGGTTTCACCCTGTGAATGAATTCGAGCCGTTCCTCGAGAGTTTAGGCCTGAACCCATCTGAGTTTAGCCATCTGATTCCCTGCGATAAGATGTTCTTGAATGAAGACGCTTTTTTGCTGGATAATTACCATGTCTTTTGGAACTATGGAATCGTCAGGGAGAAGATGGGGAAGATCTTCAAGGAAGCTAGGGAAGTTTTCGGGTATGGAACTGGGGTTTTAGCTTCCAAGATCAAGGCTTGTGAGGATTTGGGGTTTAGCAAACTGTTTTTATCCAAACTTATTGTCTGTAGCCCGAGTATCCTGATTGGGAATACGCATGTGGAACTGGCTAAAGTCATGGAGATGCTGAGAAGAATGGGTTTTGGTTTCGACTGGGTATCAGAGAACTTATCAGAGGAAGCATCTTATGATTGGAGCTCTATGCATAGGTGTTTGAATTATCTTAGAGCTATGTGTGTCGATGAGGATGAGCTGCGTGAGCTAATCAGGGAGCGGCCAAGACTGATTTTCGACAACTCAGGGGAATGGACACTGGTTCTTGCTGGGTTTCAAACGAAACTAGGGTCATCAAGAAGTGAAGTCTCTTCGTTGCTCCTGAAACTCCCGCTGATTCAGGAGTTAAGGAAATGCGTTTCGAATCTTAGGCACTGCTTCCTGTTCCTGAAAGATATCAAGATGGAGGCTGATGAGATCGGCGAGGTTTTCCGCTCTCACTCTTCGTGGCTCGCTGTGTCTCGTTTGAAGCAAACCAGTACTTTTCTTAACACTTTGAAAGGTGGGAAAAAACGGCTTTGTCAAGTCATTCAAGAGAACCCAGAGGAGATGAAAAAATGGACAATGGGGATAAGAGTCCAGCCACTACCAGGTACCGAAGTGTACATAGATTCGAAAGCAATGAAGACTGCGTTTCTGTTGGAGCTTGGATACAAGGAGAACTCAGAGGAAATGGAGAAAGCACTCAAGAGTTTCCGCGGCAGAGGATCTGAGCTCCGAGAGAGGTTTAATTTCCTTGCGAGTTTGGGGTTTAATGAGAAAGATGTCAAGGATATGGTGAAAGCATCTCCTGATATCCTCACTCAGGCAAGTGATGTACTGGAAACGAAGGTTAACTACCTTGTAAACGAGTTAGGTTATCCGCTTTCGACTTTGGTGGCTTTCCCTACGTGTCTTAAGTACACTCTTCATCGGATGAAGCTCAGGTTTGCGATGTTTTCATGGCTTCGAGCACGAGGAAAGGTAGACGCGAAGCTTGCAGTTAGTACTATACTTGTGTACTCGGACAAGACCTTTGCGACTAGATTTGTAAACCGTCACCCGGATGGGCTTAAGCATTTTGAGGATTTGAAGAAACAGAGGATTGACACACAAGAGTGTTCATCAAGTTTATATAGGATTGACACACAACAGTGCAAATAAGCCTCAAACAGTCGGCAAAAGCCAGATTATGCATTCGAGTTAGCACAATTAGTGTGGGGTTCTCTTTGATCAAGACAATTTTGTGGAGCAGTAACTTTAAATCTCTTCACTTTGTGTTCCCCCCATGTGCAAGATTATGCTATGTATGTTTTCACACAAGTTCAATAGCAATTTTGGATAAAATAAAAATTGTACCTTTAAAAGCTAATTTACTAAAGGGGTTTCATAAAAACTGTGGTAGAATCGTGAGTGAAATTTTGCAAGAATCTGAGGTTTGGCATCATTGAAATGAAGGAATATTAATTAAAGGACAAAAATTGACACTTGAAAATGGTTTCTCAATAGGTGTGTGCCCCATGTGTTTCTATTTGTAATTTTGGCTAAATTTTAGATTTTACCAAAGAAAAAAATTGCAAACAAAAATTACGACTTAAATATATATAAAAGCAACCAAATAAAATACTATATAATGAATACAATTATAAAATTACTACATTTTGTTAAACGTTTTTTTATAAGTGGTACACAAATTCCTTTCATATATAAACTTGCCCCTTTATTTATTCTTTCTCTTATTGACTTTTTATTTACTTAAGTAAAGTTACAATTTTATATCTAAAAATTTACTACAAATTTGTAAAAAAATAAATATAAATACTTCAACAAAAAAATATTATTGAAATATCAAGTATTTTTCTAGTTCCCCTCTACTAATGTAGACACGGTTTTGATTAGATTTAAATTTCAAACAAAAATTACAATTTGGAAATACAATTTACAAAAAAAAAAATTGCAAAAAACAATTATAGACTTAATAAATACAATTATAAAATTTTAAAAGAATGATAGTAATTTTTTTTCTTTGCATTATGTGTTTGTTGAAAAAGTTTTAATCTGAAACAATTTTTTTTTAAAAAACACCAAATTCCATGTTGGTTTAGATTCAAACTTTATTTAGTGTTATAATTATTATTATTTTCCTTTTTAATAAAAAACTGATTGATTTAAATTAGTTGTAGAAATAAATTGAACATAGGCTAATGTAAATCTAATCAATTTTAAATGGTTAGATATCATGTCCGGTTAATTTCACAGCTAATGTAAATCTAATCGATTTTAAACTAATTTAAATTTTAATGCGGATGAATACAAACAAAAACTTAAAAAATAGAATACATATTTTCTTCTTAAGTTTTCTTCTCTCGGTATTTTTTGCTTCATGAGTTTCATTTTGTAAAAAAAGCTTTGACCTAAAAAAATACAAAATAATACTGGGTTAGATTCAAATTTTATTTACTGTTACAATTATTATTATTAACATTTTCTTTCCTAATAAAAATCGATTGATTTACATTAGTCGTGAATACAAATTAGACATATGCAATCTCTAACGACCAAATGAATTCAAATGGCTGGATAGTTTCACAGCTAATGTAAATCTAAACGATTTTAAACTAATTTAGATTTTAATGCAGATGAATACCAACTTTTTTAAAAAAATACTTATCTTTTGTTTTTTAAAATTTTCTTCTCTCGATATCTCTTGCTTCCTGAATTTCATTTTGTAAAAAATGTTTTGACCTAAAAAAATACAAAACAACAACGGGCTATATTTAAATTTTATTTAGTGTTACAATTATTATTATTAGCATTTTCTTTCCTAATAAAAATCGATTCATCTACATTAGTCGTGGATACAAATTGGACATAAGCAATCTCTAACGATCAAATGAATTTAAATGGCTGGATACCATGTCCGGTTAGTTTCACAACTAATGTAAATCTAATCGATTTTAAACTAATTTAAAATTTAATGCACATGAATACACACAAATTTTTTTAAAAAAATACTTATGTTTTTTTAAAGTTTCCTTCTCATTCTCTGGGTATCTCTTGCTTCCTGAATTTTATTTTTTAAAATAAGCTTTGACCTAAAAAAATACAAAACAACACCGGGTTAGATTTAAATTTTATTTAGTGTTATAATTATTATTATTAGCATTTTCTTTCCTAATAAAAAATCGATTGATCTACATTAGTCGTGGATACAAATTGGACATAAGCAATCTCTAACGACCAAATGAATTCAAATGGCTGGATACCATGTCTGGTTAGTTTCATAACTAATGTAAATCTAATCGATTTTAAACTAATTTAAAATTTAATGCAGATGAATACACATAAATTTTTTTAAAAAATACTTATCTTTTTTTAAAAGTTTCCTTCTCCTTCTCTGGGTATCTCTTGCTTCCTGAATTTTATTTTTTAAAATAAGCTTTGACCTAAAAAAATACAAAACAACATCGAGTTAGATTTAAATTTTATTTAGTGTTATAATTATTATTATTAGCATTTTCTTTCCTAATAAAAAACCGATTGATCTATATTAATCGTGGATACAAATTGAACATAAGTAATCTCTAACGACCAAATGAATTCAAATGGTTGGATACTATATCCGGTT
This sequence comes from Thlaspi arvense, assembly GCA_911865555.2. Lineage (NCBI taxonomy): Eukaryota > Viridiplantae > Streptophyta > Magnoliopsida > Brassicales > Brassicaceae > Thlaspi > Thlaspi arvense. The sequence goes on along the minus strand of OU466862.2, from coordinate 67,766,735 downwards.
AGTTTCACAACTAATATAAATCTAATCGATTTTAGACTAATTTAGATTTTAATGCATATGAAAAAAAAAAAGAGAGTAAAAAACATATCTTTTCTTTCTTCTGAGTTTGGCATCTCTTGCTTAGTGAGTAGAAGTTAACTCCACCTGCCATTTCATATTTCCTCTTTTATCAGTCCGTTTTCTATTGCTAACAAAATCAAGATGAAAAAGAGGTGAAAGTAAAATCATTGAGAGATGGCCCTGATTTTCTTACATCTTGTCCTCGTTTGATCTCACTAACATTGTTTGGGAGCTCAATGGTGTAAAGCTCCTGACCCATTAACCCTAGAGGTCTCAGCTTCGGGAGCTCAAAGGTAAGATTCCCATTCCCACAAGATTGCTTCGGTGAATTCGCCCAAAGCTCTTTGAGATCACAGCTTTCACTCTCTGTCGTAACGATTTTTAGAAACAGCATATTTATGTAAATGATTATGTTTTTCAAATACGAGACCAAAGCATTTAAAGCAGAAAATGTACCAGAAGCATTGGACCAGCAGCCCAATCACGAGAACTTGCACTTCCATATTCAGCATCAGCCAAAATGATTGTGTCGCCTCCCTTGTTCCTGTATTTCTGGTAAAACGCAACAAAGAGAATAATTTGATAAGAGCAAAGCTACGAAACTGTTATTCTATTTCCGATCGACCAAACCAGAGAGACTCGACTCAAAGGTTTTAGAAAATATGAAGAAAGAGTGTGGGATTTATACCATGGAAGCATCGAAAACAGAAAGCTCCTCTCCATTGGGAATGTGAACTGTTTTGGGACCAACTTCTCCTTTCAATTGTTTGTTGACAATACGAAAGTTCCTCTCGCCATAATCTCATTATTACCACGGCGACTCTCGTAAGAGTTGAAGTCTCTTCTGTCCGCACCAAGCTCTATCAAGTACTTAGCCGCGGGACTGTCCTGGTGAGATGTGATCAGTCGTGATACTGTCTCCGAAATTGAGAAAACAGTAAGCATCTTTCACACCGGGTGGAGACATGGTCATGCCCTTTGGTGATTGCTTGATACATGTCAGGAAGAACAGTAGCTTGCACAACCTGAAAACACGAAACAGAGAATTTGACATCCCTTCCAATGACAATATCTCTTATCTTTTTATGTATTGCAGCATCTATGTACCTCGACAACTTCTTTGTTAGAGAGCCAGATGTCCATGAAAAAGATCTGTTTGTCATCTTTTCCAGTTCCAATGGGCTCCGTCTCAAAATTAATGTCTACGAGAACATGATGAATGCTTGATTGAACTCTGCAGCCTTACTCTGTGCTTTCTTTGGAGCAGCAAAACCCTGAAATATCACGGCTAAGAATCCGTAAGACTAAATTATAAACAAGAGAGAAAAAGTACAATCTCGTAAGAATCCATCGGCCTAATTTGGTAACAATCGTCAATTAAAACCAACATTCACTCTTCTAGCATATCACAACCTAGTACTAAAACCAGAGATTTACGATTCTAGAAATCGGAGTAAAAACCAAACCTTGATGAGGATGAAGAGAGACGACAGAGATGTCATCATTAATGGCTTCGTCGACAACAAGTCGTTTTGGAGACTTGTTCCTCTCGAGAATAGCAGTACTGAAATCCTTCTTCGGATTTACTGAAACAAACAAGAGAGAATAATCAAAACTCAGCAGCTTTAAAACCCTGATCAAAAACCCGGGGCAAAAGATCGAACCTTTTATGATCGGAAAATGAAAATCGGAGATTTTGGTACTTACCACTCGGAAGATTCAGGTTGGTTTGACATGGTGATTGCTGAAATTGACCAGAGAGTTTTTCTTAAACAAAGTTGCGAAATCTATTTCTGGAGAGATCGATTGATGAATCTCTGTGATTATGGGATCTGAAGGGAGAGCGGATTTTGAAATTTTATATCTCTCTTCTTGTTGGTAAGCAGAAAATGCTAATCGGTAGAAAAAATGACTGTTGTGTCTGATTTCTCCTACGGACCGTTGGTGATCTTTTCGATATTACACGTTGTGTCGTTTGTCTTTTTTAGACTTCCCGTTTATAACTACCTGCCGTTTTTAAACCCGAGTGATCGTCTTCTATTCTTCTACTTGTAGAATAAGAGAAGTCACCGCCATTTTCTTTTCCGGCTGGTTGGGTATTCTTCATGTGACCGTTATTCGATTGACTAGCTTACTCGAGGACTGTTTGGATCCAAGGCTATCTTCGTTACTAACCAAGTTAAAAATGATGGTGAGGCTTCTTAAAGCCTGGCCCATTAACGTTACAAAACCGTTGCGTTTCGGCTGATTTTTCTCCCTTCCTCGATGACACTCCCATGAAGTTGAATAGTACGGCCACGTGGCAAATACAGGCGCGTATACGGTATGACTAGTTGACTCCAACGCCCGTAACTGATTTTGCTGACGTGGAATATTCGCGTGTGTACACACTTTCGCATTTTATTCAATTTCATCTCTCGTTCTGCTCTTCACTCTACACCCCTTCTTTGATCTTCGCTCCTCCGGTGTTTTAGTTCCGTTTGGTTTCCCAGAAAACGAGAGAAAGTGCGAGAAAAAAACTCTTTCTTCTTTCTCTCTATTTTCGTTTGACGGAGCTTAAAACTATCAGTTCTCTGCGTTACGCACCATCCCTGCACAGACACTCTCTCTCTCTCTCTTCTTTCTCCCTCCTAGAGATGACAGCAAAACAGCAATTGCGATACCTCGCTGCAATTATGTTCACGGTGATGCTGTTTGTGCTGGCGGAGACCGATACTGATCCGCTTGAAGGTAATTCCCAGATTCTCATCGAATTCTTCAGTCTGTGAATGAGGATATTTGTCCGTCGTTCTTCTCTTTTTAAGAAAAGGTTAATGGAACGAACTCAAGTTTGATATTCTTGGAACAATGCTAGAAACCGGAAATTTAATCGCGAGTTTAGATCTTTTGCTGTTACTTGAATTAAGCAACTTGATCATGCAAATCACCATCAAAACCTGTTCGATAATTCTTCTATATTCGTGTTTCTTCCATAGTTTCGGCTCTTCAAGATCTCTACAAGTCCCTGAACAATCCTCAGCAACTGAAAGGATGGAAATTGGAGGGAGGAGATCCATGCGGCGAAGTCTGGATGGGAGTTTCCTGTTCTGGTTCTTCGATAGTAGACCTGTAATTTCCCTCTTAACCCTTTCCTCAGTTTTATCAGTTCGAACAAAATCTGATTCATACTATCGCAGACAACTACGAGAGTTGAAGCTTTTGGGAAGTCTTGGAAATCAGCTTCAGCATCTCCACAATTTGAAGAACCTGTAAGCAAATTTGAAGTTCTTGATTGTCATCTTCTCAATGAGTCTGAATCATAGTTACTCAAAGAATTGGTCTCCGTTTTTCCTTTGTGTTAGGGATGTTAGTTTCAATAACCTCGAAGGTGAAATTCCATTTGGCTTGCCTCCAAATGCTACCCACATGTAAGCGTTTATCAATGTGCATTCATCATTTAAGCTTACACCGCAGTGCAATTCACGAGTGTTTTTGTTGTTTGTCCATTTCAGAAACATGGCGTATAACAATCTGACCCAGAGTCTCCCTTTTTCCTTACCTCTGATGACATCTCTTCTGTCCCTGTAAGTGGCTTATTCCTAATGGATATTCATTACATTGCCTTCCTTTTCTGCTGATTTTGCAAAGTAATAGCATCCTCTGTCTTCTAGGAATTTGAGCCATAACTCACTATCTGGACCGCTTGGAAATGTGTTTTCTGGGTTACATATAAAAGAAATGTGAGTCTTCAGTTCGATTCTGTAAGCCTTTCATCGCCATATGTAGATGAAAAGATGCTCCATTCATATCCAATTAATATTGACTTTGCTAGGGATCTGTCATTCAATAACCTGACGGGAGATCTACCAAGCTCTTTTGGATCTCTAGTGAATCTGACTTCACTGTAAGTATCTGCAGTCTGCTTTGTGCGCGTAGGTATAACCTGATAATGGTTTTTCTCGTGTGATAACAAAACTGCAGGTACCTCCAGAACAACAGATTTACAGGATCAATCATCTATCTCACGGATCTTCCTTTAACTGACCTGTAGTTAACTCTCTTTCTGCTTTGATTTTTGCATTTCATTGAACTTCCTTGATTTTATGAGCTCAAAACGCTTTGTTGTTGCACATGTCTTCAGGAATATCGAAGATAACGAGTTCAGTGGTATTATCCCAAGTCATTTCCAGTCCATTCCTCATCTGTGGTGAGTTACTGCCCTCTTCTCAGAAATTGGCTCAGGCACCTACGAATCATGATAACCAATGGCGTTTTGCTGAGCAGGATTTGGGGAAACAAGTTCCACGTAGAGCCCAACTATAAACCGTGGAAGTTCCCTTTGGACGTCATACCAATGATTCAAAATGCTACTGGCTATCCAACTACTCAGTCCAGTGCCATTATGAACTTTCCCAGACCTCAGAAAGTCAGAAAGAAGAAGAAGAAGGGCATAGGAGCAGGGAGTACCGTTTTACTGGTTGGCGGATTGGCTTTGCTGGGAACCTTCTTTGCACTTTTCGCAGTTCGAGTGAATCATCGACGCGCTCAAAACCTTGCTGCTAGTCACAGAAGCAACAATAGCACAGCGTACTCTCTTCCAGTCACTACAGGCCGAGGTGATCTATGCCTTTCTTGCCCTTGATTGTCACCATGCCATTCTGATTCCTCAGTGCTGATTTTCTTATCTTTACATGTGATAGAATTCCCTGTTGCAACTGAGGACGGCCCACAGATGAAGAGTGTCCGGCCACCACCAGTTCCTCAGCTGAGACATATACCTCCTCCACCTGTCAGAGTCGATAAAACAGCAAGACGAAACAGCTTCTCTGCTACATGCCAATATCCAGCATATGCGAAGCTTTTCTCAGCTGCAGAGCTTCAACTGGCATCTAACAATTTCAGTGATGAAAACCTACTCGGAGAGGGTCCTCTTGGTTCTGTTTACAGAGCAAAGTTGCCTGATGGTCAAGTATGTCTTCCCTTCTCTCTCTTCGAAAATCCAGAACGGGAATTTTCATTATTCACTGATGTTTTTCTGTAAAACAGTTTGCCGCTGTGAGAAACATCCCAATGTCTTCGCTGTCTTTACACGAAGAGGAAAAATTTACTGAAGTGCTTCAGACAGCATCCAAACTAAGACACCCAAATATTGTGACACTTCTCGGTTTCTGCATTGATAATGGGCAGCATCTTCTTGTCTACGAGTATGTAGGGCATTTGTCGTTGTACAATGCTATGCATGATGAGGTATACAAGCCACTTTCTTGGGGCTTGCGTCTCCGCATTGCTATCGGAGTTGCACGAGCTCTGGAGTAAGTATCCTTATCTTCTCAACCATAAATAGTAGCTTATTCCAAATACCTGCAGATTTATTCTGACACTTGACTATGTGGTGAATCTGAAATTTCAGCTATTTGCACTCGTCGTTTTGCCCTCCTATTGCCCATAGCGATCTGAAAGCAACTAACATCTTACTAGACGAAGAGCTCACACCTCGTATTGCTGACTGTGGTCTTGCTAGTTTAAGGCCACTTACAAGCAACAGTGTCAAACTTCGGGTAAGTAAAGACCGGTATGTCCTATGTGTTGTGTCGCTTAGTCCTTTGACTGGATACCTAATGAGCTGAGATTTAGAGCAGGCTTCAGAGATAGCAATACAAAACACTGGCTACATAGCACCAGAACATGGACAACCAGGAAGCAGCGGCACAAAGAGCGACACGTATGCACTGGGTGTGCTACTCTTGGAACTGTTAACAGGAAGGAAAGCATTTGACAGGTGCACAAAGCATTTCATATACTTGTTGGGTGCGATAGATAAAGCTCTCAAGGCATTTGACCATTTTTCTGTGGATATTGTTGCAGCTCACAACCCCAAGGAGAACAGCTACTGGTGAAATGGGCATCAACGAGGCTTTATGACAGGCGAAGCTTAGAACAGATGATTGATGGAGGCATAGCCGGGACATTCTCCTCAAGAGTCGCCTCGCAATACGCAGACATTATCTCCCTATGCACTCAGGTATTGTCGATAGAGCTTCTTCACTCAGGATCAATCAGAAACGCAATAACTAATCATTCATATACTCATAAGCAGGTAGAGAAGGAGTTCAGACCAGCGGTTTCAGAAATAGTGGAAGCACTCACTGCACTGATACAGAAACAGAACAAGGAAGCAAGCAGTGTAGCAGACAAGACAGAAGTTGACCCTTTCAGCAAATCTTTCTGCTCAACACGCACACGCTTCCTCTCCTCACCTACCGCCAGCCACATCTCCTCCACTTAACCATTTCCTGTATCTCTTCTTCGTACACATATTCTTTACTGTCAAAAAAATACTTCTTAGCATCTGATGATGATAATGAAAATTAGTCTTGGTAAAAGGAAGTTTCTTATTATATCATAGAAATAAAGTAAGACAAAAGTCTGAAACAAGACAAGACAGGGCCACACGGTGTTCTGAAACTAAGTTTTCTAGGCAATCCATGAGATCAAACTAAGCAGAAACCCCAGCGTTCAACAAAGTATTGATCTCTCCTCTTATATTCACAGGTCTGCCGTCAAATATGGAAGAGAGACTTGTCTCACACAGATCCTTCAGTGTTCTTGTTTTCACAATGGCAGCTGCCTGAAATCAATAAACAGGATTTGTCGGCTCAGTTTTCTGACATTTTAGTCTTAAATCTTAATCGACGTGAGCTTTTTGAAAAAAAGCCTATCTGATAGACCAAATGAGCTTACCTGTTTTGGCCATATAGAAGAGAGTGAGTTTTGAAGCTCCATGCGTCTTCTAGCCACATCTTTCAAACTCTCTCTTAACTTCACTTCACGGTGCTTCTTCTCTTCCAGCTCCGAAACAAGTCTATCTAGGAATCTGTAAGACAAAAAAATACATATTTCAGAAAGATATGGAAACTCTCTCCGATCCACTGTCAGAAACTATCTAGCTTGAAGCACCTTTTTGAGTTGAGAATCATGATCAGATCGCGAGATTTCTTGTTTGTTAGCAATGAGATGGCCATGGAGATATCAACCACCATTGGCTCAATGGTTTCAGGAGAATACTGCTGAAGAACCATAGGGGTAACTGCTTGCACATGGTGTTGCAAGGACAGAGTATCTTCGTTTCTCAGTTCTATCAAACGCTGGTTCAAAAACGCCTTGACCTGATACAAGATAATCCTCATCACGTGTCTAGTCATGGTCAAGATGCATCCTTAGGGTTCAACTGAGAATTAAATAGTCAGGGATAATAGTACCTCATACAAATCATCCAGGATATTGTTCCTATACTCTGTCTCCAGCAGCTGGCTTCTCTCTTCTCCACTCCCTAAGACTTGAGTTGTGGAATCTGTCAACAGCGTCTGGTTCTCCAGGCCTGATTCTAGCAAAGCTGATTCAGCTATTTCTTCTACTTGAGGTGTTTCGACACTTACATCCCAAGAAATCTCAGAGACATCAACCTCAGGGCCTTGGCCTTCTTCCACTTTAAATGGAGAACCCTCGGGAATATCACTGGCATTGACAATTTCATATGAACCTAGATCATTTCCACTATCAACTTCTTCTACCATACTAACATCCCAATCTATCTCAGCAGTATCCAGTGTGATATCCCAATCAATGCTGTCTGCAGCCGCATCTGTACCATTTGCATTCTCAGATGACTGAATATTATCGGCATCAAGAGCTTCGGAGGCCCCCAAAACACTTAATGATGGAGGGTTTTCACGAATTTCTTTCAAGTTTTGTAGGACAACCCTCGAAGGCTTCTGCAGAGAGATCAGAAGCTGTTCATTTCAATCTCCAGAACAAAGAATCAAAACATATAGAGAGAGAGAATAAAGTTTAGAGCGGCCTTACATCATTCTCAGTATGAACATCTTTAACATAGGCAGAGTAGTACTCCATTGCTCCTGATACTGAGTCACTATTGATAACTTCCAGAATCTTGCTAAAGGTACTAGGAAGCGAATTCGCAGTCTCCAAAAGTTCGCGCCTCACATTGTTACCCTGAAATTTAAGACGCTTAAACTTTATGCGATCCTTCTAAAAACCAAAGGATCAAGCCAGCCAAGTTTACAAGGAAACCTGCAATCCAAGCTCTCGGCAAGCATCCTCGTATTTGGTAGCTGAGAGTGCAACGCTTCTTTTGATATCAGCTTCTTTACGATCAAGTTCTGCCATTTGTTGCTGAACCTTTTGCACTTGCTTTTTCAGATACGGGCTTCGTGTTTTGCAATAAGAAATATAATCATTAGGAAATACCAAAGTAAAATCCTTGTTGCTGTATCAAACAGAGCCATGCAAGAAACCAACTCACATTTCATAATTGACATTCTGAATCATTATCTGAGCTGCCTCCCCGAGGTAAATGTGATCTTTTTCAAACGCGCGAACAATTGCTTCCCAGACACCCTAAAAAGAGGGAACATAACAGATCATTAGAAAAATGTACAACGAGACAATGAACACAAGAAAAGTGCGAGACAGCGAGAGTTTTACTTACAGAAGCACCCGAAAGTCGACCAAAGATGTTGCGGCTTTCAGGAGTTGTCTTCAGGAGAATCTTATATATCTTTTTAACCTCCAAGTACCCAATCACTGGAAGCAAAACACGAGTAAGCATCAGACACCACCAAACTTCAAACAAGCTTATTTATGGTGTTCACAAATCGAATTTCTTTGGCATTTTCAAAACAAAGTCTAACACTTTAAGTGAAACTAAGAGCTGCGATCCAAAAATCAATATACGAGAGGGAATTTTGCGTTCTATGCTTCTCGTTTCTGCTTCAAAAAGGACGAACTCATTAATAAGACAATGTTTAACAAAATTACGGTTTTCAGACAAAAGTTACCTTCAGGATCCAGGGTTTGAAAGTATGGATCGATGTCTTTAGGCAAAGAAGAGAACTCGTTTAAGATTTTGGCTCTGATCGCAGCCACCTTCTTCCTCCAATCCAACGGAATTCGCTTCCGATCCACCAACCATTCTTCGAATCCGACAAAATTAAATTCAAATTAACACTAGAGTCTCGTAAACAGATTCGAATTCAAAAGTAGAACACGCAAAGCAAAAAGGGGGGATAATAAAATTCCAATGTACTCGTAATTAGTATTCTGCATTACCGCCAAGACGAGAGAAGGTGATGTCGATGGGAAGATCTCGAACATCGTCTTGTGCAGGCATTATTACTTTTCCAGGAAAACTATCTCCGAAGTCTTTCAGTTTAAGGTTTTGGTCCTTCTGGAGTTTTGGATTGAGTTGCTCTGCTCCTCTTCACGACCCAGGAGAAACGCATAAAATTCACAGGTGTCGAATCTGAATCTGGTTTTCTCGATAACCGGACAAATTACTCCGGTCCGCAGTAGATTAATTTTATTTTATGGGTTTTGATGGGTTTGATTGGTTTATCGATTAATCCATTGAGTTTTAAATTTAATGTTTAAATGTTTAGGAAGTTAGCATGACCAAATATATAGATATTTAACTGTCAACAACATCAATATTCTCATGTAAAACTTAAACATTTGTACTTACATATATATATATTTTTTTTTTTTTGGTAAGAAACGACCTGATAATAAACGATATATCAATATAAAAAAATTAAAAAATTAGGAAGCTCTTACATATTTGTAATGATCGAAAAGAAAATCCGATTTAAAGTGTTCAGGTTTAAAAAGATCATCTTCAACAAACCAACAAGCTTAAATCAAAACCAAACCTAGACCATAGTGCCCATCCAAACAAATTTCAATGGAACAGTTAAATACTCAATAGATACAAACAAAGTTCAATCAATTTATTGACAAAGCGGAGTTCATCACATAAAAACAACCCAACTTGTTTCAGATTCTTGTGGTTTATCCATCGAATGTAAAACCAGTTAATTGATCATTAAGTTTCGAATTAGTTTTCTTATAAAATGTTATCTGATGGAATTAAAAAACTATACACTGTATTTAAAAGAAAATAAAAATCTAATATTGGAAGAATATAGTTGAACAACAGGAGAATATAATAATAATAATTTTGAAAACAAACAAAAAATATTTATACAAGTTTGTTATCAGCAATTTTTCTACAGAGAGAGAAGAGAGAGGGATGGAAAAGGACATGTTTCTTGACCGCTTTATCAGAATATTTTTCTTGTGTTTATACAAAAACAAAGTCGTCTTCTAATATTTTAAGGTAGAAGAAACTTCACAAATTATAATGTAAAGTAACAAAATAGAAAATAAAGGAGTTTGTCTTTTGCTTCTTCTCTCTGATCTCCATTTTCTCCAATATCCTTAAGTTTAGAACCCTCTCCACTTCAATATGACCGACCTCTCTCTTCTATCTCTCTCTCTTTCTCTCTGAAAACACCAAAAGTAGCTTTAAATGCTCCGTTACATAATCTCTATCTCTTTCCAAGAATATAGAGAAAGAAAAATAATAGTTATATAGAAGAAGATTTAAGAAAATATCATCCAGTGATCAAAGCACCGTCATCATCGTAAGCTGGTGCCTCAGGAGAAGACCAACATAAGAGATCGATCATCAATCTCTCTTCGATCATCATCAATCATCATCTTTCTGCTGTTACTATCACACACGCTCAAACATCATCTGTAGACTTCGACCATCATCATCATCATCAGATGCAAGGTCATCACCAGAATAATCATCAACAGTTATCATCAGCCTCCGCCACGTCTTCTCATGGAAACTTCATGTAATTTAAGAGTTTTCTTCTAGACCTAAAGTCATAAACTTTTTTGAATTAATAATCCCCAAGTTTATAATAGAGCTTTTTGTGTGTGTATACGTTCAGGAACAAAGATGGGTATGATCTTGGAGAGATAGACCCATCACTCTTCCTCTATCTTGATGGACAAGGACATCATGATCCTCCATCAACTGCTCCTTTACCTCATCATCACACAACCCGTATGCTCTCTTTCTCTCTCTCATCTTTCTTTTTTGGGAATTGGGGTTTGGTTTTTGTTTTAGCAGATAAGGAAGATTCCCTTGTGGAGAGAGAGTCACAGCAAAAGCATGCCAAACAGATTTTAATCTTTCTTCTGCCATCAGTACTCTACTTTCAGCTTTGACCAGATCCTCTCTTTTCAGACAGCAAATCTTTCTTTCAATCCATATCCCTATACTTCAAACTCTTCTTTAAACCCTTTTCTCTCTCCTTTTTCTTCTATATAATTAGAAGAACTAGTCCACTCACATGTTTATATATACGTAACCAGACCATTTCCACGCATCACATGACTCATCTACGAATCTTATGGCAGAGAATTTGGCGATGAGACCTCCAACATCGACGCTCAACATCTTCCCATCTCAGCCGATGCACATAGAGCCACCTCCTTCTTCCTCTTCTACGCCCAATGTAATATTAATTACTATATATATTTCTATATATGCCAATTTTAGTTGGTTTCTGTTTCTAATTTAATATAATGTCAGCGCAACTACTAGCTATTTCATATAATATCAAGTCAGACCAATTATTATACGTTTCTCATTTTTCTAACGAATACTGATTTGATTGTGTTTGGTAAGACCGATAATACAAGATTGGTTCCGGCTGCTGCACCTAGTGGTTCGACTCGACCATCTTCTGAGCCGTCCATGGACTTGACCAATCATTCTCAGTTTCAACTCCCTCAGCCTTCTAAATCCATTAAGGTCTCTATCTATTTTGTTTTATAATTATTAATTTGTCTTGATGATATATAAATGGAATATAATCTTAGACTTGGCGTGGTCGTTTTATAAGTTAACGAGTCATTTTGAAATGTTATGACAGAAAGAAGGGAACCGCAAGGGTCCTGCCTCATCGGATCATGACATACCAAAATCATCAGACCCTAAGGTAAATATTCTTTTCATATTTGAATATGCATAAATACGATTAAAATATTAAAATTTTACATTTTAGAGTTTAATTGTTTCTTCTCCTATATTTATCAATTGAATTAATCGACAGACATTGAGAAGACTAGCACAGAACAGAGAAGCAGCAAGAAAAAGCAGACTGCGGAAAAAAGTCAGCAGATCTATACACTTCAGTACTTGTAAATTGCAAATAATATTTTATATCTAAATTGTTTATAACGTTATTTTACCTTTGGTAAAACTACGACAGGCTTATGTTCAGCAACTCGAGTCATGTAGGATCAAGCTGACCCAACTAGAACAGGAGATTCAACGGGCCAGATCCCAAGTAAATATTTTTACCTCTTTTTCATATAATTGTAATTAATTATTACACCTAAGTCTAAAATTTGAAATTTTTGTTTCTGATGGTTATAAAGGGCGTATTCTTTGGAGGGTCTCTTATAGGAGGAGACCAACAGCAAGGTGGACTGCCCATTGGCCATGGCAACATCAGCTCCGGTACGTAACGTAACACTTTCATATAAATACGTAATGACCCAAACCATATAATTTCGAAAACCCAAAAAAGTGAGAATAATTGAGTAAGTGCAATGTGAAGCAGAAGCAGCGGTGTTTGATATGGAATACACGAGGTGGCTGGAGGAGCAGCAGAGGCTGTTAACCGAATTGAGGGTAGCGACACAAGAGCACTTGGCCGAGAACGAGCTAAGGATGTTCGTGGACACTTGCTTAGCTCACTATGACCATTTGATTAACCTCAAGGCCATGGTCGCTAAAACCGATGTGTTCCATCTCATCTCTGGCGCTTGGAAAACTCCAGCCGAGCGATGCTTCTTGTGGATGGGTGGCTTCCGCCCATCTGAGATCATTAAGGTACATCTAGCTCGTCTTTTCTTATACCCATATAAAAATGACTTTTTATGTACGTGTGCTTGTGCTATTACCCTCACACAAATTCAGATAATAAAATTAGCTGTCGTTTAGTATAATGTGTCTGAATTAGTCGTATATTGAAAACTAATCAATGTGGATCATTATATATAATCCTACATTTTTGGATTTTTACTAACAATATTAAATCCTATCGTATTCACTAGATTAATCCACGTTCCAGAATTCAATCATTGAACGTTATCAAATTCTGTGGGTTACTTGTAGAAAATATTATAATAACACAATAGTGACATTTCTTATTTTTTCACGAACATTTTTTATAGTACTTCCAGCTTTATGCAATTAATAAAATTTTGATTTTCACTATTTATTTTTCAAAAAGTTTTGGTCTTTGATTCTCTTAGAAGAGGGTACGGTTACATTATAGTAATATATAATAAATAAAAGAAACTATTTGGGGCTCCTTAAGCTATCCACCTCAGCTTTTCAAACTAACTTAAAAGTATGACACATCAGCAAAAAATAATAATACAAATTCTCACTTTAGATTTTTTTGGAATACACATAAAGTAAATAAATAGAACCAAAATTAATATAGTTAAATACAAGAATAAATAAAAATAAATTATTATTTTTTGAATCAGTAAAATAAATATTATTTAAATATATAGCATCAATATATACTCTTTTGTTTGTAATATAACAAATTAACAATAATGAAAATTCTCACTTTAGATTTTTTGAAATACACATAAAATAAATAAATAAAACCATTAAATTAATATAGTTATTAGTAAAAACTAAATAAAACTATATATCATTTTAATCAGTAAAATAAATATAGTCATAGACAAAAGACTTAAATAATAGTTAATAGAAACAAGATTACAAAATAATAATTTCTAAAATAAAATTTAAAACATTTGTAAATTATAAAAATCTAAAACATTCACCTTTTAGAAACATACAGATTAAACATCATAGTACGTTATATTTATGGCAACCAACAAGACAACATAAATTATAGGAAGCTTTTCAAAGCATCCATCTATATGAAGATTTCGATCATTGTTACTATTTACATTGCAGAAAATGATAGACAAAAGAAGAATTTCATGCACTGATATTTATTTAATGTGTGTCTTAGTTGGCTTAAGGTAGTCAAGTTACTACAAGCGATACATGTCAACACATGAGTTAAACAGTTTATAAACAAAAATTAAGTTTTAAATGACAGTTAATTTTTATATATATCAAGTTAATAAATTCTTAAATTAAATAATTATGCATTTTTGAAAAAATAACATACACATTTTAATGTAGAAGAAAATGTCTAAAAAAATCTTTAATTATCCACATCAACAAAATTCCTTATAAACCCGACTTGAATGAAAACTAATATGGTTTTTTTACTGGGTTAAGAAACTCTTTTAAAAATAATATAATATATATTATTAGTTTAATTATAAAGGCTCATCAAAATATATATGTGTAGTTTAAGAAAAAATGTTTAAGTTAAATTACAAGCAAAATGTTTTACATCTTTTCAGTTTTGAGAAACTCAACATACTTTATTTAACATAATGAGTTAGTATGAAATTGTATTTGTATATGTATTATTTGCCTTATTCATCTATATTTTTTTATAGTTTACGTATACTTCATAGACCAAATCAAAATTGCATTTTATCAATATGATTGTGATTTTTTATACTATATAAATATTGTTTTTATTTATATGAATCATAGTTATTTTATAAATTTATAAGAGATTAGAACATTGAGTGTTGTTTGTATTTGAGATTGCTAATTAAATAAAAACACTACACGAACACAGTTGAAAAAAAAAAAAAAAATCTAAATTAATTAGAACAATAATAATCAAATTTAGTCAAAACAAAAATAATTTTAATAATATTTTGAAAGTTAGTAGTGAATAACAGTGAGTTTATATACAAATATTAAGTTTTAGATTAACAGTTAATTTTAGCATATCAAGTAGCTAATTCTTAAAATTATACATTTTTTGAATATGTTAAAATATTTTCGATGTATAATCATATCAAAACAATTTTAAAAATTAAATATTATATTTAAAATATTAACTTAAAGTGAAAATAATAAAATTTAAATAATAATCAAATATCTATATAAAAACAGTCCGCGCGTAGCGCGGAAACATCCCTAGTAATAGATAAAACAGACAAGACATAGAGTATAGTGATACTGTTGGACGATGTATAGATACATAACATTGCATGGGGTGGACTGCATATGTATAAAGCCAACCTATATACGTGTATATATATATTTCTTTGCATTATAGAGAATAATAAAGGAACACGTAAACTAGATTTTAAAACAAATAAAGAATGCATGCAGTTGTGGTGGTGGTGAAATATTTCTAGAAAAGGTTAGGTTTTGGCATAATGTAAAAGAAAGTGCCTGTCTGTTTTTTCGATTTATGGTCCATAGAAGAGAGAGAGAAACAGAAACCAAATGAAATTTAACAGGGACGACCATAATAAACAAAACCAAATAAATAAAAACAACAAGGAAGCATTTGTTTTCGGACCCGTGTGATACATGTATTATTATTTTATTTTTTTAGCATGCTGAATATGCAAAATTTTATCTTTCTCTAAAATAACTATGCAAACCCTATCTAAATCCATATTTGATTCTAAATAATATGCGTAAATGATTAGAGAATAATACTGTAAATAAAAAATGGATGGTGTGCGTAGCTGACAAGACCTTTGGCAATGTCTCAATCTTATGTCCTTTTTGGTGAAAACAAAAAGGAAAGAAGAGATTTTGGATGTAGCTAGTAACTTGTGCATAGTACACTAAACATTTAATGCATTCAACGTTCTTTTTTGCATCTATTAGGACCGTTGTTATTATAATTCTCTACTAAGGTTGTAAGTTGTGACTATATATGTGTTTTAATTTGAATGCTCGCAGGTGATTGTTAACCAGATAGAACCATTGACAGAGCAACAGATAGTTGGGATTTGTGGGCTGCAACAGTCCACACAAGAGGCCGAAGAGGCTCTCTCGCAAGGCCTTGAGGCATTGAATCAATCGCTTTCCGATAGTATTGTATCCGACTCTCTCTCGCCTGCCTCAGCACAACTTCCTCCGCATTTATCCAATTTCATGTCACATATGTCCTTAGCTCTCAACAAGCTCTCTGCTCTCGAGGGCTTCGTTCTTCAGGTACCCTCTAATCCTTTTCTGTTTTATTTTAAAAGTTTATGCGAAGCTATACCTATAATAATCTTTATAGAGATCATATACGAGTGGACCCCTAGGGCTGTGGTCCTAACCAGACTAGGAATACATATTTCGATTATTTGAACTACTCCGTATTAAAACACTACTATCATATATTTATATATTTGGTTGTTATAACACGCTAGCTACACTTATATAGACATTTGTATGTTTGTGTACAACTCATACATAAGCATACCGACGGTCTTAATTAATTAGACAGCATTCGTATTATAATTATAGTTATAATGTTGTTATAGTATAGTGGTTGATTTTTGTATTGGAAGATTATAAGAAAATATTAAAACTAATTTGCAAGCCAATTATATATAAATGAATATAGGAAATGAAAAGTATTTAGAATCTTGATTCCGACATTATGTAAGTAGGTATCTAACAAACACTTCTCTTTGTTTTATACAACCTTGGTCGGATTGCTTTTCTTAGAAGACTATTAATTAAATATTTTTTTCTTAATTGATTTCTAGATTAAGACAGGCAGGTTTCTGAAACAAATTACATATATGCTTGTGTATTAATGTATCAGCCTATATTGTATATGCAAATGGGGCGGTTTTAGGCTACTATCATATAACATTCATGCACATACAAATTGGCATCTTTCCTTTTAATAAATTTTGAATATAATTTCTGTATATGTTCGTGTTAATCTAATCACTTACAACTTTTCATCTCTAAATAATAAGCATTAGTAAACTTTTTTTTCTTTCAAAAAATCAACTAAAAGACAAAACCAAAATGCATAAATTCAAAAGAGGTGGTGGAAGATATGGTGTTTTGTGGTAATAAGTAAATATGGGGATAGTTTACTAAAAAGGATAATGAATTTCAAACATCTAAAAAACGCACGTGACAATTGCCACCATGAATGTATGTATGTATTTATTGTATACTCACATATATATAGTCCAAATAAAAGCAAATACATATATATGTATATGTAAATCACATCAAATGGAAACATGCATTGCTTGGAGCCCATATCGTACGATGATGTCATGGACGTAACTGCCCGAGTATCCCATCCTCCCAAAACACTTTCTTGAGAAAATTTCCTTTACTTACATTCTATTCCACATTATATTGTCTCTGCTTAATTTCGGGCATCTCTTTTTATATCATTTTTGATATACAATTCTAACTATATATGATAGGTTAATTATATATGATTCTAATTAGTAATCAAAATTATTACGAAGCATGGTGTGGGACCGATATATGGAATTCACGGTTTCACCTTTTTGACAATTTGGTGTCGTATTCTTATCAGTGTATAGTAACAACTAACAAGCTTAGATTTTTGTTCGCTCAACATGTTGAATAATCGGTATTAGTCGTCAATGTCAGCCATATAATTTCGGGTCATGCAAGCGGAATCATTTCATTCATACTTCAGTTTCTACCAAAATAAATAATGTATCAGGACTATATACTTTCTCCGTTTCAAATTAAGTGTCGTTTTAGAGTTTTATATTTGTTTCATAAAGAGTATTGTTTTGTATTTTTAATACAATTTTTTAAACAAAAATTCCGTTTTAATCCTGTTATATTAATGTATTAATTAGAAAGAAAATGTTATTTTATGTGTGAATAAAAGGTAAAACAGAATTTTTAATATTTTTCTTAATTTATGTGAAAAGTGGCAAAATGACACTTATTTTAAAACAGAAGGAGTATTTAGTTGTCTTAATTAGTCTTAATATCTTTGATTACACATTTCCCTTGGTCTTAGTCAATAACATGAACGTAATTTTGTCCATATTATTTAGTTTTGTTTTTACTATTATCTCTTTTTTCTCTTTCTTATATAGTCTTGATTACTAATATACATTAAAAACTTACAGGCGGATAATCTGAGGCACCAAACAGTGCATAGGTTGAACCAATTGTTGACGACTCGCCAAGAGGCACGGTGCATTTTAGCCGTTGCGGAGTACTTCCACCGTCTTCAAGCTCTAAGTTCTCTCTGGCTTGCTCGTCCTCGCCAAGACGGATGATACATTACCAAAACCACACATGATGGAAAAAAGAACAAAACAAGAGAATAGGTTGATTAGTTAGCCAGCTTGACCTCTTTATAATATATTATTGTCTCTTGATCTACTCAAATACAGTACTTAATTAGGAAAAATTGTTTGGCTTCTTTTGTTATATGAATGATTCTTAATATATGTTTTTAATTAAGATACAGATGATGATAATAGACAAGTTAAGTAGTGTGATCCATATACCATACCTCTAATTCTTCCTTGTGCACGTGAAAATTAAGACTTAGATCTCCGATTCCGGAGACAAGAACATACACACTGATTCGTAATTTCAATAAGTATGAAAGAGAATTGAAAAGGAACAGAAGAGAAGGCTGGCAACAGTTTTGCTATTGCATGCAAGAAAGAGAGGAGAGAGAGAGAGAGAGAGATGGTTAGGTCAAAATTAAGCATTGACCAGTTAGGAAGGTGACAAATGGTGAGTTTTGTAGGAGACCGTCAGGGACTTGGGATCAGTACCGTTTTGCTTTGGGTTCAACGTTCTCTTTCTCATTCATCTTTTACTTTTTCATTTCTTTGCTTGCTGTCAGTTTTTTCCACACAGAAAAAAAAAAATGAACTTTATACTATGGTCAAACCAAACTACAAGATTTGATTTACAACACACACAACGAGATTGATTCGATTTACACCAACAAGCTCGATAATATTAAGATTTTGAAACACAAATGATAGGAAGTTTGTAAAATAGCATGTATTGAGCTGGTGGGGCCCATTGAGACGGACGGTTTCATTCAGTGTTTTTGGTGAGGTATTATGCCACGTGTCGCTTTTGCATTTATCTATGAGATTTTGTTTTTTTGGATTTAAAAGTTTTTAATTGAGATTGGAAAAAGGAAAAATGGAAAAAGGGAAACCGGCCCATTCTAACTAGGCCCACTAGCTATAGGCTTTAGCGAAATTGACGAGTCGTCGTCAACAATAAAACGCCATAGTAATAAAACAGAGTATAGAATAGTAAAACAGAGTAGACACACACACACGCACAACAACAACAACAAAATAAAAACACAGGTTACGATCAGAGAAGATCCCGAGCGATAAAGAAGTTTCGAAAATTTAAAGCATAATATCTGCTTTTGAAGGCAACTTCCTGAAGAAGTTACTTGGAGCAGAAGGCATCTTGCTTCTGAACTTGGGATGCCTCATCCAGAACATCCCAGCGGCAAGAGCTACGATCTTGAAAGGGGTCACGTAAAGGATCATCGCTGCAACAAGACAAAGAATTACAAACAAGCAAGTCGCACGCGGATCTCTCCAACTCAACAGTGCCTGAAACCTCTCCCCTTGCGTTGCAATGTCTCCAACGACCATCTGGATCCGACCCGCAACGCTTCTTAGCCTATCATACCTCATCTTCACTACATCTTGTCCCTTTGAAGTCGGGAAAGTGTCGAATTCCTCATCCAGCTCATCGGCGCTAGCCGCTTCAGCCCAAGAGATCTTCGTGTCCATGTGAGGAGGATGACGTGGCCTGAACCTGAAGTTCCAGAGTCCTATCAAGAACATGTAGAGGAACGTTGTTGGGAGTATCAGCTCAGGGTAACAAATCAGTATGAAGAAGAGAATGTGGAACAATATCGTCGTCAACGGATTCTTCCAGTAGCAGACGTCTCCAAGCCATTTGCTCATAGCAATCAAGCCTGAAAACACAGAGACTATCCTGAAAAAGTTAGCCTTGCTCCTCCTCATGCTCCACATGTGTGAATCAACATCGAGCATGTACTCTACGATCTCTTTCCTTAAAGGAGGTTCTGCTCGGGATAACCGCGCCGCGACAATGCTCATCGCTTGGTATCTAAGACTGTCTAACTGGTTCACAGTGAATGGATGAAGATAATGCATCTTTGGAAGCAGAGGATGGCCGTAAAGGTATATCATGTGAGCCAGAGACAGACAAGTGAATCTCACTGCTAATTGTACTTCTCCCATTTTCTTTAGCCCTTTTGTTTGCAGAACAAGAAGAGGGTAGGAGTGAGTGTAGATTCTATCAGCCTCTAGGGTCGATAACCGGATCCTTACTTTTCCGATTCTCGCATCTACTTTGGCTCCGTTGTTTGATTTCTCGCTCCCGCCAAGGTGACAGTTATCGAAAACTCCGAGTGTAATGACAGTACAAGGATCATACACTTCCCATGTGTATTGCTCGTTCCATTTAGGGTTAAAGCTCTCAATGATGGTTCTTGTCCTCACCCATTTTTGTCCGTACTTGGCAACGCAATACGGATCTGTTGTCGCTTTACCGTCTTTGGTTTTCATCGGCGAAAGACCTTGAGCACTCAAGATTCCCACTTCAAGGATTCCAATAGGTTGCTTCCATAGTTGCCTTGCTGTAGGCTTCACGTCACTGATGTACAGAGTTGATTCGTCCATTACATGGTAACCGCCTTCAAGGCAAACTCGTAGGTGAATGCGGCTCGAGAACTTGAGCTCGTGTCTCTTGTCTCCTTCCAATGCCCCAAACCCAAACTTTTCGAGGTTGTACCATTTGGAGTGAACAGCTCTGTGATCTAATCTTTTCTCAAACACATTCAAAGGTGAGATCAGCCTCCCCATGACTTCATCTTTAGCTGATGACACCTTGTTTTCAACCGTCAAGAAGAACTGTTCTTCAAATGGCTCTGCAGCTACAAAAACAAGATCTTCGTTCCACGTCGGATTCGTCGTCTTGTTAGGACATAACTTTGTTTTCAGAATCTGATTCCCAACCTGAACCTTAACAAAGGCTTGAGGCGGTTGGCTCCTATCGCTAGGCTCAACGTCTTGCGCCTCGATCACATTAACTCTCAAATACCATAGTTTGGGAGATACATAGACTTTAGACCTCACGCTTTGAACACCTTCTCCTTGAACTGAGGAAGCATCCGAGTGCCAAGCATCAGGAAACGCTTCATCTGCTTGCGTCCCAAGCCAAACCGCTACCATAACCTCTCCTCTTTTCTTAGTCTCTCCACGGCGAGCTTCTAATCTGTACCATTGAGGTGCAAGTGGACTATCAGGAGGAACCCTTGTAGGAATCTCGTGCATATCAAACACAACCTTCCCTATATAATCATCTCTTGTGACCATCTCCTTATCGCGCACAAACACTTCCACTGTAGAGGATTGGATCTTGTCTTTTGAAAAGGCGAAAACTTGATTCCACTCCGGGTTTGTTCTTTTCTCGAAATGCTTAGTTTTTCCTTTGTAGTTTCCTATTTTCACTTCCACATAAGGATCGCAATTACTCGTGACAGGGTTTGGAGGAAGATCCTTGGCTTTGACGACCCGGACATAGAGATAAAACATTTGCTCAACAAGGTCGTATGTGCTTGCAACTCTTTCGCTGCTGATCCATCCACTTCCTCCTCGCTGTCCTCCATGAGGCCATTTCTCTCCAAGGTCTGGTTTCATGTCTTTAAGCTTGTATTCTTCTTGGCTCTTAGCTCCATCTTTAGCCGCCATGGTTTTAGGTTACTTAAACCAAAAGACTTTCTTTCTCCTTTTCAAAATATGCGTTAAATCAATACCTGACATACAAAAAAGGAAGCAGAAAATTTTCAGGGATGAGCAGAACCTGAGATTTGCGGAGTTGCAGAACAAAATGATTAGGAAACTAATACATCTCCTTAAAACTTGTTAAAAACCTTAATAGTCAGTAAGTAATTCTATTTCAGTCTCAAACAATATAACTGATAGTCTTACTTGATTTTGATGCAAATCTGACCTCTGTCTCTTTGTTCTGTTTTCATGAACACCTTTAAGTGTTTAATAGTCGAGCGAAGTATATATAATTTTCTTTAAAAAGCTTTCAAACAAAATCAACGAAAGAGAGAAATCTATATTGTAAGAATGAAAAAGCAAAACAGAACTATATTAGTATGGATCAACAGTATTTCAAGAACAATAAATCATATGGATGTATTTAGAATATATATGTAAAGAAGGATTAATTTGCAAAGTAGCACCTTAGCAAAGATGTTGAAGAAATTGCCATAAACTCTCTGTTTGGCTGTACTAGAGAAATGGAGAATAATCAAGAGGAAACCAAGAATTTAAGAGTGTTGCATAATTAAATTTTGGTATGATACAAAGAATGATAAAGCAACAAAGAGGGAGAAAATAGAGAAAAATGTGAAACAATTCTGTTACACACAAAAAGAAGAATCAAAATGAAAAAGCAAATTCGATGAAAAGAACTCTTATTCGTTAACAAAAAAAAACTCTTATTCTCTCTGTTTTTCTCCTTCTTCTTTTAGAGGGAAGCTGATTCTTTATTTTTTCCGTTTTATTAAATGGCGAAGCAGGTTCTTTGTTGGTCTCTTTAACCTTTATGTACATTCATAAATTTTGCAACTGTGATGAAAGTAAATTTTTAGATTCTCTTACTTTCTTCATGCTCCAATCCAATTTTTATTGAATTAATGTTGCAGAAAACATAACATAAAGAGAGAATTGCAATACAAATGTTTGTCTTCATTCATGACAAATGACAATGATGAACGCAAGCAATCAATCTTAGTTATGAGATCACGGTAGCGTCAAGTTGGTCAATCTTGGAGTTGTTGACTTGTTGTATCTTTGAAGTATTTGCGAAGATCTTGCATATTCTCACTCGTACAATCATATGTGTATAACTAATAATTATGTTTCCTATATACAAATAAACGTAGATTTTAATGTTCGCCGATCCCCTAACCCTAAGAGTAATATATTCAGTGCCTAAGCGGCTATTAAGCGATATTTGTAACACCAACTTTTTCCTCTGATCAGACTTTATTTTTTGTTCAACTCTCTCTGATCAGAATAAGCATCTAAAAAATAGCTTTTCCGAGTATGGAACTTTTTAATGAAAAGCAAAAGGGCAGGCTAAAGGAGTGATTATTATCTGATTAAATTAAGTACACACATCATTACCTTATTATTCCGCCATTTATATTTCTAATGCCCGCACTTGAGCATATAAAACTATTTGGTAAAAAGATGCTATATAATAAAAGAATAAAAATATTTTTACAAAACTGCTGTTGTTTGGGTGCAGACATTTTTGTAGGTGGTATGTGTGATTTATTCCATTTTTTTCCGGATCAACATATTTGTATGAACGCATTCGCTCCGGATGTAAGTAGATATTATTTAACTAATTTTGTTTTTACGAAACAAAATAGATTGGAATTTTTGCGACATGGAAAATATTTATTGAAATTTGTAATGAAATTTTGCATACTGGATGTCCATAGCTATTGCTAGAAACAAACAGATGCATGCATGCATACTTCTCACATCAAATATTTACTTCAACGAGACCATTATTTCAGTAATAAGATAATATAAAACCACAACCTTTAGGTAATCCGTAGATAACTAATTAGCTATCCGCATGTTATCAATTTTCTTGGAAATAATGTAATAGACAAACTATAAAAAAGCTGGACACAGTTTTCAAAAACATCTTTTTGGGTAATAAGGAATTCATTTGATCAACAAGGATAGTTTTAAGAAATCCTAAAATACAAAACCTTCCGAAAGGAAGAGAGAAAGAAAAAAAAAAAGTATGGAATAAGTTCTTATATTGGCTCTTTATTAAAAAAAGTTATCAGTTGGTTCTGGACAATTGCTTGATGTATAATAAACTACATAAAATTGGAATGGCTTTTTTCTCTAATATCAAGGCTATTGTTTAATCTTCACGAACCAACTTATCAAGTTGTAAAGGATCCAACTTTAGTGGCACGCTTTTGCGAATAGTTGTGCTTAGTAATGATGGCTATATTATTGTGTACTTAATTTATATAGAAAAATTCTCCCGGCAATCCAATTCATCATCAACTTGGTAGACTTCTCTCTACCGATAGACTCGTCACATAATATTCATTTTTCTTGGTTTAATCTAGTTCCCATTAATACGTTTTAATAATGTGCAAATGCAACGAAACCAAAACTGAGTGGAAAACGATAAGAATATACGATCAAGACAGGTTTACAATAATGTTTACCAAATTTCGTTTGAAATTTGGATTTGTGACGGACATAGTAGTGGGCCTAATGGCTTCCATGATATCCATAATAAACTATTTGGGCCTCATATACGTTCATTAAGAGGTTAGTTTAGCCCATACATAACCTGTTTAGGATATAAATCATCCAACGGTTGGATCGATATAGCCGTTTAATGATGATCTTAAATTATTGATATAGCCGTTGAATGATGATCATTTAATGTAATTTACAACTCTCTTCGAGTTTTCTGTTGTGTCTGAATAGACTTTTAAAGATGATCCTTGAAACACTTTTTCATTTACACCTTATCAGCTATTTTATATAGATGGTGAGACACATCCAATTAATCAGATCCGTTCCTAATTTCGATATTATACAAAGTCGATCTCTTAAGGAAAAACAAAATTTTGTTCCATTTTGCGAATTCAGCCATGTAAAAAAATTAGTAATATATAGCACAAACAAATTCGATACCGACATCTTGACCATATATATTGACTTTTAAGATTTATATGACAGATCAGATATAAAAGCAAATCAAAAACTCTTCAAAGTCTAAGAGTACTATATATCATCATCACACTTGCATAAAAACTCAAATCGATACCAAAACAATCACACCACCATAATAAGACAACGACGTTGCTTTTCTCGCTTTTGTTCTTGTTCACATTCCTCACGATCCGGGAAACTTAAGACGTTTGATTCTTATTCCTATTTTCACATTATGGATAATACAACCAATTATGTGGACGCATCCCCAATGGAGGGAAACTTCAGACATTTGATTATTATTCCTATTTTCACAACAAGTGTTTATGTAGTACACCTCTTGAGAGTTGCAAGTGAAGATTCAAGCAGCCAAGCTATTATTTCACTCTTCCAAATAATCCAATAAGTCTATAGGCAACTTTATCTTTATTTGGATTAGTTAACAAAAAAATCAACCAAACTTGTATTGGATGAATTCATAGTACAATCTTCAAAACTTCCCAAAATAAGAAGAAAAAAGTGTGCTTATAATGGTTCTTTCTTAAAAAAAAAAAAGTTATTGTAACAATTACTAAGTATCTTCAACACCATATATAAAATGGAATGGCATTGTTTCTTTTATGAAGGATCCAAATTTTGTTGAAATAAATCACGCAGAACATCCCTCTTCCGGTTTGAATAATTATCAGTCATGTCGACACACTTTTCATGAAGCTCGATCGCAAGATTCTTGTTAATTTGAGGACTTGTGATAAATATCCAACATGCATGCACTCTTCCGACCAAACTTTGTTGATCTTCCATTTGCACTCCAATTTTAGTAGTCCTTAACGCACCAAATCGTAACCATGTAATATGCTTGATTTGACCACATGTATTTATTCGAAGTGGGATAGTGACACATCAATAGTATTTCTATACATTACTAGGCTGTATATATCTTGGTCATATTTATTAAATTACTTAAAGTGAAGTTCAATGAATTTTGTTTTGAGAAACTGCATTAAGATGTTGGTGGTAAACAAAAAAATTTCACTAGTATATGTATATGTTATACATGCAATATCAATTTTCTATACATATTTCTGTATCCCCACCACGGCCATAAGTCCAAAATTTTCGATTTTTACATAAAATTACGTTTTATATCATATAAAAACATCAGATTACAATTTCTATCACATAAGAGATAAAGTCTAGTAAACTTTAAAGCTAAAAAACCGATGATTTTTTTTTGGATTTACACACATATGGTACATGATGTGGTGGCAAAATTACGATATCATTAGGATGATGTATATAAGTTACATTTATCCTGAAATATGTACGTTGGTGGTAAAGTTTAATCTCATGACTTTGAAATCCTTTTGTTATTTCTGATTATGCAAGTGTTCCCTGCCTCATGCAAGGAAAAGTCTGAATGGGTTTTAGATCGACACAGAGTGGATGATTTACAAATAGATGGATCTTATGTACTGGGATGCCACAGCAAATGGAACTGAGAGAGACCTGTACGATTGGGTGGACCAAATGTAATGAGCTGCTGATGAAAATAACTGATCTGAAGAAGGTGAGAGGATTCATGGCGGAACCCTTCTTGTTTTTTTGATGGGCAATTGACGAAGTATTGTTATTATCCAGAGTAATGTTTATTATGGAGAATTGTGTTTATTTATCGTTTTTCTCCGGATGGAGCGAATTGTCTCTCTTCTGCGTTGGTGGTGACAAGAAAATTTCATGGTTATATATGTAAAATCAGTTTTCTATACATATTTTGTTTAAATTTATATTTATTTGGAATCAAAGCTGTGTTCGAAAGCTATGGTTTTTATTCTAATTATGTCAGTCAACATTTACCATACATAATTATAGTTTATGCTCCATTTTTTTTTAATTTTATTCATTTATTATGCGCTACTTTAGATTCACAAAGGATCTTTAACTAAATTTAGTTCTGGAACGTATTGCTACTCTCTTTCATGAATCTTAAAGTGTCTATGCATAGCATAAGGGATGGCTAAACTTAACATTAAGTGAAATTACTTAAAACAAACCATCAAGAGGGTTCATACTCTACATATCAATTCCCAGTCGATTTGAACCAAACCAGAAATCGAAGCATGAGTTCACACAAGCACAAGCACTGTCCAAAAGTAGATAGATATTTTAAAGATCAGCACCGAAACTTGTTTAAAACGTGGTATAGTCAGCAAAAATAATTAATAAAATCGTACCCCACCATCAGCCTTATATATCATCACAGTTTCCATAAAAACTCAAGCACAAACACATAACACTATGGATAAGACAACGACACTGCTCTTGTTCTTCTTCTTTTTCACTCTCCTCCTCACCACCTCTTTATCTAAAGATCTCTGTCACAAAGATGACAAAAAAACCCTCCTCAAGATACAGAAAGCTCTTAACAACCCTTACACCATCATCTCATGGGATCCCAAAGACGACTGCTGCTCCTGGGTCTCCGTTGAGTGCGGCGACGCCACCTTCAACCACCGCGTCACCTCCCTAGATATATCAAACGACGATCTCTCCGCTCAAATCCCTCCTGAAGTCGGTGACTTACCTTATTTGCAAACCCTCATCTTTCGTAAACTCCCTAACCTCACCGGTGAAATCCAACCCACCATCGCCAAGCTCAAATATCTCCGTTTTCTCTGGCTCAGCTGGACCAGCCTGACCGGCCCGGTTCCTGAATTTCTTAGTCAGCTCAAGAATCTTGACTACATAAACCTTTCCTTCAATGACCTCTCTGGTCCCATACCAAGTTCTCTCTCTTTGTTACCTAAACTCGAGTTTCTTGAACTCAGCAGGAATAAGCTTACAGGTGATGAATCACTCTCTTTGTCTCTCTCTATTAGTCTTTGATATATTATTATTATCAAACTTTAATTTTTTTGAATCTTTCATTTAGGTCCAATACCAGAGTCATTTGGATCGTTTCAAGAAAAAGTCCCTGATCTTTTCCTATCACACAACCAGCTCTCTGGCTCGATACCAAAATCACTAGGCAAGCTCGACTTTAACCGGATCGATCTTTCCCGTAACAAGCTCCAAGGTGATGCTTCGATGTTGTTTGGAGCCAGCAAAACGACATTTTCCATTGATTTATCGAGAAACATGCTCCAGTTCGACATCTCCAAGGTTAAGGTCTCTAAGACAGTTGCTCAATTAGACTTGAATCACAATGGGATCACAGGGAGTATTCCGGTTCAATGGACCGAGCTTAGTCTGCAGTCCTTCAATGTTAGCTATAACAGACTGTGTGGACGCATCCCCAAGGGAGGCGATCTTCAGAGATTTGATTCCTACGCCTATTTGCACAACAAGTGTTTGTGTGGTGCACCTCTTCCGAGTTGCAAGTGAAGATTCAAGCAACCAAGCTTCATCTCTTTTAAAATTTACCATAAGAATCAATCAAGTCCAAGGACAACTGTACTATTTTCCACTCGGAATGATTAATAAAGACATCAAGTAAACCGAATAAACTCAGCTTTTTAAAGTGACAATTATAGTCGTCAAGGAAAATATCTAACTTAGGATTCTCCTTGGGAGAAGAAGATGCCACTGCTACTAAATTGACGAAATGATTACTTGGCCACGAGCCAAGGACACTGTACACTAGTGATGGTTGAGAGCGATGTTCTTATATAGCTCATTTTGAATTGGATTACACATTTTTTCTTTCTTTCTTGGTGTACAAGGCTAATTTTGAAAACAGAGCAAAACCACAAATCCAGTGACCATGAATCTGACCTATTTACTGTGCATCTAAATGCCAGAGCTAAACTTTTCAATATGTGAAGTAAGTGGACTCTGTGATGGCTTATCAATCAAGTCTAAAGACAACTATATCTTCATTCGGAATAATTAATAAAAACATGAACCAAACTTGTATTTATGAAATTCATAAGTACATTTTCAAAATGTTGTTTGATAGATCAGCTAGCAACGCTTGAGCGGTGCACCACATAGACAGAGGTTGTTGGAGAATTCATAGACCTCGAAACTCTGGAGCAGACCGCCCTGTGGGATGGACCCACACAGACTGTTGAAACTTACGTTGAAATGGTCAGGACGGAGCTTGGTGAGCACCGAAGGAAGTTCTCCGAAAATGCGGTTATGGCTCAGGTCCAATGAAACCAAGCTCTTTGCGAAATTTACTTTTGAAAGATCGAAGTGGAAGTTGTTCCTAGACAAGTCCAGTCTTACGGTTGTCTTGTTATGCCCTAACAACATCGAAGCATCCCCACTGAATTTGTTACCTGACAAACTCAACGTGTTGAAGTCGGTTTTGGATAACGACTTTGGTATTTTTCCTACATTGCAATTAAATCAACATTAATCGAGTTGTGTACAGTAGTATCTGGGCAAAAACTTGAGTGACAAGTTTTACCTGAGAGGCGATTATTATCCAAGTAGAGGTCTGGTGGGACCTTTCCAACAAAGGAACCGAAAGATTCCGGT
Organism: Thlaspi arvense; assembly: GCA_911865555.2. Taxonomy (NCBI): domain Eukaryota; kingdom Viridiplantae; phylum Streptophyta; class Magnoliopsida; order Brassicales; family Brassicaceae; genus Thlaspi; species Thlaspi arvense. Next base: position 67,737,596 of record OU466862.2, on the reverse strand, counting down.
ATAGAACCGGTCAATTTGTTACTATTGAGCTGTATGGCTTCTAGCTTCGGCATCTGAGAAATCGAACCGGGAATTGAACCGTTGAACCGGTTAAAGGAGAGGTCCAAAAAGGTTATGTTCTGAAGCTCGCTGATGTATTCCGGGATTGAACCAGAAAGTTCGGTTAACTTAAACCGGAGGTGTTCTAGATTCTTGAGCTTGGGGATGGAGCGTGGAATGGTTCCTCTGAGACGATAGAGACTGCTCCAATCTAGGATAACGAGGTCACGAAGGTCGCCGATTTCCTCTGCTATCTGCCCAACGACGTCTCCGGAGGAGATGGTGAGGCCAGTGATGCGGCGGTGGGTGCATTTGATGCCGATCCAGTCAGTGCAGCAGTCGGTTTGTGCGTCCCAAGAATTGAGGATTCGAGGGTTGTTTAGAGATTTCTTGATCTTGAGGAGGGTAGATTTGTCATTTGAATTGCAGCTTTCAGAGTGTGGAAAGGAGATGAGGAAGAAGAAGAGCGAGAGGTTAAAAAGCTTCATTCTCACTGAATTATACTATTGATTGAATCTCAACTTGCTTTTAAAGTTTCTCTTTTTTTGTGTGTGGGGAATCATTTCGATTCTATCAAGTGAGTGGTCAAAAATGGTCCAGTTTGATGATTCACATGCTTTGTATGTTACAACCAATTTTATTGGCGACCAAGTTTTTTTTAAGTAGTTCTAGTTTTGAATCATTGTGTATCACAAATCTGATGCAGCTTTATTCATGAAATTTCCTCTTTGTGACAGATAGATAAAGGGATGGTGGACGAATTAAAAGAACTTGAAGAAAGTTCTAAATCCCACACAAGTGTTGCTCGTTGTTGATGCCATGACTGGACAAGAAGCTGCAGATACTCTGTTTTGATTTTCTATATAAACAAAAATATATACAGGAAGATTCTCCTATGCATGTATTAGTTTCTGAATTTCCAGGTTCTGTTGCATAAAGCCTTTGACTTTTGGTATTTTTTGCACAGCAGACATTTAATGTTGATATTAGTAGGAATTGGTTGTAACATTCTTTTTATTTGACTAAAGATATACGGTGGTTCAAGAGCTGGTTCTGCTTTGACACAAGTATTTTACTGCTCTTATTGGCTAGAAGTTGAGCTTTGGCTCAAGTGAGGAAAACGACTGTATAGCCTCCTTAGCAACAGCAACACAAACCAGAGGTGTGGCTCTAGGCAGAGAGGATCCAATCCCTTCATTCATCTCCACACTTGCCTTCACTTTCAACTCAAAGCACTGTATTATCGCAGCTAAAGTCAATGGAACGAATCTAAATACCATTTTTTCTCCAGGACAGCTTCTTCTCCCAGATCCAAAAGACACCATCTTCTCACTCATGAGCTTCCCTTCCATCCCTTGGAACCTCTCAGGCCTAAACTCCAATGGATCTTCCCATTGATCTGGGTCTCTTCCGATCGCCCAAACGTTAACTATCACTCTCGTTTTTGCTGGGACTCTGTATCCAGCCACCTTGCATTCTTGTTCCGATTCTCTCACGAATATTGGTCCTCCAGGATGTAACCTCAGTGTCTCCTTCACAACTGCTTGGATGTAACTGAGATTGCAACAGTCAGATTCTTCTACTAGTCTCTTGTTTCCCACCACTTGCTCTATCTCTTGTTGCGCTTTCTTCATCATCTCTGGATGGTTTATCAGCTCTGCTAAAGCCCACTCTACTGTGGTGGCACTTGTATCTGTTCCACCTCCATAAATGTTCTGCACAACAATGAATTAGGAAGATGTATATCGTCTCAAAAGGCTCTCTTGAACAAAATTTTCTATTATACGGTTACCATGATGAATGCCTTAATGTTTTCTCTTGTCAGTTTCATCTCCGCGTTTTTGTCTTCATAGATGTGGAGCAGAATGTCTAGCATGTTCCTCGCTCCTGCTTCATCCGTCTTCCTAGTCTCATGCTCTTCCATTATACTCTCTATGATCACATCATATTTCTCTCTAGCACTCTTGAGCCTCTTGTTGATTCCTTGCAAGTCAAGCCTTCTCAAGAACCAAAACGTTTCAGAAACGTTGAAGAACCCTGCTAGTTCATTCAACTCCACCACCATTTTGATAACTTCCTCTCTTTTCCCGCCGCAGCCGTTACTATCCTCCGAATGCCTTTCTCTGAACATCATTCTCGTTATGACGTTGCTTGTCAGTTCCTTTAGCTGTTCACCGAGATTAACACTCTCTTCTGCTTCTGCTTTTTTCAGGACGCGTGTAAGAAGCTTCCTCAACTCCTCGCTTCTCACGGAGACAAAGCTATCTAATGCTCTGCTGCTGAAGAGCTCCACCATACAAATCCTCTTCATGAACTTCCAGTGGATCCCGTAAGGCGCTGAGAAGAAATCGGCTGAGCCATAAGTAAGGTAGTCAACGTTTTGCATTGTGGGACGGTTCAGGAAGTTGAGCTCGTTGGATTTGAAAATCTCATTCGCCATCTCAGAGGATGAGACAATAAGATTAGGAATGGAGCCAATGAAGAGATAAATCAAGGGTCCGTAGCGGATTGAGAGCTTGTGAAGTGCTTGGTGAGCTATGGGACCAAGAAGGTGAATGTGACCGATGATCGGTAAAGCTGTTGGGCTTGGTGGAAGCTGTAGTTTGTTGCGGAATCTGTAGGTAATTATGGCTTGGGTCAAGACTGTGGTTCCAAGGCATATAAGGATGATTACAAACAAGTGTTGTAAATCCATCATTCTCGTTTGTGTGAGTGTATGAGAGTTATGGTGATTTTATAGGATAGGCTATAGGTGCAAAGTCATGACTCATTATGGTATCAAATGTTAAAAGGCCGCCTCAAGATCCTTTCTTCTCTCTTTTTGTCCTAGTTCTGTTTTTGTCTCTTACGTTGAGGGTATAATCTCTGTTTTGATTCTGGTTTTATGTTATTAAAATGTCCTGTTGAACCAAAAAAAAAAAAAAAAAATGTCCTGCTGGTTTTATAAGAATATACTTGATCTTTTTGTTAAGCTTGACAAAAATATAAATGTTTCATTTTCTATTAACTACGACATATAATTTTTCTTGCGAAAAGGGTTGAAAATTTATGATTTTACATAAAGCTTTCACTCTACACATTTTTTAAAAACAAGAAAGAAAAAAAAAGATGAGTAAGATCATAAAAGACAAGCCTGATCACCCTACTAACATGGCAAACATAAATCTCCAACAAATGGTTGTTTGCTGAGCAAGAAAAAGAAAAAGGCAAACCAATTTTGTTGGCGACCAAGTTTTTTTAGGTAGTTATAGTTTTGAATCATTGTGTATCACAAATCTGTTGCAGCTCTAGTCATGAAATTACCTTTTTGTGACAGATAGATAAAGGGATGATGGAAAGAACTTGGAGCAAGTTCTGAATCCCACACAAGTGTTGCTCGTTGTTGATGCCATGACTGGACAAGAGGTTGCAGGTACTCTGTTTTGATTTTTCTATATAAACAAAAATATATACAGGAAGATTCTCCTATGCATATATTAGTTTCCTAATTTCCAGGTTCTGTTGCATAAAGCCTTTGACTTTGGTATTTTCTTAATTTCAATATACATGCCAAACATTCAACTTCACATATTTGTATCTATTTATAGAGCTTTTTACATACTTAGTACCACCAAATTAACCATTTGCTACTCAATCATCTTTATTCGTGTCATTTTCTATTGTCTAGACTCTAGTGTGAATAATTTAAATATTAAGATATGATTATAAATAAGGAAACGCGGCTAAGTGTGGTAAAATGGATTGGGAAGATGACCACGACGCAGCGTCTGTCTCTTGGTGTAACCGATCTCTCTCTCTCTTTTTGATTGATTAAACTAATCACCGACCGATCCAAAGAGAGAGAAATTGCTTTTTTCACATTAAATCCTCTTTTAAACCCAAAGAGAGAGTCAAAACTCGCCATCACTTTTATTCCCTGCAAAAACACATACATCCCTCTCACAATCCCATTTTCTCTTCTCTGGATCCTTATTCTTCAGATCACCAACTTGGATCTCGCACGATGCTCTGTCTCAGGTTTGTATGTATGCAATCTCCTATTTCATTGTTATCTTCATCGATCTCATTTCACATTAGAATCCGATCATCATCTAACATTTTTCTCCGACGTCAATGAGAGAGACTCGTTTTTGTCTGTAAACAACTAATAAGACGGCAAGACGTGCTCAAATGTTAATTGCTCTCATGTGTCGTGTTAAGCGGCAATACTGTCTGCAAGAGTATTAATTAGTTTCTATTTTTAATACTATTAATTTAAGTAATGTGAATCTTATGAATGAGTGAATGAAATGTTTGTTTGTCTATGAGGAAACATCTGTTGCTGTCACGAGTTTATATAATAATAACGACCGTAAGGTGTTCGACAATTTAGTCGGTGATGCACGTATTGCTCATGTTCTCTTGCTTGTTTCTTAAGATCATAATCATTTGAATATTTCTGCGTTTATCTGATAAAAAAGTAAAACATTTAATAAAAACAATACAAAAATTTATTGTTTTCTACTGCAGAATGTGATTGATTGGCTTGAGAAGTTCAAACTCCATTTTAAAGTCTCTGCAGAGATTTTTCCAGGTGGTTAGAAGGCGATGAAAAGATTCGAGAGGCCAAGAACTTCGACAAACTCTCAGCCAAGAAACAGTGCGAGCTTGGCAAAGAAAGACCAGAAACAGCGTACTAGTAAAGCCAATGGCTTGAAACCGCTCAATGCGGCTCAGCTTGTTTCCAGAGTTTTGGATGCGACCGCCTCTGAGCCTCCTTCACTCGCTGTGAACGATTCAACGACTGGATCCGAGTCTTCCGAAGTCTATGACAACGTGAAGGTGCATTACATGGACGATTCCAACGAGAAACCAAGGAGGAATGATGAGAGTCTTATGGATTGTGAGGAAGAAGGGAACGGTGATGATGATTCAGACACTGAAGCAAACAATGTTTCTGTGTCTTCTTCTCAAGGTGATTTGTTTTCCCTTGGAGATAAGAGATCAGACAGGACATCAGTGGTTTCCAAGAGCAAAAGCTCCCAGGACAGACCCTTCACATCAAAGGGACGAACCAATGTCGATTCGGTTAGATCTCGATCCAGCACCTTTCATGGCTCTGCTAGAAAGACGGTAAGATCCAGTAAAAGCCAGGCAAGAGCTCTGTCTGATTTCTCCTCTTATAGAAGCTCTGAAACTCAGAGAGCTTTCCCTTCTGAAGCAGTCGATTCCACGCCTTTTGAGGAGGCGAAAGAAGATGACAAGTTTGAAGATGCTTTAAATAATAACACTGAAAGTGACAATGAGACACTTGTGTACAAGGAAAACAAAACAAGTGAAGTGGAGAAAGTCTTAACTCGAGAGATCGGGTCCCTAGAATCTCGAATCGAGCAACTTGAAGGGGAGCTGAGAGAAGTGGCTGTTCTTGAGATGTCACTATACTCTGTATTTCCAGAACATGGGAGCTCAGCACACAAGCTGCATAGACCTGCACGAGACCTTTCTAGGCTCTACGCACTTGCTAGAAAAAACCAGAGTGAAAACAAGTTAATCTCAGTAACCAAAAACATTGTGTCTGGTCTGTTCTTGGTGTTGAAATCCTGTGGGAGTGATGTAGCGAGGTAATCAAAATAGATGTTTACTCTTCTTATATATATAAATATGTTTCTACAGGAACTTGTTAACCTTATTATGCTACTTGTCTATTCCTTCGCTCAGGTTAACTTTCTGGTTGTCCAACACTGTCATGTTGCGAGAGATCATTTCACATGAATTTGGTGGCACATACCTAAATGGATCAAAATCGCTTGAAGAAGTCTGGACAGATGCAAGAACTCTGATAGAGGCATTAAGAAGAGTTGAATCATGCTTATTCACAAAAGCTGTTGGATCCATATGGTCACAGGTAAAAACCAAAAAAAGTCCATGGATCATCCTTTCTTGAAAGCAAGATGCAGATGTTAAATTGCTTCAGATTCTCACTCTTTTAGGTAATGATGGTTCATATGAGACCTCAAGGAGTAGACGCTACGATGGGTGAAATGGTGGGGAATTTTTCAGAACCAGCAACATGTGACCGGTTACAAGAGAGCTTCTCTGTCAACCTGTGGAAAAAAGCTTTTGAAGAGGCTCTTCAACAGCTCTGTCCTGTTCAAGCAGAAAGGCGTAAATGTGGTTGTTTGCATGTGCTAACCAGAATGGTCATGGAGCAGTGCATTGCAAGACTTGATGTGGCTATGTTCAATGCTATTCTCCGTGAGTCTGCTCATCGGATACCAACTGATCCTGACTCTGATCCCATTGGTGACCCAAGAGTTCTGCCAATTCCAGCTGGGGTTTTGAGCTTTGAGTCTGGCGTAAAACTAAAGAACACGGTATTCATTTGAAGCTGTAGAACTTTCTTGCTTGAAAGTCTTGTGACACGAGTCACAACTCATAGAGGCTAATATAACATTGTTACAGGTTGGCTACTGGTCAAGATTGCTCACAGACGTGTTTGAGATCGATGCTGATCATTCCCTGGAAAATGGATATGCGGCATTGAAACCATTCCACTTGCTCAATGAACTGAGCGATCTCCTTATGCTTCCAAAAGAAATGCTTGTAGACAGTTCCACCAGAGAAGAGGTATGTGTATGCTTCATGATATAGTAACACTGTGTGATCTAACCTTCCCGGTTTAATACTTTTTTGAGTTTCGCAGATTTGCCCATCAATTGGCCTGAGTTTGATAAAAAGGATAGTATGCAATTTCACCCCAGATGAATTCTGCCCGTACCCTGTCCCAGGAACTGTTCTTGAGGAACTCAACGCGCAGGTTTGTCTACCTTTTTCAGTCCTTCAGTGACTTAGATACCAAGGAAAGTTCTCTCCTGCTAAAACATATGTTTGTTTCTGAGTTTCCAGAGCATAATTGAGGGTAGAAGCTCATCTGGAGATGCAACTAGAAGCTTTCCTCGAAAAGTCAATCCGGTTCAGTATTGTCTTCCTTCTTGTGCCCACTTGACAGATATGGTTGCAGATTTCAGTGACAAGCTTAAAGTTTCTATGACACGAAACACAAGATATGGCAGCAACGAAGAGGTGGAAACATCAAGTTCTCCTTCACACTACAACATCATCAAAGCGGTTGAAGAAAAGGACAACCTTAGTTTCTCTCCGACTAACGAAAGATACAGACTCCTTGGAGAAACCTAAACCTGGCTTGTTTGTCCAAAAGACTCCAAGCTCATAAACGATATACACTCAAATGCTTATTGTCCTTGAACATCAAATGACCAATGTACATTCATTAACTCTCACACTCCAGAAACAAAACATACCCTCTTGCCATTTGACCATTCAATAAAATTCTTGATTTTTGAGTAAAGACCAGAGCTAAGAAATTGTCACTCTTGGTTTATTGTTTACGTGGAAACTGGAAGCTTCTCGGTAGAAGCTGAAACAGAGGAGCTTATACCCTCAAGCGCCTTGATAACTTGAAGCAGTGAAGGTCGCTTCTCTGCAGAAACGGCAATGCAATTGAGAGCAATATCCAAGGTCTTTAGCATGTCTGATTGGCAAGAACTGGACAAGATCTTTTGGTCAAGAACTTGAGCAGCACCATTTGTCAGGTTTATCTTCCTTCTGACCTGCTTCACTATGTCAAGTGACTCTCCAGATGCGTCTCCTTCTGCTTTCTCTGCTCTTTGCCCCGTTACAAGTTCTAGTAGGATAACTCCAAAACTGTAAACATCCATTTCTTCTGTTGCTTTCTTGCTGAAGTTGTTTTCTGGACACAATCAAGAAAGAAAGCACAAGTGTTTCAGATAATGATAACCGAAAAAAAAAGTTCACTCGTAGTAGTCTACGGACACAATCACTAAGTGATCACTAGACATTGTACCTGGCGCAGTATAGCAGGAGCAGGAGCTGGCGTGTATCAGAGACTGAAAAGCAACTTCTCCAACAATTTGGTCAAGAGCAAAATCAGAGAGCTTCGGTTCGAAATCTTTGTCCAAGAGAATGTTCGTTGACTTTAGGTTCCTATGGAGTAAGTGTGGCACATAATCTTTGCTAATGTATGCCAATGCTTGAGCAACGCCTAGTGCTATCTTCAACCTAACGCTCCACTGCAGTTGATTGCCAGGCCTCGACAGCATATCATGTAAGCTACCATTTTGCGTGAACTCATAGATCAAGAAGATGAATTCGTCTGTGAAACAAAAACCAAGAATCCGAGTAATGTTCTTATGCCGTATCTTCGCTATGGTTCTGACTTCAGCTTTCAGAGCTTTTGAGGATACATTCCTAGAGTTCACGAGCTTCCTCACAGCGATTAACTCCCCACTCGACAAACTGAGAACGTATACTTCACTCCCGGAAGGAGAAGTTTCATTCATCACTTTCATCAACTCATGCTCGCTTAGCCTCAGGGGATGATAAAACTCCGACTGCCAAGTACTCTTAAACTGAACTTTCTTTCGGTAATACCGATATGAAATGACGAGGGAGGAGGCAAGAGCAAGTGCTAAGCATATCAGAACTAACAACAAAGCTTTAAGTCCTATTTTATGGAAGCTGGACCGATCAGAGGAGCAGGAATCAGGCAAACCGGGTCCACAAAGCCCTGCATTTCCTTGCAGAAAGGAAGCTGGTAAACCGGAGACCAGAGAGTGAGGTACCTCACCTGATAACCGATTGAATGACACGTTGAAGAGAGCGAGCTTCAGGTTCTCAAAGTCTTGAGGGATCAAACCGGTGAGTTTATTATCAGATAGATCAAGATAAGTCAGAACATGTAAATCAGCAAGTGACTGAGGGATGTCTCCGGTAAATGCGTTGCCTGCCAGAGACAACGAGACAAGCTTCTTGCAATTCTTCAGCTCTGGGATCTTCCCTGAGAGCCTATTGTGAGAGATGTTCACAATACTAAGGACAGGTGAGTCGCAGAAACTCGGCGGTAACTCTCCATCAAACCCGTTCTCTGAAGCAGAGAACTTGTACAGGTTCTTGATCAGTCCAAGACCATGAGGGATTCCACCAGAGAAGGAGTTGTTGTCTATCTCAACTTGCTCTAACGCAGAAGCCAAAGACACAGAATCAGGCACTTGACCTGTTAACCGATTGTTATCCACTCTGATAATCTTAATCCTCGGTGATGACCATAACCCAACTGGAAACTCACCAGAGAATCCATTGTTCTGCACTTGAAACCTCTCCAGGCTAAGGCATTCACCAATGGAGTTAGGCAATGGCCCTTGGAAGAAATTCGAATGAAGAGAAAGATTAATGAGCCTCTTGCCACTGCAGATGCCGTTAGGGAAAGAGCCAGATATCTTGTTCTGTGAGACATCAAGAGAGACCAAGCTCTTGAGAGAAGGCCCTATGGATCGAGTGACTTCGCCGGTCAGGTTGTTGAGACAAAGATTCAAGATTTTCAGACTTTTCAAACCCACAAAGGAAGTGGGGATCTCTCCATGGAAGCCTGACCTATGCAGCAGAAGCTGTTCAAGCTTGTCTAGTTTCCCAATAGAGGAAGGAATCTCGCTCACCAAATAGCTGTTTTCAGACAAATCAAGAACGACGAGCTCACTTAGCTTGCCAATTGCAGGAGGGAGGACACCGGTGAGCAGATTACTTGCCAAATTAAGAACTTGAAGATTGAACAGTAACCCTAAATCCTCTGGAATCTTACCCTCGACATGGTTGCTGCTGAAATCAAGGACTTTCAAGGCACTGAACTCAGAAATCTGATCAGGGATTGTGCCCCAGATGAGATTAGTGCTGAGATTCAGAGTCTCTAACGTAAGACAGCGAGACAAATGAAGAGGGATTGGCTGATTGAAAAAGTTTTGGGAGAGGTCGAGGTGAGTCAAGTAGGGTAGATCACAAACGGAGTCAGAGATTTCGCCAGAAAGATTCAAACTTTGGAGGTTAATGGAAGAGACGAAAAGGGAAGGAGCTCTGGTGCATGTGATGCCAGTCCAGTTACAGTGGTGAGAAGAAGAAGAAGAAGTGTTGGACCAACCTGAAAGAGAGCCCTTTGGATCATCAATGGAGGCCTTGAATCTGAGAAGAAGACCAAGTTCCTCGTTTTCTGTGAAAGAGAATGTCGTGAGGAAGAAGCAGAAGAATGTGAGGGGAGATACTATTGAGAACTGGTGCCTGAATCTGGTAGCCATTAATGAGGAATTTAAGAGATAGAGAATGAAGAGGATATGCTGAGTGAGCAGGCGAGTGTGAGAGTGAGAGTGAGAGTGAGAGAGTGAGTGAAAAGCATTTATTGACGAGTAATAAGGTGAAATGTCGAGAAAAGAGAGAGGGCAATCATTTACCCGATAAAGACAATGTAATAATAAAAATATTTAGGATTCCTTTCTTTCAAAGTTTCGACGAATGCATTTTCAATTTTCTTTTAATACTTATATTAGGACAAAATTTGCCAAATAGCCTTATTATTTTATTTACGTAAATAACAGCTAGTATTAAACTACTATTATCAACTAATAATAAAAGGTTAGTAGATCGAGACTTGTGATGCGTCATAATTGGAGTTCAAATTTGAGAGTGAGTGCGGAAAGTTTATCAAAACTCAAAAGAGATTTGAACATCAAATATATTTAGATTTTTGTTGGTCTTAAATCTAACCGAACTCTTTTTTTTTTGTTCAACCGAACTCATAACCGATTTTATCCACACAAAAAATGAGGAAGATCAAAACAGCCCTGCTCGTCGCACGTGCCTCTCGCGTGTCTTCAACACGACTACTTCTTACTTTACCTACTTGTACCACTTGAAGAACCTGAGAACAAACAAGCTTTTAGTTCTTTTATCAATACAAACTTTTTTTTTTCAATTCAAACCCTTTTTTTAAACACCACTTTTTACAAAAAAAATCTTGTTTATATTTTTAAAATTGGATTTAGGTGTAAAGTAAATCGGATAAACTCTCAGATGGCTGTTCGATCATGTCTGATCAGCCGATCTTAATGGTCAAGGATGAAAGCAATGACGTATACAATCTACATAAAATAATCAAAAGCTTTAATATTTAATAGGGGTGTTTTTGGCAATTATAAGAGACTAGGGCTCGTTAATGGCAAAACAGAAAACGTACGGGGTTTAGTTTGAAATTTCCCGTTAAATTCATCGGGAGGTTCTTTGGGAACTGGTAGATTTCAGACAAAACGACGTCTCGGAGATTGGAATTTCGGATCGTGTCTCTCTCTGCTTCTTGTTTCAATCCGATTTCGAACTCACCCTTTACTTTTTACTCCCGCACCGGAAAAGATTTCATTTTCAAGGTCAGTTTCTTCCTCAAAGCAACTCTTTTTTCTAGGGTTTTCTTTTTTTTTTCTCCTTCTTCGTTTTGCTTCACAGTCATTAGAAGCTTCTTTCCAGCTCTGTGTTTTGCTTTACAAGCTGTTGACTTTCAGTAGCTTTATAGAGCTTCTGCTTTTTATTAGCGACCAAAATCATCTAATTCCGATATTTGGATTTGAAAAATTGAACTTGTTATGTGTCCTTTAAATTTCTGGTAATTTCTTGATTTGAATTCGTAGCTGCAGCTTCATGTCGCTAGTGCTAGATTTTGAATCCTTAGTTTTCTACTTTACTCGATGTGAATCACTGAGTAGAATTGGAGTCAACTCGGATGTGAACACTGAGTATATTTTTGTTCTCATTAGAATTGCAAACCAAGAGAGATTCAGCTACTGAAGCTACTTCAGCGTCAGTAAAAGTGAAATTGAATAGGTTTTTTATGTGACAATAACTTGATCAGCGTGTGTGACTCTGCCTAATTTCCAAACCCAGGCATTTTCAACTGTGTCACCTTCTTAACTCACTGATTTTGACTTTGTTCTGCGGGCTAAGCTTAAAGTTCGAATCTTTTGTTTTTTTTGCAATATTTGGTACATTGTTGATGGGTTATTTTTATCAATCTGTTAGGCACAACCCAATTATTCCTATATTCTTGAGTTTTGTGACTTTTGGCAATGTGTTGAATAAGAAAAGGAACTCTCTTGCATTTTTCTTTCTGGCTTGTTTAGTGGAAACAGAAGCAGCCACTGTTCTAGAGAATGTGTTTCTGTGACTTTATAGTCCATAATTGAAAACTATGTTGGCAAAATAGATGGCAGGTAATACCGTTTTTTTGTAGATGACCAACGGTTGTTCCTAATCCATTTTTTCTCTGTACCCTCTATCAGTAACTTCCTTCTTTCTGAATCTTGGCAGTCTTAGAATCTGCTGCGCATGCAAGAGAAATCTGAGCTAGTTGCTACTACAGGGGAGGCCAAAAGTGAATATTGAAAGTGTTAGTACAGAAAAGGTGGTGAGGAAGTAATATGGCTGATACCAGTCCAACAACTGATGTCTCAACAGATGGAGACACAGATCATAGAGATCTTGGGGTTAGTTCATAACCTGGAAACATTCTCTCACTTATGTTCTTCAAACGAGTGTGATTTCAATGGACCAGTAAAATTTTGTCTGGTGTTAATTTCTTGCAGTCTGAAGGAGCACTAGTGAATACCGCTGCTTCTGATTCTAGTGACCGATCGAAGGACAAGTTGGATCAAAAGGTGATTTTGTCCATCTCTATAGATAAAGTAACCATTTTTATTGAGCCAACGTATAATCTTTGTTTATTTTGATCCATAGACCCTTCGTAGGCTTGCTCAAAACCGCGAGGCAGCAAGGAAAAGTAGATTGAGGAAGAAGGTAAGACCTCACGTTGGTTCTTTGTTTCTTGACTTTTTCTCTTTTCTGAAGTAGAGCTGTTTACTACTACTACCTTAAGTCCTTTTAAATGCTCCCTTCACAGGCGTATGTTCAGCAGCTGGAGAACAGCCGCTTGAAGCTTACTCAGCTTGAGCAGGAGCTTCAAAGAGCAAGACAGCAGGTTTAGATTTGTTGTTTCTTATTTCTTTGATTATCTTTTTGTGATTCTGTTTACATAAATGGAAATGTTCTCGCTTTTAGGGCGTCTTCATTTCAAGCACAGGAGACCAAGCCCACTCTACTGGTGGAAATGGTTGGTTTCTTATACTCCAGTAATTTTTCATATTGGTTTTATTCGTGGCTTGTGATTTTAAGCACAGAGTGATGGATGTAGATGTAGAGAGTTACAAGATGACGAATCTCATGGGTCTGTTCCTTGATCATGTGTAACATGTTTGCTTACAGGCGCTTTGGCGTTTGATGCTGAGCATTCACGGTGGCTGGAAGAAAAGAACAAGCAAATGAACGAGCTGAGGTCTGCTCTGAACGCGCATGCAGGTGATGCTGAACTTCGAATAATAGTGGATGGTGTGATGGCTCACTATGAGGAGCTTTTCAGGATAAAGAGCAACGCAGCTAAGAACGACGTCTTTCACTTGCTGTCCGGCATGTGGAAAACGCCAGCTGAGAGGTGTTTCTTGTGGCTCGGTGGCTTCCGCTCATCAGAACTTCTCAAGCTTCTGGCGAATCAGTTGGAGCCAATGACGGAGAGACAGATGATGGGCATAAACAGCCTGCAGCAGACATCGCAGCAGGCGGAAGATGCTTTGTCTCAAGGGATGGAGAGCTTACAACAGTCACTAGCAGATACTTTGTCAAGCGGGACACTTGGTTCAAGCTCATCAGGGAATGTCGCCAGCTACATGGGTCAGATGGCCATGGCGATGGGGAAGTTAGGTACCCTCGAAGGGTTTATCCGACAGGTACAAACCAAAAGAAACTACACACTTTGTGATGTTTGAGATGTAAGAAAGAATGTTACAATCAATGTTTGATGAGCTCTTTGGTGGTGGCAGGCTGATAATTTGAGACTACAAACATTGCAACAGATGATAAGAGTATTAACAACGAGACAGTCGGCGCGTGCTCTGCTCGCAATTCATGATTACTTCTCGAGGCTGAAAGCTCTAAGCTCCTTATGGCTTGCTCGACCCAGGGAGTGAAAAACTGAATATTTGTGTTTTGGTCACTCAGCTGTACAAAATCCATATGGACACAAACTAGGAGAGACTATTTATTAACCTGTCAAGATTCTTCTTAACAGTTATTCAGCAAAAGATCATTGATCCTTCTACTTCGATACTTGAAAACGTTTGCATGAATAATCTGTAATGTGACCAAATTAGCAAGCACACAAGAAGATTTGCTAATAGATAATCAACAGAGAGTTAAATATATTGAGGATCAGCAACGACTGGAACTGCACCTGTCTTCAATCTAATAGGAAAACACAATAATCATAATCATATTGAAAATGAGACTTGTTAAGACACATGAATGTTAAAAGTTGGTTTTCAAAAGATTGTCTTCAAGTAACAAGTGTCATGGAATCAAATTAATATAGCCATTAGGAAACAAAGCAACTGACAATACGATTTGCAACAATAGATTCAATGGTTCCGATGATAAATATACTTTTGAGTTTAGAGTATTAATCAAGAGAAAAGAGTAAATTCAGTCTACATTTTGTATAGAATCCTATAGATTCTTATCACTTAAAAGTTAACTGAAATAACAATCTAATGAAACTCTGTGATAATACGAAAAAGTGACCCAATTCTGCGAAATTGACAGTTGAACATTTACACTTAGCCCACTAAATTGACTAATTAACTAAAAGTTGTTTGCTTGCTTGGTCTTAAATGCGATATTCTACATATTGATTTATATTCTTTTGTTAAATGTAGAATATCTCATTGAAGACCAAGTAAGCCTAAATAAATTTGTAATTGTTTGCTTTGATGATATACTTATTTATAACAAGAATCTATCTAATCATTTCAATTATTGATTAAAGCACTTCCGACTTTTTATGTTAACTTTAAAAAAAAAAAAAAAATCTCCGACTTTAGCACACTTCCGCTAGCAATACTAAAAAATAAGCCTATGTGATCAAAGACAATGAAAGCAATGCAATTCTTCTAATCTTTCTCTCTATCATATTGTCGAAATTGCTGAGATTTGAATGAATAGCAATGCAATTCTTCCAATTTGATTTCACCATATTTGTTTTATTTGGTAATGTGAGTCTTTCCATTGATAAAATAAACCTTCTACGGCTGCCTATAATTTATGTTTTGGTGCTCATTGTAGATGTAGTCATTTATTTGATCAAAGACAACATATTACATATTTTTTTGCATGAACAATAATTTTCAAATTTCAGACAAACAAAACTTGTAAATTAAAATTCATCATGTACTTTATTTTTAGTCTATCCAATGAAAGTACTACATATATTTAATTTTCACTTTCCGTTATCAATTAAACTTTATAAATACCTTTTTCAGACCTAATAATAATTCCTTAAAAAGTTAAAACTGTAGAATATCGGTAAGGGTTATCGCCTCTGGAAAACCTAGCAAGCTGCTCTTCTCAACTTGTCAATGGACGAATCTGCAAACAAAGTAATATTTTTCTTAATCCTTATGGCTTTCCTCATATTCGCCGCCCATCAACCTCTGTTTCTCAGTTAATGGTTTCTTGACAAGTACGTAATTGAAGTTAGTAGAATTTCTGATTAGAACTTTTGTACCTTAGGGATCTACCGGTAGTGATGCCGCCATTCCAAAAAGACGGTAAATTTCTTGTTTTCTGTTCACGTTGATGGTATAATCTCCTGCAAAATAAAAAAAATTTAAAAATTGATTTTGCAGTGAGATTGGGAGGATTACGGTGACGGGATATGACACTGGGCTTCCTCGTGGTGATGTGAAGAGGGCGTTGAGAAAACATTTCGATTCATGTGGTCAAATCACGGATGTTTATGTTCCCATAAAGGATCGAGTAGATTATACTCTCTGGAGGTTTGTGGCTTCTTTCTCCGATCCAGCTCGATTTAAACATGCTTTTGAACTTTAAAAAACTTGTTTTTGCAGACATGGTTTTATTTATTTTGTGGGAGAAGGCGCAGTAGACAAGGCGTTGCAGCTTCATGGAAGTGACGTGGGAGGATGGAATGTCTCTGTAAAGCATTTACCGTTTCTGGAAAATGCAGACAAGTAAACTGAATTTTCTTTTCTTTTCTTTTTTGATTTCCTGAGACTTGTATAGTGTTCTTTGCATGTGTTGATTATATATAGATGATCTCCATTTATTGCAGTTTCGCTACAGTAACAGTTAGAGGATATGATACTTCGCTTAGTGAGATTAATCTCAAGAGCGCGTTGCGTAAACTTTTATCCTCAATTGGAGCAGAGATTACGGAATTCATGATTTTTAAGAGGTGTGTGCCTTCCTCCTCCCATTTTTGTCCCCAACGTTCACATGTTTTAAGCGTGAGTCGTCTAACTAAAAACAAGTCTTTGTTGATTCTTACAGGTCAGCTGTATTGTCTGTCGAAGGACAAGACGTAGCAGAGAAGGCGCCGGAACTTACTGGGAGCAAAATGGGAGGATTCCCTGTAGTTGTTCGGCGTGATTCTAATCTGCACAGATCCACTGTCCACCACCGTCCCCCTCGTGGCGGCATTCGTGGCGGCCGTCGTCTCCAAGGTACGTAAATTTATTCTTTGTTTCTTAGATTCTCGGTTCTTTGATTCTTTTTAACAAACCTAAAAGACTTCTTTCGTGGTTTTACTTTTAGATGAGATGGCTAAGGCTAAGACTACTGCGGATGTTTAAAGCTCGACTAGGCTCTTTGGTGTCACATACATATCTTTGAAGGACATACCAAATCCAGTTAGAGTTTCTTTTTAATAAATAATGTTATGGTTTCTAAGTAACGAGATCAGAATATCAAACTCTTTCGTGAGTTTGTTCATTCCCTTGACAATTCAAAAACACACACACTTGCAGTAGCAATAAAGAAATATAAGCATGAGTGTGTGGTTTGCACTTTGCCTCAACGCCGAGAGTCTTTGCTACAAATGGAAGTTTAGTTTTGCTGCTAAAACCAATAAAATTATAATTCAAAGTCTGATATTGAAATAAATTTCCCTGCTCACACTAGATTACTAACTTCTAAGTAGTCATTTATTTGATCTTGCTTTTATGAAATATTGTACAAAGAATCTAACAAAAACTTAACAATTAATTACATATTTTATTTGTTACATAAACGATAATTTTCAAATTTCAAACAAACCATAACTTTTACTTCATATTCATCATGTACTTTATTTTGTAGTCATGTTTATATTACAAATAATTTAGCGCATTGTTCATTTGTTAAATTAAAGTCCATGATTATGAATATCATTATTTTTTTATGTCTGAAGTTTGTAGATAATAATAATCTCGAATATTATACATAAGGGTATTTAAAACAAAAAGACACGTCATTGTCAAAACCAAAGAATATTTTGGTTTTCACTGGGGACTGACTTTTTAACCCATCACTTCACTTAGTCTTCCTTCCCCAGCTTCTTTTCAAGATCGTACCACTAAAAAAAGTAGCAACCTTTGTTCTTCATATTTGCTGGGTTTTAGACAAGACGGCGTCTTTTTGGCGATTGGGGATTTTCGGATCGTATCGCTGCTGTGCTTGTTTCAATCCCTTTTCCCAGCAATCCGTTTTTTTTTTTTTGGTGGGGGGGGGGGGGTTAAGCTGAAGAATCCACTCTCCAGGTGAGTCAATCTTAGGGTTTTGGTTCTTCACTTTCCTTATTCTGCCTCTGCTTTCATGATTGGTTCTGTCATGGAAGATCAGACTTTGACCTTCAAGGGATCTTTTTTTTTTCACTCTTTGTTTTCATGTCAGGAACCAAAATCATCGGTTCCGACACTGTAGAAGTGAAATTGCTTGGGATTAGATGTTTTAAAAGGTTCGAATTTTGTTCTGTTTCCGGGGCGACGAAATTCTGAATCTTTCAGTTCTACTTCAGTCTGTTGTTTAGGATATTTATGCTTCTCGTTGGTTCTCAATTTAAATCATGATGGCTTGCTTATTGTTTACTTCGATTCTCTGTGTTTAAGTACTCAAACTTCTTCAGATCGTAAGGTTGCTTCACGTTACGTTAAGTTTAAGCTCATTGGTTCCACTTGCTTGATGCGTTTGTTTTTTTGGCAATTGGAATTAGAGAACTTCCAATCTATATCTTTTATGCAAAACAATCAATTGGAATTAGTCTCGTCTTTATTTCATCTGGTTAAAAAATTGTTTGTGTCTCTATAACTCTAATTTTTGGTTTTGCCAATCTTACTTTTACAGCTTTTACTCCATCGAGTGTAAAGGGACATCGAATTCCAGGAGTTTCGACTTCACCACAATCTTGTAACAGAGATTTGGATGAAAAGAATAAAATGGGAGACACTAGTCCAAGAACATCAGTCTCAACAGATGGCGACACAGATAACCTAATGGTTAGCTTGTGAAATTGCTTGGTGTTGCTTCTTTATGCTCATTAAAATGGCCAGTTTTTTAAAAAAGAAACAGTGTTTCTGCAGTTCGATGGTGGGCATGTGGGTGATTCTAGCGACCGTTCAAAGGATAAGTTGGATCAGAAGGTGATACAGACAATTCCTATGCAGGCAACAGTTTTCCTTTCTAATTGAGCTTTTCAGTTATGTTCTTCCTTGTTATTTGTTATCAACAGACGGTTCGTAGACTTGCTCAAAACCGTGAGGCTGCAAGGAAAAGCAGATTGAGGAAGAAAGTATGCTTTCAAACTTTTTATAAATTTTCTACAAGAATAGGAATGGCTATTTTGCAAAACATTAAGATGTCTGTTGGGTACTGCACTTTCAGGCATATGTACAGCAGCTAGAGAACAGCAGATTGAAGCTAACACAACTTGAGCAGGAGCTGCAAAGAGCAAGGCAACAGGTTTCAATCGTGTTCGGCTCTGTTTTTTTGTGTATATTTGCTAATTTCGCGTGCATCAAACCGTTTCTGTTAATTTTAGGGTGTCTTCATCTCAAGCTCTGGAGACCAAGCCCATTCTACCGCTGGAAATGGTAAGTTAGCTGAATCTCTATAGTCTATCCCAAAGAGTTACTTTTGGAAGTTGTTTGTTGGTGCATAGCCATTTCATTGCATCTTAATATCAAGAGTTGCAGCGATGCTCTCGTTGAAAATTTAGGATTATGTTTGGTTATCAAGTACTAAAGACTAGTCTGGTTGATTGATCAGACTCATGTGGGGATAACTAATTCATGTTTGTGTTTTACAGGGGCAATGGCATTTGATGTAGAGTACAGACGGTGGCAAGAAGATAAAAACAGACAGATGAAGGAGCTTAGTTCTGCCTTGGATGCTCATGCGAGTGATGCTGAGCTTCGGATAATAGTAGAGGCAGTAATAGCTAACTATGAGGAGCTTTTCAGGATAAAGAGCAACGCAGCTAAGAGCGACGTCTTCCATTTATTATCCGGGATGTGGAAAACACCAGCTGAGAGATGTTTCTTGTGGCTTGGTGGTTTCCGTTCATCAGAACTTCTCAAGGTAAATAAATAGTTAAAGGCGAGACGTTTTCAGACTTAATCCTGATGATGATCTGTTTTCACCAGCAAGTTTTCAAAACTGTTGCAGCTTATAGCGAATAAGTTGGAGCTGCTGACAGAACAACAGTCGCAAGACCTAAATAACTTGCAAGAGTCTTCTCAACAAGCAGAAGATGCTCTGTCTCAAGGGATGGACAGCTTGCAGCAATCACTCTCTGATACTTTGTCTAGCGGGACTCTTGGTTCAAGCTCATCAGGGAATGTCGCTAGCTACATGGGTCAGATGGCTATGGCGATGGGGAAGTTAGGTACCCTCGAAGGATTTATCCGCCAGGTACGGTTACAAATTGTGTTGTTGTCACATACATCTAATGATGGTATTTGCAGTAGTTTTTGATAGTGACATCTTCTTCTTTTTGTTTTGTGGTAGGCTGATAACTTGAGGCTACAAACATATCAACAAATGTTAAGAATATTAACAACACGACAATCGGCACGTGCGCTCCTCGCAATACACGAATATTCCTTGCGGCTACGTGCTCTTAGCTCTCTATGGCTCGCCAGACCAAGAGAGTGAACCAAACCATATACCACTCTTTAGTCTGTACCTTGGACGAAGGCCCACAAAATTTGAGCTTCCCAACATTCTTAGCATATGATTTTGACATGTAGCTCTTATACAAGAATATGATTGTATTGTGTTTGTATTGTAATACCAGAGTCTAGTATATCTTGAAACGGTTATAGTCCAGTAACATTTGCACAGCATCAGCATAATATCGTTTTAACTCCAAAGAGAATCAATCAGTCACCACATTTGGTTTGTTTATACAAAATACAAAACCGTCTAAAGATATCAACAGAACGGCAAGCATATGCAAAAATTCAAAATCATTGTAAAAGATAGTAACAATCAAACAAGAGTGGATGTGGATGAGTTAAAAGATGGAGTTGGTCTCGTTCAAGATGACGAGGAGAGAGACGATCAGTGCATAGTCAACGCCTGCATTTATTCTAACCACAAAGTCTTGTTTCGCTTTGAAAAACCCTCCAAACGACGAATTCTCCTTCACCTGACAACAGTTTTTAACAAATTCTCATGTTCGGATCATAACTGATGATTATTTGTAATGAATAATTAAAAAAAGATGAAATATGGTATTGGATCATGTATATAATAATACCTCGGCGATGAGAGCGTGGGCATGGTAAACTTTGGCGGAGTCGTGGGAGTAAGTGCCAACGACGCTGAAGTTTTGGAGATGACGAGATTGAAACATGACGTCGAGGCGGGCCCTCCATTGAAGAGGATGAGAACGTTTCACTGTGAACATGAGCTCCGTTGGATCTGAGCCTTCTCCTCGGTGAACCGTCCATCGGTCACTCAACGACGTCAACTGTAGTTTTGTTATACCAAAGATATAAACCATCGGCTAAGGAAGGAATATAACCGGTAAGGGGTGGAGATTCGGTTCTGTGTTTCATATTTGGTTTACCTTTTCGCGCATGGTGAGGAGAGGGAACCCGGCGGGGTCACGAAGAACGCGTTTCTTCTTGAAGCTGTCGTGAGGACCGTCCACACGAAGAAGGACGTCAGAGTTGAGGTCCACGACCTCTAGCTTCGCACCGCTAAGTCCTTTACATTTCTTCTTGACGGTTAGCTCGAGCGGGTAAGGACAGCAGAACACGTCACTCACCACCACCACCTTCGTGTTCTGTGCAGCCACGGGCACTCCCATCGCAAACCCATAGCTCACGCGCTGATAGGGACCAGCCATTGCTTCCCCTTCTTAATTTCTGCTCCTTGTGATTTATATATCTGATGGATGAGTTTGGCTAATTACAATTCTTTGATTGTGTATGTGTACATATACAGACAACGTAGAATTGATCAGGGGATGTTAAGTGGAATTTTTATGCTTTTTTTTTTTCTATTTCTCGATTTTGTATATTTTTATCATTTGGTAGAATGGTCTTGTTCAGAGTCATGGATTTGTAGTAATATTTAATAGGGATCGGGTTTGAATAGTTTAGAGATTTTGAATCCGTGTGTTTACAATCCTTTGTATAAATTTCTAGTTGGAACTTGGTTTACCGGAGGAGTTACTCGGAAACGGTAATAGTCAAGCCAGAAAGGCAGAAATTAAAATAAACTTAGTCAATGGTCCAGCTATATCGGAACGGTCAAAAATCAAACAGAAACAGAATTTCAACGGTTAATAAATCGTTTGTCTTATTTTCTCCGTTAAATAATTGAAAATATTCGTTCGATCATTGTGATAATAAAACAAAAGAGCGATACGCAAGACAAAGAATCGAGTTGAGAAGTCAAAATGACACCTAGAAAGATTCGGGTAAAATTGTAATTTCTCTACAACCTGTACTTGTGAAAAATAAATCAAATTATACAAATGATTTTGTTACTGGACAAAGACGGAAAGAAAAGAAACCAAAAACCGCAAAAGATGATAGGAGCAGGAGCGTATCGATTAGGCGTGGGATTTTGGGATTTTGTACTGTTTCTTCAGAAACTGAGACGCCTCTGAATCGTTTCTGTGGCAAAGCACTCGCACTAGCGTTTGTGTGTCCGCTCCAAGTTTGCCTCTTCCTCCTTGCTGCATCTCCAAACTGCTTCTAGACCTCAAGTCATCGATTAGCTCCCGTGTCTGTTGCGTAGTTAGTTACATGTGAGTCACAATAACCGAAATTCTTATATCCAAAACCGAACCGAACCAAACAAAACCAAAGGGTTGATGAGGATAAGAAAGAGGCTGGAGCAGTTGCACTTACCTCGTATCCATGCAACTTTACGACAAGACGAACACGGGCTATTTGGTTTTCAACAACTCCTCTCGGAAGTCCGTCCCCTCCAGAAATAAAGAATTCCTAGAAACATCCATTAAATCATATCAGCTTTTTCTAAAGAGAGGGGCATTTGGGAACCGTAAACATAAGATGACCGTTAAGAAAGCGTTTACCTTTAAGACCTCTACATCTTCTTCTAGCAGCTTTGACTCGCTTGGATGAAATACACGTAACGGGCCTCCATCTAACAGTACACGAAGCAATCCGTCCTGGTACATTATGAACATTCTCTTTCAAAAGACCAAACACTTGAGAGCTTGACTATAATTTAAACCAAAAAACCAACTGAGATTAGACTACAGACAAGTGATGCTTGAAGCAGGCTGGTGACTATTCGATCCCTCAATGGCTCCATTATGACACTACATAGCTGTCCAAGTTCCTGCTCAAAGAAATTGGAAATTTATTTCAGCAGTGTCCACAAAAATGCATTTTTAATGTTCAACCCCAAGATCGCCAAGGTAATTTATGCTCGATTGACCTCTAGGCACCATACCTTTTTAAACCCCTAAATCACGGTATCAGCATTTTGATTGTGGCGGTTAAGGGCTCATGTAAACTTTAAATACCTGGCTTACCTAACAAAACTTGAATGTTGAAGGGGAAATTTTCTTACCGTGTCAAGGGATTCGATTAATGCCTCCAATCTTGATTGAGAAACACTTGGCTTGTACAAATTCTCGATAAAGGGCTCCCTCAAATCGCAGAAGATAATCTTAGTTCCTGCAATGTGTAAGAATCAAGATTAATTTAACCCTTTGATGATCAATACTTTGAGGACTTACAAAACACACGACATCATCTCACCCGTAAACTCGCAAATACAATCCAGAGCTGCATTGATATCTTTTCTACTCCCCTCAAAAGATTCCTTCTGGTTAAAAGTCATGGATTTCTCAACCATAGATTTTCCTTTAAAGTTGGCCAAAATGGGAATGTGTCAATCATATGGCTAAGATAGATTCAAGAAAGAGCAAGAGAAAATGAACTTCAGAATTTAATAAGCACAGAGATAGTCCATACTGATGACAATCTTTTCACGAGGTCTTTTTGCTATCCATCGCTCCCATATGCTGTCTTCTAACTTGCTCAGTTGACTAACAGCATACTGTGAAAATCATATAATAGCATTATAGATAGCAGCAAAACTTAGAAATGGTGCTTGAACTGAGGAACCGAGTCTTGAAGTTACATGTAAAGTGTTGAGCTGAACGCAAAGCACAGCGGTTGCAGGAACATCAATGCTAATCGACCTTCTCTCATCAGGCACTTTTGACTCGAAAAGTTCCTTCTTAACAAAAACCTTAATTGCTGCCTCCTTCTTGTATCGAGTAAGAACAGGCACAGGTGGAACCAAATCATCCTTGCTAGCTGGGATAGTAAAAATCCGATACCAATTTATTTCAGTAAACCGAAAATCAGTGTCCGTTTTAATGGTGATAAAACTTAATAACTCGTAAGTATATAAGTGAACGTATTTAAAACTTCAAAGCTCAGAAGCCGATTCAACCAGTCATATGGTGCATACCTAGCTTCTCCATGACATGGTTAGCATATACTTGAAATGCATTGTCAATGCCACGAAGTAAAGCGCTTAGTTCAATGGATCTCATGGGAACTTTAAGCTCGAAAAATTGATCAACAGTCTGCATCAAAGATTATCCAAATTAGACAGATTTATTCAAGCCTACTAGTCTTTCTCATGCATCATATTTGGGAACTAAAGTGAAATCTAAATTTAACAAGTATAGGGTCACAACAAAGTGAACACAAAATAAACATATATACCTTAAGAAATTGATGAGACTCGGCAGCACTAGTAAAACATGTGCTACTAGTAAACCACAAAATACAAATATGCTAGTATGAAAAGCCTACCTCTTCTACGATCCTGAACACTTCGACTATTGAGCTCCCATGCCGCTGTTGAGGTGAAATTGGATCCCAATGCTATACAGAAAAGCTAAGATGTGTTATGGTTCGGAAAAACCAGTATAAAAAGACAGAGAAAAGCCAATCTTTTAACAGATCAGCAAAGGACCAAATCTCACCTCTTGTTTAAAAGCTCGCTCCACCCAACTTAAAATTCTTCCCAGCTGTGAATTGATCCATCTCAAAACCAATGTGCCAGAGAGAGATTCGAGCTAGCAGACATAAAATTGAGACATAAATTATATTAGAGCTGGGTTTATAATTATATAAAAATATAGGCTGGTAAATTGGTCCCGTTTTTAAATGATGGTTTAAGCCATACTTCCTGGTGTTCAAAGTAAAACATATGTGAGTCTAACCTCATATGGAATTAATTTTCTGAAGTAAGGTCCATTTGTATCTTCTCCGCAGACAGAGGTCATTAACTCCAGTAAATATTGCTCAAGGCTATCAGCCACAGGAAAAACAGAGACAACATCCTCGGTCAAGTGTTCGGTACCATCAAGAAAAGGTTTCTGAAATAAAATACAAAGTCAAGATGCCATCTATGAATGAGATGTAGTAACCAAAAAGTATAAGATGGGACCCCAATATCAAGCTTACCAACTTGTTCCCATAAAGCTTGTGAACAAGGGATGCAGAAAACGCAATTGCCTGTGGATGCCTCTGAGATAAAATTGGCATAAAGATGGTAGAGTCCTTTTTCATAAGTTTCTTTGTCTCCTCAGCAAGCAATGCCAAAGGGTACTCATTAATTCTGTCTGATCTATCAATGGCAAGTGACACCTGTAAATTGCAAGAATCAGCCTCATCATACCCTCCATAATATTATGCGTCAAATTTTGCACATTGAAAACGGAATTTGCTTAGTTCTTAGAATGAGCATAAATGAGAACTGCTATGCCATCGTTGGTCGAGCATCATAATATAACACTTACCCTTGTGAATGTATTCTTAATGGAAGATGAAATATAGGACTCAATTTGCTCTCGATCGGATGAGTTAGAATACATCGCCTGTAGAGAAACATAACCATCATTCTCAGTTACAAGTACAGAAGTCATGTTGGGGAAACTATGTCACCATTGGTCAACTAAAAAACAGGTTACATACTCTATCAGATTCCTCCAACAAAAGCCTCCAAGTTATCATTGCAACTGTAACTGTATCCTCCATGACAAGTGAACCCTGCAAAATTTGTAGAAAAAAGAGAGCAAAATGACTAACTTAAACGGAACAGATAGAGAAAAAGAATCTGCCTTGCAATAGAAACGTATTTATAAGTAAGATATATAAAAGAGGCCTGAGGTCGATATGCTGGATATGCAAATATATACACATATTTCTACGTGTCTGTGTGTGTGTGTTTGACATGCATATAGTATAATTCTACATGTGAAACGATACGTCAAGTTTCTGGACAGTACTGAGACTTGCAATATCACATAAGCAAGCGTACAGTAAAGCAGACAAAAGTAAAGAAGAAAGCTGATCATATATACGAATTACTCTAATTGAATGAAAATGTAACATCTGAGTCTCAACGCATTTGTTTTTAGGTAAAACCTCGGCAAAATGCAGATGGTAGTCGCCCAGCTGCTTATCGGCCCAACTCCGTATAGGTGACAAGAATGACTCCAGGAAGGATATCTCTTCATTTTCAACCCTACACTGCAAGGTTTTCAAGTGTATGCGCTCTTGAGGCCCACGTTGTTCTTTAAGAGGGATTTTTTTCAGCTGCTGAATAGCATGTCGCAGAAGTCCTCGTTCACTAGTGATTACATGCTGCAACCACACAATATACTTATAAAGCTACCGTAAAAATTCCATATGAAGCATCAATATCATTATAATAAAGGAAAATTCTTCTCCATCATTACCTGCCGAAACAATACCCACGCATAGCATGTGTAATGAAGGGTCTCTGTGATTCCAAGAACACGCCATGTTGACTTCAAAAGCTCAAGAATTTCTTCCACTTCCTGAAATAAAATGACCAAGGTTATTTCACAATCATGACTTAGAAAAAGCGGCAATAAACTGGAAGGTATTTTTTAATACTTTTTGTGCAAGTAATGTATGTGCGAATCAATATGAGGAAACAAAAAAAATAAGAGAAATATAAGCAGCTCATAGAGTGATAGCTTGAGAAGAAGAACATAAAAATCAGTATAATTTTTAAACGACCAAGAATACTGTTACTGGAACATGTATTCAACAATATTAGGACAGAATGCACAGACCTCTGTGAGCTTCCCTTCATTCAAGATGTCAAAGACACAGAGAAGCAATTTTTCATATAGTCTGACGTTCATATGATAGCCATCAGCCCAATGGCACACTTCACCCGTCAGATCACCACGAGCCGGTCTCTCAGCAAGTGAAATAGCAACTTCTCTCAGAGATTTTAAACATTCTGCTCTTTGCACTTCTCCTGCTGAAGAAGGAAGAGACTGCAAAAAGTAAATAGACATATTACGAAACCGCTAATCTAAGCCAATTCAATTTTGAGTATAAGGGATATAAGCCAAAGAACTTATGATAGGGAAGTGTGAAAGCAGTGACATATATACTGTGCATGGTCACCTTAACTTTCATAATAAATAGGAAGATTCCAGAAGAGAGTCAGCCTTTGCGATATTTGAAATCTTAACCATGTTATAAATCACATGAACATAAAGTCGAAAAATACCTCTGATTCTTCAATCCTTTGCAATAGACTCTTCAGGTCAGTTGCCTTACGACCCGATTCTCCAAATCCAACGACAGGATTGTTAATGAGCCCCTCAGCTAACATGTTTAACTGAGACACCAAAACAATTAACAGATAATAGAACCCAAATACTAAATGAATGAGGCGGTCAATATTACAGCCAGATGTGAAAAAGTGGTCTTTACCTGCCTTTTCTGCCAACGTAGGTACGCTTTCTTGTCAGAGAACTCCGTACGAGACACACAACATAACAATTCTAAAGGTACAAGAAGGCTGTCCATTCTTTTCCCAGATTTTCCAGCTAGTGCATTAAGCAACCCTTGTCTTGTCCTGATGTCCATGGCCTCAGAAATCTAGCCCAAATGATTGATTTCCAGATATACAACAAACACATATAAGTGGGTGAACTGTGATTATTCATATGATAGTGTAGGCAACAGCACAGGAAACATAATACAATAAATTATACATATGGAAAGAGTAAACAGAGGAACAAAGTGAATAGTGTCCAACCGCATACTAAAATCAATGAAGCAGGGACATTTGGCTTACAAAAACTAGGAAAACTTGAGATGATACTTGCATAATTGGGAAAATATAGAGTAATAAAAACGTGAAGTTCATGCTCTATAGAGCATATATGCTTCAAAAAAAGAGATAAGAAAGAAAGAGAGAGAGAGAGAGGGGGACAGTTACCTCCATTTGGCCTCGCATCATTTCCAGAAGAGCAACCAATCCTGATGAACTCTGAGACTGAGAAACACTCTCACTTTTGCGACCAAGCTTTTTAATCAGCCTAGATCTGCTTTTCTCCTTCTTTTTCTCTTTTGATGGTACTATGAGACCCCTATACAATTACAGAGTACATGTCAAATGTATCAATAAGAACCCGACTGAAATTATAAGCAAATTTCAACTAAACAAGAAGATTTAAAAGCCAGTCAATATATGTATACCCTGAGGCTCCAGCGCAAGCCAACAAGATTTCAAATGCAGTTTCACGGAGATCGTCATCTGTAATACCTAAAACACAAATACATTGCAACTTACTTAATAAATCAGTGGGTTAACGATTTTTAGTGTGAGTACTACTTATGGTCCAGTCATAGTTAGCTCTGGCTACTGGAAGGTATAAACTAATGAAAAAGATTTCGAGTACTCTTTTGTTTATCGAACTCAAATGCCTGTCCATAATTCACGTTTGCTTCTTAAAGATAAGCATTTTTCCAATCATTTACCAGTGGCAAAGGAGGGCAGTTTTGGCACAAGATCAGCCGCATCGTTTGCAGTCCGCCTTGAGATCCTGAAATTACCAACTTCGTCAAGGTCATCGTCGTCCTCAAAGTCATCAATGTCATCAACAGTCAGCTCCTGAGCTTGTGGTGAATCAATAGATTCTGATCGCACTGACGATGGCACAGATGGTGACTCACACCACTCTGGATTTGTAGCGATGGCAGAGGATGAGGAAGTTAAGATAGGAATAGGAGGCGGGGCCCTTTTGGGAGGTGAGCCAGAAGATTCAGGATTTGTCGCCAAAAAGAATTCATCAGCAGTACCCACGCTATTCTGATATATGCATAAGACCCAGGCATTTAGAAAATGACTGACACACACAACAGTGGAAGGAGAAGGAAAAGGCGGATTTTGCAAAGTGAGCAATGAGAATCATACCATATAAGGCAATCCACTGTGATCATGATAGTCCCGAATCGCTTCAGCAAGTTCGAGCATTCCACCTGCATTTTCAACAATGTACATAGCACAATACGCATTACTCTAAAAACAGAACAAACATGAATAACTGCAGAAGAAGAAGAAGAAGAAGCAAACTATTATTACCTTTCTTAGCACAGTTGATGACATAATCAACACTGACTTGATCCAAATCCACATCGTCAAGAGTGACTGCCCCAGGAGGCATTATTACTTTCTTGATTAGGCTACCGGCCAGCATAAAATCCAAGAGTTTCCGCCTATCCCGGCGATATCTCTGCAGAATCTCAACGGCATTTTCTCTATACAGACGAAAAACATCGATCAAAAACTAGAACAAGGAAAACGAAGATTGTGCAGTAGCTACATCAGAGGGAGAAAAAAAATTACTCTTCCATCTCGATCCCAGCTTGCAATAGTCCGCGGATTCTCAGATTTCAAATTAACCTGTGGAATCGGAAGCCGTGAATCAACAAATCAAATCGGAAACAGCTTTCAATGAATCGAGTACGAGAAGTAGAGACTAGTTAGGATCCTTTAACTACACTGCATTAAATGCAAAATCAAGTCCTAGAAGTCCCAGTTTAACTGAACTTACCAATCATTTTCTTCAGATTCCTGGCGATATCGGGGAGAAAAAGAGATACACTTGGTGGCGAGATCGAGCCTCGTGAGATGGTAGACAAGTCAGTAGAGAGGAAATCAAACGCGCTTTCGTGGAGAAGGATGAGAAAGATGAATTGATTTAGAAATGTAAAAAGGAATGAACTGTGTAGAGAAGTTCGAGCTGTTTTAATTTTCCGAGGAATGAGTGTGAGAAAATCTAGAAGAACGCGCCGGGTGGGGGGGGAGAAAGATCTATCGGTACAGTACACCCTCGGGTAGAAAAGCAAAATCTCAAATTTAGAAATTAAATATATTCTTTTTGCTGATTTGTCTACAAGTTTCAACCTTTATTTTTTTATTCGGGTTCCTTTGTGATTCCACGTTCAAGTTAATAACACTGAACTGAATTAGTCAAATTTGAAGTCTCAACTTCGCTGGTAGCAAAAATTAATAAGTTTATTTTCATCATCGATTTAATCAGTAAGATATTTTAAAAAAAAAAATTAGACCATGTCGCAGCTTCTGTAGATGAACAGGTTAATGCAGAAATGTTATGTAGGTTTATAATAGTGCACTAGAACTTGAGCTATGGAAGTTTCTAAAGCTCGGGAACTCCTTATACTAAGTCCTAACCATTTGGATTCCAAAACTTACAGAAGAAAAAAAAGCAAAAAGATAAATCCATGACGGTTACTTAAAAAAAAAAAAGATAAGGAGATCCGAACAAAAATTAAGAGAGTGTATCTAGTTTTGTTGAATATACCAGTAGCAAATATATTCTTGAATCCTTCCAGGCTTTGTTGTTGGCAGGCTTTCTTGTTGGGCTCCAAAATCATAGGAGTACAAGACCAAGCTCCGGGCTCACAGCAGGAATGAACACTTCATTGTAAAATGTGATTATATCGACATGACCTGGCCCAATTTCCTGTTACATAATCATTAATTGATTTGATACCATATAGTAAGTGTGTTATTTTTCTTTTCTTAAAGTCTTGTCTATAGAACAAAGGGATATATCCAGCCTGACAAAAGGTATATGTATATGCATTACCCCTTGCGACGTGATTCCACAAAAACTCTGAGATAAACTTGACGTTTACAATCCGCTGATCAAATATAGACGCTCCCTCATTTGTAGAGGCAGTTGTAGCCGTTCTACCACCCCATTGATTCTGACAGCAGCAAACTTATTAACCTATAGGAGAAAAAAAAAAAAAAAAAAAAAAAACCATCACATACGTAGTGAGTTTTATTAAATATAAAAACTGATTAGGTGTTGCGGTTAACGTGTTACTACCGCTACCAACATTTGTTTTAGCAGCTAGGTAACTTATGGGTTGAATGTGGATTTGTTAATGTCCTTCGAGGTGAATGACAATATATGCAATGAGAGAACATAAAAGATTGTAAAGAAAAAAACCTCGCATAAGTCCCTGCGACCAGCTTCTGTAACATCCATTCCACTCATTCTCACTCTGCCTCAAAAACACAAATTCCTAATTAGTTTTTAACTAACAAGAGAATAATAGTACAACACAAATCAAGGGAGAAAGAAAAACGGAGAAGGGTCTTATCACAAATCCCAAATCAATTTTCTTAGTGAACTTAAGATCGATGGTTACAAGTACTCCCACTCTAAACAACGCCTCTCTAGTCGAATCGACGATACTGTGACTAGAGGTATCTGATATCTCTCCTCAGGCCTTAAAATCGTGGACTCATTGACCTATAAAAAAAAATTGATATTACGTCGGGCGGGAGAACAAAGCGCTCAGGCAAACAAGCATTGGATACAGTGACACGTGTAACCCCATTTACTGCCAAAAGTTTGTTGCGTAAAAAACGCTAAAAAGGTCATTATTCGCTTGTTATGTTAAAAAGGGAAAAAAAATCTCTGCAATAAATTTGTTGATTGAACATAACGGTAAGCGTTTATATGTGCTGGTCTGGTCTAGTTGACCGTTAATAATTTGTTGATAGAAAAACAAAGAAAAATATAAATGCTTGAACCCAAACAATTCGGGGCTTTAGAGCTAAGTTTGTACGTATGGGCTATGTTTTTATGGATTTAGTATGTCAAGATTCAATTACTCGCTTAACTCCGTTTAATATTTCAAACTATTTTGTTCATACGGTAACTTTAAAACCACACTATTATTTGAATATTGAAACTTATGTTGGCTTTAGATTTAAATGACAATAGGTTTACTAAATGAATTGTTACAACAACAAAATGTATTAGAAGGTGGTTAACTCGAATGGTGCATAATATTCTAAAAATCTGAATCAATTTTTAAAAAAAAACGATTTTTAAAATTTATAAAGTTAACTTTTGGGAAAATACTCTAACATTGATGAGACTACAAAAGCAAGACAGTGAGGAACATTATCCAGTTATGCCCTTCATACCCATAAACCACCGGTCCCACTCCACCGCTTGACAGTCTGTGATGTGTCTTCAGCTCCTATACCTACAGGCCACGTGTAGAGACCAAGTCGAATGAACATGACAGATGTCAGTGAATCAGTGCTCTAACCACTGCCTAAATCTGGAGGGTATGTTCGTAAACATATCAACTACAAAAATGTGCAAGTTGGCCAGTAGTAGGAAAATGATTTAGTTCCTTTTTTTTCCAGTTGCCGACCTCACACAGAAAAAGATATGATTAACACGTGGACCAATGAAAGTGTTGCTTTAGATGGAGGAGAGATCTGAGCCACAAATCTCATCTGTGAATCCTGAGCCACGAAAATAAGTTAAAACCCAAGCGCGCCCTCCACTTCCTGCAACTTGCTTGCTCGCTCTTGTCTTTTCTCCTTCACTCACAAGTCACAAGTGTCGCAAATCTGCAAGATAAACACAAACTCATAATCTTTTGGTTTTCGACAAGAAAAGGATACTTCTGATTCAGATCTGAACAAAGGTGAGTTCTTGCTGTTTTTTTCGAAGTCTTACAATTGAGATGTTTTCTAAAAATATTGACTTTGATTTTTTGTTTTTTTTTGTTTTTCAGCAGGTGAAACTAATCATGGATCGTTATTCGAGAAGGAATTTAGAGGATCTCGTTGTGCCTAACTATCAGGAGACGTCAGATTCATACTCATCTCCTGATATGTGGGGTGGATGGAACATGAACTCCCAGAAAGCTGCAGAGAAGTGCTTCGATTTCGATGTGATTAACAATGGCTTCAGCGGAGGATTATACAGTCAGATGGAGATGGAGATGGAGATGGGGACGAGTGGAGAAGTAGAAGACGAATCAAAGAGGTTAAATGCGGCTGGTGATTGTTTCTACCGCCCAACTTCGTCGCTTCATGATTTCGATGGAATCCAACAGATGGATGACATTTTCTTGTATACACCTCAACACTCTCTCAGAGAAATTCTTTAAAAATATATATATAACACAGAAAGAGGCTCCGATATAATTGTTATTCGTCTTTTGTCTTTCTCTCTCTTTGGTTTGTTTCCGGTTCTTACTGAAGAAGTTCCATTTTGGAGGATGTTCCAGGGAATGGGAATCTTCATTCTTTCAAGGAGTCGGATAATAGTATCAGCCCCGGTTCCTCCTCTGCTGCGTTTCTCGATGGCCGTGAAGTCCCTATGTTCCATTACAACTGGGAAACTTGTCATGACATGCCTCTTGTGGTAAGAAACTGTACTCTTTTTGATATATTTAGTAATGTCAAAAATAGCAACAAAAACAACAAAAAGAGACAACTAAGTGTTGGTAGTCTAGTGGTCATCGTTTTGTTGGTCCAGACTAATCATTTTATGCTAAGACGCTTCCTGTGGAATTCACATAGCAGCCGCAGACTTTGGGGATTAGTCTTGGTACACTCTGGGGATTATAGTGTGGGTTTGGATTTCGGTTTTAGATCTCCCGGGTACCAAGTGATGTGTGAGTGTGACGGTTTCCTCAGACCATTGATGTTCCAAGGAAATTAACGTGGTATAAATAGTAGAGATGTTGATCTTGGAACATTGTTTTGGTTCAAGGAGGAGGAAGAGAAACCGATGAAGATCTCGGATCTGTGTGAGGAGAACACGGAAGAGCCATCTACAGAAGAAGTTGTGTTGCAGGATCTACAAAGGGCTACTCAAAAGGTATGTGTGTGTGTGTGTGGATGATCTTGATCTTGCCTTACAGTCTTAGTCTTAAGATTTCTGATGTACATGATCAGTCTTGTAACAGACTTAAATCATCTTTAATACAGTTGACTGACGATGCCCGCAAATGCTTCCGAGATACCTTTTACCGGCTTGCGAAGAACTCGCAACAGAAGTCGGAACCAGGCAACACCAACTTGGAGGAGTTCCTTGAGGATATAACCAGGTAGAGAGATCTTCCTTCATTTATCAAACCTTGGACTCACCTTCATGTATATATAGTCTCATCACCATCTTTGATTTTCAGTGGTGACAGAAGTCAGAAGATTGAGTTGGAAACAAACTCAATCGACAGAGCAGTCGCCAACCTCACATTCAACAAGATGGAATCCAACATGAGAAATTTGCCTGCACCAAAGCGAATGTCTTCTCTTCAAGGATAATTGTAAAAATTACAAAACAAGCCTCATCATCTGTCTTCTCTGAAAAATACCATGTGTATATATATATATGTGCGCGTGTATGTGCTTTGGATTGACTTTCCAAGCTTCAGTTTTGATCTGTTTCAATACACTCCGATCAGCTTCGTTGACTCTGTTCCTGTATTTCATGGTATTGATATTTACCGTGTGAATCTGTGAAAGTACGACATCATGTTGTACAATCTGTGATGAAATTGGTTAAAATTGGTCAAAAGGAGATTCTTTTAAGAGCTTTTATATTAGTTATGAAAAGGAGACACAGAGACACATGTTAAGTGGGAAACAACCTTTGAAACAGCAGCGCAGAGAATTAGTCTTGCCTCCAAACATAAACATCAAATGGTTTTAACCAAAACAACACTAATCAATCTTAGATTAATCCATATATCCCCCGACCATAAACTAGAACCGGCGAACTTGAATATAATTTGTAAATATATACATCAGAAAGTCGCAGACTCACGTTTGCAAATTAAACAAAGATATAAAGATTTAACTCAACGTGCGTTCCATTAGTTTCTATAGATTGTATAAAAATTTGGTCTTTACTCTGACCTACAAACATTTCAATTCGAGAAAAAACTTTCCTTCTGTATTTTTACTGTTTCTCCTTCAAAATGGCAACACCACCGTTAACGCCGAGGATGCTGACACCGACGACATTGTCGCCTCTTGGTAGTCCACGGTCCAAGAAATCGACGGCGACGGTACGGCCGGAGATCACGCTGGAGCAGCCGTCCGGTAAGAACAAATCAGCCGGCTCCAAATCGACGAAGCTATTCCGCCGCGTCCGCTCTGTTTTCCGATCGCTCCCGATCATGTCTCCGATGTGTAAATTCCCAGTGGGAGGGACACGGCTCCACGAGAACCACGTCCACGGAGGGACACGTGTCACGGGAACGCTGTTTGGGTACCGCAAAACGCGGGTTAATCTAGCGGTTCAGGAGAATCCGCGTTCTCTCCCGATTCTCCTGCTGGAGTTGGCGATCCCGACGGGGAAACTCCTCCAGGATCTCGGCGTCGGCCTGGTGCGAATCGCGCTGGAATGCGAGAAGAAACCGAGCGAGAAAACCAAAATCATAGACGAACCGATCTGGGCTTTGTATTGTAACGGGAAGAAATCGGGTTACGGTGTGAAGAGACAGCCAACGGAAGAGGATCTGGTGGTGATGCAGATGCTTCACGCGGTGTCGATGGGAGCAGGTGTGTTACCGGTGAGCAGCGGCGGAGGAGGAGCGGCGGAGCAAGGAGGAGAAGGAGGAGGGCAACAGCAACAAGAAGGAGATTTGACTTACATGAGGGCTCATTTCGAGAGAGTGATTGGGTCGAGAGATTCGGAGACGTATTACATGATGAACCCCGACGGGAACAGTGGGCCTGAGCTCAGTATCTTTTTCGTTCGGGTTTAACAAAACGACTTCGTTTTAGGGGAAACAAAAAAATCATACACGTGCATATACGTACGTCTCATTAATCATTTTCATATGCTTTCTCTTCATTTTATTTTTGATTTTCATTTTTTTATTTTGGTAATTACTCGAAATGATTAATTGGTGGGTAAAACATGAATATATTCTACTACATGTTGGAGAACGCAAAATCGAGTAGATCGTGTGATTTTGGGTACCATTATAGTGA
This sequence comes from Thlaspi arvense, assembly GCA_911865555.2. NCBI lineage: Eukaryota > Viridiplantae > Streptophyta > Magnoliopsida > Brassicales > Brassicaceae > Thlaspi > Thlaspi arvense. Next base: position 67,702,148 of record OU466862.2, on the reverse strand, counting down.
GGTGTGTCTAATCTAGTTTCCCATTCGGTTTTGGTTTAATTATAGTTTTTCAATTTATTTTTTATAATGATATATATAAATTGAATGAAAAGCAAGTAGCATCCAAATGTTATCTTAAACTTACAACTTACAAGGGCAAACAAATCATATGAATTCCCGTTATTAAATCCATTGTTATCAATATGATATTTGTCAACATTGTTCTTTTCGCTTATTTTTTTGGTAAAATTTATTTATTTAGCTTACAATTAACCGCGCACATAGAATGTTTATCAATACATTCAGTTACACACATAAACTAGATAATACTTAAATACAAATGAAAAACATAATGGCAACACACAAAGATATTTATTGAAATAAAAATAGACAAACTCAATTGTGGACGTTGCTTCATTGTTTTCTTCTTCTATTTGTAACAACAAAACAAACGTCTACCTTTAACTTTTGTTGTTTTTAGAACTGCCTTCAACTTAATTAATGGCCCCATTCAAACACAAGAGTAGAAATGTTAACACGTGGCCTTATTTTAGCTGTACTGGAAAGTGAGACCAGTTCCACCTAACTTGTCATCCACTAAGGCTAACAATCTCCCCGCTTGTGAAGGCGACAGATAGTTAACCCAATCACTCACTTCTCCTTTCCTAAACAAGTGCCTATTCTCAAAGTTCTTGATCGACTTTCTTGACTTGTTCACCTCCAACTTCTTCAGAGTCTCGAAGCTGCAAAGATCCGAGATTGCCTTCACAACACCCTTTCTTTCCTCTTCTTCCGTGAATGGAACGCCCAAGAAACATGCAAGCTTCTTCAAGTTAGACTCGATGTCTTCTTTCAGATCTTCGTACCGTAAGAACAAGACTTTATCTGGACTCTTCAAGCTCTCTCTCCAGTATCCCAGCATGTGTTCCCAAAACGGTCCAAACCCGATCACTCCTCGGCAATACAGATCAAACCCTTCTTCTAACGAGACCGGGCTCACTGACTCCGATTTTATGCTGTTGGTGTAATGCCACGACGAGATGAATGTGTCGAACGGGTTCCGGCACAAGTACACGACCTTCACGCCTGGTTTCTCGATCGAGTCCTTCAGGGAACCGAAAGGGACGTGGGTTGCGAACGTTCTGGGACTGGCCAGACCAGAGAGGTCAGGAACATCACCGTTCGCGTAAAGCTTGTACTCGAAGAAAGGTACGAGGTCATGAGGGTTGGATGTGAGGAGAGGGTGGTCGGTGGTTGAGGAAAGCGGATCAAACCGGTGTCGGTTGATGAGGGTGAAAGTTAGAGCTTTTAACCACGTTGTACCGGACTTGGGTATGGTGGCGATGACGACGTCGTTTTGGAGGGGCAGAAAATGTTTCTGGAAGGAGACGATAGCTTGAATCTCCTTGGACTGGCACCAAAACCCTTGGAAAAGGTAAAGGTAACGAGTTCTCCAACCTCTCTCCTTAGGAAGAGAATCCAACATCTCTCGGAACTCGTAGCTTAGCCCTTCTTCTTCTCCTCCTCTTTCTTCTTGGCGTTTCGGGTCTCGGCTTTTGCCTTCTTCCTTGAGGAGCTTGTGGCAAATGGAGAAATTTGGGATCGCCATAATTGGAATGGTACTCTTCATGCTTGAGGTCGCCATTGTCTTTGTCATATATATATATATATATAGAAAAAAAATGTGTTTTGTTTTGTTTGAATCTTTGGGTTTTGTTGTTTGATATGTTTTCGTGAGTAAGTTGGCTGTTTATATAATGACGCAAATGCATGAAGATGCGCTGTGAAGAGAGGAGAGCAGCCTGAGTTGTTATCGCGCACGTGGGAGATAAACGGAAACGGCGTATGCGAATATTTATATAGTTTGGCCCACTCCATATTTACTTACACTTTCTAATAATAGTACTGTAATCTCCTTGGAGTTAGTGTAAGGTTTGGTTTGCTCCTTTCTCATTTATTACTCGCTTGTGTTGGTCCCAAAATTGTCGGCAGACACAACTTTGGGCTTTTTTTTTTTTTTTTTTTTTTGAGATAAACGGCCGAACTATTATATAAACATGTTAAAATCAATTTCTATAAATAAGTTTTCATTTTATATCAACAACATGGAATTCCAACGTTAATGAAACTGAATAAATTTCGATGATGCTATAATTGAAAATCGGACAAACTTTTTATCAACGATATTCAATTTTTTACTTATTCAATTTCAATGAAGGAATAGTTATTTTCCTTTTTTTCTTTTTGAAGTAACAACAGGCATTTAATCTAGTTTTAATTTTAAAGATGACGTAATAACAAAATTAGTGAAAATCACTATTTTTCTTGGTCTGAAAATTGAATTTTGAATAAATATTGGTCATTCAGAACCACACAATACGTATTCTAACGAGTTGTACATTTGCACTACAATAATATTATTATTTGCATTATTATAATTATCAACCTATATACAGCACTCTTAGATGTCGATAGAGTTTTCCAAATTTGGAGGGAAAAAAACAACACACCTATAGCAGACGGATTACAATTATAGCTACACTACAAAAAAAAAAATATCTGTCGACAAACGAAATCATGGATTAAATACGTTAATTGTATGATTTTCAAGATTTGTCTATAACGATGAATATAATCTATGCTTTATATAATGACGTGGGCACTTGATTTAGTTTTGTATATTTCTCCTTTCAACTTGAGATTTGCATATGTTTAATTTGTGGGTTATTATATAAGAAAGTTCTTTTCGATTAGGGTAATTTAATTAAAATCTGGCACTATAAATTACTGCTTTATATGTTTTCCTCAGCTTTAAATGGGATTTTCTTATTTTAGGATAAGAACGAAATTAAAACAAAAACCAAGAAATTAATGCACGGCGCACCAGAAGAAGACAAGAAATTGATCTGTCTTTGATGGATTCTGATTTCACTTGTAAAGAAGTTTAATTGGATACGACTCGTATAGTACGACTACTACTGATCTGTCTTTGTTTCTCCTGTTTTTTCTTAATATTTATCTTTGCAAGATTTGTTATTTGTGTGTCTATATTTGGAAGTTGAAGATTCTTAAGACGAATCATATTCAGTCGAAGCACACAGTTCCAGTGCCGTATGGCCGTATTGATGAAATAACTACGCCATACCCACGTGGTACCACGTTCACTTCAAAACATCACGCATGGACTAACCTTCTTAGTTGGGTATGGCTGTAAGGCCAAAAAACAAAAATACATATATATATATACACAATACAATACGTCAATACATATCTCTGTACTATACACAATTATTATGTACAAGCAAACTTAGGTGAGTGAGGAGAGTACACACACCTCGTATTGGACAATTTTAATATATATACAACCATTTTTATATATAAGATAATCATTTAAGATAACTACAATATATAGTTTTGGTCAAATATATTATGTAGAAAAATACTTCTTTTATAACATTTTCTTCGAAATGAGTACAAATTAACTAATTGTATATTGGAAAAGGTAATTTTCAATTCTTATGTATTCATATTATATAATTTTGTTGGTTTTATTGCTAAGCTATTCATTATTTTCGTTTCGTATTTTAGTATTTATGTTTGAATAATCGAAATTAATTTGATTAAGAATCGTTTTAAAAATATAGTTCTCTCATGTTTTTGGATTACCAACAAATTATGATATTGTTGGTCCTAATCTATTTAACTAGGGACCACATCTGATTACATTAGTTCTTCCATAGTCCAGACTATCCTCACATGCTACTACATCCAAAACTCGCGGGTTAATTTCTCTTTCTTGCTTTTTCAGGTATTAGTTCAAGATTATTTGTTATAACTTATAAACAATTCAATCGTTATCTTGAAACAAGATTTTGATATATTTTTAAAACATACATGATGTGATGGTTTTTACGTATTTGGTACTCCATTGATTTGTAGATAATGCTTTAAAATAATATAAGATCTAACCTTTGATGTATATGGGATTTCTATGATATCCTTATTAAAGAAAACAAAAAGTAAAGTTAATGAAACATATATCGACATGCCGTTAAACGCACAACCTCGGTATTGGATGCGTTGATGCATTAGGTGAGTGGAGCCTACGTACGTACGTTGCTTTCTTTCTCCTTTTTATTTTGTATTTTCAGTCGACAAAGTAACTGAGTGACTTACGGCCTACTTTTGACGGAGAAGACTACGTATCTTTGATTACGACTCTAAACCAAATCCGTGACATAATTCTCCCATCTCTGTCTTGTCGTCACAGATGCGTGAGATGATTTTTTTCCCCTCGTGTTTATCGAGTTAGGATTTACGGGTCAAAAGCCAAACTAATATTCTTCTTTGACTACATTTTTTTTGGTTTGTTAGTCGAATATTTTAAAAACACACGAGGCAATATTTCACAAGTCATAATAACCAATACATCTCCGAACAAAAATCGACCTCAAAGAGGCTCATAGACGCACGACTTGTAAAAGATTCGGAAATGAGTCGCGTTAGAGGATATGTATGCATTAAAGTCATCTTGTGGATCAATATGAATTTAGATAAAGCTAATATCAAAGTCTTGTAAAATAGTCACCGGAGATGATTTAAATCCTAGGCTAACCCCCTAAGAGGTGCTACTAATTGTCGGAACAATCCCCTTTAAGACTTTAAGAGGTAAAAATCCAGACATAAAGCATAACATGTTATAGAAATGAAGGTAGCGTTGTATGTCTGGATTTTTACCAGCTTCGTGGAGCTTCTTTCTACTCCACAGTCGCCTTAGCCTTCTCACCTAGAGTAAACCACGACAGTTTTACTTTGTTAAAAAGAATCAAGAATCGAGAATCGAGAACCAAGAACAAATTTATGTACCTTGGCAATTATGGACGTAGCAGCAACCGTCACGACGACCACGATGAGGGGGGTGGTCGTAGACAGTGGTTTTTTCCGGTGTACCAATAAGCTCAACGACTACTTTGCGTCCTCCCATAACGCTCCCACTAAGTTCCGGCACATTATGTGCATCTTCCAGAAACGGAATATCCTCTGCAGAGACATTCCCTCCTGCCACGTCACTTCCATCAAGTTGCAACGCATTGTCTACTGCGCCTTCTCCCACAAAATAAATAAAACTGTATCTGCAAAAACAAGTTTTTTAAAGTTCAAAAGCATGTGTTAACTCGAGCTGCGCTGGGAAAACTGGATCGGAGGAAGAAGCCACAAACCTCTCGAGAGTAATAATATTATCTCTTCGACACCGTACGGGAATATAAACATCTGTGATTTGGCCACATGAAGCGAAATGTTTTCTCAACGCGCTCTCCACGTCACCGCGAGGAAGCCCAGTGTCATATCCCGTTACGCCAATCCTCCCAATGTGACTGCAAATTCAATTTAAATTTTAATTGCACGAGGTAATACCATCAACGTGACAAGATGTCAAGAACAACACATCTTACACATACAAACCTCAATAAAAAAAACAAGAAATTTACCGTCTTTTTGGAATGGCTGCATCACTACCGTTCAATTTCAGGCCCTAAGGTACAAAAAGATCTAATCAGAAATTCTACTAACTTCAGTTACGTACTTGTGAAGAAACCATTAACTGAGAAACCATTAATAATAAGAAGAAAAGCCATAAGGATTAAGAAAAATATTACTTTGTTGGTGGATTCGTCCATTGACAAGTTGACTAGAGTGGCTTCCTAGGTTTTCCTTAACGATATTTTACAGTTTTAAATTAATTAAGGATTTAAAACTGAAGAAAAGGTCATTATAGTTGTTTTCTATTCTACCTTTCTTGTTTATCAATCTTCTGGTCTAGGGCCTTATGGTCATTTTCAGAACACACGATGGAGCTTGAGTTTATTTTTGGGCCCGAACTACTAAGCCTATAATGGTCATTTTCAGAACATAACGGTTGGGCCTTTAGTTTATTTTTGACCCCGAACTAAAGATCCAATGATCCGAGAAGATCACTATTATAAACAAACAGGGAAATTTATTCTGATCTTGGTAATCAGAACCATAACCTAAATTAACAAGAAACTCAACTGGATTTGGTATGTTGTCCATCAACGATATGTGATTGCTAGATGCTTAATTAAATGAAAATGCTTTTGTCGGATAGTGATTATTGAACTTTACTGAATAAATAAATATCTAATCATTCATGAAAATCAGCCGTTATATTGAAAAAACAAAACATAATTGATTAGATTTTAATGTGTCAGTTCATGCATCTAGTTCTATGTTCGAATCACTTCTCCTAGACATCATTGTTCTGATTTGGCTGAACACAATCAATGCTATTTAGTGGGAGAATCGAGATCGACGGTGGTGTTAGAGTTCGATTTCAAACTTAGTTGTGTAAACTCGGGGGTTTTGAAGTTTGAATTTCAAAGTAATTTGTGTTAAATTTATGATGATGCCAGATTGAGCTCATAAGACTCTGTACTTGGCCAGATCGAACTTGTGCAATATTTGGATAAATTTAATATCAATTTCCAAAAGGTAAGCCCAATTTTATATCTTTTCTATGGGAAAAAAAAAAGAGAAAACAAATTACTGATGAATCAAAAATTAAAAAATCTGATTATCTGGTTTTTTAATTCGAATTCGAACCTATATGATATGATGTTATGTTTATGTATATGATGACATGTCTATTTATGTAAAACACTTAATCAATGTTAGTTTTTTTTCAAATAAATTGTATTATCACATTAGTATCATTTTTTCATACCAATATATATTTTTCCTATTTAAAATGACAACTCTTTAAACAATTTTAATGAGTAGAAAAGTAACTTCTGTAGCACAAAAGGGAGATAGTCAAGACATATTGTAGTTACTTTTTACTTTTCAAATTAGTTAAAAAAAGTAATGTTGAAGAAGTAAAGGAGATCAGCAAGAGGTGATCCAAAGCAAAGCCGGAGCCATGGCAAAAAGAATAGGATTTGATTTTTGATCAAGTCACCAACTCATAGAGTAGAGTATATATATATATGGTACTTATATCCGAATATTAACAAAATGCATAATATTGGTATAAGCTTCATTTCATCTTTACACAACATACATTGAATCCTAGGCTAATCTCCTAAGAGGTGCTACTAATTGTTGGAACAATAGACGCCTCTGGCTGAGCATCACTGGCCGTAGTTTCCGACACTGAGGCTTCTGGCTGAGCCTCACTGGCCATAGTTTCCGGCAGTGAGGTTTCTTGCTGAGCCACCGGCGGAGCTTCCGTGAGGTCGGGGGCCGAAGCTTGAACAATTTCTGAAGGCTTGAACTTGTTGATGTAGTAGCTAAGAGACGGTCCACTGTAATCCACTGGTTTTGGTTGAGGTGGGGCATCTTTCCCGACTTGGAGGAGTATAGAGGAAGCCGAAGCGACTGCGATAAGGGCAATGCCTGCTACAATTGCTGCTGTGTTCTCAGCCCCATCAGAGGAAGATCCTGCAGTACCTGAGCTTATCGCGCTCTCTGCAACATATACTGCTGGCTGCAAAAGTAACAAGAGAAGCTATTCTTCAGCAAAAACATCCCAATAAAATTAGATCAAGAACCCCATCCCAAGAGGATGCATACAGGATTTGCCTGACATATTTTGTCGCAAGCTAATGCATATTCCGTGGAGGTTGAATATTATATCAAGTGACTGAATGAGACCAAACCAAATGTAACACAAAACTGATAAGATCAAGAAGCTTAATTTTCTCTATGATCCTTGATTCAACGGTTGCAGTTGAAGAACCGAATGATCAAACTCTAAAAAAAGAAGCAGATGTAGATCTGCTAACTCTCACAAATCCAAAAATTTCCCAAACAAGCAACTGGTCAAAGACCCCTAATCTCTTCTTCCTCCAGTCTATTTATACTTCATCCTATGCATCCACTACATTCTAATTCACAAACATAACAATCGTTCCCTAGGCTTAACAAAGCTTGAGGCTTTTTCCCCTCAATCTCTCTCCAAAGCTTGAAGCTTTTTTCCCTCACTCTCTCTCCAAAGCTCTCTCTCTATGTCTTAGAATCATAAAATTAGGAGATGAGTCGATTACAGACCTCAATAGAGTAAACATTTGTCTGACCGGCAGTATCCTTTTCAACATAGCCAGTCCAGCCACGCTGCTTCCGAGGAGGGAATGTTCCCACCACTTTCGTCTTCTCTCCAGCCAACCATTCCATACTCACCGTCCCGACCTGTGTGTTTTCAGACACCAACCCCAAATCAATAACTATCATTTTCAATTGCATGATTCCTAGTTTGTAATCGCTTCGATTCGTAAAGATCAATTCTAGTGGTACTGAGGTTTCGATAAGTAGCCAATTTTGGAATAGTACTGATAAGAATGCGACTCTATAGATAGATTTGGGATTTCTCTCATCAGAAATCGGATAAAACTTAAAAAAACGGGAACGAGAAGCAAAATTGAGCGAAGAACGAATTAATTCAGGTATGCATTACTTTTCCCAGGAACTTGTACAACAGATCGTAAACAGTACCTCCTTCTCGGGAGCGCATTCTTCGGCATTACAATCAGCATCGTCGGAAGAAGCTCTAACGACGGAGACGAGAAGTTTCCGTCCGCTGGGCTTTGCGCTGAAGAATCTGACAAGAGGCTTGGGCGATGTCAACACGCAGCCGTTCGGGGATAGCAAGACGTTGGAAGTGCACGACATGGTTGATCAGAAGATTCGAGGAGATTGGGAAGATTCTGGGGGTTTGATTTGATCTTCGGTGAGAATGAGAAGAAGATAATATGATAGAAAGAGACGACGGATAGTGTGTTGTGTGGTGGGCTTTTCAATTAGGCCACGCGTGTAATTGCCCACCCCAAAAATGAGAGAACCCACAAATTGTTCATTCAATTACCAAACAAATTTAGATTAATTTGGATTAGGAGAAGATTATGTAATTGCTTTTACTTTCTTGTTTTACCGCATCTTGTCGTCCCTCTTTTTCTTCACTTTCACTTTTTATTCGTGTCATTGTTTCCTTTATAAGACTATAAGTCTATGACGAATTATTTCAGTGTGCCATTTGCTTAATCATCACAACGGCCAAAAACCCTGTGGGCTAGTGGCTTAGCCACTATGCCTTTTATGTTAAGCATGTGCATTGTGCACAACCACACTTTCCCGTTGTGGAATAAAATAAATGTATACTAAAAAAACATCATCATAATTCATAATGCTGTACCTACTGAAACCAATACTTGAGCTTTAGTTTGGTTACATCACATGATCGATAACTCGATATGACATCTCAAGTTTCTAACCAAGTTTATGTGTAGTTACTGTGTTGTGACAAAAAATTAGCTCCTCGGTGATTAAGATGAGAGCTTCAAGATTTTAGCAAGCCATTAATTTTTCTCTAAGTTTATTCTTAGTAACTGATGCATACCATAACTCTAAGCTTTGAAGTCGGATACTTTGAAAAATACGAGCATGAACAGCCACTGGCTATATCCAATGGATTCATCGAACAAATAACAAATATTAACAAACAACTAAAAATATTCAAATAGCTATAGAATAAAGACAACATTATAAACATAAAGTCGGAACATGTGTACTGCGGATTTATCATATATAATCAGCATATATCATTATTTCTACAAAAAAATTATGTGAAAACTCTAATAAACCAGATGGATTCAAACAGTATATGCATAGATTTGCATATGATGCATTTTGATCACACAAAATAATATTTTAGCTTTGGTAAATAATAGTTTTAAATAACAATCATGATAATGTCTTCTAAATTTAAACCTATACGCTAATATTAGTGTCTATACTCAGTTGCATGTATTTCAAACTGTATGATAGTTTGAATGTAATAATAGTAAGGAGGACGAAGCATAAAGTATCCTTAGTAATAATATATTTATTCGATTAGTTTTGACCCGAATCTCAAGAGAATTCAACAAAAGTTAAAACCATAAAAATGACGACTTGACTTGACTTGACAGGACAAATGCTAGAGACCACCGCCCTCTAATAAACAGATGAAAGAGTGGCGAAGCAAACAAAACGAGAAGGACAAAAATGAAAACACAAAAGAACACAAACAAACAAGTCTGCCCAAATACTAGTACGCTCTTAATTAATTATTGTCTCATTCATCTTTCTAAGAGCATCGTTCACGTGCCAAACCGAGCCGTCCATTGGGAACGTCGATCAAGACACGATGGTTCTGCTGCTGCATGCTCGCGATCACATTGACCACAGAGTTTACGTTTTCCGGCGCTGCGGCGATGGCAAGGCACGACATGCTCCCGGCGGTGCTGTGTAACATCAGGTTATCCGCCGGCATCGTCATGTTCACTCCCTTGAACATGAATGTTATAGATGGCACCGTGATTTGACCTGAGTAGCACGTGTCGAAACCCCCAAGTGATGTCACCACAGCGGTACGTGGCTTCACGCGCTTCCTGAACTCGTTCCTCACCGCCTCGTATACCGGCTTAGCCAGCCGCGTGTACACAGTCCCTGCAGATACAATAGTTTGTTAACAAACATCCTAATTACGTAGGAGTAAACTATAGATGTGGTATACTATAACGAAATAAACTAAATCCAACCGAAATGTTTTAACTGAAAATGGAACTCAAAAGTGTTTATATTGGTTTTTTATTGTAGGGAAACCGATAAGTTAACCAACATAATTCAAACCAAATTAACCGAAAATTAATATTACATTTTACTTGCAAATATATGTGTTTAGAAAAATGTACGTAATCATACACATAAATATAATATGAATTAACTAGTTAATTATTTATAATCTAAGTCTAAACCAATGCAAAACCCATACCGAGAAAAAAACGGAAAACTAACAACCTAACCGAAATCAAACCGGAATGATCACATTTGAAAGTAGTAAATAATAATGGCGTACCGGAGTCAAAGATTGTTCCAGCGCCGGTGGTGGGATCAAAAGCAATAGCTGCCGGCGGTAAATCGACGACTTTCTTAGCGACGCGGATCGCAACGAGGTTGACGTAATACAGAGAGGACCTCCTCGGATTTCTCAGGAGTGGCGTGTACTTCACGCGCACGGGCTGTGAGGTGGGGCCGAGTCTCAGCGATCCAGAGAAGGCGAGAGACCTGAAACTCGGCAAGCAGTAAGAGAAGGTGGATTTGTAAAGGGACTGAGCCTGTGACATGAGTGATAATGGGCCTCGACCCAGGCCCAACAAGCCTTGTGGAGGTGGTATGGTTCCTCCACCGGCGACCTTGTTGACGCACCCGAAGGTGAAGGCCTTGATCGGATCGGCGGCGAGGCGGATCGTGTCCTGAGAGAGGTTAGCGGCGATGGAGGAGCTTCCATAGGTGAGGTTGAAAGAGCACGCGCGTGATCCGCACGTGGGGTTGGGCACCTGCAAGTGTTCACGTGAGTTAATGCAGTGTGTCGGTCGAGTTCTTAATCCCGTGAATGATATTTTTTTGGAATGTGGGTGGAATTATCAATTATAACCACGTGGGACCTACTCTCTCTGTGAAAAACTTTTTTCACAAAAATATACTCCTTATACTATAGTATCAAATAACAAATTCTAGATCTAGTACTTGGAGACATTCAGTTTTGAATATATTTTCTTTGGGGGCAACAAAATATTCTCATGCTCAGATCTTTAAGATGAAAATAAACAGCAGGATACTAATATTAAAATACGACTACAATGAAGCTAAACTGTATGTGACCTATACACATCAGCTAAACATATATGTTTGGTTCATTAATGAAGCTATCAAAGCATATATATAGTTCGCAAGTGTAATAAAAAAGTGTGAAGATTTATAACTAATCAAAAACATTCCATGGAACACATTTATTAAGCATGTAGCCTGAGCAAGGTACAGAATTATACCTGCTTACACTGAGGAGCGCTGCAGCTGACGTTCTTGAAAGTGGTGGACTTAGCCGGAGAAAAGGCGGTGGTTGAAGGACAGCCAACGCAGCCGGAGCAAGGTAACCAAGCCACGTCACTGCTTGTGTCCATGGCTAGGAGCAGAGACTGAGCCGGAGTCCCGATCTGAGCCTTGACAATGTACGTTGTGCTCTGCAACATTTGACGACCTGAGGCGATAGGGACGACAGATCTCCCGGCGACGAGGCTGGTCAAGTATTGGAGACGGGCCTGGTCTTGTGCCAGCGTCTTCAGTACGCGGGCTTCCCATGAGAGTGGGGATGATGATTTGAAGGGTGAGCAAGGGCTGTCTATGTGGAAGATTCTTAGGGTAGAGCCTTGGTCTTGAGTGCTGGTGAGGTCACAGTTTGGGTGGTTTAACCCAAGTGCTAATGGGATGATGAAAAGAAGTTGGAAGAACAATACAAGAGTGGTCATTGTATTATATGTTTTGTGGTGGAATGGTGTATGTATTAATTGTTGCTGGCATGAGAGGGTATATATATAGTGGTCTGAGCTACAAGATGACCCAAAGTACATAAAATGAAACTATATAATAAAACTATATGATACAAATATATGAGTTCGAACTCTGCGGTATAAAAGGAATTAACTGAAACTGCTCTCGTTTCTAGTTGAAAGAGATTATTTATTTTAACTTTTGGAGTTTTTTGTTAATAATGTTTCCCCATAACACGAGCTCTTTTGTCCCTAAACACAGTAAAATACTGTTTCGTTGATGTTTTGCTATATCTTTGCAATAAGAAAAAAAGACCTAGGTTTGAACGAAAGTAGTTTTCTTTTTTTTATAATGAGATTTTTGTTTTATATTAGAGTCGACGGTTTGAAATAACCAATTTCAACCGTACGGCCAACCCTTGGAGAGTCAGACCCGAGATATTATTATCTCCACTGAAATAAACAATTGATAAATCCAAGAATTGGGTTATGCTAATTGCTAAATGCTTTAGGATAATCCAACAATGCCTTTGCATAGAGACTAGAGTTATTGGCTTCAATGATTCCGATATGGCGCTCAAAGAAAGAGGTAGTTAAGTTTGCGGGCAGCTCCATTGATGCGGACCGGTGAAAACTTGGGTGCTGGTTTGGCTGGTTGTATTACGCATTACTGAATTTTTTAAGCATTCCATTATTTCACTTTTCTCTGTAAAATTTATGTCGGCCAATAATGTATTTATTCATCTGTTTCTTTACTCTTCCAGTACTGCAAAAGTTACTTTCCTGAGATTTCCACTACTTTTGTGGGGTATTTGTTGTTGATGGGCATAGTAGTATAATAATGAACACATTCTTGTCTTGCAATTGATAAAACAAAACAAAAATGTAACCTTTTTGGTAAGGATAAATCACAATTTTAACAAAACAGAACATGGTGAATAATTTGTACTTCTAAAAATGGGTTTATACAGCCCAATGGGTTTATCACATGTGGCCCAATACTGATTAATTAGTTGGAAAAACGAAAGGCAATTAGACAAATGATGTACATTGGTCAAACAAGTGAATCAAAACTCAAATGGATACTACTGAATATTCATCACATACACAAATGTCCATACAAAAACTTGGGAAGAAAATCAAAATCAGTCAGTGATTTTGTTCACTTTTAAACCAGTCAACAGACTCGCCCAATATTCAAGGTACGTACCGGCAAAATTGAGACTTTGCATAACTTCAAGGATTTTTTTTGTTTCTTTTCGATTTCCGAGCTTGAATATAAAAACCTATTATTATAGAATCATTAAATCTAATAACCATAGTATAAGAAGATGAAATATTTACACAACTTCATAACCCAAATTTAAATATATATGTGAGAAAATGTTCTGCATCAACATTTAATTGTTTACCCGCGGGCTACGCCAAACTTGTCTCCTTCTCATACTAACTCTTCTTCTTCTTCCACATTTTTAGTTTCTCTTTCTCTCTCTCTCTCTCCGTATAAAAATGCCTCCGACAAATCCCCCCGCCGCTGGGGTTGGGCTCGGCTACGGCATCGCCATCGCCGTGAGCATACTGGTTCTCATCTCCGCTATAATGCTCGCCTCATACATCTGCATTAGGTCAAAATCAGTTGGAAGAGACGACGCGAGGAGTGCCGGAGTCCTTGACTCGCCGGCGGCTGAGGTAAAGCTAGGACTAGACCTGCCTGTGATAGAGTCATACCCAAGGATAGTGCTAGGAGATAGCCGGAGATTACCGAGGCCCAATAATGGCCCATGTTCGATATGCTTAAGTGATTACGAAGCTCAGGATCCGGTTCGGTGTATACCGGAATGTAATCACTGCTTCCACGCTGATTGTGTAGATGAGTGGCTCCGGACAAGTGCCACGTGTCCTCTCTGTAGAAACTCACCGGCTCCGTCTAGGCTAGCCACACCTTTGTCCGATTTTGTTCCACTCACCTTTCGGATCAGGTGAGGGTTAAGTACTCTCTCATGCTTTGAGTTTGAAATAAGTGATTATTTATTGTTATGGCTCAATTTTTTTTACATTTTAGGATTGAAATTAAAAGCTCAATAATTCGTAATTCTTCCCTAATCATATATAAAAAAATAAAAAATCGAGTTTACGAATGCAAATTTGGTATCGATTAAATTCTTTGTTTTTTTTTTTTGTTTCTTTGCTATCTCCGAAACTCCTTGAAACACTCCTCTTTTGCGATCTCTAACGTGCTAGCTAGTTGACTCTTGATAGCACGATCACGTGGTTTAGGTTCAGCGATCTTTATTGAAGAGATATATTGGGTATTACCAAATCACGTCTTTGCTAGACTTTTTTTGTACAGATTTCTGTGCTTTGGTTTTGGGATCTCAACTTTATTTTAGTGAATATAGTTTTCGTTTATTTTTATTTTTGAAGCATTCATAAGTGACACATCTTGAAGGAACAGGCACGAAACGTTCCATAATACTAATCAAACGGTCGATTTTTTTCGTTTTTTGTCGGATGTCTTCGAAGGAACAAAACGGTCTAAATAGTACTTTTGATCATTATTGCAATAATATTATGACATACAATATTCTAGTTGGAAAAAAAGAGAGAGCAATAAAGCTATATATTAATTTTCCGTGAAATGCTGAATAAGGTTTAAATTAAAAGGCACATGTTGGAGGTTTTACATCTTGGACGTCCTTTACTATCATATATAGGTCAAAATTTATTAAAAGTGATAGAGACGCACAAAAAAAAAAAATCCATCCAACCAAAACTAGCCATCTTTTATTCTTGTGCAGATGCAATCTTCATGACTCTTGGATAGTTTTCTTCAAATGTGTTTCCGACGTTGGGAAGCTGATTATAATCGTCGACAGCACAGAGTTATCACCTTCCGAATTTTTCATTTTCATGCCATTATTAGCCTCCACATCCTCACTAACTTTACTACACGAGTCAAAAATATTCTTGGTTGGTTCTAAAATCTCACAATTAGTCACTTGATTCTCCTTTTGCTTTCCCCATAAAACCGCATAGAGTCCAATCACAATCAGCACCGCACCAATCACCCTGTTTCAAAAAAAAAAATTATAGAATAAGGTTTTCATTCGAGTTATTAAACATTAATTATGAACAAGAAAGGGCAAAAGTGGAAATATACCCTCCAAGGAAGATCTTTTCTGCCAAGACAAAAGAACCCATGATTGCAACAATAACCATCATCAAAGGACTAAAGGCAGTAGCAAACACAGGTCCTCTTTTCTTCATCACTATCCCTTGCACATAGTATGAGATACTTGATGCCACAATCCCCTATTATTTTTTTCCCAATTAAACGACCCATTAGTAACCTTATTTTTTTTCATTATGTACATGTATATTGTATATGAAAGATGAGGGTTCGAGGTTTAAATTACAGAGTAGGCAGCAGCAAGGAGGTTCATGTCCCAGCCAATTCTCCAAGCAGAGGGTTTGTGCTCCATGACAAACGTCACAGCAACCGCTTGTAGTGTTCCGATGAAGCAAACTAGTGTTGTTAGAGAAAGCTGATGCTTCGAGTACGTCTTTAGTATTTTTGCCTAATCACATAAATTTATTTTCATGATCCAAACAAAAAAAAAAACAAATCATGATCAAACCAAGAAACAATATTAAGCCAATAATTGTAAAAGTACACCATTTTTTTTTTAAATGCAAAAGTGAATCATTCGCTTTTGATTTAAACACAAACAGAAAAAGAAAAAAAATTTATATATAAGAATTTCAATGAATACCTGTAGAACGAAGAGGGAGGCCCATGCGAGTGTAGCTAAGATGAGGAGGATGGAGCCTTTGAGAAAATCTTTACGATCACTTGAATTGTTAGACGACGTCGTCTCGTTAGCATGTTGTAGATGCATATATTTGGTCCAAAACAGCTCAACGATAGGTCCCTTGTAAATTGTCATTAACATGGCTCCGGCCACCGTCACCACCGTTCCTGCTATTTTCGCCTGGCACCACAGTTTCTTCACGTCCAACATCTCCATCCTATAATCAAAATCAATTATATTCTTAGAAATGATGTACGTATAACTTACCATCAAAAATGACTTAATATATCTATGTGTGTGCATTTATTAACGTACCGAAATATTACGGCCAAGATAAAAGTCATGGCTGGAAGCATGTTGCTCATGGCGCACGAGAACGTCGGCGACGTGTATTTTAGCCCCACGTAGTAGAAGTTTTGATCAATCACTGGCCTGTAAATTTATATTTAAGAGAAAAAAACAAAATATATGTTATAATTCTCAGAAAAAATTGCAAACAAAGAAAAACATCGAATTGAACGATAACTATGTTGAGACAGTGATTTAAATTAAATAACTACCCGAGAAGGCCGAGAACGAATAGCTGCATGAAAATGGTGAATGTTATTTTCGGCTGAGCTTTCCTGTGAAAATAAAATAAAACCATTAGCAATATTGATGATTCTGTTTTTTTCCACAAAATGCATGTAGTGAAAGGAAACGGATATATATATAAACCTTTCGAAAAAGAAAGCGAAGGGGGCAATAACGGCGGTGGCGATTGCATGGCGGTAGACTACGAGGACGTAGTGGCTCATACCGGTGTTGAGGGATATTTTGGTAATTATGTTCATGCCGGCGTAGCCAAACTGGAGAGATATCATGGCGAAGTAGGGTTTAGAGCTTTTGAGAAAGCTCTCCATGGACATTATGTTTTTAATCTGTTTGTTGTGATCGACTTGTGAGTAAATAAATGCTGAAGTGGTGCTATGTATTTATAGTAAGAAGCAATGTAGCCTATGAAATAGTATTCCCATTTGTTTAATGTTTCTTGGTTGACATCACTATCTCACGTACTGGAGCTCAAATACACAGGTCGAACTCGAATCCCCTTTTTTTTTATTTTCGATTCCTTTTAAATATCATAAATAACCAAATGTGCTACTATGACACTTGCAGTACACATATTGTGACATTGTGAAATAAGTTCTGTCAATCTCGAATAAACCCTAAAGGTTTTTTTTTTTTTTTTGCGACCCTCCCTTCTCTTGTAAATTTTTCTATTCTGTACAAGTAAATTTACTACGCAGAGAGAGAAATACAGCAAAATCTTGTTTTGTTTAACTCTTCTATTTTTTTAATTTTGGTTACTAGTTTAACCAAAAATACAATAATCAGCAACTAGCAAATGTTCAAAAAAATCAGAAACGCACTTTTGATTTTCGTAACTACAAAAAGATGCCTTACCAACAAAAAAAAACCTCTATAATAATAGAATTTTGCATGATTCGAGAAGAAACAGAAGTTGATATTGGAAAATGGGGGAAAAGAAATGGTGGGACAGGGGACACGCGGCAGGTAATGGGAGGGTTTACGAGGAGTATCTAAGGCATTGTAGTGACTCTGAGGTAAGCAAACAAATGACATAGAAGGCATTAAGGTGTGACATGAAAGTTAAATCTTCGAACTTGGGACCATTTGATATTATAAAATACTTCAAAAGCTAAGTTACCCCTTCACAAAAGTAAAAAACTCTTTCTAATCAAACGGCTATAATTAAATCATCAATAGAATCGAGATACGATGTGTCATTTTTTTTGAGGTGAGTCAGGAGGAAAGTAGAATCGGTTTCTTGTCGTCGCAAATTTGGAGTGATGTCATGAGT
Organism: Thlaspi arvense; assembly: GCA_911865555.2. Classification (NCBI taxonomy): domain Eukaryota; kingdom Viridiplantae; phylum Streptophyta; class Magnoliopsida; order Brassicales; family Brassicaceae; genus Thlaspi; species Thlaspi arvense. Next base: position 67,684,113 of record OU466862.2, on the reverse strand, counting down.
TCATTCAAGAAATTTGGAGGAGTGTGATGGGCTCGAAACTTGTAATTTTGAGGAAGTCGAGTCTAACTATATTAGAAATTTCACATGGATAAGTATAAGAGATTTTTAATATACATGGGATACACAATATGAATCACTATCCAAGTGAAATTCGAGTCCTTCAAATGTTATGCGTCTATTTATTATGAGTTCTTGAGTCCTCCAAATGTTACTTAGTATATTCATAATATATTAATTTCGAGTCTCGTAGTATAGATAATCAAATATGAATATTTGTAATCCAATTACGAAATTGGGTTCATATGGATCTTAAAAAGTTGAGATATGTTAGAAATTCAACATCAATGAGTAAATATAAGAGAAATAATGTATGCTCTCTTGAAGTATGTAAAGCCAAGGGCCTAGAGAGTGGTTGGATCTTTCTTCTCTGTCACTTTACGCCAAATAAATCTTCACTACTTTAAACACGCTTGTTATAGAACTATGTTTACGACTTTTAATTGGATTAGTTCACCTTAACATCAGCCTCTTAAATACTCACAACCAAACTAGTAACCATTGACGTAACTTTTTAATTAACACTTTTAACTTTTGCATAGGAATTTCAATCAAACACTCGACAGATAACTAAGAGAAGGTCGAATGCAAAATTTCATAATCTTAACCGCAAATACACGATTCTACCGCTGTAATTAAAATGAGTGTTGTTAGGAAAAGTAATCAAGATTTCATTTTCTAAAATAATAATTAGACTTTAAGAGGACCTAAAATATTTCCCCATACAACAAATGAAGGAAAATAAGACCAAGAGCCAAATGATACATTTTCTACATAAACAAACTGTTAAAGTTTGCTACTCTATTTAATCCTACATCATGTTTCCTCCTAACCCAAACCTCGATACCAAACAACGAGCCTGCGCAGTCTCAGCATCAACCTTCCTCCTCGTCATAATCTTCCTCGTCTTCGTCTAACCTCTTACCCATACTAGCAAGCTGCATTGGATCGATATTGCCCATTTCCGAGATGGACCAACCAGGATATTCGTCTGGTTTCGTCTCTCTCGACGCTGTGCCTACCGGCGGCTTTATCTCCACGTCGAGCGACTGTGTGTTCAGATCAAAACCCCGACCAAACCCTGAGTTTGTTTCGCTGCCTTCTTTTGGACTTTGCAGCTCTTGCTTTGTGTGGTTAGACCTGTCATCTACTACATCCTTCTTCTCCACGTCTTGCAGTGGCGGTTGCTGTGGTGGAGCAGGCATCGTGATACCGTCTTGAGTACGTGGTTGTGCTAACATTATGGTTGGCTCTATTTCCATCTCGCGGTTAAGAAGCTCTTTTTCCGCTGTTCTAGCACTTCGTCCTCGTCCCCTTCCACGCCCTCTGCCTCTACCTCTTCCACTGGTTCCCGCTTGCCCCATCTCCTGCTGCAGTGATCACACAATATGAAAGCTCCACATCAAGACACATTCATAAACCTGACAGTGTCCTAAAAGAGAGACAACAGAGTGCAATACATAACGCTCACCACTTTGGTTTTCTTCACTTCCTCATCGCTGTCATTAACTTCATCACCCGTAGGCTTCCTGGCAAATCAAAAAGCAAATCAGCTTTTCACAGGGAGTCCAGAAATACAAACCTACAACACAAATCGGGGATCTACACGTAGATCCAACCTTCTCTTGGAGATAGTGCGATCTTCCATGGTTACATCAGCCTGGCCGTGACCGTGACCATGCCCATGGCCATAGTCAGGCACTTTGCTGACAACTTCCCTCAGAAAATCAAACACGTTGTATCTTTCGACACAGTTTTTTCTGTACAAGATTGAGAAATCGGTGAATTTGGATGCAGTATTATCAAAAGCAAGTCCTAGACCTAAGGAAGGCTGAAGAAACGATGTTATGGTATAAAGTTCTGTGACATAAGCAATACTCATATCCTATAGTCGCACACAGCACACAAAAAAAAAAAAGCCTACAGGCTGGAAAGTTCTGTGACATAAGTACTAATGGGTTAGATCATAACACAGAATATTGATCTGAGAGTTGAAGTAATTTAGATGCGTTAAAAGAACAGTTTGCATTTGATTGGGCAGTGACGATGAGCAGCGTGCAGTGAGAAAGCTATCAAGATGGCTAAGCAAACGACTTACAAGTGCACGGAGCTCACAGTCTTGGCTCCTCTTTGAAGGGTAATCTCATATGTATGATCACAAAGGTCTTGTAAGAATAATTCCAAAGCTTTTGCTGTAATTAGTACATGAAACTTAGTGAAAAAGAAAGATTAAAAAAAAACTCCAAATTTCAAATTGCAGGTAACATGAGGTATGTGACTCACAAACTAGGACAGGCACCGCCAAGGCTATCTTGCCCACATCTTCGTCAGCTTGCATTATTTTTTTAATGCGCGCCTGAAATTTGGATAACATAATACGATCAATTATTCACACAGGAAATAACAATACCCAAATTTGAAGTTCAAAAATCTCATTCCTATTAATCAAAAGAAACACTGCGCAAATGGTAAAACGCAACAGACACCAAAGAGAAACTCAATCAATTCGATACAACCATGAAACAATAACATAAACAAATGGAAATTTGCTTTTGTAACAGGAAATCGAAATACAAGTCTACAATTCGCCATCAAAATACGATTTTTATTCAGCGGAACTTTTGATTTCAATATCCATGAAAATAAATTATTAAAATTTGGAACAATCAATCAAATCAATCAATCAATCAATCAATCGAACCGGGAGAGATGAAACCGGCAACGAAAAAAGAAAACTTACAGCAGGGAAACGAGTGTCGAGCTTCTTCCTCATGATTTGGGATCGTGATCAGACGAAACCCAGAAACCTTTGGAACGAAGATGAACAATAGCGGCGGAGGAAATTTTGTTTGGCAAATCACGCGAAAACGATACCCACTCCTTGAGATCGAAATTCAAGGCGAATCATATGTACAAATATCCTTTTTTATTCAAGGGAAAATTTTTCGGCTATAGTTCGTGGATGCCCACAAAACCAGATCCAACGGCGATTTCCTTCTCTGTACTCCGAATTGTTCGTCCGTACGATATATATCCTCACGATTAAAATAAAAAACAAATAAATAATAAAAATATATAAGAATGCGTCAACAAATCAAAACCATTTGTTGCCATTTCCCCCCCGAATTTATAGAAAGACGAAAATACCCATCAAACATAAGAGAGAGGCGTTTTATGAAACAAAAAAGACTTTGGGAAAGTTTTACACTTTACCAGTATTCACACCACATTCTCTGCATCCTGCTATTGTATCGACCAAATAAATTCACAAAGGATGCTCACGAAACAACAAAAAAGGTAAAAGGTCTCGAAGTTTTACAACAACAATCAAACTATCTTCTATTTTTGCAGGCTATGTAAAGAATCAAGTTATGAATTGTGCTGCTTTTCTCTTTTGCTTTCCTCTGCTTGTGTCTTGTCACAGCAGCTACCTTCTCTAGAGGGATGGATTGTTCTTGATGCTTCTGTTTCAGCTGAAGCCGCCAAGAGAGTTTCTCCTCTCCATGTACCCGTTATAACTGCAGTTGAAAACTCGCTACGATGGTGGTTCACGATGTCGATCTAGTTCTCGTTCATCCTGCAAACCAAGTGGAAGCTGCTCGTCCTTCTCCTTCTCGCCTTGCCAAACCCAGACAATATCTGCCAGAGCAGGCCTAAGATCCTCCTCCACTAACTTCTGATACTCCACCGTATCCCCATTACATTTCTTCACTTCAACCAGGTGAAACGTCTGCGTCACTTGGAATATCTCTGCATCCATCGACACAACCCCTTTCCTTCCTTCCTTCGACCCTTCCAGCTTGAACAAGCCCGCGTCTTGCTTTCTTATCTTCAGCTTCAGCTCTTTCGCGACCTCCTCCAGCTTAGAAATGATCTCCGAAGCAGGCTTTCGAGATGCGAATCTAGACTCACGCTTGTCGTAGGCAACCCCAAAAAGTCCTGCCAGATCAAACCCTGAAGACAAGGCGATGATGTCAAAAGCGTTCAGGTTTGCAAGCTGGGGAGGCAGCTCGTGGTGCACTCCGTTTTCACTTGGACCTGAACCACCTCCAGCTTCCATGGGATTAGTAGCCTCTCTGATTTCTTTCTCCATCTTCTTCTGCTTCAAGTGTAAACCTTTCCTGAACCAAGAACTCTCCTTGATTCTCGAGATGGTGATTCTAGTCTCGTGGTTAGGGTCCAGCATCTTACACAACAGTCTCTTCGCTTCAGGGGCAAACCAGGTCGGGCACTTGAAATCCGCTTTGCCTATCTTCCTGTACATCTCCATAAGATTGGAGTCATGAAAGGGAAGATAACCAGCCAAAAGCACAAACAAGACAACCCCACAAGACCAAATGTCAGCTTTGGTCCCATCGTATCCTTTTCGATTGATAACCTCAGGGGCAACATAAGCAGGCGTACCACAAGTAGTGTGCAAGAGACCGTCTTGGCGCTTGCAGTCCGCAAGAGCGCTTAGCCCGAAATCAGAAATCTTGAGATTCTCATTGTCGTCAAGCAACAGATTCTCCGGCTTGATGTCGCGGTGGTACACTCCACGGCTATGGCAGAAATCAACGGCATTGATAAGCTGATAAAAGTACTTCCAAGCAACATCCTCTCTCAGCTTCCCTTTAGCGACCTTGTTGAAAAGCTCTCCACCTTTACAATACTCGATTACAAAGTAAATCCTCGACTTTGTCGCCATGACCTCGTGTAGCTCAACGACATTAGGGTGTTTCGCAATCCTCATAACAGAGATCTCTCTCTTGATCTGATCGCTAAGACCAACCCTCATGACCTTGTCCTTATCGATCATCTTGATAGCTACGCTCTCGTTCGTATGAACACTTCTTCCGTAATAAACCTTGGCGAAAGTACCTTGACCCAGTAACCTCCCAACCTCGTATCTATCAGTTAACACAGTTGGTTTGTTCTCCATCTTAATCTACAAGGAACTTCAATGGCTTATATCCGAAGAGCTATGAAACAGTTAGATCAGGACTCAATGTACTCGATCTCTGCTTCCAGAATACAAGAGACGCAAAACCCAGAAAATCCGATTCGAAAAAGGGGGAAGAAGAAGAGCAAATGACCTTTGATGGAGCCGATTCGGTCTATAAAGTAAAGATCTTTGCTTTGACTAGCGCATCAGCCTGCTCCTCTGTCTTTGATTTTTTAGTTTATATATTTTTTGCTAATTTGGGGTTTTGTTTATTTAAACAAAAGAAAAATAAAGAAAAAATCTAACATAGATTTTTAAATAATTGTTTTTAAATTAATGAATGCGTGGAAGTGAATAGACAGAGGGCATGCGTTTCCCTGTGGTCTCGTCCACCTAACGCGCCATTATGCGCCTTTGAGCGTTGATTTTCTCCTTTTTTTTTTATTTCCTCATAGATAATTATATATGATCAATTGTTTTAAATTCTACTCATTTTTTTTTTAAAAGATAAAAGCCTCTCCTTGTTTAAATTTTGTCAACTCATAAGAAATAAACGCAATTTTTTACTAAATAATTTAATCCCTAATTTCTTCAATGCGTTTACAAAATGCACGTTTTGGCCAGCAAATGCATCATTAATGTTTTTTTTTTGACAAAAAAATACATAACTAATGCTCACAGATGCTAATTGTATTTCTTCAAGAAACAATCCCAAAATTACATAGGAAACCTCGTTTTCTTAGTAGAAGCTCTAAATCGTATATATCTACATGCTTTTGATTAATTGTTTGGAACCTTTGCAACAAAACATAAATCATATGCGAAAATATTATTATCACATATGCCACGAAAAATCTTCTAGTTTATCTTTACAGTTATTAATGTCACATACATTATAGATGATAAATGTGGATATATGTGCTTTGCGGTAATTAGTGCTAAGTCGAACTTCACAAAGAAAGATAATCCCAACAATTAGGTTAATGTTCACAAAAAAACAAAAAAAAAATAGGTTAAACACTTAATTGTATAGATATGGAGAAGAAGAGCTGTTTCACATGACACAGAGAAGAGTGAAGTTGTGTAAAGTGGGCATGATTACGCTACTTTACATCATTGAATATCCGTGTCCGAACCACTGACTGATCAGTGATGATCGTACGTACGTGGCTCCTCATCATTGCTCCAAACAAGCCACTTATCGCGTCTGGAGTTTACAGTTTTCAATTTTTTTGACGTCGATGTTCTCCAAAACAGAAACACGTGTTCTATAAGATAATGTAAATTAATTTAAATCCATTAGGAAATGTGTAAAGGAGAGAATGATGAGAGTGATGAATATATGCGAGGACTAGGCTGTTACCACCACCACCACCACCACCAAAAACAAAAACGCGTTTTGCTCATTCTCATGTGCCTCACAAATCTTCTTGCGACATTTACAACACTTCTTCAATGCATCATCCATCAATGCATTTGACTTCCACCACGTTCCTCTTTTTTTTTTTAAAAAAAAATAGCTCCAATAATCCAAGGATTAATCCTTTAGTTCCAATACATTTGATTACTAAAGTGTTGAAAGGTACTATAGGATAAACCACGCATTTTTTTTTATGTATATATAATAAAGATAAGATAAGACTTGACTTTGCAGTTTTCGTTTTCCAATCTTCAAAGTCATATCTTACCAACTCACATCTCAACTCCACTTTTTCATATAAAACGTCAACTATATTCGTCTTCAAGTTGTATATATATAAACACAGACACAAACACGCATGGAATATAGTAAAAAAATCGAGCATATATATATAGATATGGGAAGCCAAGGCATGAGTTCATCGAGTCCCTTGGTGGTGAAGAAATCACAAGTGGTTGTAGTGAAACCCTTCAAGGCAACACCTGAAGTCTCTCTTTCTCTCTCGACACTCGACAACGATCCATACATCGAGACCCTCGCCAAAACCATCTACGTCTACGCCCCACCACCATCCACCAAAGACGTCCATGACGACCCAGCCTCCCTTCTTCAGCAAGCTCTCTCTCATGCTCTTGTTTATTACTACCCTCTCGCCGGAAAACTTCACCGGCGATCCCTCGACCATATGCTAGAGTTGAGGTGCGCTCCGACAGAGGGAGTCCCATTTGTAAAGGCGAACACAGACTGCACTCTCTCTTCCCTCAACTACTTGGAGGACATTGACGCAGCCTTAAACCAACTCGTTCCTTGTGACGAAGCTGTGACCTCTGGTGGTTACAGCGCTCTGGCTGTGCAAATAACTATGTTTGCATGTGGAGGGATCACTATTGGAACGGCTCTCTCTCATTCCCTCTGTGATGGTTTTGGGGCGTCTCAGTTTTTCAAAGCCTTAACTGAGTTCGCCGCGGGAAAGACACAGCCCAGCACCATCCCCGTTTGGGACCGACACTGCCTCACCTCTAACAACTTTAAATTTAATTGTATGTATATCAACTAAATTATATCTTTGCTTATAGATTTACAGCATTAAAAGATCATTTTGTGTATATATGTAGGGGAAGTGGAGAAGGAACAAGCTCACAAGCTTGTTGATTTCGGGGAGGCTTGCTCTTCTATGGCTACTTCTCCATACACACCAACGCAGGACATGGTCTGTGAGATCCTCAACGTCACATCCCAAGACATCACTCTGCTCAAGAAGAAGATTGCGGAGGAGGCGACGACTCTGGAGATTCTTGCGGCCCATGTTTGGAGAGCAAGGTGCAGGGCCCTGAAGCTGAGTCCAGACGGGACAACTCTTTTTGGAATGGCCGTGGGTATACGCCGCATTGTGGAGCCACCGTTACGAGAAGGCTACTACGGAAACGCGTTCGTCAAAGCCAACGCAGTGATGAAGGCAGGAGAACTGAGCAGCTCACCGTTGTCTAGTGTGGTGAAGCTCATCAAAGAGGCTAAGAGAGCGGCATTGGAGAAGAGGTACGTGTGGGAGCAGCTAAAGGAAACAGAGAAAAGCCTGAAGATGAAGGCAACGTGTTTAGGAGGGAACGGAGCGTTCATGCTGCTGACTGATTGGAGGCAGCTTGGACTGCTAGACGAAGTTGATTTTGGGTATGGAGGATCAGTGAATATCATACCATTAGTGCCCAAATATCTGCCGGATCTTTGTATTTTCTTGCCGAGGAAGCATGGTGGCGTTAGGGTACTAGTCACGTTACCCAAACCTGCAATGGACAACTTGAAGGAACACATGAATCCCCTAAACTTTTAATTTATGGAATTATAAATCGAGTGTAATTCAAAATATTTATTTAATTATGAACTGGGAGTTGGGAAATACAAAGCATGATTGGTCCCTCTTGTTTGCTGCTTGTGATTAGTAAAAGTAACATTTTTAATAACCAATGATGTGGCACCACCTCAGCAACAACAAATATGAACTTATAGCGTTTTTAAAAAAAAAGAGAAGGTTGCTTTTGGGGATTTTGTGTATGCGTTGAGTGGGAAATTGGCGGCAGGATCATTGGGAAAGTACAGTTGGTGAAACGTGTGTTCCAAGTTAGCGACCACCATATTTCTTGGTGTAGAATATGTAGATGCCTCCTTTGATGAGTGGGGGTCTTTTGATCAGTTTTGAGAGCCATCTCACAAAGATCCAAACCGGAAGTGAGGACAAGTTTTCTTGTGTACCATCAATCTCTCTCAACAATGTCAAAGAACTAAATGGGCCCTTCATTTTTTTCATAATCTAAATGGGCCCTTCATTTTTTTCATAATCTAAATGGGCCCTTCATTTTTTTCATAATCTAAATGGGCCCTTCATTTCTTCATAATCTAATTGGGCCCATCATTTTTTCATAATCTAAATGGGTCTACAATAATGAGCCCAATACTCATAAGACGTGATCAACTCTAGGGTTTCAAGTTTTCTTGTGTACTCATCAATCTCTCTCATCGTTATGTCAACGTACTAAATGGGCCCTTCATTTTTTTTCATAATCTAAATGGGCCCTTCATTTTCCATAATCTAAATGGGCCCTTCATTTTTTCATAATCTAAATGGGTCTACAATAATGAGCCCCATACTCAGAAGACGTGATCAACTCTAGGGTTTTTAATTTTTCCTTTTGAGATATATAAGCGTAGAGAGAACCGTGAAGTGCCGCCGCAGAAGAAGAATCAGAAGTCGTCAGCTCCGGAACACCTGCAAACATGGTTTGTCCAAATTTCTCTTCCTTTTGCTCTCTGTCTGTGTTTTTATTCTGTTTCCCGTGAGTTCAGTGATTGCTCAGTTCTACATAGACATGGATTGTGTCCTAGGATAAATGATCACACTAGTTTGCCCCTATGTTCTAGTTTCGATTTCAGAGTCATGGGCACTATAACGTTTCAGGATCGAAATTTGGCTGCAATGTTCTGTTGTCTTTGAAAATTGAGCTGTTGTGGGGAATGTCCTTTTGACGAGGCTCTATCAAATGTGAAATTTTTTGTATTGATTGACTCGTATGGCTCTTTGGCGTGTGTTCCATATTGACATTTTTATGCTTTATTGTATATCTGCAGGCAAGAGGATTGAAGAAGCATCTAAAGAGGCTCAATGCCCCGAAACATTGGATGCTTGACAAACTTGGCGGTGCCTTCGTACGTTTTCTTTAATCTCAAACATGTGTGTTTCAACTTTGAAGACTATTCATTATTACATTTCCCTTTAACATATGGGTTCGTTTGTTTCTCGCAGGCCCCCAAGCCGTCTTCTGGACCTCACAAGTCGAGGGAGTGTCTTCCTCTTGTCCTGATCATCAGGAACAGGTTGAAGTACGCTCTGACATACCGTGAAGTGATCTCCATCCTGATGCAGAGGCATATCCAAGTTGATGGCAAAGTGAGGACTGACAAGACTTACCCTGCTGGCTTCATGGGTACGTTTCTTTTCTTTCTTTTTTTTCTGTTTGTGCCCTTTCGTTTCGTGTATTGTTCACTGGCCTAAGGTATGTTTTGATTTGAATAGATGTTGTATCGATCCCCAAGACGAACGAGAACTTCCGTCTTTTGTATGACACCAAGGGACGTTTCCGTCTCCACTCAATCAGGGATGAGGAAGCAAAGGTTTGCTCTTAGATCTTGATTATGTAGAGACAAAACACTATATAGAGTAATGACTGGATTCAGAAGGATAATGTATGCTTTGTTGCATGTTGCAGTTCAAGCTTTGCAAGGTTAGGACTATCCAGTTTGGGCAGAAAGGAATTCCTTACCTCAACACTTACGATGGTCGCACCATCCGTTACCCAGACCCATTCATCAAACCAAACGACACCATCAAGCTGGACCTTGAGGAGAACAAGATTGTGGAGTTCATCAAGTTCGACGTGGGCAACGTTGTGATGGTGACTGGAGGCAGAAACAGAGGGCGTGTTGGTGTGATTAAGAACCGTGAAAAGCATAAGGGAAGCTTTGAGACGATCCACATCCAGGACTCGACAGGACATGAGTTCGCCACAAGGTTGGGCAACGTCTTCACCATCGGCAAAGGAACCAAGCCGTGGGTGTCTCTTCCAAAGGGCAAAGGTATTAAGCTGACCATCATTGAGGAAGCCAGGAAGAGGCTTTCTGCACAACAAGCTGCTTAAATTTCATCAAGGCTTTTCCGTTTTACTCTTGTGTTATAGACTCGCTTCTTGCCTCAGTTTTGAGCTTTTTTTTTTCCTTTTTCATGTCGTTGGCTTGCAAAACCCCAGTTAAGAAACAGCTAAAAAATTCCAGTAGAGCGGTTTGTAATGTTTTGTATGGGAGAATTTTAAGTAATTTGTTTACTCTTTATATCAGTTGACTTTAAATAAATTAAAATCAAAAACGATGTACAAAGTCAACGAATCAGTATTCTGACAGCCTTGTTTGTGATTCGAGGTACTAGACGTTTCAGACAATAAAACTGTTTTTTAAAACTAATTTAGACATTCAACACGGAAAGTGAGTTTGATTTGTTAGTTGTAGTTATAAACAGGCTAATTAGCCGGACGTGATTAGTGGCTTGACTGGCTTCTCATGGACTCGGCAAAGTCAAGGTCTATACATAAGAAGACAAAACACCTCTTAGCTATGGTATGAACCACTCCTTTGGTTTGCATTCTTGTGTTTGTCCAGATATGGATTACTTGATTTGACATTATTAAGTGACCAAATGGATTAAGGGAGGATGTTATGTGGAGCTACAGGACAGATATATCAGCCGCCTTATACAAGTCAAACATTTGGGTGTTTTAACTACACACGCTTCACACTTGGTCACTGGTTTTATCCTTTATAATTGCCTTGCTTTTTCCTCTCTTATTATGTAGGTCATCAACATCATTCTCTTACTTTCTTGGAAACTTTCAATCCACAGTTAATAAGAAGAAGAAGAAGAAGAAGAAAGGAGTATCCCTAAGGTAACGATTGATGGGATCTTTCGACGGTCAAAGATGTGTCCCGAAATTCAAATCAGCAACTCCGTCGCCGGTCCCTCTCTCTTCCTCCTCGCCTTACTTCTATATGCCTCCTGGCCTTACTCAAGCAGACCTTCTAGACTCTCCCCTTCTCTTCACTTCCTCTAACGTATCTCCTTCTCTCTTTTCTCTTTAAACTATGATTCTTTACATTTTCTACCGACTCCTGACTTGTTCATATCTGTTCATCGTTCTTTGACAAATAATCCTAAACATTGTTCTGTCGAAATCCCTCACAAGCATCTAAATCTTTTCTTCTTGTTCTTTTTCCCCCTGAAATCGCAGACTTTGCCATCTCCAACGACAGGCACGTTCCCGGCGCAATCTCTGAACTGGAAGGACAACGGTTTGTTGCTCATCGACCGGAACAAAATCAAAGCTGAAGATGGGAAGGACCGGTTCGATTTTTCCCCCACTAACAACCACGCATCTCCTCACTTGCTCCTACCATCTGTATGACCCACTCTGCATTATTAACTTCTGGTTTATCTTTAAGACCATCCTGGTCCTGACCCACTCTGCATTTTCAGATGGTAGCTCAACCGGATGTACCCAAATCTGAGTCCCGGTCATCGCATACCGGTAACAAAACCTCTGATGATGGCTACAACTGGCGCAAATACGGGCAGAAACAAGTCAAAGGAAGCGAAAACCCGAGGAGTTACTTCAAATGCACTTACCCAAACTGCCTCACCAAGAAGAAAGTGGAGACCTCTCTTGTGAAGGGTCATATCATTGAGATTGTCTATAAAGGAAGCCACAACCATCCCAAACCCCAATTCGCAACGAGATCAGCTTCCACTGCAGCGACTAATGACGGCAAGCCCCATCAGAGTAGCAGTTTTGGAGACGGTCAAGAATTTGGTGAAGATGAAGCAGATGCCAAGAGATGGTAAAGACAGAGCCATAATTAACTAACTGAAATTGAAAAAAAGGGTGAAATAACGATGTGTGATTCGGATTGTTGTGAATGGGTTTATGCAGGAAAAGAGAAGAGACTGTGAAGGAGCCGAGAGTGGTGGTTCAGACAACAAGTGATATCGACATTCTCGACGATGGGTACAGATGGAGAAAGTATGGTCAGAAAGTTGTCAAGGGAAATCCTAATCCAAGGTCTGCTTCTTCTTTCTTCTCAATTGTCTTGAGTGTTAAGGAGGCTTGACCTAGGCTTATAAGTTTGAATCTGTGATGATGCAGGAGCTATTACAAGTGCACATTTACAGGATGTTGTGTGAGGAAGCAAGTGGAGAGAGCATTTCAAGACGCAAAGTCAGTGATCACCACTTACGAGGGAAAGCACAACCACCAAATCCCAATCCAAAGAAGATGCCACACCTCAATATGAGAGTTTTTTTGTCAATTTTTAAGTGTAAACAGAGACATAGAAAGGGGTTTCATATATAATTTCCGCTTATTACACGAACTTTAACTTATTTAGTTAATGATAAGATTAAACAGGGTTTACTATTCACAATCTGCAAAAGCACTTTCCAGAATTCAGACGTTTGTGGTAAATGATGTAAAAAACACACAAAGGCATACTTGCGAAGAGAGCAATAATTCAGTTTGTTATTAAAAAAGAGAGAAGTAAAAAAGCACATGCTATTAGCCGACACAATGAAGCAAAGCCAGCGAACGTGAAAGCCATTCACTTTTTCAGATCTCTCTGTCTCTGCATTTTGCGTCACTCTGACTTTGCCTGCAAAGTAGATCTGATGCAATGGCTTCTCCGCTTCTCCCGACTTCTACAGCTCCTGATCATCATCTCCCCAGCGGCGATCCGCCGTTGCTGACCTCTCTACGCGTCCTCGTGTCTCGCGTTCTAGCCTCCGTTCGTCACGCTTCCGCCGACGCAAGGCCCTGGACGGAGCTCGTTGACCGGTCAGCGTTTTCCCGGCCGCCATCTCTCACGGAGGCGGCGTCGCGAGTAAGGAAGAACTTTTCCTACTTCAGAGCCAATTACATAACCTTAGTGGCGATCTTGCTCGCCGCGTCTCTCCTCTCGCACCCTTTCGCTCTCTTCCTCCTCGCATCGCTGGCCGCTTCATGGCTTTTCCTATACGTTTTCCGTCCTTCGGATCAGCCGTTGGTGATCGGTGGTCGAACCTTCTCTGATCTGGAGACGCTAGGGATGCTCTGTCTTTGTACTGTGGTGGTGATGTTCATGACAAGCGTCGGATCGCTGTTGATGTCGACTCTGGCCCTTGGGATGATGGCGGTGGCCATCCACGGCGCGTTTCGTGCTCCGGAAGATTTGTTTCTTGAGGAACAAGAAGCCATTGGATCTGGTCTTTTTGCCTTCTTCAACCAAACCGCCTCAAACGCAGCTGTCGCTGCCATCGCCACCTCCACAATGTCACGCGTTCGAGCCTGAAATTATCAAACATACCATAATACCCCACTTCATTCCCGAAAAATACGTGATAAAATTATTCATATACGTTTTTCTTCACATCTGTATACAATTGAATTGTTTCACTCCTATCGTTTTGTCATAGTATTAATTTCCTTTTTTTGTCACTCGTTTTGTCTTGTTTGTTGCTTGACAATATGTAAAACACAAAATTAAGATTAATATATACACCATCAAAACGAGAAACGTAGCAACTCCTATGAGAGCAAAGGATTAACTATTTTTGTTTTTGTTTTTCTTTTGACACCAAAGTATAATTGGTTTAAACCCAAAACCATGAATGAAGAATAAGAATTACACAGGCTGCTCTTTTGTTAAGAGATCTCTCTGTCGTATTGACTGGTCTCTTCTGCAACCTTTGCCCACACATTGGCGATCTTCTCTGCATATCCAACCTGCAATTCCAAATACCGTCAAACTCTGTTTTCACAACTTCCTTCCTACACATTTCATCTCTTTTATTTCACAAATCCCACTCAGATTTCTCCACTCTGCTGCATACTGCCATTTTTCAAACAGTCACTCGATACCTCTAATCATAGCATCCATATCACTTCATTAACTTTTTTCCGTCCCATTCTTGTGATTTTACAACTTGATTCCGTAGCTAAACCATCTTTACTTAACACCCTCTCGCTAATTTTATGAAGAACATATTTCTATTTAATGAAGAAGAAAACTTTAATCCTCTAATAACAACGTACCTGGTTAACAACAAACCCTTTCATCATATTCAAGAAGTCTGCACGCCTTTCTCTGTCCAGCCTTTCAACCTCGGACCAGTTATTCTCCTGTCATGATAATAACATATTTACATAAGACTTCGAATCAGCATGATAATTTTGTTTTGTTTTGTTTTGTATAGGGGCGTGACTAAATGAATACCTTGATGCGCTCGTACTCCCTGATGGCAACATTTTTGGCATCTTCAGTGCCCTTGATGGTTTCTTTTATCTCTTCAATCTTCCTAATCCTTGACTTGTCACCGCCAAATACCTTAGACGATGCAGCTTCTAGCTTCTCTGCTCTTCCTTCCAATGAAGAAAGCTCAGATAGAAGCGTCTGCACTGTCAGTAAAGCACTAGATCTATCTGCAAATGCGCCCTGAACCGCCATCATCAGGCCAAGGTAATCATGGAGTGTGTCCTGACATCAAATAAGAGTAGTAGGCTCCTTAATGAAACTAAATCAGCTCGAATGAGACTACTACTAATATCTGCATCAGATCGAAGCTTACCAAATGCTTGACCGTCTGAGAATTCAGCTCTCGGTATAATCTGCTTGCTTTTACAGCTGCAGTGGCTAAATTCTTCATATCATTGGCACGAGCTCTTTGAGAATTGAATACAGCTTCCTCGTTCTCGAATTTCGTCAGCTTAATAAACGCTAATCCCATTTCCCCCATAGTCTCCCCCATGTCTTGCTGTGCCTTCACGAGTGTTTCAGCCTGCAAAAATAAAAATAAACCATGACAAATACTGACTGCTAAGTGATGCTTACAATGAAGTTAACAAGTATGGGATTCAACCTGCTGTGAAGCATTGATGATCTGCAGCTCAAGATCGTGCATTTTCTCCTTCTTCTCCAAAAATTCTTTATCTTCTTCCACAACGGCTGGTTTTGATCCACCCCAATCTTGAGAGACTGACTGTCTAAGCTCCTTGAACAATCTCAGCAGATCTCTACCTCCTCTAGCCGGCTGAGCCACCTCAACCGCAGAGGCTCCTCCGCCTTCGCCAAACAACTGTTTCGGCAGCTTCACAGCACCATCCAACATCCTAGATGCCACATCTGTGCTCGTCTGCAGCGGCAACTTCCCTTCCACCCGAAGAAAAACTTTCAACTCATCGCTGTTCCTGATCACAGGATGTGCAGCGAGCCTGCGCAAGTATTTCTCCAACGCAACTCTTCTCTGCTCCACGAACTCTTGCTTCTGCATCACTTGGCTCTCCACCACGCTCTTGTCTGGTCTCGGTGGGATGCAGAACCCTCTATACGACTCGGCCAATCTATCTGCCAACGTGACAACATCTCTGAATCTTCTTCGCACACTGAACTCTGATCCGCCGTACGCGGGGAGATTCGTTCTCGTCGTTATCTGGTAGGTGATGTAAGTGCTTCCTCCAGAAATCATTGAACTTGCGGTATCCTGCTCCTTCTGGGGGCTGGAAACAGTGATCTTGATGTGATCGGAGCTCGAAGACGACGGAGATCTAGAGAGTGAATCTGGTGACTGACTATGACGGCTGCCATCATCTGAGCCGTTGATCTCGCTGGCGGAGTTCTCATCGAAAGGACTGAAGATAACATCCGCGTAAGACGGAGGCTCGATGTAAGAGCTGTTGTCGCCGCCGTTTGGTTTGGAACGAGGGCTCCGAAAATCGCTGTAGGAGGGCGGCGCAAAGAGTGGATCGGAATCAGCCGGAGTGACGATAATTGGCGGCGGAGAGAGCGGATGGTGGGAGTCGGAGAGAGTTGACATGGCGCTGCGATATCCGGAGTTGGATTTGTCGCCGTTGACATCGCTCCTCGTCAATGGATCGCCATCTTCGCGGAGGAAGAGATTCTCCATCTCCTCCCTGGAAGCGTGGAGATGAGCTTCTTCGAATCCATCGTCATTCTCTGAGCCCATCATCTCCGAAAAATAAACACACAATAGAAATCTATGTACTCAAGCTAATTTTAGTAAGAAATTCACAGAAAAGTGGGCTTTTTCGAAATTGGAGAGCGAAATGAAAATTCCAAGAATGTGAAGGTAAAGCTGGTACGGTGGTCGTGAACCGCAATCATAAGCCAGAGTGGCTAAAACACGGCGGCGGGGCTCAGGTAAGTGACTGGATCGGTTGGATAAGTGAAGTCTGGTCAATGACAAAAAGAGTTTTATTCTATCGGGTCGCACATGTTAAAGACTATTGTAGTTGGGTTTTGACCCGGCCCGGACCTAATAGGCCCAATATCTAACTGAGTTTTTTTCTTCAACGTGATAGGCAAATATTTGCGTCCAAACGACCTGACTAGAGGTCAACTCAGGGATCCGAAATTGGGGTTGCCGGGTCCGACCCGTTTAGGATTCCATCGATTCTAGACTCTAGTCACTAGATTTCTCTCTCTCAAGAACGTAGTGTAAAGGAGTTTCCAATGGCGAGATGCTTAAAGCTTTAATTTTTATAGAAATGGGGGAAAGCGGATTAGGCTTTTGAGTAGTCTGATTTTCGAGTTCATCAGGTGCATTTGAAGTATTTATTTTTATCAGTATTATGATGATGTGAAGACATTTCTTTGTCTCTTGAGAGAAAAGTGAGCGGTTCTGTAGGTTGTAGAGAGTTTTATGATATCGCATCCAGTAATCAGGGGTTGGAAAATCGCATCCTTGAAGTAAAGAAATCATTGAAATTTCTGGGGGAGATTCTGCAGAACTGGGTATCTAAGATATAGCTACTGAAGAAGCTGAGGCAGCAGATGTCTCATGTTTGATCTAAGAAAGGTTCCTGCTTTCATGCTTCTGTGATGCCCAAGTGAAGCGCGGATAAAATAAAATTCAACTGATGGTGATGATGATGATGATAGAGCAGCAAAGATTTGGTTTTGAGTTGATAATTTTTCCAGCCGCTTTAGGGATATTTTAATTGGAAAATAGTAAAGATTCTGAGAATCCTAAAGCTTGAGGAGATTTGGTGTCCGAGGATGAGAAAAAACCAAAGAAAGGGTACTAAAGTGGGCCGGCAGGAGTTCACCTACATCTTTTGGAACAAGATTCAAATTTTAAAAGCAAAAACTGTTTGTTGTTTAGTGGTTACACCAAATCGTGTGTGCGGGTTAGACTAAAAGCTCTCTGTGACTCTGTCTATGACCAATTCAGCTCAACTGCCTATAAAAAGGTATCAACTTTCTCTTTCCCTCTCACAAGTCAGAATCGCAAAATGGAGCAACTGTGGTCGTTCTTTGTGTTGTTGGTTTTTGTAGCTTCACTTGTCAATTCAGAAGTTCACTTTCATGAGTTCATTGTGTGTTGACTACGTCCCTCCTTTTGTTGTTCCTTCCATTGTTACCCGCAATGATGCTCAACGTGGTTTTATTCTTTCGTGTGTTGGTTAGATCCAAGAGACGCCTGTGAAGAGGCTGTGCAGAGTTCATAACTCGATCACTGTCAACGGTCAGTTTCCAGGGCCAACCTTGGAGGTGAGAAACGGTGATTCCCTTGTCATCACTGCCATAAACAAAGCTGAGTACAACATCAGCCTCCACTGGTTACTCACTCACTCCCTTCTTGTACCATCAACTCAATGTTTGATAATCAAAAACACACTATCTATAAAATAAAGTCTGCTACAGGCATGGGATACGGCAGGTAAGGAATCCATGGGCGGATGGACCAGAATACATAACCCAATGCCCAATCAAACCTGGCGGGAGTTACACCTACAGGTTCAACATCGAAGAACAAGAGGGTACCTTGTGGTGGCATGCTCACAGCAGATGGCTGCGAGCCACCGTGTATGGAGCTTTAATCATCCGCCCTCCGCTCTCTTCTCCTCATTACCCTTTTCCGGTTCTTCCCAAGAGAGAGATTACCCTCCTCTTAGGGGAGTGGTGGGACAGAAACCCCATGGATGTTCTGAACTTGGCCCAGTTCACGGGAGCTGCACCAAACGTCTCAGACGCCTACACCATTAACGGTCAGCCTGGTGATTTCTACAGATGCTCCAGCCAAGGTACATCTGGTTTATGCTTCGCATACCTCAAAAAAGGTGTTACTTGTTAGTTTACTTAATGTTGTGTTGTCACAATGCAGAGACTTTGCGATTCCTGGTGGGATCAGGAGAGACCGTCCTCCTCAGAGTCATCAACTCTGGCATGAACCAAGAGCTCTTCTTTGCTGTTGCGAATCACAAACTGACAGTGGTTGCTGCGGATGCCTCCTACACAAAACCTTTCTCGACCAATTTCATAATGTTGGGTCCGGGTCAGACGACCGATGTGCTTCTAACCGCAGACCAACTACCAGCGCACTACTACATGGCGGCACACGCATACAACAGCGCCAACGCCCCCTTTGACAATACCACCACCACTGCAATCCTCCAGTACAAAGGTGCCCCCTGTGTTACTCTTCAAGGTAAATCACCGGCCGCACAACGGGCAATACCGGCGCAGCTTCCAGGATTCAACGACACAGCAACAGCAGCAGCGTTCACAGCGCAGATAAAGAGTCCATCGAAAGTGGAAGTTCCCTTCGAGATTGACGAGGACTTGTTTTTCACGGTGGGATTGGGACTGTTCAACTGCTCCACCCCAAACACGCAGAGGTGTCAAGGCCCTAACGGAACACGCTTCACCGCGAGCATCAACAACGTCTCTTTCGTCTTCCCCAGACGAAACTCCATCATGCAAGCCTATTACCAAGGCACTCCTGCCGGGGTTTTCACCACGGACTTCCCTCCTGTTCCTCCTCTCGCATTTGACTATACAGGAAACGTAAGCAGAGGGCTATGGCAGCCTAGCCGTGGAACAAAGGCCTACAAGCTGAAGTACAAGTCCAAGGTGCAGATCATACTGCAAGACACGAGCATCGTGACCACTGAGAATCACCCAATGCATCTCCACGGGTACGAGTTCTATGTAGTTGGGACAGGTGTTGGTAACTTCAACCCGAGCAAAGACACAGCCTCCTTCAACCTCCTCGACCCACCACGGAGAAACACAATTGGAACCCCTCCAGGCGGATGGGTAGCGATCAGATTCGTGGCGGACAATCCAGGAGTGTGGCTGATGCACTGTCACATCGACTCGCATATATTCTGGGGTCTGGCTATGGTCTTCTTAGTGGAGAACGGTGAGGGGCATTTGCAGTCTGTACAGTCTCCACCTTTGGACTTGCCTCAATGTTAATAATCTATGTACACAGTTGTCTATCATTTTTGGAAAATGTTTCTCCTTATGGGATTTTTTTGTTTCACAACGCATGCCACTCTTCTCGGATGAAAAAAGTTGAATCAAACATTTTCAGGACTTTCTCAATTTTGCACAAAAAATAAATGATGCACCAGCCGGGAATCGAACCCGGGTCTGTACCGTGGCAGGGTACTATTCTACCACTAGACCACTGGTGCCTGTATGACTGTAAGAATAAACATTTTTTACATAATCATAAAACCTCACCAGAAACAATAAATATTAGTACTCACTCTCTGCATTTTCAACTTTCAAGTCGACAGACCCAAACTTCGTTAACGTCGCCGCCATGGCCTCCGCGCTCGAGTGCTGGACCAATCGTGCTGCCGGCGGCTGCACCGACGACGAATTTGTGGACCAAGTTCTCATGTGCTCCCAGGACAGGTCTGAGTGCCTCACCGCTGCTCCGCGTTTCGATCAGACCTCCTCCGCTATGCAGAAGCGGTTTCAGCGTCTCGGCCGCAACGTCTCCGACGCGATCGCGTCACTCAAGAACTCTCTAAGCCTCGATTCCGTGCGGGACAACCAGAATGCAGCAGCCGGCGGCAGGAAGCTCGTGTGGGCCACTGTTGTGAGAAACCTTGCTAAAATGTATCCTGGTAGCCAGTTGCCGGAGAAGCTCGTCTCTAGTCTCAGGAAGCATTACGATTCTTTGCCTCTCAGGTAAACCAGATTCTCCCAAACGCTTCCGTTCGGCGATTCAATTAACGCTTAAGATATTGCGTCATTTCTACTCATTGGTTAAGCTAATTAAGCAATGTTTCTTCGTCTTCTAGGTTTCCTAATATTATGAATTCCCCTTGATTCAATAGCATTTTAGTAAGATAATACAGCTTAGATCTAGTTATTGTTGCTATATTTGGTAGAGCATGGAGTAATCTGGATAATTCTGCTTTTGTTCTGAACAGTTACAGTCAGAGTGGTTTTGATATGAAAGAGGTATTTGTACACATAAAACTCATTGAGCAAACTTCTGGAGATGACAATCCTGTGTTTGTGATTCAAGAGGTGTGTGATGAGGAGGAAGCTCTGGGTTCAGTGTTCAGGCTCACATTCGCTTGCACTTCTTCTCTTTCATGGTCAACCGTTTCAGGATCTCTTGAAAGTGCCTCGATTTGTTGTAAGAAGGTGCAGATCTTTGAGAAGAAAGGGTTGAATCTAGGAGTTGTTCTTGTTTTGGTTGAGCCCGGACAAGAAAAATTGTTCAAGATCAAAGTAGAGAATGCCCTTAAATCCGCGGTAAAGAAGCCCAAGTCGACGACCTCTGTGAAGCTCCCTTTTGGTCTCTGCGGCTGTCAAGAACAGAGCGCGGGTTTAGGGGAATTCGGGGATGTTGATGAAGAGTCCATTGATCAATGCTATAGACAAGAGTTTGAAAATCCGAATACTAGGATCCAGCTTCAAATGCCACCACCAAGCTCGTCGTTTTCTGTATCGGTAGATGAATGGCAGACCATCCAATCAGGCGGCGATGATATCGGGAAATGGCTACTGAGTTCAGATAATCTCGAGTTTGGTGATCAGTTAGGACCAAATTTCTTCAAAGGAGTTTACAGAGGCAAAAAGGTGGCCATTGAGAAGCTAAAAGGCTGCGATAAGGGGAACTCGTATGAGTTTGAGATCCGAAAAGATTTCTTGGAGCTGATGACATGTGGACACAAGAGCATTCTGCAGTTTTATGGTGTCTGCATCGACGAAAATCATGGACTATGCGTGGTAACAAAACTGATGCAAGGTGGATCACTCCGTGAACTGGTGTTGAAGAAAAAGAAGATTCAGACCAAGGATATATTTCGAATTGCTGTTGACGTAGCGGAAGGGGTGAAGCTCATGAACGATCATGGTGTCGCATTTAGAGACCTCAACACACAGAGAATACTTTTAGATAAGCAGGGAAACGCCTGTTTGGGTGATATGGGAATAGTCACCGCATGCAAGAGTGTCAACGAGGCCATGGAGTACGAAACAGATGGCTATCGATGGCTTGCACCCGAGGTCTGTATTTCTCTGACGCTTTTTCTTACATAGTCCTAGTTCAGTGGTTTGCTTCAGGATTATGCTTTGCCATTATTACCTCATCGTATATGATCTGTAAGCCAATGATACAGACATGATTCATCCTTACATTTACTGAGCATGATGCCTAATGTTCTCCTTGTCCAATTATGAAAACAAGTTGTAGAGTTTATTGGCAAAGCAGTTTCTTGACTGCAGTTTGTGAAATGGTTGGCAACAGATAATCGCGGGAGACCCGGAGAAGACGAGAGAGAGCTGGATGAGCAACGCATATAGCTTTGGGATAGTACTCTGGGAGATGGTGACAGGGGAGGAGGCGTATGGGTCTTGCTCGCCAGTGCAGGCGGCGGTTGGGATTGCAGCGTGCGGGCTGAGACCGGAGATCCCAAAGGATTGCCCTCAGGTCCTCAGATATCTTATGACCAAATGCTGGAACAGTTGCCCCTCCACACGCCCTAACTTCTCTCATATCCACTGCGTCTTGCTCCGTGACATCTCACGGTAATTAAGACCAACTCACTCCTCCCATCTCCACTGTTTCCACGAATTGGAACTGTGGCTTTCTTTTTTTTTTTTTTTGTGAAGAAATCTGTAGCTGCCACAATGTCACGCGTTCGAGCCTGAGATTATGAAACAAAACTATACTACACCGCATTTCCGAAAAATGTGATGAAATTATTCAAATACGTTTTCTTCAATATTTGTATACAGTTAAATTTTTAGTAAAATAGTAACCATTAATTTGTCACTCCTTTCGTTTTGTCTTATGCTTCGGGTAACATTATTTCTTTTGAACAAACGTTTACGTTTTACTGCTCATGAAAGCCATATACTTACAAACGGATAAAAAACAAATTATGTTATGAGCGAGTGTATACGAAGCTTTCAAAGGGGTATGAAACGTTTGACCTACGTATGCGTTTACGTTTTCATGCAAATCTTACTATTAGGAATCAATCTATTTAATACGTGGCTCATATACACAGATCAATAAGTAGGGCAACTTAGCTACTATTGCTCTTTGTTTTTCTTATCAACAACACAGGACTCTATTATCATGGACATGAGGCCGATGGAAATCGAAAAGATAGAGAACAACAATATTAGGTGTTTCAATATTGTTAGTGGCGGCCATAACTCTCTAATCAACCTTGCGGATTTGAGGGCCGCTTTCTTCTCATTGAACATGTTGTTTACCGGTGACGAGATCAAGCTTCTAATGGAGAATTTGGATGCCGATCGTGATGGGTTAATCAGCGAGCTTGAGTTCCTGAGTTGCCTCCGTCCTAAGTGCGGCAAAGAAGGTGTGTTGAAAGCCTTTGACACCTTCAATTCTGACAAAGCTGGATACTTGAGTGTTACTCAAGCACACAAAGCTCTGTCAAGTCTTGGAGTCGAAATCTCTCTGGCAGACACAAAAACTCTAGCATTCGTCCGGTTCTGCGTTGGTGACGTTAGAATCGACTTCGATTTGTTCTACAGAATGACATCCTACGCTGCGCTCTCTCTTCTCTTGTATCGTCCGAGTCCTAATGTGGCAGTGTTACCAATTCTAGGGTCTGGCATTTTCGCATCTTTCCTTAACTGCATGCGAGATTGGTGATGCAGCACTTGTGGAGGCAACTCAACGGGCACTCTCGAGCCTTTTAAGTTCTTGCTGGCTTTTTTGTTTCTTTCTTCCTTGTTTTAAGTTCTTGCGAGATTTCGTTTCATTCTTATTATCTCTATTGAAGTCGCTTGCGACCTAGATGAGATTGCTGTTTTTTTTCTTTTCAAATAAAATTAATAAATCGAGTTTACTAATTAATGTCAATTCCTTGACTCGATATCCATCCTTTTGAATAACGTTTTCAACAAGTAAACTGCTTGATTCAATCTCGGATCATTTAACCTAAATAAAGATGGGCTCCACTGCATCTAGAAAGCTGACAAGAGAAAGAAGGGTTTGGTGTATATTTTGGTTAGAGGGTTTCAGCTAACATTGGTGACCCATTTGGGCCTCTTTGTAAGCCCACTTTCGGCTTTACACTTTACTTTTACTTTGTCAATGGGCTCAATTTCTTCCGTACATCGTATACCTTGACCAAAATGAGTGATCTGTTAAACGGGGAAAAAAAATATACAGGTATAACTTCAAATTAGAACTGTTCAAAATGGCATAAAATAACAATTGTCTATGTTCTCACAAGTATAAGTATGTTCGTTTCAATTTTATAGTTGCTAACGACCAAGAAAAAGAAACTAAGTCAAAGTTTGCTGGGTCAATTTATAGAGGGAAAGACAGTAATGTATCGTGCATTGCAAATGGTGTCAATATTTTAATTAAAATTGCAATTTACATTTTCCAACTTTCTATGGTTTTAACTTAATTATATAAGAAAAGGCGAAACGTCCTAAAGCGAAAACATTTTCCTGAAGTTTATTTTGAGCAACTTGTGATTGTAACTCAAATAACGTCAGAAAAACAAAAGAAAAATGAAGAAGGTGGGATATAAAAAGGAGCAGACATTGATTTGTCTTCGTCTCTGAACGACGACTTGAACTGCTCCAACAAAAACAAATGATGAGTTCTGATCAACGGTGGAGATTGCTCCGAACAGCAATCACCATCCTCTTCCTTCTTCCTCACAATCTCACGGTTGGTCTCTGTTTCAGCACCGAAGGTACTTTTTTTCTTTTGTCTCATCCTTCTCTGAGTCTATTCAACTGTTGATGGATGGAGAATCGGGTGGTGTTTTGCAGCATTGGCGCTGATGAAATTCAAAGAGAGAATAGAGAGAGACCCGTTTGGAGCTCTGTTGAATTGGGGAGAGCTTCCTCATTGTTCTTGGTCTGGTGTTGTCTGTTCACATGGAAGAGTTGTCATCTTGTAAGTTCATCCAAATCCTTGATAAAGATGTGATTCCTCTTTCTCAGCTTTATTTATTTGATGTCTTCTTGTGTAATCGGATAACACGTAGAAATCTAAGAGATCTCTCCCTGCAAGGAACACTAGCTCCTGAACTCGGAAACCTAACTCACTTGAAATCTCTGTAAGTAAAACGTTTCTTCTTTTTTTTCCAACACTCCCTCAAAACTATACATATACATCTACAACTGCTTTGTTCTTGTGTGGGGTTTTGCAGTATCCTGAGAAACAATTCATTTTCCGGGAACGTACCTGAAGAGGTAACAAAACTGCAGGAGCTTGAGATCTTGGATTTGTGTGACAACAACTTTGGCCAACCATTCCTATCCGGTCGCAGGCTGCTTCAGATAGCTCCCTCTGGCCAGACTCCAGGCATCGATGAAGCTCCTCCTCCTCCTCCATTACCTTCTCCTCCTCCTCCGTCGCCTACAGAACAATCCTCCGTAGATTTCTTTTTCCCTCCTCCTCCTCCGCAGATTAGAGGTGCAAGCCCTCCCGCTGGGGATCCAGCCAGAATCACAAACCCGCCTCCAGCTCTGTCTCTACCAGTTCCACCTCCACCTCTGTCTCCACCAGTTCCACCTCCAGATCAGCCTCCATCGCAGCCTCCACCGGTTACTACCACTCGAGCTCTGCGTCCTGCTACCAAGAAAAAGAAAGTTAGCCTTTTTATAATAGTTGGAGTGCTCGTAGGTGTATTAGGCCTCATGGCCGCATTGATGGCCTTCTTCCTTCTCCGGAAGAAAAAGGTCAAAATGATAAAGCCATGGACAGCTGCTAGGAGCAGTGGCCAGCTTCAATCTGTTGTTATCACAGGTACCACGTTTTCTTCGCTCACTGTGTTATCTTTACTCTATATTCAGTATTCAATAACATAGCTTTATTGCTGAGCGGGCTTACTCTACTTATTGGGATCTCATGAAGGTGTTCCTAAGCTGAAGCTATCAGAACTTGAAACTGCCTGCGAAGATTTCAGTAACATCATAGGCTCCAGATCCTCAGACGCCATCATTTACAAAGGAACTCTCTCCACCGGCTCTGAGATTGCTGTTCTATCAGTCGCATCTGGATCCCTCCACGACTGGTCATCGGATCTCGAAACACATTTCAACGAAAAGGTATCATCTTTCTCCTCTTCAATAAAAACCACAGCTTTTCACAGATATATAACCCTGCAACGCAGGTACAGAGGTTATCTCAAGTGGACCACAAGAACTTCCTGAAGGTAATCGGATATTGCCATGAAGACGAGCCCTTTAACCGGATGCTGGTTTTCGAGTACGCTCCTTACGGATGCCTCTTCGAGCATCTGCACGGTCAGTGATCTCATCTCCTTGAGAAACTTATTCCACAGACTCACTCAGTCCCATCCTTGAGCATCTGTATGTTGTTGCAGAGCAAGACGCAGAGCAGCACTTGGACTGGCCAAAGAGACTGAGAATCGCAATGGGAATAGCTTACTGTGTGGAACACATGCAAAACCTCAACCCTAAACCCATCTCCCCTACTAACCTCAACTCCTCTTGCGTCTACTTGACAACGGATTACGCAGCCAAAGTCGCTGACTTTACTTTCCTCAGCTCCACACCAATTGATCCAAAGACCGACTACGTCTTCAGCTTTGGCGCTATTCTGCACGAGATCATCACCGGAAAGATCCCGGATCCGGATTCTCCGCCCCGCGAAACCAAGCCCGCGAGAGAAGTTGTGGATCCGACCCTGGAGAGCTTCGACGAGAGTGTCCTGGAGAAGGTGTGGGGAGTGGTTTCGGAGTGTTTGAATCAGAGGCCGGAGATGAAGGAAGTGGTGGCTAAGCTGAGAGAGATCACCGGAATAACGGCGGAAGCAGCGTTGCCAAGGCTATCTCCGGCGTGGTGGGCGGAGCTGGAGATCATATCCACTGAAGGAACCTAAAGTGTGTATATAGACGGAGACCATCTTATTTTTGTTCACTCTGCAAAACTGAAGATTCCACATTGTGTTTCAAATTAAACTAATAAGAATCTCAAGTCATTCATCTCTCAAAAGATAAGCGGGATATGTACAAGTTAAAATGAGTCGTTTGATTGAGAGACTTTTAGGAGAAACTGCTGTGTTGTGATGTCTAAAATTGTGTTTCCCTATAATCTCAGGGATTCACCCTTAAACGACATGAAGTTCAGCTATGATTTCTACAAACGACAAACATGTAGTACCTCACCCACTCTGAGATGGGCCTACTCGTTTTTAGGCCCATATGTCAAATGATTAATGTGGATGTTTCATTAATGGGTTCAAATAAAATTATAACTTTCATTTCATTCTCAACGAAGAAACAATAAGCGCTTATATAATGCTTACGAACTAAATATAATGCTGAATAACTTGAAAACATAGGATGATTTTTTTTTAACCCTAGCCCCACTAATAGATAAGTGAAGGTTAAACGCTCAAAAGTCCAAAAACTCGAACAATTTAATCTGAATAAGAATTTTTTAAAAAAACTAATACTATTTATTTTCTTGTGATGTTTTGTATGTGGCTATGTGCGTCCTTAGTTATATTCGTGTTCGAGAAAAGAGAAAACAAATCGGACAAAAACAAGAATAGTTAGAATACGTAGTTGCGTATGCATGCCAATCATTATTTATATAGCCGTTTTTTTAACTCTCTATATATACAACCGTTTTCAACAATTATTAAATTCAGTATTGGCACTTTCTATATTAACAAAAAACAACCAATAAACGTTGAGAAAGGGAAAGAAACTCTAATAAAACACGCACTAATGTAATTATGTGTTGTTGAACATTAATTCGTTCAGGTAATAACTTTTTTTCCAAAACTCGAAATCATTTAATTTTTTTTTTCATTCTTCAAAAGAAAGATAACACACTTAGCACAATTCAACTAGAAGCATAAACCACATACACATTACTGTATACTGCTTTGATTAAAAAAAAAAATTCTGTATCAAAAGAAACACATGAAATTTGGGTGCATGAGGGTAGTCAAATCAGACGATCCATTTTCTTCTTCAGCCTCTCTATCTCCGCTTTGTACACCTCAATCTCACCTATTAATTAAATAGCATTGTAATGATTATTATGTCAATTCCAAATATATATCTAGTTAAATGTCATATACCTTGTTTGGAGATAAAACGTTCGAGCCAAGCAGACATACACTCCTTAATCTCCCTTTGCTCACTCTCTAGACATCGCTTCTGCTCACTCGCTATCTCTACTTGGGAACGCAACACACTCACCTGCCTCTGTATATATAATATGTTTATGATGGAATAATGTGTGTATATACAGATCAATTTAAGAAGAATGAAGTAAGAGAATCTATATATACTTGGAGCTCCTTGGATTTCTTCACTAAATCATCAACATATTGAAGCTTCTTCAACCTTGACTTCTGAGCCGCAACACGGTTTGAAACGATGCTACACATATAATTGCATATGTATGGACACCAAAATTAACTTAGCTAGGGTTGACACATATGTATATATATAATCGCAAGATCATAATTTAAAATAATAAAATTATGTAACGAACCGTTTGAGCTTCTTAGGGTCGATGCCAGGGTCAATATTCTGACGCAGACGAATGGTGAAGCCAGGCTCTACTTCATAGTTGACGTAACCAGCTGCTTTCTTCTCTTCCTCTTGGCTACCACTATTGGGCACTTGAAACAACGTCGGCACGGGGAAGCTCGGCTCGGACATGGAGTTATTGTTGTTGCAATTATACTAAATGAAGACAAGAAAGTGTGCAAACCTTCTATAATGTGATCAGTGTACTGTCGAGTTTTATTTTTATAGTGAGTTAAACACATGTTAATTACCTCTTTGCCCT
Organism: Thlaspi arvense; assembly: GCA_911865555.2. Taxonomy (NCBI): domain Eukaryota; kingdom Viridiplantae; phylum Streptophyta; class Magnoliopsida; order Brassicales; family Brassicaceae; genus Thlaspi; species Thlaspi arvense. The sequence goes on along the minus strand of OU466862.2, from coordinate 67,655,536 downwards.
TCCAAATTAGGACTTTCTATTACTTACGACAGTAATTACGAGAACATATTTGACCAATGCATTATCGTCACTTGTCAAATTTAAAACTTTCATTATTATCCATAATACACACAAATGAACAAATTGTGAATGGTACTAACTGATTATTACCATAACGACTAGTAATAATGCATCGGTCAAAGCGAAGGTGTACGTAGCAGCATTTTTTCTAAACTACGTACGTACCAATTTCAATGTTTTATATTTCAAAATCTTAAAATTCCAAAAAAGACAACACAATTTGCTTTAAATTTCTTTAGAAAGGGTTCAAAATGATTTATTTTGAAAATTTAAAATAGTATATATATATATATATATATATTTTTTTTTTTCAAAAAATGCTTATGTGGATCGTAAATCGAGTGCAATGCAATGTATCTAGCAAGAAACAAGTGAAGAGTTTTTGTCAAAAAAAAAAAAAACCAAGTGAAGAGAAACATATTGGTCAGTAAAATAAAATCAATTAAATGTAAATTAATCAATCCATTACCCATGTGTATATTGTTAATTATGGCTAATATCATGAATGTTGGTGTGGTGTTTTCCAGAGAAAGGAAAAATTAAAGTAACGTTCAAATCTATAAACATATTACATAAAATGATCGGTGAAACGAATGTCCTCCACAAAAGTAATGTATAGCTAAGTTTCGTGTATGGCAGAATAATAATGTCCCTACGGTACATGTTATTCCTAATTAAAGTAAGTTCATGTGACGTGTGCTACAAAAGCGTATTTTTTTGTAAACTACTAAAAGTCTACTTTAACAAAAGAAATAGTATGAAGTCTATAAATTAAAGAATACTATAATTCTACAAGGAATAGACAATGTAGTTATGTACATAGAAAGATCGTTAAGTAGTTTCACCGAACTTTCATTGATTGTACACGCAGTTAAAAAAGAGCACAATGTTTCCTAGACGGATCGATGAATTTATCTAATTTCAGAGAACTTTCGACTTATTAGAACGTATATGATGATGATGGAACGTAATGGATGACATGGACATGATGAGCTCCATGTGACACTTTAGTGCTGAGGTACCAAAGCAATAACGCTTTTCTGCTTATTTTATTTGTTTTAATGAGAATAGTTGCCAAGTAACTTCACTATACAATCATTATTATTTAACAAGTTTGGACCATTGCATTGAAGCTTCACATTAAAAGATTACATATAATAAAATCCATAGACCCAAGAGTCATTTGTACTTTGGGTCTTTAAAAATATATATATAAGATATAAACAAGCCCAAATCTCAAGAATCTTATAATTCATTTCACTTATATCGACAAAGCTTCCTATCTACACCTCAGTGCCACGAAACTTCTATCTCACAAAGAGCTTCTCTTACACACTTTTGTCCCTTTATAAAGCGCGCCAAGCCTCTGTTCTATCACAAAAGCTGAATTAACTACCAAATCCGTCTTCCCCAATTCTCATTATTTATCTTTTTTTTCTTAGGCTGCAAAGATGTTGGACATCGCGTTTGAATTGATCGGAGAAGCCACTTCGAACTCGCTTCTCATGTTCTGTTTCTGCAACCTCATTATAGTCATAATCCTCACTGGATCATCGAAACCCGGTTCCATGGATTCACAAGCTTCCACATTTACTACCCCCGTGAGCTTCACTATGTGCAACCTTGCTTCTGACGATCATGATTTTGGTGATGATGATGGTGATAAAGAGATGATTGTAGTTGATGCTTCATCTGCAGAAGATGAGTCGTTGATCGATGCCTCAAGCAGTATTTCTGACGAAGACGAGGACAAAGAAGACAGCCAGTATTGTGATGATCATGAGGATAAGGATGATGATGATGAGGATGATGAGAGCAATGCGGCTGATGTGGAAGATGAGAAAGGAGACGATGACTTGAGAAGGAGGGCAGAAGATTTTATAGCAAAAATTAACAATGAATGGAGGCACGACAAACTCAGGGCTTTGAATTTAGTTTATTGATTTTATCAAACGAATGAATGTATCGTTTAAAGTTTTAACCGTTTGTATGGATTTTGACACAACACTTTTTTTTTTACCTATGTGTAACTTTCTCTCGTTTTCTGGGAAACCAAACGGAACTAAAACAACGGAGGAGCGAAGATCAAAGAAGGGCTGTAGAGTAAAGAGATGAAATTGAATGAAATGCGAAAGTGTGTACACACGCGAATATTCCACGTCAGCAAAATCAGTTACGGGCGTTGGAGTCAACTAGTCATACCGTATACGCGCCTGTATTTGCCACGTGGCCGTACTTTTCAACTTCAGCCGAAACGCAACGGTTTCTGTAACGTTAATGAGCCAGGCTTTAAGAAGCCTTACTATCATTTTTAACTTGGTTAGTAACGAAGATAGCCTTGGATCCAAACAGTCCTCGAGTAAGCTCGTCAATCGAATAACGGCCACATGAAGAATACCCCATCAGCCGGAAAAGAAAATGGCGGTGATTTCTCTTTTCTCCAAGTAGAAGAATAGAAGACGATCACTCAGAGTTTAAAAACGGCAGGTAGTTATAAACGGGAAGTCTAGAAAAGACAAACGGCACAGCGTGTAATATCGAGTAGATCACAAATAGTACGTTGGAGAAATCAGACACAACAGTCTTTTTTTTCTACTGATTAGCAAAAGCAACCGCTTCTTTTTCTGTTTACCAAGAAGAAGAAGAGATACAAAATTTCAAAATCTGCTCTCCCTTCAGATCCCATGCTCACAGAGATTCATCAATCGATCTTTCAAGAAATAAAATTCGCAGCAACTTTATCTGAGAAAAAGTCTCTGATCAATTTCAGCAATCACCATGTCAAACCATCCTGAATCTTCGGACTCGTAAGTACCAAGATCTCAGATTTTCGTTTTCCAATCATAAAGTTTCGATCTTTTACTGGAGGTTTTTGATCAGGGTTTAAAAGCTGCTGAGTTTTGATTATTCTCTCTTGTTTTTACGGAAAATCGAATGTTTCAGTAAATCCGAAGAAGGATTTCAGTACTGCTGTTCTCGAGAGGAACAAGTCTCCAAACCGACTTATTGTCGACAAAGCCATTAACGATGACATCTCTCTCGTCTCTCTTCATTCTCATCAAGGTTTGATTTTTACTTCGATTTTTATAAATATTGTAAATTCTGTATTGCTGGAATCGGAAATCTCTGGGTTTAGTACTAGGTTGTGCTATGCGAGAAGAGAGAATGTTGGTTTCGATTGACGATTGTTACCAAATTAGGCCGATGGATTATTACGAGATTATACTTTTTCTCTCTTGTTTATAATTTAGTCTTAGTGATTCTTTGTCGTGATATTCCAGGGTTTTGCTGCTCCAAAAGAAGCACAGAGTAAGGCTGCAGAGTTCAATCAAGCATTCATCATGTTCTCATAGGGTTGACATTGATTTTGAGACGGAGCCCATTGGAACTGGAAAAGATGACAGACAGATCTTTTTCAGGGACATCTGGCTCTCTAACAAAGAAGTTGCCGAGGTACATAGATGCTGCAATACATAAAAAGATAAGAGATGTTGTCATTGGGAGGGATGTCAAATTCTCTGTTTCGTGTTTTCAGGTTGTGCAAGCTACTGTTCTTCCTGACATGTATCAAGCAATCACCAAAGGGCATGACCATGTCTCCACCCGGTGTGAAAGATGCTTACTGTTTGCTCAATTTCGGAGACAGTATCACGACTGATCACATCTCACCAGGACAGTCACGCGGCTAAGTACTTGATGGAGCTTGGTGTGGACAGAAGAGACTTCAACTCTTACGGGAGTCGCCGTGGTTATGATGAGATTATGGCGAGAGGAACTTTCGTATTGTCAACAAACAATTGAAAGGAGAAGTTGGTCCCAAAACAGTTCACATTCCCAGTGGAGAGGAGCTTTCTGTTTTCGATGCTTCCATGGTATAAATCCCACACTCTTTCTTCATCTTTTCTAAAACCTTTAAGTCGAGTCTCTCTGGTTTGGTCGATCGGAAATAGAATAACAGTTTCGTAGCTTTGCTCTTATCAAATTATTCTCTTTGTTGCGTTTTACCAGAAATACAGGAACAAGGGAGGCGACACAATCATTTTGGCTGGTGCTGAATATGGAAGTGCAAGTTCTCGTGATTGGGCTGCTAAGGGTCCAATGCTTTTCTGGTACATTTTCTGCTTTAAATGCTTTGGTCTCGTATTTGAAAAACACAATCATTTACATAAATTTGCTGTTTCAAAGTGCTTTGAGCGAATTCACCGAAGCAATCTGATGGGAATGGGAATCATACATTTGTGCTTCAATACACGAGAAGATGTAAGAAAATCAGAGCCATCTCTCGATGATTTTACTTTCGCTTCTTTTTCATCTTGATTTTGTTAGCTATAGAAACCGGACTGATAAAAGAGGAAATTTGAAATGGCAGGTGAAGTTAGCTTCTACTCACTAAGCAAGAGATGCCAAACTCTAAAAAAAAGATATGTTTTCTATTCCTTCTTTCTTTTGTTCATATGCATTAAATTTTAAATTTAGTTTTAAATTGATTAGATTTACATTAGTTTCAATAGTTATGTGAAACTAATCGGACATGACATCCAGCCATTTAAATTCATTTGGTCGTTAGAGATTGCTTATGTCCAATTTGTATCCACAACTAACGTAGATTAATCGGTTTATTTTAGGAAAAAAGATGTTAGTAATAATAATTGCCCCTCTAAATGATATTTGAATCTAATCCGTTGTCGTTTTTGTATTATTTTAGGTTCAAGTTTTTTTTACAAAATGAAATTCAAGAAGCAAGAAATATCGAGCGAATGAAACTTAAAAAAAAAGATAAGTATTTTTTTTTAATTTTCTTTTTTATTTATATTCATTAAAATCTAAATTAATTTAAAATCGATTAGATTTACATTAGTTCTGTGAAACTAACCGGACATGGTATCCATCCATTTGAATTCATTTGATCGTTAGAGATTACTTATTTCTAATTTGTATCCACGACTAATGCAGATCAATCGGTTTTTTTATTAGGAATGAAAATGCTAAGAATAATAATTGCCACACTTAATGAAATTTTAATCTAATCCATTGTTGTTTTGTATTATTTTAGGTTAAAGCATTTCTTACAAAATGAATTTCAGAAAGCTAAGGGATACCAAGATAAGGAAACTTGAAAAAAAGATAAGTATTCTATTCTTTAAATTTATATTTGTATTCATCCACGTTAAAATTAGTTTAAAATTGATTATATTTATATTAGTTGTGGAACTAACCTGACATAGTATCCAGCCAGTTAAATTTATTTAATTGTTAGAGATTATCTATATTCCATTTGTTTTTACACCTAATGTAAATCAGTCAGTTTTTTTGTTAAATAATAAAAAATAATAATAATCATAATAATAATTGCAACACTAAATAAAATTTGAATCTAACTCAACATGGAATTTGATGTTTTTTAATTGTTCCAGGTTAAAACTTTTTCAACAAACACATCATGCAAATGCAAAGAAAAGAAAAAAAACTTTTAACCGTTTGTATGGATTTAACACTTTTTTTTACCTATTAACTTTGTAACATAATTTTTTCAAGGTGAAATTGTTTGTATTTGGCTCAAAAATACATTACTCCTAAGATTTCCGTATAAATGTAGTGAAGAAACGAACATTAGTAGTTAGTTTTTACCTGTATTTAGCCAACGGCCTTGTTGTTTAAACACCGTCGTTTTGTAACTGCGCTATCTAAATTTGCGCCATCTAAATTTCCAGAAACAAAAGAGAAAAGCAAAATGATCGCGAATTTGTTTCGTTCTGATTGATTTTTTCCTGCGGATTCCTGACACAGTAATGGATCCGGAATCAATGGATATATTTGCAGAAGAAGATACCTCCGTTGAGGAATTCGACATCGATTTTGAATTCGACGCCCCTCGGTTCTATGATTTCTCAAAACCAGAGCTCGATTCAGAAACAGAGGAAACAGAGCTCTGGTTTGAATTAGCTGGAAATTATCCTCCTTCGCGTAAGTTCTGCATCTCTTTTTTTTAATCTTCATATTTGGGGAATTTTTTTTGTCTCCTGATTAATGATTATGCCTTTTTCTCTCAGCATTTAGCCTTGATTTGAGCTGTAGATTCGAGGACAAACATCTCAAGATCACCAAACCCATCTCAGAAAAATACAACGGTATTATATGCAATTCCTGTATTTGCTCTGTTTTCTTGCAACTCAAGGTCTTGTTTGATGGTGATCAGGGTTCGCATATTACGACCAATCTGCTAAAGATATTCCCAAGGCCACACAAAAGTCTAAAGCCAAACCCTTTTTAAGAAAAAACTCAACTTTGACGAAACCCACTGCTTCTTTGTTAGCAAGACAGAACAAACCTCTTGACATCTACTCTGTTCAACTTCTCACAAGGTATATAGCATGTTTCCTCTTGATCAGTCTTTTGTTATTAGCTTCAACTGATTTGAATGTTGTGTAGATGTCAGAGATCATTAGGGAAGTTCGATGATAAGCTCTTATTCTCTATGCCTCACATTCAAGATACCAAGAGACAAAAACTTGAATCCGGCTTCTTGCGCAAGGTCTTTACTTACTGCTCTATCATCTTCAAACCCATTTTGTTTTGGGGGATTAATGCTATTAAGCTTTTGTTAATTAGGTGTCGCGGCTGGACCAAACTCCTTTTGTACATAAGATTCCAAGAAAGGTAAGGCACTTGAGATTTTAGACATTCATGGTATCATCTTCTTGTATATTTATGTATTTGTTGTGTTCACAGGGATCCAAAGTCACTGTTCCAAAGGAACCTAACCTCAAGACTGCCCAAAGGGCTGCAGGACACCGGTAAGGACTCTCTGACAAGTTTTGCTTTATTGGCATGTTTATTACCTCTCTGCAATGAATCTCTTTCAGGTTTAAGGCTAATTCAGCACCCGAGCAGATAGCGAAATTCAGCTCTACGATGAATAAAAAGATTCAAGAAAGTTCTTCAACACCTTTGCCTAGAAGGATTACGCATCGCTCTCAAGATTTTCAGGTCTAAATCTTCTAAAGAACATTTTTGAAACTCTGTGTCAAACCACAATGTTAACAGCATTCTGTTATCATTTTTGTGATTGTTGTCTAGGCATTTCATCTGAGGACATCTCCTAGAGCGAGGGAACGCTCTTTCAGTGTAAGTCTAAAAACTCGTTACACAAAACCGTCTGTTGATCTCTCATCTCTCCAGCTACATACAGTGATGCTTCTCATATTGCAGGCTAGAACTGCACCCACTGATGATCCTACACTCTCTTTAACGTTAGTCCATGAATCTTTTATAAATTCCATTCCTTTAGTCCTTCTTCTCTTGCATTGACTCAAACAAGAATCAAGACTCGCCAGATTGTGCAGATCAAAGTCCGTTAGTTCCACAAAAGGTAGGAAAGTCAAGGAATCTCGCAGCTCAAGGACAAGCTGTCAAGTTTATGAACCTAAGATTTGCCCTCTATACTCAAAGGTGATGCAGTGACTTTCATCCCTCCATTAGAACTAGAATCCATGAAAGGTCTTTAACAAAAAAAGGTCTCCTCTTTCTTGATAGACTTCAAGCGAATGTGGTGAAGCAATCGACATCAAATATGAAAACGTTTTTCCGAGGATAAGTCGCTCATATTGCAGGTTGGTTCTTGGAAACATTTAAAAATTGTCTTCATGGATCATGTGATAACTCTAGATGCAGAAACAATTCATTCCCCTTACTGTACCGTGTTTTTAGTTCATCGAAGGAATCTGAAGCTCCAAAGGACACAAACTCCCAAGATGAACCTTTTATTGAATCTCTCAGCAAAGTAAGCGAGTGTTTCATCATCTTCAAATTGTATTTAAATTTGTGTTTTTCTTATGGATATTAACAAAGTTACCATTTCTTACAGCTATGTCTCACTTCAGATTCTGATTCAATCCCGGTCCATTTTTAGATTAGATGCTTCTCTTACTTCCGTGTAATCTTATCTGCATAGAGATTTTTCTAGACATATATCGTGCTTGTACAACTTAGACAGGACTATGAAGAAGAACTCTGAAACCTTCAATGGGAAAAATATCCTCCATGTTAACAGGTATTGAAACCTACTGCTTTGAGCTGTCCAAACAACACATCTCCATCAATCTCATTCTAACTTAAGCTTGGGTTTGTGTTGCAGGACATTCAACAGGAAGTACCCAATTGCTTCTAAAGATACACATTTGTCAGAAAGCACATGTATATTAGAATAGAGAAGTTTTTATATATGTGCAATTCTTGTTTTGGGTCATCGAGTAATAATGTACATAATATATATACAGTGTGAAAGAACCATTAAAGGATGTGTGTGCGCATTAAAGAGGAGATTGAAAGACTTTTAACGAACTCGTGAAGATGTCTTCTGGAAACCACAACAATTAACTTTACCTACCTTTTCACCTATACCACGTTTTGCCTTTAATGCCTTCAATATTATCTCCCTTTCCCAAAATACCCCTTCATACTAGCCCTAATTCGCATTAAAAAATCTACCGCTTCCATCTTCCTTGCCACATAAGAAACCCCAAAAAGAAGAGAGTAAACAGAGGAAGCCCTAAAGGTTAGTAACTTATAAGCTACTCTTGGAGATAACGTCGCGGAACTGAACAAACCACTGTGGTGAGGCCGTTGTGTCTGAAGAGTGGCTCTCACGCCGTTCATCACCTCCCAGTAGTTTCGCAGGAGAAGGCAACTTCTTTGGAGGAGGAGACGGGAGAAGAGAGAGCAAAACCCTAGCGACCTCTTGCATCGTGGGTCTCTCTAAAGGGTTTCGCTTGGTACACAAAAGAGCCAGCTGAAATGTCTTCTTGATGTGCCCTGAGTCCACGCAAGTCACTGACACGTCTGCATCAACCGCTTCCATCACCGTGTTATCATCCGCCTTCGACAGTATCTGCAACAGAAAACAAATGATATCTCATTGTTTCCAAGAACAAGCTTCTGCAACACCTTTATCACTTCCATGAGAATTCATACCATTTGGTGCAAGTTGGCCTCGTTATCCACAGCCTTCTTCCCGGTCAGAAGCTCAAGAAGGACGATACCGAAGCTGTAGATATCAGACTTTTCATTCAGACGAGAAGTACGAGCATACTCAGGATCGATATAGCCGATGGTTCCTAGAACATATGTTGAAGCATACGTTCTGGTGGCTGGTATGCTCTTGGCAATCCCAAAATCCGACAGACGTGCTTCGAAGTTCCCATCAAGGAGTATGTTTGAGGACTTGATATCCCGGTGGATGATCCTAGGAGTGCAGTCATGGTGAAGATATGCAAGTCCTTGCGCAGCTCCAACGGCTATCTTCAGCCTTGTTTCCCAGTCAAGCTTCACTTTCTTCCCAGCCCCTGCTTCATAGAATTCACTACTTTTAAGCCCTCTAAAACTTGGAAAACAAAATTTGGAAAGTATGTAATTGCTCCCAAGAGAAGAAGAATAGCAAACCGTGGAGAAGGTCCCAGAGAGAGCCATTTTCCATGTAGTCGTAGAAGAGGAGGTTGCCAAATGGAGACAAGGCATATCCGTGCAAGCTCACAATGTTTCGGTGTCTTATGCTCCCGATGGTCTCGAGCTCTGTCTCAAACTCGCGCAAGTTGTGGGCATGCTGATTGTAGATTCGCTTAATGGCAATAGGTCGGGAACTTTTGGAGGTGCACTTGTAAACCGTGCTAGAAGCGCCGTATCCAATGATGTACTTCTCGCTGAGATTCTCCGTCACTCTCATGATATCATCAAACGTGTGAATAGCCATGTCCATGTGAAGAATCACCAGCTTCGTCGACCCTGAAGGTTTCGTAGAAGTCTTATCATGATGCTACTGTCAACTCTAATGAATAAGAGAAAAAGAGAGTAACTGTGAGACAAAATACCTTCGGACTGTTTCTGAGAACCTTTTAAGACTTGTTTCTGCTGCTTTGACTTGTAAACCGCAATGACTATCATGCATATAAGAGTGATCAAACCGAGAACCATACAAATCACGGAAGTTCTTGTGAATACTGTCAAGGGAAAGAAAAGCCTTATAAATATTTAAGAAAACTGACAGTTAAAGACAATGCAATAGGATAAATGCAAGTTTAGATACCTCGTGACTTGGTCAAAGAAGGGCCACATATCGATCCAACCCAATTCCCGCAGAGAAATGGATTTCCAAAGAAGCTATAAACGAAATGATAGATTTGGTATAATGGTCATACGACAGGTTAAGAGAATTCGAAATATTGCAAAGCTTATACCTGGCCGGGGCAAAATGTGAGAAGTTCTTCATCGGTGGGATTACTCCAGATAGATTGTTGAAGGAGACGTTCCTGAGAAGCGTATAGTGAGACGGAAATAAATTTGAGTAAAAACACCATCATACCATTTATCTTAGAGAAAACATCTGTATAAAAATAGATCACTTACAAATTGACAAGACTGAAGCAATTCGTTAGCTGATCTGGAATTTTCCCATGAATCTTGTTGTTGTTCAGTATTCTGTACAAAAAAAAAACAATAATGAAATTGGTTTCTCTGTACTAGACGGTAATAAGTAAAGGAGGAGAAGTGATGGTTTTACTTACAGAGAGTTGATGTTCTGCAAAAGGCCAAGTTCACTTGGAATAACACCAGCGAGAATATTGAATGATACATCGCTGAGAAAGGAGAAAAGTTGGTCAAAAGATATTTTTTATCATAGAGGAAGAAACTTTAAGCATAAAGAAAAACTTTTTACATGATCTGAATGCTTCGGAGATTCCCAAACTCTACAGGCAACGGTCCATTAAGATGATTTCTGCTCAAGTTCCTGAAAATTAAAGCATATCTCAAATAAGCAACCAAAACAAAAAATGTGAGAGCAATGCAGCTTCAGGGATTGATTGATGAAGACATACAAGATGAGAAGATGCTCAAGATCACCAAGGGTTAATGGTATTGACCCTGAGAAATTGTTGCCGGATAGATCTCTGAAACCAAAAGCTTGTATGAGTTGATCCGCATATAAAGAGGTATAAAGGGCAGATAGGATGTAATGCACCAGAAAAAAAAAACATACAAGGTATCAAGATTGATAATATGGCCAAGCTCAGCAGGTATTTTCCCTTTGAAACTGTTTGAGGAAAGATTTCTGCAATTTACAGCATTGAATCAAGATCAACACAGACTGATAATTACAGAGAACCATGCTGTTTACGCAAATTTTGAAGCTTACAAGTACGTCAAGCTTCCAAGATTCCGGAATCCCAGAGGTATCGAGCCAGTCAGGAAGTTCCCATGGACATTGCTGAAAAGAAGAAGGCAGAATAAGCTTTCTATATAGAGAACAAGATTAAAAGGAATATTAATTTGTGAAAGTGTCAATCTCATATCTTATAATTGACTTACAATTGATTCAAAGCAGCACAAGAGCTAATGTTAGGTGGAATCGGCCCTACAAGATGGTTGTTCGCGAGATTCCTAAATGGTGAAAAGATACATTAATCATCTTAACGAATAGGAGAGAAAAAAATGATACGTTAAGTGAAACAATGGAGGATATGAACTCACAGTTCGAACAACTGTTCCAGCTTCCCAAGGTCAGGTGGAATGGTTCCCACTAGTTCATTGTCATTTAGTTGCCTGTTTAATGGTAAAACCCTCAAGAGATAAGCTTAAGATTTGAGTTGAACAATACTGAAGTTAAAAAATTTCAATCTTACAAATAGCTGAGTCGTGACATATTGCCCAGCTCAGGTGGGATTGGTCCTGTGAGCTTGTTGCCATGGAGATACCTATTTTTCAAGAACAACTTTCACATGTCTATGCAAAAATCTGAGCTTAAGCACGACACAGTGAGTAGAAAGCAAAGGACTCACAGTTTTCCTGTATATGAGAGATTGCCAAGTACTGGTGGGATAGGCCCAATCAGTTCATTGTCACTCAAATCCCTGTGCAATTGGATAAGTTATTTTCACCGACTCAGAAGAGCGCAGAACGAAACCCAAAAAGTAAATGTTTCGTTAATACAAGAACTTACAAAACAGCAAGGGCTTGCATCAAACCAATCACTTCCGGAATTTTTCCAGTCAACCGGTTTCCTTGAAGTGACCTGAAAGAGAACCACTTTATTAGATGAACAGATTTAACAACCACACACGAGGTTTTAGAGACTTAACAACCATACTTACAGAGTAGCAACTTGGAGGAAACCGATATTGTAGGGTATTACTCCAGTAATCTGATTATAAGATACATCCCTGCAAATGCAAAAGACGAATAAGGCCATGCGAGTTCTGTGCTGAAAACTCGGAATGTTTCCTTAAGGTGAAAACACATACAGGATCTCGAAGCTCGTGCAATTTCCAATGCTATCTGGGATAGTTCCAGTTAGGTTGTTGCCTCTCACATCACTACCAACAACAAACCGGATTCAATTACAACTTGCTCGAAGTCACGAGATTAGGAAAGAGCAACGTAAAACATGAAAGAGGGCTGAGCTAGATTCACTTACAAGTACCACAAACCCGTGAGCTGACACATATCAGGAGACAATGTCCCAGTCAACATATTCCCACGTAAACCGCTGCAAAGAAAAAGAAAAAAATTGTCACAATCAGAGGATAAATCTCCTCATGGCTTAAGAACTTGAGATAAGTAGATGAACTTACAGATACTGTAAAACCTCATTCCAGTAAAGTAGCCTCGGTATCTCGCCAGTTAGCTGGTTTCTTGCAAGGTCACTGCAGAAACAAATTCGAAGAAACTATTATCAGTGAAACCAACACTTTGGTTTTCAACATCTTGATACATAAACACATGGTATCATAATGAAACTCACAGGGTCTTAAGATTTGGAATCTGGGTTAAGGTTGCTGGTATTGGGCCTGTGAGCTGATTATTCTTTAGGTTACTGCAAAAGCCAGTGGAAGATACAGATTACAACAACAACAACAAAATCCACAGGAATAGGGAAAGGGGAACAACGATTGGCGAAGGAAAAAAAACTTACAGAAACTCGAGCTGTTTGAGTTTAGAGATTGAAAACGGTATGTCTCCAAATAAGCTATTAGAGGAGAAGTCCCTGAACAAGAAACATTTGATACTATAAAAAATGGAGATCAACAGATTTCATTAACTCAATAACACAAACATCCAACAAGAACTTACACATAAGCAAGAGAAGCACAGTTTCCAATCTCGTCTGGAATTTGACCACCCAGTAAATTTCCTTGCAGGTCTCTGTTATTTGCAAAAAAGACAACAGCTTCATAAGAAACCAACACCGTTGTTTAGTCACACAGATTACAAACATCTTCCAATTTAAAGGGAGTAGATATGACAAACATCGATTGCAAATTGCTTAGAACTCCAAGGGCCGGTGATATCTCTCCTCCAAGATTTAGATTTGACAGATTACTTCCAACAGAGAAAGAAAAAAAAAAGGGTCAAATCAGAAAAAAAATGAATCAAACGAGGCAAAAGGGTTTAAGGAATGAGAACAAGGACTCTTACAGAGAGACAACGGAGAGGCTAACGTTGTCGCAGAGGACACCTCGCCAAGAACAGAAGTCGCTGTTGTGAACATCGTCCCAGTCCAGAAGCATATTCGCCACGTTGCTGAGTGAGGCTTTGATCGCCATCAAGGCTTTTCCTGTGCAAAATCGAAATCATTTAAAAATTAATAAACAAATCCAACAGGATTATTTAACTATTTGAAACTGATGATAGTCAAAAATCGAAACTTTAAGGGGAAAATCACGAGAATAGATAAACAAAAGACGTTCCGAGAGGATAAGAACCTTCATTGTTCGTGGGAGAAACAACACCTATCAGCATGAAAACCACCATACCCAAACATAGAACAAAGCCCTTCATTTTCTCTATCCTCCTCGTCCTAGTCTATTCTTCTTCTTCCTTGATAGTAACAGCAAATAAGAAACAGCCCAGATTCTTAAGAAGAAGAAAAAAAAGAAAGCCTTTTCTATTTAGGGAAAGCCAGATCCTTTGAAGTCTTTAGCAAGAAGCGAAATTCAAACAAGCAAAAAGGGTACAGAATCGTTCTGCCATTGTTGGGAGAGAAGTGAGAGGGGACCGACACAGGCGATTAGCGTGAACTGGAAGGAAAGCAGAGCAGAGATGTTTAAAGATGAGAGAGAGAAAGAGAGAAGGTACAGTCTACATAACTAGAGGGTGAGCTCCGACGCCATGAGAGAGAAACTTTAGTATTTAGACAACGACAAATAATGTCAGGGTATATACATACACCGATATGCATTTCCGCAATTTCTGTGTATCGTACTTATCTCTGCTAAAACATCTCCGATCATCGTTAATGACACACTGATCGAAATGATTAAATTTGTTTTTTACTACATAAATCACAGTGAGAGAGTGAAAGAGATGATACATAACTCAGTTACTTGTAAACGGGCGAAGTAACGGCGTTAACAATATTAAAATCGGGGATGAGTCCGTATGATTTGACGGCGACGGTTGTACATAAAAACGCCGTTTTCCAATGCAAGGAAAGGAAAAGAAAAGAAAAAAAACGTCTTTTAAGAGTCCTCCGGTGAAAAGACATTCCTTTGTGGGAAAAATCCCGTTTACGCGCGCGTGCATCTGAAATATTTGATTCAACGGTAGATAGGTCGTCCAATCGAAATGTACCATATACTGCGATGTAGAGAACCAGACCATGCTTATACTTGTGACAATCAGTTAATGCTTTGACAGTGATTGGGTAAAAACTTAAAAGAAGAGACTGGTTTGGTTTAGTTGTATCTTTTTTTATCGACCTCTCGTTGAAGGATTTGGAGATTTTATTTCTTTTTTATATTTTTACAGTGTTTCATGGTTTTTTCAAAAAAATATCGATAAGACTTTTCTCCTTTTGGTCATATCATTGTCTTGTAATTACTTTGATTAATCTTTGGTACTACGAGGTCGAATAAGTTTGGTGGAACTGTAGATTGCAATAAATAAAAAGTAATAATGATTTAATACTGCAATGAAATATGAACAGTGGTTACACTGTAGAATCAATGTTAAAAGAAAATAGCAGAGATCGTGTCTAAAGCTATATATCATAGGATCATCTCGTATAAAGCTGTTACTCTTTTCTCTATCGAGAAACTATCTTCATTTTTTTCTTAAGGGTTTTCATTTCATTTTATTTTCTTGGTTCGGCCAAAGCGAAACAACCAAACGCTAATGATAACGGTCAGCTGATTTTAGATGAGTATTATTCCGATCCATCAAACGAATACTATTATTTTGTTTGCAAAGCTAACATGTAAAATTTCTCATCATCACATTAAAAGAAAAGTTATTGAATTGACGGATCAGTTTCAAGTCAGACCGTAGGGCCCAGAAGATTGCCGAGAAAGATTGGTTACACCCCAACCGTCCGATTAAACCGATATTTGATTTCGTTGGTTCTTGGTTGCCCTAATGTTTTGGCAGCTTCCTTTGAGCCAAATCTCATATCTCTCTCTGCTTCCAAGTTCCGACATCAAAATCATAAGAAAATTGAACTTTTACAATTTTGAATATTGGAAATTGATATGGTACCCTAGAAAGATACATCGAACTACGTTTGGTCTTCTTAGCTTAATATGGACCGACCGTATCTTCCCTTCCTCGCTGGTTCTGATCTTGGTTCATCTATGCTGTACTTGTACGACCTATTGGTCAAACTTTTACATCTCCGTGTAAATATTAGTAGATTATATAGTATTATACCATGCGCTTAATTTGTTAAGGTCTAATGACATGTTCGCTGCACCTCCTAATTATATATGTTTACTTTAACCCTAGCTTGTCTAGTTATAAGATAACTCCGGTCAAAATCGACTCACCCGAGGGCCTTGAAACGATGGCGTGTTATGCCTTTTAAAACCTGTGTTAAAACTCAAACCATTATACCTGTGGTTATATAACATACGTACATGTAATTTGAACACATAGTTGCTAAAGGACTATCGTCCCATATCTGCCACTCTTTGTCTGCTGATATTCAAGCAACAATTACTAGAAAATTGCATCTATTTGTGATTAGAATTACATTGTTTACAATATTTACCCATAAATCGCGTTGGAAAATAAATGATCTCCAAATAATGGTTAGAAAACTTCACAGATCAACATTGTTAGAAAGAAAACGCTATTTAGTAATTACAGTATATATCTAGCTTCATTCAGATAATTGTAGTAAATAATTTGATACTAACATTCTTCTCCACACACAAAAAGACAGATTTAGATTTAAAAGATTCCGTATAAGAAAATTAATTATTTTTATTTATTAAAGTGGATTATATTTTACATCTCGCTTCTCGACCACTAGCACCAATGGAGTTCAATTTCGGCGATTTCGGACCACAATATAAAAGCATGCACATGGGAAAGCAGCGCAATGTCATAATTATCAAACTAACGTTGGATGTCTAATTTTAGATTAATTTGCCCAATACCATTACATAATTTTCTTTATATTATACATGCACGCCACCGAAATTTTACTGCGCCACAGCGGCGGAAAAATCAGTAGACTTAGGTGACTATTTCAGCGGTAACAAAGAAAAAATGTAAATCCATATAAACGTAAAGAAAAAGAAGAGATTGGGCTCGTATATCCAACATGATCTCTAAGTCGTGTGGAGGTTCAGCTATATAAGCAACTCTACGTTTTTAGACTCGAATGGTGCATGGTTACAAGACCACTCTGCACGTGTTCTAGACTAGCCCAAACTATACCAATTCAATTATTATATACTGTATTATTTATTTTTACTCTTGAATGTTTTTGTTGACATTTTGTTAATAACAATAATGAGGTGTGGTGTTAAACTGTTAGTTTCAGTGATCCGGTTAGTGGTGTGGCAATTGTTGTTAATGTCGGTTAGCGATTAGCCATTTGCAGAGCTAGTAATAGTCAAATTTTGAAATTGGTAAGGAAATGAATAACTAATACTATAATTTTCTTTATATATACAAAACTGTTCAGCACATTTCCATACTTTTAGTTTTAGATATTTTTTTTTTTTCTGGGTCAAATGTTTTAGATATGTTAGCATGGTAAAATCGCTTTAAATTTAGAACCAGATTCAAAGGAATTATGCAGTTCCGAATAGTAAATTTAAAGTCATATCTTAATTTTCAATTTGTGCAACCGGTAATGTTAAAAGGCTGTCAGTTTGAATACACAAGCCTACATCTGACCCAACTTTCGGCCCAATAGTCTTAGTCCAACGTAATAAAACAGGCGTGTATATACATGGTTTGACATTTGTTTTTGTCGAGGAGAGAAAGAACTATTTTTCACAGAAAAAGGCTGTCTTTCATTTTTCATTTATGTTTTGCTATTGTGTTTTAAAATCTGCAAATAATTTTTCATACAATATTAAAAATAAATATATATAAAGGAAGAAAAAATATTAAACAAACTAAACGCAATTAAAAGCAAAATATATATAGAGAACACAACTTTATATATGCATTTCAATAAATTGATTCCTTGTGCCAAGTGTCAATGAGAAACTTAGTCGCAGCTGATGACGACGGACATCAAGCAATTACATAAACCAACTAAAGAGCCTCTTTCTCTATCTCTCTTTTCTCAGCGTACATCACTATACACAATCTCTGACCTAAAATGACTTTATCTTCTCTCTCCTTTTCCTTTGTCTTCGTCGCCTTCATCTTCGCCACGCATGCCTTCGACCTCAGCCTCATCCAGGTTTTCTTTCTGATCTATTTAGTTTTCCCGGTTAGCAAACCGATTCTCTGGTTTCTTGAATATTCTTTTTTTTTTCTTTTTTTCCCGGTAAAATCCTGTAGATGGAAGCCGGAATATGTCCGTACACGGTGGTTGTCATGACGAGCTGCCTCTCTCCCAAGTCGACAAGGGATCAGATCAGTGTCGTTTTTGGGGACGCCGAGGGTAACCAGGTTAATTAGAGACAAACTGATCCGGTTTAAACTTCAATTTATGGCTCCAAAATAGTTAACATAAAAAAATGAATCACTTGAAAATTTGAAATAAAAACAAATGAGATCAGAGATTAATCCCACGAGTTCTCCTGCTTTAAAATAGTTTAATTTGTATGTTTTCGTTTGAATAAGTAAAATGTTTATTTCGTTGAATGGCTACACTTTGAACTATCTAAACTTTGCGGTTTTAGGTGCATGCACCAAGACTAGGCGGATCGGTAAGAGGAACAGGGAGTTTAGGGAAGTGTTCAACGGACACATTCCAAGTTAAAGGTCAATGTTTAATTAACCCTGTCTGCTCTCTCTATATCTACCGAGATGGACCCGACGGTTGGGTCCCGGAGTCCGTCGAGATCTACGCAGAAGGTTCCAAGTCTGTCAAATTCGATTTCAGCAAGAGCGTCCCTCAAAACACTTGGTACGGCCAAAACAACTGCAACACCACAGGCCGACCACCCTCTCCCGAGCTGCCTCCACCTGAGACACCTGCGTTCCCACCGCCGTCTCCACCGCGGCCATCTGCTGCTTCTGGCCGCGAGAGTGTTTTTCTTGCGTTTGCTATTGTGACTGCGGCTGCGATCGCCGCAATGGTTCGTTAAGGTTACCTAATGAGCATGTTGAGTAGCCTACGACTTCTTCTGTTCTTTGTTGTTGTTTTGTTCGGCGTCTGCGTTGTATAAAACATAATTAATTACTTAGTAAGTATTAAATAATATGCATGAGTATTCTCTATTTGTCTTTGATTATTGGGACCAGATTTTAATAATACGGACGTTTTTAAGGGTTAATCCATATCTTCCCATAACCGAAGTTCGAACTTGTGTTCTAGGTGAAAAAATTAAAATATAAAGTAATTGTTTCAGATAAAACTTCAAAAAAAAACTAATTTGTCAAAAAAATATTATTCAATAATTAGTTAAAAAAATAATTTAATCAATTATGGAAAAACTGTAGAACTAAAAGAAGCAAAAGAATTAAATAACACTAAAATCTGTATAAAAACTTTCAGCTCATTACCTAGTATATATGTATTCATCATAATTTGTAGGCTTATCATCAACTGAACACTTTTTGATAGACTGAAAAGTGTTTGAAAAATAAATGAATTACCAATATATTTTACTGAGACGGTACGAAGAAATCATTTTTTATAATGTGGACAACAAACCTCAAGGCTTGTTTGATTCTTTTTTTTTTTTTTTGTTCACGGGCTTGTTTGATTCTTATTTCATAGAAAACGTTATAATTGACCTTTGTTTGTATAAAGATGATGAAGTGTTACGTTGTTGAGAACTAGAGTGCATGGTATTTGTCGTGTAGTAGAATAGGTGGAGTTAGTTCATTGGAGAGATGGCGCCACGTAACCGACTCATGTTGCTTTTACACTGCTTTCACTTGTCTACTCTTCCCTTTTGACAATTTTCTTTTTCTTTTGGACTCTCTGCTTGAACGTGTCCTTGAACTCAAATTGGGACCAAATACGAAACGGTTTCTTTTTTTTTCCCCCGAATTTTGTTTGTCTGTTCTAGTAACTAATGTGGATCAAGATATTTGTATTTTAATCTCGTAAGTCGTAACGTTCTTTTAGTTAGGAGGAAAAATACATGAATGAATTGTTTGCTAACAGTTGAGGTTTAGAATGAGTTGTACACATTTGAATTTGAGCTAACAGAAATATCAAATTTTCAGTGAAAAATTCAGGAACGAACTTGCTAATAGCACAACGCCACCCACCAACCAGTTCGAACTAAAAAGCCCATTTTGTAAA
The DNA here is from genome assembly GCA_911865555.2 of Thlaspi arvense. NCBI lineage: Eukaryota > Viridiplantae > Streptophyta > Magnoliopsida > Brassicales > Brassicaceae > Thlaspi > Thlaspi arvense. Next base: position 67,635,765 of record OU466862.2, on the reverse strand, counting down.
ATCTTATGTTAGTTAATACTAGAATGGTGCATGCTCTAATTATAAAACTTGAATACTAACGATCGCTTGATCGTATATGAATTATTAGCAACACATAACTAAAAGCAAGTACGAAACTTTAGCGTAATCTATTGACTTTTGTTATTAAAAAGGTAATATGTTAAACCGGTCGATTAATATTTTTGTTAAATCATAGAAACTAATTTCCTTCTCCATGCCCCCGATCCACCCATCTTGAAACAGTTGAGCTACAAAACTCAGGCCACCATTAAAAGGTGTCATTTATAGAGAAAAACAAAAGAAAATAGGGTACACCTATTTTTCTCATCACTAGACTAATGTAAACTAATTTAGACCCCAAAAAAAGAGAAACAATTTAAGGATTGGTTTTGTATAAAACGCTAATGACACGTCGTCATAAGCGACTGACATGTGTCTACCTTCAGTCTCAACATATTAACTAAATTACAGTGAATGAAGGAAGCAGCAAGGTTTAACTGACTCTTTGCTACTATTTCTCTTAATTGGTCTCCACATATCAATAATGTCAAGAAGCACAAGAATGGCGTTTTTGCAACTCCTCTGCTTCGTCTTCCCAATACTCTTCTCTGCTTCTGGATCCATAATTGTCTCCACGCCTCATGCGGCGGAGTCCTTCAATGCCAGTCTCATTCAGGTTCTGTTTTTTTTTTTTTTAATATAAAAATAGTTTTATTTTGTTATAATGTCGACCCGTTCTGATTGTTTGTATGTTCTTTCACCGAGGAGTGGATGCAGAATTTCGGAAGTTGTAGTTACACGGTGATCATCACGACGAGCTGTTCGTCACCGAGGTACACGAGAGACCAGATCAGCCTCGCTTTCGGCGACGGCCACGGACATCAGGTCAGATTATCCGATGTGTTAGGTTTCGACTCAGTTTGTATATTTCGGCAGAACAAAACTGATTAGAGTGGGCCATTTCATATTTTTTATGTTTTCACGACAAGAGATGAAAGTTGATATGCATTTGGGGCTTTCTGAATCAGATATACGCACCGAGGCTTGACGACCCAGGGACGAGAGCATTTGAGCAATGTTCATCAGATAGATATGAGATAAGCGGACCATGTGCATACCAGATCTGCTATATCTATCTCTACAGGTCTGGTCCAGATGGTTGGGTTCCAGGGACTGTTAGGATATTCAGCCATAGCTCCAAGGCAGTCACTTTCTCCTTCAACACGTTTGTCCCTGAAAGCATTTGGTATGGTTTTAACCACTGCAACAGCATCTCGCTTTCTAACTCCCTATCTTTCGGTCTCAGCAAGTTCCTACTACTTTTAGCGCTTGCTACATTGCTTTGGTAATATGTAGTATACATTTGTTTCGTCTTTGCTATCTTCTCTCGTACGTTTGCTGCTGAGTGAAAAACCTCTTAAGCCTACCCACCGGTTGAACAATAAAGATCCCCCGTACGGTTCCAACTTTTTCTAAAGCTAAGCCCAATTTTAAAGGCCTCTGGGCCTTATTTTTATCCAGTTTTATAAAAAGCTCACATTGTAAGACCCGTGAGGAAGAAAAGTAAGATCATGTCGAAATCAACCTCAAATGTAATTTTACTTCATAGGAAAGACAACAAAGATTGCATCAAAAACAACAACAACAAAAACCCGAATAAAATCTGGAGGAGTAACAACAAAAACCCGAATAAAATCTGGAGGAGTAGTTTGCTACAACGATAATAAAAGATAAGAATGTTAAAAAATTAAAATCACAACAATCCAAATCGCACGTATCTATAAAATCCAATGGATCGAGATTCAAGATATCATTTTAAATAAATATAAAAGAACCCTTTCCTCGACGTAATCTCTGGCCATTACAATTTAGGTTTTCGTTGACGACAAAGACGATGGAAAAGACAAAACGACCCGCGCGAGGTATAAACAATATGACATGTCATCTCATACGTAAGCAAAAAGTTAAATTAAGGAAAAATACAATCTTAGACATTGTCATTTCAGAAAAATGAAAGAACACAAATTATATTAGAAAAAAAAAGAGAAGTACGCACAAAGGTGATAACTGAGAAGGAAATTTTTTTTGTCATTAATCTCTAATATGGTAGTGGTAGTTGTCATTTGAATCGAGACGACATATTTGAAATTTATGTTCTGATATTACCTAGTTTTTTTGGGGGGGCTAAAAACTAGGCTTTGCTACTCATAATTCATAAAGTCAGACATGCAACGATGGTTCTGTTGGGTGACAAACGAGATACCAGATTTATGACACTTTTGACTGTCAGTGTAAATTTGTAATATATTAATTATTTTTATGACCTATCTCCTTCAAACTCAGCAGATTAAAAACATTGGATTATAATTGTAACGATTTTGTTGCATGCTTATGCCATTTTATACTCAACTAATTAAGTCATTTGTTTGACCACAAAGATACGTATATTTCAAGACAATATATATATATATATATTACTATTATTATGTGTAACTAAATAATCACTTAGATGGTTTTGTAACAAATTACTTAATTAGTTTTGTAACAAATGACCATGTCGTTAATTAAATAAATTCACCGCAAATGTTTCATTTCAAGGGATGATGCTTTTAGAATTTTCAACGTTGTCTACACGATTGGATTTTGTTATAATGAAAGGAATTGAATGTTTGTTTAATCTGTAGTCAAATAAAGAATTTTACATGAACTCTTTTAATCAAAGTTTAGGTTTTCCCCAATACATTTTTGTCTAGATTTAATAAATAATAACTAAATTTATACTATTTTTTTTTGTTTGTTAAATAATTATGCTAAAATTTAGTTTAGAATTCTCTAGCTTAATTTAAGTGTTTTTTTATTTCATCATTTACAAGTTTTCTCTTATGAAAAGATCTCGACATAGTTAATCGAGTTCTTCGTAGAGGATAAGAAGGTTGATTTTATCATATAAATAATTCCTATAATAATTTTTCTGGGCACGTAGATACTACTAAAATTACTACTTATATGTGTGCATAATCAATGTACGACAGTGTATTAGTATGCTTTGGTATATAGAAATATACGTGAAAATGTGTTTTGGAATGTAGCTTTTTAAGTTTCCGGTTTTTGTACCATCTTCTTCGAATACGTACAAAAGACATTTTTTTATGAAAATATCTCAAATGATGTGATGTAATACATTCTGACATGTACCATTAAAATGTAATATATTACAAAGAGATATTTGTTTTTCTTGTAAAAAAAACAATTTTCTTATTATCTCTAAACTTCATTTTTCTTTATAAAAACAACTTCATTTTATTCTTTGTTAATTAACTTTTCTTTCAGTGTCATTAAAATTTAGTTAGGAATCAGTGTAGTCTACTGGTAATAGCATTAATTAGCTTAAGAGGAGCATAAGTATTTGTGTAGGAAATCAAAAGAAGCCCCGGTTAAAAAAACAAGAACATAATAACTTGAATCGATTTTGTTTACAATTAATAAGAGAAATATCACAAGAATACTTGTTATAACAATATACCACAAAATTACTCATTAAAAAAAAACTAGCCCAAAATTACATTAACATCACAAAATTTTGTTGTTTGGAACCAAAAATAAAATTCAGTTAAAGAAAAAAGAGAGGCTGAGATCCATATATATATATATTAGTAGGACCGAGAGAGCTGATTGAAACGATACTTAAGTGGGAGATATCGAGAATCTAACATTGTGATAGTGAGAGAGCAACAAGTTATTTATTGGTGCATGTTACTTCACTTGCTGGACCATTTCTTTTATTTGCAAGCTTACGAATGTATTTGTACCTGTATCATAATTTTTGTGTGTGTGTGTGTGTTCAATCATAAATTATATAATACAATCCAAAAGAAGAAAACAGAGAGAAATGGGAAAACACTAAATAAGAAAGACTTAATACGGTGTCGTAGAGCTGGACTGGATAAAGATCACTGTCGTGAAGTGGTGTAATTGAGACGGCAGAAAAGCGACGAAAGAGAGGCACGTGAAGCACGTGAAGAGGGCCTGTTTTACCTTGTGAGAAGTAAGGGGTGGCCCATTGGGCCTTTTACAGATGTTCTAGTTTTCATCTATCTATTTCTGTATAGAGAGACGTGTAATCAAACAAATTTCACGTTAATGTGGTTTTGTCGTTTCCTTTTTGGGAGTGTACGTATAATCTAATCGAACAATTTTTTCTTCTAAAAATGTGCCTTTTTTTTTTTTTTTTGTCGTCAAAAATGTGCTTCTTAGTCTTTTCTTCTAGTCAAACAATTTGCTTCTTACATCAGTGATGGGTTGGTATCCTCTCTTACTTCAGATTAATTGTTGGTAATAATATTGTAACAAAGTTATAAAAAAATCGGAATAGTAAAAACAGTTATAATAATAATTGCGCAAATACATACATTCACTTGGGTTTACAATTTAAAATATTCGAAAGCTACAAGTAATGCTTATCAACCTAACAAAATGCATGCTTATAGATCCATATTTTGAATAAATTTACAAATATTAATTATAGGACAATTTCTGGACCTATCTGATCTTTTACATATCTGATATCTATATTTCTTATCATATTAGATTCTATACTTCGAAGAAAAATAAAGAAGACGACAAAACAAGTACATTGTCTTCTTACATGGCACAAGTACATCCACCCAAATCTCCAGATAGATTTAGAGATACACACAGTAGGATCGAATTGTGTTTCTTCCTTTTTTTCTTGCGGTCGAATGAAATTTGTTATCTTTGTGAGTTTATGTTATTATATATATATATATCAATTCTCTCACTGTAGTGGAATCTAAAATTTGTGCATGGAGTAAAAAAGTGGAAAGTGGAAATCAGCAAATACTATTCATATGAAATTATGAATTAAAAATAAAAAAAACAAAGGTGGGACCAGGTTTTGGATCTATTGTTATTTCGTTTTTAGCTTTGATACAATAATGTTCGATCTAACATGGTAAAAATCGATCGCAGCCTCTCAGAGTCTAATATTATAAAAAGATATTCTGTTGTTTTTTTCTTCAGCGTTTCCTCCAATATATTGATGCTTTATAATTTTATATATGTCTGTCTCAGTTATAATTAATACACCAAGTTTCTTTAGAAATATATACAAATAGAATGATTTACTAATATTTTCCAATAGTTATCTCCCTTGATTACACAAATGATAAGTTAGTTTTACGAAAATTTTGCATTATTACAAAGTATAATTTAAAACGAAACGAAGAAGAAGTATGTTTTACTAATTAAGAGACGGATCTAATGCATAAGATCGAGTGAGTTTTTTCAAAGACTGCAAACGTCCACAAAAATTCAGAGCACAGCTAATAAAATCAAGTTTGAGAAAGAGAGTATTGCCATTTGGAATAAATTAATAATTTATACCCTTTTTATATTTATATTTGGGGACATTTTTTAAATATGTTTATTTGTCCAATTGTTAAACCTGATATCCACTTGGTCTTGTTGACAATTGACAACCTTAATATTGACACTTTGGATTTATTTTTTACAATCATTTTATGTGTGGTTTTATTTACTTGGCTACAGCCCTTTCATGTTGATCCGAAGGTACAAATTCTACATAATTTGATAATATTGTCAATCGTTGGTCTTGAATTAAGTTTTCCATTAAATAATAACACGTCTACAATCAACAATGAAATCATAGAATCTACTGATCAATATAAAAACAAAAATATACACATATATATATATATCGTCATTTTACATTAAACCAAGTTTAATTTAAAAAACACACGTCTATGAGATAATGAAAATGAAATACAGATAAACAGTCTCTATTAATATAGCCATATTATTATATTGTAGACATCGTATTTATTATCTTGGAGACTTGTTTAGAATATAAAACTGGCCAACATCTTAAAAGTCTAGTGGTTGAATCCTCCTCTTTGATAAAAAAAAGGCACAAAAGGAAATCAAACTTGAGACATTAAGGATGCATAGGTTGACTTTTCCCAACTCATCTAACAAGACTTTTATGATTTTATACACACAATTGCCTTCGCTCCTACATAATTTATTTTTTTGCTAATTTTATTTTACACCAAACAACATAAATAAAGATAATTAATAAAAGGAAAAAAAAACATAAAACAAAAGGCTCCTTAGCTAGGCTTTGAACATCTTATCTCCCTTGTCCCTAAAGAAAACCTATATGAAAGCTCTTCACATAACTAGAAGTCAACCTCTAGGCCATATCATTGTCTCCTCATTTTAGAAACTTCTTCTGTCCTTAAGCCAATTTGAGAACTCTTCAAGAGTGTTCATGTCTGATCTATAATGCTTCTGTGTGAACTCAAGAAACGTAGACCACGTAAAATCAGGATACTCTCTTTCACCAGACATCACTCCTCCAACAAGTTCTTCTGGTGGCTTCACCATTTTGTCTCCTTTCGGACACAGGAAGAATGCAAATGACTTCCTTTCTGTCTCTCTGTTCACCACCGCCCGATGCAAACAACTCTTGTACCTTCCATTCGTTAGAGCCTGAATATATTATGTGACAAAAAAAAGAGGAAAAATGTTAAAATTTTTATTGTCATTTGATCAAGTAATGCATGCATTGATCATAATAAGCAGTACCATGAAGGTGTCGCCTATGTTCACCACGACTGTTTGAGGGTTAGGAGGAATGGATTGCCATTTGTTGTCCACGAAAACTTGAAGACCATCGACTTGGTCTTGATGAAGTATGGTTAGAGATGTTGGGTCACAGTGAGGTCCTGTCCCTAATGTAAGCTCCGGTTGCTTGCACTTAGGGTAGTAATTCAACCGTAATATCGACTCGTTGTCCTCGAAAAACTCTCTAAAATGTCTCCTCTCGATCCCAAGACTCATTCCAAGAAGCTCCATGATCTTTAGTGAGAGAGCGTTCATGGCCTCCGCGTATTCTTGATAAACCTTCCTGCATGGATACAAATCAACCAATTATAAATCTTTTTGGATTTTTCTTTGGTAATACTATAATGATGGCCCTAGATGATGTGTCTTATTAGATATTCAGAAGAAAGTTTTATAAAATATTTGCTAATTTAATTACCCGAAATCTTCGTAACCATCTCCCATTTTCTTAGAAACAAAGTCTTTAACGGTTTGGGAATGGCACTTCTCCTCGGGAGAGAACTTAAAAGATAGCGTTTCCTTCCACGGAAGCTTAGAGGAGTATCTCCCGACGAAACTACTAGCATAACCGGAGCTCTCTCCCCACGCCCTCTGGGCCTTCTTCTTCTCACAACCTGGAGCCTTAAAGAAAGAGTCCATAAACAGATAGGCACGAGACAAGAGGGTCTCATCGACGCCATGGTTAGTGACTAGGAAGAAGCCATGCTTCCTTGAAGCCTCCGAAACGAGTCTAGTAGCCTCCGAGACCAAGAACGAGTCGCCGGAGAGGAAACCGGCGAGGTCTATGAGAGGGACTTGGAGAGGTTGAACATCTGTGGAAGGTTTCTCGTGGTCGGGCCATACGAACTGTTGAGGTATGTGGTTTGATTGCTGGTTCAGGAGGTTTGCATCGAAGATTGAAGGATCCTCGTTGATTTTGTTTTCATTGAATATTTGAGGAGGAGTTGCGATGCATTCCATTGCCATTTCTCTATATGTATAGATATAGTACCGGAAATGAAAGATCCTTAAAAATGTTTTTTTCGATATATATAACTTAATAACGTTATGAGACTTACTTGTTTAGTGGTCGTGTAAGTGGAGAAGAAAAGAGTGATATTTATAGGTGTGAGAGGGAAACTTGGGCGTAGGGAATAGTGACGTCAGTGTAGTGTGTGTGTGTGTTTATTTAAAATAGTTTGTCTTTGTCCCTCTCTATGGGTCAATAAAAAAAACTTGGATTTTTTATTTTCTTATTTTCTTTTGAAAAATTCAAAACCTTGGATTTCTTTATTCCCTTTTATGAGTTAACAATTTTGGTTTTTGTCTTTATTTTTCATTCAAGTTGTCGCTTTCATCTTCTTTATAATTGGCTAAATTTTGGGTTGCTTGAGATCAAATATGAAGTAAACAAATATAGGCTCTAACCGGTAAGACACAATATTAAAGTTGGGCTGCCTTATAAATATTAGTATAATTTGAGAAATCATATCGTGAAAAATATGTGGTGAAAGTTCCAATATGTTGCGGTGGTTTGTTGCAAAAATATGATCTATCATTGACTCAAAAGACTCAAAACTACCGACTACAAGTCTACTATAACAATACAAGAATCGTCCGATACAAAGTTCATCAAAGAACCGACCGTTTCATCATTTATTGTTGTTTTTTTATATCCCGACCGTTTCACAACCATTTTAGTGAAACGGTTTCTGATTTTATGAAACGGTCATAATTTACTGTGTTGGGCTTTGTGAGGCCCATCACAACTTTAATTTTGTCTGTCGTCTCGTGCATCACAACTTCAATAACATGCCAAATGGCAAATGGTATTAACGCGAAACATGTTTTTTAGCTGAATGGGTGAAAAACTGAAAAATAACTTTAAAATAAGTTGGCATTTTCTTCGTAGTTTGGCATTAAAGAACCGAACGTTTCATCATTTCAAAGCTAAACAAAATAGTTGACAAACAAAAAAAACCTATACAAAATAATAAACTGCTTATTGGTTTATGTATACAGAAAATGAAAGAACAAAACAAACACGTTTATCACTCTAGCAGGAAAAAAACTGTATCCAATTTAATAAAAAAAAACAAAATTAGGTAGCTACAATTGACAAATACACACACACACACACATATATATATATATATATCCAATTTTGTTTTGATTCTAGTTAACATATTGTGTAAACAATATACAAGTCTTTCGAAAATAGTATATATGGCAAGCAGGCAAGGGAATCGCAAAACATAAATATTTTTTGGTTTTTATTCAATAAAGAATTTATTTAAATTTAGATCTTAAGGTAAACTATTTAAATTTATATGTTGTAAAGAAAATTTATAAATTTTGTAAGCACAGAAAATGGGTTATTCAATTATAAAGTTAAAGAGAGTTGAGTTGTTCGAACCAAAACAATTTTTTTTTAAGCGGTAAAGATTGTCTTCTTGCGGAGAGTGTGGCAGTACCAACATATTCAATGATGTCTTCGAGTGACACAAAGCTTCAAGGCATGGAGATGCATATGTTTCTCTCGTGTTTGTGGATGCATATGTCTTCTCTCTCGTGTTTATTGGTTTTTTGTAGTTATTGGAGAGATAATGTATTCATCTAAATTGAATCCTATATAAAATTAGTTTTGGATGTATAGAAACGGACATCACTAATTTAACGTAACCGTTTTTTTTTTTAGTCTTCACGATTCCATCCTCGAGCATATCGATTTGGTCTGTTGTGAGAGATGATGTTCTTCGTGTGCCAATTGCGTAACACCTAAAACATGCTATTTTCTGTTTACTGTGTAACTGAAAGTATAAAGCCTTTTCCATGTAACTGATATATTATCCTTTTAGAAAGTCTAAAAAACAAATGAAGTCATTTACTAATCCATGATGATATATATCAACTTTTTTTTTGTTTTATTTTATCATTGCATAATTAGTTGACTATACTTTTTAAACGTAGAAGATTGCATGTAAACTTAGTGATGAAGAAATGGTGAGTAGAACAATTGATAGCTTTGCACAACAAAAGGAACAGTTGTTAATCCTATTTGAAAAAAACGACTTCAGTTAAACGATAATTGACTGATCATTGTATATTGCGAATAAGCTAAAGCATGATCGATCTTTCCAACAGACGGTCTTTCTAGAGTTCAATACTTTAAAGTTTAAGCTAAAATATATAACTCTAAACCATATAAAAATAGATCATCCCAGCCCAATTTACTTCAAAACTGACAAGCGATGGCTAAAGTCTATTTTACGTATAGCACAACCGAGGAAAATTGTTTTTCATAAATAATAAACTATGAATCGCTATATTACTATTAACGTTTGTGAAAATAGACATCATTCGATAATTGATATAAAATAAAAATTGACATTAGTTCATATGTTGTAGCTTTGTATAGCGCGTCAATCGCTAGAAAACAATTTCATCATATAAACGAAAGAAAATCATTTATGCGACAAAAAATAAATAAAACAAGAAACATCAAGAGTTTTATGTGATTGAGAGAACATGCACTGTCTAAACTACATATTTGGAACCATATGAGACTATGAGAGTCGAACACGCGAACTCCTTGGGGTGCCAAATTGCCATTTGCCGGGTCCGTAAACAGAGCTACAAGCCACTGGCCAAGGAGTCTTCGCGACCTAATGTTTAAATTTGCAGGAAATTGAACGCTACTTTACCAAAATAATATTTCTTTAATTTTATTTTGGACGAAAGAAATAAAAGATAAAATGTATAAGAAAATAGAAATAAAACTACAAAGGCACGCATATATATATATATATATATATATTAGTGAATCTTTGTATGCATGTTGAGACACGGAAAAGATGAAACATATCCAATCTTCTCACTGCAGCACTCCATTTTTGAAAGGACGGCCAAGCCAGTTTGCCTACATTTTACCCAACAAATTATAATAAAAGATGCTATTTATTCATAACTTTTGGAAGGTGCGTGTAATAAAAGGTCACTATGGGTATCTAAAAAATGATGGAGTGTCTTGACTTCTTCCTTTAATTAGCACTTGCACAAGTCCTTTTTGATCCACTTATGTCACTTTATTACAAAAGTGTTCATCTAAATTTGACCTAATAGCATTGTTCTTCGTACCAATGAACTATACAATACAGTGTGTAGTGTAATGTCGGATTTTACAAGTGGATAGCGCCACTTTCTAAGGAAAGTGACATTACTGAGAGATTTTATAACCCTAAATTTGAAAGCCGTCCAGAATCTGTCTCGTCTAATCAACCAGTGGTTTTTGGTTATTTCTTAGTGAAATTGCTGTTGACCCACAATAATCCGACAAGCATTTCGGTTGGAAAGAAATGTATTAGTGAAATTGATGGATAATATTAATAGCTTTTAAACTGTCGAGTTTCATTGTTTAGTGAATAGTGATAAGTAAAAGTGAATCCCTGCACAACTTTTTGTTGTTGTTTAACCCATGCACCATATCGAAGTATCCACTAACCAAACTTCGTGATTTGAAATAGTGAGCCATCGTCATTCTGTAAAACCAAACAATATATGTTTAGCTACATTAACGTTATGATATCTTCAGCGCAATATTATATATATATATATATATGTATAGAGTTTTACAGGTATAACAAACACATTCATTTTCCATATTTAGCTAAGTACCTTACTATACCGACTAAAGAAACTATTGTCAACTGTCAACAATGTATGGTAGGTTGATTTTTTCTAGAGGGTTGAAAAACAATAATCAGTGGTGTTTTGCATTTTTTAATATTATGGCGACGTAACGTCGCCGACGTTCAGATGTCAAATATATAGTTTTTTTTTTTCACAAACAAGAAGAAAAAAAACCGATATAACTTTTTCATAATAGTAGCTGTGAGATACATAGGCTACATAGCCCACTAATTTAAGGCTTCGTTTAATTATTTAGGCCCAATGTATACGGGCCAATTTTGATAATCTCTTTTATTCAAATCTTTTGGATACCCGAATATCGTGTAATGTATTATTTAGCAGCAGAATTAATTCAGACATCTGCGGAAATTCATATTTTTGTCCATTTAATACATACTTCTTTAAATATATATTGAAATTACTATCATTCATTTTCTACAAAAAAGTGAAAATAACTTTTTATTCATTATCTATATACTATAGTTAATTAATATCTATACTTTTAATCTAATAAATAATTAATCCTTTATAATTCATAACTGAATTTGTCCAAAATTAATTTTTTTTTTGTTATTTTTTCTTTATCAAAATCGTCGTACTACCAGATACAGTAGTATCCTAAATATAAAATTTTGATCTCATTTTACATATTTTAGTTAGTTACAAAATCTCTTGATGAGTTTATTTGTTAACAATATTATATGCATATATTTAGTTTTTTCTTTTCTTTTTCGCCTAGGAATATTAGATTTTTTGTTAAAAAAAAAAGAATTTTAGATTTAGCTAATGATATATAGTAGTAGTGGTGGAAGCCATTATAGGGGACATCCACTATTTATGGCATAAAATCTTATTTTTTTTTTCCTAGTTTGTACAATGTTAAAAAATAATACATCTATATGAAACTTATTGTTTCCATAAAATAATATTTTAGAAGATTATCAAGTTTTTTGGGGTAAAAATAATAATTATTAAATAAATTAATAACTGTTAACAAAAAATTAATAACTATATAAATTAACAATATATCAAAATACCAATATTATTAATTTATAAGAAAATTAATTTAATTTGATTTTTTTCTTAATTGAAAAACCATTAATTTTTTTTTGCTAGAAGGAAAACCATTTTTATTACATGCTTCACTTTTTATTAATTACAAACCACTTTAGTTTTCCTTTAATTAATCACAAAAGCACCAAAGCCTAATTTAAGTAGAAAAAACATTAATAGCTATTTAACTGCAAATCTAATGTCCTGCATGCACTACCTATTTGTTACATTCTTGTAACGTGTTAATGTAATATTAGATTCTCATCACTTATATAGACTTTCCTTAACGGACACTTTTTTACCTACGTTCACACTAAACGGACAACATTTTAATAAGTAAATGTTAAAAACTGACTAGATTTTGACTTTTGATTACAGACAAATACACACATATCACTAACAGAAAAATAAGCATTATTGCTGATAAATTTTTGATTACTAAAGAAATTTTGAGAATTAATTGATAGCAACACTCTATTTTATACATGTAAGGAAAAAGATTAAGGAAAAATTAATAATTATCTAACTCTTTAAAATAAATGGTTAAAAATTATACTATCACTACTAGATTATAATATACAATATAAATTGTTATTATCATGATATTTGAGCATTATAGATTTTTAAAATAGTTCATCATGATATATTGTTTTAATTTCTTAGTCGAAATTAGTTAACTATTTTTATTGATGTAATTATTTAATGATAATAAATCTCAATTTTAAATTAACAAATTGTTTAATAACTGACTTAATAGGTTAAAACAAGTTTTAGTTATAACTTTTTTTTAATTTGATAGAGAGGAAAAAATGATAAATTGTAAATGATTCATAATATTATTAATATTTTTTATTTATTTATTTGTTTTCTCTAGTTAACAAAAAAAGATTATTTTTTATTTATTTTGGTTTTATTTGTTATATCAAACGATTAAATTACCGTTGTAATCGTTATATCATGTACTACAATACAATTGTATCTAAATTGCAATAAAAATATTAATGATAACTGTTTTATTGTTTTTAATGATTAAAATATTTTAAATTTAACATAATACTATAGTATATTATATGATTTTGACACGTTTAATCTTTTATATTATATAACAAAATTGAAAGATTGAATAAAAAAAATTAACTTATATTTTATATATAATATTTTCATATATGGCATTACTAATATATTTTATGAACTTAATAATAAAAAGTGTTATATATTTTGATGCTGATGTTTTTTTAAAAATAAAGTATGTAGATATACTGAAAAGTTTTCATATAATATGGTTACCGTGTATATAATTCGTTTTGCTGTAAAAAAAGAAAAAAAATTACTGTGTGTGCATACTAAATAACAAAAATACTTATACTTTTTAAAATTGTAAGAATTAGTATAAATTTTTATTTATGGGTTCATTTATTTATTTTTTTTTAAAAAATCTTTTTGTATATAAAACTCTATTGAAAAATCTGGAAACTTGAAAAAAGTAAAATTGTATATCAAAATCTTATAATTTTAGCAGCATTATGTAGATGTGCAGATCATAAATTAGAACATTAAATCAATTGCTTTCTTCATTTCGTGATACAACTTAATTAATAATTGTTAATTAAATCAGAACTATGCTTCTTTTGGTTTCACAAACAGGATCACAATCAAGCAATGTAAGATTTTTGGTACTGTATAAGTCATCATGAGAGTATCACCTCCTTTCCACCAATTTCATGAAACCAGTATGGAGCACTTTACAGTTATAGGTTTTCACAATTCCTCATTTGTAGGTCAAAACCCTAAGTTTTTAAGTTTCATTAATCAATAAAAAATTCGTTTTTGTATAGTTTAAGATTATGTAGTTTGGATAAAATGAAACTAATTACATCAAAACAATATATTTTACAGATCAAAGTTAATCGGAATAAGATTTTGTTTTCATTTTACAATATATTATAGTATTTTCCTTTTAAAGCAAAATGCAACACAGATGTAAGAAATCTATTGGAAAATCAATCCTAAATCAGAAACAAAAGATCACAAAAAAAACCAAATATTTTCATATAAATTAAACGAAATCTATTGGTAAATAGCATTTATTTTTGCTTACTTTTGTCTAGATTTATTACATAAATTAGCCCACGGAATTTCCCAGCAATGGTATTTTTTTGTTGTATCTCTTTTTTCTAAATCTTCTCAACTTTTCTTACTTATCAATATAATCACTAAAAAAAAGTAAAGAAAAATTAAGATGCATTTATCTTATATGATTATTATTTCTTTCTACAATAAACTTACATAAGCACCACTACAACACTGCCAAATGTTCTAATTGCGTGTCTACTTTTTACACCTTTAAATATTGAGCTTTCTGTAGCCTAAATAGTTTATACAGACTTGAAAAAACAAAAAAGAATTTGTACAAAGACTAGCAGAATGGCTTTTGCTCAATCTTTCTACAACCAAAGCTCCGTCTTGAGAATCAATGTTATGGTTGTGGACGATGATCCTGTTTTCCTTCAAATTATGTCACGCATGCTTGAAAAATCCAAATACAGAGGTAAAATCTGAATATCAAATACAATAAGTTATTGATTTCTTCGTAATTTCATCGAGATTTGTTTGTCTATAGTTTTGAGCAGGAGAAACTATTAGCTGACTGAAAAGATTGTAATATTTTATCCCTTGCAAAAGTTGTATTTTGTTGAAATTTTTTTAACAAATCTTTCTAAATCATCCGGATTTGAATTTTAGTTACATGCACACATCTAAACTCTCAATTGGGTTATTCTTATTTTGTTGATTTTGAAACTAATAGTTTGGTTGATAGCCATTCCAGTGAAAATGTTGTGATTTTGAAGAATATGCTTGGCTGATACTATGAACATTCTCTAATTTTGTGAAGTATTTCATGACTTAAGTGTAGAATATATAATTAGGCCTCCAATTTGCCTCATTTCTTCTTTTTTATATAAAAGGTTAAAGTATAATCTTTCGTACTTGCAATATTTTTCACATTACATTTTATTTTTGGTTAAATGGCTTTATAGATCCATCCATCATGGAGATCACGGTTATAGCTGTAAAAGACTCGACAGAAGCATTGTCTACTCTTAAAATCCAAAGAAACAATATCGATCTTATCGTCACAGATTATTACATGCCTGGCATGAACGGACTACAACTCAAAACACAGATCACTCAAGAATTTGGCAATTTCCCGGTCATAGGTAAAATAAAATTTCTTTTTCTTTTACAACTTCCATAATATATGATATTTTTTGCTATAATTTAAGCTATAACTGATTTGTTTTTCTTCTTAAATATAAAGTTATGTCATCGGACACCAACAAAGAAGAGGAGAGTTTAACTTGTGGAGCGATGTGTTTCATTCCAAAACCCATCAAAGCAACTGACTTAACCAAGATTTACCAACTTGCTTTAACTTATAAGAGGAATGGTAAGTCCATATCACGGACGGAGCAGAACCACAAGGACACAGATGTTAGTATCCCTCAGCAAATCCAGTTGCTTCCTGAACAAGCTAATGTCTTGAAGACCAAGAAGAAGAAGAAGTTCTCACCTAGATCGGATTCAATTACCGCGAGCAGTTCAAATGGAAGTTGCGTTAGTACCGACGGTTCACGAAAAAATCGTAAACGAAAATCAAACGGTGGTTCTGGTGATAATGTTGCGTCTCTGTCGCAGCCCTCCAAGAAGAGTAAGATTACGTGGTCGGATTATCTCCAAGACCTTTTCTTACAAGCTATCCGACATATCGGTCTTGACAGTAAGTGTTTTGATAATAGACTTTTTGATATATATAATACGTTATGCGGTTTATGTTCTTACAATTTCAAACTTATTTATATACATACTAACCAGTGTTCTGTGTTTGTTTACTACACTTGAATATCCTAAAGAGGCTGTGCCAAAGAAAATCTTAGAGTTCATGAACGTTGATTACTTGACAAGAGAGAACGTAGCCAGCCATTTACAGGTTTGATCATTTATCTATCCAAAAATGTTTTTGCTTAATTTACCTTTACGTCTAAAACTATTCATCAAACCATAGATTATGAATCATTCTACCTTTTTTTTTTTATTAACTGAAAATGGTTTGCTTGGCAGAAATATCGACAGTTCTTGAGGAAAGTGGCGGAACAAGGAATGTGCTATTCAAGCATGATCTCGGGTAGAAGCACAGACTCGATTTATCCATATGCTCACTTCAGAGAGCCGTACTACAACAATTACACACCCTCTATTACCTCTTGGTACGACACGAGTCTTAACAATAGATCATTCTATTCCAAAACCGGACATGGTCTTGGACAGTCTAGACTCTTATCCAACACACGTGAGCCCGTCCGCTTCAACCAGATGCCTTACAGCTACATGAACCGGTCATCCACCTACGAGCCGCACCGTATTGGATCAAACTTGGCCATGCCCATCAAAAGCAACCTCAATATCTCAGTCCAACCATCTCAGAACGAAGGAAGAGGAAGCTTTCTTGAACCAATCGTGATGGCGAACAAAACAGGCCAAACATCTCAAGTTCTTGGGTTTGGACAACATGGACTGTCGGCTATTAATGGTAATACTTTCAACAATAACACAATGAGCAGCTATGGAAGTCTATCTCCTAATCAACCAGGAATGAGCAGCCATGGGAGTTTAACTTCTATTCAACCAAGGACTAGCAGCCATGGAAGTTTAACTCCTAATCAACCAGGATTGAGCAGCCATGGAAGTTTAACTCCTAATCAACCAGGATCGAGCAGCCATGGAAGTTTGGCTCCTAATCAACATGGAATGAGAAGCCATGGAAGTTTAACTTCTAACCAACCAGAAATAAGCAGCTATGGAGGTTTAACTTCTAATCAACCAGGACTGAACACTTATGGAAGTGTAACTCCTAATCCAGGTCTGAACAACTATGGAAGTTCAACTCCTAATCAAACAGGAGGTAGCTCCTTATTGTATGGGATGCAATTGCTCTTAAACAATGAGAACACTGCCAATAATCCTCAGCCACATGCCAATGCAACTACACATCAAAATCTTGAAATTCCTCAACTGGAGAATCTCAACTTATCTGATGCTCTCGGCAATACTAATGAGCTTCCTTGCGATCTAAGTAACTTTCCAGTCAATCACAACAAGGTATATATGTCTTCAATATCCTAGTTTTTCATTAATGTATACACATGAAGTATATGTTGTGAGATTTTGTTATTTCAAATGTGATGCGAGCAGCCACAGGAAGAAGCAGATTCCACCACCAAATTTGAACTCCCTGCAAATTTTCCAACTGAATTGAATCAGATCTTCTCGCTTGAAGAAAATGGTGACGGAACCTTTGTGAACATAAACCAGGTACTTCATATTATTAGGATATTTTAGCAATCACAAGATTGAGTGTGAATAAACGTCCTACGAAAGATTATATATTATCATATATATTTAAGAATCCATCAAGGAAAATTTCTAACTAGATTTGTTAGTGTTAGAAATTTAGTAAATTTATGCTACTCTTATATTAGATATAGCCATTGTTTCTAGAACCTGTTCAATATATATATATATATATATGGAGTGAATACTTTCGAATAATATGTCTTACAGACTTGTATATATGACTTTGTTGTGAAGGGTCATTCTAGTAGAGAAACACCAAACATTTCTGCTCCTACGGAGACGAATTCTCCAATTCTCAACATGAACCCTAACCATGATCAGGTACATCTAATTATCATCAATTCTAAAATATTTTCATGTAACTATGATACTTAATATCAACGAAATGATTTGTTTTCAATATACTCTAAAACCGGGACTTTATTTGTTAGGAACAAGATGTCCCGGATTTTATCGATTGGTCGTTATTGGATCCGCAGGTAAATAACGTATACAAAGGCCAAAAAAGTTATTTGTCTATAAGTTACATTGAAGTTTATCAGTCATCTAAAAATATTAAAATTGATTAATTTTTTCTTATTTAGGACTTGGCTGATGAGTATGACTTCATGGACTCTCTGTTCAACAATGACATGAACTAAAAAGGGTTCTCCAAGATGTTCTCAAGGCGATGTGATAGAAATAAAACCGGAAATCAATACTGATTTTCTAAGCAAATATATATGATATAAGAAAAATATAGAAGTATGTTTTTAGTTGTGTAATATATTTCTTAAGTGTTGGATATTCTGTACTTTGTTTGGTCACCATGTATTGGTTGTATCTGAGAACTTTTCAATATATATAGTATCTACCTGTTTAAAGATGTCATATGTTTGTGTTATATAATATAGATACTTTACCAAAATAATGTTCATAACAAATTCGTATGTCCGAGGAAATATAATATACGTTCATGGTCGCCAAAACTAGATTATGAATTAATTTGATTTTTTATTGTAGCATTTATTTTCTAAAAGTATAATTTTACTGTGTCTTAATTAAGATTTTTTTCCTTTCCTAAATATAAGAAATTTTATTTATATAAAATAATTCCATTGAAAATCTGAAACCTTTTATAGTTTTCTATCTTAACTAACCACAAATAGTATTGAAAAAGGATTTCGTCACAAATTACCAGTACTAATTTTCTCCCTTTTTTATTTGTCTGCAACCGATACTAGTTTTCTCAAAAAAAATTGTAATGATTTATATATTTCTTTCTTATCTTTATTAATATTTTAAATCTGCAAGAAATCAGTAGATCTTATTATGTCCATAGTAGTATATAAAAATATTTAATATTTTCAAGTAGAAAGAGAAATCTAGTTTTTGTAAGATCTTATACTGAAATACATATTTAAGTTTAATTATAAGTTTTAAATACTTTTTAAATTTAATTCTTAGATGTTTTGGAATTTTTTTCTTATTTTATAAAATAAATTTTTTTTTATTATGAGTAGTTATTATTTTTTCTTTAATTTATCTCTAGAACATTATTCATTAAAAATGAAATAAAACTAATATTTAATTATTATAAAAATACCAATGTTCACTGCTAGAAGCTTAGTAATATATGTGTATAGTATAAAGTTTAAACTATCTTATAATTAAAGTCCAAGGAAATGTAAAAGAAACAAATTAGTATGTCCTATTTCTTTCTTTATCAGTTTTTAAAGCATGTCTCAGCCTCTAAGAAATAGATGTGTGTATTCTCATTAAAAAAAAAGGTTCCATCATATTATTCAATTAATTTTTTAAATGATTCATTTAATTTCTTTATGCTTAACTATAGACAACAAACGATGACCATTAGAAATTTAAAGAGAATCTCTTTTCACTTCCGAATCATGATAATTTATTGAAACCACTTAAAATTTTGAAAAATAAATAAGCTTTATCAACCATTGAATCATATAAATGTCTGAAATAAATATGCGTCAAATAAATCAAAAGATTATAAAAGAATTTCAGAAAAAGAGTTGACAGAATGTAGGAAAATATTTAAAATGCAAGTCCATAATAAAACAGGGACGAGATTATATATTTCGTTTAAGATTAGTGGGCATAGTATAGCCCAATGTAATATTTTGTTCTCCACAAAAAGGCCCAAATAAATAGGCCCAGAAAAAAAAAAGAACAAAGTTTTTTTCATCCCGATGGCGGATGTGTCTCAGACGAAGGAGATGCCGAAGGAGATGCCGAAGGGAAACAGCGAGAAATCTAAGAAGACAGACATGGCTGATATGGCGTTCATCGAGTCCATGAACGACGACCTTCTCCATAACATTCTCTTGAGGTTGCCGGCGCAATCATTTGGTTCCGCTTCCTGTGTTAGCCGATCTTGGAACTGCGTCTGCAATCGCATCCTCTCTCGCCCCAAAATGATCTCTGCTTTCTCTAGAAACCCTGATAAGCTCGTAAGTATTAATTGATAAGCACAGATTGTGATAAAGTCATTAGCTGATAGAAAAAAGGAAATGAGAAAGGTCTGTTAGAGAAATTGTGTGGGATAAAGTTTTCGGTTTTGATTAATTGTACGTGTTCTCTGCTGAAGATGACACAAATTTTGTTTGGAAAAACAGAGAGCTGGAGAAGAAGTACTTGATAAGGTCTTGTCTGAGCCAATCCGGCCAGATTTTGTGATTGCAAACATCTCATACGGGAACGTGGAAGAAACTTTGAGACAGGTACGGTTCTTCTCTTCATTCAACCTCTGTTTTTTTTCTTCTTTATTCCCAAAAGGATTAAAAGTTCCATTGAAAATGCGAATGCTGTAGATAACGAAGAGAGTGGGATCAAGGGTTCCTGTTATTGTATCTCTAGTTGCTGGAATCTTGGGAAAAGAAGCGCGTAATGAGAAGCTTGTAGAGGTTCGATTATTTTCCTATCCTGTTTGAATTTTGTTTTTCTTGTAAAATTTTAGCATATGCTCACCTTATATCACGTTTACAGATCAACCCGTATGCTGTTTATGTCTCGCCCGTTCCGAATTTTGCTATACTGTTGACGATCGGCTACTTGCCAGGATTCAAAGTCGACGTTATTCCTGCTATTCAAGCGATAGGGGTAAGTGTTTCTCAGCATCAATGTTCGTAGCATGAAGAACAAAAACTATATCTTTGCAGGAATCTAAGTATGATAATCTAAGAGTATGTATATGGGTACCCATATACATACTTCGTATCATTATACTTTTATTTATAGATAAGAGTGGTATTGTTTATATCTTTGCAGGAATCTGAGGCGACAGTTGGAGACAAATTTGTGATGGATATCAGGAACTTTGTGTCCGTGGTTTCAGATCATACTGCACCAGCTTGTCTTATACTCTTTGGGGTGAAGTATACTTTTTGGCTTCCACTTCTGTTTGAACTTGTGGACTGTGTTCACTTCTATGCTAATGCTTTTTTTTTTGTCTCCATGCTGGATTTGTAGGAGGATACTCATGCCACGGAACCTATCATTCAAAAACTGGGTATGAGTCCATTTTTTTATTTCGATATTACTTTGTGACAGGTTAAATTGGTGAAACACGAAAGAAATTTGGCTTCATGAGTTACTTATTTGAGACTGAACTCTAGAACACAAAGCAGATGATCATTTCATTATTTTGTTGTTATGTGTAATGTAACTTGTCTGCATCGCAGATTATGACATGCCCGCAGAAACTATTATTGTGGGTGAATTAAAGGGACAGGGCGATCTTGTACATAAACGTGCCAATGAATCAAGATGTGTTCAGTTACAAAGAGACGAGAGCAGAGTTCTTGCAGGTTTAGTCTTTGCAAGAGATAGACACAGACCCATTCGTAAGTGTCTGTGGTTTTAATATCATCTACTTAAAACTAATATGCTACTATCAATTTGTCATTACTTTGCTTGGTTAGTTATCTCTGCATTTTTCTTGTGATGTTATGCTTTACCCAAGCGTTTCTCAATGAAGCAGAGGCTGGAAGAATTCAGTTTCACGCTGCAATATCAGGAGGAATGTCACCGGTCGATCTGAGATACAAGGCAGCCAATGTCATTCTTACTCTTTATAGATGGCCTGCGACACTTCTGAATGCAAAAAGAAGAGGAGAAGCAGAGGTTCTCAATGGCGAGCAAATCCTAGAGAACATAGAAGAGACTTTGGTACGCACCGGAAGCAAATCTTTGCGGAGTTTTTGGTTACTAAACTAACTTGAAATGCAGGTGGGAAACCCGAGCTGGGAGAATGAGCCGTTTATTGGAGTAGTAAAACGAAGAAAATACTCGACTGGTTTGGAGAAGAAGCCAAAGATGATGGCCTCACTTACATTTCATCAAGTGACTGGGTAAAGATTCACAGGTCTCATATAACATGAATGAATATGAATTCCTTTTAACCCTATTTTTTGTTGGTTTGTTTACTCAGAGCGGACGAACAGTATCTTACAGTCGACGGTGCCGGAATCAGAACGGGAGACTGTTTCCAAGTTTACTTTCCTGATCTCAAAGTGGCTGAAGCATCACTGGCTGCTGTTTCTTCTCAGCTTAGAAACCTCGAGTCCAAGCCGAACAAAACGGAAGTCGTTGGAGGTTTTGTTTTTGCCGGTAGCGGACGCGGCGACTCCTTCTTTGGTCGTCCAAACGCAAACATCTCACCGTTTCTAGAGAACTTCCCGGAGTTACCGTTTGGCGGCATATCCTGCAACGGTCAAATCGGACGCAGCTTCTTCGTGGAGGAAGGAGAGGAAAATAAAGAAAGTAGCATCCGAAGATGTTTTCACTCTTATAGTTCAGTCTATTTCATCGTCTCGTATACTTCTCAATGTTGAGGTGTCTTTGTTTTATGTGGTTTACAAATGATCTAGATTGTAAGTGATGACGACAGAGCTCGGATTCTCTTCTTTATATAAGGGGGCTTACATGCATTTACGTCGAATAAAGATAATAAACGATAACTTAGCATGGTAATTAAAAAAAAAAAAAGATAATAAACGTTTGACTGGAATCGATAATTTGCCAAGTTTTAGTTAAATATAATTTGAATTCAATTCAACCTAATATCTCTCACATTTTGGTAAATCCTTTCTTTTTTATGCCATACATTAACACTAATACTTTAAGCCGTAGAACTGCAAAGTATGAAAGATCTGAAAAATAAACATCCTTATTTTGTACTCCAACTCTTTCCGAGGAGCCACGAGTTGTAGAAAGCAAAATCTCAAGGTAATGTTTCCTAATTTTTATTGCTCATCCAAAAAAATAGGTGTCAAGAAAACATTTAGAGCCATGCCAAATCTTTGTGATATAGAACGCAAGAAAGTTGTTCTTATTGGATACCAATCATGTCGCAATAAATGATTTGATGTATCCTATAATCATTCATTAATTAATTCTTATTGGTTACCAAAAAGGCTTAATCATATTAAAAAAATCTGAAATTCTGTAACATTTGTTGAATATGCTTTTAAAAATAATAACAATATGATTAACTAAATCCTAAATCATTTCCTTGATGAACTTTATTGTACTTGGCCTTTTCTCATGTCAATAGATTATTGGATTAGGTATTTAGTTATCCCAAAGATTCCTCTTTCTCTCCCTCTCTCTCTCGCTCGATGGACTTTGTAGCCTTAACAGGAAGCAATGAATATAATTTTGGTCACCATAAGTTGCCAATTCCACAAGAAACATATTCAGTGTTATGATTGGCATGTGTTACCAACATGCCTCCTTTGCTTTCTTGTTTTTTTTTTTCTTCTCTTGTACATTTCATTGCTTCGGTTTTATGGGTTTGACTATTTAATTCGATGCATAACAAGAGGATCAAACGAACAACACAACCAGAATAGTTAACTATACAAACTATCAAGATTACTAGTACTACGATATAAAATATATAATAAAAGAAAACACTAACTCATTTCAAGATTTTAAAATGATGAAAATAGTTATTTTCATACAAAATTGTTCAAATCGATAAAACTATACGAATTTATCAATAAAATTCATAGAAAAGAGAAATTTATATATAAAAAACTACCGGCCCTTGCTATGTTTTTCATGGTAATTTTTTTGATTAAAAACAAAACAATGATGATTGTAAATGATGCACCACATACGATCATTCACCACTGAACACATAAACATTCAAAAACTATGTCTCCATTTTTATCAACTAGATTTTGATGTACATTTGGAATATTTTACGTTGGAGTTTATCCTTTTCAGTTTTTATACAAATGAGTGAAGTGAAGTGAATATAATGTGAAGTTTACCCATAAGATCTTTTTTTGAATGCAAATAATCCACAAGATGTACCTACAAGAAACAGTATTTTATATAAAAATGTTGCAACTTTTTGGTAACTTTTATTGTAATAGTAAAGAAATCCCAAATCTTTAGGTACATTACAATGATAGGACGATGACGATGATGATGATGAAACTCTATTTGTTGAAACTCCCCTGTCATTTGTGAATTGACTTAAACGGGAGACCGACAAAAGATATTCTAAACAATCCGCAAAAGAAGCAAAAAAAAAGTTTGCCAAGATCAATCACAAATCATACACTCCTATCAATATGAAAAACAATACATATCACTTATGAAATCGGAGAATGAAATAATAAAAACACCTTTGATCATATGTATATGTATAGTGTTTTTCTTAGCTTAATCGAAGAATTCCCATTTGAATCTTGGAGGGACCGGTTTAACCGTTTCGACCGCCTTTGCCGCCGATGTGGAATCAAACATCGTCTCCCAATTATTAGCAACAATCGCCGGAGTACCTGATGAGGATGCGCCGGAATTCCTCCGCTCCTCCTCCTCGTCTTCCTCCACAAACGATAACAAATCGCGTTGCTGATATTGCGTTTGCGTTTGCGGTTTGTGGCGTACCGACTTGTTGATTTCCACTTTTTTGGTAGAGTTTTTGACCTTCAAGACGTCGAGTGCCTCAACGTACTTCTGAACTCGTTTCACCTTCCAAAATCCAATCGAACCAAATCATACATTATTATAGATTAATCTAATCAAAATCAGAGATTTCGAATTGAACTTAGGTATAATTTACCTGCAACTTCCTTTTCAATTTCACATCTCCATCAGCAGTTATCGCGTCGAGTCTCAACAATTGATTCATTAACATCTCAATCAGATTCACCAGACTCTTCTCTTCAACCTTTCCTCCTTTATTAATCACTGTCTCGAACGCCGACACCTATAATCGGAAATCAGAACCTCAGATTCGAACTAGAAACGGCGGAAGTTTGAGAACAGAGTCGTCGCCGGAAAAAAAAAAAGTTCTGTTTTTTGTTGTTGTTCTTCTACATTACCTGACCGGCGAGCCTGTCGACTTCGAGACTGATGTCGGAGATTGATTTAGAAGCTTTTTCAATGGCGGCGTTTTTCCTTTTTTCAAGAAGACGTTTCTCCTGAGAAATTGGATCTTCTTTAAGAACAAGCTTTGATCGATCTTTAACTCCACAAAGATCTAGAAACATCTTCGAATCTCTCTCTTTGTCTTTGTACAGAATCTTCATGTCTTCGTGGTGAAGTCCGGTCTGACCGGACAACATTTTCTTCAACTCTCCTGCAACAATAATCAAACAGAATACAAATTGGGAAAAAAAAAAAATTGACCCTTCTGCTTATAAATGCCGAAAAACTGAATTTGGATTTTTTGGTTTTGGTTTTGCTTACCGAAGGAAGATTGAGAATTGATGTTGGTCTCGTGGTAAACCGACCCGTATTTGACCCGGACACGAATGACACGTGGCACATCGGAGCTCTGATCCGTCCGCCTTTGTACAACCATTCCTCCAGGTCGGGACTCCCACTCATTGCCGCTACCTCCGCTGCCGCCGCCGCCGCTGACGGAGGGCGTCGCTCCTGTCTTCATTTTCATCATTCTTTAATATTCTTTGCTTCTACTCGTCCCTGATCGAACAGAGATCTCACATGTTATAAAGAATCCAATTCAGAGATAGATAGAGAGAGAAAGGTATAAAAAGTTGCGATGAATATGATTTCTGAACACGATCAAGAAGAAGAAGGAAGAAGAATAAAGAAACGTCTGAACAAAGGGAAGTAAATTTTTTTATTTTTTGTTGCAATCTTATTTAAATAAAATAAAATAAAATTCATAGATCATAATAATAAATAAAAGAGTGACAGCTAATGGTATTGTTGTTATGTCTCATCATCAGTAATCACACATACATATAATATATATTTATATGATTCCCACATTTTTTTGGGAATTATTAATTTCTTGTTTGTGTTCTATAATCGATGTTCTGTATCAGTTTGGTTGTCCCTATTCTCAATACAGATAATCCATCTACATCAATGTCAATGGTAAAAAACTAAAAATCAAAGATGATATTGTAACTAGAATTAAAACACTGCTCTTTTTTTTACACAAGTTTATGCTCAAAAACCGATCGGGCCTATATAGTCCAATAACTTTGGTAGTGCTTCTTATTTTTGTGAAAAGAAAACAAAATCTCTGCAGCGACAAATGGCAAGTTCCAGTATCTAATCCACCTGTAGTAGTGGTAACAAAGCACTGGAACACGAGTCACTTTCTGGTGGTGACCACATGAGTTTCTGTGTCAGACTCAGAGCAACAGCTTACGGACAAAGACATCCATCAACCATTTCAAAATAGGCCCAGCCCAATAATGTTGCTTCTCGTGGGATTTAAGGGCCAATTTTTGTTTTTGGGGGCTCTTTCGTACCAAAGTAGTATACACTACTTCCGTTTTTCATAAAAGAATTATTTTTTTGCTGAATTTTCTTTGTTTGTTACTTTTGTATTTCACTGTAAAAAATTTTAGACTGTTAATCGGATAATATATATATATATATATACTAACAAAAATATAGTAAAAACTTTTTTTTAAATTATTTTAATAATGTACCAAACATTGTAAAGACACATTTTTAAAGAACAAACTTTTATTGAATCATATTAACAAGATCAAGTTTGCGGTATTCTTTATTTACGATATATTAACTCATATTAACGAGATCAAGCTGTGGTCAGTAATGATATTAACTCATCTCAGTATTACCACAATATTTTGGTTCATGAGTTTTTAACTTTTCATAGTTAGTTAGTAATTGTATGTTTATTTGGGTTACAATTTAGGAAGAGCTCTCCTCATGTCATTTACGATATTATTATTTTTTCCAAAAAAACAATGATTTAAAAGAATTGATTAACAATAATAAGTCAAAATTTAATTTTATTAGTTAATTTATTTTTAAAAAAATCATAGCGTCACACGCTTTGTTATTATTTTCCCCTAGCTTTTAGCAGTTTCTATCATGCAAAACTTATGAAGTAACTAGACCAAGATCATAGAAAGCATCACTTCATGACCTAATTATTCTTAGAGCTCAAAACTCAATACTATATATATTTTTATATATAAATATAGACTGAATCCACCGATCCAAAAGTTAAAAACAGAACATAAAATAATATCGCTAGCATTTAAATAAAATGGAATCTCTCAAATCTTTTGCAGCTATTTTCATTGTGATGTTTCTAACCATGAGGGCTTTAGAGACCGCACCTAAAGTTCAAGCCCAAGAATGTAGAGACAATCTGAGTAATATGCAGGTGTGCGCATCGTTGGTTCTGCCTGGTGCGGTCAATCCAGCCCCGAACTCCAATTGTTGCACTGCTCTCCAATCAACTAACAAAGATTGTCTATGTAACGCTCTTCGAGCAGCCACCACACTTACCTCTCTTTGTAATCTCCCCTCATTTGACTGTGGTATGATGATCATTCCATTAAACCTTTACTTTTTTATTAGAAAATAGATTTTTAGATTATCTATTTAATAATATTTGAATGAAATGATAGATTTGTAGTTCCACTATTTAGTCAATAGTGTTTGATTTTGTCGTTATTTTTTTTGTGTGGACTGTGTTTTGTGAACTGTGCAGGTATAACCATATAAGTGCCTATAGTTTCAGCAACGGTCAGTTCCGAGGATTTGGGGAGTTTGGTCTGCAAAAGACAAGACGAGCAAATTAAAACAATAAAAAATAATGAGAAATCTACTGTTGGGTGTTTTTTCTGAATTTGATCTGTTGTTCGGTTTGTTGATTTGTTCAATACTTATGATGACACATATTGAATATCGTTTTCACCATTATTACTATTTATTATTGGAGTATTTTCTGTAATTGGCAATTTGGCATCATTATAGAGACTTGCTATGATAATCGGCGTGGTATTTTTACACATGCAACTTCAGGCAAAACTCAATTCAAATTTTGATTTCAAATTTGAAAACTGAAAACTACCAATAGATAATTAATCACAATGAGAAAGTAAAATGATGCTAGTAGAAAAAGAAAAAAAAAAAGAAGAATGATTAGTTCGTTTGAACCAAACCAGAGATTTGGTTTGGAGTGGACCGGAGCCATAGACACCATTGACTTAAATTGACGCTTGGTCAAAATACATAATATGCTTTTATGTAAGGCGTGCAACCAACGCGCATAATTTAGGCGCGTGTAAGCTTACACTATATATCGCACATTACACGCTCACTCGAGCTTCTCCATTCCCAATTGTCTCTGCTTTCTTGTTTTTTCAGACTTTGTGAACAAAACAAAACAAAAAAAATTCCGACAAAATTTGAGGTGATTTCTGGCGATGAAGTAAATATGGGTTTCTTCGGACGACTGTTCGGGAGTAAGAAGCAAGAGAAATCAGCAACTACAAAGAACAACAGACGAAAATGGAGCTTCACCACCACCAGATCCTCAAATCCGGCGACGGCTTCATCGGCGCCGTCTTCACATCCAAGCAGGAGATGTGCGGATGAAGAAAGCTTGGACGCCGAGAAGCATGCGATAGCCGTCGCGGCTGCCACCGCTGCGGTGGCTGAGGCGGCACTAGCGGCTGCTCATGCGGCGGCGGAGGTCGTGAGGCTCACCGGAAGAGGCGGCGGTAAAACCTCGTCGGTAACCAAAATCAATCGGAATAATCGCCGGTGGGCTCAAGAGTATGTAGCGGCGGTGAAAATTCAATCAGCTTTCCGTGGCTACTTGGTTAGTTACTTCCCTAACTTAATCTTTAAAACCGAAATTCAAAATTTGAATCTTTATTTTGTTTTGGAAAAAAAAAAAAATCGAGTGTGGAATAGCTGTCTGATGTTGATTCTTCTACTTAACCCTAAATTTAAATAATTACTGAAAATTAGAAAGGATGAGCATATTTTGTATTCTTGTATTGGTCCCCGAAAAATACTATGAAAAGAGACAAATGAATATGCAACCAAGAAACTTGTTAGAACCCGATACGATTCTCTACCGACACTATTTAATGGTCTTCGAGTACTATAGATTAAAATTCCCATTTTGGTCCCAAAAATATGCACATATCATCCAAAACAAATTCTTACCAACCGGATTTAGCTTTATGGCTTATCCTATAATCTACGAGTACGAAAACTCAGAATTTTAAAACCAATCCTTCGATTAAACCATAACCAACACATTTTAAGAAGAGGTCAAGTTCTTTCTTTTGTTTTTTTTAATCACTTTACGTTTACTTGAAAAAAGTGGAACTACAGATGGGTTTTTAAGCTTTATGAGCTTGAAAGTTGCATCTTTTCTCTTACCTTCCACTATCAACATTGCAACCTTTTTTTCTAAATGTTGATTTGTCCCTTTTTTCTTCAAATGATGATTTGATAGTTTACGTGGTTCAAAGTTCAAACAAACAAAATTTAGAGATTCTGTAATCGTATTGCTTCGAAAACTAATCATGTGTATAACCATTTAGAATAAATGAAAGTAGTTGGGGAACTTCAACGTAGATTTAATATTCCTCTTGTCATTTTTTTCTTGCATCTACTTTGGGTTTGAAGTAGGTGTTTTATATAATAACTAAAATGTATAATAAAATTGTTATAAATTTAGGCGAGGAGGGCGTTAAGAGCATTGAAGGCATTAGTGAAGCTTCAAGCGTTAGTGAAGGGACACATAGTGAGGAAACAGACGGCTGATATGCTGCGTCGGATGCAAACGCTGGTTCGGCTCCAAGCTCGCGCCCGAGCATCACGTTCTTCTCACGTTCTAGACTCATTCCATTCGACAATGTTAACGGTTCCTTCTTCCCCACAATCTTTCCACGCACGATGCGTATCGGAGGCTGAATACAGCAAAGTCATTGCCATGGACCACCACCACAACCACCGTTCCCAGATGGGTTCGAGGCGGCTATTAGACCAATGGAGGACAGATGAAACTCTATGGAACGCACCGCGCTACAACGAAGATGATGACAAGATCCTAGAGGTCGACACTTGGAAGCCTCACTTGCCTTCCTACCACAAGGAGTCACCGAGGAAAAGAGGATCCCTTATGGTCCCGACAAGTGTTGATAACAGTCCACAGGTAAGGTCTAGACCAGGAAGCAGCAGCGGCGGTTCAAGGAGAAGAACGCCGTTCACCCCTACGAGAAGCGAGTACGAGTACTACTCCGGGTATCACCCTAACTACATGGCTAACACTGAGTCTTACAGAGCAAAAGTCCGGTCACAAAGCGCCCCGAGACAGAGGCTACAAGAGTTGTCTTCCGAGAGTGGCTACAAGAGGTCAGTGCAGGGACAGTATTACTACTACACGGCGGCTGCAGAGCGATCGTTTGATCATCGTTCGGATAATGGGATCGCAGGTTACGGTGCAGTTTCTGATCAGTCGAGTCAAAACCAAAGTGAGAAATCGAAGATGTATTCTTCGTTTCTCAGCTCTGATCCTATCCTGTTTTAATAGTCGTAAGGATATAAAGGCAAGTGAAATGTGTAAATTAGATTTTCGACACAAAAGTACAGAGACAGTGATCAATCTCTGCTCTGTATTTTGTTTTGACTGGATTCTACGGTACAGATATGGTACCAGCAAGCTACGTGTATCGATAGAGGGTCCACACTTGTCAGATTAAAAAACTTTCAATAATTTGTAGTGATGTCAAGTCAAGACGTGGGAATCACAACTTAGATCAATGTGGGTTGATTTGATAAACTTTTCCTATTAAACAAATGATTTTTTATCTTCCTTTTTTTCCCCCGGTAAAAAGACAGTCACACGTACACACCACAAGCAATCTCCTGAAACACACTATCGGAGGAAATGATACCTATATGATCTATGCCATTTACAAAGTAAAACATACTGCTTACTTATCAGACGCCCTCACAACTCCATCTCGAGGTGGGAATACAGCGCAGGTAGCGACACCAGCGGCAGTGATCATTCCCGTCTTCTCCTCGGAATAGCATCAACAGAGCCACCACGAACCTGCACAAACCCCATAAAACCTTAGCATAACTTCTTACATTGGGGAAACAACAAGAGCGATTGATTCTCGGCAAATGCAAACTGTTACCCAGCAATCAACAGAGCCAGAGATAGGAGCCACAACAGGTATTGGTAAGGCTTGTACTTGGAAGTCAGACGTGTGCCTTGTGGCATATGATCTCTTGCTAACCACCTGAACTGTGGACGAGCCAGTAGAATAAACCCGAGGAGAAACCCCGATAGAAACCCACCCACATGAGCAAAGTTATCAACGTGAGGTAGAATCCCAATGGCCAGGTTTACCAAAATGACAAACAAAAGCGTCAAGAGTGCCGCAATCTGTACCAAAACCAAAGTCATTAACCCGAAACCACATAGTCTCATCGTACCTATCTGTAGGTTAAAGATTGCTTACCTTGTTAGAGTAGATTGTCCAGTTGGTGAGAAGTTCGGAGAGCATTGAGCCAAGGAGACCAAAGAGAGCACCAGAAGCTCCAACAGAGATACCGTTTCTGATAAACAGCGACGACATTATGCTTCCTCCCATTCCTGATAATACGTAGATAGATCCTATCCTAACTGCAAATCCAGTACCGAGTTTTCAGATTCCTAATGATGACAAATTACAGAGCTTGATGACAATCTTTTCAAAGTGATTACGGAGGAGAAGGAATGCATACCGAAACCAAATTGCTGCTCAAGGCGAATACCGATGAAGACGAGGCTTAGCATATTCGCTGCGAGATGAATAACACCGGCGTGTAACCATATACATGTCAGGAGACGCCAAGCTTCACGCTTCTCCACAACTTTTTCCCACTCGAGTGATCCTAACTTCTCCAATCTTCAAGTATGAATCAAAACATAAATGTTAACACATATTTCACATAGCTCAATCATTCTACACCTAAAAATTCAATGGGAATTCGAATCTGATCTACAGAGTAGCTAATTCAAAATTCGTTGATAAATCATAGTAACCGACATAATGAGGATCCACAAAATTTCGGGAAACAGAACCAAAACGGCGATTTAGCAGCAGGAAGAACCCTAAATCAACATCGATACCAGTTCGGCTAAAATCCGGGTGAAACTTACGTGCGAGAAGAAGGACCGAAGAGAGGATTAATCCGGAGAGGCTCGAAGGAGAGTCTCCCCAGGAAACGAGCGACACAGTGCCGGTTGGGACCATGGGACTCGGGATGCTTCGGGCAGTTATTGACGAACATGGCGACGATGAAGACTATCACGTTAGCCACAACGAACATCGGAACCAGCCACGACGTCCACTGCGACGAAAACGCGTCATCGCCATAGACCAACGGTTCCGGCCTAGGCGGCGGTCCGATTCCACTCCGATCACCGCCTCTGCTTCCGATCCCTCGATCCTTCGCCGACATTCGGTTCTCCAGATCATCTCCTACGGCCATTACTGATTGCTCTCTCTCTCTCTCTCTCTCTGTAAATTGTTTATTGGTTTTTTTTGGGTTTTGCGATTGAAGGCGGGTAAGAAAGGGTTAAAACTTAAAACCTTAATTTTGAGAGTGGGTGAGAAAGTGGGTTTCTGTTACCCAATCAAGTAATTACACGTGTAATACGTTGTACTCGTTTTGTGGGACGCGTATTCTTCGCATAAAAGGAGTAACGGAGTTGCATCGTCTATCGCACACTGCGTCACGGCGGAGCTAACATGCGCTGGGGATTTGCCTTTCACGCTAGTTTTTCATGTGGACATAAAACTATTTGTTTGCAGTTCTAAAGAAGGCTTCATTCGATCGTTTGGGTGGAGTTCAAAATGTTCATTGTTCCAAGAAAATATACGAAAGTATAATTGCAAGAAATGATGTTTAACTAATGTTTTTTTTTTTTTTTTTTTACTTTGAATATAATGAATTCAAAAAGACAAATATAGATATCTGTTATACTTTAGTAATTTTTATTTATATACCTTATACTGGCATTGTCATTTATGTAGATATATATATATATATTGCAGCGCAATGGTCCTAACGAGCGTTGTCTGGTTCAAGAAACATACTTTGAAGCATCAGCAGCAATGATAATCCACTCTTCCATAGAATCAACGATCGCATCCAACTTTTGCCGTGTGGATTCACGATAATGCCATGCGGATTAGAAAGATCATCACCAACCAAGCCGTGGTCACGAATCCGAATTATCTGGTTGATTGTATGATCTCTAATTCTTAAACGAATATCCAAAATGCTCTTTCGATGAGCTTGAACCTCCGTTTGAAGCTTCATGGCCTTTTTCTGTCGTTATTGTTTGGAATTTGAACTTTATTTTTTATAAACCATACTAATATGTTGATCTTTAAGAAATAACAAATTAACAGTGTTTATGTTTCCATATTAAATTTTGATATTATTACTGGCTCTAAATGGTATAATTTCACATTAAGCCGTATGATTGTTTTTGTAAAATTTTAATAAAGATTTTATTTCAAATGACATTATCTTGTAGAGTAAATGAATATGATTGACAGATCAAAGTAAAAACATATACAGTCTATATATGAGAAAATTGCTTGCATGTAATAATCGACATCAGATTGTTATATAGATAACAAACAACGTACTAAGTAAAGCAAATGAATAGCTCAATTTATAAAAATAAAGATCGTCCTTTTTGTCGAAATAAATTTTATGTATCATCCAGTAATCTTTCTCAACAAAAAATACTTTGCATTATTAAAGATTGCTAAAGAAAAAAAAGAAGAAAACTCGAAATTGAATTAAAAACCCGCCACGTGGGCTGAGTGGGACAAGTGAAAGTGGAAGTCGACGAAGCAATGGGGGAAAATTTAGGGATAAAATAGGAAATTCAGGTTATGTTCCGGCTGCATCTTCCTTGTCTTTCTTTTTGTCTCATACGGACAAAATGAGAGAGAGAGAGAGAGTTCGCGTGCTGTTTCAGTATCATATCTAATCCCGGATTCTTTCCTCTCTGTAACTTTCCACGACGGTTGACCTAATTTATCGTCACATCCAATTGAATTTGAGATTAAGAGAGAGGATTCTCATCTGAAGAAGAGAGAGAGAGAGACTAAGAGAGAAATGGGGAATTCGTTTGGATGTTCGGCTTCCGGCGAGCGATTGGTGTCGGCGGCGAGAGATGGTGATTACGTGGAGGCGAAGATGCTACTCGATTGCAATCCTTGCCTCGCCAAGTACTCTACCTTCGGTGGTCTCAATTCTCCGTTGCATTTCGCCGCCGCTAAAGGCCATAACGAGGTTTCCTTTCCTTTCTAATTTGTTTTTCCGCAAAATCTTCCTGACTTTTTTTTTTGCTCTTTGTACATCTTTAGATCGTCGGATTGTTGCTCGAGAACGGAGCCGATGTGAATTCGAGAAATTATTGCGGCCAGGTACTCGAGATTCAGTTTTCTGAGCTGGATTTTTAGGATTTGAACAAATGTTGAGCCTTTGGCTAGTACTGAGCTGATTCGTGAATTCAAGTTCGATTCTTTCGATTAGACGTATTGTATCTCAATTTGATCCAAGGGATTTTTGTTTCAGTAGAAGTAACTTGTGGAATCTTTGGCTAAGTTTTGAGCTAATAGTGTAAAAATGTGATTTTGTTTATATGATCCATGCTTGACGAGAGATAGCGAATCAATATGGCAAACAAATTCGATTTATTAGTTGAAAATCCAACAAGCTATCAATTACAGCAAAAGACAATAATATGCTAAGTTGGGTTAATTAATCTTGTTTCAGACGGCATTGATGCAAGCCTGTAGATACGGGCACTGGGAAGTCGTGCAAACTCTTCTGCTGTTTCGATGCAATGTGAGTTGTTTTCATCAGTAGTTGAAACAAAACTATACAGTTTTGATTCAGATCAGTCTCTGAATATCGTCTGAATCTTTCTCAAAGGTTACAAGAGCTGATTATTTAGCTGGAAGAACAGCGCTTCATTTCGCCGCTGTCAATGGTCACGCCAGGTGTATTAGACTGGTCTTGGCAGACTTTGTACCTAGTGAGAAACTTAACTCTCTTCCTGAGACTGGTGTGGTCACACCCAGGAACAAGTCCGAGCAAAGGTTTTTTTTACTTGGAAACCATCTTCTATGTGTTGTAAGGGTTTTGACTTTTGGCAGCTTATGTTAGTTCCAATTAAAGCAAAAAAAAATGTCTTGTTGTGCAGCGCATTGTCTAAATTTGTGAATAAGGCGGCTGATGGTGGAATCACAGCTCTTCACATGGCTGCCTTGAATGGATTGTTTGACTGTGTGCAGCTTTTGCTTGATCTTGAAGCCAATGTTTCCGCTGTGACATTTCATTATGGAACATCAATGGATATGATTGGTCTGAGCTCTCTCTATCCACTAGTTTTCTCTTGACTAAAAGAATTTTTTTTTTTAAAAAAAAATTTCGCCCAAAGATGACAATCTTTGTCTTATCTTAATCATCGTTTCAGGAGCAGGGAGCACGCCTTTGCATTACGCCGCTTGTGGTGGGAATCTGAAATGTTGTCAGGTAAGGACACTACAAACTTAATCCTTTTCTTTCAGTATTTTCGAGACAAAGAGTTTTGAGAATCTCCATTTTTACGTGTGTTCTCGATAGATTCTCCTTGCAAAAGGTGCAAGAAAGATGACATTGAACTGCAATGGGTAAATTATTCCATCACAATCTTGTCAGTGTTTTGTCTCATGTTCAAAACCAGTTTAGGGGGAAATATTTGACATATTCAGAATGGAAACTTTCCGTTCCCAAAAAAAAATGTTTGTAGGTGGCTACCTATTGACATAGCACGGATGTGGAGTCGCCATTGGTTAGAACCGTTGCTTTCTCCGAATTCGGATGTGGTCATCCCAGGGTTTCCTCATTCCAACTACTTATCATTGCCCCTTTTGAGTATACTTAACATTGCAAGGTAATGACCAAAAACCTTCAACAAGTTTTAAAAGACTCCAAGACAATGGCCTTAACTAATTGTTTGCAGAGAGTTCGGGTTGCAGTCCGCAACCATCACAGAAGAGGTTGATATATGTGCGGTTTGCCTGGAGAGAACATGCACTGTTGCTGCTGAAGGTTGGTCTAAACTCTTGCATCCTTTTTAAAAGATGATGATGTCCTGTGAGTTAAAAACGGGATTTGTGTTTCAGGTTGTGAGCATCAGCTATGTGTGAAATGTGCGCTATATCTTTGCTCATCGAGCAGTGTTCCCTCGGTGACAGTTAACCCGCCCGGGTCAATCCCTTGTCCTCTGTGCAGGCACGGTATAGTGTCGTTTAAACGGCTCCCAAGCTCACTGACCAGAGAAATGAAGTTACCAATGTCACTCGGGTTCTGCGCTCCGTGTATGCTTCACACGGGAGATACAACAGATCAGTCATCGCCGACAACAGAACAGCAACAGCGTAGCAAGACCCGGGCTACCTCGGTTTCATCTGATATGTTCTGTCCGGTAACATGTAGCCCCTTCCCTTCAGTCAACATTCCAATGTGCACCTGCAGCGATGGGACTTGTCCGAACTTTGAGACTCATGGAACAGAGAGACATAGCGAAGAACACGACGGTTCGTCTCCTCCGCGGGCAACAACTGATCAGGAGAAGGTTGAAGAAGGGCAAAGACTTGGGAAAACTACAACTTGCTCAAGCATGTTCTGGGGAAGAAGAAGCTGTAGCAGAGAGAATCAATGCAACTCCGAAATCAACGCTTGATCACAAACATTTGTATGTACAGTAATTGAGAGAGAGAGAGAGAGAGAGAGAGAGAGTCTATGTCTCTCCCTCGTTTCTTTCATTTCAATCGAGATGAGCCACTCACAGTCTTCTTAGGTTTGTTTTGACTTCAGATATAAATTATGGTGGAAGATTTGTAATTATCATCATAATGTTGGGGTTCATTTTGCAAAATCATTTTATTGTAATGGATCTCTTGTTCAGTTGTTTGTACCATTTTATGAAAACATTGTCTTATAATTCTCAACCCCAAGAGAAGTAAAACAAACTTATAAAGTAACAATACTTTCAGACATTAATGTTTGAACCAAAAAAAATGTTTCAGACATTAATGTAGCTTTTCTGGTTCCATGACAAAAATCTGACGATACAAGTCCACGTCATTTTCTTCCTCAGCTTTGCTGTTAATACCATACTTCAATTATTTCTTGGATCAAAAAGAAAAAGGACGAAAGAATCAAATGAAAACTATCACTCAATTAATTGGACTCAAAGTGGTTTGGTTCTTGTGATGCACCTATTTCAAAAATATTCCCATTTTCGGCTTTGGTCCTTCGAAATCTTCGTTTGCAGAGCTCGTCTACATCACTACATGGTTCAAAATTTAATTACATTTTCATTTATTCTTTACCATGTAGGATGTAGCAACTGAATTTCTTTGTTTTTCTGACCATATGATCTGTGTAATTGTGTTTAAACGTGCAATTGATTTCCTGTAAATTTATGGTAATCACTAATCATATTTATAATTTGTAGGAAAATATATCTCACACTAATAGAACGTAATGGTTGAATTTAAGTATTGTTCCAAAATAAAATCAAAACTTATACAAATACCATAGCTTTTAGGTTAGTAAGGGTTCCTAACAACAACATGAAGAGTTTTACTTTTACTAAATGATTAAATCAGTTACACCATTTAAAGATTTAAAATATAATACTATACATGTGTTATAATATTGCAGTATAGAAATGGATATGATATGAATATAGATCATGCAAGTATTTATGATTTTATGTGTTTAGGAAATGGAAAAGCTTCCAACATTCCCAAAAGGGAAAGAAGACATGTGGGTACTCTCTTCTTTCTTCTCCTCTTTTATATTTTTTGTTTGGAACTTGTATAGAGGGGACCATACCATCACCTCGTTTTTATTTTCTTAATTTTAACCTCATTTCGTTGTTCCTCTACTTTCAAAACTTCGAAGCAAAATTACCAAACTAATTTTTAAACATGCAAAATAAGTGGGGTTTATGTGAAGTCTGTAGACTGTTACACTTTGTTTTGTTTTGTAATGAAATTAGCTAAAAGTACATTTTCAAACAAGTAGTAGTAGTCTAATAGTAAAGTAAACAAATCAATGATTATAATTAACTGATTGCAACAACTCCCAAACAAAAATAAAAATAAAATATGATATAGCCGGTATCGTTATCGGAGGAAGATCATATTAATTGAAATAATATTGATTTTTTAAAAAGAAAAAGAAAAAAATATCAAAGCCTGAAATTTACAATTTCACCCCACAACTTTTGATTATTTGTACACCAAACCCATCAGCTTTTTCCATGGTACAGTGGTTATGATTTCTGAAGATTCTAGCCGTACTCTATGACCCATCATGCCTTCATCTGCATCTATAACCTCTTTTCTTATTTTCTCTTTCAGCAATTTTGATTCACGCAAACAAAACAAGGTTCAAAACAATCAAAATTATAATAATAAAAGATTAATTAAATTGCCGTTACGAACTTTTAAAACAATGGTCTACGTCACGTGAGTTGCGTGCTGTCTTCTCTCTCTTCTCTTTTCTCTTCTTCATCTTCATCTTCCTCGCGCCTAAAAGCTTCTCTCTCTTTAATGGGGTTTAATTTGTCTTCCTCACTTGTTATCTCTCTTCTAAAAAAAATGGGTCTTTCTCTCTAAAAAGTCTCTTTTGAATCTCGGGCTTTTCTTTTTCCCTTCTTCTCTGACCATGGCTTTTAGGGTTTTCTCCCTCCTGTTTTTCTTCTTCTTAGTTGCTGCCATTGATGACGAAAGCTACTCTCTTATGTCCTTCAAAGCTTCGCTCGAAAACCCAACAGTCCTTTTTTCATGGAACCATTCGTCTTCCCCTTGCAAATGGGTCGGCGTAACTTGCCGTTTCGGGCGAGTGGAGTCGCTATCTCTACCTTCAATGTCTCTCAAAGGCAAACTCTCGCCTTCTCTCTTCTCGCTTCGGTTTCTCTCCGACCTCGACCTCTCGGATAACTCTCTTTCCGGTGAGATTCCGAAGGGAATTGCAAGGCTGAAGAATCTGAAATCGCTTCGCCTCGGCCTCAACTCTCTCTCCGGCGGAATCCCGCAGCTCGGGAAACTGAATCGGCTTCTGTACCTCGATCTCTCTGACAACCTCCTCTCAGGTTCTCTTCCTCCTTCGTTGTTCACAAGCTTCCCGGCGCTGTCTTCGCTTGATGTATCGAACAACTCGTTTTCCGGCAAAATCCCACCGGAAATTGGGAAGCTGAGTAACCTCTCCGATCTCTACTTGGGGATGAACCGATTTTCCGGTCAAATCCCGCCGGAAATTGGCACTCTCTCGATGCTCAAGAACTTCGTCGC
The DNA here is from genome assembly GCA_911865555.2 of Thlaspi arvense. NCBI lineage: Eukaryota > Viridiplantae > Streptophyta > Magnoliopsida > Brassicales > Brassicaceae > Thlaspi > Thlaspi arvense. The sequence continues at coordinate 67,596,304 of OU466862.2, read as the reverse complement.
GCCCTCTTGCTTCTTCAAAGGACCCTTACCAGACGAGATATCCAAGCTGAAAATTTTGGCAAAGCTGGACCTTTCATACAACCCACTCAAGTGTTCGATCCCCAAATCAATCGGAATGTTGCAGAACCTGAGCATACTGAACCTTGTCGCCGCCGAACTTAACGGATTCATCCCTCCGGAGATTGGCAAGTGTAAGAGTCTCAAGACGCTAATGCTTTCCTTCAACGATCTCTCTGGGTCTCTTCCACTGGAGCTATCAGAGCTTCCTCTGCTGGCGTTTTCTGCTGACAAGAATCAGCTCTCGGGTCCATTACCTTCTTGGATCGGCAAATGGAAAGAGCTGGACTCGCTTCTGCTTCCTAACAATCGCTTCTCAGGAGCAATCCCTCGTGAGATTGAGCATTGTCCGATGTTGAAACATCTAAATCTCGCTAGCAACTATTTAACTGGTTCCATTCCTCAGGAGCTTTGTGGTTCAGGTGCGTTGGAGGAGATTGATCTCTCTGTAAACTTCTTCTCTGGAAACATTGAGGAGGTCTTCTTAGGATGCACCAATCTTCAACAGTTGGTTCTTACTAACAATCAGATAAATGGTTCAGTGCCTGAATATCTTGCCAAGCTTCCATTGATTGCGCTAGATTTGGATTCCAACAACTTCACCGGAGAAATCCCTGTGAGTCTCTGGGAATCAACGGACTTGATGGAGTTTTCGGCTTCTTATAACCGTCTAGGAGGTTATTTGCCTGCAGAGATTGGCAATGCAGCATCGTTGAAGCGGCTTGTGCTCAGTGATAATCAGCTCAGAGGCGAAATCCCTAGAGAAATTGGGAAGCTGGCTTCTTTATCTGTCTTGAATCTGAATTCGAACAAGCTTCAGGGGAAGATACCAAGCGAGCTCGGGGACTGTTCTTCCTTGACTACGCTGGACCTAGGCAACAACAATCTCCAAGGACAGATTCCGGACAGGATCACTGCTCTTGATCAGCTTCAGTGCCTGGTCCTCTCTCACAACAATCTCTCGGGGTCGATTCCATCAAAACCGTCTGCTTATTTTCATCAGACAGACATGCCTGATCTGAGCTTCCTTCAGCACCACGGGGTATTCGATCTCTCACACAACAGATTGTCTGGTCCTATACCTGAAGAACTCGGCGACTGTGTTGTAATGGTTGAGATTCTGCTGAGCAACAATCATCTCTCCGGACAGATCCCAGCTTCACTCTCCCGTTTGACCAACCTGACCAAAGTGGATCTGTCTGGAAATGATCTTACCGGCTCCATTCCAGAGGAGATGGGCCACTCTCCTAAGTTGCAGGGATTAAACTTGGCGAACAATCATCTCAGCGGGCATATACCGGAAAGCTTTGGCCTTTTGGGTAGCTTAGTGAAGCTGAACTTGACCAAGAATAAGCTGGATGGATCGGTTCCTGCTTCTCTTGGGAACTTGAAAGAGCTGACACACATGGACTTGAGTTTTAACAAGCTAAGCGGCGAGCTCCCATCAGAATTGTCTCAGATGCTAAACCTAGTAGGCCTCTATATTCAGCAGAACAGGTTCTCAGGTCCTATAGAAGATCTCTTCTTCAGCTCAGTGGCGTGGAAAGTTGAAAGTGTGAACTTCAGTGATAACTTCTTCATGGGAAGCCTGCCGAGATCGCTGGGGAATTTGTCATACTTGACTAACTTGGATTTGCACAGGAATCTGTTCACCGGAGAAATCCCTTCAGATCTTGGTAATCTCATGCAGCTGGAGTACCTTGATGTTTCTGACAACAGCTTATCCGGAGATATACCAACAAAGATCTGTGGAATGCCCAATCTGAAGTTGTTGAACTTAGCCCAGAACAGTCTGCAAGGAGATGTGCCGAGAGATGGTGTTTGCCAAGACCCTTCCAAGGCGTTGCTTTCTGGGAACAGAGCATTGTGTGGAAAAGTGATGGGATCAGATTGCAAGATTGATAGAACGAGTTTGCTGGGTGCTTGGGGGCTTGCGGGAATCGCCATTGGGATTATGATCGTTGTCTTTGCCTTTGTTTTCTCTCTGCGCAGATGGGTTATGAGAAAGAGAGTGAAGCAGAGAGATGATCCAGAGGGAACTGAGGAAAGCAGTTTGAAAGGGTTCATTGATCAGAATCTCTATTTCTTAAGCGGAAGCAGATCAAAGGAGCCATTAAGCATCAATGTGGCTATGTTCGAGCAGCCACTCCTCAAGGTGCGTTTAGCAGACATAGTGGAGGCAACTGATCATTTCTGCAAGAATAACATCATAGGAGATGGTGGGTTTGGGACGGTTTACAAAGCTTGTTTACCCGGTGGAAAAACAGTAGCGGTTAAGAAGCTAAGTGAAGCCAAAACGCAGGGAAACCGTGAGTTCATGGCGGAAATGGAGACTCTAGGGAAAGTGAAGCATCCGAATCTGGTGTCTCTGCTTGGATACTGCTCTTTCAGCGAGGAGAAGCTTCTTGTGTATGAGTACATGGTGAATGGAAGCTTAGACCATTGGTTAAGGAACCAAACCGGGATTCTAGAGGTACTAGACTGGTCCAAACGCCTCAAAATCGCAGTTGGAGCTGCAAGAGGACTAGCTTTCCTGCATCACGGTTTCATCCCTCACATCATACACAGGGACATCAAAGCAAGCAACATTCTCTTAGACAGTGAGTTTGAGCCAAAGGTTGCAGATTTCGGGTTAGCCAGGCTGATCAGTGCCTGTGAGACGCATGTGAGCACAGTCATCGCAGGTACATTCGGGTATATTCCACCAGAGTATGGTCAGAGCGCACGAGCAACAACCAAAGGAGATGTGTACAGTTTTGGAGTGATCTTGTTGGAGCTGGTGTCGGGGAAAGAGCCGACAGGTCCAGACTTTAAAGAGAGTGAAGGAGGGAACTTGGTTGGTTGGGTGATTCAGAAGATTAACAAGGGGAAGTCTGTGGATGTTCTTGACCCTCTGGTTCTATCGGTGGCTTTCAAACACTCTATGCTTCGTCTGCTTCAGATTGCTGTGCAGTGTATTGCTGAAACGCCGGCTAATCGACCGACCATGCTCGATGTCTTGAAGGCTCTCAAGGAGATATAAAGCTAAAACCCTTAATGGTGTTGTATGATGTATTTCTTGTTGTTTAAGTAATTGCTGACAAAGAAAACGGTAGTGTAGGGTTTGTAATGCTAGTGCTGGGTGTAACTTTGTTCTTACGTTTTTAAGAACAACTTAGGTTTTCGAGTTTCTAAATACATTGCACTTTGTATTCACAGCACTGGAAGTTAGATCAAAACGAACCGAAAATTTAATAGAAAAATATAAATTCTATGGCGAAATTAAAGTTACGGCGAACAAAAAGTTTGTGTGAAAGCATAAAAATCGAATCTGAGCTGAAATTTGTTGAGAATTGTAATTGGTACTGTCATCTCTAATACCGAAATCAATTTAAACCAAATTTTTAATCCAAACCGAATGCAATTCTCCTAGTTACGACAAAATTACAAAACACTCATCAAATTGACATAAATGCCCTTTTGCGTTCAACCCCATATTTATCAGAGAGAAAATGAAAAAGAAAAGGGAAAAAGGGTTGGAACGTAGCTGTTTGATGTCGAGTCAATATCACGAAAACAGTTTGGTCAGTAAATAATATTATTGAAACAGAGGAAATATCTTTAACCCAGACTTCTGGCTTTATATTTAAAGTCTGTCACTCACACTTTTTATATTCTCTGTGACTAGTATACATACGAATTTATTCAGTAGAAATGATTTTTGGCCACTAAACTAAGATGACCTGTTGAGAAAAACTCAAAAACTATTCGAGAATTTTTTTTTTTTTTTGTATTGCTAACAATGCGATCACAATTCTGCTCACCATACAACATAATTCTCTATAAACAAAGAGATTGGTGTTAGGAAAAAAACCTTAAAAGATATATAAATCAATCACTAACGTTTTTTGTATGAGAGAATGAAAAATGATGATATCTACTATCAAGGATCACCTGCAACAAAATTGCTTATAAGTGGTAACTGGTAACAAAATTTGGTTTCCTTATTAACAAAAAAATTTGGTTGTCTTCCAGTCTCGTGGAGCACCAGAGTCGATGATAAAAGCTTTTAAAATATTTTATTATTAAATTTTTTCAGAGTCGTCTCTCTGCGATTCTATACCACATCATTTTTTTCTTTTTTTTCTTCTTTTTGTTAATATGCCACATCATCTAGAAACTCATACAAATCTCTCCAATAATCATGCTCTAAGTCCAACCTTTTAGGTCATCTCTCACGGGTTAAGCATTTACTGCACTGACCTAAGTAGTAAATATTTTACGCCTTATCAGTAACATCAATCAAAGAAACGGCTGGGTTTACGACTTTTCATGCTATATGAGCCAAGCCCATTTAATTTGAAATCACGGGTCTTTGCACCCAGCCCATGTATAAATGATACCGTGTTATTAAACAAAGTGTCCTTAAACTTCAATTGTTCCCCACCTTTTCAACAAAGTTTTTCATAAATATTCGAACTTCGAAGTGCATTTTGCTGAATATAAAGGCTTAATGGGATTAGTGTTTTAAGTAGAGTCAGTAGACCGACGAAAATCTGTAGAGATAACGACCTGTATATTGTATAGGAGACCGCATGGACCATGTGAATAAAATCAATAATTAATGCATTATTGTAACACTATTTAATGATTACTTATAAGTATATTATTCAATAATATCTTAAATTAGTCTTGGTCTTTTTGCTCTAAATAATATCGGTTGGGTTATATTGCTCTTCTATCCATCCGTGTTCTTCCAAGGATGTGTTGCATAGTAAATCAAAGGAAAACATTATCAAATTTGGTCGTCGTATTCTATATATATGCGTATGATTACTAGTCGTGTTTGATGTGTCATATATGAGCTTGAACTTATCCTATATGTACCATTGAGGCGTGCAAAGATTTTTTTTTTTGTTTCTATAGGCTTATTTGTGTAGAAAAATACAAAAGCAATAAATTGTTTTTGGTAAATTTTGCATGTGATCAATGGAAGGATATTGTACACATTGCTATTTATGTTTACAAGAGACTCTTGTACATAAGAAGAATGGACACATGTTGAGAATTCAAATAGTCATATCTCTCATAACACAAACGGTCAAATCTTAATCACAACACTATACAAATATTAATTATATTTAGCATAAATATATATTGTAGGATTAAAAGACATGTTAACATTAGTATCATTAATAAACATTATGCCTTTGTTGATAGCTCGAATGCTACAGCTGAAACCGGTTCGGTTTGGTATTTGGCCGGTATTTGGTTCAAGACCGGTCAAGTTAAGTTAGATTTGATGTTAGTTCAATACCTACCATTGTTAATTTGTCTTCCAGAGTCGAAGATAAAGAGATTCGATGATACCAATCCAACGGTTTGCAAACGAAGGGTGCATAGAGAGATTCGAGGGTAGATGATCGGAGTAGTCGTAGGATCTGTTTGATGCCACTTTTGTTGACTTCAACCATTGGAAAGCCGACACGTGGATTTATTGAGAAGAGCGTCTTAAGAATAAATGCTTTTCTTGTTTATTAAACGGTAAATGCTTTTCTTGTTAAGGAAAAATAAAATTCCTTGTCTAATCCTTCACGCCGCGTCTAGCCATTAAAATTTTTCGGACAGCTACTTCGCTTTCTATATCTTTCAGCTAACTTAAGCTTGGCTCATCTATATAATAGCTCGGCTCGGCTCGGCTTCGTATGCAATTACTTAAGGAGAGTTTTAATCAAACGTGTTTGTAAATTAAGCGAAATCATATCCACTAAACATGTTACTAAGAGTGCTATTTAATTACCAACTGTTCATTATATATGTAGGTTGTTAATAATTTAAACTCTGATATTTCTGTTAATTTATTAAGAATCTCAAACCTATATTTTTATATTAAAATCAAAATTTTAGTCCTCCAAGAGAGGTAGGTTATTTAAAAGATTTAAATCTCTATGTAAAACACCAAAATAATTTCGGCTTTAATATGTACAAAGACAGTTTCAAGCTAGTTTTCAATATGTTAAACTACGATAAAAAACGATAATCTCAATAATATATATATATATATATTTTAATAAAATTATAGATGAAGTTAGGTGTACTATATTATTTCCCTATCTCACAATTTAGTATATACCATACAAATAGAAATTAGTAGAGGGTTCATCTCATCTAAAAAATCCATCATTTAGGGAATTACTAGATTTGCTGATTCGGTGTATCAGACGTGAAAAAACAAGAATGAGAAAGAACGTGAAGAAGCAAAAAAAGATACTGGTATATTTTATAAAAAAAAAATTAAACAACCAAACAAAACGTTATCTTCAATGTTTATCCTTTTTATTTGATGTTAATGCGTTTTTATCGTTTCCTTTTCTTTTATCACGCTAAAGATTTTGGTTTTAACATCTGTACTCACGCAAAAGTTTATCCTCGAAACATTTGGCGTGCAATCCCATTTTTTTTATTTTTTTTAATAGCTTGGATAATCCATACGACCAAACTTTTAGTCAATTGATTATTATTTTAAATTAATTTAGCATAAAAAAACAAATAAAAAATCGCCGATCGAGGAGCAAAGATATTAGCCGGATCCAACGACTGACGTCGCGAGTCCGTAATATTTATATATCCGTAAATTAACTTTTAAAGAAAAAATAGGAAAAAAGAAGTAAAGCGTGCCAATCCAAAATCCAACGGTTCAGATAAAAGCTCATACCGTAGCGCTAGATCCATGGCAGAAACAGCGTAGCAAAATCCTTTCTCTCGTCTTTTGTCTTCTTCCATTCATTTTTTTTTTAATTTTCCTAATCCAACTAACCGAAAACCAAACTCTCTCTTTCTCTCTCTTCTCGGAGGGAGTGCCGGAATCAAGCCTCAGGGGATCGGAGTATTGCCGGAATTATACAATTTCGGTTGCTTCTGTCGTCTTCCCTGCAAGTCACTGCTGGTTTAAATTCACGACGCGTCGTGTGAGAGGAAGGAGAATTTGAACACCACCGATTCACTTTTTTTTTTTTTTTATAGAATTATATATTCTCTGCTGGTTATGATTGGATAGAAAGAAACAAAAAGGAAAGGAAGATACAATAGAAGAAGAATTTTCCTGCTCTCTCTCTCTGCTCCTTTGTTTTCCCTCGGGGACGTGAAGCCTGGAGAAGAAACTTTACGAGATCCGTTCAGTAATTTTAGCTGTCCTTTTCTTCTTTTGGGAAATCTGCTTCGATTTGTTTGGGAGAGAAGAAGCAGAATTGTGTAATTTGGTAAGTTTTTCTTCTAAATTTTTATGTTAGTTGTTGGTTAGGGTTATTGTTATTGAGTTATTTCCGTGCCGAACTACTGAATTTGGTAGAGAGTTGGTTCTCTGCGTGAATTTATTAATTATCTGCACAAAAGATCCGAAAATTAGGCGAATGGTAGTTTTATGGCGTTTGGATTACCGAATTGTGGATTTATAATCTCTTTCCTCTAGTCAAACTAATTCCTTATCCCCTTAGATTGCTTGTTCTTTTTGCTAAATTTTGTTTTTTCTTTTGGATTTTGGGATTTGTAATTTGAGTTGGCTACTAGAAATCTCCTGTTTTATCCATGGAAATTGCATACCTTGAGACTGGGAATATTTTGGTAAATAAAGGTTCGGGGCCCTTATGTTTTTCCTTCTGTCAAGATTTCCTGTAGGTGGCAAATCCAGAAAGTTATTAAAAAAAAGAGAGTCTCATTTATCTCTCTTTGTCTCTCTCATTGTTTGGATTTTGTTTTGAGCAGTTCAATGCCGTCTGATATATTGGAACCCAGAGGTGTACCGACACCTTCCCATTTTCATGAAGACCTTCGCATCACTCCAGAGGTAACTCCTCTTTGGATTCCTCTGCTTTCAACTATTTATGATACATCTACTCTTGCAATTTTTGATGTATTATTTCTTTGGCAGAAACAACAGTTTGGGTTCATGAAAACCAACCCAATGCCAGAAGGCGGCGGTGATAGATTTTCAAATGTACCGAATAGTTCTTGGACATCCGAAAGTTACCAGCTGTCGCAACAACCAAGCATGTCTCGGGCGCTTCCCTCTGCCATTCCTAATGGAAGGACAGCTACAAGTGATTCTCACTGGGAGAGCAGTCTGTTTTCCAGCTCTCTGTCGGAACTCTTTAGCAGACAATGTAAGCTTTTGGTTCAGTTTTTACAATCATTTTTAGCTGTGTTATGCTGGCTAAGCAAACTTCATATGTTTATTTTTTCTTTCTGATATGTGTTTCCAAATGGCTGATTTTGCAGTACGGCTACCAAGAAGTGATAAGTTAGGCTTTATGTCTACAAACCGCGAGGAAGAGCCTTCTGAGTCTTTAGAAGAGATTGAGGCACAAACCATTGGAAACCTTCTTCCTGACGAGGATGATCTTTTTGCAGAAGTGGTTGGCCATAAGTCTCGTGCCAATGTAGGAGATGATTTGGATGATTGTGACCTATTCAGCAGTGTTGGTGGCATGGAATTAGATGGAGATGTTTTCTCGTCTGTGGGTCAAAGAGACGGCAAGAGAGGCAGCAATGTTTCGGTTGTTGGTGAGCCTCCTCGAGGAGAAATTTCATCCAGAATACTTTTTGTTAGGAATATGGATAGCTTTATTGAAGATTACGAGCTGAAGGTCCTTTTTGAGGTGCGTATATTCACCTCTGTTTTCTGGTTAAAGATACGTAATTTATTATATAGGTATTTAGAAAATTTCGAAAGTCTTTGCTTCTCATTGATGATATATGTTTACTTGTTTAGCAATACGGAGATGTCCGGGCTCTTCATACAGCTGCCAAGAATCGCGGCTTTATCATGGTATCATACTATGATATGAGGGCTGCTCAGAATGCGATGAAAGCACTCCACGGTAGGCTCGTAAGGGGAAAGAAGCTTGATATTCAGTATCCTATCCCGAAGGTGTTGTTCACTGTTCTCATCCCACTTGTTTGTGTGATTGTGATTTCTTTCTGTGCTATATGCGTTATACCTGTCATTTGTGCTGTTGTATATCTTTCTTATCACTCTTTCTTTGTGATGCCAGGAAAATTTTAAAAAGGATAACACCAGCGAAGGAGCCTTGTTGGTTAATAACCTTGACACTTCTAGATCCAATGAAGAGCTTCACAGAATAGTCAGTTCATATGGAGAAGTCAGAGAGGTTTGCTCACTTGTTTTCTCCTTATTCTTGCTTTGTGATATTGATGTTGTATGTGCCTTTTTGATTCTGATATATGTTTCTATTGTTTGCAGGTGCGGATGCATGAGAACTCACAGGTATACATAGAGTTCTTTGATGTTCGAGCCGCAGAGGCCGCTCTGCGAGGAGTAAATGGGCTTGAGATTGCAGGAAGACAGCTTAAAGTTGCGCCAGCCTGTCCAGAGGGTGCAAGGTGCTTATCATTTTTTCTTTCTTTCTGCCTTAGTTTTTCTCTATGGCTATGAACTGATGCAGTAACAACCTGATTTGAACAGCAATTGTCTTGGTGTGTAAGATTCATCATACTTTTTTTTTCTTTTCTTTCAGTTTCACCCCACAGTTCGCTGCAGATGATGGTGATGGGTGTCTACCTAAGATGGCTTTTAATAATCTATCATCTACACACATAGGTATAATAGTGTACACGGTTTATGATTCTTCGTTTATCAATGATTTGGCATCCGGGTCACAGCTCATAGCTCTCTTTTTGACATCACTCTTTCAGGGAGACAATTCCCAGGAATATTAGCTTCGAGCTCCGTTGATGTTGGATCTATGCGTGTTATGCAAAATTCTGTTGGGTCACCAGCGAGCTCCTTCATTGAACGTCATCAGAGTCTCGATGGTTTGCCACCATCAGCAAGGGTCATCTCAGCTAGCAAGCCTGTTGGTCTTCAGGATCCTGGGATCCAAAGCATGCCAAATCTTCATCCTCATTCTTTTCCTGATTACCTTGACAACTTTGCAAGTGGTAGTCCATATAAATCCTCTGCGACGTTCTCTGAAATGGTTAGTGATGGCCACAAGGCAAATGAAGGCTTTATGATGAGCAATGTTCGTGGAGCCGGGATAGACGGTTTTAATGGAGGTGGTAAGTACATAGTTCTTCTAATTGCGTTAGTGATGTTGCGTTGCGTAGCTGACGATGAATAGATATAAATGTTTTATACTTGAGTGTGGAGAGGGAATGAGGTCAATACTTACCAGCTTGTGCAAGTTATTTAAGTTCTCTTACTTTTATTTTTTGTAAATTTCTTGTTGTAGTCATAGGATCTCCCATAAATCAAGGATCCCTTCGCGCTAACCTCAACTTATGGAGCAACTCTAACACTCAGCAACATAATCCGTCAAGTGGCATGATGTGGCCTAACTCACCATCTCGCGTCAACGGCATTCCTTCTCAGCGCATCCCACCCGTTACTGCATTCTCTAGAGCATCTCCTCTAATGGTGAACATGGCATCATCGCCTGTGCACCACCACATTGGATCTGCCCCGGTCTTAAACTCGCCTTTTTGGGATAGAAGACAGGCCTATGTAGCCGAATCTCCAGAGTCTTCTGGATTTCACGTAGGTTCTCATGGTAGCATGGGATATCCTGGCTCTTCTCCCTCGCATCCAATGGAGATTGGTTCCCACAAGGTTTTTTCTCATGTTGGTGGGAACCGCATGGATGCCAATTCAAAAAATGCTGTCCTACGATCATCACGACACCTCTTTTCTGGAAGGAGCCCAATGCTTTCAGTGCCAGGCTCATTTGACTTGCCTAATGAACGATACAGGAATCTCTCTCACAGAAGAAGTGATTCAGGCTCTAGTAATGCTGAAAAGAAACTGTATGAGCTTGACGTTGATCGCATATTACGCGGGGAGGACAGCAGAACTACATTGATGATTAAAAACATTCCAAATAAGTAAGTGGGTGATTCCTTTATTAATCGTTTTTGGTCTTAGTCAAAGTTGCAGGTTGCTTATAATATCCTGCTGCTTCTTTGAATTCTAACTTTTTCTGTTCTTGTAACGGTTTAGGTATACTTCTAAGATGCTTCTAGCTGCCATTGATGAGTACTGTAAAGGAACATATGATTTCCTATATTTGCCAATTGACTTCAAGGTATGCAGGCCGCTTACTTACCTTTTTCTTTTATCTAATATAGTCAGCTTTATGGTATCTTCAATAACGATGTCAACGAACTTTCTCTCTCACTGCAGAACAAGTGCAATGTCGGATATGCTTTCATCAACCTTATTGAACCTGAAAATATTGTCCCCTTTTATAAGGTATGATTGAATCGTATATACAACGTACCAACTTTTTTAAGAAAAAAGCAATTGTTTACAATTTTAAAACCTTGACAGGCATTCAACGGTAAGAAATGGGAAAAGTTCAACAGCGAGAAGGTGGCATCTCTTGCATATGGTCGGATTCAGGGGAAATCAGCTCTTATTGCCCATTTCCAGAACTCAAGTTTGATGAACGAAGACAAACGTTGCAGGCCTATACTCTTCCACACCGCTGGTCCAAATGCTGGTGATCAGGTAGGAACGATTATGGTCTCTCTTAATATCCTTTTACTCAAATGCGAGTTTTCCGTGTCAATATTGGCTATTTTTTTCTATGAGAATCTGCTTCATTTGAATGAAATGTACTGTGTAGGAACCATTTCCAATGGGTTCGAACATCCGGTCAAGACCAGGCAAGCCTCGAACAAGTAGCATGGAGAACTACACCAACCTTAGCAGCAGCTATGAAAACCGAGAGGAGTCTCCAAATGGGACGGACTCGATCTAACCAATGAGAGAGCCAGACAGTTTTCACGTCTTAAGCCAGACTAACTTTAGGCGTCTTCTTCTATCAGAGGTAAAAAAAGAAAAGAGACCCAAAAGATTAACGAGGTGATATATATATCTTTGACACCCCCACAGCTCTGTAAATCCTTGGGGTGGTAAGTTTTTACTTGGAAAAACTCATTTTGCAGTGGAGGCAAGTTTTTTGAACTTGGTTCTCTAAACTTGTTCAGGTTGCTTCACAAGTTTTGTTGTACCATCAGATACCCCCAGAGAAATCTTGCTGGCCTTTTTTTTTTTTTGTTTTTCGAATTTTTATTATTTTTAACATTTTTGCTTTTTGAGAAGAAAAAAAAAATTGTTGGGTTGTGTCTGTCTACGAGAATCTTTCTTTGTACTTGCTTACAAAATGTAACAACAACCTCAGTACGATGTGTTGAGTTTCTTTTGCCAACGTTTTGGGACCATTATCATATTTATGTAAACCCTTGAGGGCGACGTTTTTGTGGCAATGCTTTCTTCTTCAATTATGTAAACCCTTGAGAGAAACTGGCTCTGACACCATAATAGATCTCCTAACTCTAAAATCTGGATAGAGTCCGTAAATTAATAGTGGCTTCTAAAGTTGGACGACTTCGGAATCTTATCGAATGTAATTTAGCTAGCTTAATAACTAAATTATATTTTCTTTGTTGTTGGATGCGTTTTTTATATTTTACTTGTGTCATGTCATTTGGATGTATCCGGCCCATTTAAACCTAAACTAAGACCCATCAAGGCTCGCCCTCGTCAGAAAGAAAGTGAAATATAGTTGTTGATGATTCTCTCAAGTGAAACAATTGGGACAAAATAGTTTTACACAGGTTCCGTGATTATGCTGCTTTTGAAAAAGGTTTGTTTGCTTTTCTGGTGGCAAAATCTTTTAATTGTTCAATACGTAAAATTGGTGTCTTTTTATTCACGTCTCCCTCTAAGATGCGTTCTATTTTTTTCTTCTCCTTCTAAAATTCCAGTCACACCGCATTATACAAAACTTATTAATAGTAATGTAATTTTCATATTCCCTTCTTAAAAAGATGCTTATTCCCACAGAAGTAAACAAAATTATCTTGCAGACGTGACGTCAGATCGTATATCAATTTTCGATGTGTCAAAAATCCTTGGACCAAATAAATTACTTGCCAGCCTAGTGTAGTAAATATCCTCACGTGACGGACGACGCATTATGTATCTTCTTTACAGTCAATTTAAATTCGTCTAGCTTTCCAAATCCATATAAATCTATAAACTTTCTGCAATATCTCTAATTTCTGTAATTATCAAAAAAGTAGGTTCGGTAATAATAATTCTTGGCTGGAATTTCGCAATAATTATTTTAGAAATTGGAGATAATTACAGAAATTAGAGATATTGCAGAAAGTTTATAGATTTATATGAAATTAGATGCTGTATTTGTCAATAATTCTTTTTAAAAAAACGAATATAATAAAGAGGAAGGCGAGTAATGGAGTCAAGACTCAAGACAGATCGTCGACTTGGAAAAACACAGTGGGCCCCATCTCTCTCCCCCGTCCTGATTTTTCTCCTCTGTCTCCTCAAATCTCCTTCTCTTCTTCCTCTTCCTCTTCTTCCTCTGTGTACTCGCCGTCAAATGTTTGTCTCTGTTGTTCGATCCAGCTTCTGAGTTATGGGAAGCTGCTGGTCCGATGGCTCTCACGGTGGTGGTGGTGGAATGCTCGGTGTTGGTGGGACTACCTCCTCTGCCGCCGCCGGCTACGCCAGTCCTAACGACGCCGTTGACTACTACCTCAAGTCTCGCGGCTTCAATGGCCTCTTCTCTCAGATCGAGGTCCCTTTCTTTGGTTTACTCTTCTTCTCTTGACCAAGATTTGAATTTCCGGTTCTCACCTCATAGTTTTTTCTTGCTCGGCAGTTATCGTTCTCTGCTTCCAGTTTGCGAGACCGGGACGTGATTTCAAAGGTTCGTTCTTGTTCCACATAATGCAATTTCCTTCTCAAAAACGGATTTTTTCAACTGCTCTACGAGAATTTAGCTCTCAGTAATTGTGTTTATAATAGCGCTAGTGATTGATTCCTCGAAATTCAATTATCTTGCTTACTATATTTATACTTGCTTACTATATATATACTTGCTTATTATATGTAGAGCGATGCAATGGTGGTAGTTTATAAAAAAGGAAGAGATGGAACACTTGCAGAATTGTTCCGCACTGAAGTTGTTTTAAATTCTTTGAATCCTAAATGGATTAAGAAACTTACAATTGGTTATCAGTTCGAGGTTGTGCAAACATTGCTGTAAGTTGCTTTAAAAGTCGGCTCATATAGCGAACTTGAGGAAATTATATAAAGTTTCTAACTTTACGACTCCCTTTTTTCTGCACAGGTTTCGTGTGTATGATATTGACACTCAGTTTCAAAATTCAAGAGAGGAGGTAACTGCAAAAATTTTCATGTTCCCTTTCCACTCAATGTTAATGAAGTTACATTTTAATGTTCCGAGGGATTTTCATTTCAGATGCTTAAGCTCGATGAGCAGCAATTTCTCGGCGAGGCAACATGTACATTGTCTGAGGTATCTACTGCTTAATATTCTTTTATTTTCTGTCTCTACTGGTTCTTTGAATTATAAAGAAGCAACTCTCACATGAGATATCAACTATGCAGATTATCACCAAATCAAATAGGACGATTGCCTTAGAACTCACGCGTAAAGAAGGTGCTGCTGCACAGACGCAGCCACAAAACCATGGAAAGCTTATCGTCCATGCTGAGGAGTCTCTAGCTTCTAAGACCACGACAGAGATTGTATTTAGGTGCTTGAATTTGGAATCAGTGGATCATTTCTCCAAAAGTGTAAGCTGCAGTAATAACAATACTGTTTTTCACCACTTCACCAGAATTTGCTTCAGGCATAAATGTAATGTGAATTTTCTTGCTCAGGACCCGTTTTTGGTGATATCTAAGATTGTAGAGCATGGGGCTCCAATCCCGGTTTCTAAAACCGAAGTCTTGAAGAATGATGCCAACCCTATTTGGAAACCAGTCTTTCTAAGTGTTCAGCAAGTTGGGAGTAAGGTAACCACTAACCAGAGAGGTTTCTTATATACAGTATATATGAGTTTGTCTGAACAGGAAGGTGCATCAGTTCTCTTCTGTAATAATTGCAGGACAGCCCACTGGTAATAGAGTGCTTAGACTTCAATGGCAATGGCAACCACAATCTGATCGGGTAAACCACAAACTCTCTGTTCCTCTCATGCTTACACGACATACGATTTGCGTTAAGCTGAGATAGTTCTTGTTTGTTGTTGGATCTTGCCAGAAAAATTCAGAAGTCACTTTCTGACTTGGAAAAGCTTCACCTGAGTGGCCAAGGAATCAATTTATTCTTACCTACGGGTGTTGGACATAAACATGAAGACAGGGTATGGATCTTCAACAGTACAGGGTTTCTTTCTTACAATCTTAATGACAGAAGCCTGACCACCAATTACCGTTGTTTCAGGCATTAAAGAGCCAGCTTTTCGTGGACAAGTTTACTGAAACTGTTCAGCATACATTCCTAGAGTACTTGGCGTCTGGATTTGAATTAAACTTCATGGTCGCAATTGATTTCACGGGTATGAATTACACCGTGGTAGAAAGAGCTGAGAAGGGGCAGAGTTTCTCAAGACTCTCCCTCTCTCTCTCTCTCTCTTGCATTCAAATGTTGAGCAGAGTTTCCTTTTTCAAAACTAATCAAATTGTCGCTTCTTCCATTAGCTTCAAATGGAAATCCTCGCCTCCCAGATTCCTTGCATTACATTGATCCGACAGGCAGATTAAATGCCTACCAGAGAGTAAGGGCTTGATTTTTTCAAAAGTTTGCTTTTTGCTCAACTTTTCTAGTTCCTTGTGTGTGATCTTCTGTCTTCTGTTCAGGCAATAGTTGAAGTTGGAGAAGTGTTGCAGTTCTATGACACGGACAAACGCTTTCCCGCATGGGGTTTTGGAGCTCGTCCAATCGACATCCCAGTTTCACATTGCTTTAACCTCAACGGAAGCAGTACTTACTGTGAGGTCTGTCAACAAATCTGACTCGCATTCCTCAAGTAAACAACATGAACTAACTTTTCATCAAATTCTCAAAAGTCCTGTTTCTGTTTTCCTCAGGTAGATGGGATTCAAGGTATCATGAATGCCTACAATGGCGCTCTCTTCAACGTCTCTTTTGCAGGGCCTACTCTGTTTGGTCCTGTGATCAACGCTGCCGCAACAATCGCAAGCGAGTCGCTCGCTCAAAATGCACGGAGATATTACGTCTTGCTGATAATCACTGTGAGCTTATATCAAAAAACATGTTTTTTTTTGTTCCTTTCTCTGATTATAAAGACAAATGGAAACTAAGGTTGTTCGTTGTTTTTATAGGATGGAGTAATAACAGATCTGCAAGAAACGAAAGACGCATTGGTCAGTGCATCGGATCTCCCATTATCAATCCTCATCGTTGGAGTCGGAGGAGCTGACTATAAAGAAATGGAGGTTCTCTTCCTTTAAAAGAACTTAAACACTACAAAGTTTATGGTTTCCATATTAAAGCTTGTATAGATTCTTACAGAGTTGTATTGTTGTTGTTTCGTAGGTACTAGATGGAGACAAAGGAGAGAGATTAGAGAGCTCGAGCGGTCGCGTGGCGTCGCGTGATATCGTCCAGTTTGTTGCGTTACGAGACATACAATGTGAGAGAGTCTTCTTGGTTGCTTTCTTGATATTGTTTGCGCTTTAAAAGAAAACGCAGCGTTATGGTCTGATCATTGTGTGTTTGTGTGTGTGCAGATGGAGAGGTCTCAGTGGTAGAGGCGCTTCTAGCGGAATTGCCTTCACAATTTTTAGCGTACATGAAAAACCGTAATATCACTCCCGCTTGATCCCAACTCTCATCACTGTACATACATCAATCACAGCTCTAAAACGCTGTCGTTCTTTGGCTTTTGATTTCTTTTTTTTTTTATATTGTCTGGAATTTTTCCATTTCCAGTATGCCACGTCAAATTTCAAAAAAAAATCACTCTTGATTTGTTTTTTTTTTTCCTTTTCAAACAAAGATTAATTTATTTTAATATTATTTGCCAAATTAATTTTTAGTTGGTTTGGGCATATTCAAATGATGTACTGTTCAACGGTCAACATATGTAGTTGTTGACTTTGTTTGTTAGGATTTAGGTGCTGACTCTTCTTTAAGCCTGACTTTAAACGTGAAAGTTCAAACTTCAAAGTTGATCTATCTTTACCGTACTTCTCGCTGAAACAAATAAATTGTGAAAAATAAACGAAGTCAAGCCAACGTATTAAATACTTCCTCCATTCCAAAAAGAATAATGTTTTGGCACATTTACATAAATTAACAAACAGTTATTTTTTAGTTATTAATACATTATTTTTTTTATAATCATTACTTATTTTTTTGAAATCTGCAAAAAATATATTTAATAATCTAAAAACATCAATCTTTGTGAAACAAAAAAAAAATCTAAAAAATCAATCTTTTAGAAATGGAGAGAGTAGCATTTTTAAAATAAATGATCCAAGTGTACAATTTTTTCCTTCTTTCTATCAATTAAACAATGTTTACCTAATCTTAAAAAGATTACCCACTTTTAGAAAAAATACAGACATATGAGTTTAAGTTATAAAATGTGATTGTTTGTTTGTATTTTTAACGTAAACACATAATCGGTGTCAAGTCGTTCAATATGCAAGGGAAAAAAAGTCAAGTAGGTTACGTAATGACTTTAAAGCGGTCGCGTAGCATCATGTGACAATAAAAAACACATGTAACAAAAATATCATCCACCAAATTCGCAAAATACAAATGTTTCTTCGTTTTTTAGTCAACATAATTAAAAAAATACCTACCCATGTGTATTTCCTGTTATAAAGTGTTTCTCTATCAAATTCAAATTCATTGACATCTTAAAGATACTCTTTTTATTTTATATTTTCATTTGACTAACTTTCTTATATGAAAAATGCTTTATATTGTCGTAATCGTAGTTATACAATGACTTTGTTTGTATAGTACATACGAACCAAAATTAGTTAATATAATAATAACTAGTAGATCAAATCACGGTTATTCCGTTCTATACAGCCCACATTGCTTATACCAGGCCGTGGAGTTTCACGTGGAGAACTGAGTTCTTTGTAATCCGATCAAAGTCATTTTGCAAATGCAAAAGCCAGTCCAGTCCACTTGTTTCCTCGTCTGCTTCCCACGAGCCATCCACAAATTACAATGCAAATAAAAACTGGTACAGTATATATATATGGACAACAGATGTCGCATTCCTTAGTTGCTATTTCTAGATCTCCTTTCATGAAGAGACCGCTCTATGTCTTACTAGATTTGTTCTAGTTTAATGTTTTTTTTTAATACTTTAATTTTACATATTTTTTACTTCACAATTACAACTAAACAAATGTGAGCACGCATTGCACGTGCAACGGAACATGACTAAAAAGACAACAGTTTGTCGGTTACAAATTTACAACTCTCATGGTTCGTCGTCTCGACCACGAAAAGGTGATTTCTTAGAACATTAATGAAAGGAAGGTTTTAAAGAATTTTATATTTGGGATCAGGAAAAATAGTTAGTTGTGAATTGGGGACTTGTCAAGGGGCCATACAAAGTGCTTTTGTAAACCTATCCTTAAATAATTTTGTTTGATACCGATGAGCTAGAAAACATCTTCGTATATTTAATAGTAGAAAGAGATTCGTAAACAACATGTTCAATTCACACGTTCTTTCTTGAATTAGTGGTCAGTGTGTACACATGTCGTACGTCTTGGATGTATAACTACTTTTGTTTTTGAGTCTCTATCCAAATCTTTTATAGGAATGAAAAAAATAAGCCACTTCACGAAATAAAAAAATCCCACTCGCACGTACGTAAACTTCTCTTTTAAAAATGTATCAAAAAATAATTTATTATATTCTTATTCCTTAACTTTTTCAGAGAATGTCGGTTTACAAACAAAGAATATATGTTTCTTTGTATTTAAAAATCAAACCTTCAAAAGAACATAACTTCTTTTTGTTTGTTTTTTTTTCTTCTTCGATTCCATGCATGTTTTCCCGAAAAGAAACGAGTAAAGAATATGTACATGCATGCATTATCCTTCTTTAATGTTTCTCTTTTCGTCATTTGGATCTTTATACATAGCGTTCATATTTATTTTAATTCTTCTGTTAGAGCTTTTTTAGTAATCTTTATTGATCCATTTCTTAACTTATTCAGATTCACACTTTAACCATTTTCTGCTATTGGCATATAAAAAAGCCTTTTTCACGCGTCTCTACAGTTTTTAGCAAGTACACTCGTATAAGTGCATGATTTTTATGTGTCTCGAAAATTATACTAGCTGAAAAAATAAATAAGAATATACAAAACTTCAGCTTGACGTTTTAGTTATTTGTCTTATGTTCACACAGACAAAAATGCTTCTATAAAAACCTTCAAATTTGCTCACCTCAAAACCCTAATTAATATCTCTCTTCCGGTCCAATTTTTCTCCTTCGTCTTCTTTGTTTCTCATGTTCAAAGCATCCTCTACTTGAAACCCTAAAATCTAAACAACCTATAAACCTCCTCATAAGAGTAGGGGATTTACAAGATTTCTGCAAAGATGGCGAATCCGAGGAATTATGGGAAGAGTCCCTTTCGATCCGGTGAATCGGAGGAAAGGAAAGAAGCCGATGATGATGAGAACATATTTCCTTTCTTCTCGGCCCGATCTCAATACGACACGCGTGCCATGGTCTCAGCCTTGACTCAAGTCATTGGAAACCAAAGCAGCGCTCATGATAATAACCAACATCACCCTGTTGTGTATAATCAACAAGATCCTATTCAACCGGTTCCTCCTATTCAAGATCAAGGTATATTTCCATGTGTTTTGCCATTTTGATTATATATATGCACATAGCAAAATTTATTCCAAGTCACAGCTAGTATGTGACGATATGTACATATAAGACGAGCATATGTATAATTTCACTCGGCGACGAAAATATTCGTATAACGCAAGCTTCTTGTAGTATTGTATATAGAAACATATAAAAATATACCAAACCTATATTTGTGAATGATATATGTCTCTTGTTGGTTGTATAAAGGAAACTTGAGGAAGAGACACTATAGAGGGGTGAGGCAACGACCATGGGGAAAGTGGGCAGCAGAAATTCGGGATCCGCAAAAGGCAGCACGCGTGTGGCTCGGGACATTTGAGACCGCTGAAGCTGCGGCTTTAGCTTATGATGAAGCAGCTCTTAAGTTCAAAGGAAGCAAAGCCAAACTCAATTTCCCTGAGAGGGCTCAACTAGCAAGTAACGCTAGTACTATGACCGGTTTACCAAACTATTACTCTTCTAATAATCAAATTTACTACTCAAATCCGCAGACTAATCCGCAAACCATTCCGTATTATAACCAATATCAGTATAACCAGTATTATCATCAAGGGGGGAATAATAACGATGCACTTAGCTATAATTTGGCCGGTGGGGGAACGGGAGGCTCAGTGTATAATTATCAGACGTTATCCACTACAAATTCTTCGTCTTCTGGTGGATCTTCAAGGCAACAAGAACAAGCAGATTACGCCAGGTTTTTGCATTTTGGGGATTCTTCATCCCCTAATTCGGGGTTTTGAGTTCCTTATAAAAGTAAAAAGGGACTTTGGGTCACTTGTTATGAGGAGTTTACGTGTTTCTTGAGTGTTTTCTATTTTCATTATGCGTGTGTTGTTTGTGATCACTTTGTTCGTTAATTTCTTCTTTCAAGAATTCTCATGGGGTTCTTTGTTCACAACCCTTCCATTTGGATTTAATTTTGGGTAAATCGTTTTTGTATTAAGGAATAATGAATTAACTATATACAAAAAAATTACCCTTTAAAGTTACTGGAGCAGTCTCAAAATAGATACACACACATATATACAAATAATTTATTCTCTGGTTTGAGTGCATGATTTTATAAAAGGACCTATTATATGGGGTGTATCACATAGCTTAAGTTTTACATGCCACATAACGCATATTGAGCATGCAGAGGCGTATTTAACGGAAATGTTAAATATTTGGATTGCATTGTGATGGGAGGATTGAATTGCCATCGTACATATAAAAAGACAAACCAAAGCTCTTTTTTGTCTACGTGTGACCGGGCTTCTTTCTGTATAAATTTAATTAAATTATTTTTGCTAATGAAAATGGTTGACTTCCTACTATTCAACATATGCGTATATGTTTTAATTAACATATATGTTTATAAACTAGGGTCTCTTCAGTGTCTTCGTAATAAAAAAACATATGTTTGATCAAAAATTTCCATAGGGGTTTAAAATAAGTTGAGATGGTTAGACTATTAATTATATCAGAGGTAAAGTAATTGAGTTTGCGTTGAAACTCCATAAATTCGAAGAGGGCTCGTAGATCAAGTTTACATAACTATAGTTTCCATTCCACTTTTAGTAGGGGTTATTGGTTCTTGTATTTTGGTGGATTTAGAAATCATCTTTGGATTTGATAAATTTATTGATTTCAAAATCAGCAAAATAGAAAAAAAAATCAAATCCATTCAAATACTAAAGGTTAGACTTTGTATTTGAGTCTTTGTATTTTAGTCATGAAAATCCTTTCAAATCCATTTAAATTCAATTAAAACTTAAATCTTTATAAAATTTAGATTTTAAAATGATAAAACCAATAACACTGTATTTCATTATGGATTTTAAAATCATAGAACCAATAACACTGTATTTCAATATAAATTTTAAAATACAAGAATCAATAACACTGAATTTGGTTTGAATTTTCAAATCCATTAAAATACAAGAACTAATAACACCTCCTTAATTTTTCTTTCGTGGGTTCTCTTAAGTCACTTTGAATTAAAAAAATTACTACTACGCACAGTTAGATATCTATTATATAAAACCAGTGCAATGAGACTTTTACAAGGAAATTCAGTTTTATTTCCAAAAAGGAAATATAAGAAGATATGGAAGTAACAAGTATGAAAACTTTGACAAAAACAGATTCCCGAAGTGTTTGTTCAACTCCTTGACTTTTGTCAATCCAAATAGGTTGACTCCTTTTGACCCATGTTTACATATATATACCTCTACTGAATTTAATTTCTGTTTTCTTTCATTTCATTTGAGTTTTTGTTAAGTATATAGACGTTATTAACGGTATTTACATTTTACAATAGGAAATGTGTATGCAGAGCCAGAATTATAAATACAAATATGATGACAATAACTAGATATAAAGGGCATTGCCAATTAGAGTTAGACTTAGATTCAATGTATGTATATTTCAGAAATGGAAAAATCATTTCGTTTTGAAATTTAGGAACTCGTTTTTCTTATAATCATATCAATTGAAATGATGGTTATAACTATGATAATGAATATCGCTATTATTTCAATACTTTCCGACCAACGCGTTATCTCCTCTTTCTTTTCTCTTTTATTTTTGTTGTTGAACAATTCTTCGTGTTTCTTAATTTTGTACTGGTTACTAGTGCTTAAAACTATTGTTATCGGTATGTGAATCTCCGCCGCCGACAAAAATCTGTACTTCAAGACATTCGTGGAACATCAAAAGCATTATAGAATCTGTACTCTACGACACGCGGATGAGGCGCGTGTATTACACCATTTATGTTCAAAGCCGTAACATTTGAGTGGATTAGCCTAATAAAATTAATTTGTTAATTCAGCAACAACAGCAAACTGTTGAACGCAGCAAATAATTAGGTAGGCGAACCTTAGTCTCTTATTTCGCAGGCTGATTTGGATAAATATTATTTGCTGGGAGACAGTAACTAATAGCTAAACATTATGATTCTTATAACAAAAATTTAACTAAACAAAAAAAAAACTTCAAAATGTTACAAAAATAAGTAAAGATACAACCTCAACTAGGGGTGGGCATTTCGGTTTTTGGTTTGGTTTCGGTTCGGTTTTTTCGGTTTTACGGTTTATCGGTTTTACGAAAATTCAAACCATATAAAAGTTATATATATTTCGGTTCGGTATGGTTTGGTTTTTTACGATTCGGTTTATTATGGTTTGATTTCAGTTTTTTAAAAATTAAATTTTTACGAAATTTTTTGTTTCAAACTAATAGAAATAATAATAATAGATATAAGTGAAATAAAATAATAAATTCAAAAAATAGAATCTAAATCATAAAAAAATCATCAATAACAACATATTTCAAAACAGAAAAACAAATAAATTATTAAATTTTTCATAATCAATAATTATAAAATAATAAACAAATTTATATTAAAATTTAATACCTATAAGGCTATAACCTTGAAACTAGAACTAGAAAACTTGAATGTAAAGAAAAAATAGTTAATCACGTTATTTTTTATTGAAAAATTAAGGTTTACTTTATTATTTTTATGTAGAGTTCTTTTATAAATATTATAATTTAAAAACCGAAAAAACCTCTTGGTTTGACGGTTTTTAACCAAACCAAACCTAAACCAAAGCTATAAAAAAATGATGGCCAAATAGATTTTTAGGTTTAACCATAACCAAATTATCACTTTTTTCGGTTCGGTATGATTTGGTTTTTTTGGTTATGGTTTTTGTGTCTACCTCTAACCTCAACTAATAAATAGTTTTGGATAAAATTGAGATAGTCGGAGAATCTTTTAACTATTTGAAGGAGCGAAAAAAAAAAACAATCACCTCTTTTTGTAATATAAAATGTGACATAGCAATTGTGCATGATAGACATTCAGGGCCGGCTCAGAGAGTAGGCGGGCTAAGCCAGTGCTTAGGGCCATCAATATTTTTGAAAAAATTAGGCTAAAAATAGGCCACAAATTTTGAAAATTTTTTAAAAATGAGCCACAAATTTAAAATGACCAAATAAAGTTTACATCTTTTTCTTTTATAGTTTTGGACCACTATTTTAATTGGACCGGGCCTGCAGACATTCAAACATAATTACCATATTGCAAATTAATACTCCAGTTCTCTAATATGAGAGGGTCAGATATCGACCGTTGCTTACAAAACAATTCAAATTATTAAACATAAATACAATTATTACCATCCCGACAGAGAGAATATAAGAGAAAAGTCAATAAATTAAAATGTACGTTGACGTTAACGGAATCGAGGGATAGCCGCACGCACGCCGGCCTCGCACCGCCCTTTCAACCTTTGCGGCCGTCTAAGCTCTCACATATCTCAACCACTTCCTTTTCCTCCTTTTTCAAACTTATCGGCCCAAAGACATATGTATGTTTGCAAGCATACGTATATACAAAATGAAATTATTTAAAATAAAAATTAAGACGTCTGTGTATGTGTATGTGTATGTGTTTGCTCATTTCCTTCGTTCGGGGCAGGACCGGTCCAACTATTTTAGTGGTCCAAAACAATTTTTTTTTTATATATTTAAAAACATAAATTTATTAATATTATGGTTTAATAAGTATAATTTTTTTTGAATATGTGATCCATAAAATATCTAAAATTGTTAATATTATGGTTCAATAAATATATATTTTTTTGAATATGTAATCTATAAAGTATCTAAAAAATTGGTGGTTCTAAACCTTGCTTAGCCTGCCTATCCTCTGGACCGGACCTGGTTCGGGAATGTTTAAATCGCACCGACTCACTCATTGTGTATATAACGCAGCCTACTTCAATTTCCCGAAAGTCCAGCCCATTTCAGACTAACCCAGGTTCTTTTTATTCAACGTTATACAATATACATCTGTCTTCCCGGTGAAGATTGTGCTAAAATTCTTCGGTGAAAGCATGCACCTCGTGTTCAAAGAAAATATGTATAGTCATAACTTTTGGTTTGTCTGTGAAACGGGATTCATGGAACAAAGAACATGTCTGTAAAAAGAATAAAGGAAGAGGAGAATCTTACGTTCGTTTCAGCAAAAAAAAAAAAGAATAATCTTATGTACGTAGAAGAAAAGCGGCATATTCTGTAATGAATAAAATAAAATCGTAAAGCAATGGCAAAACCGTAATTAATAGCAAAATATTTGTTTCTGCTTGGTAAAAAAAATCCGACCTGCCGGAATCGAACCAGCGACCTAAAGATTTGCTGTCACAGACTACAGTCTTCCGCTCTACCAACTGAGCTAAGGTCGGTTGATGAATTTATCTCAACATAAATATATATATATATTTTTCGTGCTAGGCTTTGTTTTCCAATTTCTATAACCGGAGACAGAACCGGCGACAGGATCGCTACCAAATTATTTTTTTCTATATTCGTTCGTCTCTCTTATAGTGTAAATATCAATTTTCGGTCAAACACAATTGACCATTCGGTTTTGGTATAAACCGGATACGCACGGTTTCAATTTGACTGATTCGCACGTGTAAAACCTGCCGCAAAGGCAGAGGCGAGGGAGGGAAGATAGAGAGAGATTGGGATATGCTACCGTCACTTGCGGTTGACAGATGACGCCGGATTTTCCTTCACCGGCCGTCGTTTAAAGCCTGAACCCAGAGCCAAACTCACACACCGAGTCTTTCGAACTCTAGTGATTCTCCAAAGTTTGAATATTTTGATTAGGTTTTCTGATTTGAATTTGGGGATTGTGTTTCGTATTGGACGGGAAGACTCTCTTTCGGTGCTTTTGAGGTCTTCTTCCTCAGAACCCAGGACCAGAATTTCACTCTTAAGTCTCAGAGTCAATATCCTGTATAAATACGCGAGAAGATGAACGATCCGTAGAATCATTCAAAGCACCTGGTGAAACATTCTAAATTTTTATTTATTTTTTATTTCCATCTGGATACTCTCGATTGATCGCGAATCAGCAATGGAGTCGGCGAAATCGAAGCCCAAATACCGCAACCCGATGAAGAAACCTGTGTCCGTCACGATGGAGCATGTTCTATTGGCGTTACGAGAGACCAACGAGGATAGGGAGATTCGGATTCGCAGTTTGTTCGATTTCTTCGACAATTCGAGCCTAGGGTTCTTAGACTACGCTCAAATCGAGAAGGGTCTGGCTTCGCTTCAGATTCCTCCCGAGTACAAGTACGCTAGGGATTTGTTCAGAGTCTGCGACGCGAATCGAGATGGGCGCGTTGATTACCAGGAATTTCGTCGCTACATTGACGCTAAGGAGCTTGAGCTTTACAGGATTTTCCAGGCCATTGATGTCGCACACAATGGCTGCATTTTGCCAGAGGAGCTATGGGAGGCTCTTGTTAAAGCCGGTATGTGATTCCATTTCTACTGTTACTCTTGCAAGCAATGAACATTTTGGTAGACAATGAACATTGGCTTTCATTGACCCATCTGATATCATGTAAATTTCGAACCTTTTGGCATTTGTGGATTTTGAATTGCTTACGGCTCGCTACTGGTAGTCAGTTTGGTCAGTCATTCATGATGAATTTGCTAATTGGTGTAACAGCGTGTTCTTGGTCAATCGGTCTTATTGTAATCTTTTCAAGAAGCTTTTATGTTTTGATTGTTGAGTATCTCCAACCCATATAAGCCATGTGTCCTTGTAGGCATTGAAATCGATGATGAGGAACTCGCTCGTTTTGTGGAGCATGTTGATAAGGACAACAATGGAACCATAACATTCGAAGAGTGGAGAGATTTCCTTTTGTTGTACCCTCATGAAGCCACCATTGAAAACATATATCATCACTGGGAAAGGGTGTGCTTGATAGACATTGGGGAGCAAGCTGTTATACCGGATGGTATAAGCAAACATGTCAAGAGAAGCAGATTACTTCTCGCCGGAGGACTAGCCGGAGCTGTTTCCAGGACTGCAACGGCACCTCTGGATCGCCTGAAAGTTGTTTTGCAAGTCCAAAGAGCACACGCAGGGGTCCTCCCGACCATTAAGAAGATTTGGAGAGAAGATAAGTTGGTGGGTTTTTTCAGAGGTAATGGGTTAAATGTGATGAAGGTTGCTCCTGAAAGCGCCATTAAGTTTTGTGCTTACGAGATGCTAAAACCCATGATTGGGGGAGAGGAAGGTGATATCGGTACGAGCGCGAGGCTTATGGCTGGTGGGATGGCTGGTGCGGTGGCTCAAACCGCTATTTACCCTATGGATCTGGTGAAGACTCGGTTACAGACTTGTGTAAGTGAAGGCGGAAAGGCACCGAAGCTGTGGAAGCTCACAAAGGATATATGGGTGAGAGAGGGACCTCGGGCGTTCTACAAGGGTCTCTTTCCTTCTCTTCTTGGGATTGTCCCTTATGCAGGAATCGACCTCGCTGCATATGAAACGCTAAAAGACTTGTCTAGAACATATATTCTTCATGACACAGGTTCGAGCATCAAAGCCTTAGATCCTTATTGTTATTTGCATATGATTGTTCTATGATATACTGAAACAGCTTCAAATTCTGCAGAACCGGGTCCTCTGATACAGCTCAGCTGTGGAATGACATCAGGAGCTCTTGGAGCATCATGTGTTTACCCGTTACAGGTTGTAAGAACAAGGTAAAAAAAAACTCGAAAGGTAACATTTTTTTTTAATTGTTGATTCTTCCTTGCCTGTGATTGTAAAAACAAGTTTGCGTCTTCTCATGTCAGAATGCAAGCGGATAGTTCAGAGACGACAATGAAGCAAGAGTTTGTGAAAACGATGAGAGGCGAAGGTCTGAGAGGTTTCTACAGAGGACTCTTACCCAATCTTCTCAAAGTAGTTCCAGCGGCAAGCATTACATACATTGTTTATGAAGCTATGAAGAAAAACATGGCTCTTGATTAGCCGATACAAATTTTTCTCGGGGTTAGTCATTCTTTTTTTTTGTTGGTTCCCAAAGGGGTCACTTGTTGACTCTTGAGCTCTAGATTATATATGAGATAACAGAAACCAGACGAGACGGTAACATGTCTGGTCATTGATGTGTTCATGATCAAGACTCAAATCTGTAATAGTCACATCTTCAAAACGGATCCTTAGTGGATTGAATTACGCTTATATTTCAGAATTTTAGTGGATTCTAAAGCAGTAAAGAACTTGTGAACGGCAACTTGGATCTTTATATAAAGATAGTTTTGAAAGAAACAACAAGACTGAAAAGATTTAAAAGAAACAACAAGACTGAAAAGATTTTCTCCAAGTAAAATGGAAAAACAAGATTGTAAAGCTATTACAAGCAGACGGAATACTTCTCGTCGGAGAAACAACACATCACCGCACCGGAGAGTTCGCTGGAAGAAGAAAAAGACTGGGAAAATAAAAGTTTTATAGAGAAATTTACTAAAAGAAGAAAGGCGTAGCCTTCCCTTTGCCTCTGATGACTTGCCGTTTGTGTCCTTCCCCTGTTAACAGGAACAGAGAAAGATAACGGAACCGTGTTAACTTCCATTAACAGTAGCTCGAAAGCTTCTTAACACCGTCTTCTTTTTCCGTTTCTTCCTCCACATCTTTTCTTCTTCCTTCGATTAGTGAAAAGGAGAGAATAGTGTTCCTTTCTGTTTTCTACGTCCATCTTCAACCCATTTATAATGCTTCATTTGGTCCCATATCCAAACAATAATTATTATTTTTTTTGGTAAAAAACAATAATTTTTTTCTTAAAACCAATATGTTTTTTTTTCTCAGTTTTATTTCAACCTACGGAATCTTTTTGAAAGTTATACCTAACTTCGGTAAAAATATAATAAACACTTCAATAATGTGGATGTTTTACTTTAAAAAGAAAGTCAGTTTGCATTATTGCATGGTATAAAATACTAAAGCGTGTCAGTCATGTTTATTATTGATTAATTATTAACAAGTAAAACATCAGTTTAATAAAACATTAGTTCAAATAGTTTATATCTTTGAACTTTAACGCTTTAATTATAAATCTAATTTCTTAGAAGAGTATCATTACTTCCTTACATGATGTAAAAAGAAAAATTAAGAAAAAACAATATGATAGACAAAATAAATTTAGCTATCTAACCTTGAAGCTAGTGGTATATTCAGAAAAACTATAAGGTAGTGAAGAAAGAATGAAAAACGATATGACAAGAAGTATCGAGGTGGTTTCTGTAGATGGAAGGAATTATTCTATAGTTTTTTGCTATATTTATCTTCCACTTGTCGGAATTATATACTAATGTATTATCTAAAGATCGCAGCCTAAACTATTGCTGTTGTTGTTGTTTTTCGTTAATTTTATAACCGATGTACGTATATTCTGACTAATTACGTATTGTGAAAAGAAAAAGACATTTATCTGTAAATGATTATAGTAAGCAAACCGAAATAGTAAGTACAAAGAAACGAAGGACCACATGGCGTCGTAGTGCGATTGCTTTGCATCCCCTTTCCCAAGTTAATAAGTAATGCTTTCAATCCCAATTTTTTTTTTTTTTTTTTTTTTCATCCCAATTTGATGCTAGCTAGCTCTATATTTTATGAAATGCGAAAAATATCAAAATTAGGCGTAAAAAAATATTTTCTTCTCCTTTTCTACTCCCTTAATTTTGTTTTTTTTTTGTTTTTTTAACTTCTCTATGACAACACAAGCGAGTTATATTTAAAATGTCGTCACATCCACTAAAAATAGTACATTATATATTCATATAAATATATAATACTCATTTTATAAGGTGGTGATCCCGTTTAGTGGTCATACGAGGACCACTTAGTTCATCCGCTCATCTACCTGACATCAAGTTTGTATTAGTTTAAAAATCAAAATATTTATCGAAATAGAATTATTCAAACCCTCATAATCTTCCGGTTTCTAAAATAATCAAATGAACTACCGTGAGTTGGTTTTGATATTTGCATACAAAACAATTTTTTTCATATTTTATTATACATAGAAATCGATACTATATAAAGAAGTAACAGATTCTAACTAATTCATGATATTTAAGATTTCCGTTGGCGTACAATATGAGAGATGCTTGATGCTTGTTAAGCTATTCTGTTTGTTTGTGAGATATTCTAATAAATTAAATTGTGAATTTGTTTTGTTATTAGTGTTCATGTTTAAATCTGTTTGAATCACATATTAGTGGTCATGTGTATTATGAGTAATATATTTTTGGCAAAATTACATCTTTAAATTATATAAAAGTAAAAGAAATTACATTTAGTTCATGTTTTAAATAAAAATTACGAAACAAAAAAAATCGTTGAACTTGAGCCAGACAGAATATAAACATGAACGTGAATATCTTGTATACATTTTGAATAATGTGCAGGCCTTTCTTTATAGAGAATTGTACAGTAATTTGGAAAGCTCTTTTGGCCATTTTTATAACCAAATTAGCAATGGCAATAATCACGTCGAATAAGCACTAATCCCATTAAAGTGGGAGCTAGTAAGCACCAAGCACTAGTTCAACTCGTATTAATTTATCGTATTTTAATCAGTATATAAATTTAGTTCTAATTCCTTATTGAGAAAGCTTTATACCACTTTAGTTACGTCTTATCACAAATGGAGCATGTCTTTTACAATTCTTTAAACATATTTTATTACAACTAAACCATATACTAATTAGATCAACAAGCTCAAATATATAAGAGGTAAACGTTAAAGATAATAGAATCTTGTTTACTCTTTAGCTACTATTATTACATTAGTCGCGATGCCATTACGCGCAATAGCACGATTATTTTATTTAAGCGACTAATAAACTTGGGCTTATTCGTCTATATATATCCATTTACCCACTTATTATTATTAAATATGGATTAATAATTTTATTAGATCTCATATACTTTTTTATTTATTGACAGGACCAATAATGAAGAAGAAAATTATGTAGATAGATCCCAACTACAAGGAATCTGATGTGACGTGGATCTTCAAGACACTTCCACGAATTAGACTGCATGCTCCTGAATGCTTACACGTGTTCTTATAACCTTCTACATCTCTCTTCTCAGCTCCAGATGTCTCCATCTTTCTTTATATTGTACTATCTTAAACACTGATCCAAACAAAGTATCAACCAAAACAAGTACGAAGCCAGAGCTAGCCCAAAGACGGATCTTACTCTTCTTTTCGGCTAATTTTTGCTCGCTTATTACCAGATTCAACCAGCTATGGCGGTCCGATCAACAGTAAGTACCCAATAGTCGACGGTGCTTTTGGTCAAATAATTTTTTAGGCCATTTTGACAATGTTTGTTAACGAGGTTTATACCAAGCGTAGCATTTAAATTTGGGATTCAGGTTTAGTAACACCAAGAAAGATTGGGATTTTATTAAAAATCGTTTATTGCAACCGCATTTGAGTGTAATACGCCGTCGTTTCATTGTGGTTAATTGGACCTCACGGTTGGACTTTTGTTCATTTTAAAGGGCCACTTGAAAAGTATGGTGCATAGGTTAAGAACTTACACGACGGCGACCATACCGAGATCCAAAGCGTACTCTACAGCGGCGGCAAAGTACGGTGGCGAGAGAACCACCACCACCACAACGGCGGCTACCAAGGGAGACTTCGTACCCATTTACGTCTCCATCGGAATGATTTCATTGTCCGTTTCCTTCGGTGTCTACACGGCGTATCATCATCTCCACGAAAACCCAAGCGTGCGTGTCAACAAGAAGACGAGGGCGACTGTTTCCGAGGTTGAGGATCCTGACAGGGTCGTTAACGAAGCGGACCGGTTTGCGAACAGGTCGTGGTTCAGGAAATTGGCTCACGTTCAAGAGTACGACAAGCAGGATGTGATTCCCGACCCAATCAGGAAAGACCAGTTCGCTCATAAACCTCGTGCCCCCTTGACGCTTAAGGATGTTGGTGTTGATCCTAAGATGTCGGCTGCTACGCCTCATTGAACTGTGTAGAACGAGTTCTATGTTTTTTTTTCCGTCTAAATAATATATAGCATCTCTTAATGAGATCATCAAGAGATATAAAAGATGGGTCGATTAAGGTTTTAATCTTTGTTGTCTGAATGTATTAAAGTGTAATCATCGTGTTACTAAAGAGCATGTGAATATATCTAATCGAATTTTGGTTCCTCACTAATCTTCGTGTAGAAAGTAAAGTATTGGACTGAAACTAGAGAACAGTTTTGGACCTTTTGGGTCAAGTTAAAACCCAATTCGGATTCTAACCAGTCTCTTCCGGTTTAGTCTGATTAGATATTCGGTTTACTTCATTTGACCTTCTAAAGTAGTCCGAGGATTTGATTAGGATACTACATTCTAGACAGAATGGGTTGAGAATATTACGTGAGGCCTAGGCCCAACACTAAGATCTAGGTGGGCATCTGGATGACGTGGCTGTTTGTGATAGGGCAGCGTCTCGTGGCGAGCGATATTCATTGGGAGAAGACTCTCAAAATGACGTACGATAAGGTTTAAACGAAGAGACCCAGTGTATATGTATATCAGAGAATACAGGAAACTACCGGAGAAAACTGAAACACATCTCTTCTCTGATTTTTGCTTATATCGTCGTATTCGATTTTGATTCTCTTTCTGCTTGCGAGAATGAGAGAACGGATTCTAGCATTCGTTTCAGTGCTTCTTGTGGCTTTGATTTCGTTTCAGAGTGTTTGCTACTGTGACGAGCAAACGGTAAGTGGTTTACTTTCGCTGGAAAGTTTCTGTTTTAAGATGTGGTCATTGAATTTCCAGCAACCTAATCTTCGTTTTGTTTTTGGTAATTTTGGTTCAGATCCTATATGAATCGTTCGACGAGCCGTTTGATGGTCGCTGGATCGTATCGGAGAAACCGGAATACCAAGGTAAACTTTTGCGACTGCGTAGTGATTCTTTTGCTGGTTTAAGTACATGATACGGAGAATCGAATATTGATTTTTGTGCTGGAAGTTTAGAATCAGATGGGAGACTAAATTTAGAAACTTTCGTCTATACTGGAAGTGGAAAGGAGGCAGTTTTTCTTGTTTAAAGCCTTATAAAGATTGCTTCTTGTTTGAAACCCTTGCAGGTGTATGGAAGCACGAGAAGAGCGAAGGTCATGACGATTACGGACTTGTCGTGAGTGAGAAAGCTAGGAAGTACGGAATAGTGAGAGAGCTTGATGAGCCTCTAAACCTCAAGGACGGAACTGTGGTTCTGCAATACGAGGCCCGTTTCCAGGAAGGTCTCGAGTGTGGTGGTGCTTACATCAAGTACCTTCGCCCTCAAGAAGCTGGATGGGTACCTCAAGGCTTCGACAATGAGTCTCCTTACTCTATCATGTTTGGACCTGACAAGTGTGGCGCTACGAACAAGGTGCATTTCATCTTGAAGCACAAGAACCCCAAGAGCGGCGAGTATGTCGAGCACCATCTCAAGTTCCCTCCTTCTGTTCCGTCTGACAAGCTTTCCCATGTCTACACTGCTATCTTGAAACCTGACAATGAAGTGAGGATTTTGGTCGACGGCGAGGAGAAGAAGAAGGGTAATTTACTCTCTGCTGAAGACTTTGAGCCTCCGTTGATCCCTTCCAAGACCATCCCTGATCCAGAGGACAAGAAACCAGAAGACTGGGACGAGAGAGCCAAGATCCCTGATCCCAACGCTGTGAAGCCTGAGGACTGGGACGAGGATGCGCCCATGGAGATTGAAGATGAGGAAGCTGAGAAACCCGAAGGATGGTTGGATGATGAGCCTGAAGAGGTAGAAGACCCTGAGGCAAGCAAGCCTGAAGATTGGGATGATGAGGAAGATGGTGAGTGGGAGGCTCCCAAGATTTCCAACCCCAAGTGTGAGGCAGCACCTGGATGCGGCGAATGGAAGAGACCGATGAAGAGGAACCCTGCTTACAAGGGCAAATGGAGCTCACCGCTTATAGATAACCCAGCTTACAAGGGAATCTGGAAACCCAGAGACATTCCAAACCCTGACTATTTTGAGCTTGACAGGCCGAATTTTGAACCCATTGCTGCCATTGGTATTGAGATTTGGACGATGCAAGACGGTATACTATTTGACAACGTCTTGATAGCTAAAGACGAGAAGGTCGCAGAGACATACAGACAAAATACATGGAAGCCCAAGTTTGATGTTGAGAAAGAGAAACAAAAGGCAGAGGATGATGCTGCTAGTGAGGCAGATGGTCTCAAGAGCTACCAGGTAAAATTGTTTTTCGCTACAAAACAAACTCTCTTTGTCCCAAATAGAAAAAGCGTGTATATATTCCCTTTACTTATTATGTTTGTATGTGCGTTGCTGCAGAAGAAGGTGTTCGACCTCTTGTACAAGGTTGCAGACATTTCTTTCTTGAGTGCGTACAAGTCAAAGATCATGGTAAGTTATCATTTCCAGACTTTAGAACATATTGTATGAAGAAGAAGGTTCACTCACTCGGAAATCTTATAATTTCCCTTTTGTAGGAACTCATTGAGAAAGCTGAAACACAGCCAAACTTAACCATCGGTGTCCTCATTTCCGTCGTGGTCGTCTTCCTCTCTCTCTTCTTAAAGCTTGTATTTGGTGGTTCAAAGGTAACATCTTAGAATCCTTGTCATTTAGATGCGATGATTTGGCTGGTTTTGCATAGTTCGTGGGTTGTTTTGTTCTGACGTGATTTGGGGTATTAATCTGTTATCTTGTAGGTTAACGTGGAAAAGAAGAAACCGGAAGCAGCAACAGACACCTCGACGAGCGAGGTAAAGACGGAGAAGGAAGAAACGGCGGCTGCACCACGAAAGAGGCAGACGAGGCGTGAGAGTTAGATTTTGATTTTTGGGGCTTCTTTGTTTCGGTTTATCACCAAACCGGCTGTTCGTATAGACAATAGTAGAACTGATATAAGATTGTAACATGTTTTTTTGTTTTTACTTTTTCTTTGTACGATTTTAGTCTCACTTGAATCTGATTGTGGATCAACGACAATTAAAACATTTTGAGTTGCAAACTGAAAATGCATATCATGTGTTGGTCCTTTGGAACATAAGTTAAAACGATGTACTCTCTCACTAATATAAATTGACAACATATTTAATTACATGAATTCAATAGTACTAACTTAAAGCTATTGTTTTTCTCTGATCGTTTTCTCTAATGGGACGTAACCATATAGTTAAATAAACAGATCACGTATTCACGCTTAACGAAAAGAAAGAAAAACTGGATAAAGAAACACACAAAAAACAAAACTCTGTAAGCATAGTTCAAACTTTCGCCTTATTTCAAAGTTCTACATAGAAAATTTTCTTTCAGGTCAAAGTATAAATTAAAAGAAAAAAGAAGGTGAACAATCTAAAACGTTACAAAAAGCTCGATGAAATGCCTTAAAAACCTTTAGAGAAGCCGACCTGATGCTGATGCTTCTCTCCCTCTACCTCATGGTCCCTTTTGAACCATATCGCAAACATATATCGGTTTCCGATAATTTACCGGCGACCACCGGCAGGCTTTTTAACCGGAGCAGTGTCCTCATCATCTGATTCGATGTCACCGTACTGCCAGATTCCAGTTCTAGACTTGCGAGCTTCCTCTTGGAATTTCTCTAAAGCATCAAGAGCAGCTTGTTTGTCTTTGCGCTCCCATTTCTTGCGTTTCTCCATTCTCGCTATTCCTTCCTGTGTTCATCATCATCATTCATCATGAATACCAATTCTTGGAAACGTTTTTTTATATATATATATAGACAGAAGGTGAGAGAAAACCGACCTGAAGCATTGCAGCGTTTACAGAGATGTCATCATCGACAGCGATGAGAGTGACAGCAAGTTCAGGTCCAGTGCCTTGGCCTTTGACTTTGCCTCCGGTTGTGTCTCGTTCTTCTATCACTGCTTTGAACTCTTTACCACTTCCCAGTGTTACCGTATGCAAATACTCTCCGGCTTCAGGACCAAAGTCTTCTTCCAAGCTTGGAACTTTTATGTATGCAAGTCTACAGAGCTGGGCAAGCCCTGGTGCTGAGGACACCGAAGGCTCGACTGCTCGGATCGCGCTGTACGGGACTACCTCTTGGTTTCCATAATCGATGTAGAACACTTCGAATTTCTCGTCTGGAGATTGAACCGCTGCTCGGGGTGCATTCACAATCTGAAACACAAGTATTTGATTAGATGAAGAAAGAAAAGAAGCAGAGAAAGCCCCAGAGATAAAGAATAGTGAAGTGGAATTACCATTGCACGGTTCCAGGAGTTATCAAGGCTAAACTGTGCAAGGACGATGTCACCTCTCTTAGGGTTAAAGGATCCGATAATGGGAGCATCTTTAACACTCAGGGATGCGAGCTGGTTCTGAATCGAAGCTATTCTCTGATCTCCAACAGATTGAACATAGAACCGACCACCTCCAAGCACTTCTGTAACAGCAACCTGTAATCGCAGAGGCAGTGATAAGAAAATTGAGAGTTTTCTTCTTTTATTGGATATGAACAAGATCTGAGTTGTGTGAAGAATCATTCACCTTCAAGGTCTCCTTTTGCCTGGTTTCCACGGTAGTACTACTTCCGTTTGATACTTCTTCCCCTTCAACATAGTTTTCCCAGATCTGCAAAAGATGAAAACGGTTTAGCAAGTTATGTTTTGAAAGAGAAGATTCTTCTTTACTAGACAAATTCAATTGCTTGTCACCTTCAGTTTCTGGTTTTTAGCAGATCGCTCTGCCTGTTCAAGAATGTGTGCTTCAACAATCCTGTCAGCACCAAAGCTAGTCTGCATTTTAGCTAAGCCAGCTTCAAGCAGAACTGTCGCCACATTTGTCCTTGACTCCCACATTGATCCCAAGAAAGTCCCGGTTCTATCCACGGTCTCCACTTCAATCTGTGTAAGTTATAACAGAGAGAGTATGAACAAACCATATAGGGAAAATGAGATGTAAGTTTTAGCCGTGCGTTCGATTTACCTCGACATCCCTCTGCATGATCCTACGTCTCATTACAGAGATAGCTTCATCTGAAAAGGGTTCTCCACGGCCAGGACATCTAACACCGGAGAATGAAAAGGCAATGCTACATGTCAACTTTGGAATATAAAGCTTAAACCGATGTCCACTGAGCACATATTCCACAACAGCGGGTATTCTCTTGATTCTTTGTAGGGACGGCAAGAAATCTTTAGCTTTCTTAGCTGCAGCCTGAGACACAAAACATACAATTACCAGTTAGATCACTGAAAAAGGCTAATAGCCAAGAGAATTTGAGTTTCATTTAAAAGATGATACTATTTACTAACCACAGTAAGGTCCGTGACGTGCATGGCCGGAGATTCTTTTGCAGAATGGATTCCTTTCTTTCCAGAGAGAGCACGAGATTCAGCAGCCAGAAGAGCATCGTAATGGTTTGATCTCTCTTCGAAATCTCTATGCCTAACCACATTTCCAAACCCACGGGAAAGAATGAGCTCGGCGATATTCACTCCAGCCGGTTGACCGCTTGCAGTAGATGATGCAGCCACTTCCTCGGAATCGCCTTTCGCGGGAGATGGAAGGAACACTGAGCCAAAATCCATGACTCTTTCTGCAGCTCCAGATGTGGTAGGACCATCTGCTGGTGTGAGTTTTCTTGAGTATTCCATTTGAACAATAACCTGTAGCAATGGTGAAAGAGGAAAAAGAAAATTCAAATCCTGTTCACAATGTGGGGCACATGATGAGAGTAGAAGACACAACGCAATACCTGTTTGCCAATAAGCCGTTGTCTCAGAAACTCTCTTGCTTCCCTAGCATAAGGAGCTGGTTTCTCTTCTCTACGCGGGTTACCCATTTTTGGACATCTGATACTCGAAAGGTTAACACGTCTCTCTGCCGCTGGGCTCCCGAATGGGATGGCATCATCGGCAACTATAACACAGTCCCCACTCACCACTTCCACTACCTAGAGAGAGATCAAAAAACCAATGACTCAATAAGCAGAGGAGAAAAGACAGTACTTAAAACCAAGTATTTGGACAGGACATGTTACCTTTCCCGTAAAGTTCTGGTCATGAATTGCCTTAGAGTTTGATGCTGGAGGAACATAGCTTGCCCACATTTTAACCCGATCTTTTTTGCATTGAAGTTCTGCAGCTTTCAACTTTCTCTTGGATTCTTCCTCCATCATGTTAGCACTCCATTCAACATATTTAGCAAGACCCTAAGGATAAATAATAACAGCCAATGTCATTAACTTTGTCAACTACATAGAAAATCATAATATGTATCAGTAATGTTGGTATAAGAGAAATCCAAAAGCCGGCCAATAGAAGGAAGGAAGTTATATATCTAACACCAGAAAAGTATTCTACCACCAAACGCTAGGGTAGAGCAAAATAACTGCTTAATTCAATCACATACGTTCTCAACGAGTTCCAAACCCAAGTCTTTAACTGCTTCCCCGTCAGAATAATGAACTGAACCAATCAGATTGTTGAATTTGTCAACGCCTTCAAGAACAATGCGAACCTGCAGAATCCAGCTTAAATTGAGGTCGTCCAAATACCAAAACACAGAAAAAACATGAGGCGAAGTTGTTGACGAAACTTACATCTCTGCTAAGAACACGATGCTCAGTGAAGTACTTGGCTTCAGCTGCAAATGGATCAGCGGAAACCTCGACGACAGACGATGCTGCAGAGGCAGCGAGTCTCTGAGCTGACGTTAAAGGACCTCGTGAGTCAGCAGAAGCATCTCCATTAGTCTCATCTGGAACTGTCTCGATAACACTTCCATTTGTGGGTCTTCTTCCCATTGATGGAGACTACATTGAAATAGAAACAAAAAAATTTGCTGACTGCGTTCCATCATAAAAGTTTAAAACTTGCACGCAGCATGAGCAGAGAAAGAAGTTTAATTACCTGAACTCCAGCAACAAATACTTGCACAAATTGGAAATCTGGAAGAAGATAAACACGAATAGTACTTCCATCACGGACTTGCTCCACAATGCCTTCCATGGGCTTGCCCTTATTTGCAGCCAAAAGCCCCATGGCATCAAAACTCGCAGAGTCTCCAATGGCAGAAGGGGGAAGGTCTCTTCGAGATGCCTCAGCAGCACCAGGAACCTGGAGTCGGGTGAAAAAAATCCATCATCAAATCGATAAGAAAGTGCAGAATTTGGAGAGTTAAAGTAAGGAAGAGAAGACCAACCTTGCTCCAAAGACCAAACCCTTCCTGCTTAGCCTGCTCTTCGAGCTGATGCAACTCTGCAATGTAAGGACTAACCTTATCCTGATTCTGCCGACCCGGTTCCCTAACCTGTCCACAGTAAAGGCAATCCTCCCTCATATCAGAAATCTATGGTATGATCAAAACCATATTTCAGACAACATTATCTTGACTGAAAATGAAATGATTATTACCTTTGCCCAACCATTTTGAACAACAAGTTTGGCAAGATTCTCATGGCCGAGAAAAACAGAGCCAAATTCTCTTCCAATCGCTTCCACTTTGTAATCCACTTTGAAAGCAACCTCCTGTTTTCACATTAAAAAAGAGTGTTAAGATGAGAAAACATTGTCGTCAATCACAATACTAATTTATATAATCAGTCAAGAATTTTGACTTTGCACCTTTCCTATGCAAAGTTTCCTCAGAAACTCTTTGCTTTCCCATGCAAAAGCCTCATCTTCTGCACCTCCCCTGCGAGCCTAAGAGAACGAAAAAAAGGGTCAAATATCAAACAGAAAAAAATAAAATTGTTCTCAATGACACTTTATGTTTGGTTGTGAGGAAAGCTTTGTGTGTAAAACTAATCACATTTTGAATTTAAAAAAAAAAAAAAGTAATGACGGGTGCACAAAAAAGAAATGATTTGTTAGATGAAGCTCACCATTTTAGGAGCCATAAGAGAAGACAGAGTAATGGTTTTTTCCGGCGGGGGACCTGATCTGTTGTGGGTCAGAGCAGTGATCACTAAACAGTCACCGGAGGTCACAGCCTTCACTCTTCCTTTGAGCCATTGGTTCTCAGTCGCCGATGCCATGTTGACTGGCTAAGACCTGCACCAAACGTCATTAGTAAAGGATCAGGTGAAAACATTCAAAGACG
Source organism: Thlaspi arvense (assembly GCA_911865555.2). Classification (NCBI taxonomy): domain Eukaryota; kingdom Viridiplantae; phylum Streptophyta; class Magnoliopsida; order Brassicales; family Brassicaceae; genus Thlaspi; species Thlaspi arvense. The sequence goes on along the minus strand of OU466862.2, from coordinate 67,556,554 downwards.
CATAATAATGATTCGATGTTGCTTCGAACATGGTGCATTCGAGATCACGAAAGCAAAAGAATCAATCGACAAAGAGCTACATGCAACGATTAAATAAAAAGGCTATAAATTTCGTCCTCAATGAATCACAGAAATGTACATTCGCCTCGATCTGCAACTATGAAGATCGATCGAGATAATCATCAATCCCAAAAAAAGACAAAAACGTTTCTCACCAACCAGACGAGAGACTTTAAACGCTCAATCACAATACGTCAAAATCAGATCAGGATTAATAGAAAATGACTAATTGAGTCAACAAACGGATAGATCTACAATAATTCTACGATAATTCCAACGAACATACCTTGATTAACCAAATGAGAGAGAGAAGAAACCAGATCTGGAGAAGAATCTCTATTTTTTCCTTCTCTGATTCAATCTGTGATTGAACAAAAGAGGAAGAAGAAAGAGAAGGAGAGAGAAGCTGTGAGCCTGTGCTGAAAAGTTAACGGCGGATCTCGAGATAGAGGTAGAGCTCAGGGGAATTGTGCAGAGGAGGTAAAAAGAAAGAAATATAAACAGAGGAGAGAGGGAGCGATAATAAGTATGTGCTTGTTTATTTTACCCTCGCGACTTCGGATAAATTACGCATAGATGCCATTTTAAAAAGCTGTATTAGAATTATGTTTTTGCGGAAAAAAGTTAGTTTTAAGGTCGTACCGAGGAAAGTGAAAATCACCTTGTCTGTTTCACTTTCGAGTTAACTAACACTAGAGAGAGATCATCAGCCCTAAAAGCCTACTTACCAAATTTTACATAGATAGTCCTTCTGATTATCTTCATTTCAAATTTGCCACATTCAGTTTCGGTATGCTTTGAGTTTTAACTATTTCGGTATCCTATGCTTTTAAATATTAACCTAATGATCTGACAAGTGGAGTACCATTTACACATCAGATTAGTAGAAAATAAAATAAAATAAATTTGATTATTAATTTGAAAAACGTTTGCCTAAAAGTTTTTTTTTATATTTATGAATGGTTAATGCTGTCTGATTTGATATATTCAACGGCGATTGGGTGAAGTACTTAAAACAGTTCATTCTTTTGTGTTTAATAGTTTGGGGTTTATCCTTCTATCACCAACAACTGTCAGCTTCTGAAGGTTACTCCCTAGTAGGACAATTAATTTGTATTTTGTAATACCAAGGAACCAATTTGCATGTGAGTATGTGGCTAATAAATAAGATTTTTTTTTTAAACAACCCCAAAATAAATAAATACCTAGTCAACTTGCATCGTTGAGATATCTTCTTAATGGAGTATAATAATTTCTGGAATATCGAAAAAGTGATAAATTAACAAGGTAATTGTAAATCACGGGGACACTACGAGGAAACTTCATTAAGAAAAATATGTTCATCCTGGTTTATTAATTTATTTAATTTTGGAACTATACATTTTAAAATTCCAAAATTTTATTTATGCTGGTTTGAGATCAAACCTAGAACGCCAAAGCCATTACGGTCAGAAGTCAAAGGTAGTGCAATGAATTGTCACCCACAAAACTCGCCGCGCACTCAATTAATTAAATACGTTACCAAATTCTATACACACGCATTTCCCATTTCCTCTTCTAGTAAAAGCAAAGAAATGCAAATCCCACTGTATAATTTATATACACGACAGCGACAAAAACAAACAAGTAAATAACACGTGTTTCTTTTTTTTTATATTAGCACTAGCTTTTCCAATCACCGTCAGTCACGTTCGATATGGAAACAAGACCCTTACACAGATTGTTCGATATGATTATACTTTAAATACACGATCCGGTTATGTCCACTACGAAGCATGATCATCAATATTTCGTATTTCACTCACACGCCAAAATAACGAAAAAACCACATTGACTTTGATGAGTCCTTGGGACAGAAATAATATGTTAAGACATCTTCGTAACATGTCTTTAACTTCGGAATAACAGAACACACAACATTGATTTGACTATTTCCTAACGTAAACAAAAAAAGATTGGAAAAAACACTCAGATGTGTAACCTTCGTGGAGGGATTAAAGCCCGAGGTGGATTCGGTATAAAGTCATCCGGACCAAGATCATCGATAGGTGGTCGCCTTCTATGCGCATCGGTAACCGATTGGTACGCCATACCCAATGCTAAAGCCTACCACACCAAACAAAAGAAGGGAATTTCAAAACCCAATTATTCGCAAGTCTCTTAAACATTCAATAAGATATTCGTTTAGATTTACTTACGATGTGATCACGTTCCGGCGGAGCATAAATTCCAGCATTGATCGTTGTCCTTCTCCTACAACTGTTGGTCGGTGGTTCCGATATGTTCTTGAAACCGGTCGGAATCACTAGAACCGGTAAACCGACAAGGTTTCCCATACAGACTTTCTCCCAATCGGTTACGTTTCCAATAAAGGCATCGACTGTAAAGCTCTTCTCCACTTCTCGAATCAGTTTACCACGAGCTCTCTGCGCCTAAACCGGTTAATCAGAGAGATATTAAATCAAACCGCCCAAATGCATCCGCAATAAACCAAAATGAAAATGTGAAAAAACCTGAATGTAATCGACGGCTGTAATTACACGAGCACGGCGCAACTCAACCGGCCATTGATCTTGAGCTTCATAGACATCCTCTTGACCGGTTCTTTGCCATTCATCAAAATGAGCCAACATGTCTACGTCCATTGTGAAATTCAATATCCCTTGAACCGACTCCACTGTATAATTTAGTTCGAAAGGAACCATATTAACACCTTTCGACCCAAGAACTTCCACGACCTACAAAATGTCAAATGTCGAATCAACACAGATCCGGTTTATTCTGATCGCAGACAGCATTTAACTATATTTGTTTACCTTCATGTCAGCATCTTTGGTATACCCAACAGTGAGTTTTGTGATATCCACTAAGAAGGGATCTTCAAATGCAATCTCTCTTGATGAGGGATCTTCGGGATCTTTCCCTTTGATAGCGTCAAGGATTACAGCGCAATCCGCTGCTGTTCTACAGAAAGGTCCCAGCTTATCCTGTGTTGCAATTACAGAGTTATTATACATTTCTGAAGCTTTTTTTACTCGGTTTAAAGAAGCACGTTGAGAGAGCTGCTATTAAACCATACCAGGCTCTCGGATATGCTCATCACTCCGGTTCTACCAACGCTCCCAAACGTCGGACGCAATGCTGTTACGCCGCACCTAGCTGCAGGGTATGTCATTGAGCCTGCTGTCTCCGAGCCTATGGCAAACGGAACCATACCTGGGACGAAAGTGTAACACAAGAAAACGGAAAATAAACACTTTTAGCTATAGCCAAACAGAAACGTAACCTTGATTCATTTTCTATAGAAACTAACCAGCTGATGTGGAAGCAGCGGGTCCAGCTGATGACCCGGTAGAGAATTCCTCGATATTCCACGGGTTCCTAGTCCGTCCTCCGAACCAAATGTCATCATAAGCCAGAGAGCCAGAAACAAGCTTCGCTACTAAAACTGCACCTGAAGCTTTCAATCTAAACAAACAGAAAGAAAAAAAAAAACCGAGCCTCTCACTATCAAGTCATGTCCAATAGAACAACAAAAGGAAATCAATGAACATGGTGAAAAAAAACTCTTTTCTGGACCTTTTGTAAACCCATGCTTCAATATCAAGAACTTGGTCTTTGAAAGAAGAAGAACCCCACGTTGTTTTGTATCCGGGAACCGCAACTATATCTTTCAACCCATATGGAATCCCGTGAAGAGGTCCTATCATGCACACAAAAAAAAAAAAACCATAATCAGAAGCTTTAAGCACCTTTTGGTCAGCAATCAAACGAACAAGTCTATTGCAAGATAGAAATCTACCGAGGTAAGTTCCTTTAGAGAGCAAATCATCAGCTTCTTTGGCTTGTTTGTATGCCAATTCTTCAGTATAAGTAACCACTGCTTCAAGAACATGATTGTACCTTTTGTTTTTTTCCCCAAGAATATCCAATTAACAACATCAGATCATGTCAAAATCCCTGCGCACACAGTCAGTGAGAACAGAAGCTCCCGTACCGTTTTAACTGCTTGAGATAAATCCGAACGAGCTCCTCGGAAGTAACTTGTCTCGTCTTTATAAGTTCTCCGAGTTCAAGAACCTGCCCAACAAAGCATTCTCTAACCAGATGAAACTATCCCTCTATTGTAACAACAACAACAATAAATAGAAAGGGAGATGGCTTACGCTCATGAAGGCGATATCTTCTTCATCTCTAGGGAGTCGTACTCCAGATACCGAAGGAAATTTGAATCTTTTGCCCTGTAATCGTGGGACTTCTCTGTTCCAAGACGGATTAAACACCAGCGGAGATGGATTTTCCAGCCCGCCATTCTTAGCAGCGACTAGTTTCCGGTTGGTTCGATATATGGGAACGTTCATTTCAGTGGCCCCCTTTGCAATCTCCTGAATCTATATACACCCCACATAAACAATATTGAAGACATATACTTTCTTACTCAAAAACCAAAATCAAAGCGTGGAGTTTTTGAATCATTACTGTCAAAAACCGAGATATTGGTGTGTGAAACAACAGATTGTGAAGTATGAAGCAGTACCTTAGTTTCATTGAAGAATCCAGAATCAATCAACTCAAACATGCTCTTCAAACACTTAGCTTGCATAGTCTTATCAGGTAGTTCAGTCTGAGTGATGTTACTGTTCTGGTCATAAACATTTCAAACAACATCAGCTTGTTAGAATCCCCAGAAATCGAAAAACAAAAATCAGATTTTACCTCGGCGAAGTTGTAATCCTACGGCACGGGACATCCACTTTTCGGTCAAAAAATTTGCAGAGTCTATTGCAGTTTCTCACCATTGAGCTAGAGGGCAGGCATGGGAGATGAGAAGAGACTAAATCAGAGCAGAGAAGCTTCGACTCAGGATAGATTGCGTCCGTACATAAGACCGTTAAACCTAGGAGGAGGAGGAGGAGGAGGGAGAGCAGTAGAAGCGGCGCGCAAGTGCGGCTACGAGGAAGTGAGCCACGCGTCGCTAAGCAAGGCCGTATGGTTGGATCACACGTGTCGATCGATGGTGCCACCATCGTATCGGCTGGTGAGTGGGGATTGGTAACGGTGACGGAGAATCGCTCCTTTTTGAACTTGCGATTGAGGAATCAAACGGAATGAGACGGCCGTTGACTCCGACTCTGCTCCGGTGAGGAACTCAAGTAGATGATACTTGGAACCACCTGGAAAGTGGCTCGATCAATCTGCGAATCGACGAATGGGTCGAATTAATCGTTAATTTGATTAAATTAAACAAAAAGCCACCTAATGACATAAATCAAAGCCAACAAAATAATACAAAGAAGTAGAATTTTGAGCATTTCCTAATATCCTCCAAAATCAATAGAAACGTATGAAACTATGAATATCAAAATTGAATATACCTTTTTGAGTATTCTTATCCCTCCAACGTTCATAAGAGCATCTTCAATCTACTTCTATTTCAGAGAAAAAATTAGAGTTTAGAGAAAAATTCTCTCCAATCCACTTCTATTTTTACCTCTAAAATAGAGGTTGCTATTTTTCCCTCTATATTTGGAGGAACTCTATTTGTTCCTCTATAATAGAGATACACTTTTTTATTTATAAACTGGTTCCTTAACTTTTACATCTTTTTTATTTTTATTTATATAACATATAAAAAGTTCAATTAAATATTTGCATAATCTAGTTTGTATATATCCAATAAATAGCCATATATTTAACATATAAATTTAATTAAATTATAAAATATTAAATAACTTTAATAAAGTTTAATAAAATCAACATCATTTCAGACAATAACTATTATAGAAAAACAGAAAACATTATTTACTTTAATTAACTATATAATTTATAAATGAAAGTAGTTAATCTACGATAAGAAAAATAAACATGAATAGCAATATAGTATACACATGTACAATAATACATTAATAAAGTTACATTATACAGTTTTGTATGTTATTAAATACAAAAACCTAATAAATAAATAAATTTAATAATTTTGTTATGGTTTGAGAAAATTTTGTGAACATATAATATAACTAAATTAGAAAATTCTCATTTATTTCAAACTAAATTATAAATAAAATGATAAATTGCAATAATTTTTTTAAAATACAGAAATTATAGAAAATGATAAATACTATAGTGATTTAATAAATGTTTTGAAAATTATGGAAAATGACAAATACATAGTCATTTTGAATTTTGTTTATGAAATAAATGTTTAGTTTTAATATATTTTTATTATTGATGGAAAATTTTGTAAACAATAATATAAATGAGGTTAATTTGTAAATTTTATGGAAAGAAGGTATTAATAATAAATTATAAAGAGAATATTCTTAAAATATACCTTTTTAGAGGAAAAAATAGAGAAATACATTGGAGAAGTACGCCTCTATTTTAGAATTCCTCTATTAGAAGAAAAAATAGAAGAAAACATTGGAGATGGTCTAATTTGGACTTTGCTAACTATAACGGTTACTGTACTGTGGTTTACTTATGGACGGCTAAACCGGTTTACTTGTGGTTTTGTCCACAGTTATTTATACTTTGAGGAATTGTCATTGCACGGCATGTTTTTGTGTCAACTCAATAGTTTTGCTTTATCGACTTCTCCGCCACATGTCGTTTACTTTTCTTGCCACTTTTTCTTTCTAGATGCTTGCGCTGGTTTGTCTCCAAGAACTCGATGTTAAGAGATACTACTATGTGTTTCCTTTTTTACGATTTTTAACAATTGTTACGGAAGAAACACGGAATGGTGAAGAAAAAATGGAAATTAGTTGAGGTTAGTCGAAACGCGTCGAACATAACGTTTTAATTCCAACCGTGTTTGAGTTTTCGTCCTCTGCATCCAACTTATAAAAAATAAAATAAAGAGACAATAATAATTGATTTATTATTATATATATATGTCCAGCTAGATTGCTTCTGTGCCTCAAAAGAAGTAAGTAACAACGACAGGCCCTCTCATCTTTCTATTGTGAGAATCTGAGAATCGTAAACCTTCTTATCGTCTTCCTCATCGTCAAGATTTGTTCTTCTGTTTTAGTTTGGGTAAAAATCTTTACTTTGTTTAACCACAAAATTTCTTCCATTACTGTTTACTTAAATCTAGGTTCCTCCGTGTTGCGTTTTATTTTAATGGGATCCTACTTCCTTTTTGCAAAAGTTCTTAGCCTTTTTCTGCGTTTTTAGCAATAAATTTATTCGAAAGCAACTTTTGGTGATATTTTCAATTGATAGCTGGATTCGGGGAATTTCCCTATTTTGGGTTGTTTCCCCCTTTATATCTGCGTTTTATTTTTCTCTTGTTCTTCAAACGACGAAGTAGATAAATTTTTGTGACGGAATTGTGATGGGATTTGAACCCTAATCTGAAATCTGTACAGTAGGATTGATTCTGGTTAAAATTAGAATATTTCTGGGGAATTCTGCATGATTGTTCTTCTATTCCATTTTAACTCAGCCAATAACCTTTATTAGCTATGATTAATCGCTATTGTTGAAAGAATGTGTGCAATGGTGATTGAATTGCAGAGCAGTAGTGATGCCTAGGTTCATTGATGCATAGTTGCTCTTGTTATTGGTTTTGGATCACTTGATATCTTCAGGAATTGTGGCTTTTCTATGAATTTTTTTTTCCCCAGATGAGTATCTCTCTGCGTTTGCATTAGCAGGATCTTCCCTATTAGGGTTCATATCTATAGCTTGATCTTCTTAAATACGTGACATTGTTAAGTTTGGCTCATTCTGATCATTTCTGCTACACTTTCCACTTTTCTGTTCTTGGGATTATGAGTGATATCTAAGTATCTAATATCTTATTCATCAGGCTCACATCATACTCTACCAAGATGCATCTCAAGGCCCCTGAACATCAGGTTGCAGGACACATTGCTAAAGACGGGAAGCCCGGTCCCCTTGTCGACGACAAAGGCAGGTTCTTCAAGCCACTACAGGGAGATTCTCGTGGTGAAATCGAGGTGAAGTTCTACGAGTCTTTCTCGTCGAACACAGAGGTTCCAGATCACATCCGTAGATATTTCCCCGCGTATCACGGCACTCAAGCAGTTGAAGGTTCTGATGGAGCAGCCATGATCGTGCTGGAGAATATTCTTTCCAAGTACACGAAGCCATCGGTAATGGATGTTAAGATGGGTTCAAGAACATGGTACCCTGAAGCATCCGAAGAATACATCCAAAAATGCTTGAGGAAAGACACAGGGACCACCACCGTGTCGTCTGGTTTCAGGATCTCTGGTTTCGAGGTGTTTGATCACAAGGAACTGAGTTTCTGGAAGCCCAACAGGAAGCTTCTCAACGGGATCAAAGTCGATGGCGTGAGGTTGGTTCTGCGGAAGTTTGTATCGTCGAACACACTCTCTGACACCAGTTCTAAACCCGACTCTGCTTTTGCGTCCCGCGTTTACGGCGGTTCCAACGGGATCTTAACGCAGCTGTTGGAGCTCAAGACCTGGTTCGAGAACCAAACGTTCTACCATTTCAACTCTTGCTCGATTCTTATGGTGTATGACAATGATTCCATCTTAAATGGAGACGATGATGCTCGAGCACAAGTCAAGCTTGTGGATTTCGCTCATGTTCATGATGGTAATGGCGTCATTGACCATAACTTCTTGGGTGGACTCTGTTCTTTCATAAACTTCATTCGTGATATCCTTCAGAGCTCAGATGGTTCTGCAGAAAACGGACACTATTCGCCTTGAATGTCATCATTAGATTTATGGTTTTCCTCCTGGCTGATTCGATTTTTGGATTTATACTATTTCTCTCCTTCGAATGTACTTGGTTATCTAAAGAGCATACATTTCGTATGTTGTACTACTCTTTTATCTTCAGTATTCTATGGCATATATAAAGATTTTTCAGTTTTTGGACATTTGCTTTCAATTTGTTAAGAATACTGTAGATAAAAAAAGGTTAGAGCCAAAAAGCGAAATAATTCAGACTAAAGGCAAGTTTGGTAATTTTGAAGAGTTTGTTTCCCGTGAAATCCCAAATATAACTAGTAGTATAGGGACTGGAATGAAATCGTCTTCTATTTTTTAAATCACTCTGCTCTGCTTTCCCTTTTCAAAATTTTCCGTCTCGCGCTCATCGTTGGTGGAAGAAGACGAAGAGGAACACGAAGGTTAACTGAGAATGGTGCTACTATGTTTCGTCTTGGATCTGCGGAATATCTCTCCTTCTCTGATCGGAGATCTAAAGCAGGTCTCTCTCGCTAAGATTATTCTCATTGTCAGTTGAATTTTTGTTCCTAGATCGCTCAATTGATCGGATTTGATTGTCGTCTTCGTTTACGAATCTCGAAATTGACTGTTGCTTCAAATTCTGCGCCTGATTCTGAAGCTCGAATTTGATTTCTGCTGCGAATTTTGTAGTCGTTTCTGAATCTCGCCAATCTACACGCCATTTCTTCTCCGGCGGATTCTCTCACTGATCGGATCGGTTTGTGTTATATCGTGAAAGATCGGATTTCCAGATTCGATCAGGTTAAACTCGTCATTGATCGTTGTTTCCTTGTAATCTCTGGGATTGTGTGGGTTGCTTACGTTTTCGATGGATCTAGCAGTTAAAAATCGCCTACACTCCCAGTGGAAACTTCTGTCTTCGCGACTTCCATCATGCTGTTAACAGCTTGCCTTTGGATGCGTTTGTACCGGAGATCGATGAATCGGGAGCCATATCTTGCAGAGGTCTCTCTCTTTACCTATCGATTTCTCTATGGCTCCCTGATTAATATCCCGCTCGATAATCATCATCATGAATTGTTCATAGATCTTAAGCTATCAAGTGTTCTGTGTGATCGAGCTATATACTCATGGGGAGGTAGAGACATCATGAGGAAAGTTATCGTTCTGAGTTCATTCTTCCCTGAGGATATGGATTCTGAAGCGAAGAACACTCTTATGGTCAGCCAAATACTATATTTGTTAGTGCTGTGGCTTGCTTTACTCTGTGCTAAGTCCTTTTGCTTTCAGGCTGCAGCAGATAAATGTGTGTCCGTTGAGTTTCTTTTGCTTGAGAAGAGAGCAAGCCATGTGAGCTATACGCAGGAGAAGATTAATAGATTCCTCAGATGTCTGTCGGATCTTGACAATTGTTCATTTCAAACCTGCATCCATGGTATTTTCACTAAGTTTATCAGATTTTGGTTTCTAGTTCTTTAGAGTAGTTTTCATTTGCCTCACACTAGCTTTCCAGGATAGTTTAATCCTTTAAATCTGTTATCTATAAAGAGGTTTTGAATCTAGCATGAGGCAAAGCAAGAATAGTTATTAGACATTTCAAGAGATAGGATACTGATCCATTCTATGCATTCAGATGAAAAATCACTGCATGGCCTTGAAAAGAGATGGCTTCAGGATCTCAAGGATGACACTGGAGAATCACTTCAGGCCCAATTTGTCTTCAAACGCAACCTTGTTAGCTCAGTGAACAAGATCTTCTGCAATATCACTGCAGCCGTAAATCAGATTGTCGACGGGTTTAGCCCTTGCCGAGTACTGAGCCATAAACTTGAATCTTTTCTCTCCCAATAATATTTGCACTTAGCATCCTTAGGTGGATATTAGATAAGTCACTTCAGCTTAATGCTTTGTCCACTACAGTTTTTCATCCTTTTTGTTGTTGTTTACAGACCTGCAGGTGCCACGGCATTCCATTACGAGATTCAGTGGAAACCACTACAGAGAAGCTGCAATGCTCTGTAACCAATCATGATCTTGGAAAGTATGATGTGATTGAAAATTCTGTGAAAGTTGGTGAGAGAACTGTTCTGTTTTTGCCTTCAGTCCATAGCCTCCAGAAACTTCATCCAATTTCTTCCCAAATTGAATTCACTGTCATTGAGAGGACTAATCTAACTTCTGTCAATGAAGGTAACTTGATGAGTTGATTCAAGTTTCTTTTGAATTCGTTTCTTTCTTCCATAATAGAGAACTTGATTCAAGTTTACTTTGACGTAGGGCTAATACTTGGGAGGCCTTACACCGTAAGCCCTTCAACTTGCCATGAAACGGAAGCTTCTTCAGAAGAAATGGATCAGCCAGATCTGAACACTCAGAGTAAGCAGTCTGTCTCCCTAAAGAAACCCACATTGCAGTGTTGTCTCATAGTTTTCCTAAGCAGCTAGAAATGCAGTTTTCCAGGGACTATGTGGTGCACTATATTCAATGGACGAAGGGTTGGTTTGTTCTTCAAATTGTAATCTAGACACCATGACAGTCGTGGAATTTCATTGTTTTTACATTCTTCAACCGTCAGGAAACGGTCCAATGCTTCTGAGGGTAAATATTTATTACTGCAACTCTCTTCCTTGATCGAACAACAGTAGCATTCTCCTTAGGATATAGAAAAATTGTGTTACGTCTTGAATTTGTGGAGTTTCTTAGTTTAACAGACAAAAATGTTTGCAGAGATTGGCAGGATCAGAGGAAGTCCTGCCTATTTCCTCCAGTGTCAGTCAGTTTGCCGAGTCCTCTATTCCTAGAGAAATCGAGATTTCTGTCAAAGGCGCTTTGTTAGAGGTCGATTTCATTTCAATCTCTTGATATTCATATTTAGTACTGTATATAGAGTTTTAACTTGTATTTACTTTCTGCTATATAAGCAGATTGAATCAACAGACTACAATCCCTTGACCCACAACAGAGGATTCCACCAAAAACTGAACCTCATTGTGAAACAAAGTCTTCAATTTGGGTGATTAATTATTCTCCTCTGTTATTGAATCTTCTTCATTAGCAACATCCCTGCAAATATATTACAACCCTCTAACTTTTTCTTGTTTCTGAAAGCTCATTACATTCAAACACGAAAGACGCAACATGTGAACTGAGCTCGGCAGTTTCAGATTCTGTGATTCAAACGGCAGAGGCATTTCCAAACATTATAAACCCATCCGTAGAAGAAGAAAAACTTCAGGCAATCCAGATAATTGATGAAGAAGACAGAGCAACAGCTTCCATTACTAAAGAATGGGAACAACTAATAGTCACTGAGGTTCTCATGGAGTCTTCTTCTCCGGCTTTAACTACACCCAAACCAAATATAAACCGCCAATTTCTATCGCCTAACAACAAGCAGGCCGATACAAAAACATCGATGATATTGGAAAGACTTGAAGCTCCGAGGAAGATGACAGGAAGAGTTGGATCACCAAGTGTAGTGGCCATGGGTAGTCCAACCTCACCGGAGGTCTCTGTCTTGTCTCAGAAGAAGCCTCTGATTCCTTTTCAGTCAAGTCAAGTTTCTAACCACCAAAATGTTTCATCAAGCCAGCTCATGAAACCTAGCTTTCAGAGGCTCAAAAGAAAGCATAAGTGAGCTTTCAGGGTAAGACTCTGTTTTTCCTCTGCTTTTCTTGAGAATCAGTACATATATAATAGTGATAGTTTCAAAAGAATGTTAATATATTTTGTTTTTGAGCTGAGACAGCGTACAGGAGAGGAAGAACACGTGTTAATATTCCATCTCGAAGAGACTTGAAGTTCGGAGAAAAGGTAATAATAATGTTCTGCAGTTGCCGTTGAACGAGACAAAAATGATCTGATGCCTGAATTTGGTAGTTTTATTTTTCTTTTTGTACAAGAATCAAAACTGTATCAAATCACATTATACATATTTACAATTTCTATACAAAGATCTTCAACCATGAAGCCGATAACTCAATATACCTTTTTTAAAGGCTCTTAGAGCCTTGTTAACTTATATCTCAAAACGTAATTTTTTAGAAGTTTTCTTTATGGAAACAGAACTTGGTGGAAGTTTTATGAGAGAAATCCTGTGCTAAGTGTCGTAGCTCTTTCACTAATCCAGCTGCTCCGCAATAAAACACTCCTGTCAAGTTTATCAAAACATTTACATTATCTGCATTCACAATCATATACAGATGAGAGTTGTTTTTTTGTTAGTTAGAAACTCACCGACTCTAGTCTTGGGATGCTTCACAGCGATCCTTTTGTAAACGCTTCTCCAGTTCGGCCTAGCGAAATGGGACATGACACGTGTCCCTGACACCACGTCCACTCCGTGCTTGGCGTGGTTCAGTGACTGGAGCATCGTGATCAGTGCAGACCTTGCATCTCCTTCCTCGTAGACGCTGGTGCAGTAGTTATGCAGCTCAATGACCTTGTTGCGGTCTGTTATGGCCACTTCGTCCATCACGTTCTTGAACCAGTCAAAAGACCCTTGCTCTCTTGTGACCCAGTAGAAGTAAGCTCTCTTGGTTCTGAACATCTCACTTTTTCTTGCTGGAGAAAGAGGAGGTGTGACCATGTTGTGTTTCGGTGACTGTCTTCGGTTACTGCCTCTGCTGTCTTCTTCTTCTCCATTGTATTTTAAGTTATTGATTATGTCCTTGACAATGCTGATCATTGGAGTAGCTCCGATTCCTAGACCCACTAGTAGAACAACTTCGAAATTCTTGTAGTCTTGTGCTGGTGCTCCATATGGACCGTCGATTAGGATTCTTGGAAAGCTAAGGGATCACAGTCAAAGTTAAAGCAGTTTAATCTCATTTCTAAATGTTTCAGTGAATAACTAATGGATAGATACTGATAAGACTTACTTAAGGATGTTATTCAAGAGCCTCGGATCTGCTCTGTTTTCATCATGAAGGCGTGGTTTACACACCTGAGGATCAGATATATTACAAAGGAAATTACATACTTGGACCCAAATGATCTATTGTGTTTATGTTTAGGGGAGAAATAAAGTAAAGTACCTCAGAGAATAATAGTCTTAATTGCTTAGTCCAGTCTCCTAGAACCCTGATGTGGACACTGAGGTATTCATCTCCTGGAGCCGAGGTAATTGAGAATGGATGCCTGTTTATAGGCAAACCACTTTTCAGTTTACTTCCATATAAATTTCTCTCAGATAATATTATGATAAGTTTTTACTATTACCATTCTAATGAAGAAACTTCAGAACAGTTGAGGTACATGTATTGTCCGCTTTTGTATCTGAAGTTGCTTGGTCTTGACATTTGAAGCGACAAAACATTCCCTGGTAACACAGCAACCTGTTGAAGAATCAAGGTAAGTAATAGAGATGAATGAATATGCAAATTCCTCCTCCTTGTTCTTGGATATTTTAACAGAGAATGATTATAGATTCCACCTTTAGTATCGAAACAGCCTCGATGCCTGACCTGAAGGCACGAATCAGCCTTTCAGACAAGTAAAGAACCACTGGTACCATCAAGTACATCCATGTCTATTAAATCACACCAAAACCAAAATCAGAGGTCCATGTTGCATCTGTTACAACTCTGTATCGAGCGTAGTAGTTGATAAGTTACGAACCGTTTTCTTGCGCCAGGTCTTGATGAGGTAGACATAGTATCCGTGCACAACGAGCAGCGAGTAGACGATAACAAACAAGTGGTGAGAGTACCAGAAGGCGTTAAAGCCGGTTATCTTCTTCAGTGGTCCAGGAAGATTGAGCTTATTGCGTCTGAACCATGGCGTAGCCAATGTGAAGGCTATAGTCATTAGTATAACCATTGCAATCCCGGTAACTCCTTCCACTCCCTCCACAAAGTCCATATATCTCTTTGTCTGATCCCCAAAATACTGCACCATCGGCTCATACGTCTCTTCATTTGCAGCAATCAGCCGGGGGAAATCGCAGGCTAAGTGAGATGTGGCATGGATTAAAACTCCAACTGAAATTCCTATTGCTATAACCTGTGTAAAGATTCAATCATAAGCATTCGTACATGGATACCTGAAACTGTTTCAGTTTTTTCACCATGAAGCTAACATCATTACCTTGTGAAAATTGAGGCTGTCATCGAAAGGAACAACAGCACTTAACTTGGTTTTGGTGCGGAGCCAAGTGATGGTGTTCCTACAAACTGGAAACAAAATCAGAGCCATGTTTAGTTTCAAGGTCTCTGCAGCTCCTTTGGCTATACAAACACAAACCCCCATAACTTGGTAAGCGGATCTCTTCCTATACTGTATGAACTTCCACGCGAACAGCCCGGCCATAACACCTATCCATAGAGCCATCACCCACACTCTCTTCCAGTTATCCAACACAGAATACTTCACCCCTCTGTAAACACGCTCCCCGAGATTCCTACTCTGCGATACCTTGAGCTTCTGACTTAACATCTTGCTCATGTTCTTAGTCTCCCCATCTCTTATATCCTCCGTTGGCGCTTGCAACAGCAGCACCTCGAGATTCTCAATCTGTTTGGCATTGTAGTAAGTGCCTCCAAACACATCAAAAAAGATTCACAAACCAAACTTTTCTAACTAAATAAGATCCATTCACAAACAAACCTCATTCACAAAACTTCACATACCATGATGTACCCATAATGGTAGGGATCTAGTGTTTCCATAATCAAGGCAGCATATTCATCTGCTTGTCTCCGAATGTTGTCCAGTTCGTTTGCAGAAGCACTTAGACTTATAATCTGTACATTAAGAGGAAACTCTACTTAATGAAGATCACTGAGACCTTCAGGATTCGTATTACAAATCACTATAAAAAAATCAGAATTCTACCTCTCTCACTTCTGCTTCATTCAACCTCCCATCCGCATCTCTATCCACCCTGCGATTCATACCATACTCCAATATGAGATTGAGTGTTCCTGTCAGATATACAAAGCAATCGAGAACATTGGTTTAAAGAAACATTTACATGGCGAAGAAAGTTCGTAGCCTCGAATCAAAATCCTGATCAGTGATGTCCTTCCAAAACACTAGAAGCTGGTCCTTGTTTATTGAATCTAAAGTTATGCGTTCCCTCCTTCTCAAGGCGTCAAACAACGCCAACGCAAACTCCTTCGAATTCATCCCTGCAGCAAAACAAATTTCACCAAATCCCCTTGAATTTTTTTGTAATTCATTGACATTTCAACTTAAAAATTCGATTGATTGAAACTTCCTTGTGCGTACCTACACATTCGCCGAATCTGGAACGGTGCAACAATCCGTCGCTAGTCCGGGTAATCTCATGGAACCGTTTCTCAACTCCAGGCCAACCAGCGACGCCGTCAGTTTTGGTGATGAATTTGAGACCCTTGAGCGCTAGCTCTGCCCTAGATTTCGAACGGCGGAACCGAGCTAAAGGCGGAAGCGGTGGTTTTCTCGCCGACGACGAAGAAACGGAAGAAGCAACTCGTTTCAGCTCGGTGGAAACCGACGATGCTATGCGTTTCAGTACCGAGTTACTCCTCCCCGGACGGCCTGGTCCCAGAAGCGACTTCCCCGGGTCCTCGTATTTCGATCCGGCGCCGGTATGGCGCGGTGACTCCAAGCCGTACACGGAGACGGAATCGTCGTGGATATCGATCGTAATCTCCACATACGGTTCGTCTTCCTCGTAATAATTGCTCGTCGACGCCGCGTTCTCGATAATCGCCGACGACTGTCCTCTGTACGGTGACTGGTCGCTGAACGGCGTCTCTGTGCCGCTTGGGTAGTAGTACCTCGCGTTTTCAAACCCTAGCTTTTGCATTTTACTTCGATTCCTCAAATCTTTGTTCAACCTCTGGCTTTGTGGCTTTTTGCATCTTTCAAATGAACAACAAAGAGCGAAGAATTTTGAAAAGGTTGAAAACCCAGAGAGACGAGCTTTTGAATGATTAAATTAAGTAACCCAGAATACCAAAAGCATACACTAACTAACCGGGATTATTATTATTCAATACACTTAAATTTTGAATCTTTACTAAGTAATTAAGAAAATTTCAAAGCAGCATGGAAGGAGACTTTAGTTTTTTTTTTTTTTAATTATCGTTGTTTTGTTGGGTTTGGTTAGAAATTTTCTTTGAGTTGTTAAGTACTTTCTTCGTGGTCAAATCTCCCGCGCATTACAGGGCCACGTCCAATATGAGACTTGTTATTATAAAGTATGGTTACATACTTTTACATCTGATCAAACATCGAAATCTAAATCATTATAGTGAATTAGTCGGACAATAATATCAATTATCCAACCCACAGGTCTAATTAATAAGACAACATATTCAACCACTTGCAAAAGTTGTCTGTAAAACAATAATATGTTATAGAATATTGACTTTGACTTTGGTTTTAAAAATATGAAAAAGTTATTCAGATAATTATCACGTAATTACATATCTTAAAATATCATAACTGACATTTGAAACCCAGTGCAATAATTTATCATATCTTTGAATTAAGGCTCGTTAACAAATATCAAACGTAGTACATTTAGGAACTTTCTTTATGGAAACAGAAGGTGGTGGAGGTTTTATGCGAGAAATCCAATGCCAAGTCTCGTTGCTCTTTCACTGCTGCAGGTATTCCGCAATAAAACACTCCTGCAAAGTTACCAAAATTTCACTTTTATAAATAAAGATTAAGGATTTGATTACGAGAGTAATTGTTTGTTAGTAAGAAACTCACCGACCCTGGTATCGGGATGCTTCACAGCGATTCTTTTGTAGATGGCTCTCCATTTAGGCCTAGCGAAATGGGACATGACACGTGTCCCTGACACAACGTCCCTTCCGTTCTTGGCGTGGTTCAGCGTCTGGAGCATCGTGATCAGTGCGGACCTCGCGTCTTCTTCCTCGTAGACGTTGGTGCAGTAAGTATGCAGCTCGACCACGTTGTTACAGTCTGTTTCCGTCACTTCGGCCATCACGTTCTTGAACCAGTCAAAAGTTTCTTGCTCTCTTGTGACCCAGTAGAAGTAAGCTCTCTTGGTTCTGAACATCTCCCTTTTTCTTCTCCCTGAAGGAAGAGCTTCTTCTACGCTGCCTTTTAGGTTATTGATTATGTCCTTGACAATGCTGATCATCGGAGTAGCTCCGATGCCGAGACCCACGAGTAGAACAACTTCGAAATTCTTATACTCTTGTGATGGTGCTCCATACGGACCGTCGATTTGGATTCTTGGAAAGCTAATCAACAGTTCAAAGTTAAAGCAGTTTTTCATCTTAATTTGCTCTATATGCTTTAGTGAATTAACTGATGAATAGAGATATTGACAAGACTTACTTAAGGTTGCTATTCCAGTGCCTCGCCTCGGCTCTGTTCTCAAACCTATCTTCAACCTCTGCCTATGTGTGTTTAAATAAGCAAACAGAGGGAATGGGTTTTGAATTGTTGAAAACTAAATGATACCGAAAGGATACACTAGCTAACATTCTGAAATTACTTTATTGTCTTATTAGTGTTTTAAAATTTGGAATTATTAAACAGACGCGGATTATTTGTTACATGAATTTTTTTCGGAATCTCGCTGATTATAAAAATCTCAAACCAGCATGAATGGAGACTTTTATTTTTTCTTTTATTAATGTTGTTGTGTTGAGATTACAAATTGTATATGAGTCGTTTCTACTTTCATCGTGGTCAAATCTCCCGCGCATTATCAGGCCACCGTCAAATTTTTTGGTCAGCATATTCAAATATTAATTTTGTTTTATCGTCATCTATATATATAAAGTAAGCTTTTCTCTCTTCTGATGTTGCCATCTCAGCAACTACATCATTAATTACTTTTCATTTAAATTTTTTTAAAACATAAAATAACATTAACATTCAATATAAAAATAGAAAAAAAAAGACAATTATAGATACTAACAGAAAATAAAATAAAATAAAACCAAAAAATAGTTATATACATTAGTTTTGAATATTTCAAGATTCAAGGTGGAAATTTATGAGTGTGATAGGAATTGGTAATTAGAAAGATGGAAAACAATAAAAATTAACATTAACATTCAATATAAAAAATAACAAACAGAAAAAGACAATTATAATGTGTTGTAAAAAATAAAAGATCAACAAAATACTATAAAAGAAATAATAATATATATTAGCTCTGAGTATTTCAAGATTTAAAGCATAAATTTACGAGTGTGTAATCGAAATTAGGAATTATGAAGATGGAAAATAATAATAATTAATATTAACATCCAATATAAAAAAATAACAAACAAAAAAAAATTATAATGTGTTGTTAGAAAATAAAAAAATCAACAAAATAAAATATTAAAAAAGTAATGATATACATTAGCTGTGACTATTTCAAGATTCA
Organism: Thlaspi arvense; assembly: GCA_911865555.2. Taxonomy (NCBI): domain Eukaryota; kingdom Viridiplantae; phylum Streptophyta; class Magnoliopsida; order Brassicales; family Brassicaceae; genus Thlaspi; species Thlaspi arvense. The sequence goes on along the minus strand of OU466862.2, from coordinate 67,537,450 downwards.
AGGTGGAAATTTACGAGTGTGTGACGGGCATCGATAATTAAAAAGATAGAAAATAATATAAATTAATATTAACATTCAATATAAAAAATAGCAAACATAAAACGTTAAATTATAATGTGTTGTCAGAAAATAAAAAATAATTAAAATACAAAAATAAAGATATACATTAACTTTGAGTATTTGAAGATTCAAAGCGGAAATTTAAGAGTGTGTGATGGGAATTGGTAATTAGAAAGACGGAAAATAATTTTCAAAGGAAATCCAAGAAAAATTGAACAGGAAACTCGGGTAACAAGACGGGTTCGAGAAATTGCATTATCTGAAATCTAGTTGCAAATTCTCGATAATTTGGGAAAATTCCTGAAAGTCGAGGAAATTTTTCAAAACTATATAATTTAAATTTTTTAATTCTTAAATGGATAATTTAGATATATAATATTATATATAATATCTTTTCTTATTTGTTTGAATAAACTAAATAACCTTAAATAGATAATATTTGATCGAAATGGAGATAAAACAAAAAATTCAAGATGGGTACATTGAAAAAAAAAACAATCACAAAATATTTAGAACTATATGATATAATAAATATAATATAAAAAATACATAAAATGATATTCAAATCCCTGTGTTGCACGAATCACAAACTAAAAATTTGAAAAAAAAATTCGAGAGAGATACATGTGAGAAATAGAAACCTATCTTAAAATTCTCAATAATATATGATACAAAAAATTTAATACAAAAATATATAAAAATGAATCACATAGCCACGCACATAGCACGGATCACCAACTAGTAATCTATATAGTTCACGTTGCATGACATATTGACTCTAATCAATCATCGAAATGAAGTCATTTCTTATTAAGTCTACTTAACCAACCCACCGATTTAACAAACATAGCATTTTAATATTCAGTGTTCACCCAATAACTTGCAATACAATAGTTGTAAGAGAATATATTGCAGGATTTTTTTTTGTGTAGAATCTTGACACTGACTCTTTTTTTCTTAATTATGTACGCAGAGAATTATCACGTAATTACATATACAATATATTATCATAATTGGCATTCTTACCATAAATTTTGAAGGTAAGTTAATTTTCAATAAACAGTTCACAGTTGTGCTAAAGCGGGAAGGTTTATGCTATTCAGGCGAAGGGCGCAATTTTATCCCGCCGTCCAAACAGAAAGCGACGCAGTCCCAAGGGCCAAGCACATCGATTTGGGAGGGAAAATCAGTTTGGGGGAAAGGGTTTTGCTTGACCTCCATTCCTCTTCCTCATATCTTTTCAGAATTTGTTCTTCCTTTTCTCTTCCTGATTTATTATTTTTTTTGGATTTTTAAATCTTCTGTGATATGAAAAGAAGACATAGCGAGAAAGTTTTGATTCGTATCCACAGTATTGGTACACTGTTGATTTCTGGGTCTTCTGGTTTGCCCCTAGAGTCAGTTCACATTGAATCAGATCGGCCGTACACGATAGGTCGAAGAAGTGATAATGGGTTGTGCGATTTCGTCCTTGATCACGGCGCTATCAGTAGAAAGCACTGTCAGATTCTATTTGATAGCCAAAGCAGCAAACTTTACATTTATGATGGCGTAATTCTCTTGCCTTCAGGTAGTTTTCGCCAAGTTTTTGATGGATTCAGAAGAAGATTGGTTAGCATCGATGAGCTGGAGAAGGAAAACGGAGATTTAGGGAGTTTTAAATTTAGGGTCTCTTTGAACGGAGTGTATGTTAATCGTGTTCGGGTTAGTAAAGCCAAAATCCAGGAGGTTTCTACCGGCGATGAGGTGTTGTTTGTTTGCTGGAAGGAAGGATTGTGCTATAAACATGGTCGAGTTGGGTTTGTGGTTCAGGAGATTGATTCTGGAGGAGATACTTCGATTTCTGGAGATAGATGTCGAATGTTTGGAGCACCCGTCTCTTCAGGACATTCCAGAGGAACTGTTTCAAGTGGGAAGAGAAGCAAAAGGGTTTTTGCTCCGATGGAAAACGAAATCAATTCTCCAGTTTCTGGTTTTCATCCACGTAAAGCTGTTGGTGTTGTTGACAGATTGAATTATCTTGTAAGCTATTGTAGACATATACTGAGCAGTGATGATCCTGTATCTTGCCTGAGGCTATCTGTTATATCAGATTCTGGAAAGGAGTGCGTATCCTGTTGCACTACCAAACTGTCAAGGTCAAAAGTGGATATAGTGGCCGTTAATAGAGAAGTCAAGAGTGATGAGGAAAACCCTGAGATGGGCCATGGTTTGAAGGTGAGCGATGAGCAGCCAAGCCCACAAGTAGAAAATTACGGTGCTGCTTGTATTTCTGTCAGTGATGCGACTAGGACAATGCTTCCTTTTGATGTGGAGAAAGAGAACACTCTCAATGTTAGTTATATCGATAAGGAGAAAAGTTGTGGAAGTTCTCTACAAACACCTGGGAAGAACTTTTATCTAAATCGCCTTCAGTATATTGAACAAAACTCATCTGGTTGTCAACGGGTGGTTTCCTTGCCAGAACTTCTTCACCCGGTGGAGAGCATTTCACAGATTTTTATTGCAACCTTTACAAGTGATATCTCATGGTATGTCCAAAAATGTTTATTATTTTTTTTATTATCTTCCCTAGTAGTCTAAACAGAAGAAATGGATACTGTATCATCATTATGTTCCCCATTCCTGTTCAAGAGACTGACGAAGTTGTATCAGCAGGTTTCTTACCTGTTGTGAGATCCCTAGTCATTTGCCTGTGACTGTTGCATGTCACCATGCTGAGAGATCTTGGAGCTCAAGCCCTGATGCAAGAACTGCTGCTCCTTTCCCAAATTACCCAAATGTAGCTGTGGTGTACGTAATTCCTGATCATATTCCCTTTAAAAAGAAATGATTCATGGTTTTTTTTTTCTTGTTTGTGACTCATACTTAGTTACTTGTTTTCTAACGAGTTTTCATCTTGTCTTAGGTTTCCACCATTTCCTGAGGAAATTGCATTTGGGAAAGACCGCAAGAACCGTGGCGTTGCTTGTCATCACCCAAAGCTGTTTATATTGCAAAGAGAAGATAGCATTCGTGTAATTATTACGTCTGCAAACTTAGTAGCAAGACAGGTAAGAATGTAGGTCTAAGTTTATAGCAATGAAAATGAATTATAGATGAGTCTCGGGCATCACATTGGCTGTGAGGTTTCAGGTACATTCAGAAAGTTTTGTCCATATTCATTTGCTAATAGAGATTTATAATTCCAGTGGAATGATGTGACCAACACAATTTGGTGGCAAGATTTTCCACGAAGAGCAAACCCTGATTTCTTATCCCTTTTCGGCCATCGCAAAAAGGAAACCGATCGTTGTTTAAGGTCAGATTTTAGTGCTCAGCTGGCTGGATTTGCTGCATCGCTTTTGGCTGATGTTCCAAGTCAAGCCCACTGGATTCTCGAATTCACAAAGTATAACTTTGAAAAGTCAGCAGGTCACCTTGTGGCTTCAGTGCCTGGAATTCATTCTTATAGGCCGTCTTACCTTATAGAATCTGTAAGTAGTATCATCTTCCATCTTTTATGTATGGATTCTCTGAGTAGAATCAATATCTTGACGTCACTTTTTATTGGATCACTTAGCTGATTTCAGAGAATTTTGAAAGTTTGATGCAAACCCTTTCCTGACTAGTCGTATGATTCTTGTTGCAGTCTTTCAAAGAAGAATTTCTGGGATCTGTTGAATCATCTGTTGTTGGCCTCAGTTACCTTTTTCGTTCTGCCAATGATTCCACAGGAACACAATTGAAACGACTAGCTTCATATATCAGCAGAACCCGGGAAAATTCTCGCGGAATGTTGGAACTTGTTTTGAGAAGAAACACCAATGTGCCTGCTGACGTGAATGCCGTGAGCGTCCTTGTTTCTAACCCTGATGATGATTCGAAAGACGGTAAGTGGTTTCATGTATAATAGATGATTATATGATCTTGACATAAAAATTTCATTCTGTGACTTACACAAATTGCCTTGCGACAGAATTTGTCCAACTAGGCTTTTTGCCACGGAATATTGCAAAATGGGTTTCTCCTTTGTGGGATATTGGGTTCTTTAAATTTGAGGGATATGTGTATCGGGATGAAGTCCTTGCAGCTGCTTCTTGTAGGAGCAACCAGAAGGTGCAATTGATGCTACATGTATTACAGGCATGGTGCTCTTATCATATGTTTAGATACTTTGTATAACTTGGCTATGGATACATCTGATGACTCTCTTAACTTTTTGCAGGGAGTGTCCCTTTCAGATGTGTCAAAGTTAATTCAACCTCATCATGTTGTCGCATTATGCTCGTTAATCGCTCAACTTCAGAGATGTACTGGCATTTGGAGGCTACAAGAGGTAAGTTTGATTACTAATAAAAACAAGAGAATCCTGCTTTCGAAGCCTTGAGTTTTAATGAGAATGTATCTGTCTTTGACCGTGTTTTCCTCTGTATTGTGTTCCTCACAAGGTATTAAGCCGTTACAAGTGGCCCGAATCTCAGGAATCTGATTTCGTCTACAGTAAGTGCATTTCCCATCGTTATGGTAAACAAATACCTTTAACAGTAATACTGTAGGATATGTAATTTATAGTATTTTAAATCCTATAATAGGTGCATCTTCGATTGGAGGCTCAGTAACTGCGGGATTTCAAGCTGATTTTTCATCAGCAGCAGGTAAAAAAGCGTTGCAGCAATTTGACTCACAGGAGTCTGATCCAGAGGTACTGTTTTGTTTCAAAGCACCCTTAAAAGCTGGCACCACAACTATTGTGCTTAAAACGTTTTGTTCATGTTCTTGATCAGTGGGGATGCTGGAGTGCTAGGGAAGAACGGGAAGCTCCTTCCATTAAAATCATATTTCCTACCATTGAAAGAGTCAAGAATGGCCATAATGGTGTCTTATCTTCAAAACGTCTGCTTTGCTTCTCCGAGGTATTTACTTATTGTATTATGTATGAAATAAAAAGAACTCTTGCTTTGGATTGGTTCAATGATGTGATTGAACTCTTTTATTTTAACTGTTAAAACTGGATTTGATCAACTAAATTGGTGGAAAGTTAGTTTCCAGTATTATTACCGTTGAGCTTGGATAAGGTGATGGAACATATGAATCTGAAAAGTTGTTTTCTTTTACTATATGTTGCAGAAAACCTGGCAAAAGTTGAGGTATAACAACGTGCTTCATGATGCAGTTCCTAATCCTCAGGACAGAATCGGGCACCCGATGCATATCAAGGTTTAGATACAAAAGAAAAATGTATTTGCGACAGTAAAAACACTTACGAGTTGACGAAAACGGCTCTTACTTACAGTAGTACAATGTCTTCTATGAACAGGTGGCTAGGAGACGCTTCACCTCCACTAGAGGTTCACGGTCTTCTTCGTTTGGTTGGGTTTACTGCGGCTCACATAATTTCAGTGCAGCTGCCTGGGGACAGACCATTTCCAGATCCTCCAGGAACAGCCAAGACCAGTTCCACAATGCCATGAGAACGGTCAGTAAACTTCGTGTATGCAACTACGAGCTCGGGATTGTCTTTGTTTTCCCTCCAACTCATGAAGAAATAGACTTATGGGACGGGTCTAAGATCGATGATATTGTGTTGCCGTTTGTTGTACCGGCTCCAAAATATGGACGGAGTGATAGGCCAGCTACAGGTTTGGCTATGAGGGAAGCTTTTGCTGCGTTTAGGGAAGGCTCTAGAAGTTTCTGTGGAGAAACTGAAGTTGAGGGAGAAGTGGAAGAAGAGGAAGAGGAAGAAGAAGATGAAGCTGAAGGAATAGGAGAGTTTGCTGCAGAGGAGGAGAAGCAAGAGGAGAAGGCTTATGGTGAGGCATTGTGGAGCCAGGTTGAGTCCTCCTCCCTCGGCTCCTGAAAAACTCTAGGCCGCTTTGAGAAAATGACGAATTTGCCATTGTGTCTGTATTGCTAATTTGCTATGTAACTGTTGTAGTGTTGTTTACAAAGAAAATATACGGTTGGACAAAAATTATATTAAGAAATGAAAAGTGATTCATATCAAGCGGAAACTACAACATTGAAAATATTGAAAAGAGTAAAAAACAGAGATGAAGTTAATAATGCAACGTAACAACATCTAGTGGAGGATTTTGAGGTTAGATAGATTTAGCTGCGCCTCTAATCGAAGATGGGTATTTATAGTTAGAGATGCTGAATAATTATAAAATAATCACATAATATATCAACATTTGAATGTTTTTTTTCTTTGTCAAGAGAGATTATAGAGTGATACAAAAAAGGATAACCACCAACAACAATAGCAAACGAAAATGAAACTCGAAAATTTCCAGTCTCTTTTTCTAAGTGTGTATATATACCACCATTGCCATCTTCCCATCAGATTCATCCAGAAAAATATTTTTTAAAAAACTTTTTTTTTCTTTTTAAATAAAACAAAGAAAATATAAAAATTAAAAAAAAAATAAAAAAAATGGGATACACAATATTATTAGCCATGCTGGTGGTCTTTGTGTCACGGATGGTGTGGGCAGATGATGTAACACCAATCCCTGAGGACAAACCCGGAGTGACTCAGTGGTTCAATACTAACGTCGCTCCTTTATCTGCGCGCAAAGGCACTTTAGATCCAGCTCTCGAAGCTGCTGAGGCTTCGCCACGTACCATCACCGTATGGACACAAACTTGACAATCCATATCTTCATATATATAGACAAAAATATTGAATCATGTTTATATCGCAGGTAAATCCAAAGGGAGGCGAGTTCAAAACACTAACCGAGGCACTAAAGAGCGTACCTGCAGGGAACACAAAGCGTGTGATCATCAAGATGGCTCCTGGTGAGTACAGAGAGAAGGTCACCATCGACAAAGACAAACCCTTCATCACATTGTTGGGACAGCGCAATGCCATGCCGATCATCAGCTTCGACGGTACTGCCGCCAAGTATGGCACCGTTGATAGCGCCACCCTCATCATCTTATCCGACTATTTCATGGCCGTCAACATCGTCGTTAGGGTATATAATAAAGATTTCGATGAGATTTTAAAACGATTGATTATTTTATTTATTTTATTTACGTATACGTAACGTAGAACACTGCGCCGATGCCGGATGGTAAAACGAAGGGAGCACAAGCCTTATCTATGAGAATCTCCGGAAACAAGGCGGCTTTCTACCGATGCAGGTTCTACGGTTTCCAAGACACAGTCTGTGACGATACCGGAAACCACTTCTTCAAGAGCTGTTACATCGAAGGGACATTCGACTTTATCTTCGGAAGTGGAACCTCTCTGTACTTGGTACGTATAATGTGTACCTTATTATCCCATCTTGATACACATATAGACTCCTAAAAATCTCTTAATGTGTTTGATTCCAAAAGAAAACAAGATTGCACGTGGTGGGAAATGGAATTAGAGTGATTGCAGCGCACGCGGGAAAGAGCGCAGACGAAAGGAGCGGATACGCTTTCGTGCATTGCAAGATAACCGGAACCGGTGGTGGAATCTATTTGGGTAGGGCGTGGATGAGCCACCCTAAGGTTGTCTACGCCTACACCAAGATGACCAGCGTCGTCAATCCAACCGGATGGCATGAAAACAAGTTGCCCGCACACGACAAGTAAATACATTTTTCACATTACACGCATATATATAGTGTTGACCTAATCAGTCTTAATTTCTTTTTTGTTTTTTTTTTCACAGGACCGTGTTCTACGGAGAGTACAAGTGCTTCGGACCAGGATCGCACCAAGCCAAGAGAGTTCCATTCACACAAGACATTGATACCACTGAAGCTAAACGTTTCCTTAGTCTCGGCTACATACAAGGATCCAAATGGCTTCTCCCACCTCCCACTTTATAGATGTTTTAGTATTAGCCTATTAAAATTTAAATTAAAAGGAAAAAACTACACCGACGATATGAATATCGGTGTTTTTTTTGTTGGCTACTTTTTTGGATTTCTTTTTCCAAGAGTCCTCTCTTCTTAGTTGTGAGACTTTGTGTAATTTTAGTATGTTACACAATCAATTGCAGTCTCGATTGTTATTAGAAAAAATGCAGTATGGGTTCTTATCTTTTCAAATTAATAATTTGTTCAAAGTATCCCAGCGCGCCCCTTAAATTTTATTCAGGCTCGTACTTATTTCGTCTCGAGAATTTAAAGTGTGATTATTTTATTTTACAAAAAGCACTAGTTGGTAATCCATGCATAATTAATTTATACATTTTGTGTATTGCATTTGTTATATCTTATAATTTTAGAAATTTTGAAATGTGTTTCCATTTCTCACATGTACTTATTTTTAACTCTCTGTTTTATCTTAATTCTATTCAAATATATATCGCAAAATTGATCATATTAAGAGTTTGGAAAAAAAAATTAGACAAGTGAATTTCTTGAATTGTTCTATTACATGAATCTTTCATCCTATTTTTTCGGATTTCTTTTGAAAATTATTTCTATTCTCCCAAATTATCTATTTTTCGTCGCATATCTGGAAATTCCCAACTTGAATTTTGAAATGATAATTTTGTGAATTCTTTTGAACTTTATTCTTTTGAAATTTATTTATGACTTCTTTATTGTTACTGCTTATAGCGAAGTTTTTTTAATCAAAGGTAACGAAAATGTAGATTTATTAATATAGCTAGTATTAAATACTTTGCCAGTTTTCCTCCATAAATTCACTTAAATATGACAAAACGTTGTTTTAGTTTTTAGTTACCTCATAATAAATTCATAATGTACATATATATGTAATTGGCTAACTGACACTATTCCACTATATAATGTGAAGCTTTTGAAGGCAGCTAATTGTTCAAAAAAAAGGGGGTACATTTTCAATTTTTCATGAGCCTGAGGATGGCTCGAGGTTTCTTATTCGATGCAGTTTCAGCAATTATATAATTCCTTTTATTCAAAATATCTGATTAATTAACATCATTTTCTTCGTGACTTTGATTCAGTTATTACTGGATATATGCGTTAATTATGTGAAGAGAATTTTTTAAAAAAATCACACATCAAGTGCATGAGAAATTTGACTGTGTATGCAAATCAAATATTAAAAAAAAAATGCTTCAATGAATACAAACCACAAACGATAATAGTAAACAAGAGAACTTTCCGGTCAGACATTGACGGTCCCGAAAAGTATATAAAGACCCCTCATCTCTTCCATTTCAAATAATACTAGTAATAACACCTTTTTTTTTCTTCTTTTCTTTTTTCGTTTTTCTTTCTTTCATCTATTAAAAATATAAATAAATAAATAAATATGGGTTACATTTCTATGTCCCTGATTGCATTTCTATTTGTTTTTGCCTCACCGGTGGTTCTAGCGGACGATATAACTCCGATTCCCGCAGACAAAGCCCAAATCGAGTCATGGTTCAAGGCCAACGTTCAACCCTTATCCGCGAGACGGGGCACACTCGACCCCGTCCTCGAAGCTGCTGAAGCATCGCCACGGATCATCACCGTACGTAAATCATTTTTACCTTTAATAAGATTTATTCATCTACTGAATACGGTTTTTGGTTTTTTAAAATATAGAAACCTGACCAACATGTAATACCAGTTGGTTCGGTTTGATATGTTCTTTGGTTCGAAAGATTTCCAAGAAAAAGGAGATTTAACTGGTTTACGTATATATAATCGATTTGGTACGGTTTTAGCTTGTTCATATCAATTTAACCGAATTGGACACAAATGAATGCAGGTGAATCAAGCAGGAGGCGGCGATTTTAAGACAATAAATGCAGCGATCCAGAGCATACCTACAGGGAACACAAAGCGTGTGATCATCAAGTTGGCTCCTGGTGTATACAATGAGAAAGTCACAGTCGACGTAGGTCGACCATTCGTTACATTAATGGGTAAACCTGGTGCAGAAACGAACCTGACCTTCCACGGGACGGCCGCTAAGTACGGAACCGTAGAGAGTGCCACGCTTATCGTCTGGGCCACAAATTTTGTAGCAGCTAACCTACACATTAAAGTACGTCTATATAGGTTCTTACGTTTAAATTAATATATTTTTTTAAAGATCAAATGGTACTAATTAATTTAATGCGTTTGTTGTATATATGATTTTTTTATTTTGCTATAGAATACTGCTCCGATGCCAAAACCTGGTACACAAGGACAAGCTCTAGCAATGAGAATTAACGGCGATAAAGCTGCTTTCTACAACTGTAAATTCTATGGTTTTCAAGACACTCTTTGCGACGATAGAGGCAACCACTTCTTTAAGGACTGTTACATCGAAGGGACATATGATTTTATTTTCGGTAGAGGAGCTTCCTTGTACTTGGTACGTGTACACTTTTAGACTTTTAGTTATTATTAATATGATCTCTCTCTCTCTCTCTCTCTCTCTCTCTCTCTCTCTCTCTCTCTCTCTCTCTCTCTCTCTCTCTCTCTCTCTCTCTCTCTCTCTCTCTCTCTCTCTCTCTTTAACACATATATAGTATGGTTGACAAATGGCAATTACCTAAACGTATTTCATATATTTGATCAACAGAACTCGCAATTGCACGCTGTTGGGGAGGGATTAAGAGTGATCGCGGCACACAATCGACAGAGTGCAAACGAGCAGAACGGGTATGCGTTTGTGCATTGCAAGGTTACTGGAGTCGGAACCGGGATCTACTTGGGCCGATCTTGGATGAGCCACCCTAAGGTTATCTATGCCTACACTGAGATGTCCAGTGTCGTCAACCCAACCGGATGGCAAGAGAACAGGCAGAAGGAGCATGACAAGTAAGTCCATATTTATGTACATATGCATTGTTAGAATCCTAAATATAAAGTTATTAAGGAGACCACCAATATAAACATAGATTAAAGACATTAGGGCTCATGTGTGTTTTTGTGACCGTGTGAGCTAATCAGCTATTTAAAATAGATCATGCCGTCCAAATAGAAGAAGCTGGTCGTTCGGTCACAAAATAAATAACATTTCTTGATATTGTGAATGATGGATAATGATAGGACGGTGTTCTATGGAGAATACATGTGCACGGGACCAGGATCACACAAAGAGAAGAGAGTTGCACACACACAAGACATTGACGAAAAGGAAGCTAACCAATTCCTTACTCTCGGCTACATCAAAGGCTCCTCGTGGCTCCTCCCTCCTCCCGCTTTTTAAATGATACCCTTTCATAACTATACTTGTCACTGAAAATACATGAATATGGTATAATTGCATGTACGTTTTGCATTTTTTTCTCGAATTTTTTTCGAAGAGTCCTCTCGTTCCACATATGATGGAATAGTAGAGACTTGTGTAATTCTGGTTTCATTATAATATAATGAGTCAAACTTAATACTTCACAACTGAGAGGCGGGTGCAAGTTATATAAGACATATTGATTACTGAACAACTAACTCATCAAAATTCTTTTTTTTTTTTATATCGGAGACGTTGGACTGAAACCTACCTAATGTGATTCAGATGCGACAATGGTTTGAGTGTGTTCTAAAAATGATTTTGGAATGATGCGAGTGATTAACTAATATTATGAATGATAATACATTTGTGATCATTAAATTACCCAGTATATCGAATGGTAAAAGTATTTGGAGATGATTTGTAAATATAATTCTTAAATGGACATTATCTGTATCATTTTGGTTTGTATGAGTTAATTTCGTCTGTCAAAAGAGAAACGTAGTGCAACAAAATTTTTTTGTTAAATTATGATTCAACTTAATATTAATTTAAACAGAAAATTAAAAATCGTGTTTTTGTTGAAGAAAGTGTAAAATCGTATTTTATATAATTATGTGATCGATTGTCAAAAATAAATAATAATGATGCGATCTATTCCGTTGGAAATTGTGGAATTTGCAATTTGTTTATATATATATACATTTTTAGAGAAAACAAAACTAAATTATGGAACATAGGAAGAGACAAATAAAGGCCACAGACTTTGGACATGTGACGTAAACAAACCCAAAAATATATAAAGAGAATATAAGTGCGAAAATCACTAGCATATAGCCAAAAAATTAGGAAGTGTCATTTGACGTAAACAAACCCCAAAAAAGTAGTTACCACTTAAGTCCTATGTCTATCAAATTTACATTCGAACTTCAAATGTGGTTTAGGTAAATTTACATTCAAACTTCAAATGTGGTTTAGGTAAATTTACAAATAGAAAATATAATAATAGAGTTCTTTTTGGAGGGGTCGATATTCAACACGTTGACTTTACCAACTGTTACTATTTCTTTTGTTGGAATAGGTGGTTATAGATGAATCTACAAATTTAATTAGATATCCAAAAGTGCTTCAACAAATACAAACCACAAACGAGAATAGTAAAAGTTAGATCTGTCCGGTCAGACATCGACGAGCAAGACAAGTATATAAACACCTTCATTGCTTCATCATTTCTTCAAACGTGAATAAACTGGTAGTAAACACGTGAATTCCTTTTTTGTTCTGCTTCCTTTTTTCATTATTTTCTTTTATTTTGTAACATAAATAAAAGAAAATAATAAAAAAGTAAGAAACGTTAATAATAATTAAAGATGGGTTACATTTCTCTATCTATAGTTGCATTCCTTGTCGCTCTTGCCTCACCCGTGGTTCTAGCCACCGATACAGCACCGATTCCAGAAGTCAGATCCCAAATCCCGCAATGGTTCAAGACCAACGTTGCACCTTATTCCCAGAGACAGGGAACGCTAGACCCCGCCCTCGACGCTGCTGAAGCAGCTCGACAAGTTATCACCGTAAGTTATACGATTTTAGTAGGAGAAATGTTTTGAAATAAAATCAAACTTCACCATATAAAGTAGGAGAAATGTTTGATGTTCTATTAATGTTGATTTGGAATGAGAAACTAATGAAAATTTCATTGCAGGTGAATCAAAAAGGAGGTGCCAACTTCAAGACGATCAACGAAGCGATCAAGAGCATTCCAGCGGGAAACAAGAACCGTGTGATCATAAAGTTGGCTCCAGGTATATACAATGAGAAGGTGACGATCGACATAGCTCGACCGTTCGTTACATTGCTTGGTCAACCTGGTTCAGAAACGGTCTTGACTTACCACGGGACGGCCGCTCAATACGGAACCGTCGAGAGTGCAACTCTTATCGTCTGGGCTGACTATTTCATGGCATCTCACCTAATCATTAAAGTATGTGAAATATATAATAATTCACTTTACGTATATGTGATCACATTATATACATTGAATACTACTTGCTACTATAATCTAATTTATGTGTATATTTGATTTTGTTATCCTATAGAACACTGCACCTATGCCGAAACCAGGCTCACAAGGACAAGCTCTAGCTATGAGGATCAACGGCGATAAAGCAGCTTTCTACAGCTGTAAATTCCACGGTTTCCAAGATACTCTCTGCGACGACAGAGGCAACCATTTCTTCAAGGACTGTTACATCGAAGGAACCTATGATTTTATCTTCGGAAGAGGAGCTTCCTTGTACTTGGTAAGCTTAAACTATATTTATTAATTACATCTCTTTTAACATATACTAATAAATACATCTTCAACTAATTTAATACATATATTCGTGTATATAAATCGATAGAACACGCAATTGCACGCTGTTGGAGACGGATTAAGAGTGATCACGGCACACAGCAGACAAAGTGCGAACGAACAAAACGGATACACGTTCGTGCACTGCAAAATTACTGGAACCGGAACCGGGATTTATTTGGGCCGGTCTTGGATGAGCCACCCAAAAGTCATCTATGCTTTCACAGAGATGACCAGCGTGGTCAACCCATCTGGCTGGAAGGAAAACACCCAACACGGATATGACAAGTAACATCTCATATCATTTCAACATCTATATATAAACTCAAATTTAAATTTTTTGATAAATATGATTATAATCGGATATCGTGTGTCGTATAAATGCAGGACGGTGTTCTACGGAGAGTACAAGTGTTTCGGACCAGGGTCACACCTAGAGAAGAGAGTTCCGTTCACACAAGATGTTGACCAAACCGAAGTTAAGCCATTCCTCACTCTTGGTTACATCAAGGGCTCCACGTGGCTACTTCCTCCTCCTAAATACTGATTTTTTCTTCTTCTTAAGATAAAAAATATTGATTGTAGCAGTCCTTAATCCTTAAACCGGCGAAATGTTCCCATCTTTATTTTTTTTTATTTGCTTGAGATATGAAATTATTCAATTCATTCATTTCAATTTTTAATGCCCGGAAGTTTGTGGTGTTATTCGTTATGTACCCACAAAATCCACAAAAAAACCTCGTTTTATAATATACGTAATTGAGTAATATCATAAAACGAGATTTTGTTGTTCGTAAAATATGTGACTATAATTAATACTTTATCAAAACTAAGTTATAAATTATATATGTATGACGCACCATTAAGTTCATGATATGTTTTGAAGTAGTAACAAAATGAACGAGTCTGTCCATCTGTGATATGTCCAAGTTTTTATAAGAATTTTGAGTATTAATTATTTGTTTTAACAAGAATATTGATTGTTGTAACAAAAAAATGTAGAACCAATAATATTTTGTCATTAATTACGTATACTTGCTAAGTTTCATCGTTTTATAGTTCTAGTTGCAAATGAACTGTTTTTATATTTCTTCTATATAAGAGATGCATGCATTAAAATTGTATTCTCCGTAGAACACCGTCCTGCATTTATATAATTTTAATACATGCATCTCTTATACAGTAATAGAAGAATATAGAAACAGTTCATTATACGACAAAGAGATGCATGCATTAAAATTGATCCAATTAAAAACACAAGGAAAAAAATTGGGATAGGGACGACAAAGTGTCGAGTAGCCGCGTCACAGCCAGGTAAGCAAAGAGTCTCCATCCAATTAAAAAACATGACAATGTGTGCTGGGTCTGACTAAGATTCCGCATCTGGTTCTTACGATTGAAGACCATCCAATTTTCAACGGCCCAGATTGCTTGGAAACCTTAGTACGATATTGTCACGTCCGCAGGGAATCACGCCCTTTAGTGACGACTAACTCCTTGTTTTTCGCATCTCCACCATGATAAAAGTTGACCGTCAATTTAATAATTTTTTTTTTTTTTGTTTCACGTTTTGTTGAATTTAATTTATATTAATGAATATAGATCTATAATGTTTGTTGGTCATATTCTACAGTATATTCGGATTAATCAATTATTGTTTCACCAATTGCCTTCAAAAAATTCACGCTAGATGTGCCAAAAATGCCCTTTCAATATTGATTCTCTCATTTTTATAAAAAAAAAAATATTAATTCTCTCATATTTGCTTCATCATATATAATTATTCTTCTAGTATTTCCTTCTTGTTTCAAAACTTTGAATTACATTTTAGCGATTATTAAAAATAAATTTAAAGATATTATTTTTTATATATATAAATATGCCGGACATGGTTTTGACGGTCGCATATTATATATATATATATATATTATCTAGCTGATGATATATAATCTATTGAAAAATGAAGAATGGGAGTCCACTGCACCAGATGCAATTTTTTTGTTCTAAAGTGGATCTTATGTTTTTATTTTAAAACGTGGACATGCTAGGTATGAATGTTTATCCATAACTTCGTAAATCGAATTCTAAACATATTTCATTAAATGTCTCAGAAGCCATAGAAGACCATTTTTGGAAGAAAAATAAGTCATAAAAATATGATGAATATATTGATTAAAAAAAAAGTAAATAAAGTTCAAGAAGGTAACAATAACGCCCTCCCTGGTTGTCGACAAAACAAAAAAAATTAACACCGTCCCTAGTTCAGTATATTAGGTATTAACCAAAAGTAAAAGGACAACTAATAATACTATACTAATAAAATAAATAATCTGTCCCAACTCCAACCTTTTAGGGGGTCCACGTCCCGTTATAAAATTATTGTCTTATTTTTCCTCATTCATATATATATACCATTATATATCATTTTAAAATACATATATGATTATAATGAAATTTCATTCATTCTAATTATAATTAATTTGATTAGAATTCCCTTTTTTAAAAGGGATTAAAATAACTTTATATAGATCTCCTTTTTTTCGTCATTTTCTATTATTATTAATACTGTTTCTTACGATTTTTTTTACACAAAAATTGTTTTTTGGGAAATTTCATAATACTAAATCTGTAGGAGATATGTTTGACTTAAAAAAGACCAAAAAAAGATAGACGAAAGCTAAATGAAGGCAAAAATAATAAGAGAGAGAAAGCCAAATTAGATAGTTGGGGGGTAAAAGAGTCATTTGATGGGATAAGAGAGTTTCTGTTTAGTCTCAGTCTGACGTATGAATGAGACGTCAAAAATATCCAATTTTCATTCAAATTACGCTTTCTCTTCTTCCCCTACAAATACTCCATTCTTCTTCTTCTTCCCATAAGCCATCACAAAATCCAAAATTCGCTTTTACCTCTCTTTTTCATTTGTCTTGATTCGAGACGCTTTTACCTTCGAGCTCTCTTGTTTTTTTCTTTGCGTTTCATCTGGTGGATTCCTCCGATCACCAGATACAATTGTTTCAGTTCCTCAAAATCTTGGATCTTCCGATCACTTTGATTTGATTCTTGCTATTTTTTCCTTCCTTCTAAGTTCGAATTCAAGCGAGCCATGAATGCTTTAGCCGCAACAAACAGGAACTTCCGTCATGCATCGCGAATCCTGGGGTTGGATTCGAAGATCGAGAGGAGTCTCATGATCCCATTTAGAGAGATCAAGGTTCGGAAATCAAACAAGACTTTTCTGACTGTTTCATTTGGGTTTATTTACGCTCTCTGTCTCTGGAATTCGTCTCAATTTTGGGGTTTTGACTGTGATTTCAGGTGGAGTGCACGATACCCAAGGACGACGGAACTCTGGTTTCGTACATCGGATTTAGGGTTCAACACGACAATGCTCGTGGACCCATGAAAGGGGGAATCAGATATCACCCTGAGGTATGTCTCACTCATCTCTTCCAATTTCGAAGGATCTTTCGCTGTCGCTTTGCTCAAAAGCTGGATTTCAACTTTTCCTGAGTTGTTGATCATTTCTTCTCGATCTAGGGTTTAAGGTTGAAATCTTGGGGTTTTTTTTTTCTTCAATTGAACTACTGTAATTGATTGTAATCGGAACGGAATTGGATTGAATCTAGGGATTCGGAATTCTGATGTTTTTAAGTTTTGGTTTGAAGGTGGATCCCGATGAAGTGAACGCACTGGCTCAGCTGATGACATGGAAAACGGCTGTAGCAGACATTCCATACGGTGGAGCCAAAGGTGGAATCGGATGCAATCCCCGTGACCTGAGCCTGAGCGAGCTCGAGCGACTCACTCGTGTCTTCACCCAGAAGATCCATGATCTCATCGGTATTCACACCGATGTGCCTGCTCCTGACATGGGCACCAACGCTCAGACCATGGCTTGGATTCTTGATGAGTACTCCAAGTTTCATGGCCATTCCCCTGCTGTTGTCACCGGAAAACCCATTGTAAGGGTCTTGTGATTCTCATTATTACCATTTCTGGTTTTTCCTTGATTTGAAGTGTGGTTTGTCTATACGATGTTTCTGTGTGATTGCCAAAGTTTTGAGCTTTTTGGTTGTATGACTGTTGGATCAATTTGGTGTAGGATCTTGGTGGTTCACTTGGTAGGGAAGCTGCCACAGGACGCGGTGTAGTCTTTGCCACCGAAGCTCTTCTTGCCGAGTACGGGAAATCGATCAAGGGATTGACATTTGTTATTCAGGTAAAACCACAAACAACTCATATCGCAAGATCAATGTTGTATAATCACTTTAATATGAGAAGGAAAAGCTGAGAGAGAGATTTGCTTGGTGTGACAGGGTTTTGGGAATGTTGGAACATGGGCGGCCAAGCTGATCCACGAGAAAGGCGGAAAAGTGGTTGCCGTAAGCGACATTACAGGTGCAATCAGAAACCCTGAAGGTATCGACATCAACGCTCTTCTGAGACACAAGGACGCAACTGGAAGTCTCAATGACTTCACTGGTGGAGACGCTATGGACTCGAACGAGCTTCTAATCCATGAGTGTGACGTTCTCATTCCTTGTGCTCTTGGTGGTGTCCTGAACAAGTACGAAAACAAAAACTTTCTCTAATCAAATCAACACCAACCATATGTAGATAAGAGATTCTCATTTTTTTTTTCTGATTCTTTATTTTCCATCATTTGCTCAGGGAAAATGCTGGAGATGTGAAGGCAAAGTTCATTGTAGAGGCTGCAAACCATCCCACCGATCCAGATGCTGATGAGGTAATGCAGCAGGAGCAGCATCAATAACACTAAAACAACATCTCTTAAAAGCTAATCCTAATGTGATTTTGATTATGGGCAGATTCTGTCGAAGAAAGGAGTGATTATACTTCCAGACATATACGCAAACGCAGGAGGAGTGACGGTGAGTTACTTCGAGTGGGTGCAGAACATTCAAGGGTTCATGTGGGAAGAGGAAAAAGTGAACTTGGAGCTGCAGAAGTACATGACTCGAGCCTTTCACAACATCAAGTCGATGTGCCATACTCATTCCTGCAACCTCCGTATGGGAGCTTTCACTCTCGGAGTCAACCGCGTCGCTCGAGCCACCCAGTTGCGTGGTTGGGAAGCTTAATTCAATCGAATTCCCCACCATAATATACTCTGTTTTCTCTTCTTTCTCTGCGTTTCCCTGTTTTTTTTTGTTGTTGTTTCATTTTTACTGAAATCATTGAGGTTCCGTAATGGAAAAGAAAACAAAGAAATTTAATAACTAACAGTATGGAATAAAAAGATATCATTGAATTTCTGAATGTGTAGAGAGATATTTGTCTGCGGATAAGTAATTATAAATCCACTAATTACCGATATTATAAAATAAAGGGAGAATTGCAAAAATACAGTCAATTTGAGAATACTTTATACTTTACCGAAAACACAACCAATCTTTTCTTGAAACTTGAATTCAAAAATACGAACTTCCAATTTCTGAAATGTTAAAAAAAGGTTCTATAGATTTAGGTGTTCCGTGTTCATGTCTTCTTTCAAAAGGTTAGTAAGAAATTGCAAAAATCGGTTACAACTTATTGCATTTCCATGAAATTGTATACAACAACCAAAAGAAAAATCAAGGAAATCAGTTTGAAATTCCCATTTGCTAAAAAAGGTTGGGAAAACAAAAGTTTGAATTGGCAAGAGAAAGCAAATACCTTTGGATATAATCTATGTTAGTGGCATTCTTTGGTAAAGGCAATTTTCTCCCGGGCTTTCTCTTAATTTTCTGCCAAATTAAGAGAAGAAGAAAATCATCCGAACAAATTAGCTATGTAAAATCAGCAATTTTTTCCCGGGCTTTCTCAGACACTTGAAGAATCAGCTACGTAAAATCGCAAGTCACTCAAATTAGCTTCTCGTGAAGGTGGAAGATGACGATCAGCCAAAACCATAAAATTGAGTTATTATCCAAAATCGTAAAACCGAATTATCAGCCAAAGCAGTAAACTTTTTTTTTTTATTTATCAAAGTTATGTTTTCCGTCAAAATTGTAAATTCACATTTTCATCAAAATAGTAAAATTAAATTCTCGAGTCCTCATCCGCCTGTCATATCTGCAAAGAAATTCATTTAGATTAAATTATGATTAAATTTAAATTTTAACCAGCGTTAAAAAAATTCCTCCTTCAATTTTATATGTGAGAACACATAGATTATATATTCTTGTTAGATTTTGCGTTTATATGACTCAAAGTAGATTATTTCTTAGAAAAAAAAAGTGAATAGCATTAGCATTAGGGTTTAGTTACATGAATAATGCATGAAATAGTAGCTCAATTCTATTATTTTCAATAAAAATGCATTGTGTGAAAATACATGTTCAATTGTAACTTTGATTGATAGAAATCAATCATTGACGGTACACTTTATAATATTTTACTTTTTTATTTGGGTTAAACAGAATTATACTTATTTAATAAATATGAATGATTGTATTATATTGTGTTGTGTAGAAGATGATGATTACATGTCTATATATATAGTAGACATTAGAATCAAACATTAATTATAAGATCATATAATAAATAAGAGAATATATATGATTGGAGTGATTATAGATATTGAGAGTGATCATATGAATATTGTGATGATCCTCTTTCCTTATATGTCTCTCTGCAGGACTAATGTGTCATACCCTACCTTATTTTAGATGCATACTCTTGACACATACCCTACCTTATTTTAGATGGATACTCTTGACACAAGACAGAAAAACCGTAGATTCAGATTCAGGAATATCCAACATTACATTGTAGAGATTTAACTTGACCAATGTGTTACAGGAATAGAGATACATCGGCATACAAAGCTGTTCGTTAAACTTTGATATAAGCTGAACATCTAGATGACTACACTCTACACTCAGCCAATTTATCCATCCAAGAGTCGAAAAAATTATCATCTTCATCAAATAAAATATTCTCATCATGATGATAGACTAACCTGAATTTCTTCAAATCCAGCTTTTTTCAATTCCAGAAATGTATTTGTAAACTCCACAAAATCACAAACTTTTCTGAATTGAGTTGAGTCCAAGTCGAAAGCAGGAATCTTTAACCACATATTTTCCATCTTCATCTTCGTGATAAAACACTACTCCAAACCTAATATTTGGTTGAGAGATTAGAAATATATAAATTATTATTGCTTAGTATTTGAAATTTGATGGCTTAAAAACTTAAAGAAAATAAGCTCAAAACTCTAAAAGAAAATGAAGTAAATGTGATTTAAAAACATATGTTGAGTTTGATTGGTGGATAAAAAAACTCACACAAATAATCTGTTCTGATACAATATTGAATATGAATGATTATATTATATCGTGTTGTGTAGAAGATGAGGATTACATGTCTATATATAATAGAGACATTAGAATTAAACATTAATTATAAAATTATATAATAAATAAGAAAATATATATGATTGGAGTGACTATAGAGATTGAGAGTGATCATATGAATATTATGATGACCATCTTTCCTTATATGTCTTTCTGCATGACTAATGTGTCATACTCTACCATATTTTAGATGCATACTCTTGACACAAGATAGCAAAACCGTAGATTCATATTCAGGAATATCGAACATCACATTGTAGAGATTTAACTTGACAATTGTGTTGCAAGAATAGAGATACATGGGCATACAAAGCTGTTCGTTAAACTCTAGTATAAGTTGAACATCCATATGACTAAATTCTACATTCAGCCAATTTATCCATCCAATAGTCGAAAAAATTATCATCTTCATCAAATAAAATATTCTCATCGTGATTATAGACTAACCTGAATTTCTTCAAATCCAACTTTTTTTATTCCATAAATGTATTTGTGAACTCCACAAAATCATAAATTTCTATGAATTAAGTTGAGTCCAAATCGAAAGCAGAAACCTTTAACCACATATTTTTTTTATATTCGTGATAAAGCACAACTCCAAACCTAATCTTTGGTTGAGAGATAAGAAAAGATCTGACAAAATAGTGAATCTGGTAGATCTACTACAATATGTTAAATTTTGGTCAAATTTTGGTCAAATTTTAACCAACGTTAAAGAATTTCTCCTTTAATTTTATATGTAAAAATATATGTATTGATTATTTATTCTTATATTTCAGGTGTGTTTCTAAAATATGATCTATTTGTGTGGATACAGATACATCTCTAATTTTGTTGTTAACTAATAAATATCATCTCTAACAATAAATAATTAAAAAAATGTATATGTTCCTTAAAATATGTTTGAATCAAATATGTTTGACATTCTATTTATAGTTGTATTTTTGTTATTAGATTTTGTATGTTTATTATTTATTAGATATCTTTTTTATAAATCATTTATTTTATGAAAGTTTATATTTTTAATAATTGTATTTTTCAAATTTATTAAAATATTTTAAAAAAATAACTTCTTTCTAGATAGATGTTTGGTAAAAATGTATTAAACTAATGTATTTTTTCTTTTATTTTCTATTTTTTTTAAAAAAAAGATAAATATTAATAACAATAAGATTGTGATATTGTTATTAGAATTGATATATATATATATGTATAAATTACAAATAAATTTTAGAGATAACAATATTATTAAAAATGAATTACCTGATATATATAATATCTTAAACAAAAACAGTGTTTTAGAACATTACTGAATCTTATAGTATCTTTTATTTTTAATTAATTGGAGTATAATTTGGTTCCGATGCTGATGTAGATGTTGATATTGATGCAACAAAAACGGTGCTTTGATTATCTTTTTTTTATTAATAGTCTACGATATGACGTCTAATATTATATATAGAAAATATACATATATACTGTATATATATATCACGTACCCTTAATAATATCCCGAGTGTGAAATATATTGAAATGGTCAAAGTTATATGTTTTTGAGCAAATATAAAATCGCATGTAGATGGCAAATTGGTAACAGTGGTTTCTATCGCATCTTATTCCAAATCATTTATCCAAAAAATAAAAATCAATATCAGGTGCACATCCGTAAATTGTTTCCGCTACATAGCTTCTTCTATTTCGATAAGAAAACAAACGGTTGTCACGTAAAAGGAAAAAAAATACAAAATTTTAAATAGATTTTTCGAGCTCTTTGGTTGACAATATGTATTTTCTAAAGTTGAAAAAAAAATATAGTTTATAATTTAGAAGTTTGGTTTGTTTAAAGTTTTAACAGAGCAAATATGAAATTTTGACTTATGGGCACGCTCAATACCGTGTGATTTATAGCGATGACGAAACCGAAACCAAACTCAGAAAGAGAAGCTTAGAATCTCTCGACTTTGATTATCCTCTCGTGTCTTAATTAGATTCTCTGACTCCTCAGAACATAAATTAGTGGCGACAGTACAGCATTTAATTTTATTATTGGAAAGGCTCACATTAACAAATACAACAAATTGATCCAATGATCATACACACACACACACTTGCAGTTGTTTTTTTAATCTCCAAACGATTAACAACCAAATATAAACAAACAAAACCTTTATTTAATTATCACACTTTTGAATTATACTTTTTAATCTTAATTTTGCAGCTGGACCAAACTTCCATTTGAAGCCAAAACTCTGGCATTCAGAGAGCTCAGTATCTCCTGACCCATTCTCTTGCAACCTACCAATTTCTGCAAGACAAAAACTTAACTATCAAAATCGAAAGTAAGTAAAACAAAAAAACTACCTCAATTTTATTATTTACTTTTCGCCAGACTTACAGTTCCAGTAGTGTGAATATCACGTGTTCTGAATCCGCGATCAAGAACATCGAAGACTGCATCTTCTATCCTCTTTGCAGCCTTTTCTTCTTTCAATCCGTATCTCAAAAGCATTACTGCTGATAGAACAGCCGCCAATGGATTCGCCGTGTCCTGCGGAAATTACCTCAGAAACATTGTAAATCTCAGCAATTTCGAAAATCACGAGAGGCAAAAGATGGTACACGTATGTGTGTGTGTTTTCAAACAACAACCTTTCCATAGTGTCTAGGTGCAGAGCCATGCACAGGTTCGAAGATACCAGGCCCCTGTATCCGTCAAAATACGACAAAGACTTTTCAAGATTATGAGAGAAGCGTAACGCACAATAGAAGAAAGGCTTTTTTCTTGAAAGATGGTACATACAGAATCACCAAGGGAAGCAGATGGAAGCAATCCTACACTTCCGGGGATCACAGCCGCGAGATCAGAGAGGATATCACCGAACATGACCCCAGTCAAGATGATATCAAACTGATAACATCACAGAGAAAAAGTTACTAAGAATAATGCAATTTGTGAGGAATCATTCACTAGTTATGACAAAGAAGTGAAACCTGTGTTGGGTGGCGAATAAGATCCATTGCAGCAGTGTCAATGAGCAGATGGCTCACTTCAACCTCAGGATATTCTGAGGCCATTTTCGTTACTCTTTTCCTCCACAACATTGATCCCTTATGGTTCACAGAAAACAAACATTGAGTCCTGGATCTAACAACAAAATCTCAGTTCAACTTTTCCAAAAAAAAGTTTTACCTCTAAGATGGCAGCCTTGTCAACAGAGCAAAGTCTACCACGACGTTGCTTAGCAATCTCAAATGCAACACGAGCGATATTATCAACCTTATGCAGAATCATAAACAATAAACGCTTTTGAGCAACTTCATCAACTACTATTTCCTACAAGAATACAAAAAAAAATCTTCATAAAACCAAAAAAAAAATACGATACCTCACTTGAAGAGTAGGACTCTGTGCTGAACCCAACTTCTTCACCTTTCTCATTTGTGGTAAAACCCCGAGGATGTGCGTTGTAAATACCTGTTTTTTTATTTTTGTTTCAGCAAAGAAATCAACAATCTTTGTAACCAAACGGGAACAAAAAATGAAACAATTTCACGAAAACTGACTTACCGCCAGTAAGCTCTCGGATGATCATTAGGTCGACCCCTTGAACAGTTTCTTTCCGCAGACATGTCGAACCGATCAACTGAAATATATCAAAATGGTCAAGACGAAGATGAAGTTAATAGGCAATGATGAGAAATTTCAAAAAAAAGCATCTTTGCAGTTTCCAAAGATGAAATGAGATAAACCTGAGGGAACACTCTGATGGGTCTTAAATTGGAGAATACTTCAAGACCGGCACGAAGCTGCAACAGCCCAGTTATTGGCTTCAAATGCTTTGGACCATCATCCCATTTCGGCCTTTTCAGTATAAAAATTAAAAAAAAAAAGGCTTAATTACAGATTATGAATCCAAATTACAAGAAAATCAGCTTTATAAAAAAAAGTGAGCTTTGTACCATCCAACAGCTCCGAGAAGAACAGCGTCTGATTGTTTTGCCTTTCTCAATGTTTCGTCCGGTAATGGAACTCCCACGAGATCTAAAGCAACGCCTCCGATAGGCAGTTCCTCGAAGCTCAACTCTAAACCTGATACATTACGATTCCAACTAAAACCTCAATCTCAGGATTTAGGACGAACCTTCGAGTGACAGAGAGAGAGAGAAAGAAAGGACGAACCTTCGAGTGACCCTGCTAGGCGAAGCGCATCCACGGCGATTGGGATGACTTCGTTGCCGACGCCGTCGCCGGGAAGCACGGCGATGGAGTAACGTTTCTTTGGTGTATAGGCGGCACACGTGACTCTCACGGACGCTCTCTTATATGTCTGTTTGGTGCCGGACCTAAGCGCAACCGGATTCCTAGTACTGCTGACATGGATTCTCAAAAGTCCCGCCATTTTTTTAATAGATTTTTTCAAAAACGAATAATTTGTACCTGAAAGACTGAAATGAGGGAAAACAATTCAGAATCTCTCAAGTTGGTGAAAGAAATGAGCTAAGCGATGATGATAGTTTGTTTGATCTGTGGTTTATGGGAAGAAAAGTAAGAGACTTCTTATAGGGTGATTTCCTGGGACCACTTTCCAAGGTTACAGGAAAAACTATTACATATGTCCATTTTAAATATTAATACTTTCGTATTTTAGCGAAACACATTATTCACGGGTTATACAATAAAATAGTTTTTAAGTAAATGTATTTTAAAAAAGGTTGTCTATTTTGCTTTTCAATTATCACGACTTTTACTCCTTTTTTTGTGGAGATTCCTTTTTTTTTTTGTTCATAGTTCTCCTTCAATAATTGATTATGCATGTTCTCATATCGTCATCATACAACGTGTTCACCACAGAAAAATAAAGTTAAACTGTTTAACAAGGACAGAAATCATTTTTTAAAGACAGCTGTCTAAATAATACTCAAATTTTTAACAGATCGATTGTTCTTTTCTTCATGTGTAAAAAAAGATCCATACTTAATTATGAGTTTGATGAGCTCAGAAAATATAGAGAGAGAATTCGCTAAAAGAAAAATACAGAGAGAGGGAGAGAGAGAGAGAATACAAATAAAGAAGTATAATTTTGGTTCTTCTCGTGATTGAGCTTATTGAAAGATCATAAAAAAAAACAATTTATGATTTTATGGCGCATATACTTTTCATGATATAGTAGTTTTAAGAATGCTTGAAGAGTGCATGGCCTCTTTTAAAATCTCCAGTTCGAATCATATTTGCTTGTTTTTCCTTCTGAATTCTTAAAAGTAACAGTTAAAAAAAATCAGAGCTGTAGATCTTTTTCAAGCAAAATGAAATACAAAAATTTAGAGTCTAAACATCTATTTATTTAAATTAAAAATGTATATAAAAAAAATTTATGGTAATCTATTGCAGCCGACTGGTTTTAGATTAAAAAATGTATCAAATTTAACATTAAATATTAGAATTTATAATATAAAACTAGAAAAATCATCGAAGAGAGAAAACAGTATTGTTTACATGTTTTTATGTTGGAATCGTCTTTATATACAGTAGTGTTGGTACTTTACCTTATATATTATGCTGGTAATTTCCGACCTTTACAGCTTTCTAAATTAGCTTTCAGTTGACCCGCGTACTTAGGGAGTAATCTCATTGGAAGGTTTTGAGAGAATATCTCATTACAATAAAATTTGAGATACTCTAGTAATGTATGTTAACTTATGATTGGTTCAAATTTGTAAAAAATTATAATTTAATTATTTAACTATATCATATTAAAATTATTAATATTATAATTGTGAGATACCATTAGAGTATCTGAACCACAATGTCTATGCTCTTACGTGTGTATGAAAACAACAAAATAGCTGTCGGCACAGAAACAACAAAATTAAAACTATACTATATTATTGGCACTAGTCTTTTTTGCATACTATTAGATATTTAGATGCTGGATCTATAGAATCATATAATTCGATCTTAAAATTACGTTTCTTTATTCAAATTTAGTTTTTTTCTTTAAGTTTTAGTTTATATTATTTTCATACGAACAAATTAAGTTCCAGTTTATATCAAAATAACAAAAAGATACGTATATTTTAATACTTTGTTTGTTATCAGTCTTACATGAAATCTTCCGAATTGTAAAATTGAATACGTTATCGTGACAGAGGTTACAAAAGGAAGTTACGTGGCTAAAACAAATTATGCTATTTTGACGAAAGAAATCTTTGTTTACAGCTTTAGTTTTTAAAAATTGAATACGTTATCGTTGAATGTGTTTATTGTTGATTCTCCTAATGCAATCGCACAGTTGCCAATAAATGATCACGGCCAATAATAAAAGCTAATTCCGTTGCTCTAACTTTTGTTCAATAACTTGATTTATCATCTAAAAAGATACTTAAATAGTGAATTAGTGATGTTCCCATAAACATAAGCTACAGAACTAATAACGTACTAAGTTGAACTAATTAAGAAGATAAATTAAAAAATCTATAGAACAAATTATCTTTATTAAAAATAAAAAAAAATTACAAAGCTCTGAAGCAGAAGAAGATGACGAGATACTATAACACCTCTCTATTAGGTTGACAGTATTTCAATGATTTTTTTATATTAAAGAAAAAGGACGTGAGAGAGTAAAAATCAGTTTTCATTTGATAAATTTTGAAAAATTCACAAGAGACAGTCAAGATATTTATTTTCATATGAATGGCTAATAAATTATTATATAAAAGAAACTTTTTTAAGTATTCCACCAATGATAATGCTCATACGTACTATTATATATGTTGAAAGCACGTGGACGTGGATGCTGTGAGATCCAAGTTTTGTAACTTTGTTGAATAGAGGCCATAATATGTACCTTATTCCTAATTAATCCTAGCCCACATGGTTCAAATTATTGTCATCAATAATTTTGATCAAGACTCATATGTAACTGAAAGTTCAGTAGCAAATCAAAATGTGTATATAGATATATGTGTATGTAATTTCTCTTTTTGTATATGTATAATTATAAAAACAAAATTATGTGCACGTACTACGTACCGTAGATGTCTTTTGTATTGATGAATAGACAATACGGGGATAAATACTTTTAGTAACTATTTGTTTGTACATACGATGGAAGAAAGAAAAGTATGTTTCCGTATGTGGCTATACTTATACTAACAACATATTTGTTTATTTTGTCATTTACATTAGTAATTTGGGTCTGGTCTGATTAAACCCGATATAAACAAGCTCTTTAGCTTTACTGGCAGGTTATATTAAAGAATTTAGGTCAAAATCAGAGATACGAAGTGGTTCAAGCGCAACTCAATTATTAGAGAGAATATCTCATTTAAATTGGAATATTCGCTAAGTTATGCCATGCAATTCTAGCTGTTAACCCTCACGTCACCACACGCATGGCTACAGCATATTTGTAAACTTGAACCGTTTATAGATTATTATTTATATTGTTCAGCTGGTTTACATAGTTTAAACGTTGTCCTATTAACCTGAGTGCAAGCCATTTAACTGTTTTTTTTTTAATTATATTTTTCTTCTAAACAAATCTCATTTGATTTGTTCACATGTGAAAATCTTATTTTGGGTTTGGTCACATGTGAAAATCAATACATGTCCATTTTTTTTTAGTAAAATAGTGATTCGATATAGTGACTCGATCTCGACCTGTCTTTGTCAGATTTCACTTCAGTATGCTGGCAATGAAATAAGCTTCAAGTTGAATGTTTCCTTATGTATCATCAGATATAGAAGCTTTTATTAAAACCTGCCTCATTGTCTGATGAGATTTGGAGTGGAGATGGTGCATGATGGTACGGGTCAAGTGTGGAAATAGTAACGAAATTTTATAAATTGTACATCTATGACAATATAACGTGACCTTAAAAGGAATCATATCAGGTAAATAATGCAGTTTTAGAGAAATGTATATATTGAAAACCCGAATAGGAAGAGACTGAAAACCCAATAACAAGATGGGCATGTGATGAATGAACTCAAATGATATGAAAAATAGATATGGGCCCAAATGTAAATGAAAAATGGGCCTATTGCCCTAAAAATAATAAGAACTTGTGTAAGAAACTTGAGTGCCAAGCCAATCGGATCAGAGGAGTTGCCACTTACCCGGCTGCTCAATTATTAGTTGTAATACTGAAACACATTGAATTATTCAAATATTCATTAGTTGAAGTTGAGAGACTAAGACAAGTTACACAGGTGAGATGATCCCACATCTTTATTCAAAAGTGAGAAGTATACAAATCAATACACACACACACACAAACAAACACAAACACACACACACACAAACAAACAGATATATGAAGGTTCTCTGAGAGAATCGTATGTTTTGTGGGAGGGAAAGAGGAACAAACAGAGGCTAGCCGTAGCAGCGGATAGGGTCCTTGCAGCTCTTTGCAGGGGATTGGGCGTTGCCATACCTCCCGCCTTTGGCGAGGTATTGCTGATGGTATTCTTCTGCTCTGTAGAATCTCTTTGCCGGTAAGATCTCAGTCACAATCTTATTCTCCAGCTTTTTCTGCTGTTTCTCCAGAGATTCTCGTGCTAGTTTCTCTTGCTCTGGTGTGTAGAAATATATACCTGATCGGTATTGAGCTCCCACTAGTTTTCCCTGCGACAAATTAAAGTTTTCTATGATCAGGACAAGAACACAAACTCTCTTTTAAACATTACATGTCTCTCTTCTCCAACCAAAACTATCAGAATATGGCAAAACCCGTAACTGAATGATGTGACAAGAGAAGAAGAACACACACACAAAAACAGAAAACAGAAATACTGAAATCGGTTGTACCTGACGATTCAAGGTGGTGGGATCATGCCTAGACCAGAACAAATCAAGCAGCGTCTCGTAGGTGCACTCACTGGGATCATACTGAACCCTAACAACCTCTGCGTGGTTCGTTGTGTTGGTACAGACAGCCTCGTAAGACGGATTGTGCGAGATCCCATGAGTGTACCCAACCTCAGTCTCGGTCACGCCAGGGATCCTCTGGAAAGCAAGCTCCACTCCCCAGAAACATCCTGCGGCGAACTCAGCAAACTGCTTTCCCGGCGCCGGAACATCCTTGTCGGCCTCCTGAGCTATCGGAGAAGGGACAATCGCAGGTGCTTCTACTGACTGAGGCTTCTCAGCTATCGGAGATGGATCAATCGCAGGTGATTCTACTACTCGAGGCTCTTGAGCTATTGGAGAAGGATCCATTTTTGCTAGATCGATATGAGAAGGAGCGATGTTTTTAAGACTCTGTATGGTTTTGTTGATGGAGTGAAGCATCGATCATCGTTTATCCGTTTATATAGAAAGAGCCACTCCGCGATTAATATACCTACTTAAACGATAAATAGAAACGAATAAACGATCTTTCACACACAAGAAAAAATACATTCAAATCTTTGTAAATTTGGTCAACTGTACTTAATCACGAATTATTTGGCGAATTGTATTCGTTTCTTTCTAATTCTAAAGGTCACGTTTAAATACCAAACAGTCATTTAAAAGAGAATATGCGCAAATGTCACTAAGAAACCAAGGGGTCCTACCACTAGCTCACCTACCTATCAAACCCAATCTTTTATCCACAAGATTCTGTTCTAAGATTACAAATACTCGGTGTAAATATATAACCGGTATGATCATCAGTTAAAGAGTTGGAATCGAAGGTAAATATTATTGAACTTATTAAGGATATCGATGATTGTTTGGTCTTACGTTCATATTGTGTAACATCAAATATTACAGAATTGCAATTTATTAAAATCTTCAAAAGCAGCTACATAGCGTGTAACCCACTTCATCAGTTTTGTACGCACGAGTCCCAAACATCCTCTGTTTTGGGAGAGAAAGCAGAGTAGTAAATCAGCTTTTAGCCGTAGCAGCGGATGGGGTCGTTGCAGCCTTTGGCAGCGGACTGCCCGAGGCCGGACCGCCCACCCTTTGACAGGTACTGCTGATGATATTCCTCAGCTGTGTAGAATTTCTTAGCCGGCAAGATCTCAGTCATGATCTTCCTCTCCATTTGCTGCTGGTGACGTTCCAGTGACTCGCGTGCTAGTTTCTCCTGCTCAGGCGTGTAGAAGTATATTCCAGATCGGTATTGTGTTCCCACATCATTACCCTGATCACAGTTTAAGTCGTATGCCAAAAACAGTCAGGAGATTGGTTCAGTGTATGCATTTATGCCAATGAAAGCCAGAGAAGATGTAAATGTCATTTTTGTTTGAAAACAAGTCTCATGCACAAGACTATCTGAATTAACCGATATTGCTAAAAACAATCGACCAGTGCCTAAGCTTTCTTGACCGCTTAAGCCAGAAAACTATCTGATCATTTTTATGTTAGTCCGAAAGTAAAGAGCCGATCAAGTTGTTTACATTTTCATACCAAAAAAAGTTGTTTATATTCAGTGTGGATCAAATGCCACACATTGGCTTAGGATAGCTTGACTATAAGCCAGTGAATCGCCTCTAACAAAACTAGCAGTAATTTACAATGAGTATCGTTCTCTGGATAGAGGCAAGGCGAATGGTAAGAAAAACTCACATCTATCATAAAAGTCAGTGATGAAGCGGAACAAGATGAAACTCTCTGAAGCATTACTACATCTACTCCACCAATCAATGAAATGGGCTAATACAAATCTCTAACTTAAATTAAAGGGGATCAGCAGAGGAGAGAAAACAGAGCTACATAAGCTTGATTTAATGACCAAAGGTACCTACTTAAGTATGTCTCATGGCTCAACCAAAATCTAACTTTAAAAATCAATTCTCTCTGACTACTGTTTTCAATGTTCCAAAATGCAAGTTGCTCATGCTTTAGACTGTGGATGAAATCAGAAAGCCATCGAATTTGGGAAAAATCAAGAAACCCCTAAAGCAGAAAAAGGCTGAAGCTCATAATTTGACCCAAAACCCATCTCAAAATTCGCAATCGTCAAAAAGCCGAAACCGTAGAACTTCGTCAATCTCCAAGTGAAAAACTTTACCCAACAATTCGTACCTGGCGATTCAAGGTGGTGGGATCATGTCGAGACCAGAACAAATCAAGCAGAGACTCGTAGCTGCAGTCCTTGGGATCATACTGAACCCTGACAACCTCGGAATGGCCCGTGTTGCCCGAACAGACATCCTCGTATGAAGGGTTGTGGATGGTCCCTTGGGTGTATCCAACCTCGGTCTGAGTCACCCCCGGGACTCTCTGAAACGCCAGCTCGACCCCCCAGAAGCATCCAGCGCCGAACTGGGCAAACTGATTTCCCGCCTCCGGAGCGTCGTCGTCGTTTCCCTGAGCGATCGGAGAAGGATCCATACTCGTTTGCCCGCCTGATCCCAAACCGAATCTGTTGAGTATGTTCATGCGAAATTTCGAGAGAGAGAGAGAGAGGGAGGAAGAGAAGACACGATAGAATATCTGAGAGAGAGAGGGAGAGAGAGGCAGGCAAAATGGAAGACGGGTCTTTCCGTAAGTTGCGTTTGCGTTTGCGTTTGCGTTTGCGTTTTAGTAGATATCGCGATTAGAAACGGCAAGTTTAATTGCAAGTGTAACTGATCATGGAAAATGGAATATTTATAAATATTTATTTTCAAAACCGGATGTTGCTATTCATTATTTAACATTATATTCTTATCCAAAACTACACCAAGCCAAACACGAACGATTAAACTTGGTCACAACTCTTCAAACCAAAAATCCAAAAATAAAGCAAAGCAAGCCAAATAATTGAATACTCACACTCGTGCGCATTTAAATTAGGGAAAATATGTATATAGATGATATCCTCACTTTTGTTGTCACTCAATAAGACCATATGAAAGGAAAAGCAAAAACCATAAAATATACAAAAATCCCCATACTACCCTTCCAACCGCAATCGCCAAAGTGTGCAGCTGAGCTAGCGACCCCGGTCGCAGGGTTATTCTTCTTAGAAGATGGTTGAAGAATTCCTACTGGGCCGGCTCGGGGAACTCCCACAGGGGCCGGAGATGGGCCATTGCCTTCGACATTGACTTGTAGCTTCATACCAGCGAAGCAATGGAGCCGGTTACCGCATACAAAGAACCGGTCTCCCGGTTTGGACAGAGCGACGGTCGTGTTCCCATTTGTGAAGGTACGGATCGGCTCCGTAGTGTTGCAGTTTTGGAAGTTGTCTTTTGCAACTTCGTAGACACTATGCGTCGATGAGTATTGGAACGCTTGCATTTTTAATACAGATTCAAGCAATTATCATTAGACTAAACGCAGTTACGTATGTTTAAAATCGACTAAATAGCAAAATCATGAAATGGGAAAAATAGAAGAAAAAAAATGAAAATGACGTAGAAGAGTAAAATTGACGGAGTCACTCAAATTAATTAGGGAGTTTCTACCAAAAACAAAAATTAAGTAGGGATTTTGTGGAACGAAATAATAATTACTTTTTGTTTCTGTTAATCATTTTGTGGAATGTTTGATTATAACTCAGTAGTTAGTGATTGATAAAAAATCAGCCGAAAGGATCCCGAAATTATTCTGTATGTAATCTAGTATATATTAATCATGTTGATGGTTACCAATCGGAAACCATAATTTCATAGAAAAATTTAATTATGAAGCTTTAAGTAAATTCATTTTTCAGGGTATATAGGATACTTACTTAGAACATCACCAACAGAGAATCGCTTGCCTGAAGTCCAAGAGTCAAGATCGGAGCTTATGTCCCAACCGGAGGTGTCGCCGACGAAGTATGTCGTTGCGTTGCATCTTCTTAGTGCTAAAATCCCAAAAATTATACAGACATTGAAAATAAATAGCATCGTCGACGTCTTCTCCATGATTCACGCAACTGTATAGTTTTTTCACTTAACTTGAGTTTAGTTTTCTTCTATTATTGTTATTGTTATATAGATGCAGTCATATATATTATATATATATATATATATATATGACTGTAAATATGCGTGTGTGAATTAGGCATAGGTTAAGGTTGCTCATAGGTGGATAACCTAACATCACAACTACTGTAAACATATATGATATATGATCTGCTTTGTTCCCTGGCCTTTGTTTGTTTTTTCTTAACAAAATTTTCGTGTTTCATAATTCATAGAATTCTTGTGCTGTTAGGTATAATCCACAACCCTAAAATGGCTAAATCTTCATGAGGACATTGGAGAAGTCGTTAGGATTTATTTCTGTGAATGTATTTTGAATTGAAGATTACACTAATTTCAGGATCAATTTTTACAGGGAAGATTAAAGTGACCGGTAAATAATGCATTCATTAGAAAATATTTATCTATATGGTCTAGTGGCTCGGTCTGAATTTTTTATATCCCAGTAGAAACCGTATTTACTAGGGATGTTTTCCAAGTTATAAAGACATCCCGTTGCGAGGGATGTTTTCCAAGTTATAAAGACCCGTTGTGCAAGTTGATTCGTATTTATGGTAAAATATTTGTTACAAATTAATAAGTCTCAATTAATAGACATATTGCCATGTTGGACAATTCCCGCATATAATAAAACAAAATCAGTTGATGATCTTAACTAACATGATGCAAATTAGATTATTGTCATCGGGTGGTTTTATTTATTTATATATCTATTATTTATTATGTACTTCTTCTCATCTTTCGAAAATACTCGCTTGGGCTTGGAATTAGCATCGAAGTGGGGGGTGTTGAACTTCTCGACTAATCGGGAGTGTTTCTCTTCACCAAACCCACCTAATATGCTTCCAGAGAATTGGCCTTGTAACTCCTTTCTATTTTCTTTTGGAAAATCCATAAAATAAAAACTATTTGCTTTTACTTTTTAGTTTTTTAAAAAGTTAAAATACAGTCGAGATTTTTAGAACATCTACAAAAAGACAATTTTTTGTCCATTATAAAGAAAAAATTTGTTTTGTCCTATAAATATAATTTCGATGATAACCAGTTTTTTGTTTGTTTGCAAGTTTTATTAACCGGTTGTGAAATTATAGAAGTTAACATGTTTACTAATATCACTAGAATCACTCTATTTTTTTTTTGTTTTTTTTACAGTAGGTTGTGTACGTGTAGTTGTATTTCAGTTATAATAAAATTACTATAATACTATTGACTCGACTGGTTGACAAAACAATGGGGAATCAGATAAACTCGCTCAACTATCACAGCATACCGCCCTACCAATACCATGATCTGCTTCAGCAATACGTTGAAGAGACTTCATGTACGTTGTTTGTTATCATGGTCCTTTAGATGTCAGTGACATCAGACAACTCTTATGACTTAAGTTTCGGGATCATAAGTTAATTAATAATGAAAAAGGAAAAATATCCCATTAAATGCATGAAGGAACCGGCGCTAATACATTCTACCTAGACTTCACGCAAGGCCATAACTGCTCATGATTCTATAAAAAAATATATATACAAAATTACAAATTCATATCGACATGCAAGATCATACAGTTAATATTTGATCCACGTACGTGTGTGTTCAACGTATTTATTACGGCTTAAAATCCGGACAAGAGGATGCTTTTCTGCGGAAAGTTTTTCTTTGTTCTTTTGTAGATGGTACTATGAATGGGAGTGAAATATCCATTAGAGAAATAATGTACTAGTGTTTGTACTATATTCCAACATCTAGTTATTAGTGTCCCCCGTCATATATGTAGTTGGTCACTCTTATATATTTCTTACAACATATGTATATTCATGATGATATCGTTATTGGTACACAAACATTTGACAGTTACGCATGCTCTAGATCATCCAAAAATGAACAATAATAATTTAGTATTCGACCGTCAAATATCTATTATAACTCCGGCTGTCATTAGACTCTATATAAAGAGGAGCCACTCATACTTCCCCTTTTAGGTTTCCCTATCATATTACTAACCGATCTCTCAACAATGGAGAATGAGAAAGGTGAGAATTCGAGTACATTCAAAATGGGGAGTTCTGCACAAGAGAGGAGTTTACCGTATGTGCCTGATTGTTACGTTGTCCCACCTTCCTGCGAGCCACGTGATGCGCGCCATTCAAATTCCCAAATTGTACCAACGATCGATGTTTCTCGGTTGAGAGGCAGTGATGATGAACGTCGAGGGGTTATTCAAGAGCTAAGTTCGGCATGTCAGCTTTTCGGTTTTTTCCAAGTAAGTTATTTCACATAATATATGTAAATTCGTAGAATTGAGATTCTGTTTTTGTTCTTTTTTTCGGAAAATTTATGTCATAGACTATAGAAGTTTTTTTCTTATATATTTTTGCTATAGTTTATCAGATATATTACCATATTAGCTATTGGCTAACCATGGCTAGATTAAAGATTGTCAACATAGTGTCATATTTATAATTTTGTAACAAATATATATTTATAATAAAAACCAACTTATTATATTTATATATCAGCTCTCTCTTAGTCGGTCAAAAATATCAGTTGTCTTGGCCATTTTGTTTTAACACGTGATTAGTGACGTTGGTGTCACATGCCGGGACAAACCCGGTTTAAACGGAGCTTCTTGATAAATTTTCCCCGATTCAAAAAAGAAAAATTGGTTCGCTTGATATATTTAGGTAGTGAACCATGGAATCAACCAGAACATATTAGACGACGCATTAGCAGTTGCGAACGGATTCTTCGAGCAGCCGGCGAAGGAGAAAAAGAAGTTTATGTCGAACGATGTGTACGCACCGGTTCGGTACACTACGAGTATCAAGGACGGTTTGGACATTATCCAGTTCTGGAGGATATTTCTAAAACACTATGCACATCCTCTTCATCGTTGGATTCACCTCTGGCCTGAAAACCCACCCGGATACAGGTATTATTGTATACATACGTATTCATGATCATGTTTATTTATATATAGATCATATATGTCACTGATTAGGTCACTACTCACTATAGTTTGCATCTACAAAAGAAACAAAAAGGTTTTTGTTTATATATAGCGGCGGCTTTTGTTCCTTGTTGACCTAATGGACTGTTTCACCTGAACCTCCCTAGCTTAGTAGCTTAAGCAAGGTGGAAGAACCAGCATCATACCTTTTTTTTGGTTAATGAATTTTTTCATACTTTTTCCCATTTTATATAAACTGATAAAAAAAATATAATAAACGTGAGTTTTGGAAATACTAAAGATGCTTTCATACGATAGACATTTTCATTCAAAGCCTAAATCTTAGTTCATTGTGAAATTATAATCTCATTTAAAATCATAATCTACAAGACCATTCTTCTCAAGAAAATACACATGTCTTATTTCGTTTTGTTTTACGTTAAAAAAAAAAAAAAATCTCCGACAGACCATGTCTATCACATCCTGCAGCATATGCAGTGTGTGTTTATGTGAATATATTAAGTAACCTTTTGCGTATTTTAGGGAAAAGATGGGAAAGTTCTGCGAAGAAGTGAGGAGGCTATCTCTTGAGATAATGGAAGCAATAACGGAGAGCCTAGGACTAGGGAGAGACTACCTATCGTCTCGGATGGACGAAAACGGCATGCAAGTCATGGCTGTTAACTGTTATCCACCGTGTCCGGACCCTGAGACAGCGCTAGGCCTGCCGCCGCATTCAGACTACAGTTGTATCACCATCCTTCTACAGAACTTGACTGGTCTCGAGATCTTCGATCCGACGGCTCACGGTGGCTCTGGCCGCTGGGTTCTTGTCCCAGAAGTCAAAGGTGTACTCAAGGTACGTTCCAACGCTTCCGGTTCAGGTCTAAACCGGATGAACTCACATTAATTATTTATCAACCGACAACCGGACTCGTGCGTTCAATTATCTTCGTTTATTATACATGAACCGGACTCTATTTATTTATTTAATTTTTTTTTTGTCAATAACCGGACTCTACCTTTGTCGCTTTTTGATTTTGTTTTTAATAGGTCCATATTGGTGACCATGTGGAGGTGCTAAGCAATGGATTATACAAGAGCGTCGTTCATAAAGTTACTCTGAATGAAGAGAAAACGAGAATCTCCCTCGCCAGCTTGCATAGCTTGGGTATGGACGATAAGATGACTGTACCGTACCAGTTGGTTAACGATGAAAATCCGGTTCGGTATAGAGAGAGCAGCTTTAACGATTTTCTTGATTTTCTTGTCAAGAATGACATCTCTCAGGGGGATAGGTTCATTGACACTCTTAGAATCAAGGACTGATCGAGTTAATTGTAACACCCACGTGACCCACCTTGGTTAAGGTTGTAAGAGTAAGATATACCGGTTTAATTTGGTACGCCGTATATGACTTAACCCATCTCCTTCTGCGTTTAACCGGTGTGATAACGTGGACATGTAGATCAGAGGCATATATTATACGTGTTAAATTGTAACGCCAGACATATATATATATATATATATTTAATATTTTTAATGGAAGCAAATCATTTTCCCGATTTCCAAATTAACTGAAATCGAAATAGCATCTAACTAAATCAGTATAATATGTATTTACGGGCTTTTAATTGTATTTCTCCGTCTACATCTTCCTATCATTTATGTTGCCAATTTGTTATAGATTCAGAAAATGTTAATTTGTGATTTTTTTCCCATTGTGTCTAATGCATGTAATGGGTTTTTTTTGTTGTTGTGATATGTTCAAAATTAGTCTCGTACTATTCAATATTAAGATCTCCCAATAATTATAGTATTTACTTAAGTGGTTAATTATAAGAAACAAAAAGAATACGTATGCATATTTGACAAAGTCATAGTTTCGATCCGATATCACCGAGCCATAGGCTCTGATTTCCCAACTAGTAATTTTAAAAGGATTTTTAGTAACGAATTCATTGAAAGTTATCGCTTAATTAAACATCAACGCCCGCACAAACGTATTGTATTTTTTTGCCTTAATTAGCTTCTTATCTCTTTATTTTGTGAAAAGAAACTGATTCAGTCCCTTCTACACAAACAAGATTGGAGCAAACGAAAAATATGTACAGATCCGCGAGCTGGAACCGTGTGACTGAGGATTACTCTGTGCCTTGGTCTGCGCCAAAGGGATTGTGGAAAGGCCTAGACGAAGACGAGCCCGCTCTATACGATCCTACCGGCCAGGAGGTGACAAAGAAAGAGAAGTCACGTGCCAAGTTCGCTGAAAACGCCGTTCACATAATCCCTTTTGTCCTTCTCGCTTGTGCTCTCGTCCTTTGGTTTTTCTCTAATCCAGGTATGTGCGTATACAATATATTCATGATCTTAGTCTCTATTATCTTTTGGTTTGATTCTATAAATGTGTAAACATTCTATGTTAGGCAATTATTTTTTGTAGTCGTTGATCCAGTGATTTATTTGCCGTGTCGATGCATAATTTTTTGTTTTTATTATTTTTATCTAAAATATGCTTCTAAATAGTAGTCGGAGTTGGGTTTCTCCCAAACCCATACTAATTTTTGAAACTGCCCTAAACTGAATATATTTACCACTAAAAGTGTCTTCAGTAAACAAGAAAGATCCACCAATTTTCGTAGATGATATAACCTGTTCCCTTGCATCACGAATCCAGATGACGAATCCTAATTCCATTCGAAAAAACCATTAAACCACCCGTTTTTAGTTACGGGCGTGTTTTTAGATTTGGAAAAATTAAACTTTCGCTATACAATATAAAATTATAATATAATTATGTGATTTATTGATCAGGTTTTCGCTAAACGCATTTATCTTTGTTTTTTTTTATCATTACGGAATTTACATGGCATACAACATGCATGTGATGTGAGTGTTTATTTCGAATGAAATATTTATTTCAACATAGATTAAAAAAAAAGTAAGAGATATATTTTTAACATGTTTTGATATTCGAACACTGATATGATGGGAGGGAGCCTGGTTCAAGTATTTTTAACATGTTTTGATATTCGCCCCGAGGAGATTCAACCTAGACCTATAACGTTTTGCTTAAAATTATTAATTATAAGAGCCTTTAAGTGACTGCACATCTAGTTACCAATCGTCTTACACAAACAAAAATTGATGCTGATTGTATCATTGTGGATAGCACATATAGATGTGGATGTTGGGGTAAAAGGGGAATCGATTGCGGCTAGGATCGAAGGATTAACGATCGAAGGAGATATTGACAGTGACAGCGACGGAACTCAAACCGGATTCTTAGGTGCCGCCACAGAAGTCGGTGGTTCATACAAGACAAAACTAAAACACGACGTTAATAAGCGTCATCGGAGGATACAAACTTCAAGAAAAATGGTGAAAGGATTTTATTAGTTTTTTGGTTGTTAAAAAGGGATTCTCTATGTTAGCTAACACTCAGAACGATTTTTTTTTCTTCCTATTTTATTTCCGCATTTAAATTTGAGATGTGTTTCTTTGGATAACATATCCAAACTTAAATGTTTATTATCTTCTAAGGTCACAAATAGTTAGATGTCACGAATACAAAAATATTTTTTTTTACACAAATAAGTTGCAGCAGTATGGAGAAAGTTGCTTGATGTAAACCAATTCATGGTTCCTTGGTGGTTGAAAATTCATCATATACTGAAGCAAGTTGCAGCAATATGGAGAAAGTTTTTAGAACATAACCGTCGGTTTGTGGTGGATTAAGCTATATCCGACTGGGTTAATTTCCTACTTAAATATAATTTATACAAACGAGTATAATTAAGGAAACTCTCTACAAGACTACAAAATAATTCTCTAACCTACCAAGTTTGCAAAAGAGAAACGGCTGTCGAGGGTATAAAGGATACGTCTCAACACGTGTGCCAGATGGAGCTCCTCTCCTCTTTATTTATAAGTTCCTCTGATGATCATTTACACGTGTGCCTTCACATGCAGTTTTTACCACTCGTGTGTTTCTAGTGTTTTTCACTCTTCAGTCTTCACTATCTAAATGCTGCCGTTTCATTATAACGTCTGTTAACTTATCTCTCACGTCTGTTAACATGTCATCTTAACGTTGATCACAATGATTGTCAGTTACGGTAATATACATATTTTATACTTTACTCGTTGCATTTGAAAATATTATTGAAATCTTCCGTGGTAGTTTATCGTTCACCATCTTCCGTTGCCGTTAATTAAAATATTTATCCACAGTATATATATATGTTCATGCTTCAAAAATTAACTGTAACGTTTAATAGATTGTTTTGGCATTTTTCGTATCAAAAGGTTGCAGAGGGTAAAACTATTTAATATTCGACTTTTCATTTCGTTTTTCCTTCTATAAATTCCCCTTTCCGTTTCCAAAAATTTTAAATGTTTTTTCTTAAGATGAAATCTCTATAGTTTTTTTTTTCCTTCTTTGAATTAAAATGCACTAGCCAAAATAAAATCGACGATCATTGCGAGGAAAAAAAAATGTTGAAGAGTGTAAATCCAATGGCATTTTACGAAATCGGGGAGCAGCAATTCCCTACATTAGGGTACATAGTAAGCAAACCAGGGAATGCAGGAGGAGCTTACGAGATCGACCCTCCGATCCCGACCGTCGATGATGCGATCTACGGCTCAGATGAGTTTCGCATGTACGCCTACAAGATCAAACGGTGTCCTCGGACTCGCAGCCACGACTGGACGGAGTGTCCATACGCACACCGCGGCGAGAAAGCCACTCGCCGTGACCCTCGCCGTTACAATTACTGCGCCGTCGCATGCCCGGCTTTCCGAAATGGCGCATGCCACCGTGGGGACACATGCGAATTTGCACACGGTGTTTTCGAATACTGGCTCCATCCGGCGCGTTACCGGACACGCGCCTGCAACGCCGGGAACCTGTGCCAGAGAAAAGTGTGTTTCTTTGCACATGCGCCGGAGCAGCTCCGGCAGTCTGAGGGAAAGCACAGGTGTCGGTACGCATATAGGCCAGTAAGGACAACGACGGCGAGAGCAGGAAACGGAGATGGTGTTGGGATGAGAGTGGACGGTGAAGATTACGAGACGTGGCGGTCTCCGGAGAAAAGCGGGAAAAGTGATTTAGATATAAACGAGGAGAGAGTGTTGAAGTGTTGGAGTGGGATGAGCATTGTGGATGACCATTATGAGCCGTCCGATTTTGATTTGGATTTGTCGCACATTGATTGGATCTCAGAGTTGGTCGATTAAACTGAGAGCCAAAATAAAAAGAAAGAAAAGATAAATAAAAGTGGAATTTGTTGTAATCCAGTCGTGTCGATGATACAAGACATAAAGATTCAAGTTCGAGAGATCTTGTCATGTAAATGATAAAGTTGATTGTAATGATTACTTGTAATCTCGCAAAAAGAGTAATTGCTTAATTATGTAGCCAGCTACAAGCCCTAGCCGATTTGTTAATTAATTAATAAAATTTCGACTGAAAAAATCTAGTACAATATAGAAAGTCACCAATAAAGCATCATTTTTGTTCGTTTAGTTCTCAACTGCCTCGAACAAACCCTACCACAAATCGTTAGACCACCACTAACAGAAGGTTTTAAAGACAATTTCTATTCACTAAATATATTAAAAAAATCAAAAATAGGAAAAAAATAAGAGAGAGTATAGAAACGGTTCTGAAATAAAAACACTTAGAGCATCTGTAAAAAAAAAAAATTTAATGACGTGGCAAGACTGAAACGCCGAGTCGTATCTCTGCATAGAGACTGTAGAATCCACTCTACGTGGTCAAATGTGATTCATCGTTTTTTTTAATGCAAAAATCAATTTTTTTAAAAAAAAGTTAATAAAATAAATTAAGAGCTTTTGAGCAGTTCTGCGTTATAATGCTTGTAGAGCACCTCCAACCATAAGCCTTTTATTTTGGATCTCTAAAAATTTTTTTTTATCAATATAACTGAAAAATAAAAATATTTTTAAAAAATAAAAAAATTGAACAAATAAAATACTGATACATCATCTAAAAAGATCAGAATCTGTTTCTAAAACTTCTCGTTAAAGAGCCTGACTCTCTCTGTCTTCTCTCTTTGATTATTTTTATTTTTGTTTTTAATTTTTAAAACCTCTCTAGACCTTCCATTAGAAATGGTGTTAGACCGGCGTTCCTTAGGAAAGTATTTAACAAAAAAAATTAAAAAAGGAAGGAAAGAGGAAAGAGAATAGGTACATCTCTTATTTAGAGATTTCCAGATATGTATCTTAACATAGGTTAACTAACTATTGATTTACTTCCTTTTTTTATTTCTAATTTAGTTATATAAATAAATTATATTATTTTTATATACATTAAATACTCAAAAGCATTTTTACACGATGGAAATGTCCTTAAAAACGGTTTTAAAGAAATTTTTACCACATGTAAGTTAATAACTGGTTCATCATTTTAATATTTTAAAAATTAATTATGTAAATAAATAATATTATTATTATATTTGTTAAAGATTTTGAGAGAATATCTAATGGTTAGAAATACTCTTAGACCCTTCCGAAACGAATGCAATTAAGCGTTACCGTGCTTTTACACTTTTTCCAAAAATATTTGTAGTGTTAATCAGTTATTTTCTTATATCAACCATAAGTAAAGCATATTTAATATTAAATAAAGCTTATAAAAAAGTTTTTTTTTCTTTTCCAAGGTCATAAAATATTGAATTAATACACAATTAATTTATCAAGTCTATTTTCAACAATAAAATTAATTTATGATTTATGCTTCGACTAATGTCTTTTACAACAAGACGTATTTACATGGGTTTAGCACCAGCCACAGGTTTAGCTCCAACTTTAAGTTTAGTTTTAGTTTTAGGTTTAACTTCAACCTTAGGTTTAGCTCCAGCCTTAGATTTAGTTTCAGTCTTAAGTTTAGTTTCAGTTAGAGGTTTAGCTTCAGCCTCAGATTTAGCTCCAGTTTTAGGTTTAGCTCCAACATCAGGTTTAGTTTCTGCTTTAGGTTTAGCTCCAGCCTTAGGTTTAGTTCCAGCTTTAAGTTTAGCTTCAGACTCAGGTTTAGCTTCAGCTTTAGGTTTATTTCCAGTCTTGGATTTATCTCCAGATTCAGATTTAGCTCCAACCTTAGGTTTATCTTCAGTATTAGGTTTATCTCCAGCTTTAGGTTTATCTCCAGCTTTAGGTTTCTCTCCAGTCTTAGGTTTATCTCCAGTTTTAGGTTTGTCTCCAGTCTTGGGTTTATCTCCAGCTTTAGGTTTATCTCCAGTCTTGGGTTTGTCTCCAGTCTTGGATTTATCTCCAGCTTTAGGTTTGTCATCAGTTTTAGGTTTATCTCCAGCTTTAGATTTATCTCCAGACTTAAGTTTATCTCCAGTTGTAGGTTTAGCTCCAGCCTTAGATTTAGCTCCAGCTTTAGGTTTAGTTCCAACCTTAGATTTAGCTTCAGCCAGAGATGCACCACCGTCCACAGTCGAGGGTGCATCATCAGTCGAAGGTGCACCATCACCACCAGCTGCAGGTGCACCACCAGCTGGAGATGCATCACCA
This sequence comes from Thlaspi arvense, assembly GCA_911865555.2. Lineage (NCBI taxonomy): Eukaryota > Viridiplantae > Streptophyta > Magnoliopsida > Brassicales > Brassicaceae > Thlaspi > Thlaspi arvense. The sequence continues at coordinate 67,493,162 of OU466862.2, read as the reverse complement.
GAGGGTGCACCACCACCCGTAGCAGCAGGTGCACCATCAGCCGAAGGTGTACCACCAGCCACGGGTGTAAGGGTACTACCAGCCAAAGGTGCACCACCAGTCGCGGGAGCACCAGCTGCAGGGGCACCATCAGCCAGAGGTGCACTACCAATAGGAGATGCACCACTACCACCTGCAGCTGCTGGTGCACTATCAGTCGGGGGTGCACCATCAGTCGAAGGCGCACCACTAGCCGCGGGAGCACCACCAGCTGGAGGTGGACTATTGCCTGCAGCCATAGGTGCACTATCAGTTGGAAGGGCACCATCACCAGCCACAGGGGCACCACTAACTGGGGGTGTATCACCAGGCGGGGGTGCACCACCGTCTGCCGCTGCAGGTGCACCATCAATCGAGGGTGTACTACCAGCTGCAGGTGCACCACCACTTACAGATGCACCTCCACCTTTAGGTATAATTTTAAACTAAGGTTGGTTTTTAAACCCTTCTGGAATTGTTGCGGAAAAGGATTTTCCATCCCAAGACCATGTAAAACCACCAGCCGCACCATTACTTATGGGTATATTTTTGAACAAGGGTTGATTTTGTAACCATTCTGGAATTGTTCCTGAAAAGGATTTTCCATCCCAAGACCATGAAAACCCACCTCCTGAAAGCTTAAACAGTTTTAACGGAGTTGCTGCTGATGAAGTTCCTTTCCCAGTCCTATCACATTGACAGTTCTTCAAACGATGTTTCAAGAAAAAAAATGAAAAAAAATCGTGAAAGAATGCAGCTAATTAGGTAGCATGTAAGGTTCGTATATGCAAAAGAGAGAAATATAATTAAGTCAAAATTTCCGAAACGTTTTAGAAAAGGATACGTGAGGAGCTGATCGATCCCAAAATTGAGAAATCAAAATCGTTACGATCACTTTAAATGTGCCTTCTAAATATTAATTTAATCTGACATCCAAAAGGACCAAAACCTAGGCAACAAGGTTACTATATGTACATGCATGCGCGCGTATGTGAATAAATATATAAGCAAAAATCTCGAGTGGTTTCAATATGTATATATATATATAGTATTCTTTTTAATATTACTTAATGAGCCCCATGATGATGCCAATGGCGCTCAGTCCGAGGGTGGCACCGGCCGTGAGCCCAGTGGCTAGGAGAGTAGTGGCTAAAGTGGCGGGTACAAGTATTGGACTGAATATGAGGAAAAGCGGTGTGGATACGACTAAAGCCACGGCTGAACCGGCAAGTGTTAGACCGGCGAAGGCTAAGAAGACTACGGAGGTTACGGAAGCAATAACAAGCTTAATAACGTCAAACAATGGGATGAGAAAAGTGAAGAATTTGAGAAAAATGTTAAATTTCGATGACTGAGAAAGAGATTCGTTTTGAAGGAGTTCTTCGCTCATGTTTTGAGATCGGATTGGTTGTAGTTTAGTGATGGATCTTAACGGAGTTGTGTGGTCTATATGCAAAACGATGTGAGTAAAGCCTAAATAGAGATTTACGTTACATTACATAACGTCACGTCACATGATCCCTCTTCTTTTTGTGTGTGTGTCGGTTGTCATGTTTCTTGAGCCTTCTTTTCTTTCTTGTAAAAGCTCAAATATCAAATCTCACGTTGCAACTATTGTTTACAGTTTGGAAGTTGGAACACCCTAAACCAAATTCTTCCAAGATATCCAAAGTGGCCAGTTTGCTTGGTTATTAGGCTCAAGTCTAATGGTAAAGGAAAATGTGAAAAGAGACAAGAGGACTCCGATCCATGGCCACGGACAGTAGCCATTCTCATCACGGATAGCATCTGAAATAGAGGCTTGCGAAGATCGTTGTAGCAGTAATTTCCGAAACAAACATGTTAAATTTAGTTGACACTAAACTTCAAGATATTAAAGTAACCTTATTTACGTCACTTGAGTAGTTTAATATTTAATAATACATGTTGCAATCTTATATATTTTTGTAGCTTTAGTTATGTTTCAAGAGTTTTCATCTTAATTATCAATTTCACACTAACACAATTTGATGATTAGATCGGTAATGCTTTATTTTATTTCTTTCAATTGCACGTTCTAAATATATTCCAAGTTCCAACTAGATTAATAGAAAAAGATGCATATAAATTAGCTTGCAAATTTATAATAAACAGATTCACCATTACATATAAACATAAATCCTTTGCCTTTTTGCTTCTTATAGTTTTCCAATCATAAATATCACCTTGAATTAATGGTTTACCTCCACCCATAGGAGAATTTCCCTTATAACTATAAGATACAACATTGCATAAAACGTATTAAAAAGGTTTGTGTTCTTTTAGTTTCCGAGTCATAAGATCTTGAATTAATTAGGGCGACGGGGGTGGACTTCCACCTGCTGAGTCAGCTCCACCCGGAGGTTTGGCTCCACCTGCTGCGTCAGCTCCACCGGCAGGTTCAGCTCCACCCGCAGGTTCACTTCCTCCTCCTCCTGCTGAACCTCCTCCACCGGCGGGCTTACCTTGCATATACTTTTTGAGCAATGATATGATTTTTTTGATCAATGTTTTCCAATCGAAAGACCCTCCACCTGGCATGCCTCCACCTCCTCCAGCTTTACCAGCTGCAATTCTTTTTTTTAATGCCGCAGTCAATTGTTTTCCTCCCGCACCTGAACCCCTTTTCGTTGGCATTTTGGCCGCCAACGAAGTTCCTGTCACAGTCCTATCACACACCATACAAGTGTAGTGAGGCGTTAATTATATAACAGAAACTTTGTTTATATGTGAATAATAATATAAGCAAAAAATTGGAGTGATTTCAATAGAAATTGTTTAAGTTTACCTAATGAGCCCCATGATGAGGCCAATGGCGCTCAGTCCGAGGGTTGCACCGGCCGTGAGCCCAGTGGCTAGGAGAGTAGTGGCTATAGTGGCGGGTACGAGAATCGGACTGAATATGAGGAAAAGCGGTGTGGATACGACTAACGCCACGGCTGAACCGGCAAGTGTTAGACCGGCGAAGGCTAGGAAGACTACGGAGGTCACGGAAGCAATCACAAGCTTAATGACGTCCAACAATGGGATGAGAAAAGAGAACATTCTGAGAAAAATGCTATACTTCGATGACTGAGACTGAGATGAATTTTGAACGAGTTCTTCGCTCATATTTTGAGATGGGGATGGTTGTGGTTTAGTGGTGGATTCTATGGAGTTGTGTGGTCTACATGCAAAACGATGGGAGTAAATACTAAATAGAGATCTACGTTACATTACGTCACGTCACATTCCCTTTTTCGTGTATATGTGTCGGTTGTCATGTTTTTTGAGCCTTGTTTTCTTTCTTGTAAGAGCTCAAACATCAACACTCATGTGGCAACTAATGTTTACGGTTGGAACACCCTAAACCAAATGCTTCGAAGATATCCAAGGTGGCGATTCTTTGTGAAAGAAAGTATGGTAAAAGCCAGTTTGCTTTTTGAAGAATTGCTTGATTAGGCTCGATGAAGTCTTGCATTCTGCTGTTTCATATCAATCAAAGGGGTCTAGTGGTAAACGAAAATGTGAAAAGAGACAAGAGGATTCCAATCCACGCCCACGGTAATAAGAGGCTTGCGAAGATATACCAGTATATAATTTGTGGAGCAAGCATGTTAAATTTACTTGATATACCAGTATATATATAATTTCAGGATATTTAATATTAACCTTATTCACGTCATCTGAATAGTGTAATATTAATACATATTTTTTTTTTGAACATTATATTTATACATATGTTGCAAATTGTCCTTATATATCTTGGTAGCTTTAGTTATGTTTCAAGAGTTTATTTTATCAAAACTCACCCGAAGACAATTTTATTAAATTAAATTAATTAATAGTCAGCGAAAAGATAGTTCAAAAATGAAAAGAAAAATATTGGCATGGTCTTTGGTAAGCCTTAAATGAACAATAACTTTTTTTAAACCTTACTTAACAATAACTTTTATTAGATATCAATTTCAACAAAAAAAAAAATTATTAGATATATATTCTAGCGGTATCTATTTCGGAAACTATTCTTACAAAATTAACAACGCATGCATGGCTCTTAAAAAGCAAAAAAGAACTAGCACGTGACCACCTCAAATGGTAACTTTTAATCTGCTGATTCCGGTGCTACTGAAAGATATGTTTTTAGATATCACACTTGAAATATTCTTCGTAATCAATTAGTATATGTTTTTTTTTTTTTTCACATATCGAAATCTCTGAATCCGCATCATTAGTAAAACTCGAAAGCCTTTTCATCCATTTTGCAACCATCTTAAAAGGCTACAAATCTGTCATAAGTTTATCCATACCACATAATTTCAACCATATCTCAGTTATTTTTGAAGCCAACAAGATTAAGTCTCATTTCTTTTGAGCAGCTGCCTCAACTTGTTCATAAATACTTTCAATTAAATTTTATTCTTGTTATCTGTTATAATATCATTAGTTCTTTATAAATTAGATCACAGAAATAACTTTTGTCTGCTCGCAGCCGCGCAACATGAAATTTATCGACAAATGTTTTTTTTTTTTTTTTTTTTTATGAAATTTAACATTCAATTCAAACAAAATAACAGAATCAAACTCTACTACAAATCGCTAAATCATTTCAAGAAGAATGGAATTAAGTGTTACCATATTATAATACTAACTTTTCTTTTGATATAAATATTGTATCATAAAATACTGTAGTCTTTCGTTTAATCGTAATAAGCACACATTCAACATTACAGATAGACATAAATCTTTATAAGAAGCCTTTCTGGTTTCTTATAGTTTTTCAATCATAAAATTCACCTTGGATTAGTACACAATATATATTAAATGTTTCAAACAGCTCCACCATTAATGTTTTCTTTCACCCCTCCATGAATTTACCGTCCACCTCCAGGCATACCGCCACTTCCGTGCTTACCGCCACCTCCGAGCATACCGCTACCTCCACTTCCACCTCTGGGTGAACCTCCACTCATGGGTGAACTTCCACCATCGGGTGAACTTCCATCCATTGGTGAACCTCCACTTCCGTGTTTACCGCCACCTCCTCCACCTCTTGGTGAACCTCCACTCATGGGTGAACTTCCACCATCGGGTGAACTTCCGTCCATGGATGAACCTACACCTCCTGGTTTACTTTCTCCACCCATATGTGAACCTCGACTTCCGGATTTACCTTTACCCCGAGATTTCTTACCTATACCTCCACGTTTACCTTCACCTGATGAGTCTCCACCCATTGATGAACCTTCATCTCCAGATTTACCTTTACTCTTGCGTTTACCAAATCTACCACCACCCTCGTGTTTGTTTTCATCCATGGATGAACCTCCATCTCCTCCAGATTTACCTTTACTCCTGCGTTTACCTGCTCTACCACCACCCTCGTGTTTTTTTTCATCCATGGATGAACCTCCATCTCCTCCAGATTTACCTTTACCTCTAGATTTATCTTTACCCCCGCGTTTCTTTCCACCGAAACCACCCTTCGGTTTGCCACTACCCTCGTGTTTACCTTCACCTCCGTGTTCACCTTCGCCCATGGATGAACCTCCACGTTTGCCTCCACCTTTCTTTTTGTCTCCAAACCCTGAAAGCTTATCCCTAATAAATGTTGGTAGTTCGAACAGAGAGAGGGATGGTGGAGCTCCTCCAGATGCTGGAGATGCCGGGGCCGACGAAGCTCCTTCTCCTCCAGATGGTGGAGATCCTCCTCCAGATGGTGGAGCTCCTCCTCCAGATGGCTGAGCTCCTCCTCCAGTTGGTGGAGCTCCTTTCGGAGGTGGATTATCCTTCGGCTTTACTCCCATCCTATGCCTACACCACACACAAAAATGTGTATCTAAGCGTTAGACATTAATTAGTTAAGAAAATAAGTTTGTACAGTATTCTTATCAATTACATTTGCAGTTTTTTTTTGTAAAATATGGAAAACGGGTTGTGATGGGAAAAACAATTAGTAAGTTCAATATAATTTCTTCGACAAATAATAACAAATGAGGTATCACTCACTTGATTCGAAATAAATAAATGATATGCCGTAGAACGTTAGAAAGAGAGAATAGAAAGAAAAATAGGAGAAATAAACAAGTTGTGTTTTTAGAAAGGACTTTTAGTTTTATAAACGGAGGATTTCTCGGGATTTCGGACCCAAGCAGCAGGTTATGTGAATAATAATATATAAGCATAAATCTCGAGTGAATGCAATATAATTAGTTTGTTTAAATTTACTTAAGGAGCCACATTATGAGACCCAGGGCCGTCACTCCAAGGGTGGCACCAGCGCCGACCCCACTGGCTAGGAGAGTAGTGGCTATAGTGGCGGGTACGAGAATCGGACTGAATATGAGGAAAAGCGGTGTGGACACGGCAAATGCCACGGCTGTACCGGTGAGTGTTATACCAGCGAAGCCTAAGAAGACTACGGAGGCAACGGAAGCTGCAACCACCTTAACAACCTCCAACAATGGGATGAGAAAAGGGAACGTATTGAGAACAGAAAACATCCTTCCCTCTCTCTGTGACTGAGGCTGAACTGCTTCGTTTTGAAATTCCTCGCTCATATATTCTGATCGGAGGGTTGTGGTTTGGTGATGGGAAGAGAGAGGGCTTTATGAAGGATTTGTGTGGTCTACTACGTGCACGCTACACATGCGCAAGCTCCATGCAAAACGATTGGAGTAAACGGAGATTTACGTCACGTCACATTTGCTTCTTCTTCTTTCTTTTTGTCATGTTTTTGGGACCTTCTTTTCTTTCTTGTAAAATCTTAACTGTTTTCTTTAATTCCATTGCTTTATATGAGATATTAAAGCGTGACAAAATGTTAATTTTTTTATATATATATAAAAGGCTAAAAGGTTAATTTTTTTATAAGAAATATGAAACTACTGAGTTAAATGAGTAAATTTAATTACTTTATTAATGAAATATTGTTGGTGTAGCAGATAAAATCAATATGCTAGGCCTTACAATTATCAGTCGTTCATAATTTAGAAACTCGCAAATTTTTTGTTGTCGTTGATGCTCATATTTATAACAATAATGAAATTTACACAGGTTATTGTTTAAAAGGATCGAAGAAGAATGTCAAGTCGAGTCACGTGCGCAGGCCGTGAGATTCAGTTACGTATAGAGGGTAGGTTAAATCTTAATTAACCAGAGTTTGTTCACTAAATGGGAGATAATATTGGCTTTTTTTTTTTTTGCTAAACTATAATATTGGTTTTTTAAATTTGAAGGTTGTCAAGAACAAAAGAGATGCAAAGATCAAAATGCAAGTTATGCTATAATAGTGTGTTCTAAGCGAAGTACCACGAAAGCGCGCGAATTTTTTTTTTTAATTAGATAAGACAAGGTTTGTTTAAGCATAACTGCAATATTGATTAGACACAATTACCATAGACTAACAAAAAAAAAACAAGTAATAAGGGAATATATAACTTGTCGCAGCTAAAAGAAGACGACTATATACAATGTTAATGTCTTTTTTTGCTAAACCATAGACGACATTTTAAAGTTTATCTTAAATGAGTACAATGTTAATGTCTTTTTTTTTACCCCGAATTAAATTCATTAAACGGCAATATTTATCCGCTATTAAATTATTAACTCTAGCGAGAGAAAAATAGTATGTCAAACTACTCTTGAAATCTCCAATTCCCTTGGACAACGGTTTATAAGAAGGTCCGTCCAGATAATCTCTACCGATAGGCACGTCACTAAGCCATCGCAATCCGTAATGAAGAAAGATCAGTCTTTTAAGGCCCAAACGCAACGGCCCAATTCAAACACTTCAGCTTTTGTGGCAAGAGCCGAAGTTTGCCGTGGCATGACCACTGTGAGAAGAGCAAATTGCTAATATCTCATACTAGAAAGAGTGACGTTCGAGGGAAAATGTCGATGAAAAATGCAGGAAGAAATTTGGTTATTGGAAGTCGATCGTACATAAAATTAGTATCGGGTTCATTAAAAAAAAAAAAAAAGTCTTACCTAGGTTTGAATTTTAAAAAGGGTAATGGTAGAACAACAATGTCAATGTCGAAAGATTCAATGTTTCACATAGGAATATACCGATATTTTGGTTAACTGGGACCAAAAATAATAGTATATGATAATGATATCACATCATCTAATAAATTTACAATGAAAACTTCGTGCACTGTTTTGACGTATCTTGTAACATGTTATACATTGCATGTAGTTTCTTCTGTACGTAATTTGCAATTACTAATTACTAAATAAAGGATGGATAAATTAGGTCTAATTTATGGAATCCAATAATTTATATCATGTTGCTCCATTCAGCCCTACCAGGAGAAAAACGCCGGCGGTTTCTTCTCTTTCTTCTTCCCGGCTGGTTTATCTGCTGGTTTATCTGTTGGTTTGTCTGTTGGTCCTCCACCTGGTTTATCTGTTGGCGCTCCACCTGCTGGTTTATCTGTTGGTGCTTCACCTGCTGGTTTATCTGTTGGTTTATCTGTTGGTGATCCACCTGGTTTATCTGTTGGTGCTCCCCCTGCTGGTTTATCTGTTGGTGATGCACCTGCTGGTTTATCAGCTGGTCCTCCAGCCGGCTTATCTGTTGGTCCTCCGGCTGTTGGCCCTCCAGCTGGTTTTTCAGCTGGCTTCGCTGCTGGTTTAGCTGCTCCGGTTGGTGGAGATCCTGCCGGAGGTGGATTATTCTTCGGTTTTACTCCCATTCTATGCCTACATCACACACACACACACAAGTGTGTATATATGTCCAACTATATATTTGAAAACTTGTTTGTACCACATTTTAATTATTACGTTTCACGATTTTTAAATGATGATTGCTAATATAAAACTACAAATATTGGCTGAGATTTAAAACTTGACGTAGGAGTTGAGTTTTACAATATGTTTAAGTTTATTTTGGAAACGAAAAGCTAAACTATCAAAACGCTATATGTTGATGTATGAGGGAGAAAAGAGATATGTTGATTAAATAAATAGACGTTTATGATGAGACATGTACATGTCTAACACCACGTTTAAATATAAATAGACGTATATATATATCATGTTCATGTGCACGTAGGTTATTATTAATATATCAGCATAAATTTAAAGTGGTTTAAAATAGTTTTTCTTTAAATATAAAATATATAGGTTTTCTTTAAGCATATATTAACAAAAACAGTATGGTTAAATTTTACTTAAGGAGCCATATGATGAGACCAATCGCCGTCACTCCGAAGAAGCCACTGGCCGAGATATTGGTGACTAGGAGAGTGGTAGCTATAGTTGCTGGTACGAGAACCGGACTAAATATAACAAAAATCGGTGTGGCTGCGATTAATGCCACGACTGTGCCGGCGAGGGTTAAACCAGCCAACGCGAGCAAGACTGCAGATGCAACGGCAGTAATAACCAGTTGAAAAACCTGAAAAATTGGGATGAGACAAGAGAGCATTTTGGGATGAATGTTTAGGTTTCAACAGCTGAGATTTGGTTTGAAGGGATATTATATTTTTGTTATAGTTTTGAAGGAGTGCTTGGCTCCAACTTTGTGATGATCGGATGGTTGTGTAACTTGTGTTTTAGTGATGACCGGAAGAGAGAGAGAGAGTTTTTATGAAGGAATGTCTAGATTTACGTGCACGGTATGGTACACCTTCATGCTCCCATGCAACATTATGTGCGTAAATAGAGATTTACGTTACGCCACGCCACATTTGCTTCTCCTTATTTGTGTGGGGTTTGTCATGTATCTTGGGCTTTTTGTACTCTTTCAGTCTTTCTTGTAAGAAATTGAGATGTTTTGCAAACTCAAGCCTTAAATCAAGAACCACAGACCACAGTCGTCATCATTCGCGAGATTATGTGAGAATAGACTTCGTAATATATCGCAATCGAGATCTATCTCCTCTACAAATTCGATCAATTTACCCTTTTTCTATTGCTAAAACACTTCACACATTTGGCTCAAGGACTTTGAAACAACTCAAACCTAGGGATACTTTATCATAAATATATGTTCACAAAATTTTACATATAATGTATCACTCTTCTAAACACTCATCTATAGTTCTTGCATATATTTTATACTTAGATCGAAAGGTACGTACAATTACTCATATGTAAAGTTTGAATTTGAATACAGAATTAACGATTAAACAAAAAAGAAATTAACGCAAACTCTTTATTTACATTGCTTTTTGAAATGATAAAGCGTCACGAAAGGCTTTTTTATTAGCCATATGCAATTTCCATGGCTACAATATTAAGTTGTTGCTTTTTAACTCACAAAAAAGAAGATTAAGTTGTTGCTTAATTTTGATTTATATTACATGATGGGATCGAAGGTTTACGTTGTTTTTTATTGGTGGATCCGATGAAATCAATATGTTAGGTGTTCGAACAGCTACAGACTATGCTTTTCATGTGGAACCAGTTAGGTGTTAATTGTTAAAAAGTATCTCAATTTCCGACGTATAATCCCTAACGGCTACGAAACATGATGGAACCACCTAACTAACAAGATATATATGCCACACAATTGAAAATAAATCTGATTTGTTTTGCAGTTAAAATAATATTACAGACTTTTAATCAGACTCTACTTTACTTTAATTAATGTAATTACCATTATAATCAGAATGTATTGCAAATATTTCAGAAATCGGCTAGGTTTATATTTTCAAAGAATAATGGTAGAAAAAAATACTTCAAAGTCGCATTATTGAATAATATAACTTCCAAATAATCATATTTGGTAATCTCAATGATATCACTACAATTTTTAGAATACAACACAAATGATTACATTAACTACAATGTCGTAACAGTATCTATAGAATGATATTTGAAACATTTAGTTTTCATCCGCGCGTAATGAGTATTTTACTGAAGAAAGGATGAATAAATTGTAGTTTTATTTAAGGAACCTAAGTATCATCCTCCATATATTATCCCATATTACGAAAGGCCTACGCTGTTTTCCCCCCAGAATCCGCTGGCTTAGACGCCGGAGCCGCCGGGCTCAATCCCGGAATTTTTGGCGGTGCCTTCCCCGTATATTGCCTGCACACAGTTATATATTAAAAATGAGAAACTATGTTCAGAAACTATATATGATATAGCGGAAACAGCCTCCTGAACACTCGATTAGCGTCTACTGTGTTTCAGCATAGTTCATCTTGGAGTGTTTCATATAGTTTGTTAGGTACTTATATGTAAATAAGTTTCCATGTAGATGCATATGCCTAAGGCTTCACTGAATATAGACCACATTTCGAGTGGCTTTCAATAAAAGGTTTTGTTTAATTTACTTGTAGAGCCACCATAAGATGCTAAGAGCCGTGGCACCAAAGGATCCGGTGGCCGTAAAACCCGTAGCTAGCAAAGCGGTGGCTACAGTTGCTGGCACAAGAATCGGACTGAATATGATAAAAAGCGGTGTGCTTACGGCTAATCCCACGGCTGAGCCGCCAAGGGTTATACCGGCGACTACCAAGAGAGATAATGCAGCCCCGGCGGTGAAAACCGCCTGAATAATCTCAAACATTTGGGGTGAAATGTCAAAGGCTCAGATTTGTGATTGAATTGGTTGTGGTTTTGTGTTGGGAGGAGAGGTGGCTTTTATGAAGGAGTTTTGGAAGTCTACGTGAACGGTACGGTATACATTTATTCTTCCATGCAAAACGAAGTGAGTACTAAATGGAGATCTACGTTACGTCACGCCACATTTGTTTTTGTTTTGTTCTCTTTACTTTTGTGAGTGTTATGATCATGTTTATTTGGCCCTTTTCCTTGTTTTCTTTTCTTGCTTTCATGTCCTTAATTAAAATAAACATATACAATCGTGGTTTAATGTTTGAATGATTTATTTTATGGTTCGAAGACTAAGTATTGTCCTTATTGTTGACCATAAATATCATAGGCACCGTAAATAATCATAATTAAAAAAAGCACCGTAAATATAGGTCCCACAAATTAGTATGGATTTTGGTTCACGATCTTTGGTTCATTCAAAAAAAAAAAAAAAAAAAAATCTGTCTAACATCTACGAACCATCATGGAACCAGTTAACGAGAGGGAGGAGATATATGCTAAACATTAAAATAATGTCATATTATTTTACATTTTATAGAAAAACTCAAATTTATTTATGTTACCATTGTACTTTCAGATTATATAGCATGGAAACATTGCAGAATTCAGTTGTTGCAAAGAAACTTGTAGGTTTATAGTTTAAAAAGATAATGGTAGGAATAACATTAGTGTCTCAATGATTTCACTTCTTCGTCGTTTATAACATAAATATAACTCGCAATCCAGTCGCATGATCTATGGTAATCTCAATGATTTCACTTCATTTTGAAACTATACAACATGCACAAACGAGTACATTTATCATCATTTCGTAAAACGACATACATCAATAGAATGATATTTAAAACATTTAGTTTCACCCGCGCGTAATTAGTCTTTTTTTTTACTAAGAGAGGATGGATACATTTTGGCTTTATTTAAGTTCCTCCATATATCATCCCGTATTGCGAAAGGAGGCCTAGTCGTCCTTTTTCCCACCCGCCGCTGGATTACTCGGGGTCAACCCCGGAATTTTTGGCGGGTCCTTCCCCGTATAACGCCTGCACACAATTATATATTATTAATCGGAAATTTAATATTTTAAGTTCAGAAACTCTAGCCACGAACTAGGCCGGAACGTACGAGACACTTCTCATTACCAATACAAAAAATAAGCATGTAAACTTCTATTTCTCAACACTAAATTTTCAAACTATATGATCCACAATATCATATCCTATCCTTGTAATTTTATTACTTGCATATAGAAAGTAATTTTTATCAATAAATTCAAAAACGTAATATAGCGAAACAGCCTCCTGAACACTCGATTAACGCCTAGTTTTAGTTTTATAGAATTGTTAATCATGGAGTGTTTCCATCAACATATATAGCGTTTGTTAATTAATTAAAAAGCCACATCAACATGCTGATGTTAATGTTCAAAAAAAAAAAAACATGCTGATGTTTATCATATGCATGTTGATGTTTATAGCTACGAACTATGTATTATATTTATAGCCATACATTTCTACGTAGATGCATATGTTTAACGCCTCATTTGAATATAAAAAGAGCAATTTGCGAATGGTTTGAATTAAAGTTTTGTTTAACTTACTTGAAGAGCCACATGAAGATGGTCATGGCCATGGCACCTAAAGAGCCCGAGGCCGTGAAACCCGTAGCTAGCAAAGTGGTGGCTATAGTTGCTGGCACGATAATCGGACTGAATATGACAAAAAGCGGTGTGCTTAGGACAAATGCCACGGCTGAGCCGCCTAGTGTTATACCGGCGAATACTAAGAGAGCTACTGCAGCCCCGGCAGTGAAAACCGCCTGAATAATCTCAAACATTTTGTGTTTAGTTGTTAAAATCACAACGGTTGAGAGTTGTGATTGAATGGTTGTGGTTGGTGGTGGAAGAGAAGGTCGTTTTATGAAGGAGTGTGTGCAAGTCTACGTGCACGGTACGGTACATTCATGCTTCCATGCAAAACGGTGTGAGTGCTAAATTGAGTTCTACGTTACGTCACGCTACATTTTGTGTGTGTGTGTGTTATATGAATTATGATCATGTTTTTTTGCTTGTTTTCTTTTCCAATAACTAACTATCTATCAAAAATTGGTTCACTCGGCGCGACTGCTGGCTTTAGCTACCGGTTTAGGTGCTGGATTAACCGCCGGTTTAGATGGTGATTAAGCTGCTGGCTTAACGGCGGTCTAGGTGCTGATTTAGCTATCGGCTTAGCATTCTATATTTTGCTTGTGTTGTATATTTACATATCTTTATCCGTTTCTCCGGGGTGCCTGATAAGACGGGCTCCTGAAATTGTCGTATCACCAAGCAATTTTGTGGGTTTTTAACGACCATATATGTTTTTTTTAACAAAGAACGAGACTGTGTATGTTGATGCATATTATAAACGTATACAACCATCAACCATGCGTTTGAATAAGCAGATATAGATTCCCAACGGTACACGTAAACGCAATAGTAACAAATGGGATAATATTATATAATGATGTGTATACGTCCCTGACTCCCTTCTAATCTGTTTAAAAATAGGATGCAGTCACATTTTTTTTTTATAACGTCACATATCATCAAATGGGATCTCATCATCAAATGTATTCGTTAAATAATCCCTCTATTCTTCCTCGATTGACTTCTTGTAAAACAAGAGTGGGTCATTTTGGTTTCCTAATTGTCAAGAAAGACGTTGTTTTAAATTGGGCCAATTTTAAATGTAACATGTAATGGTTCCCTGCGGCCGATATATTTATCTCATTTGTAAAAACCAGAACTTCAATGTTGCAAGAACTTCAATGATATAGTTGATGCTTTGGTTAAATTAACTTGCTTTGTAAAAACTCAAAATATTCATGTAAGGTTAATATATATCACTTTGTTTCTAACATGCTATACAATAAAAGTGTGTACATTTGTTTTCATTTTTTACCACGACATACATTAATAGAATGATATTTAAAAATTCTAGTTCCATCCATCCCCACGAAATAATTAATATTGATAAAAATAAAATAAAAGTAGGATTAATTAGTAATTTGTTGAATTTCGATAACTTTATATCAAATTTTCCATATCATGCCTTGCCGATGTCCAGGGGATCTTTTCATCAACTCGGTGGGGCTGCTGGCTTAGCTGCCGGTTTGGCTGCCGGTTTGGCTCCTCCTGCGCCCGCCGCTGGGGCACCTCCTCCAGCAGCCGGCGTCAACCCCGGGATTTTTGGCATATCCTTACCCGTCAATTGCCTATACACAATTGAATACGTCTGGTTATAAAAATAAATCATGGTATTATTGTACTATTAATAATTAATTACGGCTCAAAACTGTTCACCACCATGCATATAAACGTATACAACCATGCTCCATGCATCTAAAGTTCCCAATGGTAAATACAAGAGTAATAAATGGAATTTGGTCTCATAATTTATAGAATAAATGCTGAGATTCAAGGGGAATATCGATGAAGATTTATATAATCTTTTGATCTCCTTGTGAATGTACTTTCTTTAACACTCTCTTATCTAAAAACATAACGACACCCGTAATTCAGGAATATGTAACGTCCCCTAACATATTTAGAAATAGGATGCAGCCACAAATCATCAATTTATGCGTTAGTTAATCCGTTCATTCTCCCACCTAATATAAACTTTAAATTTGTAGACATTTAGTAAAATCTTCTATTAGTGTCTAACGAATTGTCTAAAATATTTTGAGCGCATGTATAATAACAATATAAAAAAAAATAGTTAGTGTTATTACTTGTAGATCCACATGATAATGGTGAGAGCCGTCACACCGGAGCCACCGGAGGCCGCTAAACCCGTAGCTAGCAAAGTAGTTGTAATACCCGCTGGTACGAGAACCGGACTGAAGACGAGGAATAGCGGCATGGTGGCGATAAATGCCACGGCCGTGCCAGCGAGGGATAGACCGGCGAGCAACAAGAGGAATATTGCGGCTTGGGTGGCCAAAAACGCCGTTAAAATACTCTTCATTGTCGGCTTTGGAGGTCGTGTCTCAGGTTTTTTTTTCTTCCCGAACAGCGCCATTTTCAATATTTTGAATGGCAAGAGGAGAGGGTTCATGCTTGCTTGTTTGATCCGATGGTTGGGGATTTATGAAGAAGAGGGGATCCCTATGAAAAGAGAGAGTGGTGTGGTCTACGTGCACGGCACGTGCTTATATCCCCATGCGAAACGATGCGAGTGAAAGTTGAGCTCTACGTCACGTCAATGCCTTTTCTTTTCTTTTCTTCTTTTTGTTGGGTTGTCACATTTTTTGGGCCTCTTTTCTTCGCTTTCTTATGAATTAAGAGTCATTTTGGGTTTGTTTTCGTGTTTGGTTTAGCCATTCATGTTTGATTTGGTTTTCGACTTTTAGTAAAAGTGTATCTAAATTTTCTTCTTCCCATTCTAACAATATAAATTTAGCCGTTGAAATTCGCTTTGGCCATCAAAAGACTGATCAGAATGTACTTCTCAAGTTCTCCTCATAATTAATCAATATAGTAGTGACTTCTCTTATATAAACCCCATTTCCCGAAATTTCACTTTGTTACATAGTTCGTCGATTCATGGATCTCGTATTATTCTGAGTTAGTCTTTGTATCTCTCTTCCAAATACTTCATATTTCATCTCATCAAAAAACAAATTGCTTCTATATTTGTTTTGAAATCTGTTTTTATGCGATATTCTTATGTCTGAATGGGATATTCTAGATTCTTATCCGTTTCTTTTTTTTGATGAACATAGTTTTTTTTTTATATATGCTCCAATTATATTATACGAAGAAATATATAGACTTTAATTAAAGAGGAGATGTGATTTGTCTTAGTCATTACTAATTCGACTCTTGCTATAATAATGAAACTAGAGGTCCTCCTTCAAGGTAAAAAAAAAATATCAACCCCCAAGGTCATAAAGATTTTCTACCTCGACTAAATTAGTTTACATCAGATCAATTTTCTTCTCTTTTGATTCATAAAAGTTTATTGGTTAACATAGAAAAAATAAGGCAAGTCTCTTCATGGCATTGGTGATATAACTCATAGGTTCAGATTTTCAGTACGTAGGTACTAAATACTATGACTGTGTAAGGTGCAAGTATCAAATAGTCACCTCCACTATTCATACTTTTTGCGGAATAAATTTGGACGTTGAAATAGGTCAGTCTCTTAATAGCCTGTTGATATTTTATCGAGTTTGTATTATTGTATATGACAAATGACTTTACCCATATAACTATTAAATGATGCGGTTCGAATTTCACACATTTCGACTAAAAGTATAATAAGTGACAAATGGGGAAGAAACAATAAACGTTATCTGTTGAGCAAACCAAAATTCACGGAAAACCATGATTGAGAAGTTATAGGCAGTCATGGTTTAGGCTAAGCGGATTATGACATCAGGAGACGATGCTAAATCTTTTTTGTATTTTTGTTATAATATATGTTTTTTTGTCTTCGGAAGACATGTAATATTAATTAATAATATTTTACTTTTTTAAATACGTTTAGCTGTATTTTCATAAACCACCACAAAATTAATAGAAACGCGATATTTGTCTAGACTGGGTAATCAATAATCATTATTCAATTATGAAAATGCAAATAATTAACATACCAATGACAACAACAAAAAAACATATCAATGACAACCAACAATAGTGGAAGATGGCGCGCACCATTATATTTAAAGTATCAAAATACGCAAATAGGACATCCAAATCATTCATATTAATATATGTTCATAATCATATTATCATCTCTTTATAAAAAAAGAGGGTAGATTAGGTTTAATTTTTGTGGAGCCCTCGAAATTAATAAAAATATCCAATAATCAAGTTGCTTCAAATCATCTTCCACCAGGAGTGAGGCCTACCAGGAAAACAACTTGATTGAGCTGTCTTTCCTCTTTTAAAATTTATCCTTTATATGAAGCTTTTTATAATACAGAATCTACTGTTTTTTTTTTCGAAATGTTAGATTCAATTTCATTCAGGTAAAATAGTAAATGATTGGTTGCAATCAAATTTTGATTCTTTTTACTGGATTTTTGTTTGACATCTAGCTCTTTACTTTACAAAGAATTTTGAAATGGATTAGTTTATTTATTTGTTTATTTTTGTCATTAATTCTGCATCATGGCAGAATGATGACTATATAAAAAGGTGAGTCAACAAATTTACGTGACTTGGTGAAAAAACAAAATATACGAAAATTAAAATCGTAAAGATATTTCGTCATTACGCCACAATACCAATAATTCTAAAAAAATATAATAGAAACAAACAAAATAATGTGATGTTAGGAAACAAGAAACCAAAATAACAATAATGTGATATATGTATATATGCAGTGCCGTTGAGAATCAAGTGTTTTTTAAGCAGTCACCATCAGAGAGGTAAAAGACAAGATAAGCACAAATGAGAAGATTCATCCTTAGAACCAAAATGTAAAAAAAAAGAGTATAGGTTGATTACAGTTTTTCATGTGAAGTGTCACGTCACGCAACAACTTGATGAAGGTCCTTACAAAAAGTTCGACGTTGTCTTCATAAATTGTATTTTTTAATTGATAAGACTTATTGTGACCCATCCGTAAAACCACTAATAAGAGAGCGACAAAACCATAAGAGCTTATAGTCCCTACTGTAATCAACCATGGCTGCCAAAACTTTGTGATTACCTTCTTGTCTCCTATTCTTTTCCCTTTTAAATATCGGAAGCAAAAGATCAAAGCTTTTGCCCAAACATCACTTGCAAACTCTCTCTCTTTCTCTTTTTTTCTCTATCTCTCTCTCGTCTACGTCTTGTCTGGGGAAAAAGATGACGACTTTTGAGGAAAGCTCTGATTTGGATGCTATACAGAAGCATCTCTTTGAAGACTTTATGGTTTCTGATGGTTTCATGGGAGATTTTGACTTTGATGCTTCTTTCGTCTCAGGACTCTGGTGTGTAGAACCTGTGATGAATCAAGTTCCTAAACAAGAACCTGATTCACCGGTTCTTGATCCGGATTCGTTCGTCAGAGAGCTCTTACAAGTGGAAGTCGAATCATCTACATCAACGGGAATCTCAGAGCTGAATTCATCATCACCACGTGAGACTGACCAGATTGTCTCTACCGCGAAAAAAGCAAAGAGGTTCGAGGAAGAAGAAGAACCGAGGCATTACCGAGGAGTGAGACGAAGGCCGTGGGGAAAATTTGCAGCAGAGATTCGGGATCCGGCAAAGAAAGGATCCAGGATCTGGTTAGGAACGTTTGAGAGTGATGTTGATGCTGCAAGAGCCTATGACTGTGCAGCTTTCAAGCTCAGGGGAAGAAAAGCCGTCCTCAACTTTCCTCTCGACGCCGGTAAATATGAAGCTCCGGCGAACTCAGGACGGAAAAGGAAGAGAAATGATGTTCCGGAGGAGCTACAAAGAAGTCAGAGCAATTCATCATCCTCGTCGTCAAGTGATGGAGAAACGACCTTGTGAATGATGGC
Source organism: Thlaspi arvense (assembly GCA_911865555.2). Classification (NCBI taxonomy): domain Eukaryota; kingdom Viridiplantae; phylum Streptophyta; class Magnoliopsida; order Brassicales; family Brassicaceae; genus Thlaspi; species Thlaspi arvense. The sequence continues at coordinate 67,474,067 of OU466862.2, read as the reverse complement.
CTTTAACAATTAAGAGTGTGAGCAGTTTCGTTGTATAAGTTGTTAATTTGTACAGAGAAAGTGAAGTGTAGGTTAGTGTGCTTAAGGGACTCTTGCAACAAAATTATATAGATGTTCTGTTTCTTCATGTCCAAAACCAAAAGACCCTAAGATTTAGAAATAAGTTCTTGTTTCCAAGAATGTTCTCTTGAGAAATTTGAGTTTCCGATCTTTAAATCCATGATGAGTCAATGGTTTAGAACCAGGACAAACAAATCAATCGCATGTTTAGTAGCTGAAATTAGAAATGAACACAAATATTAGAATTTTTTTTTTTTTAATCATTATTAATTGTAAAGGCACTTGTCAAACCGTTCTGAACAAAATAAAGATCTGAGAAATCCCGTTTTTTTTTTTTGCTTTGAAAATTTTGTTTCAAATGTAAAACGCAAACAAACAAATTTTGCGTTTGAAAAACAACAAAGGTCTCAATTTCCCACATAGAAACTTCACTGAAACCGCTTCAACAAGTGAGTGTACCTAATGTTTACAAGAGGAGAGGAGAAGGGGGAGTGAATCAAGATGAACAAGTTGCATGAGGGACCATTTTTAAGAATGTAGCAGCAGCAAGTGTTTTGTCTCATAGGTTAGGTATAAGTCAACATTCATTGATAAAGAATATGGACCACAAGCTACAGAGTCCAGTGACTTTGTAAGAGAAATGCACAACTTGCAAATGAAACTATTAAACAGGGAAGAGATATTTATCTAAATATCTAATTCTCCTTGTTGACAATTTGGTCTTGAGTATTAATAACAGTGAGAAACCAGGATACCATCTTCAATCTCTTTCTCTGGTTTCCTAGTTTTATTGATATTTTTCTTATGAGAGATAATCATATGTTTTCTTGTTTAAAACCCTTACCAGGTGGATAAGAATCCTAATTACCAAAATGGGAGTATTTTTGAACAAAACGAGATATCTGATATTACCTATATTTAGTCTGGAGAGATTTTCACTTTGTAACTCAAGAAAGCTTTTTATACATTGAAAATAATTAACAATCACTAGTAACAGTCTCTGAAAAAATTAAAAATAAAAAGAAATACATAAGGAATCCTCATTCATCAGAGCTGTAGTCGCTGGACTCAGGCAGAGGCGGGACAGTGGCACAGCAGAAGGCGTCTTTATCTTTGAGAAGGAGACAGCTTCCGTCAATGTTCCATTTGAGGTCGGTTATAGAGAAGCCAGGGAGAGGATTGCATACACAGAAGGCACCCGAGGGAGTCCACATGTAGAGGTGAGAGCTTCCGGTGCATAGGAGGAGTCTGGTGCAGGTTGGGTCCCACACAGCGGCTCGGATAGGTTCCTTCTGTACCAGGATGGCTGCAACCTCGAGGCGTTGCATGTCCCATATCCATAGTGCAGTGGGCATACTGTCGTTTCTTGTGCATACATACTGGCTGTCTTTGCTCCAAGCCAAAAGGCCTAAGAACATTTTGGAAGAGTTTAGCTTTTGGAATTTAAATACAAAAAGACGCAAAGTTCTCCATATCCGATTCCAGTTTCTAATTGAAGAGCTTACCAACTCCTTGTTTTGGGTTAGGCTTGTCAGCGAGAGGTTTCTGGAAAGGCAAAGCCACCGGTAATTCCATGACGTCATACCTGACACTAATATAGCCTTCCGAACCATCTGGACACAGAACCACAAGAAATGATTGAAAAGTGTATTTTTGTAACGATTACAGCCAACAAGAGCGTTACGGAAGATGTCCCAATCAGCAAAGGATGGGTTTGGAACCGTGGTTACCATAATTGCTTGGCATAAAGTTGTCATCCAACGATAACTCAGACATATCGAGCTGCAAGGGTTCATCGATTTCCTAGAAAAAAGAGTAATGAACAATATAGGTCAATACACGCCTGAGTTGACAAACAGCATTTGTCCTGTTGTTAGAAACCTTTTTCTTGATCAAAGAATGGGAAAGGCCCTACCTTGAAAATAGCAGCACAACAGGGCGCACGAACCGTTGATAGGTGTAAAAACTCAGCAAAGGTTTTCCAAGTAAGGTGATTCAGGACCCGTAACATCTGGTCATAGCTACCAATGGCAAGAAACTGACCACATGGAGACCAGGAAACAGTCTTTACACCAAGTCCACATTCATATGCCTGATACTTAAATAGACACCTACCATCTGGAGAATATATTAGAACCTGCCCAAAGATTTATACAAACTTAAGACCGACAAAACCAAACATAACCAATTTCCAATAACAAGATTCAAAAGTAGCGTCAAGATCAAAATGATACGGACCTTATACTCAAGAGGCGAATCCCAGACTACAATAGAACTATCATCAGGTGACCACTCAAGATCAGCCAAGTCCAAGGTGTCAACAGCGAAGCTACCCATAATCTCCCATGATTGACAAGACAAGAGGTTTACGTAGTCCTTGCAATCACGCCGTGTACAGATCGCTGCAAACTTTCCGTCTTGATTGAACGAAACTCCCTTGGAGCCATGCTTTGGCCACTGAACATGAACACACGCCGTGTTCAGGAGGGACCAAACTGTTAACCGCAGCTGAAACTCCGAGGTTGTGAGTATATGGCGGCTGTCTGGGCTCCACCTAGCGTATGAAATACCAGCAGGACCTTCATCAATCTTGCAAGTCCATTCTGGTTGTGTCAATGACCAAGCTTGAATCATCGGCTTTTTGTAGAGGCCACAAAGAATGTACTCAGAGTCAAGGGCCCATTCTATGTAGCTTATCTTATCTAAGCAAGAAAACAATTGCACAACCTGCATTTACAGATACGCTTCACATTCATCACATGTTCATAAGATCCACACACAAACAAAAAAACTTCAACGATCTTATAAACCATCGCTCAGGTTCCAATTTTTAAAATTAATCAGAATCAAGTAGCTTATACCCAGTTCAAATTACGAGATCTAGTTGCATTTGAACATTAGAAGATAAGTTTTTTTTTGTAAGATCCAAAATCTCCTAGCTAAAATTTGCCATTCTGCCTCCGATTTCAAAGCGAAATCAAGGGTTTAAGATCAAATCTAACTAGTAGTTACCTGGAACGAAAAAGTATCTCGGATCACGAGACGATAATCATTGGCGACGGCGACGTAACGAGAGTTTGGGGAGAAACAGCAAGGTCCCGTCTGCTTGTAAGCCTCTGTAAATTCCATATTTTGAGTATCTGTAAAGGGATTTTGCGACAGATTCTCAGGAATGGGAAGAATCAATGCCTACAATCTTCTATAAACTAAGCTCCTCGATTCACACTGACTGCGAGGAGCCATGGATACTGTCGCCGAGATAATTTTTTCAAAATTGAGATGAAAGAGAGATTATCGGGTCGGGTTCATATTGGGTAGGGTGGGTCATGGCCCATGGCTCATGGGTATGGCTTTCAGATTAAAGTGGGCCTCTCTGGCTCATTTACTTCAACCAGTTTGTTGGTGGAATAATAATAATACGCTTATCGATGAATGCCGTTCATATCAATGAAAAAGAATAGTCATTGTATTTGAATTACGTGTTCTCATCATAATTATTATTAAAGTTTGTATTTAAAAAAATATATATTTTCATTTATAATTGTTTATATTATATATAAAAAGTTACATCTTTTAATATTATATATTGCATTTGGGAGAAGAACTGAAAGCTAAAAGATGATTAATGGCGTTCTCTTGATTCTTTTTGCAAAACATGTGGAGAAATCGAAACTATGGTTCCCAGGCTATCGATTTTTCTTTTTTGTTCACAACTTCTGGGTCTTGTACGTAAGAATTTTAATATTTATTTCCTTGAAACATGTTTTAGGGGACTTTCTTTTAATGTGTAATGCTAGTGCAAAACTTAACTTTCCATATAGTGTTTTGTGATATCTTGGATATGTTCACTGTTTATATTTTTTTCATGAGTGGTAGGTTCTACACAATGGAGCACCTACCCGTCACTTGCATTTGGGACAACGAAAACACTTGGATTCCTGATTTCTATGATATTCGTAGATCTCCGAATGATATCACAACCAAAACGATATCAAAGGCAAACATAAAGTGTGGAGGAGCTGAATGTAACAAATGGGTTACACAATATGGACAAAGTGATCAAAGGTTAAAAACTTCTAACTTTTTTATCATTTTTTTATAAAATTGGTTCTTCTATTTATATGCTTATGAAATTGTTTATATGCTTATCAACTTGGTTCTTCAGTTTTTTTTTTTTCTTTTTCATAACAACTGATGAACCTGACGTGTAAGCAATGACTGATATACGAAGTACATATTGCTGATCAACGAAGACAAAGATTTCCTTAAGACTAGAAGATTTTATATGATGAACTTGATGTATACCTAATGATTGCGCTGCTTGGAAATTCTGACATTGATGAGTGCTAATGCCAGAGCTAGCTAGTAGATATTGGAAGTCGAAGGACAAGACTTTTGGAGTTAACCATACTATGATAAATGGAGGGAGTCCTTTCCGATTCACTAGTAGAGATATATGCAATTAACATATTTTGCAGTTGTAAGTTACAATAATATGCGCTAACTGCACTTCGTTTTTGTATTGCCTTTGTGATACAATACAAGCAGTCAACCGAAGAGGAACTTAAAAACAGACAAAGCCAGCAGAAGATATTGAGGAATTTAATATGTTTGTTTAAGTGTGACATAAAGTATGGATTATGTACTACATATTTTTCTAGTCGCCGTCAAACTATAGAATGTTTCCAAATATTGATTTTCGGTTCGGTTTTTGTTCAGATAATTGAAATTATTTTTGAAAACAATAGTTTACTAAATTAAAAACCTACCGTATATACCGATTTTGGTTTCGAATCAGATTCAACTGTTTATTAGATATACTCTTTTTTTTTTAATATAGATTAAGATTTAGTTCCATTTTCGGTTCCAAATTAATTAAGAATCTTGTCCATATTAAATTAAAGCTCAATTTAAGTTTGTGATATTTTCTTTTTCCGGTACGGTTGATCTGGGATTGACATCTTTATTTGTAAGACAGTAAGAGTAAGGATTCGTATTTCACATCTGAGTCCACAAATTTTTCCTGTATTTCTCTAATATCCTACTATCATCAGAATATATCTTCAAAAATCCTGTTATTCCCTCGTGTATACCACCAACTCGAACCCCTTTATCTGATTATCTTAGAGACTGCTCGTAAACTTGGTCTTTCGAACCGGTTCAGACCTGTTTGTTCACCAGACGTGTCACACAAGCAACCTGGAAGAGGGTTTGCATAAAAAATCATCCTCCAACTTTGGACCTACCTTTCAAGGCCGTCTAAGATACGGAACTCCTAATCTTTTCCGATGTATTCTCTTAATCTCCAACGAGAAATCTTCCCAGGACATGTGTCCCACATCGAGCCGATCAATCAATTTCCCGAATCTTAGCCTGAAAAGCACAAATAAAATGTCAGTCTTAAGCGTAACGGAAAAAGGGTTTCATCACGCAAGAAACAAAACCGTACTTATCGAGGTTAATCGTTTTTCCAAAACCTTCGAATCTCCAGTGACCCAGAACCGCTTTCGCCATGTTTCCATCATAAGTATAAGCGAAAACAGTGCTAAACTGTAATCAAGAACAGCTAATCTGCTCTGGTAAGGTTTAATAGTCGAAAGCTCTTCCTCGGTGACCAATGTAGAGTGAAAGAAAACGTTTGGGAACTCTTCGTGGAACACATTCACACTGTTCTCACCGAAGATCTATCCGACAACAGTGTCCATTTTCCGACTTTCGTGGTCGAAGGAAAACCCATTGCCTTAAGGAACACGGCAGCTTCACGCGGTGTCATAGAATTTAGTTGAGTTACTTCGTGGAGAGTGGAAACAATAAGAATAAGATCGAACCGGGGCTGGTTTAGGAGTAGACACATATAGATAATTGGAGAATTCAAGATTGTGTTATGGTTTTTATTTTTGTAACTCTTTATTAAAGAATAGTTGGCTCAGAACTTGTGAGAAAGTCGTGCCTCAGTTAAAATTTTTTGCAAGTAAATTTAATCGATTTTATCAACTCATTCATAATGATTTACTATGATTTACATATTGGGTGGGGTGGGCTCTAGTCAAAACGTGAAGCCCGCTATCACACCATCGTTACCCGTACACTTTGACTGAGATTCTCCACTGTTACCGTTGCAGAGCAACTATGAGATGAGATTACTTACTTGAACCCCTACTTTCTGATCCGTTACCAAATCAGTGATGATCTCTGATTTTCTGCAAAGCTTTCACCTTTCGCTTTCGGAACCAAAAAGGTGTGCTGCTTCTAACAGCAATCCAGGCCATTCAGGGCTTTCTGGTATGTTGACGTCCCGAGTCGGAGTTGCTAAGAAAACACGGTAACATCTAGATTCCAAATATCCAAGCACCCGCAAGGATAACGTGTCATCACCGACTTGATCTGAGACTACGATCACATCTGTTGGATGAGGATGGTCCCGAGGAGAGTCCATTTCCCATAAAAGAATGTCATTTAACATTCTGTGAAGTCTCGAGGCCCCTCCGGGAAGAAAGTAGATTCTTGTTTCCCACGTCTTCTTACGCAGATACTCACCACCCCAAGACTCGTTATTCTCATCAGCATAGGCCCAGATTGACATCTCACCTCTAAAACCCCTATCACCAAGAGCTTTGACGATTCTGCGATGGATCACATCGGGATCGGAACAACGAGGGAACGGGCAATCCTCCAAGTTCCAGAAGACGACCGTCTGATCCCCTTTGACGGGTGTGATACGCTCCAAGAAATCTTCCATCTTGGAGATATCGAATTGGGAACTAGCGTCAGAGTAACAACGTTTGCGTATAGGCATTCCTATACATAAAACTTGTCCAGGGAGTTCTCCACCTAAAACTGCTAGTGATTCTTCATGCCAAAATGGACGTCTTTGTGCGATGTCATCTACAACTACGAGAAGGGTGAAATTTCTCGATTTCAAACACTGCTGAACCCTCTGCAACTCCCCTTCTGGGCTTTGTTTTGCGATTACCAAAATTTTTGATGGTCCCCTCGTGGCTGCGCAAAAAATCATATCCAGAGGCATTCTGAAACTAGCCGAATTGTCACCCCCTGAACCTATATATATATTTATATCAACAAAGAGATGTTTGGGATTACAGACATATATCAAAACTAGAAACGTCAAGAGAGTGTTATGAGTATAGGAATATACTTGCGGGTAAGTGGTACTCGATTCCGCCCTCCCGCAAGTCCTCTGCGCTGAGGTTGAGACGGTCACCATACGCCCAGATTTCCGGCAGCCCACGAAAGCCCATTTCTTCAAGACGTACACCGATAACCGAACCCATCTCAAAAACATTGCGTCCTTCAGGGGGTGGGTACTCATCCGAGTTCCAGAAGACTTGGATCTTTTCTTCGACCTCATGCTCTGTGTGAGGTTCTGAACGTTTGCTTTCGGAACGAAAAAGGGCTAATAGCGATCCTGGCCACTCGGGGCTTTCTGGTGTGTTGACGTGCTGAGTCGGAGTTACTAAGCAAACACTTGAACTCGACTTCAAATATCCAAGTCTACTGAAGAAATCCGTGCCCTTTCTGGCTTCATCTGAGACTACGATCATATTTGCTGGATCGGGATGGTCCACAAGACAGTCCATTTCCCACAAAAACATGTCATCTAACATTCTTTGAGGTCTCGAGGCCCCTGGAAAATAGTATATATCAACGGAACTGAGATATAGATTACAACATACATATAAGAAAAGAGTGTTTTGGAGGGAGAATTCTCACCTCCGGGAAGAAAGTAGATTCTGGAATCCCACGTCTTGTTACGCAGATACTCACCACTCCAAGACCCATTCTTCTCATCAACATAAACCCATATTGATATCTCACCTACAGAGCCCCTTTCATGGAGAGCTTTCTGGATTTTGCTATAGATCACATCAGGGTGGGAACAATCAGGAGGGAATGGGCAATCCACGACGTCCCAGAAGACGACTGTATTATCCCCTTCGACGGGAGTGATACGCTCTGCAAGGCATAAAAACGAATTACGAAAATACAGATGCATTATTATACTATGAGAGATGAAATCTAAACAAACAATGAGAGGTCTTACCGGTGAAATCCAAGATTTGGGGGTTGTTGCTTGTAGGATTTTCTCTACTTAAAACTCGTGTACATTCAAGTACTGATTCCAAAGAACCAAATAGCGCTTCTTGTGCGGTGTCATCCACTACGATAGCAGTGTGATTTCTCGACTGCAAACACTGAATAACCCTGCGCCACTCACTCTCTGGGCTTTGCTTTGCGATTATTAAAAAATTTGATGGTCCCCTCTTGGCTGCGCAAATAATCATATCCACAGGCATTTTGAAAACAGCCGTTTTGTCACCGCGTTCGGGTATGTGGTACTTGATTTCGGCCTCCCGCATCAGAGCTCTGCCGTGGTTCATACGGTCACCATACGCCTCGAAGTTCGTGTACCCAGCAAAGCCCAATGTCGGAAGCGCTTGTTCGATATTACGACGAAAATAACAAAGATCGGCATCATCAGGGATTGGGTAGTCGTCCAAGTTCCAGAAGACTTGTGTATCCTCTTTATGCTGTCTGTGGACAGGAGGCTCAAATACGTATGCTTCATCGAATATCAATTTTGGCCATTCAGATCTACATGGATCTTTGATGTCGTCCCGCGTCGGAGTGGCTAAGAGAACCCAGGAATGCCCGTCACAGAAACGTTCAAGCCTGCTGAAGAAGTAGGTGTCATCTGTGAATTGATCTGAGACTACGATCAATTTTGGTCTAAAAAGCTGCCCGTCTTCAAAAGAGTCCCTTGTCCATAAAAGAAGGTCATTTAACATTCTTTGGGGTCTCGAGGGTCCTGGAAAATAGTATATACATATATCAACGGAACTGAGATGTAGATAACAGCAACATACATATAAGAAGAGAGTGTTTGGAGGGAGAATTCACCTCCGGGAAGAAAGTAGATTCTTTTATCCCACGTCTTGTTACGCAGATAGTTGCCACTCCAAGACCCGTTCTTCTCATCAACATAAACCCAGATTGATATCTCACCTATATCATCGCCCGTTTCATTAAGAGCTTTCTCGATTTTGTCATAGATCACATCAGGATCGGAACAACGAGGAGGGAATGGGCAATCCACGACGTCCCAGAAGACGGCTGCCTTATGATCTCCTTTGACGGGAGTGGTACGCTCTGCAATAGGTTCATAAAGAATTACGAAATACAGATGCAATAGGTTCAGTAACCATTATTTTACTATGACAGATGCACTACAAACAATGAGAGGTCTTACCGGAGAAATCTTGGATCTTGGAGACATCCTCCTCGTTACATTTAGGCTTTCCTTTACATAAAACTCGTGTACATTCAACTAGTGATTCTAGAGAATGATGTGCGGTGACATCAGGCGGCTCTACTACGGTGTGATTTCTGGATTTTAAACACTGAAGAACCCTGTGCCACTCACTTTCTGGGCTTTGTTTTGCGATCACCACTACATTTGCTTCATGACACGCTTGTGCCCGAGTAATCATGTCCAGAGGAATTTTGAAATCAGGCGACATCCTGACAAGAGCCGACTTGTAACCCCCTGTAACTATATATCAACAGAGATGTCCATTAGAGACATATCGTAAGTAGAAACGAGCAAGAGTGTTACGAAATAAGAATTTACTTTCTGATAAGTGGTAAGTGATTTCGGCCTTCTTCCACTCATCTTCGCCGTGCTTCAGATGGTCACTATACGCCCCGATAGTCACGCACCCACGAAAGCCCATTCTAGAAAGAGCTTCTTCGATTTTAGGACGCATAGAACAAAGATCGTCGGCACTAGAAGGGAGTGGGTAGTCCTCCGAGTTCCAGAAGACGAACGTTTCATTGTCTTGACAAAAAGGGACAAAGGCATCAGCAAATTACGATATAAAGATGAAATCTTACAAACAATTTCGAGTAATAGATGGGGAGAGAGAGTTCTTACCGAGGAAATCTGCCATGCCCATGGTTCGATTCGACGGAGAGAACTGGAGACTTTCTCGCTAAATTAGGGCTAGATCGGGGGCTTTGAATGTGTCCTACGGATGAGAGAGAGAGCCTTTAGAGAGGCTTCTTCAATTTAAGTGGGCTTGTCGGTAGCGGATTGCGGACATAAAATCTTAAGCCCAAGCCCGCCCCGCTCTTATTTTGCGGCATCTGTTGTTCAATCATTTTTTTTTTTTTCCTTGTTTATTAGAAAAATGAAAAGTGTTGAGGTTTTCTTTTACGGTTTTTCACACAATCTAATTAAGGTTTTGATGTGCCAGCAAGAAAAAATCTAGCTTTTTCAACAGAAATTTGAACTGTCCTTGTTATTGTACAGTCATTAAATTGGAGATATAGGTTGCAGAAGCTTAAAATGCAAAACAAGGAGGAAATATTTTGTGAAGTTGACGCTATTTGAAGATTTGAAGTGTGGAATGTTACTATTTCTAATCCGTAGGACAAAAGCTAGATAACTCTTTAGGATGCCTTTTCCTTTTGTTTTCTTTTTGTAACTTCTAGCAAAGCAGATCTTCCTTAAGAACTGACAATGGTGTGTCAATATGTATGTAAGATGATGGTTTGTAATTTGAAGAAGCCAACTTGAATTGGTTTATTCAGTGTTTTATACAGAATAAATCCCACTTCTATACTAAAAATTCGATTGTTACATCGATTAGGCTTATTTTACAGAGCATATGATAGAGCTTTTGTAGTTTTGTGGACAACCTAAACCTGAAATTGATTCGTCGATTGGACGGCTAATATAGATGCATCCATCTTTTGGGTGATTTGGAAGTGTTACAAGAAAGAAAATAATGATTTAAAAAAGAAAAAAGAAGACTAACTGTTATTACAGAAAAACTTATGTCATAAATACCTAAAATTTGGGTCTTGAATAAATGGGATGACGACATAAAGGACAGGAGCTTTTGGTCCAGATCCATCGCCAAAGACAAACTTTATGAAAAACATGGAAACAATCATGTAACTCTGTACCCTCCTCGTCATCGCATAAATCCTCAAGGCAGATGCTACACTCTTTGACCGGATCAATCGATTTGGGGATACAAGTTGACCAGCCTTTACTCTCTTCCATCAAGTGCAGTTTAACATCCTCCGCATCAGCTTTGAGCTCGAAGGCTCTTCCCCCGCTTTCTCCGTAGAGTTGAATGGCATTCAAAACCAAAGTTTCCCGAATCCTTTCTTCAACATTCTTCAAAACAAGAGACCCACATGCGTCTGTCCGAAAAGTCGTTCTTTTCCCGTGATCGGCCGGTAAACATCTCGTCGGAAACTCTTTAGTGTAATAGAGAAACGGCAGTTTGAACTGAGGCTCGCTGAGAAACTAACCGGGTAGAAAAACACTTGCCGGCTCTTTTGCATCACTCTTGTTTTCCCACGCAACACGATTGATTTTCGATTCTTCTTCAGAGTATTTATTCGATCCGGATCCATTACAACATTATTTTTCCTTTTAGCGTGTCATCTAAGCAACCAAATATATATTCTAGCGTGTTATCTAAGCAACAAAATGTATAATTCCTTCTTGTTTAATTTTAGAACGATGTCGTCTTTCTTCATCTTTTCCTTGTTATGTCTCAGACCAAAGCAGATCTAGTTGTTAAAAAAGAGATTATAAATAGGTTCTTCCTCTTTGACCAAAAATCCAAAATTCACAATCTTCCTAAACGGCAGCCTAGGGTTCTCCATGGACGAGTGCGAGCGCGATATGAGTACCAATACCATCCCGGCAAAGTAATATTCTTCTCCTAATGGATTTCTTCTTCTTACCCAGTGTCTTGTTTCTCTATATATTCATGGTTTCAGGAAAATATTATATCTGAAATTGATATTTCTGATTTATACTCTAGGGGTTACCACTGTTCGGTGATGATACTCGCGATGTTTTCAAATCCTTGTATGAGTTCGACAGAAGCCAGTAAGTTATTTTGGAGATTTGTATATGTAAGATGGATGTGTTGTTAATTACAGTTGTTGATAATATATTGATCTCCTTTGCAAATTCGGGTTAGGATTAGCGTTGAGGGATACAACACTTCGCTTCCTGTGGAGGATGTCATAAACGCGTTGGATAATCACTTCAAATCATGTGGAGAAGTCTGGGATGTTAGAAATTCCCAAAGACCCTGTAACCAATGCTAACGACAGGTTTGTGGCCTCGTGAAATTATTTTTCCCTTGCACAATGCTTAGCTACTTAAAGAATAAACTTAGTTCTTGTTTGTATGTTTGTTTTTGTTGTAAATGTAACAGACGTTCTATTGTTGTTCTTCGCAGAAGAGAAGGCATTGCAACTTAATGAAAGTGACATGGGAGGATGTGCGTCGTGTGTCCTTTTTGTCTCTAACTCCATTGCTGACGTCAGTCTACGCATTTGCCTACGTGCATTACGCTAATCCCATAGGTCTTGTTGCATTTTTCTTAAGTCCCATTGTTCCAGTGCACATGAGACCTCAGAGATATTACGTCTCTTAAAGCCCACTAAAATTCTGACATCGCATCAGCATAGCCAGACCCCACTTGATATGCACTACGTGACAACTGACAATGCATCAACCAAACCCCTGTTTCATCACCAAGAAACCAAACATTATTCTCAAATCAAATGACCAATGTTATAATTATTTTCCTACATATGGATCTCTGTTAGTTACCTGGATTATCCGCCACGATTCTGATAACAGCCCATCCATTAACAGGAACCGACACGGTGTTTCTTAGTGGAGGATCAACGAGGTTAAAATTTAGACGTATCTTTCATGGGATCAAAGTTATCAAAACCTTCGACGTCAATGTAGAAATCGTAACCGTGAAGATGAATCGGATTCTCCGACGTAACAATGTGTGTACCCTGTAACATAACCTGAACTCTCGATTCATACTTGAGTTTATGCAGTTTAGTACCCTTAACTGGCTGAAACAGAGCCTGGCTAGTGTTATTTCCAGTATAATCAAATTTAACCGGCAGTTTAGCTTGAAAATCTGTCGTGAAAACGCCGTGAATTCCGTTGGAATGAGCGAGAAATTCGACGGTAGAACAAACGAAACATTGTTCATAGGGGTGGTAAACCGGTTCCGTTTAAGCCTTGGCACCGGTTTTTTGGGGAAGTTCTTGGGACAGTTATCGAGACCTAAACCGATAATGAAAAACAAATTATCGTCGATTGTTTTCGGTATGATTACGTTACAGAGAGATTTAAATTTTCTGGAGAATGTTTTGCTGCCAGAGCTGCTTCCGCAGAAGACGCAGATCCTCCTGAATCTCGATTTTGTCTCTTCCATTTTTTTCTTTCTATCTGTCTTTTTCTTATTTTTGAAATACGAGGAAGAAGCACATATACAGATTTGTTTGGCTAAAAGGATCCAGGTAGGCGCTGGCTATATAAAAATTCTAACATGTTAGTTTGTGACAGTTTTTTTTTGGATCCCGTAGATTGTGACAGTTTTTTTTCTTTTTTTTCTTTACAATGTGTTATATTATGTTCTTAGTTATTGTGCTCTATGTGTTGTAATGTTTTCAAGTTCGTATTAAGATAACGTCTTCGTCCTCTTCTCTAAAGTGTTTGATGTCAAAGACTCAAAATTCACAATTTAGGGTTCTTCAAAACTGAGTCTTGGCTCTTTAGTAACTAGTTCAGAAATTTCCGTGAATTTGAGTTGTGTAATTCAATGGAAAGTGAATAACACACACAAAGTAACAATCTGTAGTTGGACTCAGTGAAACATGGGGCTCGAAAATATGAGTCTTGGGGCGGCTTTAAATCGTCGCAATCTCCCACGGAAAAAAGTGTCTGTGTAGATCTCTCGTATCTAGGTTTTACTTGTACCGATCTTTTGGAGTTTTCAAAGCTAAGCACCATGAGATAGTGACTTAGTCCTTCTCCACTATCGTCCAGATTAGGGTTTTTTCAATTTCAAGACTTTTCCAATTTATATTTATTTTTTCGAGGGGCCCCAATTTGGCTTATTTATTATATATAACCCGCGAAAGACCTTGACCCCCTCAACTAAACCTCAATCAAAATCTGTCAACTTTTTAACCCAATCGATCTCTTTTGGCAATAAGATTCCTTTGTAACGTTCTGGGTTTCGACAAGTTTTCATTACATCTTTTGAGTTTTTTTTTTTTTTTTTTTTTTTTTTTTTGTTTTTTAATAATCATCTGCGAAGAATCGGTAGCACGAAAATGGGGTGTTGCGCGAGCAATCCAGCAGGTTCGAAGGCTAATCGGATCTCGCGGTGGCGATCCACCGGCATTGTTGGGCTGCGCGACGCCAAATTGAAGGTAAAAATCGTCTGCGCTTATCTCTTTTACTACGAAAAAAAAATAATCCATGGGTGGGAACAATCATCGAAGATAAAACTGTCTTCTGTCTGGGTATTCATATGAAAAATTGTAGAGATGTTTTCTATGCGTATGATGGGTCTCTTGTTTGTGTTATTTAGAAAGCCATGAATGATTGAGAGAGTTTTGTTAGACGAAAAGCACAAACTTTGTTGGCTGGTGTACGAATTTGTTTTAGGGTTTTCTCGTTTGGGGATTTAACAGTGATTATGTGTTGATGGGTGAAAATTCACTGGTTTGGTTTTTGGTGAGCAGGCATTTCCTGATGAAGTGATTGAAATGGAGAGAGCAGTACGGACGCTCGATCTAACACACAATAAGATCTGTAAGTTCTTCATCGACACTTATCTTTTGATTGGTGTTCAAGAGTAGTACTTGAAAGACTCTGCTTTTTTTTTTTACCATTTATGCAGCTGATGTTCCTGGAGAAATCAGCAAGTTAATCAATATGCAGCGTCTGGTAAATGAGTTTTGCCTCTCTGTACTTGTTTCCTGGTGAATTTGGTATAGCTATGATCGTAGTATTTGATTCAATTGAATGCTTTTTGGTACTTGCTGGGAATGTTCTCTTGATACTGTTGATGATTAAAGTTAATCTTATAAAAATTTGCTTACTTTCGGCAGTTAATAGTTGATAATCTAATAGAGCGCCTTCCGGGGAACCTTGGGAAACTTCAATCTCTCAAAGTTTTGATGCTTGATGGCAACCGCATCAGCTGTTTGCCTGATGAATGTAAGAACATGTCTCTTTTTTTTTGTCCACTTCATGTCTTTTTCTGTGTGTGTCTATCTTAAAAACAATTTTGTGTTTTTGTTATGGTTATGTTTCCAGTGGGTCAGTTGATAAGGCTTGAGCAACTATCAATCTCAAGAAATATGCTCATATACTTGCCCGATACTATTGGTAGTCTGCGCAATGTACGTTAACTTCATTTACCCCCAAAAACATAATAGCTCAAAGGATCTGCTTGAAGAAAATTAATAATAAAATGAATTTCACTTGAAAATGCAGCTTGTGCTGTTGAATGTCTCAAATAACAGATTGAAATCCCTTCCAGAATCAGTAGGGAGCTGTGCTTCTTTAGAAGAACTACAGGCTAATGGTATGTTTCTAGCTTCGGTTCTCAAATTTCATTTCATTTCTTTGTTTGGTGATTCAGAAACATCAAAAAGTATTTGGAACATGCTGCTGTTGACTTTCCCTTTTGTGGTTGTTTCTTCTCCGAAGCCTAATCGTGATTCGGGATAGCCTTGCAGATAACGTTGTTGAAGAGCTCCCTGCATCACTCTGCAATCTGATTCACTTAAAGTCGCTTTGCCTAGACAATAACCAAGTGAAACAGGTAGAGCTATTGAAATGTGATTTTTTTCTTCAACCTTTTAAACTTTTTTTCGCTTAACTGAATCACTATTTTTGTTTTCCCAGATTCCAGATGAATTGCTGAAAGATTGCAAGAGTCTCCAAAATCTTTCTTTACATAACAATCCCATTTCCATGGATCAGTTTCAGCTGGTAAGTCAGTATAAGTTTATTCCACAACCTGAAAGAACACTCTTTTGAATTGCGGTTTGTGTAACATAGCTGTGTAAATATATAGATGGAAGGATACCAAGAATTTGAAGAGAGGAGGAAGAAGAAATTTGATAAGCAAATCGATTCGAATGTGATGATCAGCTCTAAAGGACTCGATGTAGGCGTTGATAAATGAACACTGTGGCTCAACGTCTCCTTAGTTCGTAAGTTCTTTCAGAATATAGATAGATTTGGTATTTGGTAATCTCTAATGTATCCTTCACTGGATGATAAAGATTCGTTTTTCTTTTTGGTTTTGTTTGTAGGTCGGATTGGTGAATGAGGATCATCGTTTCGTGTAAGAAACATTGTTGTTGTAAAACTCTCTCTTGCTCTAGAATCTCTGTTATCGTGACTCTGAAATTCATATGAACACATACACATTCACGAATGTATGTATATAGGCGTGTATGTGTGTGTGTGTGTATGTATCTGTGTTTACATATACATATAAACATGGCAAAACGATTCTTGCCTTTTGCCCTTGTATTGAGGAGATTTCTTGTTCTCTTTCTCAAACTCTTATTTTCTTCGCAAGAGATGGAACTGGCATTGTGTTTAGGCGAGAAAAGATTTCCGGCGGAAAAGTGATTCGCGTAAACGGCGGCAAGTGTTGGACGTGAAAGATGATTATTATGGCTACGAACTGGGACCTATAATAGGCCTTGCTTTTGGGCTCCAATAAAATATTATCAGAAGGCCCACCTAGTGTGGGATTAATAAGAATTTACCCAATCGATCTAACCGACCCGACTCGATTCGACCCGATTATCGTTTAAACAAAGTAGCTAGCGAGGGTCATTTTCACTAATATGCTTTTTTACATAACGTTTTGAAGAAACCCAGAGAACATAATTGGAGAATCATCAAATTCAAAATCATCCGGGGCTTACTTTCTCCGAACAAATTCGCCGTCGGAACTATCGCTGCTAAGGTAAGCCTTTACTGCGCTTGAATTCGTCTGTATCTCTATTTAAGGTTTTTTGTCTCTATATGCTCATCCACTTTCGTCCCGTGTTCGCTCTTTCTTTTTCCCTTACCCAATTCTGTGAGAAACTGAATTGGATCCGCGATTTAGTTTTTGATATACTCTTTCCTCTTTTGTTTGTTGTTGATTGCAATTTTATACTCCGTTGTTTGAAATTGGCCTTTTAGTCGGATAGTTTTCGTTTCCCCGATTACGTCAAATGAATCGAGCAGAAGCACCAGGCTTTTCTAATATTTATTAGTTTTAGCGAATAATTTTCCCTGTTAATTTGACTTATCTAGCTGTTTCATTATAGTCTAATTTGATTAGGGGGATAACAATTTGGATTTGTTTAAGTTAGTTGTGTACAACACAAAAACATGACAAGTGCTTCTGTATGCTAATGCTTTTATATGCCTTGGCAGTGGTAATTTTCTGTGTATAAATGTCGAGTAGCTCGGGAAGTTTCTCAGGAAGCAGTAGCTCGGCTTGTAGTTCCAGAAGCGATTGCGAAAACTCGTTTGATGCTGAAGAACTTGTGCAGATAGGCTCACGACGCAGGGAGGTAAACCCTATTTTCCCGCTGTTTGCTGTTTATCTACTCATGTTGATGATGCAAGTTTTACTCAGATATTCATTGTAAAGCAGTTTCTGACTGACTCTTACATTGATGAAGTCGATATTTGCTTTGTTTTGTAATTGGCAGCTAAGGAAAGAAAAGGACATGCTGAGAGATTCGCAGCCTCATAGTATCGAATTAGTCAGAGTAATTTCTTCTTCTTCTTCTTTTTCTTCTTCTTCTTCTTGTTATTGATATTATGAACATTTTGTGGAAAGTACTGTATATTCTTTTTCTAATTGGTTGAGTTTTCGGGCATTAAACTTCTCTTTACCACAGAGGTTGGAACTCCACTCAAAGTCATTGACAGAATCTCGCTTAGAAGACACGGCTAGAATTCAGACGATGGAGAAAGAGTTGTTGAATTGCTATAAGGAAATTGGTAATTCTTATTTGAGCCAAGCGATTTGGTTTTTTTCTGAACACATTTTCAGAACTCTTATGCGTCTATTATTCTTTGTCTTGTAGATTGCTTGCGAGATCAACTAATTTTCAAAAGCAAGGAAGTGAATTATCTCAATGAACATGTGCACGAACTCGAATTCAAATTGGCTGAATCAGGGAACTTTGAAGAAGAAGTTGACTGTTTGAGAGAGGAGTTGTGTATATCTAAATCCGAGCATCTGTTGTTGTTGCAAGAACTCGAGAGCAAAGAAACAGAGCTACTGTGGTCGTCTCTTTCTGTAGAGAAACTCGAGGAGACCATCTCATCCTTAACATTAGAGTCATTGTGTGAAATAGAAAGCATGAAGCTTGATATAACAGCGTTGGAGCAAGCACTCTTTGATGCAATGAAAATCCAAGAAGAAAGCATCCAAGAAAAAGATCAATTAAGAGGAATAATCAAAGAGGTCCAGTTTCTGTCTCAAGAGGCACAAGAGAATGCCAAGTCCTTTGAGAAGCAAAACGAAGAGCTGAGGGAGAGAATTGCCGCCTCTGAAAGGAGTATCAAAGAATTTGTTCAGAGCACTAAAGAACGGTTAGAAAGTGAAAACGAACAACCCCTAAATGCAGAGTGTTTCTATGCTGAACTGAGTCATGTGCTTCCAGTGTCCAATGAAGTTCGGTAAGTACCAGCTTAGAGACATGTTTACTACGACTAATTTGGGCTGTCCCCGTTTCTGATAATGTTGGTTTTGTGTCTCACAGCGTATGTTTCGATGCAATCATCCAGAAACTAAGACTTTCCCGGAATGTAAACTCGATTGATAAAATGGAGGGTATGAGGCTGCAGGAAGAAGATCTTGTGAAGAAGCTCAAGGTACTTTTAACAAATTGAGGAACTTTATTTTCTGCCTTCTGTACCATTACACAACTATCGTGAAGTGGCTCAATGTAACTAGTTTCGCTGTGATCTTTGGTATGTGCAGGAAGAATTGAAACAGGAGAAACTAAAGGCGAAGGAAGAAGCCGAAGACCTTACGCAAGAAATGGCTGAATTAAGGTATAAGATGACATGTTTGCTTGACGAAGAACGCAAACGCCGTGTGTGCATAGAACAAGCATCGTTACAGAGAATCGCAGAACTAGAAGCACAGGTACTACTTATTTATGCTTCCTTTTTTCTTAAGCATGCGCTTCTAAACCCCGAAGGAATCTAAGCTGTTGGCATCTTTCTTGTGTTGTTAAGATCAAGAGAGAGACGAACAAGCCCTCTTACACTGAGATGCTGCCTCTATCCGGGTTATTGAAAAAGTCTTGAGCTTTGATGTTTAGCTTTACCCAATTCACGCATCTTCACATTTCTTAGTCTCATCTATGGATTTTCCGAGTAATAGCAACTGCTTAAGCGTGCTTGGCTGGTGATCGAAAATCGGGATCTTTTATTACACCTCAAATGGTTGGATGGTCAGGAATCCAGAGACTTGAAGTGGCTGGAGAGAAACAACAGAGGTTTGAGTTAAACCTTTGATAAGATGTCTCGAAGAATATAGCTATAGAGATTGATTTATTTTTTAGTTTTGGAGTACATAATTGCCTTGGAACATAGAAATATAGTGGGTCGAGGGTATTATTGGTTTAGCTGGAGTTCCCATTTAAGAACTCATCTTTCTGGGTGTTCCTATAAAAATTAATTTGATAGAACTCTATGTAATGTACCATTGGAATTCGAGTTGATTGAGTGCATGTTAATGTTGAATAATTTATGTGTTGCTATACTATACCAACAAAGAAACTAGTATATTCTTATCACTTGCATAAGATATAAGCATGTACATACGTTTACTAAAATTACGATTTATGTATTTGTTTCTGTAATTTATCACAACTCTAAATTAAATAGCTGACAAAAAAAAAACAAAATCCATATTTCTCGTAAAATACATCTTATCTTATGCATATAATAATAACTTCACCCTACATGTATCTGATAGAGATTACAACCTAATTACTCTTGTTAGATTTTGTACTTAATTATCTACGAGAAAATCTGAAAATGTTGAAGAAAACAGAAGAAAATTTTGGTGTTTTCCTTCCACAAGTTTTTTTGTCGTTACACTTTTAATTTTTCATATTAACGTTAATAATTAGCTAAACTTTCTCACCAGTTTCCTCTCTCCTTGATAAACCTGTCGTACTCGTAGGATTTCGAAATTTCAAACTCAGTTCTTGGGTTCGTATCCGCGTTAAATCCCTCTTCTTCGTATCTGCAGTTTCGTACTAAGAAACCTCAGTGTTCTTCGTCTTCTTCTTTTCTGGGCTCTATTCGCTTATCCAGGTACGCCGCAATTGCGGTTTTGCTTTCTTTTGCACTGTGACTCTCTCTTCCTCGCTCCTCAATTCTTTAAAGTTCTCTTTCTTACGAAATTTTAGGTTTATTGTTTGTAAGCTTCAGTGGAGTTATTAGGCTGATCAAAAGACTACATATATCACATTATTCATTTTCTTAGCTCTGCGATCTACTTGATTGATAGAAATTGGACTTAATGATGGATCGTTGATCAAGAGAGAATTTCTTTCAGGTCTGATACAATGTTTGGTTTGAAGAAATCCCGGGAAAGACGTTCCAAGCATAAGCCGGCTGATTCTGGATTTCACCCACCTTCCAAATCTAATCCGTTTGATTCTGATGATGAATCGGATGAGACTAAACACATCTTCAAGCCATCAAATAGGATTTCCCCTGAACCTTCTGCAGCCGCTAAGAATTTCAGCTTCAACCCTTTTGATGATGATGGTGATGACGATGAGGTTGAGAAAGGATTCACTTCATTGTCGAAACACTCTTTGACTGCGGATGCAAAGAGTCGGTACAGAGATGATTTACGTGACTCAGGAGGTGTGGAAAACCAGACGGTTCAGGAACTTGAGAGCTATGCTGTGTACAAGTCTGAGGAAACAACCAAGACCGTGCAAGGGTGTCTGAAAGTAGCGGAAGGCATAAGGTCAGATGCAACCAGAACTTTGGTCATGTTGAATGAGCAAGGCGAGAAAATGACGAGGACACACCAAAAGGCTGTTGACATGGATCGTGACCTTAGTCGGGTGAGACGCGAGATTGAGATTTCAATAACCAATGCGAAAGCAGCTCTTGCTTGCTGGGAGGATGATTTCTTATTGTGTGTTTTGTGTTTGGTTTCAGGGTGAGAAGATTCTTGCGAGCCTTGGAGGCATTTTTTCAAGGACTTGGAAACCAAAGAAGACTCGCTCGATAACCGGTCCTGTCATATCCAGAGGTTTACTCTTCTTTCCATGATTCACTATTTGAATGAAACAAAATCTCCTGCTTGTTGCTTTACCTAACTCTTGGCTTTTTTTCTGAGAAGTTGAATCCCCCAAGAGAAAAGTTAACCTCTTGGAGACTAGGGAGAAGCTGGGGTTGAACCATCTGCCTAAACCACAATCAAGAACCCGTGAACCTCTCCCTGAGCCCGCTGATGTCTATCAGAGAGTAGAGGTTAGGATTTCTCCTTCTGTGGTTTCAAAACTTCTCTTTTGTTTGCCAATGTATTAAGTAAGAACCATGCTGGTGTTATAACAGATGGAGAAAGCAAAGCAGGACGAGGGACTTGCAGATTTGAGTGATCTACTCGGCGAACTGAAGAACATGGCTGTTGACATGGGAACTGAAATCCAAAGGTTTTCTTTCATATCTATCAACTCTCTCTCTATATATATATGTACCTTCACTACGAGTATTCCTCGATAACAAAATGGTTTATAAATGGAAATCGCAGGCAAAACAGTGGACTTGATCATCTTCAAGACGATGTCGACGAGCTTAACTTCAGAGTGAAACAATCCAACCAACGGGCTCGCCGTTTACTCAGGAAGTAAAAGCAGCCAGAAGAACTTTCTTCATAACCAGACTTGTCAGCTTCTCTATTCTCTTGATTGAATTTGTTGCTTTTAGTCATGAATCTTCTCTGAGCATAGATTTCAATGTTTTGATTCTGATGTTAATAAAGTTGAAACATTTGACTCCAAAAAAAACTGCAGAATCCTCTGACATTAACAATCAAAGACAATAGTTAAAACATTTGACTGCAAAACCACCGTCACGTTCATCAGAATCTAACCACTAACAAATGTTCAGACAACAACCTTTAACAGAATCAGATCAAGAACCAGAAGAAGAATAGACAAAGGACATGAACTCTTGATCTGATTCCAAAGCTTCCATAAACTGTGGAAGAAGACATACTTCCAAATCTATGCTTCCGCCTCCTTCTCTTCCAGGATAAGCTGATGCCTTCCCGTCGTACTTACTGTTATAGCCGCTTCTAGCCGCCACCGCTTTCCCCATCCCAAACTCACTGCCGTACTTATTAAACCTCGGCGAGCTTCCCATATGAACAAGGTTCGGATCGGAAAATCCCGCTGATTGCAATTCTAAAAGAGAGTTCAACCATCCATCCACTTGGGAAGCGATTGCTTCGCCATTGTGTTGGGTTACAGCTTGATGCAGTTCCAAAGCAGCCCATCCAAACTCTTTCCCCAACAGATTACCAATTTTCGTAGTCTTAATTGCAAGAGAGACGTAAACACCAAAGTGATTCGGCGGCAATGGTGGGCTCATTCTTGATCTGTTTCCAGCAGAGAACCTGCAAGTAGTTTCTTGATCATTTGGTAACTTTCTTGCTCTTGTTATGCTTCTCCACATAAATGCGGCTAAGGACTGAAAAGAAGAGATCTTTGTTGTTCCGCATTCTTGATTCGCCTTTGACTTTAGTGATTTCAGTGTCTCTGCTGAGAAATGGAACATTCTCTCTTTCAAAACCGGAGACTCGGATCGGGGAATGGACTCATCAAGTGGACTGAAGGGAAGCCTGCAAATAGGACCGTTCACTTCACGAAAGATTGGAGGATTCTTGAGACACAACAATGTACTGTCATGTGAATTGAAGGTCTCGGACAAAGAGTTGAAGAACTGCCAGAAGGAACTTCCATCTCCAATCGAATGATTCATAGACATTCCTATGAAAACTCCATCTACCAACTCTGTTACCTACACAACCCCCAAAATTTCAGTTTTTCCTTTTGTTTCGTCAATTTGAGGTATAATATATACACATGAATGTATAAATGTACCTTGACTGATAAGAGACTCATGGTTTGACCATCGATATCCACTGCTTTGTGATGATCAAAGAATGATTGAACAACCAAAGGAACATATTTGGACCCAACAATGTCTGCTACACTTAGATCTGATTGGGCATGGATAAATCCAGCTCCAGGACTGTTATTACAGTCCACAAACACCGAATAGGATCTTGCATCATCGGTTTTCAAAGTCGAGAGGCGACCCGCGAGCGGATAGAAATGGACAAGTGTTATGGCTAGAGAGTCTTTAAGCTTTTCCAAAAATGGCCCCATGAAGTCTTTTGCTTTGACTGCATCATCAGAGTCAGATGTTATTGATGGTTTGAGAAAGAGAAGACCTTTCTGGATGTATTGGACCGAGAGCATCACATGATCCATTGCTGAAAGATGGTATGGCTCTTTTGATTTTTCATGGTGAGTTTTGGGTTGGACGAAGCATTGCGATATAATCTCCACTTCCGACAAAGAAGAAGAAGAAACCATTTTTTGCTACTTTTGTTTATTTCTTTCAATGTTTCTTTGCTTTTTTCTCTCAATACGATAAAAGCATCTCAATACTGAGAGAGACTTGAGGTTGAGAGTCCTTTACCATCTTCCAACATGAAATTATAATAATATTTATTTAATGAGTATTTTTCAAAACATACACAAAAAATTATATTAAATGGGAATCTCAAAAAGTGGAGGTCAAAAATATTTGCTCAATTTCTATTGTTGTCTTTTAAAAAGTTGAAAAATTTTACTCGAATTCGAACAACTGCAAAATCCTCTGAAATTAACAATCAAACACAGTTCTTTAAACATTTGACTGCAAACCACCAACAACAAAAAAGTCATGACAACAACCTTTATCAAACCGAACCAAAGAGAGTAACAGAATAAAGAAACACAACAAGGAAAGAACTTGAGTTTTGTGTCTGGAAAATATGAATACGATCAAGTAGAAGAAGAAACAAAGGACATGAAGTCTTGATCTGATTCCAAAGCTTCCATATACTCTGGAAGAAGACATACTTCCAAATCTATGCTTCCTCCTCCTTCTCTTCCAGGATAAGCTGATACCTTCCCGTCGTACTTACCGTTATAACCGCTTCTAGCCGCAACCGCTTTCCCCATCCCAAACTCGCAGCCGTACTTGTTAAACCTCGGTGAGCTTCCCATATGAACAACGTTGGGATCGTAAAGTCCCGCTAATTGCAAATCAAAAAGAGACTTAAACCATCGATCAATGTCGGAAGCTATCTTTTCGTCACTGTGTTGGGTTACAGCTTGATGCAGTTGTAAAGCAGCCCATCCAAACTCTTTCTCCAACAGATTACCGACGTTCGTAGTCTTACTTGCAAGAGAGACGTAACCTCCAAAGTGATTCGCTGGCAATGGTGGGATCATTCTTGATCTGTTTCCAGCAGCGAACCTGCAAGTAGTTTCTTGATCATTTGGTGATCTTCTTGCTCTTGTTATGCTCCTCCACATGAATGCTGTTAGCGACTGAAACGAAGAGATGTTTGATGTTCCGCATTCTTGATTCGCCTTTGACTTCAGTGATCTCAGTGTCTCTGCTGAGAAATGGAACATTCTCTCTTTCAAAACCGGAGGTTCGAATCTACTAATGGAGTTTTCAAGTGGGCTCAAGGGAAGCCTGCAAATGGGACCGTTCACTTCACGAAAGATTGGAGGATTCTTGAGACACAACAACTTTTCGTTGCTGTCTTCATGTGAATTGAAGATCTCGGACAACGAGTTGAAGAAATGCCAGAAGGAGCTTCCATCTCCAATCGAATGATTCATAGACAATCCTATGAACACTCCATCTACCAACTCTGTTACCTACGCAACCCCACCAAAAAATCTCAGTTTTTCTTTTTGTTTCTTCAATTTGAGGTATACACATATACATACACATGAATGAATCAATGTACCTTGACTGATAAGAGACTCATGGTTTGACCATCACGATTCACTGCTTTGTGATGATCAAAGAAGGATTGAACAACCAAAGGAACATGTTTGGACTCAACAATGTCTGCTACACTTAGATCTGATTTGGCATGGATAAATCCAGCTCCAGGACTGTTGTTACAGTCCACAAATACAGAGTAGGATCTCGGTTTATCAGTCTTTGAGATCGAGAGGCGACCCGCGAGCGGATAGAAGTGGACAAGTGTTGTGGCTAGAGAGTCTTTAAGCTTTTCCAGCAAACTCTCCATGGAGTCTTTTGTTTTGACAGCATCATCAGATTCAGAAATCGATGGTTTGAGAAAGAGAAGACCTTTCTGGATGTATTGGACCGAGAGCATCACATGATCCATTGGTGAAAGATGGTATGGCTCTTTTGATTTTTCATGGTGAGTTTTGGGTTGGACGAAGCATTGAGAGATTATCTTCACTTCCGATAAAGAAGAAGAAGAAGAAACCATTTTCCCTTCTTTTGTTTATTTCTTTGATTTTTTTCTTCTTATGTCTTATATATATATAGATATAGATCGTTAACATCAATGATATGATAAGGGTTTTGGGGTTTGTTTATAAATATAATGTGTGTGCCTTACGTGTGCTTCTTGGAACACAGTGGAATTCCACATGACACAATTCCCTAATCAACAATATCCATCTGTTACACATGCTTTAATTTTAACTTCTTACAATCTCATAAATTGAATAACACATGACCATATATCATTATGATTAGATTTTAACAGCAAAGCAAATACTCGATTATACCCAATGTATCAAGAAATATAAGAAGGAAGCATATATGAATAAGATCAAGCAGAAGAAGAGACAAGCGACATGAACTCTTGATCTGATTCCAAAGCTTCCATAAACACTGGAACAAGACACACCTCCAAATCTATGCTTCCTCCTCCTTCTCTTCCTGCATAAGCAGATATCTTCCCATCAAACTTACCGCCATAACCGCTTCTAACCGCAACCGCTTTTCCCATCCCAAACTCGCATTCGTACTTGTTGAACCTCGGTGAGCTTCCAATGTGAACAACCATCGATCCCAAAAGTGTTTCTAGATGGAAAACAAAAGATGATTCCAACCATTCCTCGATTGTCTTCGAGATCTCTTCACTAGTGTTTCCAATTACAGCCTGATGTATTTTCATAGCGGCCCATCCAAAATCCTTCTCCAGTAGTTCTCCTGATTTCACGGTCATCGACCTTATAGCAGAAATGCAGTTCCCGAAATAGTTCAAGGACAATGGTGGATCCATTCTTGCTCTATTGTTAGTAGCGAAGCTACAACGAGTTTCTTCATCATATGGTAGTTTTCTTGCCCTTGTGATGCATCTCCATATGCATGCGGTTAACGATTGAAATGAAGAGATCATTGATGTTGTTCCGCATTCTTGATTTGCCTTTGATTTCAGTGATAGTATTGCTTCTGATGAGAAATGGAATATTCTCTCCTTCAAGACCGGAGATTCGAAGCGGCTGATGAATTCGTCAGAGTGAGTGAAAGGAAGGTTGTACACAGGACCGTACCCTTGAGGAAACCAACGTTCAAGGACCGGAGGATTCTTGAGAAGCAAGTTATTGGTTTCTTGTGCATTGAACATCTCAGACATTGAGTTGAAGAACTGCCATAAGGAACTTCCATCTCCAATCAAGTGATTCAACGACAGTCCTATGAACACTCCATCTACCAATTCTGTCACCTGAAAGATTCAGCTTTTAGTCTTTTTTTCATATTATATGATTGCGTGACAATGAAGACTCCATTCATCTACACAACCCTAAATCTTGTGTTGCTGATTCATAAACAAAATTACGACCATAGTTTCAGCTTTTATCCTAAACGATTCAGATACATATTCAAGAATGAATAAATGTACCTTGACTGATAAGAGACTCATGGTGTGACCATCGTGGCTCACGGCTTTATGGTGATCAAAGAAAGATTGAACAACCGAAGGAACATATTTGGACCCAACAATATCTCCTACACTTAGATCCGATTTGGCATGGATAAATCCAGCCCCAGGACTGTTGTTACAATCCACAAATACCGAGTATGATCTCGGTTCATCAGTTTTTGAGGTGGAGAGGCGACCCGCGAGCGGATAGAATTGGACAAGTGTCGCTGCCAGAGAGTCTTTAAGCTTTTGTAGCCAAGTCTCCATGTAACCTTTTGGGTTATCAGATTGAGATATTGTCGATGGTTTGAGAAAGAGAAGACCCATTTGGATGTAATGCATAGAGAGCATCACATAATCCAACGGTGACAAATGGTATGGCTCTTTCCATTTTTCAGGCATGGTTTTGGGTGTAACGAAGCATTCCGATACAACTGTTACTTCCGATGAAGGAGAATCCATTTGAAGAAAAAAAATGTCTCTACTTCAATTCTTTTTCTGTTTCTTTGTTCTCTGTTCTTCAAAGTTACTCCTATAGCATAAAACTGAGGTTCTTATATTATCTGACTCTATAATTTAATCATTTTGAGGTTTGCGTAAAATAGTTTATAGCGTTTAAAACTAATTAAATAGTAGCATATTTATTTAATATAAATACAGTATTTATTTAAGGCTATTTTAGATAAAAAAATCAAATCCTATGTTTTGTTATTTTATTTGATTTATCAGCAAATGTACATTACAAACTTTACAAAAATATCTACTAGTACCAATTTCAGTTGATTTCATTACTTAGTAAAGTTAAAGGTTGACTAGCTTTATAAGTTTTTGATTAGGATCAGATTTGGTATTAATTATTTGGTACTCTACTAATAATTTGATCCAGATTTTGTCTATCTTTAATATTATTTGACAAACATGTTTAATGAAAAAAATTGATGTGTCAACACCTAAAGAAAAGTTAGTGCAAAACAATGTCACCTCATAAATGTGACATGGCAAATTTCTTAAAATAAACGAAATGTTTTGATTGGTTAAGTTAAAACTAAATAAATCTCATTTTTAAATAAGAAACAAAAAGTTTATGTAATATGTGAATGAATTATCATTATATAGCAAGAATTCAAAATTATAAATGCAATAAAAAAATAAACAGACAGAAAAATAAATTATAAGTTTCCTCTTAGCTAACTATTTTTTTATTATAATAATATATATATAAATAAAAAAATAGAAGTAAAAGTAAAAATAAATCTTTACGATTTTGTTTTTATGTAAAAATCTCAGACTACATTTTTGGTTTGACGCATCTCCAACCCATCTTTATTATAAATTTTCTAATTTAGAAGAAAAAAGATTGTTATTTTTTCCTCCAATTATAGAGGAAAATTAACAATCTTTCTTTTTCTGTAAAATAGAAATAGGTTGGATAGAAGTCCACTTATATTTTAGAGGAAAAAATAAAAAAATACATTAGAGATGATCTTAATGTTTTATATATTATTAAATATTAAAAAAAAATATAAGTCAAAGAAGAAAAATAAAATAAGAATAATTTGGATCGATTTTATGTTTTTATTTGAAATATTTAAAAATATTATCTTACACATATTAATTTTTTCATACATATATTTTTCTAACATATTAAAATATTATTTCATGAATCAAGTTTTGTATATGTTGTGATCCATTATATTATATATTAAAAATATATATTAAAGTTAGGAACATATCAACTCTTAATTTTTAATATAACAATCAAATATTAAATATATTATTTTACATCTTAAATCATACACATATAAGTTTAGATACGATTTTCTTAAACGATTCGGTTACAGAGAGTTTGTGGATGCGAGCGATTGCGGATTATAAAGAATTTGACGAAGAGATGAGCGGAGAGCTACCAGAGAATTTTATAAAATATAATTTCACAAATTTTATCATTCTTGTTTATTATATTTTTATTGAGAAACCATATATCATAAAATATTGAAAAATAAAAAAATTAATTAAATACAAAACGATAGGAACGGGTTTTGTGATTATTGTTAAACACCAATAACTGCATCGTGTAAAAACATAACGTTTGCAGAAAATATCAGAAAAACTTAACAACATCTAAATATTACAATTCACTTATTTCTAACTCATATCTACATGCATAAATATACTTTTTTAAAAAAATCAACCATACATTATAAAAATATATATTATAAAAGATATATTGTTATTTTTTTTAACACATGAAAGCCATACTTCGATTTTCTTACAAATATGCGTGTAAATATAAATATTAATTGTACAAAAATCAAACTCGCATGCAACTTGTCATGCATACATTTTGTTAACCTCGATTACACTCTAATTTAAATTTAGTTATTAGATAATTTATATTTTTTTAAAAATTTGTATATGTCTTAAGAGCAGTGAGGTGGTTGGTACGCACAAATGTGCGAACCAATCATCTATCCGCTCTTAGGATAAGTAAATATGGTAAAATTTATTTTGGTTTAATTAGAAATAGGTCAAGAAATAATGTATACTTAAAAATATATATATTAGCAAGATTATATTGTATAAGAAGAAAAAGAAAATATAGTATAGATAATATTCAAACATATTACAAAAATTTTATTATTATTTAATATAACTTTTATATTTGCAATTATTTGTTATTGTAAATGGTAGAAAAAAAAAATTAAAAGACACAAAACGATATGAAACATTTGTGTGATTGTTGTTGAACACTAAAACTGTATATGTATAAAAACATAACGTTTACGTAATGTATAAGAGTTACTTTAATATTACAACTACTTAGGTCTACTAAAAAAATATACATGTATATGCGTGCGAAGCAAAAATAAAATTAAATAAATTATTATATATTTAATGTTTTTCCATTTATTTAGTTATCATATTTATATTTTTATCTAAATCAATATTTTAAAATCTTAATTATTATTTTTATATTTATTTTCTATTAAAATCTATAATATTTTATATTATATTTATCGTTATTTTCTATTATTAAATATTTATAATTTTATTATTAATACATTATTAATTATATACAAATAAAACAATTTCAATACTATATTAATCATAATTAAACATATCAAATGTTTTATAGTCTGGCCGATCACCTAGTTCATTTTATAATTGATGGATGCAACTGAATTCATCTCTATCTTATCTACATATGCCCTTTTTGGTTGTAGCAAATACGATGGCTTCAAATTAAAAATCGAAAACGAAAAATAGTTAAAATTGTATGGGCCGGGTTTTAGGCCTTTTACAGTAGACAAAGCTACATGAGCTGGCATATTCTATGTTCAAGTTAAATAATTACAGTAACTAGTACATTTGTCTGAATCGCCTTTCTTCTTCGATTCACTCTCTACCCGCGAGAACCCTAATACGATTTCTGTCCTCCGGCTAGAAGAAATTTCTATCTAATCTACGACGCCTACAGGTTTCTTCTATCTTCCTTCTCTGAAAGGTTTCTCGGCCATCGTTTCAGTTGGATTTGCGATTTTGGAATTTTGGATGACGTTGTCGTGGAACTCGTCGTCTTTCTTTCTTTCTGTGAAATTGATTTGGTCTTTTATGTTCCTTGGATTCATTTCACGAGCTTTCATCTTTTTTGTTTGTTCGTTTCTCTCAAATTTTGGGATTTCTATTAGTTACTATTTCTTTTCCAGATTTTTTCAATTCCCATCATCTGAGGCTTTCTGAGATTCTTTCGATCAATTCTAAAGACCAAGTCTTGTTAGTGAATTTGCTATTAGACGCTACCTGAACTAAATTTTGATGTGCTATTGATCTGCCATTTGTGATATCTTGCAGAGAGATTTTATAGCTTCTTCTGTAGCGCTTTACTTGTTCTTTCATTTGTATTTACTAATTTGGTTTTCATCCTTGTCTTGTTGGCAGATCTGGTAAAACTCAGGCAGAGAGAGAGAGAGAGAGATTGCTTTGACTTTGCAATTGCCATCAACTGATGTTGTCTCTGATATCTTTGCCCATAGATCCAGGTTTTGTCTGATTTTTCTTAGTTCCTAGAAACCACTTTTACTCCTTTGGAATTGATGCTCGTATTCTCTTCCCTGTCTATGACTCCAATTCTGATCCATCAAAATCACCGTGTCTTTGGCCCTGGTTTGAATCCCTCTTTCCCTTGCTGCATCGCCAATCATCATTCACTTGCCTATCCTTGACTAAGTTTGATCCATTTCAACTGAACCATCCATCACCACTAGTACCACCTCCTTTTAAAGATATTCTTGGATAAGGTTTAAACCAAATATCATGTAAAGCTGAGTGACTTCTAGAATCTCCCTGTGTAGTAAGTTTGCCTTTAGGATATCTCTTTTGAATTCTCTCCTACGTGAATCATTCAAGTCAGTTCCGGTTTAACTGCGAGATGCTCCAAGAGCAGCACTCTTTCCGGCGTAACTCATTTAGACGCCGGTCTATGCAAACGGGTGTTGATAGAGACGACAGGGGCTGGACTCTGCTCCACATCAAATCCCGTAAAGGCGATCTCAAGGCTGTTAAAGAGCTCCTTGACCAAGGAGCGGACGTGAACGCTCTAGCCTGTGGACCCAAATCAAAAGGAGCGACTCCTCTTCACCTTGCAGCAGAAGGAGGTCACATCGAAGTCATGGACTTGCTTCTTGAACGTGGAGCCAACATTGAAGCTAGAACCTGGGGTGCTTGTGGCTGGACTCCTCTCCATGCTGCAGCTAAAGAACGGAAGAGAGAAGCTGTGAAGTTTCTTGTGGAGAACGGCGCTTTCTTGCCCGATGATATAACCGACAGTAGATTCAACCCGCCGGTTCATTACTGTCACGGCTTGGAATGGGCTTATGAGGAGATGAAGAAACTTAGTGGAGAGACTTCTTCTTCATCTGGTGGAGACACTTCTTGCAGTTCTGAGAACTGAAAATCCTTGTTTTGTTGTTATCTTTCTTGCAATGGCTTGTGCTGCCTCAGACAATCTTATGTGTAATAAGTTTGAACCGTTTCATTTGGTTTGAGATGTAAACAATCACTTGTTATATCCTTGGTTTTGGTTTGAATATCTGCGATTTGGTTCTGAGTTTTTGTTTGTTCCCAGAAAAATCAAACCGATGAATTGAACTTTATCAAAAGCAAATCGACGAATAGACTTTATTGGAATATGTAAAGCATTACATACAATTACCAAAAAAAATTACAACTTTTTTTCTTAGTTTTGTTTTTCCAATAAGCAATGAGATCCCCATCATGAACAAGCAGAAGCATCAAAATTAGGTAACACAATGAACGCCATCGACAGTGGCAAGACATAAACCGGAGAACTCACGCCACGGAGGACCGGTTCAAGGTTCGGAATATCTCCAGCTGCCGTCGGTTTTAACGGTTTACCGTTCAAGATCATTGTCTTGCTCTTCAAGTCACCGTTTTCTGGTGTCAGGTGATACTCTTCTCTGTTCAGATATCCATCCGAAGACTTGTTACCGATCCAAGAAAAAGGTTTCTTCAAAGTATCCAACAATGACTTCTTCCTCTTCGGTTCCACATTTAAAACCACGTTCACGCCATTGCTGACGCTAACCGTAAAATCCGATTGATTGCTTAGGTTTATCAAAAGCAGCGTCACACCCGCCTAAAAACCAAAGCTTTTTTATAAGCAATTTTTATAACCGAAACATGTATTCGTCAAGGATGATGAGATGAATGAATAACTCACTCTTCCTTTTGAACAATGAGCGTAAACTCGTAGATGCGGCGGACCATCTGTCTGAACCCTAAGCACCCCTTTTCCCATTAATCGATGCCAAAGCAGTGCACTGTTCGGCCCAACAGAAAACTTGGAGATCAATCAACCGTAACCGAAAATCCAAAGAGTTGTTGGCTATGGACTCTCTCTCTCACTCACCTATAGTAATCCGGATTTGGTTCAAACGTTCCCTTTTCGAGCAAACCGTAAAACCCTCCAACCAAAGTCTGTCTGCAGTACACTTTAGTGTTGTGTTTCGACGACATTCCCAGCTGATCTAGATACCTTATAAGATTAAGATCAAAAGAGGCTTCTTTTAGGATCTACTTTAGAAAACAGGGGAATTTTGTCTTATTTGAAAAGTGTTGATTTTACCAGAAACTGTCTATGAAAGCATCAGAAACATGACGGCCACCACTATTGTAAGCTCCACCAGACTCTCCAACCCAAGGAGAAGCCCACGGTCCGTGTTCCTGAATCGTCTGGTTCACGCTCTTG
Organism: Thlaspi arvense; assembly: GCA_911865555.2. Taxonomy (NCBI): domain Eukaryota; kingdom Viridiplantae; phylum Streptophyta; class Magnoliopsida; order Brassicales; family Brassicaceae; genus Thlaspi; species Thlaspi arvense. Next base: position 67,440,812 of record OU466862.2, on the reverse strand, counting down.
AATGTTTCGGATATCTTGCTTAGGAAACTCGGATCCAGTATCTTCTTCACCAGGTCGGGATCATTCCCTGAAAGGCTCAAACATAGAAGACAGCTGATGTTCATCAGAGATGATGATAATGAAGTAATGGTTTTGATTCGATTCTCTTATTCCAAACCAGACCTGAACCGAGATTGTATATATGATGAGTCACAACGTCCACAACACCCGGACCAGAGGTCTGAAGAAGTTTGGTGTACCATTGCTGCTCATAGAATCCTCCAGGAGCGACAAGCGAAGGCTTGACTAACCGAGAATCTTTATACGCGTTGTCGATTACATCTTTAAGTACAATCAAGTCTTTCCCGTAAAGCTCTGCGCTCACGCTTGCACCAACCCCACTTCCACTCAGCTCATTTCCTAAACCGAGAACAAGAAAGGTAAGCCAAAAAAGGGAGCTAGAGAATGTGTTGAGATATCTAACTTGCTATTACCGAATTCCCAAGAATCTATAACGTAGCCCTTTGAGATCGTGTAGTTGATGAAATCTTGAGTGTTTACGCGATTCCACGCTCCGCCCCACGCATTTCCGCGGAGTTTGTGTCTCCCGTGCAAAGCGTTTAAACCGAAAGTCACTATAGCTCTACCAGATAAAATGAATAATTCAAGATACATACTTCTTCTAAAGGGGGAAAATGTGAACAACTAAACCAAAACCGAAGGCTTACCCGGTTTCGGTTAGTAAACTGTTGAGCTCATCCCATCGTTTCATATGCAAGCATCCTTTAGAGAATCCGAACAACCCGCTGTTTATTTTTCTGAATGGACGACACGGAGTTTTGAGATCTCCTACGTCGTATATCACTTGATCTTGCAGCGAACCGCCGATCCTTATCCTCAATGTCCTGAACGCTAACCAAATACAAAAAAAAAATCATTTCAGAAATCAAGAACACACGAGCAATGCCACGAAAACTTTCGATTTGCGAGGTGAAAACCTTTTATAGCTTTAGCAAGAAGAGGATGAGATAAGTCCTGGAATACATTCAAAAGATCAAACATTTTAATAGGCAATCGCGAACATTATGGATAGACTAATCGTAAAGACCAAAAGGTGAGCCATTTCCTCTGACTTCTGTTATTTACCATATTGATAACTGAAGAGTAACCCCAAGGACAATTGTCATAGTTGCACTTGTCATGTGGCCACCAGTCCAATGTCGCACAGACAAAGTTCTCGTCGGTCTCAGAGATTAGACTAGCTCCTTCGATAACGATTGATACATGTTTCATGTCTTGAGCCATTGTTGTCTCTGGAACTAGAAGAAGACAACCCAACAAGACAAAGAAGCAAACTTTGAAGCCCATTGTTTTGTTTTTGAGCTTCACTATCCAAAGCTTCCGACTTTTTGCTCCTAACTTTCCTGTAAAAATCTAAAACATCAAGAAGAAGGAATATCTAAACCATAAAAAAAAAAAAACAGAACTCAAACCACTGTAATTGTTAGAACAAGCAAGTGATTATACAGAGAGAAAAGGCTTGCATGTGCAAATATATCCAAAGAGAAAGGAATAAACTTTCTAATTTCTTCTGGATCTTAGGTTTATAATTGTAACCAGGGACTTGGATGTAACTAATCCATTAAAAAAGAAGAAGAAAAAAAAATCTAACTTTTGCTGACAACGTCAACAAGAAGGAAAGGCTTACTGAACAATTACCAGAGCCAAAAAAAGTGATTACAGAGAGAGGCTTGCGTGTGGAAAAAATTCTTCAGAAAAAAAGAAAAAAAAAAGTAGTTTACTTGCTCATAATTAAGTGCTCAAATTAATGTTTTTCAACGACACATGTTCATAAGCATTAGATGAGAGGTAGTTACTTAAAAGAAATCGTCTTTTGCATATTACAGATTCGGGTTTAAAGTCCAGCCCGGATAATTGATTTGAATTGGTTAATTTTCGATTAGAAATGGAAAGAAAAAATACTAAACAAAAAATTGGAACAAGAGTCAAAAGAGTCACTAGACGATGATAGAAGACGATTCAAATTCTCAGGTAATTACAATTAAATACTTTAGAATTTTAAACTATTATATGGATTAAAAAAATCAACCCAGAAACACAAGTGTGAAGGATCTGTAGTCGGCGATCGAACTAGAATCCCTGGAAATTCGAGTGAAAGACTGAAATAACGATATGGGATCATCAGATTGAGATAGAAGCAAGAACTGACCTTAGAATCCAGCTTCAATGGAGATAAATCTTAGCTTGAAGCAAAATATAGAGTTGAGTTTGATTCTGTGAATGTTGTTCTTGAGCCTTGATGATGACACTTAGATCAAAATCAGGCTGTGGGTTTGGTGACCTTGGCAATTTGTCGGCTTTCCTATTTCACTTGCTCGAGATGTTCTTTTCAATCTATTTTGTTATTTAGTTTATTTTTGTTGGTAAAATATTCTTGGAGTTGGTGCAACTTGATGAATCAAACCTTCTCTTGAAACATGAGCTTTCTACCACTTTCTTATTCGTTAATTCCCCTATTAGTATTTGTTAATTGGCTTGGTTAACGGAAAACAGTTTAAGCATCCCTTTGGAAACAAGTAAAACCGAAATTGGTGGAGAACAAACAAATAGTATAAATAAAAACTTTAGTTTATTTGCTAGACATCATATTCTAGCTTTACTTTTCCACTTTTGTTTTTCCTTCTAAAGTTTAGACTAATTATATACGACGATTTTATGTTGTCACATTATATCACACTTAAACTACAGCTAGATAATCGTATTCGGACTAATTAATTTTGTTTTCAATTCGAGACTTTTCAAATAAAGTTAACGATCTATAAAATAATAGTCTCTTTACAAAATATATATTTTCTGTCATACTTTTAGTTTTTTCCAAGCTCAAGTTGCACAACCAATTAATAATATCTAGAAAATAATGCAAACATGATAGATCTGAAATAGATATTTTCAAACGAAATAATCCAGAGGCTCCGATTGGTAATATATTTTTTTATATCATGAAATTACGAAATAACTGAAAAAATGAATTATAAAATAATTTATTGTAGAATTACAGAATTTTAATATGATTAAATAAATTATGGCGAAATTGCAGAATTGCAGAATATACTTATTGAAAATATTTTACTTTTTATTATATATTATAAAAAATATTAATAATTTAATTAATTATTATAAAATAATTTAATTCTAATTGTAATTTTTTAATAATTTATTTTTTAAAAAAATATTGCAAACCTTAAATAATAGATATAACTTTATTATTAAATAATTTTTTGTAATACTAAATTATTTATTTATATTTATTTAAATAATAAAATATAATTAAATAATATAAACATTGATTCTGTAAATAATCTATTCTAAACACGTTTTTCGGTTAATGAAAATTTTTTTGTATTTTCTGTAAGCAAAAACACAATTCCACAGATCTTGCGCTTTTGCATTTTTCCACAGGTTTTTTTGATTGACAAAATTTTTATGTTTTTAGATTTTTCTACTATTCCAACATTCCACAAATGTTACTAATTAAAGTATATAAATACAATTAAAAAAAGAATTATATATCAACAACGAAAAAAAGGCATGTAAGTGAATAAAAATGAGAAATAATATGGTGTCAGAAAGAACAATTACTAACAGGTAAAAGTGGAAGGTGGTTCGAGTCAGTCGGTCCATGTGTATCATTCGGAGACAATTTATTCAATATTGACACGTGCCATGCTTGAAACTGAAGCAAGTAGCTGAACCAGTAGGTCCTCTCTGTAATCTCTAAACCTTTCTAAAAAAATCTATCTTTGTCACCCCAATTCATACTCTTAAATCTAAACATGTAAAAGCCTTTTTTTTTTCTTTTTTTGAAACCTTTTTAATTCACTCTCTTCTAAATTTAGGGTTTGATTGGTAATAGCTATAACTTTATATTTTTGCTGTAGAAATATAGCTGTAAGTTTTTTTATTGTAACTGTAAATTTTATTTCTTTAAAATTTTGGCTGTAAAATTATAAAATTTGGAAAGCATAAATTTATGTGCTTTAAAAAATAATGTTTTGTATAGCCAAAAAAATAAAAAGGAAAATATTTTGGCTGTGAATAATAAAAAAAAAAATAGAGTTTATAAAACATAATTGGTATGATTTAGAACTTTAAATATAAATATTACTTTGTACAGCATTATCAACAATCAATCAATCCTTTAGTAATGGTGGTAAATATTTCTCATAGTGTTATCGGTTTATTCTTGGCAACTATATAGCTAACTATTTTGTTGGCAATTAAGATTTTAGAAATTTTCACTTTTGGTGTTTTAGAAAATCTTAATATATTTTCTACTCACTTATGTATGCTTTACGGACCACGCAACATATAGAAAAGTCTTTGTGAATTATTGGTATTTTGGTAAGCTACTTTTTTATTCATGACCACTAAATATTCAATTTTGTCAACTTTCTAGAATCAGCAAGACAGAATTGCAGAAATTGAAAAGTTTGGGTCTCGGTGATAAGCCCGGCCTTGCTTAGAATTAGGCTTTCAAAAATCGCATTTTTTGTTTTTGGTATAATCTGCTTGATATAAATTTGGTGTACATTCCAGATAACACAATTTCTCCAAATTTATAAAACGCTTAGTTTTCAGTTTCGATATACGGCCTTACGGGCTTTTTTATATAAAAATTAAACAACATTGTTTTTTTTTCCCCCGAATTGTAATTTTAATATAATTTAGGTATGCACTTCACAGTTCACATAAAATATTTAAATATGTTTCTATCCGGATTATATTATATATTTTTGGCACAAATTATTATAGAAATTATTTAGAGCATCTCTGTGTTTTTTTGGAGTCAGCATCTAGATCTTATCTTTTTCAATATATAATCAAAAGAATCCAAAGTCGGTCCATCGCGGAAAGCACATCCTTTAGAAAAATACAAAAGACTTGTTCTCCGATCCGTCAAAACCTACAAGCTTCATCAATTTAATATTTTACTATATTTATTCATTTTATTTTGTTTTGTTACCATCATAATTTTCAACCTTGGTTGAAATTCAATTCAATGAACTTTAAATTCGTTTCCATTTTTTGTTGGGTCAAGAGAAGTTTATCTTAACATTATGACCTTTTGACTAATAAATGTGTTACTCAATTCATTTGAGTATAGGTAAATCATATGGCTCTGTATTAATAGCATTTAGTTATCAGCCCGAAACTGAAAATTTTTGGGAAAAAATGTCAAAAGATTCTCTCCTTCCCTCTCTTTCTTGACCTCTTTTTTTTTTTCCTCTCTGTTCGTCAATATTTTTGTATGCGTTTATTTTCTTCCCAACAATCGAATCTAACTTTCTCTTTTTCCTCTGAATTTCTCAAATCACACTCTTCATCTTCTGGGTAACTCTAGCTATTTTACCCAATACCATTATAATTATATCTATTTTCCGGTTTCTTCGTATATGTTCTTGAGTTTCAAAATCCTCTGAGAGTTGGGTGATCTAAAAAGGTAACATCTTTATATGTTTATCTCACATTTTTATTACAGTTGACTTCGTTGTAGTTTCATAAAACCAGGTTACTGTATCAGAGCTTGAGATCCTTTACAAAATCTGCTCTCTTTTTCCTTCTCCACTGGTTTTTGATGCTTTCTCGATACATCGGACTATTTTTTGAACTGATTCATGATCAAATTCATGTCATTGCTGATTTATCTCGACTCTGGAGTTTGACATTTTATGCAATGAAATAGAGATTCCTTCACATACCTGTTATTGATGTTGGAACCAAAGATTCAATTTTTGATAGATATTTTCAAATACGTTCAATGTGGCTTATCCGATTTGGATAGATTGATATACACTGATCGAATCACTCTGTTTCTTGTTTAAATGATTTTAAACTAAATGCTTGGGCTCCCAAAATTGGGGATATTGTTGATGATGAAACCAATCTGTAAAATTGGGTTTCTTTGACTTTTCTTCAGTAATGTTAATGTATGTGTTTTTTCTTGTTCTCTGCAGTTCTTCTGATAAATTGCAATGGCTGAGGAGAATACTCCACAAGCTGATGAGAAGTGTTGTTTGGATGATGCCAAACCAATGGAGACCATTGAAGACCCTTACGTGGTAACAATGCCTCTAATGGATGAGAAAGTTCAAAGAGATGATGTTCTTCTTCCTCCAGCTGCAGGATCCAACGGTATTGTGAATCCGAGACGGTATTCAACAGGAGTGTTAGATAAACGAGGAGCAGGTAAAGCTCAGATTCAAACCCGTTACCGTGGGAACCAAATGAGTTCGACTCATGATCTATGCAAACACGGGAAGAGGCGTGAGGATGATGTGGTGGTCAAACCGTGGAAGTTGGTGAAGAAAAAGAATGTTGAAGGTGGAGATTTGGTGAAAGGTGAGACTTTGGGTGTGATGAGGAAGTCGTTTGGAAATGTTTCTAAACACGAGGAGAAGTCATTGCAGGTTGCAAAGAGAGATGCTGCTGCTGTTAGCGAGATTGTCAAATCTTGTGATGGTTTTCCCGCTAAGAGAAGTGTAACCAAGAGTACTATTACTCCGAGTGATTCAGCTGGTGTACTAAGAATGGTCAAGAAGACAGAACTTGATGTTAAGAAGGTTTCAAGGATCAGCGAGAGCAAGAGTTCTAAAGAGGATCTTTTGAAACATCTGAAGAGCAAAGAGAAGAAGACGAAGATGGATGAGCCGGTTAAATGTGAAGATGCATCGGAGAAGAGGGTTTCAAGGATCAGCGAGAACAAGAGTCCTAAAGAGGGTCTTTTGAAGAGTATGAAGGTCAAAGAGAAGACGACGGAGATTGATGAACCGGTTTTATGTGAAGATGTATCGGAGAAGACTCTGTGTGTTGCTGCATCTAGTACTGAGGAGAAGAAGATGAAGAAGAAGAAGAGCATCAAAAGTGTTAAGAGTGAGATTCAGCAATCTTCTGAGAAGAACATCTTAAGAGGCAGCGGAAAGAAAAGTCTTACACTTTTACCATCTTTGTCCCCATCCTCGGAGGAGGTTAAAGAATCGCGTGTTACGAGATCAGATCCTAGCCCAATAAGGCAGACGACTTCCAGGTCCAAGACTGGTTTGTATGAGAAGAAAGAGATTCCCTCTGCGACTCTTGTAGCTATATCAAAAACCGAAAGCAAGATTAGGCCGAAGAAGATTGGTTTAAAGGTTACTCCTCCTCCAGGTCCTCCAACGAAGCCGCTGAGTTTCAAGAAAGGGAAAGTTCTTGAACCAAAACCAGAAGGTTCGACTCCAACATTGCTAAAATTCAAGAAGAGAGTTGTTCAGGAACCAAAACTCAAAAGCGATGGGAACAAGAAGAAGAAGAATCTGAAAGATAAACGAGAAGGCGTTGGGAAGATGAGTAATAACAACGGAGAAGGTAAACGAGAGAAAGTTGTTCTGAGGCATAGAAAAGTGGAAGCAAAGAAGAAACTGCAGACACTTTTCAACAATGTGATTGAAGAGACTGTGAATAAGCTTGAAGAAGTGAGGAAGAGCAAGGTTAAAGCATTGGTGGGTGCTTTTGAAACTGTGATCTCTCTTCAAGATAATGACAGAGCATCTCAGAATAAGAAGATTCAGGGCAAATCCGCATCTTCACCAGTCGTTGAAGGCTAGTCCTTGAGCTTAAAATCCAATATTTGATAAAGAAAGAGATAAAACTTGTGAATTTGTGAAACAGTTAAAGAAAGATGGGATTGTTTGTTCATGAATCTTGTTATGTAAAACAAATATTTTACAGTATCTGGTTTCTTCTATACGATGCTGAGTTTTGAGGTCTGGAGATTTTGTATATTGAAATATTAACTTGTTCTTGAAATATATATACACTTTACAATTTCTCTTCATAAGGTAGTGAGTGATCTAAAAAGACTTATGTCTCTTTGGCTCTGGTTCCTTAGGCCAGAGGTGGTTCGACTTTTTTCCTTCTGGTGAAATTGGGATTCCGGTTTGATTGGTTTTGAGTCGTACCGGATTAATTTCTTATATTAGTTGACACGTGTGTGTCTCTTCGACCCCGCTCTTCTCTTGTTCATGCTTCTAGTCTTATTATACGTTTCAAAATTCAAACGTCTTCTCTTCACTTTCTCGCACAGCCTAAACTCTCAAATTTGAATCAATGGAGGTTTCGGAGGTGCAAAGGCGAAGGGACGAAGAAAATCGATTAACTCTTGGGGAGAAACGAAAGCCGTCGTTTGATTCTTCAGATAACCCACAGAGACAACATGATTTCAGGTTAGCCAAATGTCGGAAGCTCGACGGCGGCAACGATTTCGGTCTCCAAGAAGGGAATCGGAGGAAAGAATCCGACACAGGATCGAGTACTAGCGTAAATTTCCGCGTCAAGCTCGAGATCTGCTCTCCTGATTCGTTTTCGGTGACGCCGGTTCAAGTGCAAGGGTTTCGATACCCAGAAAAGCAAGACTGCCTTCGCCAATTGAGCGAGATTCTATCTGAGGTAAGTTCTTCCATACTTGCGCCGAGCTTTGTTTTGCCTCACGGTTGACAAAATGTAGAAGAGAAATCAGAAAGGGGGATTTTCGAGACTCAGATTTTTTTTTAAGTGCTGTGTTTTTATTGTCTTTTGATTGATTTTGCCTTCAGGCGACTCCTTCACACTACACTCAAAATCACGATGGAGGCAAAGCCGGCGTTTATAAGATCAGAGATTACAGTATGGTTTCGGGATGTCTAAAGAGGTCAAAGATCGTCGAAGTTGAAGAGATACCTTGGATAACGTTTGCTGTTGTTGAGAAGCTTTCCAAGTCATTCATTTCTGGGAAATGGGAGCCTTGCAAACCGGAACATTTTACGGAGGAGAAGGTTGAAGAACTGATTGAAAATCTGCCAAGAAAGTTGGTGAATTCGCTTTTGCCTTTCCAGCTTGATGGTCTAAGATTCGGGCTACGGAGAGGTGGCAGGTGTCTCATTGCAGATGAAATGGGGCTTGGAAAGACACTTCAGGTGGATAATATTTGGTATTTGTGAAGCAATTACTCAAGTTTGGTCAAGTAAGTTTTTTCTGAGTGTTTCATCATTTTTCCAGGCCATTGCCATTGCTGGCTGCTTCATAAGCGAGGGTTCCATACTTGTTGTCTGTCCAGCGGTTTTGCGTTTCTCATGGGCAGAAGAATTGGAACGTTGGTTGCCATTTTGTTTGCCTTCTGACATACATCTCGGTAAAAGTCTTTACTGTATTTCCTATCATTCCCCCTCTAGTTTTGCGCCATAGGAGGTCAAAAGCGAAAGCTTTGAGTTAGTTATTAGAGCCGTTGATTGGCTATCTCGTTAAGTCAATTTTTGAGTTTGATGAAACTTTGTGGTTTCAGTTTTCGGTCATCAAAACAATCCTGCCTATTTACCAAAATGGCCAAAAGTTGTGGTTATCTCATACAAAATGCTTCAGCATCTTCGAAAGACCATGCTTGAGCGAGAATGGGCCCTCTTGATACTAGATGAATCCCATCACGTACGCTGCTCAAAGAAGAAGTCCGAACCATCTGAAGTATGTTAAACTTTGCTTTCCTCACTGATATGAATTTCTCAAGTATACCTGACCCATGTCCTTCTTCCTTTTTATGATTTCCTACTTAATTTTAATTGCATTTGATCAGCACAGAGGTGATTCAGTGACACCTTCTCTTACACTTTTAAGGAACATCCACAATTCTGAGTGGCGTTATTGTGCCGTTTAAATAAGGTTGGTATTCTAAACACCTTCGGTTATGTTTTGCAGATACAGACAGTCCTTGATGTTGCTGAAAAGGTTAAACACATAGTGCTGTTGTCAGGAACTCCTTCTTTATCGAGGTTGTGGAAATTTAAATTTTAGTAATATTAGCAGCTTCTGTTTGCTTCGAATTTGTAATTTATCCTTAAATCTGTTTCCTAGGTGACCGTAGGCCCTTTGACATTTTCCATCAGATAAACATGCTATGGCAAGTCATCAAACTTTGACGTAATACTTTTGGATTCGCATATTTCTTTGAAGTTTTCTAACACTGGTTCTGTCACTAGGCCTGGTGTGCTGGGAAAAAGCAAGTATGAGTTTGCGAAAACCTATTGTGAAGTTGGCCTTGTCAGAGGTATGCAGGGCAAAATTTTCCAGGTACATATGGACTTTATGGGGTAGCCAATTGTGTCCTCATGATTCTCTATTTTAAGTGCAGGATACTCCCAGTTGCTATTATACATTTTATTTATTTTCAGTCGCTTCCTTTCTATAATGAACTGTGGTTCCCTTATCTTATGTGATTCTTTTTTGTTACGTTGATTCAGGATTTTTCAAAGGGTACTCGCTTACTGGAGTTAAACATACTGCTAAGCCAAACAGTGATGGTATATCCTCGTTATTTGATTTCACCTTGGTATTAATGATTTCGTATCAATGGTGGATACTAGGAAATTTGATAATTCGTTGTTTTTTCCTCAGAAAGGACCAAGTATGCAATCTATAATTTGAAAGTTTTTGTTATAACTTATTAGGATTCCTAGACTTTTGTGAAGACAAATTTCCAAATGAGATTTTTGGGCGAAAACATTTCCAACCACAGTTTAGTTAACTATTGGTACATGAAATTTGGAAAGAAATGAGAAGAATATGACAATGATACCACTAATAAGATATGCTAATCAAAGCTTCCTGCCTGTGTTTTGGATTGGTAAAGAACTATGTGATGTGAAATCCTTTTTCGTTTGTTGTAGATAAGAAGACTGAAGCAGCATGTGTTAACACAGTTACCCCCAAAACGTAGGCAAATTGTAACCATACTACTAAGGAAGTCCGATATAGCTTTAGCAATGGCTATTGTCAGCGAGGCTAATCAAAAAGCTAATAAACAAAATGCTGCTACAACAGATGTAACAGAGAACACACATGAACCTGAAGGTATGTGGCAGGTTTTATACCCACCTAGTGATGATGTTGAATTTATCATTATTATTCAGGGTAGTACTTTATTTTTACCATTAACTCCAGCCTCAAGTTTCTTGGAGTGTTAACCACTGTGGTCCATCCAATGTCTTAACACAAGCTGCCTTTCTAGGTGTAGCTCAAAACGCTCATGGATTAAATAAAGACGGACATATGAACGTAGAGGACTCGGAAGCACCTGACTGTATGATTTAACTATATTCGTTCCATGGATGCTAAGGCCTTAAGGGGGAAATTCTTTCTCATATACTCATTTTCTTTTGTTGTGTTTTAGCTGATAATAATCAACTATGTGGAAAACTCTCCCATCAACAACTTGGTGTTGCAAAGCTTTCTGCCTTTCGTGAATGGTTATCCCTACATCCACTTATATCGGGATTGGATTATACCCCAGAAGAAATTGATGGAGACACAAGCTCAACTAAGATGGTAATTTTTGCACATCACCATAAGGTTCTGGATGGAATTCAGGTTAGTGTGCTTCATTCCCATTATAAACTTATATCTGTCTTCTAGTTGGTCTTGTTATGGTTTGAAACTTGTTATTTACGATGCACCTCGTTTATCATATTATGAGCAAGTAGTTTGCTTATAAAAATTTGTTGTGATTTTTGCATGTCAGGAATTTATATGTGATAAAGGGATTGGTTTCGTCCGCATTGATGGGATGACTTTGCCAAGAGATAGACAATTGGCTGTACAGTCATTTCAGTTTTCTAGTGAGGTGTGCACAATATCTCCTATAAGTTTATATCTTTTTAATGATTGTGCTTGTTATGATGTGTGGTATTTTACCTATGCTACGGCTTTCTCCTCCAGGTGAAAGTTGCAATAATTGGCGTAGAAGCTGGAGGAGTTGGACTTGATTTTTCAGCAGCGCAAAATGTTGTGTTCGTCGAATTGCCTAAAACACCGTCACTGTTGCTTCAGGTATTTTCCCTGTACTGTTTGATTTGGGGTCCTCTTAACTTCCTGTTCTTGTTCCTACAATTGTTTCTTCAAACCCCAGTAAGGGTACTTGATGCATAATCTATTGATTGCATTTTAAAGGCTGAGGATAGAGCACATAGGCGAGGCCAAACAAGTGCAGTCAATGTTTATATCTTCTGCGCAAAGGTAAACTCGTGTGCTGCTGCCATATTTGTCACTTGAAGTTTGTCTTATCCCTTATATTTTAAGAGCGACTCTTATGCAACAGGATACAATGGACGAGTCAAATTGGCAAAATTTGAACAGGAAATTGCACCGTATTTCATCTACCACTGATGGAAAATATGATGCGAAGACTGAAATCGAAGTACGTCCCAAATCTCTACTCTTTTTTTTTTCAATTGTCAGTAGATCACTGTCCTTTCCGCTATATTTTTTCCTGGTAGGTCACATAATAGCCACTAATTTTAATGGTATAAAATTATGTCTGGGCAGATTGAAAGAGCACATCTTTTCAACCCTGCTGAAGAAAGCAGTGAAAGAGAAGTTCTTGAAGTACAACCATCACAAGCTAATAGAGTAATAGCTGATAAGATTGTTGAAAGCTGTGAAGATCTGGGATCGGAGACAGATGTATCAGATACCATTGATCTCAAGGTTTATCTCTTGACTTGTCATTGATCAAACAGTTTGAACATTTATGACCTCAGAATTTATCTTTCTTATACCATGAAGTTTACAAGCCAAATGTCTGGATAAAGCATGAATAGCAGAACTTTTGCCCAGTTTACAAACATCTCTCCTTAATTATGGAATTTAGATATTCACTCGTTTTGGCTGAATGCTTTTTTCTTTTTGGCTGAGCAGGATGACATGATTTCTCATTTGGAAATATCAAAAGTCTGCCCTTTTGTTGAAAGTGATTCGGAGTCCGAGAAGAGGTCGCCTGGTACCATTTCTTCTACTATGTTAGACCAGGAAAACCAAGAAAATCATCAGCCTAAAAATGTATGAACTTATCATATGAAAGGTCTATTTGTTTTCTTTGACATGTTTCAAAATGTAAATATATTTTTTTGGTACGGTGCAGCTTATTACTGATGATGAGCTTGTAAAAGAGAATGATTCCAATTCCTATTTTCCACTCGTAGATTCTCTGCGCTTTGAGGTAAAGTTTAAAGTCTGCATTGGCTCTTCTTATTTATTTGTTATTCTCATTGCCTTGGCTGGTCATGAGATATATATATTCATGTCAAGGAGGCCAAATTTGGTGAACGCACTGCATATTTTCCGGTCTCTTATTATTGGATCCAAGCTGCAATCTGATTCTTGTTTCTATTGTGAAATTTGTCAATTATCATTATGTTTACAGTTTACTTGTTTGAGATGAAAACGCATATGGATCTGCTCTTATGTTCTTTCAGGTGAGCCAAAACACTGGAAGAATTCATTTGTATTCTTGCATTCCTGGGAAAGATCCACGACCACGACCTCAATTCCAGAACTTCCGACCAGAGGAGATTGAAGCAAGCAATTCAAGTCCGGGTATCAATAAAGAAAAAACTCCTGAATCCATTACGGACGATCCGGTTCATGTGCTTGCGATTTTAGAATTCATGAAAGAGTGGAAAGCATTACGGCCAATCGAAAAGCGGAAACTACTTGGAAAGCCTTTGCAACTACCTTTATCACTGGAGTTAAGTTACTTGAGTGAAAGTGCCAGTCATAGCAGTGAGGTATATCTTTTTAGCGTAAACTTGTTTTCCAAATATTTGATTTCAAAATAATTATTAGGAGTTTTCTGCATCAGGGATTGCTCAGGGGAGGGAGCAAAAGACGAAATACACCCTTTTCAGAGATCAGTTTTACTTTACCTCCAGATGCAGTGTGGAAAAAGGTCAACCTTCGAAGTGGCTACCAAAAAAAGGAAAAGGAATACACCCAAGGTTGGAGTATGAGCAACGAACCACTCTGTAAACTCTGTCAAAAGCCCTGCAAGTGAGTGAAAACATGGTGTTTTCTCACTTCTGATTGATTGTTTTTGTTCACTGTATAATCATCAACTTGATTATTTATTTATTTTTGTTCTAGGGGAAACAACTCCAAAGAGCCCGAGTATTTTGAGGATCTTTTCTGTGATCTTGCGTGCTATGAAAGTTATCGGACAAGAACAAGCGGCAGATATATTCGCCAGGTTCGTCCTGGCAACTCTTTCCTTACGTTAAGGCGGATAGGGTTTTGATTTACTAAGTTTCATATCCTTTGTTCCTTTAATGAACCACTAAGAGGTGTAAGTTTTCAAATATCAGGAGCTTTTTCAGATAGAACATGGAATTTGCACAAACTGTAACTTAGATTGCCACCAACTTGTCAGGCGGATAAAGCCTTTACCGCTGGTAAAACGCCGTGAATACATAAAGAAAGTTGCTCTAGAACTGTTTACCCGGAAAAACTTGTAAGCCATTTAAACTCAGTTTTTTTTTTTTTTTTTTTGCTTATAAATTACTGCATTTGGACATACAAAACTTCTATGCAATTCAACTTTTAAAAAATTTCACCTCTAATGTCAAAGGCTCGAAACCCTGGTTAATGATCCAACCGAGGGAAATGCATGGCATGCGGATCATATCATTCCAGTGTACCGAGGTGGAGGTAAGCCACAATCTTCTTCACTCGACGACTCAATAGGCATCATTCTTAACAATGTCGCATATACATGATTTCAGTTGTGCATTCAACTGACTGAGCAATTTTTTATGAAATTTGGATCACTCGTAGGCGAGTGCCGGCTAGAGAATATGAGGACGCTTTGTGTCGCTTGTCATGCCGATGTCACTGCAGGTCAATGCGCAGAACGTAAACTGATACGGTCCAAAGCCAGGGAGCAACTCAAAAACACTTTAAAGGAACTCGGAAACAATACAAACCAAACAAATCTCTTGGCTGAGGAAAGAAAGGTATGATTAAAGAGACATGTTGAACTGAAATGGGAACTTTTTACAACACATTGCAAGACTCATTGTGTAGCGTATCTCCACGTTATTCTTATAAATTATAACTGACCCATTAAAATTTTGGCTCTATTTGTTATTTCAGGAGACTGATTGTTCGGTTGCAGTGATCAACGAAGAGGAAGACGACGAGCTTCTGGTTGAAGTTCCAGGCAGTTCATACTCTATAGATCAGAAAATCAGTCCTGCCTCATAAAAATCATCTTGAGTTTTCAGTAAATTGGCCTCTCAATGACAAAACATTTTATAGAGAAGAAACTGTAATGATTTTTGAAGATTTGATATTCCGAAGCAAAGGTGTTTGTATCTGTATGACTCAGTTCTCAGGTTTGCTTGAAATGGAAGCTTCCTTCTTTTCTCGGCAGTTTCTTGTCAAAGAAGCAAAGTGGTCCTCGAATTTTAATTTTGATAAGAGAGAATTTACCATCATTATTTCACTAGTTTGAAAAGATGATAAACGACGGTTAAACTAAGGAGTGGGCATCATTTAAACGATGGTTAATTTCACCTCCACAGAGATCACTAATACAAATGTTAATTAATTACTTGTATATATTTTTTAATATTACGTAGGAATTGATTAAATAGATAGGTTATAAAAGATCATATTCCATAATCAATTTCACAAAAAATATACATAATTCTTAGGTATTAATGTCGGATGTTCAAGACGTCAAGGCCTACGTTTTAAAATGAATTAATATCCGTCGTCTGACTCTGACCTAATAATCGCTCACATTACATACATATAACATATGCTTATATTTTATGCAACGGATTTTGGGACAAATCTATAGAAATTCGATAGTTACACTTATATATTTATTTTGGTGAAATATATATATAAACATAACTCCAGCTTCACCAACAAATATTACTATATTACACTCTCTTTTTTGTGTCGAAGAAAACTTTTGTTTTTCTTGCTAAAGACGAAGAAAACATATTTAAAGTTTTATAAGATCTTATTCATTTTTACACGTAAACCTTGAACTTCCAACTTGTTGCATGAGATAAAGCTTTTCTCCATTTTCTACAGAATTCAATCTCACGAGATAAAAATATGCTTTTTGGTCTTTTGTTAAATCTGCGTTTGGTTTTAAAGTTCGTGAGGGGGCATGTAGTTGTAGGATGCCAATGAAATAATTGTTGATGTTTCCTTGCCTTTAAGGATTCCTCTTGCATGTGGGGGCCCATTTCAGTCTTCCTCCCCCAATTTCAATAATTTGGTTTTATATACGTATAATATTTTCCATATATTTTGTTATATATATGTGATGGTGGTGTATAAGGAATTAACCAAACTT
The DNA here is from genome assembly GCA_911865555.2 of Thlaspi arvense. Classification (NCBI taxonomy): domain Eukaryota; kingdom Viridiplantae; phylum Streptophyta; class Magnoliopsida; order Brassicales; family Brassicaceae; genus Thlaspi; species Thlaspi arvense. Next base: position 67,424,608 of record OU466862.2, on the reverse strand, counting down.
TATGTTTCTTTATTTTCTCTTCCAAAAAAATAATATGTGCAAGGCTTGTCTCCTTGGAGTTAATGAAATTAGCACCATTCATGCATATATTCGCTCTCGAAATTACATGTGCAACCAATAGATATACTTCATCAGACACAACTACAAGAGCCTTAAAAAAGCTTATTTTGTCAACTTCATATACATGTCTTTGATGGGAATTACTTTTTAATAAGAAAATTATTTTACTGCTTTGTTTGAAGTCTACTGCATACAGTTTGGTCATTCTAAATAAATTAATAGTAACAAGTTATTTATTTGTTGGTCAAATAAAAAATAACAAGTCATTTGATTAGTTTCAAACTGTGTATATATGTATGCGTATATCTGTTTCCAACAAACCCTAAGCACAACTTTTAACAGCAAGGAGTTTCTTTGAGTTAGAGGGACACGATAGCCATTATTTTGTGTCTCAAGACTGTTTTTTCACCTTTCTTTTAACTTCATTGGAAAGGGTTTACTTACTTTTTTTTTGTCTCATCTTATTTTAATATTTTGTTTTCATTTATAGACTACTCGCTAACCCATACTATTTTGCAATATAATGTTTTCACAAGAAAGATTTATAAACTACTATATATGAACGTATCTTTTTTCTTTATAAAAGGTTTTCAAACTAAATGTATCTTCTTCTTTCTTTTATTGCTTTTCATAAATATATGAGTTAAAAATAGCACTATAAGGTAAACAAAAAAAAAATTATAGTGAAATATCTCCCTATGATAGCCAAGCTAGTTACTATTTTTTTTTTTTTTTTGTATTCAAAGTAGAAATCAAATGCCAAAGTAATGATATATATTAAAAATTGTTTCCTAAGGAAAATGATGATTTCTAATTAATTATAAACTTACAGTTCTCTTTTGCTTTTAAAAAGAGCAAAAAATGAAACTCTTACTAGAGCCCAAAAACAAATGAAACTCTGTCATTTGAATTATAAATCTGACCTACAAAATATAGTCATATCAACGGTGGATCGGTCAGAGTTGATGATTGAAAATCAGATTGGGACCCATTAATCGAGTTTTCAAATTGTGATCGCATGTGAGTTTCAATATAACAAGAAATTTTTTCTCTAGTATATTGATTACAAAATAAAATGTTATCGATAATAATTGAAAATCAAAACTTTGTTCAGGAATCAAAAGATTTTGAGTTTGACCACAGATAAAAAAAAAAATATTGGAGTTTGACCACACACAAAAAAAAAATTGGAGATCGTTTCATGCACAAATCGATAAAGATTCGACAATTGAGAAAATGATATATGAATCTGTATGAGTATATAAAATATTCTTCACATTTATTTTTGTACTTAACAAATATTATTCACATTGTAACTACTAAAAACGATGATTTCTTTCTACTTCTAGTTTGTCATGTACGTCTTCTGGCTCGAATTATTACTTTTTCTACAAATAAACAAAGGGAAATCAGTTTTCTTTAATATATGCATATAATAAGTATATAAGAAATAATTATATAATTAACTAGGAAAAAGTAAATAATATAGAAAAAGACGTATCGAGTAGTAGTAGTGAGAAAGTCTTAGATTTCAACTATAAAAACAAACAGCCCATGAGAGACTACACAACGAAACCAAATAAAAATATAGCCATACTAAATCCATACTTTCTTCAAAAACTCTCCGGCGAAGGAAAAATTCGCAAGAATGGTTTCGGTCACATCATCAGAAGCCTCAAGGAGCCGATCGAAGAAGGTGTGCGTGATCGGAGCTGGACCGTCGGGGCTAGTCTCGGCGAGGGAGCTAAGAAAAGAAGGACACAAAGTGGTGGTAATGGAGCAAAACGACGACGTAGGAGGGCAGTGGCTGTATCAACCAAACGTCGAAGAAGAAGATCCTTTAGGAAGAAGCAGTGTTTCCATTAACGGTGCACTTAAGGTCCACAGCAGCATTTACTCATCCTTGAGGCTAACCTCGCCGAGGGAGATAATGGGTTATTCGGATTTTCCGTTTTTGGCAAAGAAAGGGAGAGATATGAGGAGGTTTCCAGGGCATAAGGAGCTCTGGTTGTATCTAAAGGATTTTAGTGAAGCTTTTGGGTTAAGAGAGATGATTAGGTTTAATGTTAGGGTTGAGTTTGTAGGGGAAGAAGCAAAGGAAGAAGAAAATGTGAGGAGATGGATTGTAAGGAGTAGAGATAAATTGAGTGGTAAGGTTATACAAGAGATCTTTGATGCTGTTGTTGTTGCTACTGGTCATTACTCTCACCCTAGATTGCCCACTATTAGAGGTAATTAAACTATTGATTTCCATCGTTATCGTTGATATTATTTCTCATTTACTCACTTAATTAATAGTAATTTTAGTAGTTGATCTAACTATAGAAAAACAAAATCTGCAATCAATTTGTCTATATATGGTTTTTGAGTTGGTTTATCGTGATTCTTTGATGGTTTTAGGAATGGATTCTTGGAAGAGGAAGCAAATTCATAGCCATGTTTACCGGGTGCCTGATCCATTTCGTAATGAGGTGATTGAATCTCTATATCTTTAAATTTTGGTGGTGATTATATGATGGTGGTGATTATGATGATGGTGGTGATTATGATGATGGTGATAGGTAGTGGTGGTGGTCGGAAACTCAATGAGTGGACAAGACATATCAATGGAGCTTGTGGAAGTGGCAAAGGAAGTTCATTTAAGTTCCAAGTCACTTGATATAACTTGTGGCCTTTCCAAAGTCATTTCCAAGCACCCAAACCTCCTTCTTCACCCACAAGTACTCTTTGCTTCATGAATATATATTACATATATGTTATGTTTCTATGTATTAATTTGGATCTAAAAGTCATTTATCTGATTTTTGTTTTGAAGATTGAATCTTTAGAGGATGATGGGAGAGTCATTTTTGTGGATGGATCTTGGGTTGTCGCTGATACAATCTTGTATTGCACCGGGTAAGATAAATTGAATGAATGAATTTTTTTTTCTTCTGCTATTAAATGTAACTTAACTATCCAATTACAAAATAAAATAAAATCAGATATGTGACTGATTAGACTAATATATAGTTAGGTACCCAAAAAAATCTTATATATTTAAAAACAAAATCTAGAGTAATTTTATCCTTTTTATGAAAGTTAAAGAGAAGACTAGAATTGCTACTTTTTGTTTCCGTTAGAGAAGACAAATAGATGATGATTAAGGTTTCTTAGATCATTGGTGATTTAATCGTAATTAATTAACGTTAAGTTTAGTTTATATCGACTTTGTGGGGTATCGAGGTCTTCATCGACACCATAGTATCATATTGCTTCAATGTTAGAAAGAAGTAAAATAATAAAGTATGGTTGATCATTGGGATCTGCATGATATTGCGTAACGTATATCTTAGTTCTACTAGAAATTAAATCATATCGATGGAAATAATTTCGATCGTACAAAGATATAAAATTACCGAACCTATATGCTCTCTACGACATTTTTCTTGTTATTGTCAATAGGATAATTTTAAAATTAAAATGTGAGAGACTTAAAAAAGCCGTATTGAGTGGGATACAAATCTTTTTTCACATTGGTCTTCTCAATAAGTTTCATCTCCCTAGTTCTTGGGGCGATCATATACAATAATAATTCAATTTTGTAAGTTTTTCTCGTATTAATTGAATAAATAAATAAATATTGCACAGGTACTCGTACAAGTTTCCATTTCTTGAGAGTAAAGGAAGAATAAAAGTTGATGATGATAGAGTGGGCCCACTCTTCGAACATACTTTCCCTCCTTCTCTGTCCCCTTCTCTCTCCTTTGTCGGTATCCCCAGAAAGGTCTCTCTACTTTTTGATTTTTTCTTTTTGCTTTTCAACTAAATCAACTTTGATTTTTTGATTTCTCTAACGAAAATATTAAAAAAAATTGGGTTGGTGTTTGGCAGTTAATAGGATTCCCATTCTTTGAAGCACAAGCAAAATGGATAGCTCAAGTCTTGTCCGGGAAGTCATCTCTTCCTTCTTCCGACCAAATGTTGCAATCAGTCGCCGACTTTTACCGGTCAAGGGATCTCGCCGGAGTCCCTAAACACAACACTCACGACATTGCTGATTTTACGGTTAGTTAAACCCCTCTCAACTAACAAAAATCAACATTTTGTTTTAACTTTTATCATTAAATTTTGTGTTGAATCTTCTGCTTATAGTATTGCGACAAGTACGCGGATTATGTTGGGTTTCCGCATTTGGAAGAATGGAGAAAGCTACTCTGTTTGTCCGCTCTCAACAATTCTCAGGAAAATCTTGAGACCTACCGCGATTCTTGGGATGATCATGAACTCCTACAAGAAGCTCTTCAAAGCTCACATTTCACAAATCTCAATTGTTGAGTCTCTTTTGATGCTACGTTTTTTTTATCTTCTGTTAAATTCTTTTGTTGTTATGTTTGATTCTTTCTTTCCTTCCTTCTTTTTATCTATAGTTTGCTCTGTTTATGCTTTTGGTTGATATGTATAACCATACATTTATACATTTGCTTCCTTCAATATAGTGTAGTATCATATCCAAAATCAGTGGAGATCTTTGTTAGAAAAACACTATGGTCATCATGGCAATGTAGAATACTGGTAGTTCATGAGAAAAAGCTTGAGTCTTCTAGAATCTTTGATCTAACTTGTGATAAAAGTTTTGAACTTTGAGTTAGATTTGCTCATCCATATATAAACTCCTTCAGTACCATCTCTAGTGTTCATTATCGAGTCATAAATAGCTAGCTAGTTCGACCCAAAAAACTACTTGTAGTCTTGATTCTCCTTAGAAGTCTTGATCTCCGTAACAAGACTTGTTGCCAAAAAAGCATCTTCAGTAAGATTCTTGATTATCCAAGAACATGAAGCAAGGCAAGTATTGTAGTTACCTCTTTCGCTTAGCTAAACTACATGGTCGATGATCATATGCTGAAAAGCAGCAGCAGGAGTTCTGGAGCCTCGTCTTCGCTTTGTTATGGCTCCCCAATCGGAAATGAAAGCCTCTATCGGTTTACGAGGAGAGGAGCTTCTGCTCTTGTTCTTGGGGAACCCGAAACCCCATTTTGATTCAGAAACTTCAACTAACTTTTCTGTTACTTCATCGGCTTCACATTCTGAAAACGTGCCTAAGCTCTGATTATTATTATCTTTGCATTTCCGCTTGGTCCGGCTCCTTCTCTGCTTTCTAAGGACAATGCTGGAGACTGCTGTTTTGTTGTCTGCAGATTTCGTTCTCAGAACTTTCCTGTGGTCCTCAGGCTTCACCTCCGTCAGTTGCAGTGTCATGGCCTCAGAACATTCTAATTCCTGGTCCTCAACAACCGAAGAAGAAATCTCGGCTAACCAGAGTAGGTTTCTGCCTAAGGAAGCAGCGATACAATCAGAGGTTTCTCGATCGAACTTTCTAGACATATCAACTATAGCCTCAGCTGCAGATATTTCTTGATAATTTCCCTCTGTAACAAGAGATATCTTTCTGCTCTTCTTCCGTTTCTTTTTCGCAACTACTTTGTGACCATTACTGGATTTCACTTGTGGTTTACAACGCCTTTTCTTTCCTGGACCTGTCCGGTTTCTCGCAGGCTTCACCTTAGACAAAGAACTTGAACTTCCTTTTCGCATAGTCGCTTGATCGCTCTGAGATTCTGAGGTGGCTTCAGCAGTCGAGCGCAGGTCAAGATCTGAGCCTTTGAAAGCTTTGTTGATTGGACCATGTTTTACCTTCTTTCTTGGCCTTGAGCTCTTCAAAAGCAAAATGCTATTCAAACATGGTAGAGCTTGAACTACCACTCGCGACTGCTCTGTTACGAGTTTTCCGTGCAAAGAAACCGATACGCACTCTTGAGGTTTCTCCGTTTCAAACTTCTCAACAGTATCTACTTCCTCTTCAAATGATAAGGGAGACATATTCAAGTCAATTCCATGCCCTGCTCAAAGAAAGTAAAAAGACCAATTAAGCTTCAATATATCAAGAAACTGTGACAAAAGTGCATAAGAAGAAATCAAATATGTAGTAAGCATAATGTTAACATTTTCTTACCTCCTCGACATTTTACAGACGACTGTTGGCCTTGCGCTTCATTCATCCAGTCGGAACCTTTTACTGAATCTTCTACCTCGTTCTTTTTTTCTCCAGTTTCATTTGATGTAACTGGTGGACTCAGGAACTGATTGAACACATAACCAGAATCTTCCTCGATCTTGGCAGGTTCATTCAAATCAAATTGCAGCTTACTCAACTGGTTACCCGATTCCACAGATTGCTCTTTCAGAAAGGTTGCAACTTTATGGACTTCACCATTCATCAGACCTCTCTCTACCTCTCTATCACTACACTCAAAAACCGGTAGTTCCAGATCCACGACCACCTTTTCAGACTTCTCAACATTATCTGCAGCTTCAATTCGATTAAGAATGTTATCTTCATAAACAAAACTCCTCGTTTGATATGTGGAGACGCTCGGATTCATCCAGTGTGTTCCAAGGCTAGGGAAAGTAGAATTCAGGTACAAGGCCTCGTGACGTCGAGTTCGTTCCATTTCCAACATCAGTTCCTTCTGCCTCCAATACAGACGATGAAGCTCATGAATCTGAAAAAGAATCAAACTCTTCAAAATTGGAGGAACACTAAACACCCGAGATGAAATCATTACATCAAGAACAAGGGAGTCACGAAGAAATGCACCTGACTTTCAAAGACAGATTCATGTACAAGCATGGTGTGCTTCAATGTCTCCTTCAACTCTCTAAGATAAAGATCATGATATAGTAAAGAAAATGTATCATCAACGTCCACGTTCACGCCGTATCTATTGGTTAAGACCGTATCAATGTCCTGAACAGAAAACGAACTCCGGCCAGTTCTCGCATCCGTAGTAATGTCACGGTTTGAGTAATTGCAGGTCATGAGAGAGCTGTTGTACTGCATTTTTCACTTCACTCCACACCCTTAGCAGGATTTCTGTTTACCAAGAAACATAAACGAATCAATCTTATGAACTCTGTAGCAACTAAAAATAATATATTCATTATAAAGCAAAAAACTTTAAGATCTTAAAAGACTATTAACATCTTTTTTTGCGTCACAAGTGGTTGAAGATAAGCTTTCTAAAGCAGCAAGGAAAAAACAATTAAAAACAGGACTCTGTAAACATAAAAATTTGCAGAGGAGGAAACCCAGAAACCTTATCAGTAAAGTGAAAGAAAAAAAGAAAATAATCAAAACGAGAGAAAGGATCTACCTTTAGAAAGAAAAGAAAGAGCAAAGGAACAGTTTGTTTTAATCTGAAGAACAACCAATCCAATAACTTTTTGAGATTCGACTCAAACTTTTAACTTGAGGAAGCTGCTGAAAAATCCAGAGAAAAAAAAAAAGAGCTTCCTTTTTTTGTAATATCTCGGGAAAATGCAAAAAGGGAAAGTGCGAAACAACCCAAAAGAACAGGGATTTGTATGTCTTCTTTGTTTTTTCAATGCCGATGAAGCAATAAGTGCGTATCCGAGATCTGCTGGGCCATTAACTTTGGACAAGAAAGAGATATGAAGAGAGAAAAATGGAGGAATTTCTCAGGAAACAGACAAAAAAGTTTACAGAAGAAGCGGAAATAAAACCTTTTTTTTTTACTTTTCCATATTCTGATTCTTCTCCATCTTGTCTGTTTCTTCTGACGTTATTAATGTCTCTCTCTCTCTCCCGTTACTTTTCCCGAGTCTCAGAAAATTATTCTCTTTTATATTTTCAACTTAAAAGGTTATATTAAAATATCACTCCTACAATAAAAGACTAGAATTATATAAATCCAACAAATTAATCTCATTTTGTTGAAACATTTCTAAAATCGTTTAGAACCAACCAACACAAACCATCCGGTCGAACCGGGAATTTGGCCAGTTTGTTCCTACTAAGATCTGGTTCATCTCTAATCTAGGAAAGAAAAAGACAAATGTTTATGAATAATGCCAAGTATAGCTTTCGTGGTCGATTAGGTGAAGTTTTGTGCTTCTCCATGTCTATGTTACTCTTCCCTTAACTATTCCTGTAAGCCCTTTCTTCTGATGACTTGAGAGACCACTTCTTTACTTGACCTGAGGAAGACCACAAACCTGGACACGGAGGTGGTGGCGGCGGTGGAGGAGGTGACCCAAATGCCTCAGGCCCTCTATGATAGGCTTGCTTGACATTCTCTTCTTGTGCTTTCTTAAACAACTTTATAAATTTCAAGAGCGTCGCAATAGCTGCATCAAAATCGATAAAACCCGTACGTGTTGTTTATTAGCTATGTAACAAAAGAGAGGATCAAAGTTTATATTCCGCGTCGAACCTTGTTCAAATGGAAAACGGTTGAGATCCTCCCCCAAATAAAACCCAAGTGCGTCAGCATTCGTTGCCTGTCCAAAAAAATTACAGTTTCAGGATCAAACACATTGTCAAAAGGCAAGGGACAATTTACCAGGAGGTAGTAATGTCTCACTAGAGGTTTTACTCGAGAGTCAGCAATGGGGATGAAGCCCTTCAATTTCTGTAATCAGAAACACAAAGCTAGGTTTTAACTCTAAAAACAAAACCTGAAAAATCATTTTCCAGCTGGTATTTGATTTATGTGGTACGAATCATGGAACAACTAATCTCAAAATTCATGATTGATAAAAATATGAAGGAAAAAAAACAACAACAACAACATACTTTACGGAAAACTTCAGAAACCGGACCATCACTTTCGGATGCAATGAGCTCCTGCTCCAGCTTTCCCAATCCTCTGCTTATAGCTTGCATTTCCTCAGCCAGCGACTTCAATGGTATCTGAACCGACGGGAAAAAAAACAAATGAGGATCAAGTTACAGCTAAGGAGTAGAGGATATTGGAAAAAGGCACAAATGCAAACCTTTGAAGCTGATTCAAGACTTTCAAGATCCTTGTAAAAGTCCAGTAAATGTGATGCTTTGGAAGCAAGGACCTGGAAACAAAATAAGAAAGCGAAGAGTTTCAGAAACTAGAGGCTGCGTTTCATTTTTCTTTGATTATAATGTACCTTGCAAAGATAATGCATGAGAGTCATCTTGCTGTTAGGAGCACGTGTATCGCTTAATTTTAATAAAGATTCCAGCTTAAATCCCACTGCAGCACCTGCATAAAGCAGAGCAAATGTCTTATCAACCCTAAATCAGGCCAACAAGGGAACAGATAAATTTTACTGTGTTGCGTTAGGATATGTCTGAATAAGAATAATACAAAACTTACCCTTGGCAGTTCCTTGGTTTAATGTGTTCCCCAGGTAAAGAATATGTTTCATGATTTCTTTTAGCTTTTGTGAAGAACGGATCTAATGAACAAGCAATGAGGAGGAGGTAAAGAGTCTAAGGACGAGACATACATATGGACTGCACAGAAATTAAGAGTTTATTTACTGCAAGCATCTTACCTCATCACACGCAGAACTTACAACATGTAAACGTTTTTCAAATTTTGTTATCTGCACAGTAAACACCATTACCACCAATAGGACAAAAAATGTAGAGTTAATCGTTGACACTGATGACACCAAAACGTTTTCATCCAAAGAATCAGATAGACGGAAAATAACGGTATAAGATATACCACCGGACCTGAGTGCCGAATTGAATCTTGAAGGAAAACACTCTCAGCTTAGATTCTACTCGTGGCACCTTCATTAGCTCTAGAAAGTACTGCGGTAACATAATGGATGAGAGATGAAAACGCATTAGCTTAGCAAATTGTTAAAACTGTTTTGTAGTAAGAACCAAAAACAGTGTGAGATAGTAATCTCAAGATTTAGAACATACCTGCTCACACTTTCCCAAGTTTGCCTTGTCACCAGTGTAGCTCTTCAACAAACCAGTGAATTAGAACCAAGGACTCGTGTGGCATATTACACAAAAGACATACAGAATTAAAGAGACGAGTACTCAAAAGAAAAGAGTTTACCTTAAGAAGTTCCATCTCTTCCTTGGTTGGGAAAAACTTTATAAGATTCTCTATTTGATCATTATCTAGTACAGTATCATCCATTTCCAGAACTGCAGCCTTGGTGATGCAAAGAAAATTGCGAACAATTTTCACTAAACCATAAAAGATTGACTCAGCTAAAGTATGTTTTGAAGCTTACCATCATATCAGGCAGCGGCATCTTTAATTTCGTAAGCATAATTTTCATGTTATAGGCTCTCCTAAGGTCAATCTGGAAAACCATAAGAAAAACAAGAGTGAAGTATTATTCAATCAGAAAAGCAAACAGACATACAATGGGCTTCAGAGCATGCTCTCTGACATTTATTTTTATGAACACATGCTCAAAGTTAAAAAATATATAACATTACCAGTCGAACTTTTTCAGGTTTTGGCATTGCAGCAGAGAAAAGGCTCTGTATTTCTGATGCATCAAATATTGGGTCCCTAGCAGAAAAGAAAGAAAAAATGATGATGATTAATTGCAAAGCCGAGAGGGTCAATAAATTTAGTGGGAGAGTAGAAATATAAAACAAAGATAAAGTTAGTACAATACGTTTGTGCTTCTCCATGCCTCTGTAACTCGCCCCATAAGCTTCCTTCCGAGGCCCTTGTTAATTTAACCCAGTGTAATAATGGCTTCAGAGAATACTTTTTCCACAACCACAAAACCATCCGAGTCTCTCATATGGTCAGGCCCATCAATCACATCGCTAAAAATCTCCTCCACCTCAAAAAATTCCTCAGGTGAAATAATATCGAAATCGTTCTCATCTTCTGATGTTGTAGCTGTTGCGGTAGTAGGCACCACGGCATCAGAGCCAGAGAAAAGTAGCTGTTACAACATATATGAGTGGGAGCATCCAAAACTTATTAACAGCCTCATTCAACGGGATGGTCATAGAAAGTTTACCTCTGCCTTGAATTCCTTCGGGAAGTGGTCCTTGGCATCCCAAAGTATATCCATCTCATCGCGTTGGACCATCAAACTGCTAGCACGTACAAACGCCGTGTGGAACATGATCCTAAAGAGCATCTCCTCACGAACCAAATCATCACGCAAGTGTATGCATTCCACAACAACATCCCCTTGAACACGGCACTGGACATCTAGTTTCACCAAGATAAGCTCTTCCTGCTGGTAAAGTCGAGTGTGCTTCTTGGTCTTTGGACTGGAAAAGAGAAGCGTGGAACTGGTGATGCCTCCGTATTTAGGGTCCTTACCATAAACACGTAAAATCGGTCTGCAACCTTTTCTCCCTTCAAAACGTGGGAGGTCTCTGAGTATCAAGCAATCCATAAGAACCGGCGTCTCTAGAGGAGGCCTACCAGAGTCGAAATCTCTTGTAGAAATGTAGTGAAGATATCGTAGTTGAGAAGGCTGAGGGTTCAGTGGAGACGAAAGACGAAGAAGCTCCTCCATGGGAGCCTGTTTGTGTACCGTCGCAAGAGTCTTGTGCACGCCCCGGTACTGCTTAACGTGCAACAAAAGCCCTGGTAGCATAAACGCAACAAGAGGCCAGCTACTTCTTTCGAAATGCATCAAGAGAACAGTTCCACCTTCCACTGTTAACCAGCTTTCGCTTGATCTTAGGAAGTGACAGATCCTCTCGAGAGGCAAAAGCGGACAACTCTCGTAGTGGCTTGGATAATTTATTACCGTCATGTCGCATTGAGACAACACGTCTGAGATTTGACTCCGCTTTTCTCCTTCTCCAAAGTTAAACACCAAGTGAAAAGCATCCGGGAACTGATCATGTAGCTGCGCCGCGATGCCACCGAAGTACGCTTTGTAGTCACCCTCTTTCATAACATGGCTCGAGAAACAGCAGTCAAAAACTGCAAGGAAGAAGAAGAATATGAGAGTGGCAACTCTGAAACCTGGAAACTGCTCCGGCAAAACATATCGATTATTGGAAAACGCGAACACAGATCTTCAAGCTCGAAACTTGTTGTTCATAGCCGAGTGGTATGAAAGAAGGGCAATGTTTTGGTTTGTGTAACATAACGAGTAATGTATGACCAACAGATTATTTATATATTATTTATTATTCTAAACCAAGCAGAGAGAGTCATAGTAATACCATAGACACCCTCTGCGATCTCGACAAGTCGATCCGGAGGGTTTTTGTAGAAGACTCGTCGGAACAGAGACATTTGAGTCATTTGACTGGGAATCAAACAGACGATCTCGTAGAATAACAACAAGCAGATTGTTCTGTTTACTAACTACCTTACATCACCCTATTGACCCGATTTAGATCAACGAACCCTAATCCAGAGCAAAGTGATTACAGATTTCCCAATAGTTACAAGAGAAAGACCCAATGCGCAGAAACTTGTGAAAGCACAGTTGACTTGTAATTAAACTAAAGATGTGATTTTGGATATTGTATTTTAATGGAATTATATTTAATTTTTTGGAAGGTGTATTCAAAACCACAAACTATGTTATTGTATAAATTTTAAAAATTGTTTAAAATTTGGTGTTATTAAAACTAGTAATTTGAAAATATATCTTCAACTTCACTGTTATAAGAAATAATTTAAATAATGAATTTTCTAATAATTGGAGTGATTTTAATATGTTTTGATGAAATTTTAGTTAAAAATATAAAAATTCTAATATAATAATTTTAGATGAAGTTTTATAGAATTTTGATATCAAATCATAACAATTTCCATAATTTTATCAAATCATTAAAACTCAAATCTTTCCAAATCATTTTAAATGTTAAGTTGAATACATCTCCTTAATTTATATTAAATTTCAATGTTATTTAATTATACATTTAGTATTTACTAAAATCTATTGAAATATAAGTCACATTTATATATATTTACATTCATATTTTAAAATGCAAACACTAGTATTTGATATTAGGAATTTCTAAGTATAATTAGTGACTTATTTTGAAGTCAATAACGTGTTTTAACAGATGGGGGGAAATCACGAATTAAACTGGTTTATTTAATTTTGTAGGTATTAGTCAGAGAACTTGTGTATTTAATTGATCGGAAAAACGTGGTTGTAATTATAAATAATTTTTTACATGTCCACGTAGGATGAAGAAACACCTAGAGAGAGAGAGAATGGTCGTGTCGCGTATGTCAGGACTACGAACCGGGTCTCGTTTCTTTTCTTTAAAGTCCACTACGTCTCGTCTTTTCTTTCGTTTCGGGGTTAAGAGGTTCAATAACACAAATATTTATACGGGAAAAATCAAAAAGCTATTTGCTATAATTAATACCTCTAATTATGAATAAAACCCTTTGTAAAATAAAAATAATTTATTGACAAAAACTGCTGGAAGATTTGTCGAAATCTCGCTTCATTCATTCTTTTTCTTTCTTTCTGCTCTATCTTCTCCCCTTTTTTTTTTTCACCTGAATTTCTTCATCTCACTGTCACTTGCCTCTTTATTTTATTTTTATCAACTATTTTTGATTAGCTTCGAAGATTCTTCGTTTCCACGTTTGATAGGGAGATTCGGCATTGTACATAGATCGATTCATTTGGAGAACAAAGTATTCTGGATTTTTCTGAACTTGAGGGTATTCGCGTTGGGATTACGACTTGCGTTGTCTCAAAATTGGATTATAGGTGGAGGGGAGAGAGAGAGAGACAGAGAAGAAATTTCTGCGATTCGGGTCTCTATCTGGCTCTTGTAATTTTGTGAAATTTGTCAACATTTCTGCTGGGTGTAAAATTAGGGTTTGCGACCTGAATTAGGGAAGAAGGGGATCTGGGGTTTAGGTCAACGGAATTGGAGAAATCGAGAATGATCTGCTTGTTGCTTTACTAAATAGACGGTTTGGATCCGATCGGAGGAGAGACAGCGCCACCGGATGGCGCTGTTCCGTCGCTTCTTCTACAAAAAGCCTCCGGATCGGCTTCTCGAGATCTCGGAGCGTGTTTATGGTAATACCTCTTGCTCCCACTTTCCTCTGTTTGTAGGATACATTCATCTCGCAAAAGATGAAATATGGGCATTTGGATCCAATTTGCCTACGAGCTTCTGTATGGTCGAGGGTTTTTGGCAGTTTGATTGCGTTGAGAATTTGCATTTTGTTGCTATTTTCAGCTCAACTTGTCCTTTAGCTTGAATTATAGAGAGGTTTAGGAATCAGAATCTCTTTGACGACACTTTAGCTTTGTGGGATATTCTATTCTGACCCAAACCAAAACCATGGTTTCCTTTAATGCTCTGCGACAATGATTTTTTGAAATTGGATTATTTATTTGAGCTGCTACATTGCACTTGCGGATAGTGACAACCATTTCACAGCTTGAAGATTTCGTGTTTCCATTTTTCTAATAACTGCTATTTTTGCTGGTAGCAGTTCCAGGTTTCAGAGTTGCTCGTCTCTGATTCTTCTCTTGTTTTCTTCTTCTTTGCAGTTTTTGACTGCTGTTTCTCGAGCGATGTTATGGGAGAGGATGAGTACAAAGTATACTTGGGTGGTATCGTGGCGCAGCTGCAGGATCATTTCCCGGAGGCCTCTTTCATGGTGTTTAACTTTAGAGAAGGAGAACAGCGGAGTCAGATATCAGATGTGTTGTCTCAATACGACATGACGGTCATGGATTATCCTCGGCAGTATGAGAGTTGTCCGCTTTTACCTCTCGAAATGATCCATCACTTCCTAAAATCGAGCGAGAGCTGGTTGTCGTTGGAAGGTCAACAAAATGTTCTGCTGATGCACTGCGAAAGAGGTGGTTGGCCAGTTCTTGCCTTCATGCTATCAGGGCTTCTTTTGTACCGAAAGCAGTATCAAGGCGAGCAGAAGACTCTTGAGATGGTACACAAACAGGCTCCCAAGGAGCTTCTTCATCTACTGTCTCCTCTAAACCCGCAGCCTTCTCAGCTCAGATATCTTCAGTACATTTCTAGAAGAAACTTAGGCTCTGACTGGCCTCCTTCAGACACGCCTCTTCTTTTGGACTGCTTGATTCTCAGAGATCTCCCGCATTTTGAAGGGAGAAAAGGTTGCAGACCGATTCTACGTGTCTATGGTCAGGACCCTAAAGCCCGAGCCAACAGGAGTTCCATAGTTCTCTTTTCCACGCCAAAGACTAAGAAACACACTCGCCTCTACCAACAGGTGCTTTTCAAACCATTATATCTTTGTAACATATTTATTTATATGATCGTCACACTGATTTATGTACAGGACATTGTTTAGCTATTCTATATCCTTTTCATGTGAACTTGAGATGGTGGTATAGTTTTCCACATCTATTATATGCGAGTTAAGAAACATTTAATACAGGAAAGTTTAAAGTCTAGGAGTTCTTTTTCTAATGATATTACCATTTAAATGCTTTTTTACTTTAAAAAAAACCATGTTCATTTTCGTTTTCTAATCTGCAGGAAGAATGTATCCTGGTGAAATTAGATGTCCAGTGCCGTGTTCAAGGGGATGTTGTTCTGGAATGTATACACTTGCATGATGATTTGGTGCGTGAGGAGATGGTCTTTAGAATCATGTTCCACACGGCGTTCGTACGTGCTAATATTTTGATGGTCCAACGCGATGAGATGGATATACTTTGGGATGCCAAGGAGCAGTTCCCAAAGGAATTTAAGGCAGAGGTAGGTCCATTGTGAAATTTTCTCTGATCATACGTAAATGAGGCTGTTAAGTTTGAATGCATACTCAATATATGTATCAGGTACTTTTCTCTGGTGCTGATGCTGTGGTGCCTACTATTGCTACAGCCCCAATATCAGACGATGAGAACGACTTCGATATGACTTCACCTGAAGAATTTTTTGAGGTGGAGGAGATTTTTAGCGATGTGATTGATGGGCCTGACCATAAGAGAGACTCGGATAGTTTTGTGGTTGTTGATTCTGCTTCAGATGATTCTGAGGGTAAAGAGGTGTGGAAGGGGGAAGTGGAACCCAATGCGTTTTTAGATTGTGCATCTGATGATTCAAATCATAAACATGCATCATCTGATGATTCAAATCATAAACATGATCTGCATGGGGAGGCTAACACAGATCCAGTCAAAGATATCACTGTTGATGATGTACAGTATAGGTCAGATGGGAAGGCAGATTCCAATGTCGACTCAGTGAAGGATATAGGAATAGATGATGGTGATGAGCAGCGAAAAAGAAAGACCATAGAAGCAAAGGAAAATGATTCTAGAACAGCAGAGACTGAACACAAAGGTGATGGAGAAGGCAATATATCGGAGAATGATTCGGAGCCTACAACTCAGAAAACAAATACCGATTTCAGCAACCCCACATCTGAAAAAACACAAGCTACACCAAGGAAACAGGTCGGAGCAAATGCAAAACTGGCTGGAGATCCACTCAAACCAAAGTCTAAGCAGCAAGAAACTCAGGGTCCTAATGTCAGAATGGCTAAGCCTAATGCAGTTTCTCGATGGATTCCTTCAAATAAGGGCTCATATAAAGATTCTATGCATGTGGCGTATCCTCCGACAAGGATCAACAGTGCTCCCGCTTCAATTACCACGTCTAAGGATGGTAAAAGAGCTACATCACCACCTGATGGTGTGATTCCAAAGGATGCTAAGACTAAATATCTGAGAGCGTCTGTTTCTTCACCAGATATGAGGAGTCGAGCACCAATTTGCTCATCACCAGATTCTAGTCCGAAGGAAAGGCCGCCTTCTCTACCTCCTGCCTCTCCACATCAGGCGCCTCCACCACCTCAGCATCCACCTCCAGCCCCGCCTTCTCTAACCAGTGAGGCTACATCAGTTTTTGACTCTTCACAGACGACTGCATCACCGAGTCAAAATGACAGCCACTCTCAAACATCTCAGATCCCACCACCTCCTCCGCCACCTCCATTTGCATCTGCGAGACCAAACAGTGGAACCATGTTGCCTCCACCACCACCACCACCTCCTCCTTTTGCATCTGAGAGACCAAAGAGTGGAACCGTTTTGCCACTATCTCCACCTTGGAAGTCTGTGTATGTTTCAGCTTTGGCAACTCCTACGACATGTTCTACTTCTCAACCTCCCCCACCACCTCCTCCTCCGCCTGCATACTTATCACTGGGCCAAACCCGCAGCCACTCTCAAACATCTAAACTCTCATTGCCACCGCCTCCTCCACCTCCACCTCCTTTTGCATCTGTGAGGGGAAACAGTGAAATCATGTTGCCTCCGCCACCACCTCCACCACCTTGGAAGTCTGTGTATGCTTCCACTCTTGAAACTCATGATTCTCCAGCAGTACCTCCTCCTCCATCTTTACCTTATATGAGTATTGCACCTGCGCCATCACCCAAGGCCTCTGGTTTTTCTGCTCCTCCTCTACCTCCTCCACCACCTCCTCCTCCATTTAGTAAGGCATATTCAGTCTCTCCACCTCAACCTACACCTCCTCCGAGTTATGGATCTCCACCTCCACCTCCTCCTCCTCCTTTTGGTCATGTACGTTCAACTCTTCCGCCACCGAGTCATGGAGCCCCTCCTCCTCCACCACCTCCTCCTTTTGGTAAAACTTCACCTCCGCCACCACCACCACCCCCTCCTTTTGGTAAAACTTCACCTCCCCCACCACCACCCCCTCCATTTGGATCTAGTGGACCTCCGCCTCCACCACCACCTCCATTTAGATCTGGCGGACCTCCGCCTCCACCACCACCTCCATTTAGATCTGGCGGACCTCCGCCTCCACCACCACCTCCATTTAGATCTGGTGGACCTCCGCCTCCACCTCCTCCACCACCAATGGGTGCTCCGCCTCCACCACCACCTCCAATGTATGGAGCACCACCTCCACCACCTCCTCCGATGCGTGGAGGAGCACCACCTCCACCACCTCCTCCGATGCGTGGAGGAGCACCACCTCCACCACCTCCCCCGATGCGTGGAGGAGCACCACCTCCACCACCTCCCCCGATGCGTGGAGGAGCTCCCCCGCCACCACCTCCCCCGATGCGTGGAGGAGCCCCACCTCCTCCTCCACCTCCTGGTGGTAGAGGTCCTGGGGGACCGCCGCCTCCACCACCTCCTGGTGCTCGTGCTCCTGGTCCACCTCCGCCTCCTGGACCAAGACCTCCTGGTGGTGGACCTCCTCCACCTCCTGGACCAAGACCTCCGGGTGGTGGACCTCCTGATCTTAAAGGTGCAGGAAGAGGGCGTGGTCTTCCACGTCCAGGTTTGGGGTCTTCAGCTCAAAAAAAGTCTTCTCTGAAGCCTTTACACTGGGTTAAAGTAACAAGGGCCTTGCAGGGAAGCTTGTGGGACGAGTTACAGAGGCATGGAGAAGGACAAACGTATTAGACTAACCTTATCTTTGCATTCCTCTTTCTTTTATATTCCCTCCCGCACCTTTGTTTATCCAAGAAAACAGATTCTGTGTGTTTTGGGTTTTCTTGACTTTTGGTCTACAACTAATCATCGTTCTTTTTCCTTTTTTGCTAGTGCACCAGAATTTGATGTATCAGAAATAGAGACCCTTTTCTCTGCTACGGTGCAAAAACCGGCTGATAAATCTGGAAGTCGAAGAAAATCTGTCGGGGCAAAGCCTGAAAAAGTTCAACTGGTAATGTTAAATGTTCTTAAGATATTGCCAGAAAAAGTTCAACTGGTAATTGCCAGATATTCTAACTTGCTCTTTTCTGGTGGAGACTTTGGTCATGTAGTTATAAACAAGTGACTGAAAGCATGCTACTCTCAATCTTATACCTCTTACCCTGCTGTTTCCACTACTATGAAGCTCATTGCATGTCTGATTGCTTTTGCGATAAAATATTTCAGTATGTTTGATGTATTGTTTTTCTTATGGTTTTCCAGATCGACCTTAGAAGAGCCAATAACACGGAAATTATGCTTACGAAAGTGAAGATGCCGCTGCCTGATATGATGGTAAGCTACAAAACCTACTTTACTTGAAAACAAGTCATTACTAGTTAATCTTGTATAGTTTACTGATAATCGTTCGCAATTTTCTTTGCATCTTTCAGGCTGCAGTTCTGGCAATGGATGATACTGTACTAGATATTGATCAAATAGAGAATCTTATAAAATTTTGTCCAACCAAGGAAGAGATGGAACTTCTTAAGGTAAACTCTTTTCTTTTGAGTATACTATTATTTACTCGTCTCTTTATTCTGGATCTTTTGTGAAATATGCCATTCTTTTTGGTTATCATTATTCGCTTGTTATTGACACGAGTCCGTGTTCTTGGTTTTTGCTGTAGAACTACACTGGTGATAAGGCAACCTTGGGAAAGTGTGAGCAGGTCTGTTCTAAATCTTGAGATTACCAATCTCACATTGTTTTTGGTTCTTACGATATAATAGTTTTAACAATTTGCTTAGCTAATGTGCTCTCTTTTCGCATCCATTATGTTACCGCAGTACTTCCTAGAACTAATGAAGGTGCCACGAGTAGAATCGAAGCTGAGAGTATTTTCCTTCAAGATTCAGTTCCGCACACAGGTCCGGTGGTATCTTCTACTTATCTGATTCTTTGGAGATTTTTTTTTTGGTTTCATCAGTGTCTATGCAAGTGTAGATTATTGGTCCTGTTGTTAATGATGATTACTGTGCAGATAACAGAATTCAAAAAAAGTTTAAATGCGGTAAATTCTGCGTGTGAGGAGGTTAGTTGCTTTCAATAATTAAATATAAGTTGGTGTAGTCCATATGTATTTCTCTTACTTAGATCTTTCCTCATTGCTTGTTCGTCAGGTCCGTACTTCACAAAAGCTAAAAGAAATAATGAAAAAGATTCTTTACCTGGGGAACACATTGAACCAAGGAACTGCGAGGGGTAAGTATCCTTTTGCTCAAAACATTTCCAATGTGGGATTGATCCAAGAATGACGCCTTTGTTTGGCTGCATGATATACCTGTTTTGTCTGAACGCAAATCTTTTGTGGTTGATAAGACCCGTGTTCTTCTTTCTGCAGGCGCTGCAGTGGGATTCAAGTTGGACAGTTTATTAAAATTAAGCGATACACGTGCTGCTAACAGCAAGATGACTCTCATGCATTATCTTTGCAAGGTAAACTGCAATCGTAAAAAGTAGCCTCTATATTCTGTCGAGGGTGGTTTTAGAAATTGGTCAGGCGTAGGAGGGATACATAATCCTGAAACTCTCCTCTTTTCTTTCTCCAGGTCCTTGCTTCAAAGGCATCAGTTCTACTGGACTTCCACAAGGATCTTGAAAGTCTTGAAGCAGCTTCAAAGGTTTGCGTTTGTGCCTTTTCCGTCCTATACTCGTTGGTTGTAACTGGATCATCAATTGATTTGCATGTCGATTCAGATACAATTGAAGTCGCTGGCTGAAGAAATGCAAGCTATAATCAAAGGATTGGAAAAACTGAACCAGGAGCTCACTGCATCCGAAAGTGATGGTCCTGTTTCTGAAGTTTTCCGGAAAGTATGTTGTTGCTTTTTTCTTCTGCATTTCTTATCAATCATGAATTTGAAATTAGTTCTGTGATTTTGCTACGTCACTAAATCATCATCATATTGCAAAACCAGTACCTTGCTACTCCCGGATCCTGAAACCTAGTTTTTATGTTTTTTGAAAACAGACACTGAAGGAGTTCATATCCATTGCTGAGACTGAAGCGGCAGCTGTATCGAGTCTTTATGGCGTCGTGGTAATTTGACGACCTCTACTATATTCCAAGCTCCATGCCTTAACATGTGTTTGATCCTGAAATGGTAATATTTTTGTCTTGTTAATTGACAGGGAAATAATGCCGATGCACTTGCGTACTATTTTGGCGAGGATCCCAAACGGTGTCCATTTGAACAAGGTTTGGCGCGAAATATAAACATGATCCTCTCTTTTGTGCAAATACATTAGAAAGTAAGTTGCTAATAACAAATCGATTTTGCTGCAGTGACTGCGACCCTCTTGACTTTTATAAGGTTGTTCAAGAAAGCACACGAAGAGAATATCAAGCAAGTGGAGTTGGAGAAGAAGAAAGCCGCTAAGGAAGCGGAAATGGAGAAGGCGAAAGGAGTCAGTCTCACTAAAAAAGCAGTTGATAATAGCTGACCCAGAAAACTTAATATATTATTTTCGCAAAAAAATCCCGCCTTAATCTCTCAAGCGAGCCAAGGTGGTTTTTGATGCCAGCGGAGGCGGTGCTGTTCAAGTGTGTAACCTTTCCGCAAAGCGGCATGGGGCGGTTTGTGCGGTTGAAACAGGGCTCGGGTCCTACTGGGAGCGCATCGCTTGGGCGGGGCTATCGAGGAACCAACCCACAAGATAAGAGACAGGTCTCTTTTCCACTCACGTTTACATTACTGATTCCACATTGACTAATTCTAACTTGTAAATTAGGAATTCTTTCTTGTTATTTTTTAGAGGAATTTTTGGTAGATTGAAATGTTGTATAGGTTTCAGGTAGAGACAGAGAGAGAGAGAAAGATGTAGAACATTTTGTCTGGTTAGTGTGTAACTTTGTATCTTACCTCGATGTCAATGTTCTTTTTAGGATTCAGACGAATGAACAACAAATAATTTCGAATTGTTTCTCCCAACCGTCATGGTTTTGTCGGTTCGAGATGATCTACTACCTCCAGATTTTTCTTATTATTATTCCATCACTGTACATAATTTAGCTGTCTCGATATTTACAAATTTGCCTCTTACTTTACACTACCGATTTTTAGCGATAACAACACAATTCAATCAAACGATGAGTTTTTTCGTAGCATTCAACAAATTAGTTTCTCGAATTAATTAATACAATCTTTAGCAAAATTCAAACGCACACAAAAGAAATGTTTTGCGGAAGAAAATGAGACTGCACGTGTGAATGTGAAGAACGAATTTCTATAAAACAAATAAATGAAGTAAAGCCAAGGAATCATCAAATCTCAGTTATCTTGGGATCCCATGTTTGAAACTCTCATGGATTGCTTTCTTCTTCCCCCACTCTCCCTTTCTCAGAAACTAACCCTAGCAACTCAAATTCTCCGCGAATCCAACTGAAAATGGTCAAAGACGACGATCTAAACTGTCAGCAAGAGCTGATTGATCCCATCTCGTCAATGGTTGTCATCAGAGAATTGCCAATTTCCGCCAAGCACGATCGAATTGTTTTCCCGCCGGTCAACCACGAGAATCTCCAGGTCTCTTCTTCCATCTATGGATTCGATAGGTACCTCGATTCTCCGTCGGAATCCGAATCCCCGTCATCTTCTTCTAGGCGTTCTGCTTCATCTTCTTCTTTTTCGTTATTCCCGTCTGATTCAGACGGACAACCGCCACAGGCTGCGTGTGAAAATGACCGGGAGTCTCCGTCGGAAGCTGAAGAAAAAACTCCGCCTTCACTAGGAGGCGAATCTCCACCGTCCGATTCAGATGGACAGTCGCCATTGACAGCATGCCAATTTTACCGGAAATCTCCGCTATCGCCTTCTGAAGGAGGCAGTAAATCTCGACCGTCCGATTCAGACGGAAAATCGCCGAGGAAATCATCGTATCGTGAAGTTGATATCTTCCACGATTGGTGGCAGCTTCTTCTCGTACGTGTATACTCGAAATTGAAGAATTTGGTGACCTGGTTCTCAATCACTCTTCCATCACTCTCTCCAGTCCTTGCCATTGCGATTTGGTGGTGGATACGAGCTCGTCGAAGACGTGTCAACGGGGAAACTACGGACCGTCTTAGAGATGCGATCAAAGAGAGAGACGAGGTATGTACTCGGTTTCCATGTCTTTCCCTGCTTACAAAGTGTTCGACGAAATGTCTAAAAGACATGAACAACTCAATTCAGTTACTTACATTTTTTTTTTTCCTGGTTTCGCACAGAGAATACTTCAGCTCTTGCATCAGGTTGCTCAAATGAATGAGTTACTGGTAAAGCACCACAAGGACATCGTATCAAGAAGATGATCCATCACAATTCAAACTCTTTAGCTTTACCGATTCTTTTGTTTCTTCTTGTTTATATTTTTTTTTGCAATTCTCTATGTCTGTCTGTAAGATTCTAACATTTCGATCTCTCAAAAAAGACCTAAACTTTCTCAGTTCTAACCAAAAACCCTACGAGACAGAGTTACTTCATGAACTTAAGGTTCTTCGAAATTAAGCACTATGCAAAAACAGATTTTGGCAATGATAATTGAACAAATTGATAATTCATCCTCCCTGTTCAAGTTTAACAAAAGAATCTATTTATGGGTAAAAATATAGTGGAAAAAACAAAACAAAACTGAGCTTTCAAACTGATCATATTCAGCTAAAGGACTGAATTGTGCTTCATCCGCTGCTAGCTCCGTGCTTCAGACTTGAGCGGTGTTGTTGTTCTCCGAATATCAAACCGGTCTACAAACTTCAATGGCAATGTTGTCTCGTTCCTGATCCTCTTGATCTTAGGGCTCAGCAATCCCCTGTGACCAAACCCATAAAGCTTAAGCACCTGATTATCCGCAAAGTTGTACGCTCTCTCCATACTCTTCAAGCAACGTTCAACCGCGTAATCCGCATAGCTCCCACACGGTTTGCATCCGACGAAATGAGTAACAAAGGGCCATCTCTCGTCTCCCAAGCCCGGATGATACTTGTCCATCATCTCCTCGTACTTATCCACTAATCCTTCCCAAAACCCATGAAGATAGTACTGATTCTCCACAAAGACTTTCTCCATCCACTTGTCCTTCTGTGAAAGCAGCAGATAGATCAATGCAGACTGATCATCAGCTTCGAACGCTGGTCTTCCCTTGAGACTCGCCGTGAGAATCTTCCCGGCTTCTTCCCTGATCGGTCCTTTTGGTCCCATCGGAGCCCAAGCGTCCAACAGATCCAAAGACCACTGACAGTTCCTAAACAAGAAGCTACCAGTGTTCAGAGCGATCCACGACTTCTGCTCGAACAGCAAATCCGGATACCCGTGGATAACCAAGTTATGGTTCTCGTATTTAGACAAGGGAATCTCGAACACCATGTCTGTGAACAGAGCATCGCTGTCCATCCACCAAATCCACTCGATCTCAGGGTGAGACAGCATCAGTCTCCTGAGCATTGGGAGCTTTGCCCAATACCCAGCAAGCTCCTTGTCCAAATGAGCCATGTTGTACACAATCTCGATCCCGTGTATCCTACAATAGTCAATCTTGTTCTTCACCGACTTCAATAGGTAATGATCACCAATTGGATTGTCACAAGGTTTCGGAGGCGAACCTGTTAGCAGCAAAACCCTAGCTTTACCACCGACGACACTGGGAAATTCTGGGTTCTGCGTTAACCACATTACTCGTTGGTTGTCCCAGTCAGTGATCTTGGGTCCGAGAGTGTAGGTCATGTTGAGGTCGAGATCCGAGTCAGGAGGCTCGTTCGTGTCGGTAGGATCCGAATCGGATCGGATCTCAGCTAGAAGTCGGTTAGTCTCTTCGATTAGGTTCTGGTTAATAGCATCGGCGTCGGAGGTGCCGAGGTTAACGCCGATTGTGCCACGGAGGACGAGAATGGTGACGAAACCACAGAGGATAGTCATCTTCACGTTGTTGAACGTCTTCTGGATCTGTTTACCACGTGGTGCTCTCCTTCCTCCGCCACTCGCCATCGTCGTCGGAAGAACGCCGGACGCGGTGGCGGAAGCGGTTGAGACGCGCTTCTGAGTCTTGAATCCGTCCTCCTTCCCCATGTTTTTACACGTAGAGAAACCTGTGAAGGTGGAAAACGCGAAGCGATTCGCAAAACACTTTGATCAAGGAGACATTGTTGTCTTGTCTCTGCAAGAGAGAGAGAGAGAGAGAGAGAGAGAGAGAGAGAGAGAGAGGGAGGGAAGTCGACAATCAAGAACTTTAGCGAGAGAGATTGAGATCGATGTGGACCACTAAGATTCAGTTATTAATTAATTCGGATTCGCTGATAAAAAAAAATAATAAAGCACTCTAACAAATTTGGATTGCATTTATTTTAACTTTTATGTACATAATCTCAAACTACATGAATACAGAGTGTGTGTGTGTGTGTTAACGATTATGTATGATTTACGAGTGTATAACTATCTTTTTGGCAACGAGACGGATTCCAGCTTTCAGCTGATAATCATACGGCTCCAGAGACAAGAATGCATCGAGAACACATCCCGGATTCAGCAACGATTCAAGCTCCTCAACGCTCGGGTTGCTGAAGATTAGCTTCTGAGTAGCTCCAGAGGACTCTCTCTGGTGCATCTCTGTTGCATAACGTGCTACATCTCCATTTATCTCTGTCGGTATACTACAGACACATAAAGAAACCAACCAGTCAGGAGAAGCTAGAGCAAGCAAGAAACCGGAAATTTTGTATGGAAAACAAGAAAGAGAGAGTTTAGTAAAAGTAACTTACTGTATCCTTGCGTTAAAGTGGTTTACAAACCCTCTCACTGGATTTACTACTGGGTTCCAGTCAGAAGTAGAGCCTGAATCAACAGATAGTTTCCGCGCTTTACTGTCACATGCTTCGAGTATACTGCACAGACTTGTATTCAGATCCACAACAAAATTCAGCCTCCTTCTCCCGGCGTTGTCTAGATACTTCCCATTGACTCCAAATCGTATTTTCAGACAGGAACAGTAGAGCTGCAGAGGGGCATCGCCGTGGAGTAGCTTCAGTTTCATCATTTGGCTTCCATGATAAAACGGGACAAGAACCGATTTGATGTTTGCAATAGATATCGCATCAGGCGCCAAGAATCCCTCATGGTCACTTGTAACCTGGGAGACAACAGTATCAGATGGTTGATGTCCTCCTTCTTCTTCTTCTTCTTCTTCTTCCATGAGAGTGTCTAACTGAAGGTGGCTGTCGGAAGCCATTTCATTCCTCAAGAGGCTCATGTTAAACGGATCTGGCTGAGCTACACTGTTCTCGCCAATGGATGGTAGCGTGAGAGAGCCAAGTACAGTGCTACCCTCGCGAGAAGAAGATGCTTGGAGACGTCTCCTTGAACTAGTAGTATCTGGAGATACCGAGTTGTTGTCTACAAGTCCATCTGGGAGACTCGACTCCTGCG
The DNA here is from genome assembly GCA_911865555.2 of Thlaspi arvense. Lineage (NCBI taxonomy): Eukaryota > Viridiplantae > Streptophyta > Magnoliopsida > Brassicales > Brassicaceae > Thlaspi > Thlaspi arvense. Next base: position 67,398,656 of record OU466862.2, on the reverse strand, counting down.
AAATGTAAAAAGCATTGCCTCTGATTAGTCTGGTTTTAAAGTAATTTCTTGCAACGGAGCCAATAGGAGAAAAAGATTCTCCATTTATGAAGTAACTAAAGAGAACACATACCAAGAACAAGACAGTGGCACAGTATTTGAGAACCTCAAGATTCATTCTAACATCGTCTAGACTCCTGAAGAAGAAGATACAAATAATGAGTGCTTTTAAGAGTTTGAGGTAAAGAGTTCGATCCCAAATGCTTATGCTTTTGATATACCTATGGGTTTGATTGCCGAGTCCGAAATAAGTAGCCAAAGTTGCCATCTGCAGAAACAAAAGAACACGGTTTAAATTCCCACCATTCAACATCCTGATCTTGTGGAAATCTTATACATTTTCGAGAAGAGAATGATTTCGTTATATACCTTCATATTACCCGCTCTTCTACCAAATCTCTGAGTTAGCAAAGCCAATGAGTCGATGGCGCCTTTTGGCTCCGGTGGCTGGCGTCCAATTTCGGCAAAGGCTTCTCTAATCCTTGCACAATCAAACCTCAATATGTTGTGGCCTGCCCATATCCTCCCTGCAATGTATCCATCAGACAACATCAATACAAAATGGGCAAAACCCACCTTAAAACAAGAATCTTGCTTTGTATGACAAGAGTAAAGTTCCGACAGAACATTTAAAAGATTTCAGCTTCACTACACCCAGAAACCAAAGTTCAAAACTTGAATTTTGTTTCAGTCTAAAACAATTCAGAAACGACTCGATTAAAAAGAATTTATGGAAGGATAAGAAGAGGGTTTTAACCATGGAGGATGTTGTAGACGGTATCAGCGATTTCGGCAAACAGAGGCGCCGAAACGACATCGTCACGCTTGATGCCGTTGCACCGCACGGACAAGGAAGATATGAGACTCAAATCTATGGGCTGGACCAGAGTCGTGTAGCTTCGGAGCTCCGTAAGTTTCTTCGGGCATACAAGAATTGAGCCGAACTCCAGAATCGCGAAACGTTCGCCTCGCTTTGGCACAGTCGTCTCGACGTCGAAGAAGGCAATCTCCGATCTATCCTCTGTATCCATCCAAAGAGTATTTTTTTACGGGTCGGGTTGAATAAAGCGGTAAATTTTAAAAGCTTTGAAACTTGTTCTGAGAACATGAAGGATCAACGAGGGATTATATGAAGCTGAGGTTACTTTGTCCAATTCGTTAGGCAAAGTCAAGTCCATGTGAAAATCAAATTACTTAAAAGGGGTAATCTTTCTGGGTGGGTTTTCCAAAAAAGGGGTATTTTTTTTTGTTCATAATCAGAATTCATCATAAATTCCAAGTGTTTTACAAGAGTGCTTTGTAAACATTCCTTGCCCCTTTTACTTGTGTTTGCAAATTGTAACTTGTAAGTAACCTTGTCCTTTATTCCGAGGTTGTTCCAAGGTTCTCTGCAACTATACACAAGAATCTTCAAAAGACCAGAGACAGGAGGAAACACAAGAAAATACGGTCTTGATTTGAGATTGATCAGAACAAACATGACTACGAGAGCTAAGTTTACTCAACCTTGAGTGTTGACATAGCTTTTAGATCACACAGCCACTGTTTCTGGTCTCTTGCTAGTTTTGATTCCTTTTATAGCTGCAGGTTATTAGAAACGAGCAGACAAAATGTCAGAATATCGCAACTCACAAGATCATGTGTAATTTCACTTTAAAAGCAGAGCCATATACCTTCTGCGTAATCTTTGGCTCCGAATACAGCTGATCCAGCCACTAAAGCATTTGCTCCAGCCTCAATAACCTTTTAAACAAAACAAAACAGGACTCCTGAATCATGATTTTATAGTATACTCCTAAAGTGCAAACTGAATCTACTGTTTCAAAATTCCTTACCTTGTACGCATTCTTTGGAGTGACTCCACCATCGACTTCAATCCATGGGTTGACTCCCTGCAGTGAACACCCAAGCCAATGGTTTCAAGCGAGAAAAAAAGGCTCCTGGTTTGGTTTAAGGGTCTAAATTCTTCAGAGATACAAAATAACTTAAAATGAAGCTAAGTATAGACATACCTTCTCTACACACATTCTTCTCAAGTCCGAGATTTTCTTTACTTGGCTTTCGATAAAGCTCTGCCCGCCAAACCCAGGGTTCACAGACATTATCAAGATCAGATCAACCGCTGATGCCAAAAGCAAAAGAAAATCCATTCAGAACAATCGATAGCTAAAGTGTAAAATGTTCAGGATTGAAGCATTCATATATGCAGAAGCCTCACAGTCTAATACATATTCGATTGCAGTCAATGGGGTGCCAGGATTAAGGACAACTCCAGCTTTAGCTCCCAAGCTTTTAATCTACAACGAATCAACATCAAGTTGTCCATTAATCGAAGTGAAGTGTCTGCAAGAAGCATTAAACAGGTAAAAAAGATTCTTACTTGGTTGACTGTACGATGCAGATGGATGGTCGAGGATTGCTCACAATGCACACTAACTATATCAGCACCCGCTTTGATGAAATCTGGCACTCTCTGTTCAGGTTCTACTATCATCTGAAATAAGAGCATATAAAATTTTACAGCTGAAGTGCTGAACTATAAAAGAAAACACCAGTAAAGCAAAGGGAAGCATAAGCTTACAAGATGAACATCCAATGGAAGATCCGTCACAGGGCGCAAGGCGTCAACCACAAGCGGTCCAATTGTAATGTTGGGAACAAAACGACCGTCCATCACATCAACATGAATCCAATCACAACCTGCTAACTCTACCGCTTTTACCTGACAGATACCGAAAAACAGCGAAATCAAGCAACAAACTGTTAAGCAGAGACCATGAAAAGGAAGGATTGAAGTTTGATTTTTTAAGAAGAGAATCCAAACCTGCTCGCCCAATTTGGAGAAGTTGGCAGATAGAATCGATGGAGAAACAATGATATCGCTTTTCGAGAACTTATCAACCCGAGACGAGGCCTTGACAACACCATGAGTTTTCCTTCTACGAAAGTCCACACAACAAAACCAAAGTTTGGTTATGGTTTAGAATAACAACAATCGTTCATGCATGTTCGTTCAAGCATTTCTACAAACACATGAGGGCACATTCATGTAAACACATACTCCATGAGAAGCTTCACTACCAAAATACCCCTCAATAGAATCTGGGTTCTAGATTCCAACAATCAGATCAAGATTCTAAATTTCTAACAACCCATCAAAACTTTCAAAAACTGGTTACCTCGAGGAAGGAAACGAAGTGGGCTGGCAAAGAAACGCCCTTTCTGGTTTCAGACCAACCCCATTGACCAACGAAGCAGCTAAGGTCGACATGTTCAATCGAATTGCAATACTTTGTTCTCTTCCCCAGATATATTAAGCTCTCTCTCACTAAAATCCCTATAGATTTAGTCTCTGTCTCTCTCTGTCTCTCAACCAAGAGAAAAAAATATCGAGGCTTTTTGTCCGGAAAGATTTTCGAAAGAGGAACTCTGAAAATCCAAGGAACCGCCACGTGTGACGTAAGGCTCGTGGGAGATGAAAGCAGCTTATCTCCAATGCTTGGCTCTCCATTGCCGACTTGTGCCTCCCAATCACTCCCAAGGGGCTAATCGCGATCGCTTCAGAGTTTAGACTACCGATTGTTTAGCTGTAAGGCTACTTTCGTAATTAACTTACTACCGGTTCTTATGTCTCGGTACGACGTTTTCCAATAGCAATCATGGTATTATCGAACCGGACTTGGTCTGGTGTGGAGAGCAATTCTTTTCAGATACTGCAAGGGTTTAATGAATGCCAACATGTAATAAAACTTAGATCGACTTGATTTGCTAACATAATTCCATTTTTTCTTTGAATGAATGCTAACATGATTCTTTCTGTATGTAATTCTTACATTTATACTGTATGTAACTTTTTCTGTAATAAACCACGTCAAGTATTATTTACTATTGAAATTATATTTTTAGGCACAAAACTAAATTAAGTGTAGAAAAACATAGAGAGGAAGTATTCTTTTTTCTGAACGTTCACTTCACACGATCAGTTTTACACACAACAACAGTAAAATTGTGAAAGCCCTTGACCTACTACACCATATATTTGAGGTTCGATTCCTAACAAATGCAGACAAGTTTCTGTATATTGATAGATACAAATCTTATCGAAAGATTTTGATGTGCAACTCTATGTCTCTATCTGTTACAGATCCGTGTGTGTCACATGTGGAAAACTGTATCGTGGAGTTGTTCATCATAATCGCATATTCGCATATATGTAAATGAATTTGATGGAATGTTTTTGATAATGATGTAACACGACCAATAAAAAAATTAAATTATTCATGTACAGCCATGCACATAGAAACAAAAGCTTCCCATAAATGTATGATCATTTCATTGAACATTAATAAAGATTCGCCAGGTCACCCATCCAATTTTGTTGCTCAATCATTGCTCTTTACCTTTTGGTAGTGTTTGTGGACCATAAAGCTTAGTTTTTTTTTTATTAAAAAAAGGTACACATGCATAAAGCTTAATTTATTCAACATATATTTTACAAAATAGTTATAAGAAAAACTCTTACGCAGATCAAATCAATACTATTCGATACACGGGAGTACATGGTTTTTTTTTTATTACATAAGTGCCTCTTACTAAATAATCTAGTAACGCAATTTAACAAGTTGAAATTTATCTAAGATATTGAACCCCTTATCTTGGACATACCAACATGAGATTAACTGGTCAGCCCCTGGTTCAATGAGCAGGTGACGAGCCACAGACAGATAGATCATAACAAGTTGTTGTCGTCGGAATCTTGTTCCGATTCATACGTAAAACTGGGATGGTCGAGAAGATAACTTGACCAACCGGTTATGTCTTCAAAATTCATATTTTCTTTATCCACTAATGTTGATGGGAAATCGGACATAAGGAGATCTTGATTGCAGCCACCAATGTTTTCGGCTTCGTCTTCGCTATTGATGAAGTGCTCGAGAAAGTGGGAGTAATCGTAATCGGGGATGCTAAGATCAATGCTCGTACCGAGATCTTGATCCTTGTTGTGTTCAGATGATTGACACAATGAGTTTGGGAGACATGAGGACGATGCAGGAGATCTCAAAGTTCCTTCTATGGAGGTTGATAAGATACTCCCGATGGAAGAAGCTCTAGCTGCAACTTTGTTTAAAAGCCTTGATGTTGAGCTCGATCTCTCGACACTTTTTTTGCAACTCAAGAAACCACTTTCTAGAGGCGTCTCATCACTGGTCATGATCTCGGGTACAGTGTCGTTGAAACTCGAAGAAAGGGAAAGAGATACTGGAGACTTCGAACCCGGCTGTAACGACTGCTCCTTGGGATTGGATTCTTCTTGGGAATCGAGCTTCTTACGCTCGGTAGGACTAGGGTTAGAGGAAGCTAGAGGCTTGTGGGTCACGGAATCAGTGCTCTTATTGATCAGGCGTTTCTTGAGATGTGTGTTCCAATAGTTTTTGATCTCGTTGTCTGTTCTTTGCGGCAAATGTCTTGCTATGACTGACCACCTAATAAAAAATATAGTACAGTCCAATTACATTGATCGTGTCGTAAAGTTATGTATACGTTGATGATTGTATTACATGCATATACAAAAACAAATATATAGGCAAACGTTGTAGTACTTGTTGCCACGAGAAGCATGAAGCATGATGATGATCTGTTCTTCCTCGTAGCTAAATCCTCCTCTCTTGATATCGGGGTTCAAATAGTTCGCCCATCGCAGTCTGCAACTCTTTCCACACCGTTTTAGCCCTAATTAAACTCAGAAAATGAAAAGCATATAAAGATCAATTCGATAAATAAATATTACAAAATCTGTAAATGAAATGCATGTACCAGCTTTTTCGGGAATGTCACGCCAACCTCCTTCGCCATGTTCATGGATATAAGAGATGAGTTTTTTGTCTTCCCCTGACGTCCATGCTCCTTTCTTTAACCCTTCTCCGATACAGCATGGTCTTTTCGACATTCCTTCTTTGCATTTCGAAAAAATGTGCAGAAAGAAAAGATATTGTAAATCAAGGATATATAGAGAGACTGATGTTTATTTAATATAATTACATATGATGCATGGTCCGTTGAGATTAACCGCGAGATTATGTGTATAAGATCGTAATACCGTATGTGTTCATTTTAAGGGTCTAATATTTGTTTTTTTTTAGCTTAGATCTAGTATATATTACTCATGACAATAAACTTGTAAACCCACGTACGATTCTACCCATTCTTTCTGCACATACTAAGCTTATCCGCTACTGTAGTGTTATACATAAATATAAAATGAACGTGATTAGAATGAATGACACATCTTGTAAATATTAATTTATTAATTTAGATTACATCTACAATTTTACCGTTGATAAACATGTGAAGAAAACCAAGTTTTCTATATATCATTTGAAGAGTGACAAAAAAAATAAAAATCGCTTACGACGTGTCTACGTCTCGATATGGGAGACAATGACATCTAAACTAATATTTACAAGATGTGTAGTTCGCGGTTTTTTTTTTTTTCCACTCTATAACCGTTGATGTTGCCGTTGTTATATTATTCATCAGTCAAATCACCAATACAAATTAAAACAAAATTAGCTGGCTAAGTTTGAGTGTAAGTGTGAGTGTGAGTGTGAGTGTGAGTGTGAGTGAGTGCAAGTGCAAGTGTAAGTGTAAGTGTCAAGTGAAGAGTCCCTGGAAGGAGGTTAGGTACGTATAGAGAATCTTGGACGGTGCACGTTTTTGGGCTCTTTCGTCTGTCTTCCCACGTATGTCACAGCCTTGTTCCTCTAGGCTCACCCACAATTCACTTTTTTTCTTTTTCTGTGGTCTCTACTTCAGATACTATCCAATCTAAAATATTTTAACATTTAACCATTTCTTTCTCTAATTCAGCAGATGTCCCACTAGAATCGCCCACAAGGCCACAATCTACTTTTTTTTTTTTCTCTCCATCTCGAATCCAGATGTTATCTGATCTACGATGTTCTGAAATTTTTCAGATTAAATATGTTTTATTTTTAATATTCATGTCTATTACAAATTAATAATCCAATTTGCACACCATAAATTGTGGCACAAGATTCGATTAATTCAGAGCACGTACGTATCCATCCCTGAGTATCTTTGTATTCATAATATGCAAGAAATCACATATTTTGAAGTTTGAATCATAGATTTGATGTATCAAAACCGCTCTTGAGTCCTATTTATTAGCAAGCCACTGGATCAAAATTCTACTAATCTTTGTTTCTAGGATATATAATTAATATACTTCACCTACTAAATGCACAATACCGAAATATCTAAATTAAAGCGCATTTATTATACACTACAAGAAAGAAGCGACGGCCATTTTTGTCAAAAATCCGTCGGAAATTTTCGACAAAAATGATTCGTCGATTACAAATGGACGGAATGTTGCAAGTCATCGAAAATTCGTCTTAAATTTCCGACGAAAGCAAGTCGTCGATAATCCGTATAAACTTTCCGATGGATTACCGATGAGTGTGAACCGACAAAGTTCCGACGACAACAGTCCTCTGACAATTTTCCAATGCATTTCTGACGAATTTAATTTCCGATGGAAATCTGACAGATGTATTTCCAACGGAAATCCGACGGATCGTTTTCTGACAGAAATTCGATGGATCTTTTTCCGATGGAACTCCGACGGATCTTTTTCCGACAGAAATCCGACGGATCCTTTTCTGACGGATTTCTCACGGAACCCTTTCTGATAAATTTGCGACGGTACTATTTGTTGGATATTTTCAGATTGATTCCCGACGAGAAATAATAAATAAAATATTTTTTTAAAAAATATAAAAATAATTTAAAATAAATAAAAACTATATTGAAAAGAAATTATAATTAAAATTTTAAATTAAAAGATAATAAAAATATTGTTTTAAACAAACTACTTCTTAAACAAATCAGAAAAGTTGCTTCTATTATATCTTTCATTTTTCGTAACTTGTCACGACTCGTTTGGTGCTCGGACTCCAACTGCTCATGCTTCTTCCCCATTTCCTCAACAACGGCATCTCGCTCTTTGACTTCGTGACTAAGCCTCTCGATCTCAGCTTGATACTGAATTGGAAGATAACCGAAACCAGAAAAAGAAAACGACGACTCAACTCCCTCAAATCTCGGAAGTGAACCTAATCCAATGGTTCGACCATTTACATTTCGAACTTCCTGAAAATATATTTACAAGCGTTAATACAAATAATTAGAAAAAATAATTAAAAAGAATAATTAAAACAAAACTTACCGAGAGAACAATGTTGTTGATCTCATCTCGGGTTAGGTCGTTTGATGAAATGGAGCCATCAACCGTTTCCTGTGAGAGTTCATTGATGCGATCGATCTTCTTCTTCTTGCATTTTTCCACAACCTCACGAACACCGATATCTTGGACTTCTTTGGTTTTTTTGTTGGTGTGTCTCCTTTCCATTACGTCGAGGTAATCGGGAACGACTCCACCTGCTTCTCTGTTCTTTAAAAAAATTATATTAAAATTAAGTAAGATAAATAAACTTATTGAAAATATTATAAAATTTACTTACCATTTCAGCCACTTCACGGAGAGTCGACTTTGCGCCACCATTGTGGACATAAATTCCCTTTCCTCCTCGTTCACTTTTGCGGTTCTTCAAGTTTTTTGCTGACTTTACCTTTGTATCTGGCCGACTCTAATACTGACAAAAACCTTTCCAAACGGTTTCTGTCAGATCCCTCGGCATCTCTTTCTGCTCGAGAAACTTCTGCTTCCACTCGTTCATGTATCTAGAGTATTGGACTGCAGTAAACTTGTCAAACGCATCGAGAACGGTTTGGGTCCTCCACGAGTCCCACGTGTAATGTTGCTACAATTAAAAAAATTATGAAAAAATTTTATTAGAAAATATATGTTAGAAAATAAAAATTATAAAAACAATTAAATGAAACTTACAGCAAACGTTCGACACCATGTATCATTAACGTCTCGCGGTATAATCGAGTAAGTCTCATACGGCTCATCCAACATGGTATGGAACATCCGCATTATGACCTTACTTATTTCAAGATCCAAGCCAAACCTACAAAAAAAAAAGTAAAATATAAAAATAATTAATATAATAATCAAAAATAAATAAATATGAAACAATTTTATAAATAATTTACCATGTCCCATCTATGCAGTCGGGATCGAGTTTGATGCAATGGTCACGGTTACCCTGCTGGACAAGCTCCTCAATCATAATCCGAGTGCGGGCAGCCGATTGTTGGGACTCTGGAACATCAGAAGAAGCTGTGCTACGTGATGGACTGCGAGAACGAGAGCGGTCTAGAGTATTATCGCACCTTCAAAAATATAAAATTATTAATATTATAAATTATTAAAAAATCGAAATTATAACATATTTTAAAATTTTAAAATAGGTTTATAGATAAGTTTTTATACATTTATTAATCATATATATAAATAAAAAAATTAATTTACAATACAATAACAAATATTCGAATAACAAATCTATACAAAATTTTAAATTCTCAAAATCAATAATTTCTATAATCTCATATCACCAAAATTAAAAACTTATTTCTCCATATTTTAACAAAAAAATCTACAAGAAATTTTTAAATACTTGGAAATCTATAAATCTCAAGTTCTAATAATCACATTCACCACATTATGTATCATTCTAATTCATATTTCTAACAACCTAACAATATATATATATACTAAAAATCAAAGAAAAAATTGATAATCAAAATCAAAAACTTCAAAATCAGAGAATAAATGAAAACATACGAGTTATCTATGCTACTGCTTTGATGAATCAAGAATAAACGGCAGTGATGGGCAGAAAAACGTCAAGATTTTCTGGAGAAACAGTGAGATCTGGGGCGGCCGTTCGCGGAAAAAGATGGGAAATAGAAAGAGAAGCAATGAGTTGCAGCGGCAGAGAAACGGCAAGATCTGTCGGAGAAGCAATGAGTTGCAGCGGCGACGGTCGTTCGCGGAAGAGAGAGTGATGTTGGGTCAAGAGAGAAGAAGGTAAGAGAAAGAGAAGGGTTTTCAATTATATTTAATAATTTCCGACGGAGAGAATCCGTCAATAATCCGTCGGAACAACCAATTTGTTTCCGACGGATTTCCGACAGATATGATTTTGTTGTTCTGTTTCTATTGGATTCCAACATAGCACACGGATCGTGGTTTTATCCGTCGGAAATCCGTCGAAAATTTTCTACGGATTTTCGACAGATTTAGGGTATAACCAGTATTATTGTACTTGAAAATTTTAAAAATTTGTTAATCTATTGGTAATAAACATATTACATTCACAAAATATGTTGATTTTACAAATATATGAAATTTAGCTATGTTTGATTTATGATTTTTACAAGTTTAAACTTATACTTTACCATAACATATTATTTGCTATATACTAACACATTCTAACACTTAAACACATCTATACACTAACTTAACACTTGAAATTTCAAAAGATTAAATAGTTGTCCATGTCTTCTAATATATTATTGTATGAATTCCCAGTAAAATGATTCAAAATTGCAAAGATTAAAACACATTTACAGTAAAGTCGTCGGAAATCCGTCGAAATTTCCTACGGATTTCCGACGGATTTAGGGTATAACCAGGATTTGGTACTTGAAAATTTTAAAATTTGTTAATCTATTGGTAATATTACATTCACAAAATATGTTGATTTTACAAATATATGAGATTTAGCTATGTTTGATTTATAATTTTTACAAGTTTAGACTTATACTTTACCACGACATATTATTTGCTATATACTAACACATTATAACACTTAAACACATCTATATACTAACTTAACACTTGAACTCATTTTCTATATAGATTACTTAATAATATTCGTAATTAAAATACCAATTTTTTATTTGAAAATTTGTGAGTCAAACCTCTCAACGACTAACATTATATTTAATTTAACAAAAGTTTTAGTATATACCGCGTGGGTTTGCGGCTTGAACACTAAACCCTATATTTCAAATGAAATTTCCACATCCATTTCTTTCTTTCGTCTTTGCGATTGCAAATTTTAATTATTTTACAAAAACAAAATTGCAAATTTTAAATGAAAAAGGGAGTTGGCAACAAACAAAAAAGAGAGTGGAATTCAACTTTATGTCAGCATACGGGATCCCGCAATGTGGGGTTATATTTTGTACGGCTGTAGATTAATTCCTTCATTTTTTTCGTCCTTTTTGGCTCCCATGTGTTTTGATATCAATAATTGAAACGTGGATTGAATATCCGGAAAAAGAAATCAGATACTCCCTCCATTTTTTTAAAAAATAATGTTTTAAGATTTTTTTATTTATTTTAAATATAATGTTTATAGAGAAAAAATCTAGGTAAAAATTAATGATTATTTGTATCTTTATATTAGTTAATAAATTAAAACTTCAACCTATGATATCAATAATCCAGTGTGCAGAAAAGTTGCAGTGTTTAATCATTTACGACACCAGTGCGCCGAAAATTTGTAGTGTTTACTGTTTTCGGATTTTTTCGTTGACTTGAGAAAATTAATTGGTTCGAACATGGCATTTCAGGAATTCTGGACACAGTTTCCAATCGTTTAAGTATTTTTGCTACTTTGGCTGATTTTGTAGATCGGTCGTATGTGCCCCAATCTCACACTCTTTAGGGTTATAAAAAGAGCGATTGGGATTTAATTTTTGGCCAACGATTACAAGAGTGAACCTCGCATTCGATCTAAATACTTTTTTCGGAAGAGATTGGGCACATACAACCGATCTACAAATCATATATTAGAGTACCTTGAAGACCATATATTTACGTAACGTATTGAGCTTGTCTATTTAATTTCATCATTTTGGTCCATATGGTCTTCAAGACAGGATGAGGGGTACCTAAATATAGAGTTGCTGTTTAAGTTATACGCACTTGAATCCAAATGAGATTGAAAGATAGATATATAAGTCACTATTACGTATCAATATACGTAACTATCGCCTAAGTCAAAGAAAAGTACAGTCGAGTCTGAAGATGTTGGAGATGATTCAAGACACTCAATACCTGTAACCTGTGTGCTGCATATTGAGAGTTTTATCAGGCAAAAAGGTTTATGGGCTGCAAGTTTAGAAGACAAGATACTGCGTGTGAATTGATTATGTGTGTTCAAGATCTAAATCGATTAGGAATCAGCGGTAGCTACAGATTGTCGGTAGCAAACCAAGTTTCTAAGATATAAAAACAGGAATTGAGTCGTTGACGTGTAGCCACATAAAAACCAAAGCTCCTTGTATCACACATACTATGAATTATGATGATATTTATATCATTGAATGTTTATTAACTTTGCACACAATACTGTATATGTCGGGTCACTAATCCAATTATGTTTGCTCACTTATTGTTCTTTAGCTTCTGAAAATAATTATGTATTTGTGGACCATATATATACACAGATTGGGAACAGCATTTTTATTTCTTGTTTGTTTTTATTTATTTACTGGTATTCGTCGTACTAATATAGATTTTTGCTATTTTCCATGTTATGTCGAAAAGAAAAAGGATGGTGCGTTTCTGCCCCACGTTCGATTACGAAAGATCGAAATACTTTATATCTAAATTAAAAAAACAATATCTACAGACTTTATGAATATTTACCACACAAAAAACTTTATCAATATATTGCTTTTGGTTTTCCGAGAAGTTGTTTATGATCGCCAGATTATTAGTTTTAAATGAACAAAATCTAGAGTGTATCGTCTTACTAAATACATTTACTGAAATTTTTTATTTTTGACTAAATTTTCTTAACTTTTTCTTAAGATATTTTGCTGTAACGTTAAAGTATATCAAGTATATATCTCTCTGCAAATTAGTTTACGAGAAAAGCAAATTATTCTCTTTTTTAACTCTGCTCCACTAGTTTAGTATTCAATTCATTTAATTTTAACTATCTCATTTATTTAATGTTTCCAGTTATATATACTTCTAATATACAAGTGTAAAAAATCATGTTTATGCAACCCCCAAAAAAAAATTCATCTCTAAAAAAACTTCAATGACTTTATTCGTAGGTAGGGGGTTTTTTTTTAATGGGAGTTTCATCCCCAAAATTCTAAAATGTCTTACATTTTCTTCCATATATTTTTGGTAACACGGCTCATCTGTTCTAATCTAACGCTCAAACTTTAAATCAAATGATTGTAGTACAGTGAACGCATGCGAAAGCTCCAAAAAGTAGTTTAGATTTTGGGTCATGAAGGCATGTTAAAAGTTTATGTCAGCTAAAAATAGTCACTTTTTAATCCTTGTTACGTTCGTAAGTTCCTCTAAATCTATCCAGAATAATTACTCTTAGCATGATTGATATTTAAATATACAGAATAATTATACATAATGGAATTATGAAAATGCAAGCTTTATTTAATATTTACTCTTAACAGTTCTTAAAGCAAAAAAAAATAACTCGTGTCTCCCGCAAATCAAATACTAATTGATCCAGGGGAACACATGGTTCTCTAACTAAGAGAATCCCTTATTGGATAACCCTATAGTGACCCTTAATTAATAACTTACGAAAACATCTTAGAAAAATTAATATAGTGAAACCCTTAATTAACCACTCAACTCAAGTCCGGGTAGCAATCAACTGGTCATATGAAGTTCCTGTCGTCGTTATCTTGGATCTTGTCATAAACAAAATCGGAATGGTCAACAAGATAACTGGACCAACCGGAACCGGTTATGTTTCCCATCATATTGTCTTCATCAACGCTTGGTGATGAGACGTCAGACGAAAGGAGATCTTGATTATATCCCCCAATGTTCTCGGTTTCTTCGCCTTCGTTACTAAATTGCTCGAGAAACTGCGAGAAATCATATTCGGAGTTGTTGAGATCAAAGATCATGCCGGTGTCCTCCTTCATATGATCAGTTATGTGTTCAGACGACTGAGGGAATGGATCATATTCGTCCATCTGGAATTGGCTAGCTTCGGAAAAGTCATCATTGAGACATGGAGACAGTGCGGTAGAGCTAACCAAGGTTCCTTCCATGGACGCTGATAAGATATTTCCAATGGAAGCAGCCCTAGATGCAACTTTGTTTAACAGCTTTGATGTAGAACTTGATCTCTTAAAAGAACGTTTCTTGGATTTCAAGGAACCATCATTTTTCGGTGTCTCATCACTGCTGCTTATCTCCGCTAGATTGCAGGAGCTTGAAGACGGAGGAAGAGATTTTGGAGACATAGAACCCGAATGTGAATGCTCATCCGAGTTTCCCAGGTTTGATGAGTCATCTTGGAAATCAGAAGGCTTGAGCGTGGCCGGACTAGGGCTAGGGGCAAGTGGCTTGTGGGTCACGGGATCAATACCTTGATCGATAAGGCGTTTTTTAAGGTGTGTGTTCCAATAGTTCTTGATCTCGTTGTCTGTCCTTTTGGGCAAATGTCTCGCTATGACCGACCACCTATAGTAAGGACGTCAAAGAAAAGTAGAATATATCAAAACTTTCAGTGCACTCCCCTGTTTCGCAATATATAATACGTACTTTTTGACAGTTTTTACACAAATTAAGATGAAGTTAGAAAGTTCATTTTTTATATAAAAATAAGTTGTTCCTGGTATCTTTATCCCAACTTATAACTATTTTTAAATCAACTTTGACTTGAGGTTGAATATTTTATTTTTATAAATAAAATTCAACAGGACATTGGTTTTTAAAAAAATGAAAATAACGTTAAAACAAGAGAAAACAAATTATTAATGCTTAATTTAAGATTGAGAATTAATATATGAATTTTGACTTAAGTATATATGTATTACTTGTTGCCACGGGAAGCGTGAAGCATGATGATAATCTGCTCCTCCTCGTAGCTAAATTCTCCTCTCTTGATATCCGGTTTCAAATAGTTAGCCCATCGCAATCTACAACTTTTTCCACATCGTTTTAGTCCTAATTAAACACCACAGCCATATAAACATCAATTAGATCATAGATTATGCTTGGTTTAACTATAAGCTATATATGTGTAATATACCAGCTTTTTGGGGAATGTCACGCCAGCCTCCTTCGCCATGTTCATGGATGTAAGAGATGAGTTTCTTGTCTTCTTCGGCGGTCCATGCTCCTTTCTTCAGCCCTTCTCCCACACAACATGGCTTTCTTGACATTTTTCTCCTTTTTTTCCTTCGGATATATATACAATATCTATAGATTTACATACGACCTATAAGTTTAACACACACAAAAATCTCGCAACCTAAAGAAGATGAGTAGCAAAGGGGAAAAGAACTCAGAAATGTCGTCTAAATTAAGGCAAGAGACCAATAGATCTGTTGATGAGAACTCTGATGCATCTGAATATGAAACTAACTGAAAAACTATGGTAGATCGTTGAGTGATTTTGTGTTTTCATTTTCAGTAACATTTGAAAACGCTAGTAAAAAAAAAGTTGTAGATGTATCAAAGATCTAAGACATTGTGAGATACTTCTCTGTAATGAGTTAATTATGTATGTATATGAGCATCTATTTATAAGCCTTATAGTGCGCACTCGTGTCAGAATACTTTTAAAAGCCTACGTAAAATAAAATAAAATAAATAAATCTAAAAAAATAAATACAATATTAACTCATCAATGTGTGGTTCCTAGACATATCAAGGCTCTTTTTGGTAGCTACATGGCTCTTTTGTAAAGGTTTACATTGTGATTTCAGATGAAATAACAAAAAAAAAACCTCATTAAAAGGGTAGTGAGCGTTCATCATCTTCTTTTGGACGTGGAACTGTTCAAATAGTTTCTTTATTTTAAAAACTGTTAAATAGTTTGAGAGAGACTTAAAAAATATGGTTTTCATAATTGCAATAGTTTTCTGATAGTAATTGAATTGATAATTGCAGTGCCGACCCGAAAAAGGTCACAAATATGGTTATCATCATATCATTTTCATTAGAGATTATTAGGTAAAGAGTAACATCGTCTATGGTTTCTAATAGACAAATTATAAGACCATATTAGAAAATATATATATATATATATGTTTATATATTAAAAAAAAAACATGTATGTTGTAGCAGTAAAATGATACGGATAAAACCATCTATAACGTGTTTAATAAATATGTTTAAAGAAAACATATTGATAAATTCTTTTTTATTGCACAGATAAAAACCATTATCATTTTTCATAATTATTAGCGTATTTATTACTATTTTATTATATATATATATATATGCGATTAATCATCACGTGTTCGTTTTCAGCCTCGGTCCTATTTGTTTGCCACTTTGGCTATCCCTGAAACACTAGGAGCTGTATTCAAAATATTAAATAGTAATTTTGCTTACTTATCAATGTTTGTTTCTTCTCATCTCACATCTCACATCTCACTTGGACTTCACTATTGTTTCTAATAGTTATGCCTCTTCGGAACTTGCAGAGTTAACTCAAAAGAAAAATGATTAGTTAAGTGTAAAATTTGACGACTTCATTCAACTTAAATTTATAATTTATTAATTTTAATAAAAATATATTATGTCTTAATTTGGTTTTTTATATGCTTTATGCAATACTGAACATATAATTATAAATTATAATGCATTAAAATGTTAGAATTATTTTTTAAAAAATATATAAATAGTAGTCCCGACATTAGACCCAGTTTTTGTTTATAAAAAGGGCTAAGAAGGCATAATCAATTTGGGAAAAAATAGGACATTAGACCCAGTTCAACCATCGTTTAGCGAAACTTTGAACAAAACTATTCATGGTTTTTGGTATGTTAGTTGCTTAGGCTGTCACTTTCATGATCATAAATGCAACTTGAATAAACTGTGATGACTGATACAAATAAAACATGAACGCCATGGAGAGACGATTTAAAGGGCGCCTGATTAATTTGATCTTTGGATAATTAAGCGTTAATTAAAAAACAAAAAACAACATAGACTATCATCATGCACTGTATAAGATTAGTATCGCTTTGCATGGATTTTAACTGATTATGATGACAGTATGAATCTGAATTAGTTAATTATAGCTTAACTAGCTGAATTGGTAAATTTTGTGTCTATGCACCAAGAAAAAGTGACAAGTGTTAATTAATATGGCATTAGAATCGCCCACTTATATGGATGTACCAGAGCAGAGTTCACCTGAACTTTTTCTCGGAGGTGGCTTCTTTAATTAGGGTAATATTCAAATGAATAAAAAGGGATATTCAGACCGTGGACACAAACATTATAAAATGTCCCTTGCCAGTGTTTCAAATATGTTTGGAGGAGACTTGTGATGAATAGAAACAAATATGTTGACACTGATCCTTTTTAATTGTTATCATACGGACCTGGTCACGAGGGTTGAAACGAATTGGAAATTTTATAATTTCTGTTTTGTTTTGGACTTAATTGAGAAAATTAGATTTTGGAATCGTCATAATGAATGTACACTTACTTAGTAAAAAATTAACTTAACAACATATATTATCAAACTTGAATTTGCAAAGATTTATGTTTTTTTTTTACATAAAAAACCCATAGTTAAAAGCTAAAAACATATAATCATATAACCATTTCAGAAATGATTTATTGAGAATAAACATCTTTTTAATACCGTGTGAATAAAAAACGGGTTATGAAATGTGATTAGATAAAAACAGGTCCAAAGATCTTCACAAAAAAAAAAAATAATAATAATAATAACAAAGGAGCTGATAGGTTGAATAGTGGACCTAGGTAAACAGAGCATGATGGAGACCCATAGAAAAAAAAGCCGTAGCAGCACTAGGGAACCCTAAAAGAATATAAAGAATCAATTTTAAAACTAAAAAACAAAGTGAAGAAATGATGGAAGAGTGGAGCCAAAGGAGAGGGACAACTATGACATGCCCATTGACACTCTCTCGCATTTGAAAGCTTCATGTGGTTCTTCGATTGTTGACAAAAAAAAAATGTGGTTCTTCGATTATTAAAAAAAAAAAAATTGATTCTCTTTTAAACAAAAAGAAAATTTATACTTATTTTCTAAGGATCAGGGGATTTCTTCAGTTCATCAGTGATGATGCTCATCTTCCCTCTAGATTTCTTTTTAATCATATCAAATATCCTATGATAATCTGATTTAGAAAAGTAAATAGTAATACATGAGAAAATTTTAAGATAAAGACATTTATATATATCATAGACGCCTGAAAATCGAATGATTATTATATTTGGGAAGTTTATAGGAGTTGTAAATAGTTACAGGAGGTTTTCGTACTTTGTCCTTATGATCATATGAACATGATTTTCTATTCAACCACTAATCTTGAACAATTGTTACAAGTGCATTCAAGTATGTATTTTTAGTTTGTTTTAACAATTATTTTAAAAGGGACAGATTATTCTCTAATTATATGAGAACAATTTAGGATATAATTAAATTTCTCCACGTACTATATTTATCACCACAAGTTTGGAAAACCACACTGTGAGGATAGAAGCGAGACATATTGGGTGTAAGGTTACCTCATTGGAGCACGTGGAGAAAAGGAGTCAACTCCTTTTCACGTGGACTAGTCACATTATTGGACGATCAATGTTTCTGGGCTGGGACCAAATTATAATATTCCCCAATTTGATGAAATATTAACTTTCAAGTTTAAAGATATAGAGCGTTTCATAATTAAGAATCAGAAAAACGCAATGAAACTCCATCAAAATTGTAAATATCTATCTATACTACATAATTTTTAGAGGCTAAATTTGTTTTAAAAGGCTCTAGCGAAGACAAGCCCAAACCACAACAAAATAAATGGCCCATATAGAGAAGCCCGCCCAGAAACCTGTTGGAGTCGTTTTGAAGCAGAGAGGATACGGAGAAACATAGGAATCTGTTTCTACATTTTTTTTCTCTTGTTAAAGAGTTTAATTTTATATTTGATTTTTCTTTTTTGCTTAAATTTTATATTTGATTTTTAAACCATGAGAGTTCTAGATCTTCGATTATTTTCTTTTCTCAGTATTTTGGAAGTATATGTTTTTTAAAAAACAAACTTCCGTCTCAAAATGGATTTAAATCTAAAACATGTATACTCTTTGAAAATCGCCTACTTATAAAAGGAGTAATAAAGTGAAAAAACAAACAAACCAGTAAACAAAAGATAAGTTGAACTAAAGTGACGACTAATTATATCGAATACGATACGTGGGAATACGTACTCATGTTAAATCCGCAATTAACTGAGGGGTGAGATTTCTAATTCATCTGAATATACAAATCCGAAATTAGCAAAATACAAAATTTAATTCGAGTGTTTTTGGGGTTTGGGAATCTGTTTGTGAAAGGTAACTATAGTAATCAACTTTTCATTTGTTATTATCCAAACTTCAAAATGGGTATTTGTATATATTAAGTAGTGATTACGAAAGCATACACGTTATTTAAGATTTTTTTCTTATACAAGTTAATTTTATAATACCAAATTTGAAATCTGCTACAACGAAAATTCTGTGCCTGTAGTGCCCAATATTTTGTTAGAACGTAGATTAAGACTTAATTTCTGAAATCTGAATGAAAACAAAAGGTGAAGCTCCAAAATAAATTATAAAGAAAAGGTAAAAATAAAGTGAAAATTTGTTAACGAAGATGTTGTGTGGAACTCAAATTGATCTTTCTATAGTATATCATATTTTAACAAGTGTACTATTCATTCTGGTTACTACTGAAATTTGTTTTTAATCAAAAACCTCTACGTTTATTTTCAATTACAGCTTCCATCTTCTTTTATTTTCTTTTATTTTACGGGTATCAGTCTACCAATTTTATATAGGTATCAGCAGTTATATAGACCTATTCTTTAATCAAAGTATATACTCCATGGACTTCAATTTCAATACGATAGAAGTTAAAAGCTGCTCAAAGTATATATACATATATATATGCACATTTCATACATCATGCGTAACAACTTTATAACGGAATAGATTCTTCATGGGAAAAATGAAAGAGAGTCGATAAGTAACGAAACTACATATTTATAACTTTAATATAAAAGCAAAAAAGTGTGTTTTTCAAGAGGGAATAAAAAGCGATGTTCATGTGTTAGAGTGTTTTAAAGATTTTCGATTTAGTTCTTCAAAATAGTCACTAAATCCAGTACTTAGATGTTATGTTTAAATCATTACACACCGGCCGTATCGATATATAAAACTTATTTATTGGTTTCTTTCTTTTCGCTTACGTACTTTTTCCAAGCTAAGAACCATTTAAAAAATTCTAAATCTTTGGACTAGAAAAATTACACAATTAATTGGTGGTACGCGCGTGAATTTCTGTTTCGTGTTTCACTTTATATATAAAAAAAAATATTAAATAAAAGAAATATATCACAGTGCATGAAATTATCGATTTTACGTCGGCAATAAGTTCCTCATACGACTATGCAGTCTATGCGTTCGGTTCAATACTTGACTGATGCGTTTTGATATAACAAAAAATAAATGTTTTTGTCGACGATAAGTTCTATAAGGAACATAAATACGAAGCTATGTCTTACAACGCACGCCTGGTATTGGCGGCAACGGCAGCAAAAAATGACTATTTATATTGTTATTATAGATAAGACTCGCGGGTAATAGAATCATTAAATTTTATATTGTTTTCATATTTTTACCATTTAATACATCAAATATTTTGTTACGTGATTCTATAATGCTACCCACGTTTAGTCCTTGTATCATGTGTATAATATATGTTATGTCATCGATGCATGTGTGATATATGCGCGAGTATACATTTTGTTTTAATATCAGCTCAATGGCCCCAATATGGATATTAAGTTCGTCATAAAATCCGAAAAAGCTTGAGATGACAGATGATTAACAATTTTCTAGAAAAAGGTTTCTTCTTGGACGAAGCCAAAAAAAACATAAACCCTTGAAGGCCTGAAACTGATTCTAACTCAAAGTGTTGATAATCAAATGTATCAGTCTAGTATTGAAGTTGAACCGAACGTATAATCGTTAGTTTTGATGATATAATGCACCCTAATGCAACAAAAATCTAAAAAAAATAATTGCTTCTCCTTTGTATCCTCTCTCTAATATTAAGTTTCAGTTGGGGTATAATAATAATAAAAAACACTAGAAGTAGTACAGATGTAATAATAATCTATACAAACTTAGCACACCACGCTAAAAGGAGTAAACTTTGCAAAGTTCTTCTTACTTGTGACCTAAGATTAATGGACTTTTGAGGTTCTGAAAAGTATTCAGTAATTCCAGAAAGGTTCAAGATCAAGCGGGCCGGTTGAGGAAGACGGAACTTCTTGATGATCGAATCCTTTCCTCCCAAACTCAAAATCCGATGAAATATCTGTATTAGAAACTCCGGTTTCCTGCGAGATGCTCAACGTTTTGAAGCCCTGCCTTCTGCTATTCTCAACCATCGTTTGAGAAACCGATTGTTCTTGAGTAAGAACCGGACTGGAACTCTGTAGATTCTCGGTTACGTAGAGAGATTGAGGTTGGTAGAGTGGAATCCTCTGGAGAAACTCAGGCTGGATCGAGTTGCTGAAGCAATTGAGCATTGTTCCTCTGGTTTCACTTTGGTTGGAGAAGCAGGGCACGTAAATCGGTTCGGTCTTGGTTTTGTCATTGTATACTGAAGAATTGGTTAAAGGTGGTAAATTGGACCCGGTTCCGTAAGAACCAATCCGGATTAAAGCCGAAATCGGGATCTTCTTGCCTCCAGCAGTTTTATGAAACACCCTGCAAATCACCCATTCATTCTGCCAAATGAAACCAAACCCCCCAAAAAAAGATCAAACAAAAGGAAAAAATAAAAAAAGCAAAGCAAAACAAAAAAAAACAGAGCATGAGACAGAGCAAAAGGTTTGATACCTTTGCGGTTTTGGGCAAGTTGTGGGGAGAGAGTTTGCCATCAAGCCTATACTCATGCATCACCCAATTTGTTTTCTGACCTTTTGGAGCTCTTCCTCTGTAGAAAACAAGTGTTTTCTTCATACCAACAAGCGATTTGCCTCGGAATATCTCTTTATCTTTCCCCGTCGCCTTCCAATAACCGGCTTCAGTTGCCCGGTTAGTCCTCAGACCGGTCGGATACTTTCTATCCCTCACACAGAAAAAGTACCATTCTTTCTCTCCCATTTTTGCTTTATCTGTTTACAACAACAAAAAAAAACACATTAGATTTCAAGAACAATTATTTTTAAATCTGTATCTGAATCCAGACCCGATATGTTACAAGAAACTTGGTTTGTGTGAACCTACACGGCAACTCCCACGGCTCAGCTTTGTTCAAATCCACCTCGCCAATAGCTTTAGCAGAGAAATCGATGTCAAGAACCTTCTTGTGTAGATAGTGGGTTATGAGTTCTTCGTCTGTTGGATGAAACCTAAACCCAGGAGGCAAATCCATCTGCTCATCATCTTCCTTATGAAACCCACCAAAAGTTTCCATCTTTTTTTTTTTTTTTTATCCCACAAGAAACCTTAAACCCTACTAGAAAAGCAAATAGCTTATCCCGGAACAAAATCAAACCCTTTATTTGATCGAAAACACCTGTTTCTCAAATGGTTCTTTTTAATTTATTTGATCGAGAAAGACTTGATCTTGAATGTTTTCAAGAGATGGGTTCAGAGAATATATATATAGATATATGTAGAAAGAGAGAGAGAGAAAGTAAAGGTGAAAGGAGAAGTTAGGGAGAGAGATTAAGGAGACGGAGAGGAATTAAAAAGGAACGGAACTGAATGGAACTAGAAAGGTTGAATTTTTTTGACGAAAATGATCGTTTTCCTTCAAATACAAATTAATGTAAAATTAAAAGATACGTAGTTTGTAACGCAACTTGCTAGGTTGTTTAGCACTTGCCCTTTTAGAAAAGAAAGAGAGCCCTTTTTCTGCTATTTTCTTTTTTTATTATTTTGTAAAGTAATTGTAATTAGATGAAATTAATAAAAAGACTTTCTCATTAGTCTTGGTTCTTTGAATCTAACGCGGTGAGAATAATTATCAACGTTACAATGATAATTCAGCGAATAACCCACAAAAAAATAAAACTCGTTAGTTTGTTATGCAATGAATAATGGCAGACTGGCATGAGTAAAACTAAATTAGATAGTATATATTAATATGACTCGGGAGAGTTAACATTATATGACCGTTTTCGGTATTTAATCAATTCATTTATTTTGTAAACTTTGATGAAGAGGTCCGTGCATGTCATTACAAGCAATTACATGTTGAAAATCTGATGTCTCGACACCAACTTATTATTTAAATTATCCCTAACATTATTATTTATTTTTTGATACAACCTCTCATCCCAAAAGAAGTGCCAGTAAAGGCATGAATATGATTGACAAATGGTGTTTTGCTGTTACTCTTATTGGTTCTTTAATTTTGTTTCCTCATTTGTCAAATATGTTATTCTACTATTGACTAACGGTGCCTAACGAGGCAGAAAAGCAAAAACTTAAAATAGAGAGTATTATGTACATATATAACCAAATAATTTATGTTTTTCTTCGAAGAGCATGTTTGAAATTAGAAGAAGACTAATCAAAGAGTTTTTACCTTTGAATAAGATCATAGGGAAATTATATCACTTATTTAGAAAAGGGGAAGCCTATTACGGTAGGTAACTTGCTTCATCGGGGTGAATTATTTTCACCATCCCATAATTATAAACATCTTTAGATCAGGCATATTCGTTTATTATACCATGCATTTTTATATCATTATAAAAATCTAGATCAGGCGATGATATTCTAATGAATAGAAAATAAAATAAATCGTGGGGTGAGCAAAGAACGGGTCCAATAAGATTTGGTCGTCTAATAAATTTAAATTCTACTTATAGAAAATGTTGCAAATTAGGTTGGTACGAAAGCAACTAATATTTCTATTTAAGGAAACAGGTCTTATAAGACAAGACCACGTGTCTGGCTGTTTCTCGAGTAATCTCAAAGATTTTCCGGTCATTAGCATAGTCAACTTGTCCACATTTGCAACGTCATGCCGATTTAAACACACATAAACAATTTTAGGTGCCAGCTATCCACCATTTATAAATAGACGCGTGTCGTAGATGATAGCTAATCAAGTAATTATCTATGCAGCGATAGTTGACCTTGTTGGCTAAGTACTGGTCTGGAGTTGCGTGGCAGGTTTTGAATGGCTACAAGAGTCAGTTAATAACATGACCTTTTTTGGGTGCATCTCTTCGAAGAAAGAAATAATAAGAAGAATAAATATGGCCGTACGCACAATACGTGAGATGTAAACGAGAAGGAAAAAGAACGATGTAATGGTTAGACAAACTCCTCTATGCATCTAGGACATTGATATATATGTACACACACATATATAAAAAAAGAATTTCTAATTAGAGTAATCCCATTACCATTGCAATCGGTATGAAGTCGTATCGTTGAAGTAAAAAGGCATTCAACAAACTATTTGAAGCTTTTAGATGTTTTATATATTTTAATATAAATATAATCCAAATATTTATAGCCTAACTTCTATAACCATTAATTCACAGTTACAACCAACTCATAATATTTCAGAAGTTTTCATGTGCTCCGAAAAGGAAGAAAAATTATTATTGTAAAAAATATCATTTGAAATTAATTCAATTAGTTGGAAGAAAATATCTTGTTTCAGCAGATTAAATTCGAACCTAGTGCTAATGTGCTATATATGTTTGAGAGGATCATTAATTCATTTGTTAAAATATGATATTCTCTCCGGTCAAAAGAATGTTTTGTCTGTAATTGTGCAGGTCAAGAGAAATAGGAAATAATTTTTAACTATATACTATAAACGTGGGTGTCTCTAGAAGAAACTTCAATTGTTTTTTGCAGATTTTAAAAATTTAGACAAAATAAATTTCTGTTAGATAAGATTGCCCCTTGCCATGTACATGGATCTCAGAATTATGATCGACCTTGCGTATTGATGTTGTAATTAACAACTAAAGAAGACAAGAAAAAAAAAAGTTAGTTAACTTTTTCTTAAAGGGGAGCTTGTAAGTTGTAACCTATTATTACAACATGTTTAATTAATCAAATACAACATGATAAAGAAGACAATATTGTATCACATTCACACGTTGCAATAGGAGTGAAAAAACTACTTTGAAACTCCATATAATTTGTTATAAATAATTCCTCTCTATTACTATGAGTACCAAAAATGAAAATCGTTTAGTTTTGGAACAGAGCCTGCCCATGTGAGATTCTTGGTGTAAAACGAAAAAAAGAAAGAATGATATATGAATATAATGGATGAACCTAAACCACTTAAGAAAACCTAATTCAAATTGTATCACTTTTATATTGTTTACTGGCCTAATTAGGCTATATTATTGTATATAACTGAACCTCACATGGACACTTTTCTCATTTAGGGAATACACGTATATGTTGGCTCTGCAGAATTTCAGGAGTTAAACGTATAATCTGTAATGATTTAAGGTTTAGTTATTACTGCATATTTATTTTTATTCAATACAAGAACCTGGAATGAGTTTTAGAATTGTAAGAACGTAGATTATTATAAATTAATATCCAACCAGCAATGGGGATGTAGCTCAGATGGTAGAGCGCTCGCTTAGCATGCGAGAGGTACGGGGATCGATACCCCGCATCTCCATTTTGCCTCCCTTATTTTCCTTTTGTGTTTAAATCCACAAGCACGAAGATACCTTTTAATTTCCTCCATGTACGCAACTAAGTAGCCCACTGAACAATCTTTGTGATCAGGTTTACCACTCTTGTCTATGGTTTTTACTCGCACCTAATGTAATAAATCACAACTCTTTTTAAAGGGGAAGTAAAGGTAAAATAGCGATCCCTGAGCCATGAATCTCTGATTACAAACAGTCAAGTTCAACGAGAAGAAAGAAATTTACAGCAATTGCTACTTTGTTCAACGAGAAGAAAGAAAGAGAAGCTGATAAAGTTTCAAAAAAAAGTTTTGAGGATTCGTAATAAGCTTTCATGCTTTTTTGAAAAACTTTCCGCCTTTCTTCCCAATTCCAGCCCCTGTAAGGCTTGAACAGAGATGGGATCTGGTGTCTGGTCTCCACTGCAATTCTACCAAATCTGAGAACAATGCTGACAGCAACGGAGAGATTTCTGAATCTTTAATGTTCTTGCACGAAACCACTTTCAGATGTCCCAGCTCGTGCCAGTGTAGAATCACTGATTCTAGACCTGATGTTGTTAGCAATGAGCATCCTTCTAGATACAGGAGCTTCACTCTCCTGCAAACCCCAACAAAGATTATTGGCATAAAGATTCCATATTTCTTTTTTTGTATACAGAAGTCATCGACATGATCTAATGGCAGCAATGAAAATTGGCTAAAGGCTGCAACTTTAAAGATCATAATGTTTCCTAGAGATTCGATATCATGCTACTAAACCCCCCCAATGCAGTGTATGTTGAACAGTTCACCATTACCAATCCTCAAAAGCAGAAAAGTGGAAGATAAAGTGTTAAGTACCCGAAAGCCATTGCCAAGCTGAAGATATCATTATCCAATCCCCAACAATCTTGGAAAACAATCTCTCGCGCCGCTTCACACATCTTAAACAAAGCCTTTATGGTGTTCTTATCTCTTAGTTGACACTTCTCCAAGTGCAACCGCTCGAGCGCAGGACAACAACTACTCAAGCACTCACCTAGACAAGGATCATGGTCGATCTTTTTACAAGACACGAGTTTCAGCGTCTTGAGATTCTCACAATATCCAAGACCCCCAAGCCAACCTGACTCCATCTTATGATCACAAACAGTGAGTTCCTCGAGCATTTGACAGCATCCGCCTATTTCTTTAACCCCGTCGAATCCTCCTTCGCATCCGACGAGCTCAAGCTTCACCAGTCTCTTGCACCCTTGAGCCAAGATCATCAGGCCGATATCCGAAACCAAAGAGGTATACAAACCATCGACGCTCCCGACCAGTCTCAAGATCTGAAGATTCTCAAAGGCACCAATCCCAAGCAGAACACTGTCAGAGCACTTGTGCAGCTCGAGTTCTTGCAACCTGGAACAAGCCTCAGCTACATTCAACAAACCTAATTCACTAGTGTTCGTCACTACGAGTTTACGGAGATTGGAGCAGCCACCTGCAAGGGTTCTTAGCCCTCTATCAACCATTTCAACAGAACACAAGTTCTCCTCAAAGAAGCTCCAACTCTGGTACGACCCTACACCAACAGTAAACGAAACTATCCTGTGGTTAACTAAAATACCTGAATTTGGCGGCGAAATCAAACACCCACTGACCAAATCAACGTTATCCAGATTGGGGAACCTCGAAACCAGCCGACCAGACGCGAGAAATTCCCAATCCGATACCCTAATCGAACGTACAAGGCGGCCATGGAGCCTGAGCCATCTCTTGCAGACCAAAGAAAGATCCTTCCGGTGAGATTTAGGGACCTTGTCGATGATTGTGAGGAGGGTGAGGTCAGATAAGAGAAGGGTGAGATCGGTCATGCAGGAATTGGGGAGTAGGGTTTTGGATTTGGCGATTGGAGACTGAAACCTGGAAGCCAAATCGAGCGGCGAGGAAGACAGTAAATGGTGGTGGTTAACCCAAAGTTCCGACCAGCTGGCTCGTCGCTTCTTCAATGGCGAAACTGGACTACTCTCCTTCTTCCTCATATACGACATACTTCGCCTCACATTCTCCGCCACAGTTAAACCAACCGGTCGTCACGTGCTCCTCCCTGAAACCTAACGTTGAATGGTTTAACTCTTTTTTTTTTCTTCTTTCTTCTTCTTCTTTTTCTCTGAAACGTTAACGGATTTCTGCAATGAAAATGGAAAGTTTGAAGGTCTGCGAAACTTGCAATCACTTATTCCAAGGAGAAGATTTTTTTTTTGTTTTGGGGATTTTTGGTTTATTTAATAATAATTCTTTTTTTTGTCTCTCTCTAGAGAGTAGACGAAAGATTCGGTCTCTTTTTGTTAGCCTTCATTTGAAAAACTGTTTAGATTAGATTTCTCGGAATTATTTCACAAACGGTCTCAAATGCACAGTAAAAAAACCTGTCACTCTCACTCTTTTTGATCCAAATTCTGAAGCCACTAGATTTTAATTTATTAACTCTATATACAGTAGATGATACTGACAATACGGAAACTTCCAAATATAAAATTAGAAGTGGAACTCATTCATTCCCTTTACAATTAGTCAGATTAGATTGAAATGGTTTGTGAGATGGAATTTACAACAAAAAAAGGATAAGACTCTTTAAAGCCAAGAACGAGGAGCAGCCATTTGTTGCTTCTTTATCTTCTCGTCTGACTTCACCATACTGTAATTTTGCAAAAAAGAGATTTATTACATTTGAATTCAGTAGATTCTATTTTAGCTTTAACGAAACTGTGTGGAAGTTATTACCTGAAATCGTGAGGAGTGATGAACAACCACTGTGAACCTTGTCTCAATGCAAAATCAACCAATGTGTCTAAGCTGATCTTCCTGCTTACTGCGTCCTGAGGTTGCAGATTCCGATACATTTTCACGATTTCTCTTTTATGTGTTTTAGCATATGTTAATGTGAGAGAGGGTGATGTGGAGATTACCATAAACACATCAAACTCGTCCATTGCTCGAATTGGGACCTCAGTCATATTGTGAAGAGCTAATGCGAAGCATAGAGTCGAGAAAGACCGTTCTCCACCTGGAATTTTATGACAAGAGAGGGGATTAATCAAACTCTGAAGCTGGATAGACTCTCAATGGAGGAATCAGCTTCTATAAACTTAGCAATAAGAAAGTCAAATGTAGGGTGCAATGGCCAACAAACGTCAATTTTTTTTTAAGTTTCATCTTCAAGGGTTTTTAAACACTTAATCCTATGTATTGATCCTTACGTAGAACATCCTTGTTCTAAGTTTCAATCAAATGTGGAATTTTTATGTCCTTAATTATGAGAGTTGAGAATCAAACCTGAGAGCCCTCGTGTGTCTCGAACAGCGCTGCTTGTTGAATCTTGAGGCATCTTAACCTGTTGAAAGTAACATTTGTCACATTAACAAGTTAATGTAATAATTATGGACACATCAGATGCAAAACATAGCATTATGTACCTCTATGGACAAAGTTTTGTCTTCATAGGAGACTTTGATTTGTCCGCTGATTCCTTTATTGCTTAAATTAGAGTTGAATCTGCTTTGAACATCAGCAATCAAGGAAAAGGTCACATGGCAAATCACATAACTGAAGAAAGAACTGTAAACTATCCATTCTAATTGGCAATTATGAACAAAGCACTTCGTACTGCCAAGTTAATTCGCGCTTCAGAAGAGTTTTATTTCTTTGGAGCTTCTTCCACCGTGAATCTACCGCATACTGGCACACCTGATTAATCAGTAACGCAAACATAAAATGATTAGCATATTTTATATATATATTGAATTTTTGGATAAGGAAACTATATATAGAATTAACAATTTCAGGGCTTAACCTTGAGTTTTTCTCGCATGCTTTTGTAAGTTTCGCGTTTTCTCCCAATCTTCGCTTCTTTTTCGTCGAGCATAGCCTTGAGGTCATCGATGGATTCAGAATACCTGGATCAACAAAAGATGCATGTAACCTTAACATGCATTCAACGGGTAGTTTCAGTGTATAGGTACAATAACGAGGTACAAATAAATACGCACTTCTCACTCTCTCGCTTCAGTCTATGATTTATTTTGTTAATTTGAGCACTAAGCTGCACAGGAGTGTCCCCATCCCAGGGACCCAAAGCAATTATCTCACTTTCAGGACAAATTATGGAGGCTCTCTCGTTACTTTCCTGAAATTTCAGCAGTCGAACAAAATATAAAACAATCCAAGAGCAGTAACTTGAATATAAATATATATAAAATGAATTTGCATCGCTTATTTTGATGTTTTTCTGTCTCCCTTCGTTCATGTTACTAACATAACTTCATACCTGCCGCTTGGTTTCAAGCTCCTCATATCTAGCCTCGGCCACTTTAATGTCGGGTAAGACCTTGTCCTTCATTACATCTTCATAATGGTTCTTTTCCTGTAACAGAATGAAAACTTCAGTTCTAAGTGCAAAACAAGTAAAAAACCAAACTCTTGAAGAAGGTGAACCGTTTCTGCAGATTGGAGTTCTTTTTCAATCTCCTTTAGCTCATTCTCTGCTTCTTCAAAGGCGCCAACTTTACCCTTAGCTGACTCTGCATGCACGTTCAGAGAAAAAAAAATGAATGTTGCTTGCTTGCTTGAACTATCAAGTTAATCGATCTTTCAAGTTTTTAACACGGATCCAAGAAAAACAAATGTATCGCCAACATACCATATAAGTTTTCAAATGAAGCTTTAAGTTCATTCGCCTTTAGTTCAGCTTCTTTCAAGCAGTCTTGGAGCTTTTCCAGCAAGGATTCTTTCTCCTCTATCTCTTCTCGTGATTTCTGAGAAATGCAAAGAGAGCAATGCTTGAGAACTAATGCTATGGGGGTGGAAAATAACAATCAAGCGGTTTCCACCAATAAAACTAACCATGATTTCTAGATGAAGTTCATTAACACTTGACGTAGGCGAATCTTTGGTTTCAGCAGCGACTGAATTTTTCAGATCCTGCATTTCGAGTTCCTTCCTTGTCAAATCTTTCTCAAGTTGGGTGCATTGCCTCTGTAACATAACCACAAAACATATGCAAAATGATTACAAAATACAAACAAGCTTAAGCTTCGTGAAAACAAGCGAAATGTTTCAGATAAGACAGTTAAAAGGTTGGGGCGCATAAGTTCAACATGACTAGTGCATTAAACAATGGGTGCAGCTAAAGAGACAGCAGCGAGTTTATGCTACCTTCAGTCTGCGCTTTTTCGATTCAAGATCCTCGAGATTCACCTCTGCCTCCCTCTTTTGTCTCCTGCATTCATGTATCTCACTTTGCACTTTTGAGGCCTCTATTTCAAGATCCTTGATCTGCTCATCAAAAGAAGCACACAATCGAGGCGGTCTTGGAGAACGGGGAGGAGGAAGGGTTGTCTGAACAGGCCCACGGGAAAACCTGAGTCACGAATAGGTAGAGTGCTGTTATGTCAAAAACTCAGCAAATACATCAAACGGGGGCCCTAGTGACCTCTACCGATTAAAAAACATCCTAATATTATATTATCCATTCCCTTCAAGATAATTTGAACTCAGAGATTTGTGTCTGGCTCTTTAAACGATCTGTTTTTGCAATCTAACTGGCTACTTACATTCGGTATCCATCTATAGTGAAAACCTCCTTCAGATTGGAGAGCCTTTTCTCAAAGGCAATTGTCTTGCCAACATCATAATTCTCTGCAAGCACTTGCCTCTCCACACCACCCTGGAAATATTCAGAAACCAGAGCTAAAATTGAATGCCAACACATAGGGTTTGAAGGATGAGAAGTTGGTAAATAAAGAGACAATCTGAAAGTAAGATTACCAAATCCACTAAGACGTTAAGAACAGTAGGATTCTCAGAATGCAAGACAGACAAAATAGTTGGGTGTTCCGTTTGAGGAAGCATGTGCCTTGGTATAACTAACCTGCATAAACAATTACCACAGCGGTTGAAATGTAACTAAAGTTATCCGTTCATCAAAGCAGAACAAAACCAGAAATATTGGAAAGCTTTTTTCAGATTTGAACCTTGGTCTTGAAAAGTCATAGATGATAATCTTTAAGTTGTTATAGTTTGCTTCCTTTCCACAGTCTCGCAGAGTAATCGAATCTTTGTGATCGGTCACAATAAAGGCATTCAGGAGGTTTCCAAGAGCTTGTTCAACTGCAGAAGCCCATTTATTACCATTGACCAGTGTCTGTAAAACACCACACGATTAGAAGACTTCACACTAAAACAGCAGAGATTGATGTCGTAACACTTTGAAAATGTCAGCTTTTCTTTCCCTCATGCATGATCCTTAGAAGAAAACATGTGAACAAACTCTATTGAATTTGTCTATGCACAGATGTGTGGAAGGAACAAATAGAAACTTACCAAGTGAGCACCAACCGGACCAATAGGTGGCATTTTAAACTGGTGATGATGTCTCTCAATCGCCCGTAAAAGATTTATGACTCTGTCCCCTCCAAATGCGGTAACCTAGCAAGAGAAGTTTGAAATTATCCAACTGATCCTCCTCGAGATTGCCATCCTTCAAAAGGATAGAAACAATATATAGAGCCTGCTAATAGATCCATGTAATTGGATAAGCACCTTATTTGTTTGATGTTTCTTCAGATCACTGATGTGTGCGCTTATGTGTCTTTGCTTCTTTTCATGATCTCTAATCTATAAATCAAAAGGCGAAATAGCTGAATGTAAGGAAATTTAAAGACTACAAATTAAAGGTGATAAATATAATATCTGAAAAACATAAATATGAAACAGAGTAAATTGTAGGACTAGGATTCATAAGAAAAACCACAAGCATCATCATACCATATACTCTATTTGTTCCATCTCCTTCTCTCCGACTGATGCTTTTTCTGTTATCATGTTCTCTTCCTCTTTCAAACTAAAGTGTAAAATATTAAATCCATGCTCAGCGGAAAGAATAAAGAAATAGTGAAATAGGATAGTTCAAGAGGAGAAAACGAAAAGATATATGACCTGGAAAGCGATGATTCAGCCTTCTCAACCTCTAACTTCAATTGATTCATTTTTTCCTCGATTTCAAATTGTTCAGCCTGCATCACAATCAGCCTGTAAGATATATCTACACCTATAAACACACACACACACACACTAAACTACACCTCAATCACCATACCAAACACTGAGCATAAAACTGAAAGGATCTTAGTTTGCGCCTTTTTTTTATAGATAATGACAATGATAATCAAGGAGGAGGACCTGTGTGCTTCTTATAGTCATCTCATCAATATCTTTAATCTGCCGTTCAAGCCTCCTAACACGATCCTTAATCTTCTGAGTATTATTGCACTTATGACGGTATTCTTCTTCTAGAGCAACCTTCTCTCTTGCAGCCTGCTTTAAAATTCATATCAGCTATACATAGATGCGAAAAGTATTTAAACCAAAGGCAATTTCAAAGCTAAACTATGATATCCTCTATTAAAGAGCTCAAGAGCAGTGCCCATCATTCTATCAAAGCCACGCGATATTCAATAACAAGAATTTAAATGATAAATCAAATATTATCATTTGGCCCTCTCTTGTTTTCCTATCTGCTGAATAAGATTATATAGTTTGTAAATAAGAGGTAAAATAAATTCTCAAAATTACATACTTTAGGTCTATTCCCGTTAACTGAGATCCTTCTTTTTAAAACTAATTTTAACATACCGTCTTGACTGATTGCCGCAAACACTCTATCTCTCTCTTCATCACAGTTGACTCATCCACCAGGCATGCAACTTGAGCTTTCTTATTAGTCAAGGTTTCCCTTAAAGATTCCACCTCACCCTACATAAAGTGTCAGCTATAATTAACTTCATTATAAAGGATTTAAGGTTGATGTTAATGTATGCATTGAGGCTACGATAGAGTATCTAAGTTTCATGGTGTAAGCAAATAAACATTTTAGAAGCTCAACCTCACATATATGAAGAGTTCACAAAGGTATATATCTATAATCCGTATGGCCATATGAGAATGTTTCAGGGTAGACCTAAACTCAACCTTCAACATTTTTGTTTTCTCAAAACTTTCTCTACTTAATACAACTTATAAATTGCAGTGGTAAAGTATCCAAGAGAAACTTAGACACGTCACTGTATCTTACTGTTCATAGCAATCCAAATTTGAGGTAATAGAAAGAACATATTTCTTACCAGTTTCCGATCAATTTTATATTGACAAGTAGGCCCTCGTTCTCTGAGTTTCACAATCTTTTCAGCCTGTTCCTTGAGCTGCCTATCCACATCATATACCCAGGACCAAGCTAGTTTTTTTTTCAAGTGAAGCAACTGTTGATATACTTCTTCAAATTTTTCTTGAATCTTTATCTTTTCAAGCAACTCACTGATCTCCTTTTCTATTGGTTTAATTGTCTCCTCGAGTTCATCCACAAGAGCGCTTGCATCTTTCAAATTTGTGTCAACACTTTGAAGAAGATCATCGACTTGATGAAGAAGGGTTGCCTTGTAAAAAAACTACAGAACAAACGCTTTCAGCAACAATATCAACAAGATTTACTTCACCGTACACCGGTTTACTGGAAATACCTTGAATTTATCTTTGTCATTTCCGGAATGTAAAAACTCCCTGCTCTTGTCTTGACTCATTATCACACATGGATTCTCAACATCAATCTAGCCAAAGAAAACATAACGCAGATCCAGTGAATTAGTATCAAATACCAACAAGAACACTTAAACCTGATAATAACATTTGTGATCAAACTTTAGAACCCGAATCAAAGAAAGAAACTCACATTATAATGCTCAACTAGTTCCCGTAAATCCTCCTTTCGGTGTGATATTTTCTTTCCTGTACGACACGGGTTGCACAGGACAAGTAAGCAGAAAACCTCTTGAATCAATCAGTTGATTTACAAATGACATACAGTACGAGATGGTCGACTTGACAATGATATATATAACGACAAATTACACTAAAAACAAGCAGAAGCACAGACTACGAGACAAAGTGTAAGTCACAACAGATGTGATATTAGAGATTATAGCATCAAAAATTTAATAACCTTGATGATCCTTGAGAACCGTAGAACTAGTAGAATCAGATATCCTGCGTTCAATTATCAGAGTATGACCATATACTTCAGGCTTAAAAGCATCTTCTCCTTGGTTATTCATTTCGACATGAACAAGGGCATCGCTGCAAATAAAAAAGTTTACGACATTTCTGCAGTTAATTCGTGGAGAAGCAAAATTCAGCAATCGATCATACATAAAAGCATAAGTGCACAAACCTGCATCCAGATTTTATGAAATCCTTCAGCGTGGAAGCGCGCTGAGTCCCCTTGGCTCGGCATCCAAACGCAACACATAGAGCAGTCAATATCGCACTCTTACCGCCTGGAAATTACGGAAAACACCCTAAAGAGATAAATCATACAGCCAAAAAAAAACTCATTCGAAGTCCAAAAGGTAAGACTAGCTCTTATTCCTTTACGGCTAAACCCAACGAAAATCAAAGCTTAAAGGAGCCTGTTTTGCCGAAAATAGCAGGAACCCAGCTCAGGAAACGCAGGCACAAGTAAGTGCATTCATCTAAAAAAGCGACTAAAATGCCGGATTTGGTAAGATTTCTTACTTCCGTTTTGACCGGTTATGAAGTTGACCCACTCGCCAAACTCAATCTCGAGATTACTATGGCACATGAAATTCTCGAGGCGTATTCTACGAATAGTGCCCGAGCCAGAACGGTGATTGCTGAGAGAATCACGCGGTGGACAGCCATGGGTATCATCCATGTTTGTCGCTTTCTAGGGTTTCTTACTCAGAGGAGTCGATGACACTAAAAAGTAAGAAAGCAAGTTGTTCATCAGGTCAGGTGTGTTATTGGCGGGGAAACACTAAGCTTCGACGCGTGTACATGATAATTGGGCGATGAATCTTTCGGATTTTAAATACCAATTATAGAAATGGGCCTTTAAATTGTGAATTCGATTCTCCAAATTGTGAAATGGGCCTCACCGGAGACTGGTTCGTGCAATAATCGGCTAGGGAGTTTGTAGTATGGACATTATCCGCTTGAAAATGATAAACATTATTCATAAGTCATAACCAAGTAATTTGATTTTTTTTTTTTTTTTACTTCCCGAAGTTAACATAAAGGTAAAAAACGAAGATAAAAAAAGAGTATTCATTGCCGGTTCAAATCATTTACGCTAACATTAAAATGAAGAGTGTTTTCAGTTAAACCTAATTTAGTAATACAAAAAGCTTCACTTTCTCTTCCTGGCGTGATAATTCTTGTAAGCAGAACCATAAACCGAATCCTTTTAAACCACCGGTTTCTTGGTTTATTCAGTCGTCATGATCGTGATTCCTGAAGCGTATGATTCTCTTGATGAACAGACTCTCACGCCGGTATCTACCAGAGAAAACCACAATTGAGTATGTTTATATAGTATGCAGACACCATATGGTCCGATGTTGAAAGTACATATTCCGTTTAACAGAACCGAGATAAGAGTGTAAAAGTCTGTTTTCTGAAATGGATTTTGCGATACTTACATGAAGATGGCTGAGAGACAAAAGCAGAGGAAACCGATGGCGAAATGGAGAGGAAATGTTGCCCAGAAATTCTTATGGTTGAGAAGGGTTTTCTCTGAGATGAGAGTGATTATGCACGAGAGTATAAGAATTCTCCAACCTGAAGGAAAACACTTTCGGAACGAAAATGAAGAAGAATCGCCTTCCTGTTACAGATTTGTGGAATTAAGACAACAACAACAACAAAAAAGGACTGGCAACATAATAGATAGATAGTTTGATGTAATCAAAGCATACCTGGAAGTAACGTTGGATGAATTGTCCTGAATAGATGATCCTAAAAATCATATCTTTTATTTTTTAAAGGAAAAGTCAGTCAAGGAAAAAGATAATAGATAAACAAAAGTTGACTGTAGTCTCTTATATATATATATATGGGTGAAGGATACTCAAGGAATTCGCCAAGATTAAACCTATTGCTCCAGCAGATTTTATTAGCAGAATATTCAATGTGATGTAAATCAGTGAAAATACAAGCAGCATGTCGTTTGAGCGCTTCAGTTCATTCTCTGTTCCAACTGCATGTAAAAATGCTTCCGAGGTACCTGACAAAATAACCAAGACTTACAAATATGCAAAGCAAACAACAAGTCAATAAGCATTAGGTAAATCTATATATGAATGATTACTAACCATTCATGGCCAGGACGATGATGTAGATACAATAAAACTGTAGTGCAAAGGAAGCTTCTCCATCGCTCCATTTTTCACCATACAACAATCTGATGAGAGAGTATGAATAACTCGGGCCAAATGCCATAAATATCAGACCTGAAACTCCCATGAAGTTTCCCAAAATTAAGTCAAAAGTCTTTTATACATTTAGAAACAAAAACAACTGAGGATCTTTGAAGAAGTTGAAAAGCAGATTTCCGGTATTAGGAGCTGGAAAGCATATACCTATTAATATTACAAGCTTCAAGGCCTCGGTCAGGCAAATTCCGAGTTTCTTTCTCTTTTGCTGGTTATCATCACCTGTCAAGAGAGAGAGAGAGGAATTGAAACCACATATTTTCATGAGCTGAAAGAAACTGAGGAGACAATTATCCGAACCAACATCACGAAACATCAGAACTAAGATTTATTACATACTGTACCACATTGAACTCAGGAGAGAAATAAACCTGATGCGAACCTGGCAAATGTAGTGTATGAACTTTCTTCGAAAGGGAGAAACACCATGCGTACTACTAAACTTCCTGGAGGTCAGAAATTGTGTAAGAGATATTTATAAGCAACCTCTCTTGTAGATATACAATATACTTTGTAATTTGCATCTTGTCACCAAAGAGGCTTGCCTAGTTTGTCGACGATCCCATATACAGCCTGGTTGTAAGGTGTATCTAACCATACAAGGACCAATTTTTCGCCTTCTTGAAGGATCAACTTTCGGAAGGACTGAAAAGTAAATATCATACACATGTTCGAG
This sequence comes from Thlaspi arvense, assembly GCA_911865555.2. Taxonomy (NCBI): domain Eukaryota; kingdom Viridiplantae; phylum Streptophyta; class Magnoliopsida; order Brassicales; family Brassicaceae; genus Thlaspi; species Thlaspi arvense. The sequence continues at coordinate 67,360,962 of OU466862.2, read as the reverse complement.
AGCTGCTTATCGAAATCGAAGAGCTTCCCAGGTCTGTGACATCACAATAATTGTTGGAACATTATTGGAAAATGAATGTGCTGACTGGAAGATAATCAAAGTTAAGCATGCTGGCGAAGAGATCAAATGATAGATAACTCGTACCTGAAAGGAAAGAGATCTGAAATTTTGAAAACACCATGAATGAGAAAAAAAGCCCAGTACCCAAGAAATAAGCAACCTCCATATGCAACTTGTGACAGTGCAAAGATTATCCCTTTTTCCTACGTATGTTGAAGATAATCAGATTTTAGTTCCATTATATAAGTTTCTTCAAGCATGCTTCTTCTGCCAGAAACAAAATGGAGTGGTACTTATTAACACAAATATGTACCATGTTGGTTTGCTTGACTATGAGAAAGCACAAAGTTACACAGCGTGAAAATGTAGCAACGGTCTCAACAACCAGTCGCAATTTCAGATACATCAATGTCTGTGAGAGGATATACAAAGGCTCAGCCATTAGCTCCAGTACACATGCAAATCCTGCCAATTAAGTTAAGTTGATTAAAAAAACACAAAGTAGATTAATCCTACTGCTATATATTCACAGAACTTGGACTCCTAGAAAGAAAAACGACCGGAGAACTTCTTTAAGAAAAATGTAAGCTCTAGCAACGGAAGAAAAAAAGTGGATGTTGCTACAATTATTACACACACAAGTAAACGACCACAAAAACAGAAACTTTCAGATTCCAATGCTGTAAGCGAAATAAGTATGATAAAGGCATAGAAAACGACGAGAATGTACCGTGAATCAAGATAGCCTGTGCATATGTGTCGGAGTAACTAAGGTTCTGCCACCATAACACAAAGATGCATGCTGCAATAGTAATGGCTATTCCGAGTGGAAATGTCACCCATGCCACTTTCAGTAACTTAGACTCATCGTTCTTTGATACAAGACCATCACTGCAGCACGAAATTTAAGGAATATATCACTAGCCGAAAACTTAGTCCTGAAGTGATTATATGAAATCAAGGATCAGGCTTTATGTATACCTGTTAATGTCAGCCCGCAAGCAAGCACGCCGGAATCCCTCCCGGCTGAGAAACAAGACGCAGGTAACAAAAAGATGGAACTGGACCGCGTAGAGCTGCATTGCAATGAGAAAAAAGATAGATCAAGCAGAGCTAAAACTTATAAAACATGACTTGATCATTCTTTCCAGACACAGAAACCAAAATCTGTTCTTCCACACCTAAAAATTAGAATCACATCTTAGATCCCTGGAGCCTAACTGCACATAACCCATCTTTTTACCATAACAAATGCATACAAATACAGAAACAACCTAAATAGTACTTTCCATCAAACTTAAAGGCAAAGCACCTACATTGGCAAAATCTAAGAACATATCTATCCGACTTGAACAAAACTGGGCTCTCAGTCAACGGATGTACGAGCAAATGAACTGGTAAACAACGATCTATTACCGCATAGTCTTGTTCGGTGAGATGCCTCACGATCCAGGAATTGAATATGAACGGGATGCCTCTGGAAAGAAACTGCGTAGCTAATTCCAAAATTCAATAGAGGAAGAAAGGGATCACTTAATTAGAAGAAAAATTTGTCTAAGAGATATTCGAAAAAGAAAACAAACAGAAAATGAAAACGAACCTAGTAAATACTTGAACGTGCGCGAGAGATTAACGCTATCCTTATTACTGGCCATTTTTGGAGATGCTAAACACCAGTCCTTCGTCTAAGTGTCTCTGGGTTTGCGATTCTAAACTATTGTGTGTTCATGCTCCAGTTGCAGGAATCTAAGAGCTGTTTATCTGAAAGTATGAATTAACAAATACCCAAATCCACAATTTAGCTGATCAAATCACCGGCGCGGTGAAGACGACGACGCCTCCATACCAAAAAGTTTATTCAGTTATCGGTTTGGTTCAACTTTTTTCGGGTTCGGTTTATCCATAATAGATTCGAAAGTAAACCGAACTTTCCACGATTCGATTCGATTCGGTTGAAGTTAAATATGTTAATCCCGATCCTAAATCTAATTATGTAATTTTGTAAAAATATAGATCGGTTTTTTAGCACCCAAGTTTTTCTAAATGATAAGCCGATCATTGAGAAAAGAAAAAAAAATCGATGGCCGATCGGTTTCCACGTATAAATCAAATTCAAACCGAATAAGTAAATTTCGGTTCAGTCGGATCGGGTCGGTTATAATAAAATACCATAACCACCACCAATTCACTTATTGGACGAAAAATAATGTCAGAAGTGGGGTTTGAACCCACGCCCTCTTTCGAGGACCAGAACTTGAGTCTGGCGCCTTGGACCACTCGGCCATCCTGACTATTTGATGATTAACTGATTATCAAACTGATAGACGCCATATTTATACAATTGCACTGAATACCAAATACTAATTCATGAACGCCCCAAAGAATCTATATTTGAAATTGATTTATCAATATCTACGCATGTAGTTAATTAACATAGAAAATAAATGAAGGTCCAAAAAAAGTTTGTAAATAACTTAAAAGAAAAAAAAGCTGAGGACTCATATTATATACAGTGAAGAGCCACTCCAGTATTTTTCTAGCTTCTCGGATTCAAGAGCACGTGATATTCCATCTACAAAGAAACAAAAATTGAAAAGCGAGTCCAAATTAAGATTAACGTTTGTTTTCAACAATTAACCAAGATATTATGTATATGAAGATATATTATACATGGGAGATTCACCTGCAATTAAGTGCTTGAGCTACCGAGATCAAAGTCCATTGTGTAATCATACTCGATTGTTGGAATAACTGATGCCATAAACTTCAAGAACAAGAAGAGATACCTATGGAAAAGATAAAGAAAGAAATTGCAAGGCATGACTATGACTGCATATAAAAAAAAATTGTAAAAAAAAAAATTTGTGAGGGAAATTTACTTGTCAACTTCAGGTTCTACTCCACGCGACATTAAGACATCAATGATCTTCTTCATAACAGCTCCATGTCGACATGGGTGAACTGAAGCATGTTTCCCAGGTAAGTGAGGATGATCTTCTATTGTTACCTGTGATTAAAGTTGTTACAGGAAGCCAAGAAAGTGTAAGAAAACTAAAATGCGTACCACTACGGATTCTAGAACAGAACAAGATCACAAAACCCACTACGAAATCACTTGATTCATTAGAGTTATGTGATTTTACCGTTTTACGTGCATGGTCTTGACTAACATCCTCCATCACCAGTTCAGGTTGCAGTAACATCCTTGACTACAAGACAAACCACGGTTTTTTTTTGAGCAAGAATAAAAAAAAACATGGACAAGCAGGCAAAATTTGTTATAGAATAAAAACGAATTGAATTCCAACGGAATGAATGAGTCAGAGACCTCATCATAGCCGGTCAGCCAAACACGGGGAGTTTGGTAATACTTGTCATACCTGAAATCAAGTGATGAAGCGAGATATAAGTATGAGAGATGTCTCACAAGAACTCAAACAAGTTTACAAGTGAATGTAAATGTGAAAATTGGGAAAGGGCAGCACAAGATGCTTACGTGATGCTAACATCATATGTTCTGGTTCGAAGGATGTTATCGTCGTCAGGTTCATGAACCACACGAAAAGTTGCCTGACTCAGAGATGACAAGGGAAAGAATCAATAACACCGCTGGTTGATAACTTAGCAGATACAGAAGAATTGAGATCTAGCAAGTTCGTTTGCATATAACTAACTCACAGGATCATTGTCTATGAAATTGTCAGTCTCATCAAACTCTGCCATGTCTGGAATATCTTCCTCCTCCTCGCCTCCGGAATACTTGGGTGGTGGTTGAATAGTATCTCTCTCGTTTATTTCTAAGGCATCCATGGATGGCAAGTTTTCATCTTCATTACTTTTATCTAATGGACACACTCAACACATAAGAAACCATATTGGAGAAACTAAATTTGCAGATGCGATCATTTCCGGATATAAAATATAAAAAAAAACCCACCTTTAGGTCTTCCATGAGTTGCCAACCAACCATCATTATCTTCATCATCAACCAAAACTTCACCTCCAGCAGCTTCGTAATCCTCTGCCACAGACGCAGCTCTTCGTAGACAAGGTACTGTTAATCCATGGAAAAAGCCAAAAACTTTAACTAAATGTGCAATCAAAAACTTCAAATTGAACATCAAAATTAGCTCTAAACGTCTCCAATTTACCATTCCTAGTAATCAAAAACTGTTTGTCTGAGGGCAAGTATGGCTTTCTTTTGCTCGGATCACCAGATTCCCTGAGTAAAAAAAAAAAAGGAAAAGCCATGAGCTGCTTGTACTGTTTCCCGATTTTTATCTATGGGTCATACCAAAAGCGCGAGTAACAATCATCCCAAATCATAATCTAGCTAAATTCTTAGAAGTTAGATCAAAAGTTCACAGCTTGCCCACAGCGAAGATTGTGAGTGGGATACTGAAATTAGAACTAACCAGGACCAGGTAGGGCACTTGGAGACGAGATTATCACCGGCGAGAACGAATTCGCTGACGCTTAAAACTCCCTTCTCCTTGAAAGCCGAGACCGTTCGAGGACCAGTGATCCTCTCCACTGCACCTTTGAATGCTCCATGGATCTTCTGCGAGAGCACCATTGCTATACTTACGAGTCACGACGAACGCGAGAAATCGGAGATTCGATTGATCTACCCTTTATTCCCCTTTTTGGCGACAATATCAATAAAGAAACTATAGTTTCCGTGCCCGTATGGATTTGGATATAAGAATAGTTTGATAAATATCACAATTGACCACCGTACTTATAAAAAGTTTCGTTTTCTTCTCCTAACTTATTAAATCGATCTGGTGTCTTTTAAATTTCATATCGGATAAAGATAATTACAGTCTTCTCCCACATATTTATAAATGTTTAAATTTTTATCCCAATATTATAATTTGTTCAGAGTACGAATCTGATAAATATTTGTGTGATACAAAACAAAACAAAAACATATATACGATCATAAATTTTTACTGAATGTGAGCATAGGATCTATAGTTTTTTTTTAATGTCATAAATTTTTAATCTAGTAAACTTCTAAAGATATGATATATTAAAATACTACAGTCACCCATCGCACGGATCTACCATAAGCAAATTTATTTAAGGGCAGTTGTTTTTTCCAATAACTCTTATGATGATTATAGACGATTTTATGATTTTCTTCACAATGGTGTATACAAATCATATTTCATTGGTGGTGAACAATTCAAAACGACGACGTGGACTTCTTGTAGGACCATCCGACCATGGCGATGTTGACGTGAGATAGTGGGACCCATAATTGGTTGAACTTCATGATCGGTGTCAACCGTCTAATTAAAGGAATTAAGAGACAAGCTTACAACTAACAAAAGAGAAATCGTGATGTTGAGTGTTGAATCTCGAACAATATTCTTATGTTCACTCTAAACACAATGATACTTATTCACTAACAACGGGTATCCTAGGTTTTACGCAAACATAATTAATTAATTGACTTTTATGAATGAATCCATTCAGTACAGATTATCACTCCAAGTATCACAAAGTTTCCAATTACTTGGCCCAGCCAGACTAATTTATCTGTTCTGTTGTCGTTGATATTACTTTTTGAATCATAAACATAAATAAATTTGCGGGAGAAAACTTCCGATGAAAGATCTAAGATGTACGTACCCACACGCACTTCAACTACCATCACTAGTCAAACCCAACATTTATCATCGCCACTTTCAACGCTCTTTCATTTTTATCGAGATGATGAGAATTAATTACCACGGTCGCGCTACTCGCTACTACTATAGTCTATAGTAGTATTTATTTGGTCGAAACTAACGTGCCACTTGAGATAGTATCATTTAAAGAGTGATTATGTTTTGTTATTTTCTCACTATGCATCTTCATCCTATAATTTCATTCGAAACTATGTTTGGTTTTTAATTATTTTTTTGGGACCAATTAGGTAGATAACCATGTGAGAATCTTCCAATAAAAGAACAAACTTATGGTTAGAAATTTTTATATATAAAAAAAAAAAACTGATGGTTAGAATTAGTTAAGTGAACGGCTATAAAACATGAACATGATTTAAGTATAAGATGACGTGTGTAAGAAAAATACAATTGAGAATTATTAGGTCATAATTGGTTAACAACTTTGGAGGATATGTTTCCAAAACAATATTACGTCATTTCATTTATTTATATGGTCAACAAGTCTACAAAATTACATAGCGGATATATAAAAACTCGGGCAATTAAATGAAATGACGTTAAAAAAGAGAGAGGATATTTTTTTGACAGAGGATATGTTTCCTTTTAAATTGGCAAAATATGATATTTGCATGTAAATAAATATATTCCAAATTAGTATATATATTAGTATAACATATGATGTACAAACACCCTGACAAGCCAAAGAAATCATAAAGTCAACAATGATACAAAACATAAAAAGATATTCTAGATCTGTCCTCTGAACTAAAATATCGACTTCATCTCCCCATCACCGTCAATCTCTCACTGTGAACAATAAATTCCACTAGTTTTCCATTTCCTTTTCTTTTTTCTGGCCAGCCCAGAGTTTCCATCTCCTTCCTCAGAAAATTTTCCCTCCAATAAATTGCAAAGTCTAATCATACGTTTTTCATTTATTAACACAATGCCCGTTTTCCTAAAATCTCTCAACTCTTCTTAAACATAAATACCCAGATTCCTAATTATCTTCCACATAAAATTAAGAAGAAGAAGAAAAATCTCATGAGATGACAAGAAATCATTTTTTAGCATTGTTACTCGGAGTCTCTTTATCAGTTATCTCGATCTTAATAATCTTCTTCATCGTCTGTTTCATCTTCTACAGAAGAAAACAATCATCCACTAATTCAGATCAATACGGCGTCGAATCACCGAACCATAACAAACAGGGATTCTCCCCGGAGACGGAAGAGCTCGTGACATTTCACGGCGGCGAAGATCTCACTATCTGCGATATCCTCGATGCTCCCGGCGAAGTCATCGGAAAATCAAGCTACGGCACTCTGTACAAGGCGTCGTTGCAGCGGAGCGGGAAAATCAGGGTTCTTAGATTTCTTCGACCGGTTTGTACAGTGAGATCCGATTCGAAGGAGTTCAATGGTGTCATCGAGACGATCGGATTTGTTCGTCACGAGAATTTGGTTCCTCTGTTAGGTTTCTATGCTGGAAACAGAGGAGAGAAGCTTATGGTTCATCCTTTCTTCGGCTCCGGGAATCTTTCCGACTTCATCAGAAGTAAGTCTCTGTTTTTTTTTCTTTATTTTCCCGTAAAAATACAATAAAGTCGAAAAAGTATTAAAAAGGGTCGAACTTTTTCTTTTTCCGACAGCAAGTAAAGAATTTTAACTTTTCCGAGTCGTTTTTGATTTTTTGGTCCCTTTTAGCCTCATCGTGGTCACTTGTTTTTCGGATTTTCCCGGGAAACAAACAGAAACAAAATCCTGAGATTTGGGTAAAAGGCATCCATAGGAAAAAAAAAATTACCGTTCTCATGATGGTTACCTCACTTTCAGTCTTTCACATTTTGCCTCAGACAAGTAGAAATATATACATATATTCATAGAATTATAAAAGGAAAATAGTCCAATGTGTGATAGTATTGAAAAGAGGAACACACAGCTGGAATTAAGAACATTAGCTGGATCATTTAATTCAGTTCATTATTTTGTCTTAGATATTATTTATTTCTCAAGCTTTTTAAAATTATATACATAGACTTTAGTAGGTACTATTTTTTTGCTTTTTATTTTCTTTCACTTTCCACTTCTTTAGTTGTGTTAGTGTTAGTAAACAACGTGGGAAATGTAGTTGAATCGCAAGAAAACATTCTTCATATTTCTAGACTAAACGAAAATCACATTCTTTTTTTTTTTGGCAGGTGGAGATGATGAATCGATAAAATGGATCAACATCTTAACCATCGCCATTGGAATATCCAAAGCTCTTGATTATCTTCACACAGGAATGCAGAAACCAATCGTCCACGGCAATCTGAAATCCAAGAATGTTCTTCTGAACTCGACTTTCGAACCTCGAGTCTCTGATTTCGGGATGCATTTGCTGCTAAACACAACGGCAGGACAAGAGATTCTTGATGTTTCTGCGGTCGAGGGATACAAAGCTCCTGAGTTGATAAAGATGAAGGAAGTGAGCAAAGAGAGTGACGTCTACAGTCTCGGTGTGATCATGCTCGAGGTAGTCTCTGGTAAAAAACCGATAAATCCAAGTGGCGATGATGAGTTTTATCTTCCTGATGTTGTGAGGAATGCTGTTCTTGATCAGAAGCTGTCTGATTTATACCGTCCTGAGATTCTCGGGAGTAATGGTAATCTGAGTGAAGAATGTGTCCTCAAGTATATTCAGCTTGCAATGTCTTGTTGCTCTCCTTCACCATCTCTGAGGCCAAACATGAAGCAAGTCTTGAAGAAACTCGAAGAAATCCGGAAATGCTAGAAGAATTTGCACAGCTGGTAGAAGAAAAGATCTGATATTTTAACTTTTGATAGAATAGTAGAAGCTACTACATAGGGATGGTTTTTAACAACGAAATTACTCTGTTTTTATTTTTTTCGTTTCCCGAGGGAAAATAAACTACTTTTAGACGTTAGCAAGAGACTCGTTGAACTTGAAGGATCTTTGAAACCCGCGGATGTGATACCGACGAACATCATAGAGCGATGAATCGAAACCGCAAAGTCTCTTGAAAGTCTTGTCTATGAAGCTGTACTTTACAGCCTTGTTTGGAATGTGAAGCACGATGTATGATTCTGCATCCGTCTCTTCCTTCACAATACCGATGACAGAGAAGGTGTAGAGCCGCGTATTGGTGAAGTGTTGGGTGATGATCATCTCGGGAAACGCGGCTGCAAGAGGCTCTAAATCAACACTGTACTTCACGGACCAGCTTAAGCTGTTCTTTTCCATCTCGTAAACAGAGAAAGTTGAACAACGCTCATCATTTACCTCAACATAGTAAAGATTTCCGCCGGACTCGTCCAAATACCTCATTGGACAGAACACGGATGGCAGCTCCTCTTCTTCATGGTCATGGTTAAGATTAGGGAGTGGAAGAGTCTTGATCTGCTCTTCATTGATATCGAAAGAGAGGCATTCTCTTGAGTGGGAATCGAACCAGTGAACCGCGCCATTACAGAAGACTGCGTTGTCGAAAGCTTTAAAGTCTACATTGTAAGAAGGAGCCGAAAAAACTCTCCTCCAAGTTCCATCATTGGAGGAGTAAACCTCAACGTGGTAGTGGTGATCCTCAGAGTCAAGGAAAGAATAGTTTCTGATACTACTTCTGAGGCAAAAGACTTTGTAGTGAGGAGAGTTACAAGGATCAAAGGCTAGAGAGAGTGAGATGATATCATCGATGATCGGAGGGAGAAGAGTGTTCTGTTTCGTTGTGGGATTGTAAACGTAGTAATTTGTGTTGAATTCGTTGGTCTTGCAAGCGCATCTGCAGAGGAGGAGCCCGTTGGTCGATTGCATTATGATCATTTCAGTTGCATGATCTGTAAACCAAATCGGCAATGACAACGAAATCCCTTGGTTGATTGCGTCATCGTCAAGAGGGACAAAACTATACTTGTTGCCTCTTGGTGGTGGCGCGTGTAAGAAAAAGCCAGAGATTGGAAGCGGATGCTTGGACTTGATGCGCTGGGAGAAATCGGGATTTGTAATGAGGGAAAGCCAGCGTTTAGATACGCGTTTGGATCTTAGAAGCGTTTTGATTGGAAGATATGAGAGGATCTGATACAAGACGTCGTCGAGTTCTGCCACAATCGCTGCCGGTGATGAAGAGAGACCGCCCTTTCCACGGCCTCTAGCCGATCTTGTCCTCTCTCTTGAACAAGAAGACATTGCTGGATAAGTGATTTTGAAGAAGCTGGTTTTAGGGTTGTTTGTAGTAGTGAAGAGAAGAGAGAGATTCTGGTGTTATAAAGAAACTCAAGGATGTGATGTGTTCTGTTTTGTTGTCAAGAAGATTGTGGAGGAAGCTTTTGTTAAGTTTTGCGTACTAACTACTCTTTGAGTTTCATTGACTGTTGACTATTTAAAGTTGTGTTCATGTTTTTTCTTTTAAGTAAAACTAAGAACTTTCTGTTTACTGTCCATCCAAACGGAAATTACCGGCCGCTAACAAAGAAGATATGAGGCAGATGTGCTATTATATTTAACTACGAATAAAATCCCCCTTCGCGGTGTAACTATAGTATATAAAGATTTATTGTAAGTGAAAATGAATTCAAATCTTTCTCTATTCACACAAAGATGTTTTTGATATCGTGAGATTTCATGAGAATATGTTTTTTTAGCAACACTTCGCACTTGTCACAAAGATAAAAAACCAACCAAATAAAATACTATACAATAAATATACATTACAAAATTTTAAAAGAATGATGGTAAGTTTTTTTTGCGAGATGTATTTATTGAGAAAATTTTAATCTAAAACAATTAAAAAACATCATTAAATTCTTCAAAATTTATTTACGACCAAATGTATTCAAATAGTTTGATATCATGTTAATCTAATCAATTTTTAAACCAATTCAAATTTAAATACAAATAAATACGAAAATAAAACAAAAAGAATAAAAAACATATTTTTGGGTTTTTCTACTTCTGACATTTTTTACTTCCTGAATTTTATTTTGTAACAAACAAATTAACCTGAAAAAATATTAAAATAATAATACGTTAGATTCATGTTTCAATTATTTTTGTTATTATTATTATTATCATTTTCTTTCCTAATAAAAAAATTATTATGGAAACAAATTGAACATAGAAAATCTCTAACGACTAAATGTATTTAAATGGTTGGATATCATGTTCGGTTAGTTTCACATCTAATGCAAATCTAATCGATTTTTAAACTAATTCAAGTTTGAATGCAAATAAATACGAAAATAAAACAAAGAATGAATAGAAGACATATTTTTTTTTCTTCTTTTGGTATTTTTTACTTCCTAAATCTATTTTGTAACAAATAAATACCTGAAAAATATATAAAAAAACAACATGTTAGATTTATGTTTAAATTAGTTTTGCTATTATCATTATTATCATTTTTTCCTAATAAAAAATCGATTGATCTACATTAGTTGTAGAAACAAATTGAACATAAGTAATCTCTAACGACCAAATGTATTCAAATAGCTGGATACCATGTCCAGTTAGTTTTACATCTAATGTAAATCTAATCGATTTTAAACTAATTTAAATTTTAATGCAGATAAATTCAAAAATAAAACAAAGAAAGAATAGAATACATATCTTTTCTGATTTTTCTTCTATTGGCATCTTTTGCTTTATTTTGTAACAAAAAAATTAACCTGAAAAAATATTAAAAACAATACGTTAGATTCCTGTTTCAATTAGTTTTGCTATTATTATTATTATCATTTTTCCTAATAAAAAACCGATTGATAAAACATTAGTTGTGAAAACAAATTGAACATATGTAATCTCTAACGACCAAATGAATTCAAATGGTTGGATACCATGTCCAGTTAGTTTCACAGTTAATGTAAATCTATCGATTTTAAACTAATAAATGTTTTTAATGTGAATAAATAAATAAAAAATAAAAGACTAAAAAACTTATCTTTTTCTGAGTTTACTTTTCTCAGCGTCTGCTTTGGCGTCTGCTTTGGCGTCTGCTTTGTGAGAGCTGCTCGTTGCAATTGCAAGATCATCTTCACCAGGATAACACTGCAAGGTAGCATGCAAGTAAAACCATGTATAAGAAAGTTATGTTACATGTCTTACACCATCATTACAAGTCTTGAAATTCTTCTAAGTGCAAAAAAGTTTCTCAACGCTAAGACGTCAAACGAATAAAGAACTCAGGAGATGTTGAAACGAAGAGACTGACCCTTCCCATAAAGTTGATCAACATAGAGCAAATTTCTCGGGGTCCTCAGCTCTAACAAAATGCTGTGATATTCTGACCATGTCGTGCCAGATATATATATGAAAAAGTCAGATCATTAAATGTAAAACGTTATAATCAAACGTTCACAAGAGGATTCCAAAGTAAGTACAGCCTATATCTCTATAGATTATATATGTAATAACAAAAGAAGGAAAGCTGAACAAACCAGGCCGTGCTTTAGACTCTAGTGAAAAGAGGATATCAAGAGCTTCAGAGCCGTAACGTATCTGCAAGCAAAAAAGGCTTCAAGTGTTATAAATCGAAACAAGAATCCGATTTTCAACCAATTATCAGAATCCAAAAAAGTAAAAAAAATGAAGAATCGAGTAAAAGTCAATTTCAGTATCAAACACAGAGCAAGGCTAAAACGAGATGTACGCATTTGTATACTGGTAATCATAAACATCACTCAACTCAGCAGAAAAGGTGGATCCGTGCATTGGTCTATAATATAGGCAACAAAGAAATATATCACTGCTCATGATTGTATAATAACATCAAGATAAACTGAAAAACATGAGACTGCAAGTCCATGCTACAAAAGTTTCCTCTTTAAACTAATGTAGACAAGACTGGAGCATATACAACATAACTCGGATATATAACTTTTGGGAAAGAACTCTCACCTAGAATTAGGCAACTTGGCATTGACCGCACTATCATCGTCTTCAGCATGATGTTTGTAGGACCAAAATTCGAGAAGAACCAAAAGTTGGAGGTGCAAGAACCCTTTTAACAGGAAGTAAGAAAACAGCCACGAGTGAGAAAATTGTTACCGAAAAATGTCTGCAGATCAGGTAAGAATTTATAAAACTACATATCCTTGCCTGCTCGAGTGGTAAGAGATTTGAGCATCTTCCTTCACCGCAGGATCTGAAGGATCAGCGTCAGCAGAATGTCGATTTAATGTGGGAGAAACTTGTGAGAAAGACGAACACACGTACCATTCAAGTAAGCAAAGGATAATGCAGTCTCGAACAGAAGTTATAGTATCAAACACAGAGCAAGGCTAAAAAGTGGCAGATGCTTTAGTTATCTCTACACTACGAACTTCAAAAACAGGTCTAGTTGCAGGATCTTCAGTTAATTTGAGCAATCTCTAATGAGTGAGGACATCTTCTGCTCTCTCAACATTTACATCCAGAGAATATTTAAGTGAAACATTATATAGCCAAGACGAGAAAACCTACAAATATACACGTTTTAAGAAACGGCAGAAGAAGTGTACGAAGTTTCAATGTTATTCAAAACAGTAACGTTATAAATCCAATTCAGATGGGACAGATAGTTGTCGATGTGTATGAACAAAACGCATCACACTAGTACAAACCAAATTAGGACAAAGTGATGAAAGAAAATTTAATGACCAAAGTAGACAAACAAGTCGCAAACCCTGATCTCATTGCTCCAAAACCCAAAGATTAGTAAAGAAAAATAGTAATTAGTGAAGAGATTACCGAGCAGAAAGACGGTTGAAATGGAGCTAGAGCTGATCATCGAAATCAGGGAAATTGGCTTCTTCATAATTGGAATCCTGGATTCGCAGTAGAACCTCGCCGTACACCTCGAGTTTCATACGATGCGGTCTAGGGTTTTCCTTAGACATAGAAACCACGACGGCTCTGATTCTGCGACTCTCCTCCGTCTCCTCCTTGATCGCCATCGGACAAAATTCACAGGCGGATCAGAAAAACGCGAAGCAATTTCAGTAAACAAAAACCAAAAATCAAACATGACGATCTCTTCTTCGATCCAAAAGCACAGAAAGGAGAATGATCCAAGATTTAGCAGCTAAAAATAAAAAAAAAAAATATGAGAGAGATGTTTCCGTTGAGAGCCTGGGAGGACATTAAACGCTTCGTTGTGTGACACGTAGGGCTTGTCCACGTCATCATCTAACCGTTAGATCATAAAAGCTGTCTCGCTTTATATTTTGCTTTTCTAAAAATCAAACTTTTATAAACTAAAAATACAATGACTGTTATTATTAATTGATATGAACGGCACGGTGTTTTGTTCATCGATAAGGGTACTATTGTTATTCCACCAACAAACTGGTTGAAGTAAATGAGCCAGAGAGGCCCATTTTGATCTGAAAGCCATACCCGTGACCCAGCCCACCCTATATGAACCCGACCCGATAATCTCTCTTTCATCTCAATTTTGAAAAAATTATCTCGGCGACAGTATCCATGGCTCCTCGCAGTCTGTGTGAATCGAGGAGCTTAGTTTATAGAAGATTGTAGGCATTGATTCTCCCCTTTCTGAGAATCTCTCGCAAAATCTCTTTACAGATACTCAAAATATGGAATTTGCAGAGGCTTACAAGCAGACGGGACCTTGCTGTTTCTCCCCAAACTCTCGTTACGTCGCCGTCGCCAATGATTATAGTCTCGTGATCCGAGATACTTTTTCGTTCCAGGTAACCACTAGTTAGATTCGATCTTAAACCCTTGATTTCGCTTTGAAATCGGAGGCAGAATTGCAAATTTTAGCTAGGAGATTTTGGATCTTACAAAAAATTTTTTTTCTTCAAATGCAACTAGATCTCGTACTTTAAATTGGGTATAAGCTACTTGATTCTGATTAATTTTGGAAAGTGGAACCTGAGCACTTTTCATTTCTCTAATCAAGGAAAAAAAAAAGTAAGCACAGAACCGCCGGTTGAAAAGATGCCGCAAAATAAGAGCGGGGCGGGCTTGGGCTTTCGGCTTTTATGTCCGCAACCCGCACACTACGGACAAGCCCACTTGAATTGAAGAAGCCTCTCTCTCTCTCTCATCCGTAGACACATTCAAACCCTAACTTAGCGAGAAAGTCTCCAGTTCTCTCCGTCGAATCGAACTTTGGGCATGGAAGATTTCTCCGGTAAGATCTCTCTCTCTCCATCTCTTACCCGAAATTGCTAGTTAGATTTCATCTTTATATCGTAATTTGTTGATGCCTTTTGTCCCTTTTTGTCAAGACAATGAAACGTTCGTCTTCTGGAACTCGGAGGACTACCCACTCCCTTCTAGTGCCGACGATCTTTGTTCTATGCGTCCTAAAATCGAAGAAGCTCTTTCTAGAATGGGCTTTCGTGGGTGCGTGACTATCGGGGCGTATGGTGACCATCTAAAGCACGGCGAAGATGAGTTGGAGAAGGCCGAAATCACTTACTACTTATCAGAAAGTAAATTCCTATTTCATAACACTCTTGCTCGTTTCTATTTATGACATTGTCTCTAATGGACATCTCTGTTGATATATAGCTACAGGGGGTTACAAGTCGGCTCTTGTCAAGATGTCGCCTGATTTCCAAATTCCTCTGGACATGATTACTTGGGCACAAGCGTGTCACGAAGCAAATATAGTGGTGATCGCAAAACAAAGCCCAGAAAGTGAGTGGCACAGGGTTCTTCAGTGTTTGAAATCCAGAAACCACACCGTACTACAGCCGCCTGATGTCACCGCACATCATTCTCTAGAATCACTACTTGAATGTACACGAGTTTTATGTAAAGGAAAGCCTACATGTAACGAGGAGGATGATAGCCCCCAAATCTTGGAAGATGTCTCCAAGATCCAAGATTTCTCCGGTAAGACCTCTCATTGTTTGTATTTCATCTGTCACAGTAAACTAATGGATACCGAACCTATTGCATCTGTATTTCGTAACTCTTTATGAACCTATTGCAGAGCGTACCACTCCCGTCAAAGGAGATCATAAGGCAGCCGTCTTCTGGGACGTCGTGGATTGCCCATTCCCTCCTCTTTGTTCCGATCCTGATGAGATCTATGACAAAATCAAGAGAGTTCTTAATGAAACGGGCGATGATATAGGTGAGGTATCAATCTGGGTTTATGTTGATGAGAAGAACGGGTCTTGGAGTGGCGACTATCTGTGTAAGAAGACGTGGGATAAAAGAATCTACTTTCTTCCCGGAGGTGAATTCTCCCTCCAAACACTCTCTTCTTATATGTATGTTGTTGTTATCTACATCTCAGTTCCGGTGATATATGTATATACTATTTTCCAGGACCCTCGAGACCCCAAAGAATGTTAACTGACCTTCTTTTATGGACAAGGGACTCTTTTGAAGACCCCAAAGGGCAGCCTGTTACACCAAAACTGATCGTAGTCTCAGGTCAATTCACAGATGACACCTACTTCTTCAGCAGGCTTGAATTTTTCTGTGACTGGCATTACTGGGTTCTCTTAGCCACTCCTACTCGGGACGACATCAAAGATCCATGTAGATCTGAATGGCCAAAATTGATATTCGATGAAGCATACGTATTTGAGCCTCCTGTCCACAGACAGCATAAAGAGGATACACAAGTCTTCTGGAACTTGGACGACTACCCAATCCCTGACGGTGCCGATGTTTGTTATTTTCGTCGTAATATCGAACAAGCGCTTCCGACATTGGGCTTTGCTGGGTACACGAACTTCGAGGCGTATGGTGACCGTATGAACCACGGCAGAGCTCTGATGCGGGAGGCCGAAATCAAGTACCACATACCGGAACGCTGTGACAAAACGGCTGTTTTCAAAATGCCTGTGGATATGATTATTTGCGCAGCCAAGAGGGGACCATCAAATTTTTTAATAATCGCAAAACAAAGCCCAGAGAGTGAGTGGCGCAGGGTTATTCAGTGTTTGCTATCGAGAAATCACACTGCTATCGTAGTGGATGACACCGCACAAGAAAGGCTATTTGGTTCTTTGGGATCAGTACTTGAATGTACACGAGTTTTAAGTAGAGCGAATCCTACAAGCAACAACCCCCAAATCTTGGATTTCACCGGTAAGACCTCTCATTGTTTGTTTAGATTTCATCTCTCATAGTATAATAATGCATCTGTATTTTCGTAATTCGTTTTTATGCCTTGCAGAGCGTATCACTCCCGTCGAAGGGGATAATACAGTCGTCTTCTGGGACGTCGTGGATTGCCCATTCCCTCCTGATTGTTCCCACCCTGATGTGATCTATAGCAAAATCCAGAAAGCTCTCCATGAAAGGGGCTCTGTAGGTGAGATATCAATATGGGTTTATGTTGATGAGAAGAATGGGTCTTGGAGTGGTGAGTATCTGCGTAACAAGACATGGGATTCCAGAATCTACTTTCTTCCCGGAGGTGAGAATTCTCCCTCCAAAACACTCTTTTCTTATATGTATGTTGTAATCTATATCTCAGTTCCGTTGATATATACTATTTTCCAGGGGCCTCGAGACCTCAAAGAATGTTAGATGACATGTTTTTGTGGGAAATGGACTGTCTTGTGGACCATCCCGATCCAGCAAATATGATCGTAGTCTCAGATGAAGCCAGAAAGGGCACGGATTTCTTCAGTAGACTTGGATATTTGAAGTCGAGTTCAAGTGTTTGCTTAGTAACTCCGACTCAGCACGTCAACACACCAGAAAGCCCCGAGTGGCCAGGATCGCTATTAGCCCTTTTTCGTTCCGAAAGCAAACGCTCAGAACCTCACACAGAGCATGAGGTCGAAGAAAAGATCCAAGTCTTCTGGAACTCGGATGAGTACCCACCCCCTGAAGGACGCAATGTTTTTGAGATGGGTTCGGTTATCGGTGAACATCTTGAAGAAATGGGCTTTCGTGGGCTGCCGGAAATCTGGGCGTATGGTGACCGTCTCAACCTCAGCGCAGAGGACTTGCGGGAGGGCGGAATCGAGTACCACTTACCCGCAAGTATATTCCTATACTCATAACACTCTCTTGACGTTTCTAGTTTTGATATATGTCTCTAATCCCAAACATCTCTTTGTTGATATATATATATATATAGGTTCAGGGGGTGACAATTCGGCTAGTTTCAGAATGCCTCTGGATATGATTTTTTGCGCAGCCACGAGGGGACCATCAAAAATTTTGGTAATCGCAAAACAAAGCCCAGAAGGGGAGTTGCAGAGGGTTCAGCAGTGTTTGAAATCGAGAAATTTCACCCTTCTCGTAGTTGTAGATGACATCGCACAAAAACGTCCATTTTGGCATGAAGAATCACTAGCAGTTTTAGGTGGAGAAACCCCTGGACAAGTTTTATGTATAGGAATGCCTATAAGCAAAAGTCTAGACAGTTTTTATTCTGACGCTAGCTCCCAATTCGATATCTCGAAGATGGAAGATTTCTCCGGTAAGGCGCCGAAATTGTTTGTTTAGATTTCATCAAATAATGGTTAATGGATCATTGTATCTTTATTTATTTCGTAATTCGTTGATGGCTTGCAGAGCGTATCACACCCGTCAAAGGAGATCACAAGACAGCCGTGTTCTGGAACTTGAAGGATTACACGCTCCCTTATTGTTCCAATCCTGATGTGATCCATAGCAGAATCGAAAACGCTCTTCGTGTTTCGGATATTGGAGGTGATATGTCAATCTGGGCCTATGTTGATGAGAATAACGAGTCTTGGGGGCGTGAGCATCTGTGTAAGAAGACGTGGGGAACAAGAATCTACTTTCTTCCCGGAGGGGCCTCGAGACATGATAGAATGTTAAATGACATTCTTTTATGGGTAATGGACTCTCCTCGGGACCATGCTCATCCAACAGATGTGATCGTAGTCTTAAATCAAGTCGAAGAAGATGCGACGTTATTCTTCCGGATGCTTGGATATTTAGAATCGAGACGTTGCCGTGTTTCTTTAGCAGCTCCGACTCAGGACTTCTACACACAAGGAAATCCTGAACGGCTATTCGATGTAACAAACCTTTGTGGTTCTGATAGCGAAAGCTCAGAACCTAATCCCAAAAGAGCAAAACATGAGGCGGCCGATGAAAGGCGTCATCAGGGCTGATGCTGATTATGTGGACTAAGCTAGCTTTTGTTCGTAGCCGTGCGTGTGCCCGTTTTGCTTGCGGGTATGCGTCACAAGATCTCTACTTATATCAAAAACTACTTCCTTATTTAAACAGAAAACTGTAATGTTAATTTTATTACTTACCTTATATTAATGGGTTTGACTTTCTCGAACAAAACAAGTGTCAATTTCTACTAATCTGTTACGTGAATTTTAGTCAACATCTCTGTCGGTAAACATATGTCACGTACAAGAAAACACAACAATTTTAAGAAACTACAGACCTTTTTCAAGCTCACTCTCTCATGAGAAGAGAAACATAACATAAAACGCAGAGCTCTCTTATGTAAGATGTTCAGCACACATTTTAAATCTTATCACTTTGTATATACATTTTCTGAGTTTTGTTTGCTGAGGAGGTTTCTTCTCACTTTCACGCAGGTCGGTTTATTAATTGTTGATGGATGTTAATATAATGCTTTGATTTTTTTCATCAACAAAGCCGTCGAGGATGGATTTATTCTTCCAGCCGCTCTATATATTATTGTATCTGCGCCAACTGCAAAAGAGTTATTAAAAAAATTAGAGGTACAACTAAGAAACAATATGGATTTAACCATAATTTGGACCAGCTATATCTGGTTTAATTTGGTAATCAAGCCACTAGATCGAATAATTGAACAAGTGTTTTCCTTGTTTTTCTTACTATCTCACTAGTTGGTACCTGAAAAATAATTTAGTACTGTCTACACCCAGTACTAGACCGAGTTTGGTTTTAACAATGCTGATCAAAGTTGATTGGTTTATTGCAGGAATACGTGCCTCAACACAATAAATGATGCGTTAAACTTGAGCTTCGAGACGATTTGTGACGAAAAGTCTTCTCGATAATTTAATATTTAACTAAATTTTGGATTGAAATAGGGAGTACAATTTGCATATACATTTTCTGAGTTTTGTTCATATCAGAAATTTCGGTTCATCCTTTTGTAATATATTATAAACTAGTGCACTGTGTTTAACTTTCAGTGAATTCATGTACGTAAACGTTTGTTGTGTTGGAAATATATATCAGACTGTTTGGCAAAAAAAAAAAAAGATATATATATTAGACTTTTTGAGATTTTTTTTGTCCAACGGTTGTGGATTTAAGAAGTTGTTTTGACATTTCGGATGACATCATAAGACTACATTAATTTTGTTTTTATCAAAGCGTACACACACAATTGGTTTAGCAAGAAAATATCGTGAAATCACAACTTCACAAGGTTGAAAGGTGGGTTGATTTTTTTTTAAACAAAAAAAGATGCGAATAAATGAGAGATTCATTTCAGCTGAGTCGATTACTATGAGATGAAATTTTATGCTTTAAAACACTATAAAATGAGAACACAAGCTTTTTTTTACATAACATAGCAAAATGAAAATGTTTGCCCAAAAAAATTTTCGTTTGATAATTTGAATTTCTACTGGAATAAATACAAAGATGATCAAACTGTTGGTCATCTTACGTAACATACAATTTTTTTTTCTTGGTGGGCATCTTTTATAAAGTGACCCATACTATTAGTTTTTTTTTTCTTTTTTTCTTTTCGTAATTGTGTAGTATGTAATGAAATACAATTCCCCAACGTTACGAAAGATGATATCGATCAATAAAAACGAAATTATTAGACTACAGTCGCTTCAAACAGTAATCAATTTTGCTCCACAAATCTTGGTAACACTGTGTTATTAACACATTTAAACTGTGTAAGTTTTGCTTTTGAATCTCCAATGACTGATTAATCATAGTAAATCATTATGAATGTGTTGATAAAACCGATTAAATTTACTTCAAAAAAAAATTAACTGAGGTACAACTTTCTCACAAGTCCTGACTCCTGAGCCAACTATTCTTTAATAAAGTGTTACTAAAAAAAAAAATACTCTTTAATAGCAAAAATAAAAACCATAACACAATCTTGAATTCTCCATATGTGTCTCCTCCTAAACCAGCCCTGATTCGATCTTATTCTTACTGTCTCCACGAAGTAACTCTACTAGATTCTATGACACCGCGTGAAGCTGCCGTGTTCCTTAAGGCAATGGGTTTTCCTTCGACCACGAAAATGGACATTGTGAGATCTTCGGTGAGAACAGTATGAATGTGTTCCACGAGGCGTTCCCAAACGTTTCATTTCACTCTACATTGGCCACCGAGGAAGAGCTTTCGACTATTAAACCTTACCCGAACAGATTAGCTGCTCTTGATTACAGTTTAGCACTGTTTTCGCTTATACTTATGATGGAAACATGGCGAAAGCGGTTCAGAGTCACTGGAGATTCGAAGGTTTTAGAAAAACGATTAACCTCGATATGTACGGTTTTGTTTCTTGCGTGATGAATCCCTTTTTCCCTTACGCTTAAGACTGACATTTTATTTTTGTGCTTTTCAGGCTAAGATTCGGGAAATTAATTGATCGGCTCGATGCGGGACACATGTCCTGGGAAGATTTATCGTTGGAGGTTAAGAGAATACATCGGAAAAGATTAGGAGCTCCGTATCTTAGACGGCCAGGAAAGGCAGGTCCAAAGCCGGAGGATGTTTTTTTATGCAAACCCTCTTCCAGGTTGCTTGTGCGACACGTCTGATGAACAAACAGGTCTGAACCGGTTTGAAAGACCAAGTTTACGAGCAGTCTCTAAGATAATCAGATAGAGGGGTTCGAGTTGGTGGTACACACGAGGGAATAACATGATTTTTGATTTCTGTAATTAGGAAATTATATTCTAATGATAGTAGGAAATTAGAGAAATACAGGAAAATTTTGTGGACTCGGATGTGAAATACGAATCATTACTCTTACTGTCTTACCAATAAAGATGAGATCAACCGGGAAACTTTTTTTTATCTCAAACTTAAATTGAGCTTTAATATGGACAAGATTCTTAATTTGGAAAACGAAAATGGAGCTAAATCTCAATCTCTATAATAAAGATGATATCTAATAAACAACTCAATTTGATTCGAAACCAAAACCCTATCAAACTAATCGATAGGTTCTTAATTTAGTAACTATTGTTTTCAAAAATAATTCCAATAACCGAATAGTCTCAACCACAATCAAAACGAAAATCAATATTTGAAAACATTCTATAGTTTGAGGGCGAATAGAAAAACCAATAACTAGTACATAATCCATACATAAGGTCATACTTAAACAAACATATTAAGTTCTCAAGTTCCTCTTCTCTCAATATCTCCGGCTAGCTTTGTCTGTTCTCAAGTTCCTCTTCTCCTGAGGGTTTGTGCTGTATCACAAAGCAATACATAAATGAAGTTCAGTTAGTGCATATTATTATAACTTACAATTGCAAAATAAGTTAAATAACATATACCTCTACTAGTGCTTCGGAAAGGACTCCCGCCATTTATCATAGTATGGGGATCCCTGAACTCCAAACTCTCGTCCTTAGACTTCCAATACCAAGTAGCCTCAGCATTTAAACTGAGATTCATGTCAGAATTTTCAAGCAAAGCAATCATAAGATAGACATCAGGTTCAGCATACAATAGCTTCATGGTCTCAAGGAAATCCTTGTCAGCAATAAGAACTTGGTAACTTCAAGTGATCCATTAAGTGATACACCGTGCATATTGATTATAGCACGCACATCAGCTTCGTCAGTTGTTCTAAGGAGTTGTTCTGAGAAAGAAAAAAAAACAAAAGAACCAATTTCATAACCGTATAAGCATGGATCATATAAACACAAGAAGCATAAAGAACCAATTTCATAAGAAAATGATAAAAAGTCAAAAGATTTTTTAACCTTTATGAGTGTCAGGATCTTCTGTAACCCATTGTGTAACCCATTCTTCACATTCATCTTCTCTACACTTTATGTTTGCCTTTGATATCTGTTTGATTGTGAAATCATTCCCACATCTGCGAATTTTGTTAGCCTTCGATCCTCCTCCAGGTCCATGTAATATTATTTGACCTCCTACCCTAAAATCAGGGTTGTGTTTCTTCAGAGCACATTCGATTTGGCCCTTGAGATTGTGAATGTCATAGAAATCAGGAATCCAAGTGTTCTCATCGTCCCAGATGCAAGTTATGGGTATGTCTGACATTGTGTAAACACCTAGAAAACAAACAATTTATCAACTCATAACTGGATTTTATCCCTGACCAAATAGATTTCAACACATAGCTAAAGTTGGATCTGTAAACGAATCAATCGGATCAAGGAATAGACGAAGAAGAAGGCCGAGAAAACCTAGCAGGCAGGCTAAGATCTAAAAAAACATCAGCGAATTTTAAACCGGAAACCAACATTAGCAACGGAGAAGAAACAATTTATCAACTCATATCGGATTTTCTCACTAACCAAATAGATTTCAACAAATAGCGAAAGTTAGTTCTGTGAACGAATCAATCGGATCTAGACGAAGAATAAGGCGGAGAAAACCTAGCAGGGATCTAAAAAAACAGCAGGCGAATTTTAAAGCGGAAACCAACATTAGCAACTGAGAACAAAAATGACAGAGAGAGAAAGAGAAGAAATTAACCTTGCTTTGAGAGAGCTAGAGACAGATCGGTGGGGAGAGAGGAACCCGATGAACAGAAAGCATAGACGAGGAAGAGAGGCAAAGGTCGCGATTTGTTACCGGAAACCAGAAAAGGAATAGCGAATATTGTGCTGCTATAGGGAACAATGTTAATTATGTGTCCTCCTCGCCATTCGTCGTGTGAAACGTGGCACTATTTTGTATTTTTTTTAAACCCGATGGAAGTAATCATTAATCTGCCAATGTGATTTCTATTATTTTTTGACAAAAGTTGCTAATGTACTGCTGTAAATATACTTAAACTTTATTAGCTAGTATGTTGTAATAGACAAAACATTACTTTTCACAAAGAAGATTAGAGTCATATTTGCAACACAAAACATATTTATAATCTGCTAATGTAATTTTATTATTCTTTTAGTGTGATTCTACTGCAAAAATATGCTTCAATTGTATTAGTATGTAACAAACAAAACATTAGTTTTCACAATTTGGATTATCATTTTCAAAAAATTCGAGATAACTGTTTGTTTGTATACAAAATAAACAGATGTTGCTTTAGCTTTGTTTTCGAAAGAAATTTTTTTTTTTCTTTTAAGTTTTTCTTACATTTTTTTTACGGGATTCTTAGAAGCTGTAAAATTGTAAAAATTACATACATTATACTATTATGTACTAAGATGAGGGATCATTAAAGGACGAAATACTAGTATTAGTATTAAAAAAAATATCAGAGAATAGGAGCTGGCGAATTCGGTAGATAACACATAAACATGAAATGATTTAACAATATCGTCACCTACCACGATGTTTGAAATTGCGTTTCTGGGGTATCGAACTCGAATTGATAACCATGAAATCATTATCTTTCACCACCAGACTGAAGACATATTTTGAAAAAAATGGGCCGAAATATTTTATATAAATAGAGGACCGCAATCATGGGCTTCGTCTGCTTGGGCTCAAGGCCGTGCCTGACTATAATATACGAGTCTCTCTCACAAAGTCATAATGACAACAAAATTACGAAAGATCCAATTGCAAATCAACACAGACATGAATTGATTTAAACGTCACTAGCCTCGATGTTTTGAGCTTACCTTAGCCCCACTATACATTTTTACTATTTAAAATCAACTTTCACGTACGTAGGCTAACGACGGCGTTTGGTTATTTTAATGAAAATGCAGATATATCATATATGGTTTGACAAGGTGTTTCTTTTTTCTTCGTTTGTTTTGCTATTACTTTGGGCGCTTTCCTTTCCTTTCTCTATATGTTGGATATAACTTGGTAACTTGGACTTGTATTTTACAAGCTCTCATTGACACGCTCCTTTCGACTATGGCTCTAACGTTTCGTCCTGACTGGAATCTCACTATTTGTTTGACCAGTGGAGTTCAGATATCTAGCATCTGCTATCTCTGAGGTCTTTTGGCTCTGTTTCTTAGTATTAACTTTAATTTTGCATACAAAATTATTAAATTATAAATACAAGTGTTAGTTTTAATCAAATGACTATTATTATAACAACTTATTGTCTTGCACGAGGAAAGCTATATTTTGACTAAAGAACAGTGACCTAATCAGATATATGTATTTCAATAAAGCGAAAGGGCTCTCTCTCTCTCTCTACTATTTCAATAGAGTAGGAACTGCCTGGAACTTCATCCAGAAGCTCGTCGTCTTCCTCTTCGTTGATCACTGCAACCGAACAATCAGTCTCCTGAAATAACAAACAGAGCCAAAATTTTAACGGATCAGTTATAATTTATAAGAATAACGTGGAGATACGCTACACAATGAGTCTTGCAATGTGTTGTAAAAAGTTCCCATTTCAGTTCAACATGTCTCTTTAATCATACCTTTCTTTCCTCAGCCAAGAGATTTGTTTGGTTTGTATTGTTTCTGAGTTCCTTTAAAGTGTTTTTGAGTTGCTCCCTGGCTTTGGACCGTATCAGTTTACGTTCTGCGCATTGACCTGCAGTGACATCGGCATGACAAGCGACACAAAGCGTCCTCATGTTCTCTAGCCGGCACTCGCCTACCGAGTGATCCAAATTTCATGAAAACTTGCTCAGTCAGTTGAATGCACAATTGAAATCATGTATATGCGACATTGTTAAGAACGATGCCTATTGAGTCGTCGAGTGAAGAAGACTGTGGCTTACCTCCACCTCGGTACACTGGAATGATATGATCCCCATGCCATGCATTTCCCTCGGTTGGATCATTAACCAGGGTTTCGAGCCTTTGACATTAGAGGTGAAAATTTAAAAAGTTGAATTGCATAGAAATTTTGTATGTCCAAATGCAGTAATTTAGAAGCAAAAAAAACTGAGTTTAAATGGCTTACAAGTTTTTCCGGCCAAACAATTCTGGAGCAACTTTCTTTATGTATTCACGGCGTTTTACCAGCGGTAAAGGCTTTATCCGTCTGACAAGTTGGTGGCAATCTAAGTTACAGTTTGTGCAAATTCCATGTTCTATCTGAAAAAGCTCCTGATATTTGAAAACTTACACCTCTTAGTGATTCATTAAAGGAACAAAGGATATGAAACTTAGTAAATCAAAACCCTATCCGCCTTAACGTAATGAAAGAGTTGCCAGGACAAACCTGGCGAATATATCTGCCGCTTGTTCTTGTCCGATAACTTTCATAGCATGCAAGATCACAGAAAAGATCCTCAAAATACTCGGGCTCTTTCATTTCAATTTTGAAAAAAATTAGCTCGGCGACAGTATCCATGGCTCCTCGCAGTCTGTGTGAATCGAGGAGCTTAGTTTATAGAAGATTGTAGGCATTGATTCTCCCCTTTCTGAGAATCTCTCGCAAAATCTCTCTACGTATACTCAAAATATGGAATTTACAGAGGCTTACAAGCAGACGGGACCTTGCTGTTTCTCCCCAAACTCTCGTTACGTCGCCGTCGCCAATGATTATCGTCTCGTGATCCGAGATACTTTTTCGTTCCAGGTAACCACTAGTTAGATTTGATCTTAAACCCTTGAATTCGCTTTGAAATCGGAGGCAGAATTGCGAATTTTGCTAGGAGATTTTGGATCTTACAATAAAAAACTTTTCTTCTAATGTTCAAATGCAACTAGATCTCGTACGTTAAACTGGGTATAAGCTACTTGATTCTTGTTAATTTTGGAAAGTGGAACCTGAGAGATGGTTTATAAGATCGTTGAAGTTTTTTTTGGGATCTTATGAACATGTGATGAATGTGAAGCGTATCTGTAAATGCAGGTTGTGCAATTGTTTTCTTGCTTAGATAAGATAAGCTACATAGAATGGGCCCTTGACTCTGAGTACATTCTTTGTGGCCTCTACAAAAAGCCGATGATTCAAGCTTGGTCATTGACACAACCAGAATGGACTTGCAAGATTGATGAAGGTCCTGCTGGTATTTCATACACTAGGTGGAGCCCAGACAGCCGCCATATACTCACAACCTCGGAGTTTCAGCTGCGGTTAACAGTTTGGTCCCTCCTGAACACGGCGTGTGTTCATGTTCAATGGCCAAAGCATGGCTCCAAGGGAGTTTCGTTCAATCAAGACGGGAAGTTTGCAGCAATCTGTACACGGCGTGATTGCAAGGACTACGTAAACCTCTTGTCTTGTCAATCATGGGAGATTATGGGTAGCTTCGCTGTTGACACCTTGGACTTGGCTGATCTTGAGTGGTCACCTGATGATAGTTCTATTGTAGTCTGGGATTCGCCTCTTGAATACAAAGTATGCATCCTTTTGATCTTGATGCTACTTTTGAATTTGGAAATTGGTTATGTTTGGTTTTGTCGGTCTAAAGTTTGTATAAATCTTTGGGCAGGTTCTAATATATTCTCCAGATGGTAGGTGTCTATTTAAGTATCAGGCATATGAATGTGGACTTGGTGTGAAGACTGTTTCCTGGTCTCCATGTGGTCAGTTTCTTGCCATTGGTAGCTACGACCAGATGTTACGGGTCCTGAATCACCTTACTTGGAAAACATTTGCTGAGTTTTTACACCTATCTACGGTTCGTGCGCCCTGTTGTGCTGCTATTTTCAAGGTAGGGCCTTTCCCATTCCTTGATCAAGAAAAGGTTTCTAACAACAGGACAAATGCTCTTTGTCAACTCAGGCGTGTATTGACTTATATTGTTCAATACTTTTTCTCTAGGAAATCGATGAACCCTTGCAGCTCGATATGTCTGAGTTATCGTTGGATGACAACTTTATGCCAAGCAATTATGGTAACCACGGTTCCAAACCTGTCCTTTGCTGATAGGGACATCTTCCGTAACGCCCTTGTTGTCTGTAATCGTTACAAAAATACACTTTTCAATCATTTCTTGTTTTTTTCGTGTGATTCTGTGTCCAGATGGTTCGGAAGGCTATATTAGTGTCAGGTATGACGTCATGGAATTACCGGTGGCTTTGCCTTTCCAGAAACCTCTCGCAGACAAGCCTAACCCAAAACAAGGAGTTGGTAAGCTCTTACGTTAGAAACTGCAATCGGATCTGGAGAACTCTGCGTCTTTTTGTATTTAACTTCCAAAAGCTAATAAACTCTTTCAAAATATTCTTAGGCCTTTTGTCTTGGAGCAAAGACAGCCAGTATGTATGCACAAGAAACGACAGTATGCCCACTGCACTATGGATATGGGACATGCAACGCCTCGAGGTTGCAGCCATACTGGTCCAGAAGGAACCCATCCGAGCCGCTGCGTGGGACCCAACCTGCACCAGACTACTCCTATGCACCGGAAGCTCTCACCTCTACATGTGGACTCCCTCGGGTGCCTTCTGTGTATGCAATCCTCTCCCTGGCTTCTCCATAACCGACCTCAAATGGAACATTGACGGAAGCTGTCTCCTTCTCAAAGACAAAGACGCCTTCTGCTGTGCCACTGTCCCGCCTCTGCCTGAGTCCAGTGACTACAGCTCTGATGAATGAGGATTCCTTATGTATTTCTTTGTAAAAGCTGCAGCCTTGTGTCTCTCAGTTTTAAGAGTGTTGGGACGTGAAAAAACAGAGCTTTGTTGACATTGATGTTTCTCTTACTTCTACAAACTTTGTTGGATACTTGATGGTTGATGGTCAGCTTTGGCACCAGCACCTCGGTCACTCATCTGCTGCCAAGATACAATACATGTTTGATGTCTTACATTTGTCCAAGTAGAGTCTCTCGAACTGGTTCATCTTGATGTTTGGTATTTTTTTAGAGTTGAGTCTGTTGATGGTTTCAAATACTTTCTGATTTTTGTTGATGATTGTAATCCGTCTATATGTTACCTAATACAAGTGATGTTTGCAAAGTAAGCTTGTTCATACTCAATACAATTCGTTAGACAATATTAACGTTATGCAGATAAAGTCATGGCAAGTGCTAGTAGACAAAAAAAAAATCGTTTTATTCTCTGAAAATGTCATTTTCTAAGCAAACGACAGTGTTTGGCTTGGAGTCAGGACTCCCAGTCATGCTCTGTTTCTATGGGCGAGTGGGTCTGAATTGACAACAGTCCTGGAATCTGATCACATGCCCAACAAGTTCATCCGCAAACAGCTAAAGGTATTAACTAAAGTCCCTTAACACCACTGACTCTTTTTAGCCGAAGCTGGATTTGATTCTTCTCTCAAGGCATGCAACTTTTGATTTTAGGCAAGAGTTGGCCAAAGTGATACCAGCAATGGATCAGATAAGCTATGGCGGAGAGTGGTACCGTGAGCCACTTGGTACCTACTGGTCCTCCTTACATCAGAGAATGGAATAGGAAGGTCATGGTAAGTTTCTTCTCCTTTTCTCATGTCTCATTGTATCTCGGTGAAAAATTGATTCACTTTTTCTCGTACGTTTTGCAAATTTCGGTTTGCAGAGATTGTTCCGGATTTACTACAACCTTAGTGTTCGAGTAGGCCAGAAGGTGGAGAGGACAATCCCTGGTTTCAACACTATAATGGAAAAAGTCCAGAAAGATTATGACGCTCGGAGGATGAAGCGCAGGGAGGAGGAGATGAGAGAGGATGGGTTGATGCATAATTGCGGGCCGTAACGATGAAGATGACGAGGAGGAGGAGGACGACGATGAAAGTGACACCAAATGATGTAAGCAAAGTCTTGTGATGTTTATAGAGGAAAACATCATGTTGTTTTTTGCATTCTTCGCCAGCAATGTACGACTTCTTTTTGCTTTGGTGTGTAATGGGTGGGTAGTTTTTTCCTCGCATTTACACACACCAAGTCGTTTCGGCGTCTTCTGTAACATGGTTTGTTTTTCATTTTAACCAAAGTGCGACATGGCTTATCAGACCCAAAAAAAAAAAAGTAAAGAAGATACGAGTCAAACAAATCACGGGGCTATCAAAATCTCCTATGCCACTCCTTTGCCTTCAAAATCTCCTATGCCACTCCTTTGCCTTCAAAATCTCCTATGCCACTCCTTTGCCTCCAAACATAAGCTCTCAGCAGTAGCCAAAACAGAAAATGGAACAGGAGTTACAGTCTTTAAACACGGGTAAAGTGATTCCTCAAAGACCGGATCGGTTGAGAGTATGACCAGTGCCTTCATCCCCCTTCTTTTCAGATCCTTTGCGTGAGAACATATAGTGTTAACCAGTCGGATCTGGGTTAGAGTTGACTTTGGTGTCTGTTGTAACCCTGTTTCATTATCAGCAATACAAATTTTTAATCAAACTAAGTATTTAAAACAGACAAAATATTTAATTAGAAACAAATCTTACTCAATCTACCGAAATGATGACCGTCTCTAGATCGATAAACGCCTCCACTCCAATTTTGGGTGGGGAGTTCTTTGCGTCAACGGAGGACGAATCTGAAGTGACCGCAGAGCGAGAGCCACGCTGTTTGGCTCGTTTTCTACTCTTTGGGACCGAAAATCCATCATTACTGTCACTTGTAACAATCCTTGAACCGGCACAGAGTTGTCCGCCGCCAGAGATCGAGTCATAACCATCGCCCGGATGTTGCTTATGGTTAGAATTCGCAAAGGGTGTTGATGTTGGCTTACCACTGAAAGGGAAAGATCAGTTGAATAAAGCTTACCAATATTTGTGTTACCTATAAGCTACGTGTAAGAGAAGTTAGAATATAATTTAACAGAAAGAAACACGACGGAAGAAAATAGTCCGAGCAGAGTATTCTAGAAGATTCAATAGAACTACCTTTTACTTGGCATATTTGTGTCGCGAACCTCAGCAAGATGCTCACTTTTAACTGAAGTGCACCATAAAAAATATTAAGAAGCAGAGCAGAAGAGTATGAAATCAACGGTGTAAATGAGCGAAAAGAAACCTGTAAGAATTTTAGGCTGGGAGTCAAGCTTGACTGTAACATCAGAATAGCGTAAAGCTATTACACGGCAGAGATACCCCTTCAATGGACCCACACGTATCCTGAGCTTTTGTCCTATAGAATACATGCTACCCTTGTCTCCTTGGTTCGCTGCATTAGGTAATCATTGGTGAGAAGCCTTAGAGGATTCATAGAAACTACATTATAATAATCCTCCATACAGGATACGTACAGTTAATGTAATTTTCCTTGGGCTGCCACTCTTTTTCAGGAGGTAGGGGCGATTTTAGGCAGGATGCAGAATCTCCAAAAGCTGAAGCATCAAATCCACCAGTCTGAGAAAAACAGAATGTCATCAAACACGAATATCAATCAATTGAATCAAAAGATAGCTGCAGGGACTGGGAAATCTTACATTCTCATTGGATTCGTCAGTAAAGAGATTAATCTTCTCACATGATTGTGATCTGCAGCACAAATATCCGCCATTTTCTTCCTCACTCTCAGCATAAAGAAATACGATACTTTTGTATATTTGCTTCACAACTGCTTGTTTACCCTGAATTTGTAATTTATGCATCATAAGTAGCAAGCTCTTACACAATGTTTTGTTCACGAAAAATGGAACAGAAACAAACTAAGTATAGTAAATTAAAATCACACCTCAGATGGGCCTTTGGAAATCTTCACAACATCATTGGTTGATATCTGTTTGTTATTCAGATCGAGGGCAGTGAATTTTGAATCGAACGGTCCACTCTGCATTTCCTTCTTTTGAACTCTGACTACAGCGGGTCCATCAGAACCTTCTTTTAGAACCTGAGATATATGCAGCTCATTAGAGACAGTCACAGACCATAGAGTTATATAAAGTGTTGAATAACTAACTACATACCTTGTAGCCGTCACCTTTGTCATCCACGCCCACAATTAAACCGAAGTCTTTTCGACTACAAATGGAAAAAAGATGAAGTGCTTAGCATATGAAAGTACAACAAAGACTCAAAGACTCGCAAAGAAGCACAATTATGGACGACTCCATACCTGAAACAAACTAGATTATATAGCTCATAGCTAATTTCTGACGTAGATCCTGATGAACCTTCTCCATTCCCACCCACACTGCCATCTGGAAGAATCTTTTTCTTCTTTTCTTCACCATACATTTCGGAAATCCACTCCATATCACCAGGTTCTTTATGTTCTGCAGGCGTAAATTTTGATGGTATAACCCCCCAGGAAGATAAATTTTCAGAGTGCGCAAGCCTTAAAAACTGGAGAGAAAAGCTGGAAACTAGAACCATAACATAGCTCAAACACAGATCAAACCCTAGTCTCGGAAATTAGCCATTCCGTGGATACAATGATGGACATTTTACCAGGTCAAAATCTCAGGTGCAAACAGAAAACAGACACAAATCACCAAATGTGACAAAAACGGAGCGCTCACAAAAGACGAAACGGACAATAACGAAGAAATTCAAGAAGAAATCAACTAAATCTGAGAAACTAAATTAGAAATTACCGCAGTATTCGTCGGAGCTCCCTCCAAAGTAACCAGCTTCGGCGGATTTCTCGAAGAGCTGAGGAAACGCGGGGGGTTTCCGCTTACTAATCCCCAGGCCTTCATCTCTGCATTCGACTCCTCCTTTCCGTTTTTTTCCGCCGGAAGACGTCGAATCAGTTCCGGGGAACTGTTTTCCCATCCACCTGCGATCCATCTTCTTCGCTTAGGGCTTTTCACACATACGAATTTCTCAGAGAGAGTGTGAAGAAGACGAGCTTTTTGGTTTGGGGATATTTTCCCACTTTTAGGGGTTTTTTTGTTTTTAAAATGTTCCCCTTTCATGCATATTCGTGGCACTTGGTGAATGGTGAAATAAACAAATTCTCAGTATATCAGTTCACTCTCTCATTTGTTATCCTCGGAAAAAGAGAAGCTACTTTCTGAAGAATAAACGGTGTCCTTTTAGTATATGAATGCTGACAATTGACAAATACTTAACGAATCTAAGTTTGAAATCCAACAGATACTACATAGTATCAAATTATGGTTAGTAACTCAAGAGCCATATCCTAAAAATATGCAGCTAAAGTTGTTTGATCAAAGTAACTTTTCATATTTTCATTGTCAAATACTTTCACATGCTCGTCATTGATATCCTTCTGCTCAAGCCAATGACAATATGATTAGAAACTTCATTGTCTCCTTGCATTATCAGCCTTCTACTCTTCGTGGCGACTTATTTCACATGTGAAAGAGTAATTGTGAGTTCTCTCACAATTGCTTACCCTTACGGCCACTCTCTTCGCTCGACCTATATTTGCTCTCTGTTTTCCTATTGTTTGAAAGTACTCAAAGCATCTTCAACGTATATAATCTATAAAAAATTATTATAATTTATTTATGTATTTAAAATTTAAATCATTAAAATAAAATAAAAGAAAGGAACAAATTAAAAATTGTCATGTGTATTGTCATATATGTAGATAGTTTTTAAAATTTTCAAATAAGAGACGGTTTTTCTTTTTTTCTTATTTTTTTTTCCTCTTTTATAATATTTTATTTTTTAGATACTGATTAAAATCCACCGATAAAGATAGTCTCATATTATTTCTTTTCAAGCTTTGTAAATAATTTTTTGTTAATTAATAAATATTACATTTTAGCGAAAACCAAGTATAGAGACTGTTTTTTATAAATGCATTCTCTTTTGTATATCAAATCAGAAACATTGTAAATTGTTAATGTGTCAATTGTGAAAATAATTTTAGATTTATTTCCTTTTTTGAAATGGTACTGTGATTCTATATAGAATAACGTTATAGTAATATTACATTTAAGGCATTCATTAATAAATAACATATTTGTCTAACATATTTTTTCTTAAATTCTTTTCATGTATTTAATGCTGATGTTTACATAGTTTTTTTCTTTCAAATCAGTAATTATTTTTGAAAGAAATTTTTGTCTTTTTATTGTTTTTTGCTCATGTTTATTTGCTCAATGTTGTTCTGATTAATGTTGTTTAAACAACGTATGCTGAAATTTTCATCACTAACCCCTTCCTCAAGCAACTGTAGGCATGTCCTTTAGGCGCGGATGTATTTTATTTTTTTCCATGAACCTTTTCGTGTAAATTTCGAACCAATATGACTTTGCATTAATGAAAGAAAAGCCCAAATGTATACTATAGCCTATATGACTTTGCATTATTGTTTTGTCTCCTCAATATCAAAAACTCAGCCCATAAATTAAGAGGTTATATAGGAGTGGAAACATTATAAGAAAAAAAACGCAGCAAAGAAAAAGAACCAAATGATCTTGTTTCAAGAAATTGGTCACAAGATATATAAGAACAGGCTTTTCCTCTAAATATAATATACATACAAGATTGTTCTAATAATTATGTTGGTATATAAAAAGAACCCCATTGTAAAAATATAAGAAAAAGATTGATAATTTAACAAGCTTTGTAATCAGCTCCACTCATGTTCTGACTCACGAGAACAGCCCAAAATCTAGGAACCAGAATCCATTTTTTGGTTCCATTTTTCTTTTTTTCCTACTTCCACACAGAACCCGCTTTTTTGCATTCAGCGGATTTCGAAGACTTATCTAACATTCCCTTCGTTAGACAGAGGTACGAGGTATGTAAACACACATATATTTGTAAACATTCTGATAAGTCATTAACTAACCAGTGATGAGTGATTGTTGAAGAGGGAAGGTTTTTGTCTTTTGTCTTTTTTTTCCCTTCTTCAAGTTAGCCGTAGAGCCATTTCTTGAAGCAGAGCTCGTTTCTGTGAAGCGTTTATCACTTGATTTGTTTCTGCATTCTCTAGAACATCTGTGATTATAGCGGCTGCGTGACCCAGTGGCTCCTCCGCGGCTCTCTTTAACATGAAAGCCTACTCCAAGTGAAGGTAAATGAGAAAACAAAGATCAGTCCAACAAAAATGGTTCGAGCTTTTAGAGGAGTTTTAGATAAGTCAACACAAACTTTAACAATCTGGTGCAACTTTATTTGTCAATATAAAACTCGGTTCGAATTGTGCTATTGAAACCTGGCCATGGTGCGATATGGTTAGGGTACATGGCTGTTGAAACCAAGGTTCTCCATCTATTTGCACAGGCAACGGTGCACAAAGTTGTATCTTGACTGATTGCCCCTGAGCTAACCTTCTGGCTCGAGATAACCCAACCTGAAGATGTGGAAAAGAAGCGACTGATGTTGCGTTTACAAGTATGATAGAATCCAAATAGAACATGTAAGATGAAAAATATTATTTATACCTGGAGTTTCCCAAGATGCCATGTTCCAGAAATACTCACGACTTCTACTATCTTATCGTGCATAGACTGTGGATCAAAGTTTTCATATGTATCATCTTCATTCTGCCATAAATCCACACCTCCCATGTAACTTCCAATGTTTGCAACAAGTACTCCTTCCGCATCCTTCAGAGATTTAGCATAGAGAGGTTATAGCACTAATTATCATGCGGTTTTTCTGTAAGGTAGTTTTCTGTGACTCACCTCAGGAACCTCGATGTCAACACCATCCACCTCAACTCGAACTTGCCACGGGAAATCTTCGAATGTTCTGTCCATTATACTCCTTGCACCTTCTCTAGCATAGAGGACTTTGTTCATAAACTGCACAACCAGAGCATACAAATGTTAGTTTCACGGACTAAGGATAACAGTACAGCTGCTTTACAGTAATGACAGTTAAACCACAGTTATATTAAAATTTTATTAAACCAGATTTATTATGTTACCTGGCTGTAAAATCTCTCTGGATTCTCCTCCCGTAGATTGTGAATATCAAGGGCGACCTTCGCATCACACCCAACCCCTGTTAAGATTCACAAAGAAAACTAACTTATTTGAGCACACCGCCTTCGCGGATGGAAGAACTCAAGCATCTTAGGATGACAGCATTTCAGGCTCCTTTCGCACCACATCAAAATAATTGAGAAGTAGCAAAAATTCATAGGCTATATATGTTTCAGGACAGTAGTCAAATCAATCTACAAAGAACAATACACATTGTGAATGGATCAAACTAAACCTCAAGCATGAAGTTATTAAAAGCGAGCTTATATCCTTATACAGTTTTGATGATATCGATTTCTAGCAAAGCTTTGAAGATTTGCAGCTAGAGGTTTTGAATTTAACTGACCTATATAATTGTTCATATATTTCGGCGGCAGAAGTTGCTTTCCTTGTTGGTTCAGAATCGATACTTTCCAACGATCAAGGACAGTGACTGCAGCATGCTCTATGTTCTGTAATACTGTACATAAACCTCCTTGTCTCTCCACAGAACCCAAACCACCACCCCAATTCAATACTCGGGCTAGATCATTCCCGGTTCCAGCAGGCAGGATAGCGACCGCAGGAGGAGAGACAAAATTCTGTTTGTCGATGGCATTCAGTACCCAACCAGCAGTGCCATCTCCACCACAAACAAGAACCCTAAAGTGGGGAACCTTCCTGAAGAGGAAGAGTCCCACTTCTGGCCCCTGCACTGAACTCAATTCACACACCTGCAAGAAACAGCTCCATCAATAAAACTTAAAAGCAATATAGCAAATAAAAAATGCATCGAAAAAGTACAAAAGAAATAAGCCTGTGACAAGCTTTCAAGGCAGCATATTCTACCTGCACTGGATTTAGAAGAAGATTAAGGCGCTGACGAAGGGAATCACCTTGTTGAGCACCACTCTTTTTGTTAATGAAAACCAACAATGGTCTTGCATCTGAAGGCAAATCAGCTAGCTCGTACTTAAGTTTCGACCTTAGTGCCTGATATTCATCCTTCTGACCAAAAGACCCACTTCTTTTAACACTAGTCTTCTTCTCCAGCTTGCCATTGCTGTCGCTGTCGCCGTGAGAGGAACCCCCATTCATAAGGCTGCTAGAATTTTCCACCATGGCATGGGTGCCATTAGCAGCTGGACCTGTATCAGCTGTGCTTTCCGTCGATTCATCGCAAATGCTACCACTATTACCTGAGTCAACTGAAGT
This sequence comes from Thlaspi arvense, assembly GCA_911865555.2. Classification (NCBI taxonomy): domain Eukaryota; kingdom Viridiplantae; phylum Streptophyta; class Magnoliopsida; order Brassicales; family Brassicaceae; genus Thlaspi; species Thlaspi arvense. The sequence continues at coordinate 67,324,261 of OU466862.2, read as the reverse complement.
TTCATTAGCTTGCTTGTATTTTTTGCTTTGACTCCTGATGCTGGCACGGACGGTAGATGCAAGTTCGTTCGCACCATGCGTGATTGTGCTCAAAAATCCTCCAGAGGGATTCCGTGTCAATTCCTTAACGTAGAGAGGGCACAGAATTAACCTTCTAAGCGGGCCTAGATCACAAATGTCACCTGTTTCATTTGACATATTACTGTGACAGTCAACATGCACAAGACGTTGGCACCACAAGCAGCACCATATAGGAGAACCCCCAAGAAAGGAGCTACTACATGACTCGTCACAGTAGCTACAAAACGAGGAATCATCAGGCTGATCAGCACCTTCTGTCCACCGCACTGCCCACTGGTGCACCACATGCTCATATCCGGTCATGGAGACACACTTGCAGTCTTTAGGCGCACTTGAAGAACAGCCAAAATGGGCTGCAGCCCCGCATATCGTGCACCTATGAATGAAACTTTCTGAAGCCACAATTGTCTGAGATGGTGACATCGACTTCAAGCATACGCAGCAGTTCAAGTTCTTCGCACGAGATGTAGAGTCGAGCTCCCAGCTATGTGGGGAAACAGGAACCTTATGCCGAGCCTTTGGATTTTTCTTCGACCTGGCGATGGCTTTGGTCCAACTTAAGTTGATATTTCTTCGCCATTGAAAAGTAGTGTAGGCTATGGTTAAAATACCAACAAGGGCAGCGATAAAGCAAGATAACATTAACCCGCGAGACTCAACCATTTCAACTGGGTTCTTGCTGTTCCAATTAGGAAAGAACATCCCCAGCTCTCCATCGTCCTCCATTTATTAACGTTTGCAACTCGACACGTGTGACAAATCCCTGAAGTCCGAGCCAATGAAAAGCCCCCAAAAGATTTTTGGCTTGGTCAGGTCCCAGACTCAGGAAATCAAATATACTTCCTCAAAGTCCATATCCCCCATCATCCATCGAACCTCTGAACAAGTTACGTCGCAGACTACAATCACACTTCAGCTATAGAAGAAAAGCTCTTCTGCCCAGTCCAAGAGAAAAGTACCCTGTCACCCAACAAAGTTAGAAACAATCGCTTTCGTAAGTGGAAGAAAGAAAACATGGCATCACAGATTTCCACAAATTACTAAGGCTCTGAACAATATAAAAAGATAAAGAGGAAGTGACTACTCCAAATATAAATGTTTGGTCATTCAATTTGCTCAGATTCAGACTTTAATCGAGCGAAAGACTTAACGCACTTTAACTATTAATCTCAAGACAACACCTTCCTAAAATCAGCGCTCAAGTGTCTACGAAATATTATGTTTGATACACATTCTGCTCATTATCCCGCAATACTATAAAGAGGGGAAGAAAAAAAAACCTTTGAGTTTGCATTTACAACCAAAAAAAAGAAATCGAACTCAAGTTAAAAAAAAAAACTTGGATCACAACAATCCAAAATCTCACATAAAGAAAAACAGGAAGGCATAGACAACTGCTTTCTCTCTGTTCACGAAGAATCCAATGGAAATCAAACAGAGATTTCAACCTTAGAATAAGAAGAATATGAGGCAAAAGGGGGAAACAACGGGCAGGAAACCCTAACCTCCAGAGGCGAGAGAGAAGAAGAGATGATCAGATGAAAACCCTAGAAATCGAGAGCAAGCAACACGAAAAGCGAAAGGAGAGGAAACCAGAATCGACGCACCAAGCACGAAGGTTTTTTTTACTCCAACAAAATTCCCAAATCCAAATTTGTTTTTGAAAAGCAGATGCCTTCGAGTTTAAATATTTTAATCTTCGTTTGATTTTCTCCTGTGGATGTATTGAGAAGAAGAAGTATTTTCTGGATTCTGAAAGAGAAAGATTCTGGGTGAAAAAGAGGGTTGCTAATATGTCGTATCCGAAATACACGGCTGAGCCACGTAGGATCGATGAATCTCGGATTGTCACGTGTCCGAAACGAGTTTCCGTCGGCAAATAGCCCGGCCCATTACTGTCATGACACGATTTTAAAATTTTAGTTCAGTATGTATGACACTGACCCCACTCAAGAGATAATAGAATTGTTATCATTATTATTTTGCAATCTACAAATAAACTAAATTCAGAGATGTCACTATTTAACATTGTTGGATTTGTTTTCTTTTGCTATTAAGTTGGATTTATTTTATACTATGTGTTGTTTCTTTGTATTCTTAATTTCTTATATATATTTATGTTCTGTAGTGTTATGACATGACATGTGTCCACAATCTTGTAGACAGAAATAAATAACTAGATACATAAAAAAACAAAATACTGTTTTTTAAACCAATTAACTAGAAACATAAAACAGTTATAAATTATAATTGCGTAAATATATCTAGGAAAGATGAAGGAAACTAGAAACGCTGTAAAAATAACACAAACACAAAACTAAACTAGCAAAATTAAAAGCTTGAGCAAAAAATAGGGAACTAAAAAAGAAACACACAGATAGAAGAAGCTGATAAGAAAAAAAAAAACTCTCAAATGAGAAAGAAACTCTAAAATATGTTGAAATTCACTTTCCCTATCAAAAAACAAGCTGAGAAGGGATAAAATAAACGTTACAAGAGATAACAGAGGAGGGATTTAGAAGAGAAACGAGGAGGCATTGAAAAGTTCAACTTCCTTATCACATCTTTCAAAGCAATAAAGTTTTTGTCTTCACACTCTCAAATCATTTCTTTTCTTCCTTCCTCCGCATCTTCCAGCATGTCTCGTTTTTTAATGTCAATCATTTCGACGTTAGAAAAGAGTACAAATGTGATGTCAAAAAAAAAAGAGAAAGTAAAAACGTAATTTGCATACTGAGCAGAGTGTCTCGCGAACCATCTTCCGAAAATATCGATGTAGCTAATCAATTATTTAGAAATATTGTTTGTTAATCTCCAAAAAAGAAAGAGAAAAGTACAAGTTTTTTGACGTTAGTATTATTTCAAAAGAATGCAGTATGCGAGTTTGTTAATCTCCAAAAAGAAAGAGAAAAGTACAAGTTTTTTTTACGTTAGTATTATTTCAAAAGAATGCAGTATGTGAGTATGTTTCAAAAATATGTACGTATCAATTTAATACGTGCATATGATTTATTTTAACAAAAAGAAATTATCTACTTTTAGAAACATAGGGTTAAAACAAACAATAATTAAATGCTCAACTTGAAAGAATATTAGTAATTCCAAAAAGTAAGGAAATTTTCTAAAACTCTTGTTCAGTTGTTTTTCAACAAGAAGTGACTTTACCCAGATCAGATTATTATTACAATAAGTAACTTTACCTCTTTAACAAAAAATAAGTAATTTTATCGAGATCAGATTATTATTACAATAAGTAACTTAACCTCTTTATCAAAAAAATAAGTAACTTTACCGAGATCAGATCATATTATTATTACAATAAGTGGTCTTTATTATTTACTTGTTTCATTGTCATTAGCAATAACATCGACCATAACGGACAACAGTGTCGTGCAGTATACATATTATGTTGTTCTTTTTGCCATCTAAGATAGAGTGAAGAAAAAATACTAACAGAATCACATCTCTCGACTTGGTTCCAGTACGTTGATTATTTTTTAGATCATTAAAACATTTTAATGGAAAAGTGGATGCAAATTTCATAAAAGTAACATGTGTAGGATTTTTCTTTTTATAAAAATAATTGGATCGGCAAAAGAAGTTTCGTTTTAGTAATTGTGAAAGAATGTTTTGTCCAAAAAATAAAAGAATGTTTGGAAGGGATAAATGGTAAATCAAGGAAGCAAAAAATTATATAAATCTAGTATATAGTCTTTTATCTTATTTTAAGTTTTCAACTACGTACTGTTTGTTGTAACACAAATATGTATATGTCCCTTAAAATACAGTACTGTATCACTAAGATTTGCCAAATCTAGTACTATCTAATACTATAGGCATCATACGTCAGCCTCCCTCCCTAAATTACTAAGTTCATGTAGATCAAGGCATGTAGTGAGACACAGATCTCGATGAAGAATTAATCGGACGGTGAAGAACTCAACTGACGAAAACGAAATGATGATGAAGAAAGATTTAGACATTTCGCCGTCTGATAATTTTGATTTCAAATCTGTTTTCCCTAAGAAAATAATATATATAATCACGACGAGAACCACACACAAACAAAACATTCCTCTCTCCACCAAGGCCTTCAATGGCTTCTCCTTCCGATGATGTTTCTCCGGCGAGCAGCGATGACGTCATAGTAAGACAAACCCTGAACCCAGCCGCCCCTTTCTTCTTTCCCAAAAATCATTCTCTTCATCGTTACTACTTCTCGCCACCCCCTTTTTACTTATTCGCCGACACATCTCTCCCTCCTCCTCCATCGATCTTTGTCTATTATCCACTTCGGCATATAAACCTTAACCCTAATAGGTTTGTGTTTATGCAAGAAGTCCCTCCTCTTCACTCACAAAACCCTAGCCAAGAGCTGACTCCTTCTCCGACCATTAGAAAAAGGGGTTTTGGCCGGAAAGGATACTACGGACACCGTAAGAAGATGACGTGGAGGAGAGAGATCCATCATCAAGTTGAATCCAACGACGACCACGTCACAACTGTCATGGTTCGCAATATTCCGAACAGATACACGTACGTATATATCTCCTTTCATTATATGACTATGAAGAATATTTGTTATAGATTTAAACGAGGTGTAGACTCCTATATATATTACAGCTTATAATTGCAATATTTGCAGGAGAGCAATGATGATGGAGTTCCTGGATGAGCACTGCGCAGAAGAAAACAGTAAGGAGAAAGATGAAGAGAATCCAATCTCAGCCTATGATTTCTTATATCTTCCCATGGATTTCAAGTAAGTTTTTTTTTTCATTAGCTGTGAACTTTATCATAATTATTCGTTAGGGTACTACATTTATATGGATATGTGTATTTTTATTTGTTTAAATATTTATGTGTGTATAAGCATGTGGAACAACGAAATGATGCTAGAAATCTTGGAAATGGTAATCGATTATCTGCATGATGTTACATACGTTATATAATATTATTATTTTTTTTAATTCAAAGGTCTCGTTTTGCTTGTATGTATTTGTGTTATAACAATGTCACAATTCATCAAATTAATTTGCTTGCTTTAATCTAAATGAAAATGTAATGATCAACAGGACTGAAATGAACAAAGGGTATGCTTTTGTGAACTTCACAAATGTTGAAGCAGTGTCGAAGTTTAAGGCTGCTTGCAACGACAAGCCATGGAGTAATTTCCGCTCAAGAAAAGTACTAGAAGTTGCGTATGCTAGGATTCAGGCTAGTTCTCTACTCCTCCCTCTACTTGTAATTCAAATATATTTGCATATTGTTTTTTATATCAACCTTATTGCAACATATGTGTGTAGGGCAAGTATGAGTTGACGAAAAATTTCCAAAAGATGAAATATCCGGTTGAGGAATACAGTGCGGTCTGTTTCTGTCCAGCTCGTAGCGGACTAAAGAATGCGGTTCAAACCATCATGGTCGGTAAATGCACCGAACCAGTGGTATCGGATTAGGTGTTTCTTATATTATGAACGTGTGGTGTGTGTAATAAGGAACGTCGAAGTAGGAAAAATGGGTGGACTTGGGAAGAAAAAGAAAAGACTCAGACACCGAACCAAATCTAAGTAAAATATCTAAAAATGTTTAGTTTTGGATTTGGTTTCTGATGTGTGTGAGTTTTGACTTTTTCTTGGGGGTTATGTTAAGGGTCCACATTTTTCTCTGAACCTCTTTTTGTTGAACTGTTGAGATGTTTAATTTGATGTGTGTGGTTTTAATTTGCGTGTTTAATTCTGAATTTCGGAAAATTGGCTGAATTTGGTTAGTAAAACCCGATTCATACTCTGTGCTACATGAAGGAAGAAGACACATAAATCTTTTTTACAAACGAAAATTGTTTTGCACCGTTTAAAAGGAAAATATTCTGAATTTAGAAAAAAAATGACTAGGTCGACATTGCTTGAGGATAATAAGATTTCTTTTTCGTTTGTCAACGGTGGATACTTATATAAAATGTTGGTACCTTTTTAAAGAGAAAAAAAGTTTATTATTTGATCTCACCTTCTCCCGTACAACATGTGAATCTTGTATAAAAGGTAATTTTTGGGAGAGACTTTGCAGTTTTATCAATCTTTCAATTTTTTTCTTTTTCTGAAAAAGGTCTTTGTTACTTGGAGAATGGACCCACAAGTGACTAAAAAGCTTTTTTCTCCCCTTTTCATCATCAGTCTATTCTTTCATTTCTATATTTTTTTTCCAATAACAACTTTTTCCTTTGTTCTTATTTTTTAAACTTTCTTTTATTTTTGTTTTGTTCTCATGCTTTTTCATTTCTTATTTTGCTACATTTTAGAAATATTTAGGAGATGACTATTGACAAAAATGATTATAAATGCGTATATGAAACCGGTTTCAACTAAAGTTACCAATGTCAATGAGACTGAGGAAAGAGAACCAAAGAGGAATATCATTAAAGACCAAAACAAACCAAAAAATGAGAGTGACAGATACAACAAGTGATCTCAACAATGAACACCTCCTTTGAAACTCAAAAGAGTATGTGTCAGAAGATTCGCAACTCGAGCCATTTGTTCTGCCAGGTCACGTGCTTTTAGAGAGCGGCTGCGATCCTTCCAGCCACTTGATCAAGATCCCTCTGTCCACTCGATGTGATTTTCCTTCCCCTGCTTACATCACGGCCAACTATTTATAAATATATATTATGTATTCAGCATTACCGAAGAAAGAAGATTAGTCGATATGGACTTGATTTGTGCGTCTCTCACGCACATAAACATATAGCGAACGGCCTAGTACTGCATCTCAGATGTCTCTTTGAAATTAAATTGGAAGGAATTTGGTTCGGAATGCTGAGTCTATCTATCTAAATCTTGCTACTACTTGCAACTTCAACCAAATCTCTACACATGAATGGAATCTAAGCACCTATTTCGCAAGTTCGTGCAAATTCCTTGTACAAGAAAGTTAGATGCTAGACTGTTTTACTAACCCCTTAGTGTCGAGGTCGACAATGTTCATAGTCTGGAGCTGTTGAAGAATGTGACGAGCAACACCGCCGCTGCTTTTGCAGAAATGAGGCGGTCGGCTTCCGTTCCTCTTGCTTCCTCCGTATATTCTACGGAATGCACCAACTCCAAGTCCGCCTCTCAAGTAGATTTTTCTAGCCATTGAAGCTAAAAACCGAATTCATCTCTTCAGATAGTACAAAGCCTTAGGAAAATGAGCATATATCGACGATCTGACGCAAAGTAGTAAAACGTACCGGCTCTGATGTAGTACCAGTCAGGATCATATGGGGCAAGCTCTTTCAAAACACCAGTCTTGACAATGTCAGTCCATGGAGGCAGCTCAATCTACATCAATGTATGAAACATTTTAGGACGAGTAGACACACCACAATTTTGTTCAAAAATCGTAACTCAATCTCAGCCAAACAACGTCAATCAAACAGAGAATCATCATATTCAGATTGAAATCCTGATCACTAACATCAACGAGTTGCAAAGACTATATATAGTGTACACTAACGAATTTCGAGTAAGAATCCGTCAAACGCTATATAATTTAATCATTGTGAGTATTACCTTGCCGGAACGCTTAAGGTGGGCGGCGTAAGCCTTGACGAACTCGTGTGGTGAGACATCCTTCACCGTTTTTCCCGTCGCCATCGTTTCCTCCTACTGCTATGGCGTCGGCGAAATTTTGAGCGAGGATTGATTAAGAGGAATTGAGAAGATAAGACACAATTAGGGTTATGAGAAGTTCCTGGCCCATATATACTAGCCCATATTTCGGCCCGTTATTTGTAATTTGAGATTGCTTAAAAGAAGAAGTCTTCTGAGAAGATATTTTTGTTACTGAATATTCAAATGAACTTTGTATATTGCAATTTAATTATGCCTAAAAGCACTAATGCGGTGCCGTTTTGACGTTTAGGTGGGTTTGGTTACAATGGTCCGTCAGTGGCCCACAACTACACCAACTCAAGTCTAACCTTCTGTCTTGAAAAGAGAGTTTTGATGTACGAGCCATCTGCTCTGGACCCGAGCCTCGGATTTGCCTCCGAATCCGAACCTCGGATTTGCTCTTGCAGCACCCGCCGTTGAAAAATTTCGCACTGCTTTCGATCACTTTATCCCTCTCTCTCTCTCTCTCTCTCTCTTCCCCTGGTTTCGTTAATTCTTGAATTCGAAAACCCTAACATATTCTTTCTTTAGAAATTTGAGGTTGGAGAAGAAAAGGCTTCCATTTGTTGTACGGATGGACGTGATACAAGTGTAAGTTCACATCTCTCTTTCCCTTTTTAGAAACCCTAATTTTTTTATTATGTCCTAAAAGGAAATGATTGTACCCAATTCTTGGAGCGTGTCGGTAGGTTTAAAGTCTGGGAAGCTCTTGCTTCGGGTTAAATTCTCGGTTACCGTAATGTTCATGTTAATCAGAGCCTCGATTTGGTGTGAAATTGTGTCGCGGCAGTTTCGATCTCGAGTGGATTCGCGAGATTTCATAGAACTTCTGTAGAATTTTTCAGCTGACTTTAAAAAAAAATGGGACTTGAGCTGGTTTTTGTATAAAGATCTTGATGACATTTACTGCAAAATGAGCTCTCAAGTTTACTGAATTAGGAGCACAGTGAGTGTGTTATAGTTTCAAAAGTTTGATCGGAGCTTATGCTTTTGCTATGTGGTCCTTAGATGTCAGTGTACGGTTTTTTTATTTAAGGAAACAATGCTGATTCAGGTTTCCTTGTAACCTGAGGGCGTTGCATCAATTCTCGAGTTTTTAACTCTCGCTTCCTGGTCGGAATTTTTTACTGCGTGGAGATTTAAACTTGCCTGTCTGAATAAATGTTTTGTTAACACACCATTAGTTTCTTCTGTTTTTGTTTCATTTTGTGTGTTTAACTTCAAATGTGTATCTGTTTTGTTTATCTAACAGGACATCTTGAGTATTCCGAGCATGTTAGTTGGGGGTAGCTCATGAATTCTCGGGACAAAAGGTGTGTTGAACATGTTCTGTTTTACATTCGAGTTTTATCTCAAAGGAGACCCAATCTTTAACTCTTGTCTATTTCTTTTCCAGGTCCAGATATTTAAAAATAATCTATAGGAGCTGAATCTATGCCTGGAAACGAATTTGGAGAGAGGATCCACAATTTCTTTGGACAGGAGGGCCTATCCCAAGACCAGCATCAGTCTCAGGTTGTTGGTGGGAGCTGGTCTAATTTTAGCAATGGTCTTGTCGGAAACCAGAGGCAGATAGATCCATCCCTTATTTCCAATCTGAAGAGTTATAGCACACAACAATCTGGTATGGATTTTGTCTCCTTGTGACGGGGTATTCCACAGATTATGCTCCATATATATATTCATGTTTCAGTTAGCTTCTAGCTTATTGATGTTGCTCAAGTTTTAAACATAGCTTTCTTGCTTTTTTCCAGTTGATCCTGAGAGAGGGCAATCTTCACATTCACAGCATGGTTTGAATTTTACGCAGCAGCCTATAAGGCCCGAGTACTCGAGAAGTCTGTTGCAAGATAACCAGCAGCTCACAAATGGTTACATGCATGGGCAGGCAATGCCCAGTGGTGGAAATTTTTTGGGAGTCGATGTAGAATCTAGTAGAGATACGTTATCAGCGAAAGGGTTCACTCCAGACCTTCATAAAAGTCCTATGAGGTTTGAGATGGGAGGAGAGTCTCCGGTTAATTATGATTTCTTTGGTGGTCAACAACAGTTAAACAGCCAGCTCCCTGGCATGCTCCAGCCCTTTCCAAGGCAGCAGATGACGTTCAATGATATGCAACTACTTAAGCAGCAAGTTATGGTTAAGCAAATGCATGAATATCAAATGCAACAGCAGCTTCAAAAGCAACAGCTAGAGGCCAGGCAGCTCAATTCTTTGAATTCGAATGCTGTTAATGGAAGTCGCTCAAGTGATAATCAGTCGCATCCTTTGATAAATGGCATCCCTCTTCAGGATGCGCCTAGTAATTTTTGGCAGCCTGGCCTTATGGCAGGAAATGCACACTGGATGCATCGCGGCGTCTCGCCAGTTGTTCAAGGTTCATCCACGAGGAACATGATTACTCCTGAGCAGGGGCAAGCGAACTTATTAGCACAACAGTTTGAACCATCCTTCTACGGCATGCCTGTTGGTGGGGCAAATGCACCTCAAAATGCCTTTTCTTCCGTTCAGATTAACAGATTGCCTGCGCAACATGGTTCCTCTCTCACCAATCAGCCAACTTCATTTGTGAATCAAGGTGATGTACAGGATAGCCATATGCTCCCTAAACCCACATACCAGGAGAAAGTGCTGTTCTCCAATACGTCAGTTCCAGGTTCAAATAATAGGCCCAATTTTGAAAGTTTCCAGGAAGATGATTCCCGCGAGAGGAAAATGAATGTGCAGGAAAAATTTGGTAAGATAGAGGGTACTGCTCCATCAGAAAAGTCGTATATGAAAGTGCCTGAAAATATAATTGCATTACAGAAGTCGACAACATTAGATCCAACAGAAGAGAAGATTTTGTTTGGTTCAGATGACAATTTGTGGGAGGCATTTGGAAACAGCACGGATATGAGCTTGACAGGAAATCTGATGTCGAGTAATTCTGACCTCTATGATGCATGCCCTTCCTTGCAAAGTGGGAGTTGGAGTGCTCTTATGCAATCTGCTGTAGCAGAGACATCCAGTGATGACGCAGGCTTTGGTAGTAGGGGCCAGGATCTGGGTGTCAAGGCTTCAAATGCACTAAGTGAGAGACTCCATAGTGATTCCACTCGTACATCTGCTCAACATTTGCTTGGCAACGTCCCGTTGGAGAAGCCAATGGGTCAGCGTAGTCAGATGGCTGGAAACTTTTTTCATTCTTCAAGTTCTGGGATTGAAGGACAGAATAATACGTGTTCTATTCAAAAGAACGAGGGCAGTGAAGATAGATTTGGTATCTGGAAGGCCGCTTCTAATCCAAATTTAGCTGCTCTGATGGAACAGAAGAATCATTTCACGCAAAATCTACAAATGCAAAGCGCCAGCTATGGACTTGGCATTGCCGGTGCCGGAAATAATTCTAGTGCTTCTAGGGATGTCCAGGGAAATATCCAACAGAATAATAACTCCGTGGAGAAAGCTGTCCCTCAACTGAATTCTAAAGATGGTAGTCAGATTCTTGAGTCATATGCGAGTAATAATGCTGGTAAAGTCATGGCTGAATCGAACGAAATGAGGAATTCTGGAAAGGAGAACTCAAATGATAGTTTTCGATTGAAGTTCTCACGACAGTCTTTTACAGAAGATACTCAGGTAAATGCTCGTGATTTGTCTATGTTACCTGGTGGGAAAGAAACACAATCTGGTCATGTGGGTAGTAGCCCGTCGATAAGTCGCAAATTTCAGTATCATCCCATGGGTAATATTGGTGTCACTGAGGAGCCTTGTCGAGAGAAAGTTTCTCATTTGCCACCCACGTCGGAGCAGGTTTCTGTAGGAAACCAAGGTTATTCACCAATGAACATGCGAATGGACAGGGTACATTTTTATCCGTTGGTTTTTAATTATGCCGTGTTTTAAAAATATGAATCCCTCTGAACATTCTTTTGGCTCTATTATGGTAGGGACAAGTTTCACAAAACGACTTGAATTGCACAAACGAGATTTTTAAAGGCATGGTGTCAGGAAATCCACCTAGTACATCTGCTTCAGGCGACAGAAGTGTTGATATGTCTAATCAAGTTAAGAGTGCTTCGTCAAGGTACTCGTACGTTCGGTTGAAAGGCTTTTGTTAATTATTCACCCTTTGATCGAATTTGTGAAATTATTTAGTTAGTGTGGTCTCTTTATAGATAGTTTGTCAAGTAACTGACAAAGTTACCTTACTATGTTAACTGACAAAGTTACCTTATGTCACCTTGAACTCTCATTCCCTACTTGCTTGCAATTGCTTTTCTGACACTTTTTTTCGTGTGCAGGCAAACTATGCTTGAGCTTCTACACAAGGTGGACCAGTCGGAGGAGCATTCCTTGGAAGAAACTGTTTCTGGGATTCCTGAAACAACGTCCTCTGCAGAATATGGTGGTCAATTTCGGCATAGTCAGTCATCTGCTTCTCAGGGATTTAGTCTACAGCTGGCACCTCCATCTCAACCAGCTCGCTCACCTGATAACGTGCAGTTTTCAATGAATTCTATGCAGCCACTGAATTCACTTCATACTGCCCCTGAAAAATGTGGAACAAGTCAATCAAGGTTTGCCCCATGGGCATCTAATCAATCTTTTCCTCAGCAATCCACTTATCAAGGACCAGTTCCTGGAGAAAGCAATGTTAGCTCTGGTTTCCCTTATTCCAAAGGGTATCACCAAAATCAACTGATGACTCAAGGGAAAGAAAGAGATGGCAGTGACTTTGAGCAACGTGGACATTCAGCACAAACACCTTCCCTGCCAAATCAAACAATCCACAACGATAAAGGACATTCAGCTGAAGGATTTCGTATGCTGTCTGCTTCACAGCCTCTGGTTGCATTTAGCTCTCCTCAGCCGAGTTCCTCTGCTGGTATGATGTCTAACTCACGAGCCGGTATTTCAGCTCCGCAACATCGGTTTTGGAACCAGCCATCAAAGCCTCAGACAGATATTTCACGGCTGCATCCATTTCCCACCAACCACGTAGATGGGAGCTTCTCAAGGCAGGAGAACAAACATCAATTATCCTCCCAAAATGGAGGAGACATGTCATTAAGTGGGAGAGACATGGTGAATATGCATGGTTCACAGAGTAAAGATATGGGTGCAAAACAAACATCTGACGCTGCTTCGTTATTCTCCAAAATGGCGCAGAGCAATCATCAAACCTTTGGTCGCTCTCTTCCGTCAAACAACCTTCCAAAAGATAAATCGCCTCACGATGAACATATGGCTGGAAGTGGGGAGGGTGTCGCACCCAAGATGACTGTAAAGAGAGTTGAAGATAGTGCTATTCATCTGCAAAAGGTAACTTCCAAAGGGGAGCAACAGTCACCTTCAAGATCTGATGGTTTAGTTAGAGATGGATTGAATCACAAAGAACCGGCGAACCAAATGCTGCATTTTGGCCAAACGGATTCTCAGAGTTTCGCCAATAAGAATCATTCAGCCTCGGCTGGAACAGATCATCAACAAATCAGTCCTCAGATGGCCCCATCGTGGTATAGTCAATATGGGACTTTCAAGAATGGACTGGTGCAACCCGTGAATGATACAGGGAGATTCACCCCCTTGAAGACAGGAGAACAATCTTCTAATGTTGGGAGTTCGGTTGATGGTACACATCCTGTTCAATCGTCAAAGCAGTTTAATGTGCAGCAAAAGTCGGGATCCGCGCCAGGAGCGGAGACTCCCTCATCCGAGTCATTGCCTCATGGTGCTACTGACAAAATTCTCAAGGTTGATAAACCAAAGAAGCGCAAAACCGCCACATCAGAACTTCGGTCTTGGAATAAAGAAGTCATGCAGGGTTCTCAGAGGCTTAAGACTCTCAGGTGTGTAGCTTATCAGCACTAATATTCCGAAACAATATCATATCCATTCCCGTATTAATTTTTGTAAATTCTTCACAGCGAGGCCGAGCTTGATTGGGTTAGAGCGACGAATCGATTTGCTGAAAAAGTGAGTTTCCTCATTTTACATGTTTTCTAGCCTGTCTCTTTGTTCAATGTTGTTGAATACGTTTATGGCTTATGTTCACACAGGTGGAATTTGAGACTTTACTTGAGGATGGCCCACCAATCAGATCAAAGAGAAGGCTTATATATACAACACAACTTATGCAACAACTACTTAGCCCCCCTCCTGCAACGGTGATATCCTCGGTTGCTAGCTCAAATTATGAGTTTGTTGCATATACTACTGCAAGGGCTGCACTAGGAGTTGCATGTAGCTCCACTTCTACCGACAGTTCGCCCACGAACAATTCAACCCCGTAAGGATATTTTCTGTTTATCCATGAAATACTGCGAGTTCGAGGTATTGTATTGACACAAATCTTGCCACTCTTCTTGTGTAGGCTGTCTGAGAGAGCGAAAACTGAAACAATCAGTGACCAGTACATCTGTAAAGCTGCTGAAGATTTCATTAGTAGAACACGGAAACTAGAGACCGACTTTGCAGGGTATAACACCGTAGCTCTCTCTTGTAATTGATTCTAGTTCTAAATGGGAACTCAATTTCATGGCTTGATCTAATGAACATATCTGGTCTTTCTTGCAGACTAGAAAAAGGAACTACAATTGCAGACTTGAGCGTCGAAGTCCAGGATCTAGAGAAGTTTGCAGTGATCAATCGTTTTGCGAAGTTCCACCCAACATCCTCATCTCTGGACCGGACCGTGAGTTCACTTAGGTTAAACCCACAAAGATATGTTACCATAGCTCCAATGCCTCAGAATATTCCTGATAGGGTACAATGTCTATCCCTCTAACTATTGATGAATCCATATATAATTCTGTTTTTGGCCAATCTTCCCCATTCATTGTTTCGTGTATCTCGTGCCCCAAATCTTTCTATTTTTGGGTGGGATATGAGTTTTGGTCAGAATCCTGAGAACAGTGAAGGCCTCTGTTGTCAAGAAGCCGGAGATTTCCTACTAGACATGTAGCATTAATGTATCCATCATCACGAGTATTGTAAGTCAAATTCATCTGTATACTTAGTAAAGAAAAATTGACAAGGTAACACCTCCATTAAACAGAGCGTAGCATATTAATAACTGTCAGTTTTATGTTTTTAACACAAGCTAAGATTCTAAAGATGTCTCTCTCAAATCATTCAGTCACTGAAACTTATCCAGCGCTGTACTAAAGAATTAGCTTTCACACTTTAGAAGGTTACTCTAATTTCTTCCCCGACCATCGCCAATATCTCATGAATCCTGTAACAAATATGCAACATGTACTCATCAGAATACATTCTGTGCCCAATAGTGGTACTCATGAATGTAAATTGGTCAAGTTGTTAATATATATTTACCTATGAGTGTCAATGATTACCTCTGCACTCCAAGTTACCAAGTACATCTGTATAACAATGAAAACTATTCAAATTCCTATAAGATAATGTAAACAGAAGCTAATTCCTGTGTCAAATCAAATTTCACATGCCTGCAAAATTTCCGGGGTTGGATGGTTGGTATGAGATACAGAAGATGTACCGAGATCATCTTCTTTCAGTCTGGGGAGAATTGGCTCAGATGCTTCCATGGAATATAAAGAGCACTTGAAGAGATCATCAAATTCCTCATGGTAAAGCTCATCTGACCAACTGAGTTTGACCGGTTGAGGAATTTCACAGCTTAAAGAGACCAGTTCCACTATGAGTAATCTCTGTTAATAGTGATGTAGATTTTCAGAAACAATCAGAAGCTAAGATATATGCAGAATGAGTAAGGAGGAGAGTAATACCTACCTTTAGCATTACTTCGCGTTTGAACATCTCCACAAGCTCTTCGGCTATCTTCTCTGTGATCATATCAACATTGCAAACTTAAGAAACAACAAACATTAAAGATAATCAAGAAGTATTATTGAACCTTTTGTCTTAGGATCTTACCAAATGCAGAGACATTCCAAAAATTAAACACAGGGACGCCACCGCAATCTCCAGCATCATTTGAATCCTCCATAGAGCCAGAAAACTGTATAAGTGAATCGCTACTAGGCTTCATATAACATCTCAGAGATCTACTTGCATTCACCATCTCAACAACAAGAGCTACCTGCATTTTTTCTACAGATTTGTTTACAGATTCCAAATCACAACAGGCTAAAATATCCCAATTCACAAGATTCTAGGTGATGAGAATAGGATTTTAAGTGCCACACTCACCATTTCCTTGTACGACGACAAAAGCTTGATTCGATAAGAACTCTGAGCATAGAAACAGAGACATTGGTAAGAATGAGAATGAATAGAAGACGAGGGAGACTTGAAAATGCAAATGAATCTTCTCACCTGTTGCTTAAACAGCTTCTTCAAGGCTTTCTTCTTGATATCAAACATGTCACTCAACACACCAAATTCCATCATTGGGATAAACCTATTGCCATGAAAGCACAAAATGGTATGAATCAATCACTCATCATGAATCAAACACCAGTCAAAGCAAAACCAAATTCCTAAACGATTGATTTTGCGCATTCTAAAGCATGAATAGGGAAAGAAAACTGAGTCATATACAAAATAAAAAGCAGTGCTCCACACTTTTGGGACAGATATGAATTGACGAGCGAAATAGCGTGAACTCTTGCGCCAGAACAAGCGGCGATCCATTGTTGCCGACAAGTTGACAGTTTTGACCACTGGTTCCTAAGATTCCGCTGAGCAGCTGGTCTCCATAGCCTCGTCGATGATGATAAACTCGCCGGAGATGGAGATGGAGAAGCCAGCGATCGCGAAGAAGACGCCGGAGATGGAGAAGCAGGAGGAGGAAACTGTGAGATGCTCATCGTAGTCCGAAAAGGGGAAACGAAACGAGCTTTTTGAGCTTAAAAGGCTACTCAGGAATTCTGTAGACGATTAGAACGACTCCAAGCTGCACGACGTTACGATGCCGGAAGTTGAACGGCGTAAAGACGCCGGCGATAGCTTCTTTTCTATTCCCCAACTTAGGGCTTATAAAGAAGAAACGCAAAGGTCTACTACACAATTGTGATTTTCAAAGCTCTTTTTTTTTACCTTCGATTATTTAAAATTAACGCTGGAAAAAATAAAGTTACTATGCTGTTTCTGTTGTTAAATTAGTAATTAAAAAATAAGTTATATACAGTAGATATAGAATCACTACTGAAAGTAGATCAGATTTTACAAACGAAAGTTTAGAAAGAGAGAGAGAGGATGTCTCACAGTCACGGGAATGCTTCGTCGGCGAACGATCCACGGCAACCTTCGGCGGCGAAACCTTACACTCCTCGGCCTGTTGCGCCGGAGGATCTTCCCGTTGACTACTCCGGATTCATCGCCGTTATCCTCGGCGTCTCTGGCGTTATGTTCAGGGTAAATTACATCAAATCTCATCGCTCTCTCTCTCTCTCTCTCTCTCTCTCTCTCTCTCTCTCTCTCTCTCTCTTATGATACTTGCTCGCCAGTAGAATCGTATAAACGCATGCTCCGATTGTTTATGGTTAAGATTTGGTGGAATTAGGTTGTCGGATTTCGCAGGTTAAGTCTGCGATGCATCAGCAGCAACCTGTAGCTCGTTGGTTCAGTTTTTCTGGTTTTTGACATTGGATCTTCCCAAACTTGCTAGTTAATTTTGATTGAATTGATTTAGCTTATTTTCCATATTGGGCAGATTCCAATTCCTCATAGTCTGATATGACTATACAAAACTGTGATTCTATCATATTATAGTCTAGAAATAGATCAGATCTTCTTGAGATTTGAGCTCAAGATGGCCCAAAGAGGTGGTCAATGGATAACAGATCATTTGTTTCGTGGAGTCTAATGGTTGAAAGCGAGAGAGAAAACTGTGGATTATTGTTCCATCGAAGACGCTGACTTATCTTTTTTTGTGTGTCTCAGTACAAGATATGCTCGTGGCTTGCAATCATATTCTGTGCACAGTCTCTGGCCAACATGAGGAACATGGAGAGTGATTTGAAGCAGATCTCCATGGCTATGATGTATGTTCTGATCTCACTTGTCTTTTCATTTACTAAGAGATCCCAAAAAGCATTGAAAAATGAATCAACTATTGCGAATACCACTTTCTCTTGAGCTCCCCGAGTTCGAAGAATCTTTTATCGAGCCATTGAAATTAGATTTGAGTTGATTAGATGATCTGCGTCTTAAGTTTAGCTGGTTGGACGCAAAAGATGATGAAATCCCAGAGATGGTGGTGTCGATTGTTGATGTTGACTCAAATTTTCTTGTATTGAAACAGGTTTGCTATAATGGGATTGGTCACAAACTACTTGGGGCCAAATAGACCCGCGGCAAAGAAATAATCCTGAATTAGTCTGCTTTTTGTTGACATGTTTTTATCAAACCTTGTTTGGTTCTTGTTTCAAGACCTTCAAGTTATAGATATATTATGAAAGAGATTGCGTCATGAGGTTTGAGCTAGTGTTTTATTTTGGTGAAACGTTTGTGTTCGACTCTCCTATCTTTGAGGTGTTTTGAGGGACAACCCTGAGATCATGTTCAGAGATTTTCATTTCAGATGCAAAGAATCTGAATTCTGACTTTTCTTTGTTTGATCTCCATGAGTTTTGTCCCAGCTACGAATCCGAAAGACTGGACTAGGATCATAGTTGATGGATCAGATGTACGATAGAATTGGAGTTTGTTACTACAAATTGATATTCAAGTTATTGCAACATGATTTCATTATTTGACAACTAGCCCACGTTTTGTAATCTGAAATTTTTGGACAGAAGATCTCAAGTATTTAATGATGATATCAGTATCTAAGAATACGTCAGGGTTTTCGAAACCAGGGGACGAAGGAACAGGATCAGTGAGCAAAACTGATGTTCAGGTCCGGGAGTAAGATCCGAGGTTCGGGTCCAAAGCAGATGGCTCGTAGATGGAGGAGAAACTCTCTGTTACAGACAGAAGATTTTAGACGAGAGTTGTTGTAATGTGGGCCAGTGATGACTAACTAGTACTCTACACGACGATACCTTACATCTGCGTTTCAGACATAAATAAGTCGCAATCGTTCATCAATCATTTTTTTAGATTTTCAATTCATAAATCATTAACAGCCTTAAAGAGAGTGGTGGGGTATTTGTACTAAGCAAATTTTCTTTAGTAAAATGTATACAAATAGATTTATCTTACAATATTTGTGATGATGCATACAGTAACGCTACATAATATTTAACAGAAAATCTCTGGCTTTTTTCACAACGGAGGCCTTCACTGTTCTAAGGAGTCCTAGTCCTACCCACCCCGAAGAAAAAATAGAAAGATTTCGGGAAGATTGGCCAAAAACTGAATTCTATATATGGAATCATCAATAGTTAGAGGGAGAGACATTGCACGCTGTCTGGAATATTCCGAGGCATTGGAGCTATGGTAACGTATCTTTGTGAGTTTAACCTAACTGGACTTACGGTCCGGTCCATAGATGAAGATGATGGGTGGAACCTCGCAAAACGATTGATCACTGCAAACTTCTCTAGGTCTTCCACTTCGACTCTCAAGTCTGCAATTGTAGTTCCATTTTCTAGTCTGCAACATGGACCAGAGATGCTCATGAGATCAAAAGCCACTCATTGAAAACTGGAATCAATTACAAGAGAGAGCTGTGGTTTTATACCCTGCAAAGTCAGTCTCTAGTTTCCGTGTTCTACTAATGAAATCTTCAGCAGCTTTACAGATGTACTGGTCACTGATTGTTTCAGTTTTCGCTCTCTCAGACAGCCTACACAAGAAGAGTGGCAAGATTTGTGTCAATACAATACCTCGAACTCGCAGTATTTCATGGATAAACAGAAATATCCTTACGGGGTTGAATTACTGTCGGTAGAAGTGGAGCTACATGCAACTCCTAGTGTACCCCTTGCAGTAGTAAATGCAACAAACTCATAATTTGAACTAGCAACCGAGGATATCACCGTTGCAGGAGGGGGGCTAAGTAGTTGTTGCATAAGTTGTGTTGTATATATAAGCCTTCTCTTTGATCTGATTGGTGGGCCATCCTCAAGTAAAGTCTCAAATTCCACCTGTGTGAACATAAGCCATAAACGTATTCAACAACATTGAACAAAGAGACAGGCTAGAAAACATGTAAAATGAGGAAACTCACTTTTTCAGCAAATCGATTCGTCGCTCTAACCCAATCAAGCTCGGCCTCGCTGTGAAGAATTTACAAAAATTAATACGGGAATGGATATGATATTGTTTCGGAATATTAGTGCTGATAAGCTACACACCTGAGAGTCTTAAGCCTCTGAGAACCCTGCATGACTTCTTTATTCCAAGACCGAAGTTCTGATGTGGCGGTTTTGCGCTTCTTTGGTTTATCAACCTTGAGAATTTTGTCAGTAGCACCATGAGGCAATGACTCGGATGAGGGAGTCTCCGCTCCTGGCGCGGATCCCGACTTTTGCTGCACATTAAACTGCTTTGACGATTGAACAGGATGTGTACCATCAACCGAACTCCCAACATTAGAAGATTGTTCTCCTGTCTTCAAGGGGGTGAATCTCCCTGTATCATTCACGGGTTGCACCAGTCCATTCTTGAAAGTCCCATATTGACTATACCACGATGGGGCCATCTGAGGACTGATTTGTTGATGATCTGTTCCAGCCGAGGCTGAATGATTCTTATTGGCGAAACTCTGAGAATCCGTTTGGCCAAAATGCAGCATTTGGTTCGCCGGTTCTTTGTGATTCAATCCATCTCTAACTAAACCATCAGATCTTGAAGGTGACTGTTGCTCCCCTTTGGAAGTTACCTTTTGCAGATGAATAGCACTATCTTCAACTCTCTTTACAGTCATCTTGGGTGCGACACCCTCCCCACTTCCAGCCATATGTTCATCGTGAGGCGATTTATCTTTTGGAAGGTTGTTTGACGGAAGAGAGCGACCAAAGGTTTGATGATTGCTCTGCGCCATTTTGGAGAATATCGAAGCAGCGTCAGATGTTTGTTTTGCACCAATATCTTTACTCTGTAAACCATGCATATTCACCATGTCCCTCCCACTTAATGACATGTCTCCTCCATTTTGGGAGGATAATTGATGTTTGTTCTCCTGCCTTGAGAAGCTCCCATCTACGTGGTTGGTGGGAAATGGATGCAGCCGTGAAATATCTGTCTGAGGCTTTGATGGCTGGTTCCAAAACCGATGTTGCGGAGCTGAAATACCGGCTCGTGAGTTAGACATCATACCAGCAGAGGAACTCGGCTGAGGAGAGCTAAATGCAACCAGAGGCTGTGAAGCAGACAGCATACGAAATCCTTCAGCTGAATGTCCTTTATCGTTGTGGATTGTTTGATTTAGCAGGGAAGGTGTTTGTGCTGAATGTCCACGTTGATCAAAGTCACTGCCATCGCTTTCCTTCCCTTGTGGCATCAGTTGATTTTGGTGATACGCTTTGGAATAAGGTAAACCAGAGCTAACGTTGCTTTCTCCTGGGATTCCAGGAACTGGTCCTTGATAAGTGGATTGCTGAGGAAAAGATGGATTAGATGCCCATGGAGCAAACCTTGATTGACTTGTTCCACCTTTTTCAGGGGCAGCATGAAGTGCATTCAGTGGCTGCATAGAATTCATTGAAAAGTGCACGTTATCAGGGGAGCGAGCTGGTTGAGATGGAGGTGCCAGCTGTAGACTAAACCCCTGAGAAGCAGATGGCTGACTACGCCGAAACTGACCACCATATTCTGCAGAGGACGTTGCTTCAGGGATCCTAGAAACATTTGTTTCCAACGAGTGCTCTTGCGACTGGTCCACCTTGTGAAGAAGTTCAAGCCTGCACAGGAATTATCCTTTCAGAAATTCAATTGCAAAGCACAAATTGCAAGCAAATAGGGAATACAGATAGTTGATAACCACAGTCAGAAATTTGATAGAGAAGATTGAGTTTAAGGTGACAAAATTAGGCAACTCATTCAGTTTTATGACAAACGATCGATAATTGGTCACACTAGCTAAATAACTTACACAAACATGTTCAAAGAATAAATACCTTGACGAAGCATTTTTCACTTGATTGTCCGCTGAAGTAGATGAACTAGGTGAGTTTTCTGAACCCGTGCCTTTAAAAGCCTCATTTGTGCAATTCAAGTCGTTTTGTGAAACATGTCCCTACGATAAATGAAGCGAAGAGAATGTTCAGAGAGATTAAGATTTCTAAACCGCCAAAAAAAAAAAATTAAATGATGAAAATTTACCTTGTCAATCCGAATGTTCATAGCTGGCTGACCAAGTGACTTTGACTCCCCAAAATGAGAAACTTTTTCTCGACAAGGCTCATCAGTGACATCAATATTACCCATAGGATGATACTGAAATTTGCGAGGTATGGACGGCCTAACACCAACATGACCAGATTGTGTTTCTTTCCCACCAGGCAACATAGACAAATCACGAGCATTTACCATTCGATTTGATCCAGCATTATTACTCGCATATGACTCAAGAATCTGACTGCCGTCCCTAGTATTCAGTTGAGGGATAGCCTTCTCCACGGAGTTATAATTCAAATGATGTTGGATATTTCCCTGGACATCCCTAGAAAGGTTAGAAAGATTTCCTGCACCAGTAATGCCAAATTCATTGCTTCCCCTTTGCATTGGTAGATTTTGGGTGAAATGATTATTCTGTTCCATCAGAGCAGCTGGATTTGGATTAGAAGCAGCCTTCCAGAGACCAAGTCTATCTTCAGTGCCCTCATTCTTCCGAACAGAACTTGAAGAATGAAACATATTTCCACCCATTGACTTATCTGAAACATTATTTCCTCTGTTGCGCATATGTTGAACAGCTGTCTGAATGGAATCAATGTGGACTCCCTCACTTACTGTATTTGAAGCCTTGACACCCGACTCTTGAGCCCTATTACCAATATGAAAACTTGCATGCGGGGCGGTATTGTTGTTAGCCTGTAAAGATTGAGGTTTACTACCCCATTCATGTAAGCCTGCATCACTACTGGATGTTTCTGCTACAGCAGATTGCATAAGAGCACTCCAACTCCCACTTTGCAAAGAAGGGCATGCATCAAAAAGGTCAGAATTACTCGACATCAGATTTCCTGTCAAGCTCATATCCGTGCTGTTTCCAAATGCCTCCCACAAATTGTCATCTGAACCAAACAATATCTTCTCTTCTGTTGGATCCAATGCTGTCGACTTCTGCAATGCAGTGATATTTTCAGGCACTTTCATATATGATTTCTCCTGCACTGAAATGTTCCTCTCGCGTGAATCCTCTGGCTGAAAACTTTCAAAATTCGGCCTATTATTTGAACCTGGAGAAACTGATGTATTGGAGAACAACAGTTTCTCCTGAAATGTGGATCTAGGGAGCATATGACTATCCTGTACATCACCCTGATTCAGAAATGAAGTTGGCTGATTTGTGAGCAGGGGATTCCTGTTTGCAGAACCATGCTGCGAAGCTAACCTGTTCATCTGAACGGAAGAAAATGAATTTTGGGGTGCATTTGCCCCACCAAGAGGCATACCGTACAATGAAGGTTCAAACTGTTGTGCCAACAAGTTGGCCTGCCCATGCTCAGGGGTAATCATGAGCCCAGTGGATGAACCTTGAACAACTGGCGACATGCCGCGATGCATCCAGTTTGTATTTCCTGTCATAAGATCAGGCTGCCAACAATTACTGGAGGCATCCTGAAGAGGGATGCCATTAATCAAAGGATGTGACTGATTATCACTTGAGCGACTTCCATTAACAGCATTCGAATTCAAAGAATTGAGCTGCCTGGCCTCTAGCTGTTGCTTTTGAAGCTGTTGTTGCATTTGATATTCATGCATTTGCTTAACCATAACTTGCTGCTTAAGTAGTTGCATATCATTGAACGTCATCTGCTGCCTTGGAAAAGGCTGGAGCATGCCAGGGAGCTGGCTGTTTAACTGTTGTTGACCACCAAAGAAATCATAATTAACCGGAGACTCTCCTCCCATCTCAAACCTCATAGGACTTTTATGAAGGTCTGCAGTGAATCCTCTCGCTGATAACGTATCTCTACTTGCTTCTGCATCCACTCCCAAAACATTTGCTTCATTCCGCGTTGCCCGGCCATGCATGTAACCATTTGCGGGGTTCTGGTGTTCTTGCAACAGACTTTTCGAATATTCAGGCCTTAGCTGCTGAGTCAAATTCAAACCATGCTGTGAATTTGAAGGTTGCCCTCTCATAGGATCACCTGGAGTAAGCGAGAAAGCTACGTTTAAAAGCTAACAACGAAAGCAACATCCAACATAATAAGCTACAAGTTATGAACAAAAAATCTTAAGGAGACAAAATCCATACCAGGTTGATGTGTACTATAGCTCTTCAGATTGTCAATAAGGGATGGGTCTATCTGCCTCTGGTTTCCAACTAAACCATTACTAAAACTGTTCCAGCTTCCGTCAACAACCTGAGACTGATGCTGGTCTTGGGATAGGCCCTCCTGTCCAAAGAAATTGTGGATCCTCTCTCCAAATTCATTTCCAGGCATAGATTCAGGTCCTATAGATTATTTTTAAATATCGAGACCCCGAAAGGAGACAGAAAAGGAGTTCAAGGTTGTGTCTCCTTTGATCTAAAACAACCGTTGCTCCTGCAAATAGGAAACAAAAGCGCGTCAAATGAAAACCATCGGACAAGATCATCAACCTCTCATTCATTCATATTATAACAAAGCAAATACTGAGACCAGGAACCTGAATCAGCATTGTTTCCTTAAATAAAAAACCGTACACAGACGTCTAAGGACCACATAGCAAAGGCCTAAGCTCCAATCAACTTTTGACACTATGACACATTCAATGTGCTCCTAATTCAGTAAACATGAGAGCTCAATTGCAGTAATTGCCATTCAAGATCTTCATAAAAGAAAACCAGCTGAAGTCGCATTTCACCGCTATAAACCCTTTTAAGTTAGCTCAAAACCCAGCTACTTTCTATGAAATCTGGCGAATCCACTCGAGATCGAAACTGCCGGCAACACAATTTCACACCAAATCGAAGCTCTGGTTATAACATGAACATTACCATAACCTGGAATTCAACCTCAAACTACAGCCTCCCAGACTTTAATCCTCAAGAATTGGGGTATATAGAGCATCTTCCTTTAAGGACATACTAGACAAAATTAGGGTTTCCACAGCGAGAAGGAGAGATGTATACTTACACTTCTGCCGCGCCTACGACGAATGGAAGCCTTGAAAAAAGCTTTCTTCTCCGACCGCAATTTCTAAGAATACGTTTGGGTTTTCGAATCCGAGAATTAACGAAACCAGAGAGAGAGAGAGAGATAAGTGATCGAAAGCAGTACGAAATTTTTCAACGGCGGACGCAGGAGCAAATCCGAGGCTCGGGTCCGGGAGCAAAAATGTGAGGCTCGGGTCCAAAGCAGATGGCTCCCTAGATCAAAACTCTCTCCCGCAGGAAGAAGGTTACGCTCCTTGTGTGGGCCCACATAAACATTAAAACGACACCGTGTTATATGATTTGCAATAAACAGCCACTTTTGAATAGTTAATGAACTAACATGTCTTTCTCGGGACACTAATAAACCGAACATAATTGTGTTTGGAAAAACCGTAGAGTCCATTCTAATCCTATGTAATTACTCCCATCAATTTTTTTTATAATAAAAAACTGTCCTTAATTGCGTGCGTTTAAAGTCCCTTTTTCCCTGCCACGTCACACGTATAATTTAAATTTGCATGCTCCTTGCTTTTTCAGACCAATATGCATGCATCTTCTTAGTTACGTGTTCTCTCGCTTCTACATTCAGAGACTCTCTCTGTATGCTAATGAAACCAAATTCAAGAGAATCTTATCAAATGATCACTTCAGATGATTGATCGAATAGATATATGCATAAAACATTATCTGGACTAGCCAAAAGAGTTTTCGGCGAGACTCAATGTCAATGCATGATCGACCAAACCCCGTTTCTATCTCCAGACTCTAAATTTCGTGTGTTACAAGTTACCACGTCTAAAGCTATATACAGAAAACTTGGAAAAAAATTCCTGTTTCACCATTCCAAGTATTGATGGAATTAGTGACTAAAACAAAAACAAAAAAAGTATTGATGAGTCATGAAACACAAAAATACATCTAACAATCCAAACCGAACGAAACTTAAATTTTCAAACTGAGAAGGACCCAAAATTAAAGCTATTTCCATGAAACAACCTAATATCCGAAAAATCCAATCAAAATTAAACCGAAGAAAACAAAAAACTGAACTGCCCATGCATACGGACCCCATATAACTTGTTTTCTCGGTCTTGTCTTTGTTCCACCTCTTTCCGCACGCATATAAATGATCCTTGTTTACAGAAATTTTATTTATTATATATAGTATATAAGTACGTAGTACATCATATCCTTTCATAAGAGCTTGTCCTCACTAGAAAAGTAATGTAGTAGTGTCATTATCATTCGTCATCCACCCCTATCTTAGTACTCAAGATTCAGATTCACTGTGCGAGGCTCCTTCTTACACGAAGCAGCATCTTTCGTAAATACTATTCTCTTGTTTAACTGAATATAAAAATGCATATTTATTGTTTTTTGTGGGTGGGCTCGACAACTTCTTTTTTATTCTGCTCCTCTTTTTCGTTTAAAAATAAATATAAAATCAGTTCTTTATGAAATTCAAATGCGGTCTATGATCCATAAACGTGGCCTTGGCATTTACCCGAATCCCATCCGTCTCCATCATTTGCCTTTCGATCGTATATGGAAGTTGGAACGACGTCGACGCCAATTCTGCGGTAATCGTAATAGTATTAAAATTGTGGAGCCAACGGAAACACAATGCATTTTTGCATTTCCATGCACACCTTTGTTTAATTTTCTAAAGAGAAATTAGTATATATATAATTTGTATTGATCTAATTTTTTTAAATCCAGTTCGACTTTGAAGGAATTTAAGTTCGACTTGTATATAATTCTTGTCAAGACCTCGATCCCGCATCCAGTAATAAAATAATAATGATTGCAAAGGACAACACTAATAAAGAAAATGCTATAACGAGAAAGAATTCTGAAAGACGTACTAACGAAAATTGTGTCCTAGTGACCATAACAGGAGTATCATCCAACACTATGAACCACATATCTTACCTACCCTTCACGAGTACTCTCCAGCTACCACGATTAACGATAAATATATGGTCCAGAGAATTTCCGAATGATCCGCTAATATTCGAATAACTGAAATTATCAAGCAGTGAGTTTAATTTTTTGTAACCGTATATCTTTTTAGCCTTTTAAAATGATAAACTCATTTATGAATTAATTGAATATATATTACGTTTAACCCATCCATTCATATTGTCACATATTTTTGAATTTTGTTAACTTCCTTTTTATTTCTTTTCGTATTTTCTCAAAATCATATGTAGTCATTATATATACACACAAAAAAAAGAGATAGATATTGACTAAAAGGTAGTGAAAAATTACAAATCTATAGACATTACACCATAAAAACCATTTTTCAATAGACAAATATATGGTTTTACTATGTGTTGCGGGAATCAACGGAATCAACTTGATGTTAGTATTTACAAATAGACGATAAATCTTCTAAAATTAATTATAAACACGTGAAAGCTTAAAGACATTGTGTAATATCTTCTGATAATTTTTAATGTTCAAGACAGTATTTTGATTATGAAGCTTGGTCGAAACCAAAAACAAAAATCAAAAGACAAGAAGAATTGAAGAAGTGAAGAACACAACGTTTCGTTTTAAACCATACAAAAAAGTGGTTCACGATGTGATCTTAAATGTATATCTCTTTAATAATCACTTTTCCGTTGAAAAGGAGAGGAAAAAATCACTGTAGACTTAGTTTTTGGAAAGTATTTCTCATCCCCTTTTCGCAAGGGGATTGTGTTTTTTTTTATCGAAAATACATGGTCCATGGTTAAATGGGTCAAGAGTATAATTTAGTACTATAATTTTATAATCAAAATGTTCTAAGTTCTATCTTATATTTATATAAAAATAGAAGAAGATGTTCTAACTTATATCATATTAATTAGTGGCTTTACTTAACCAAAAGATTGTTACTTATATTTTTCAACCTACGTTCTACTAACGACTAAGTATTCAGTAAGATATATAGCTACCTTTCATAGTATTAATCAAATCTTACGAACCAGAAAGCTCACCTACCATTCGACTCTCTTTCGCTTCCAACTTATTCTACATAAGATAAGATTTTCTCATCTACATATTCGTATGTTTGACGTCGTGGTGGGATCCATGATTTATCCACTTTAACAATAGAAAACAAAAACCTAATCAGAGAAATATAAGCTCTTATGTTTTAAAAGGAAAAAAGCAATGGAAATTGAAGCTTTTTAACCAACAAAAAAACCAGAGAAATATACATTATTATAATTTTATATATTCTGTCAAGACGATAATTATCAATGTATATGTGTACTAATAATGTTATTACTCGATTACACCCGTAGTTAATAAGCCACTTAAAATTAACTATTTACAAAAAAAAAAAATCTTTTGGTGACTTTGATTTGATGGTGTGAAAATCTACATCTCATTCTTCAGTATTCAGATGATTATAACAAAATGTTTTTTTTCTAAACTTGCATTTCCGATAATCTAATACTAAAAAATGTATCGGCAGAAAGAATACTAGCTTGAAAAACCTTTTTATAAAAAAGAAAAGTAAATATACTAGCTAATGGTGCCCAACAGGAGATCGAAGTGGTGATGTTTAATTAGTTAAAGGTAAAAGAAAACCTATTTCTAACTTTTGATGAAACAATAAAAACAAAAAAATCTTTCTAACCTAACCGAGACATGCATAGATAGATTATTGGATTTCGCAAAAAAAAAAAAATCACCCTTTATTTATAGCTTATGTTTGTTATTCCTCATTTCTCACTTACCATTCAAACCCAACACTATGGCCACTCTCTTACTCACAATCCTCCTCCCCACTTTCCTCTTCCTCCTCGTCCTCCTCCTTTCTCTCCGCCGCAACCACAACCGCAGTAGCCGTCTCCCACCAGGCCCAAAACCATGGCCCATCCTCGGAAACCTCCCTCACATGGGTCCTAAACCCCATCGAACCCTAGCCGCCATGGTAACCACCTACGGTCCAATCCTCCACCTCCGATTAGGGTTCTCCAACGTCGTGGTTGCTGCGTCTAAATCCGTGGCCGAACAGTTCTTCAAAATCCATGATGCCAATTTCGCTAGCCGACCACCAAATTCAGGAGCCAAACACATGGCATATAACTATCAAGATCTTGTCTTTGCGCCTTACGGACAACGATGGAGAATGTTGAGGAAGATTAGTTCTGTTCATTTATTTTCAGCTAAAGCTCTTGAAGATTACAAGCATGTTCGGCAGGTAACAGTATTAGTTATAAACGTTATTCTCATTTCCTAACGCTATAACTCACCTATATATAGAGATAGTCATGCCGTTAATTTTTATATTTATGATTAGTTTATTTTATATCATTATTTAACTGTGGTACGAACTCTAGAATTTAATAAAATAAATTTAGAGAAGTACGTATAGAGATTTTTAATGGTGGAGTGGCGTTTTTTTGTTTAGTATTATGTTTTCAGTGTTGATAAAATAACCAAAAAATAATAATGTTAGTAATCGTTAAAACACAAAACAAATTTTGTTGATAAAACGAGATTTATGACTTTTTATCAACAGATTTTGTTTTGAAAAACGAGAACTAGAACATAATACTATAACAAGTTCCAATCCTGTAGAACTAGTCACCAAGTCATAAAACTGGAACTTTTTTATCAAAAAATATTGTTTCGTTTTTCACGATTTGCAACCTTTTTCGTTATTTTAACAATATTGGAAACATTGCAACCTATAAACCCCAATTTAAACGAGTAAAACAAAAAAAAAATACTAAAGTAGGCCTAAGTGCAACTGTGCAATACTGTCGTTGCCATAGACGTACAGTACGATGTATCCTTGATAATACCATGGAAAAATGGAAAGTTCATCAGAAACCCAAGGACAAAATACTTCAATATGTATGGACCACATTTTTCCTTAAATAAGATGTATCAACGAGTCACCACGAGACACGAGTGATTCACTTTCAGTAGTATAAGATTGTTTTTGCATTTTCGTTTAAAAAAATGTAGATGAACATACAAGATGATCCTGACAATTTATTTATAGGTAGATTACTTTTCATTGATGGAACAATTGAATATACAAAAATGTAAACTAGACTTCAGAATTTTAAGTTTAGGGGTTAAAGTAACTTAACTAGGGTCTAAAGTGTATATAGGCTTTATATTTGAGCTTAGGATTTAGATATTGGTTAATTAGTGGATTTTAATCGATTTAAATTTAGAAGCAAGATTATTTGTTATTAAGTTATTACTTTTTAAAATCATAGTTAAAGTCATGTGTTAGGGGTTTAATAAATTCTAAATATTAGTTGAAATTTAATGTTATTAATTTTTATAAGAAATCGATTTTACATTCGATTTTAGTTTTTAACATCTTTGTAAGTGCTTTTGAGTTACTAAAGCAACTTTCTTATTTAAAAACAGGCTTATTGAATTTTTTTTAAAAATTACGTTTTGAAAGCATTTGAGTAATTGTAAATCTTAAGTAAATTTATAAATCAATTATAACCCTAACTAAAATTTATTAATCAACTAAACTTCATACACCAATAATCCTACTTAGAGTTTTATAAGGTTTTTGCTGTTAATCAAACATCAAGATTTAAAAATGAGTAAAATAAATTCCAAAATCAACTAATATACCCAAAATTTTCCATTTATAGTTTAAGTAGAGCAAAATTGAATTTTACAGGAAGAGGTAGGAACGCTCACGCGCGAGCTAGTGGATGCAGGCACGAAACCCGTAAACTTAGGCCAGTTGGTGAACATGTGTGTGGTCAACGCGCTTGGAAGAGAGATGATCGGACGGCGTCTGTTCGGCGCCGGAGCTGATCACAAAGCGGAGGAGTTTCGATCGATGGTGACGGAAATGATGGCTCTCGCCGGAGTATTCAACCTCGGAGATTTCGTGCCGGCTCTGGATTGGTTAGATTTACAAGGCGTTGCTGGTAAAATGAAACGGCTACACAAAAGATTCGACACTTTTCTATCGTCGATTTTGAAGGAGCACGAGATGATGCACGGTCAAGATCAAAAGCATAAAGATATGCTCAGCACTTTAATCTCGCTCAAGGGAACTGATTTTGACGGTGACGGCGGAAGCCTAACGGATACTGAGATCAAAGCCTTGCTCTTGGTTCGTATAACGATCAATTAATTGTAGTATTAATTTCATACTTTATGAAAAGTTATTGATTCCTTCTTAAATACAGAACATGTTTACGGCTGGAACTGACACGTCAGCAAGTACGGTGGACTGGGCCATAGCTGAACTGATACGACACCCGGATGCAATGACCAGAGCCCAAGAAGAACTTGATTCAGTTGTAGGCCGCGATAGGCCCATTAACGAGTCAGACCTTTCTCGGCTTCCTTATCTTCAGGTATACCCTTAACCGGGAATTAGGAATTGTCTTGGTTAACGAGCTCTATTGTTAATCCGGTTTAAACGGTTTTGTTTTAAAAACAGGCGGTTATCAAAGAGAATTTCAGGCTTCATCCGCCGACACCACTCTCGTTACCACACATCGCATCAGAGAGCTGTGAGATCAACGGCTACCATATCCCGAAAGGATCGACTCTTTTAACAAACATATGGGCCATAGCCCGTGACCCGGAACAATGGTCCGACCCGTTATCGTTTCGACCCGAGAGATTTTTACAGGGTGGAGAAAAATCCGGCGTCGATGTGAAAGGAAGCGATTTCGAGCTTATACCGTTCGGAGCCGGGAGGAGAATCTGCGCTGGGCTCAGTTTAGGGCTACGGATGATTCAGTTACTGACGGCGACGCTGGTTCACGGATTTGATTGGGAATTGGCCGGAGGAATTCCGCCGGAGAAGCTGAATATGGAGGAGACTTATGGGATTACTCTGCAAAGAGCAGTTCCTTTGGTGGTGCATCCTAAGCCAAGGTTGGCTCCCAGTGTTTACGAACTCGGGTCGCGCTAAACCTAAGTTTGCTTGCCAGCAAAGGTAGGTCTTGCACGGAGGTTAAAAAGCTTGTTTCTGGAATTTCCTCAAATAAAGTTTAAAATAGCGTAATGTGGTCCGGAGTATAAGGCTATGTTATCTGCGTCGTCGATCCGATGCCGAGGAAGAAGACGATGGCTCTCGAAAGCAAACCTGATCCGCGGACCCGACCCGTTTTATACGACTAAGATTTTCATTCATAATAGTATATGATAATTTTAAATTTTAAATTTTTATCGTGTAATTTTTACAGTACTGAATTTTGTATTAAAGCATCTTCCTTACTGTACCAGATGCATTTACAACTCTAGATTTTTTTCTGCCAGCAAAATCAGATTTTTCCATCTTTTTTATATATATTAAAGTGGAACACCACTACAACCTGCAATTCTGCAACACATGTTACATTACACATTCATTTGGCGTTTTCCAATAAGTTATAAACAGTGAATGTTTGTAGACAATAGACAATTATAAACAGTAAATCATGTTTCCCCTCTGTTTTCAAAAGTGAAAAAGTTTCTAAATATGTATATGTATTATACTTTAATAACTCGTCGGACCATACTATTCCCACCTTCTAATTAACCTTGTATACACTGGTTTACCAACACCATGTCTCTTCCTTGTTCAAAAAAACTCCATGTCTCTTTAATTACTTTTTTTCTTCTTCTCGAAATTTGTTGATAATAGAAACTAGTCGAAGTTTCTCTTTAATTCTGTTTTCATTTAATATAAGCGTCGTTGTTATAATTTCAAATTTCAAAAAGGTACTTACAAGTTCACACGGAGAGCTACAATAATGGAAAAGCTGACTCAAGAAGGGCTAGAAAAGAAACAAGAGTCACGGAACAAGTAGTCACTTTCAATCTCAGTATACAGTACACTAGTGTCTGCTTGCATCTCTCTCTCTCTCTCTCTCTCTCTCTTGGTCTAAAAATATCAGAAGAGAAAATCTCTCTATCTATTTATCTCTCTTTCCCTTTCTCTTTCAACAAGACAATAGTGACGACATTTGTGTTTCCATGGCTGTTCTGGTTCTCTATCTCCTCGGTTTCCTCATGGCTGGCCACTGTAGTAAGAAACTCTCGCTCTTCACTACATTACTTATCTCTCTCTTTTTTTTAAATGTGTCTATTGATGGGAACTAAATTTCAATAAAATTCTTTCGGCTCTTAGCTAGTTATCACTACATCTCTTAAGTTCACGACCCTCAAAAAGAAGGTTTCCTCAAATCTTCTTGGCTTCACACTTACAATTTGTTTCATTTGGTAGGCGCGACGTGGTGTGTGTGCAAAACAGGACTGAGTGACTCAGTGCTACAAAAGACATTAGACTATGCTTGCGGGAATGGAGCTGACTGTAACCCAACTCACCCAAAAGGGTCTTGCTTCAACCCCGACAATGTTAGGGCTCATTGTAACTATGCTGTCAATAGCTTCTATCAAAAGAAAGGTCAAGCTTCTGAATCTTGTAATTTCACTGGAACTGCCACTCCTACCACAACTGATCCCAGTAAGTTTCCCTCAGAAATCTGATGCTTTTACTGTGATTGTTTACAACTCTAAATAGTTTTTGGAGTCACAGAAAGTCCACCGTCATTTTGGTTACTTAAAATGATTTGGTATTAGAGATTAGTGAATATTAAAGTTTAAAGTAACAATTTGGTTTTAGTAATGTATGAGGAGGATCTGATTTGGTTACAGTACACTAAATGTTTTTTTTTTTGTGTGTGTGCTTTTTTGCTTTGATGGGTGAACATTTTGTCACAGGCTACTCAGGATGTGCATTCCCTTCTAGTGCTAGGTATGGTTCTTTGCTTTCTTTCTACATATTTATTACCTTACTGGCTTTATCTTGAAATTGAAGGAGAGCCAAACAAAAGATATCTCCTTTATTTAGTACTAAAAATTAATTTATAATTTCTATTTGTGGGAAAAGGTAAAAAAAGTAAACAAAAAGCTTGATCTAGGCCAAATGTGAACAATTTTTATTATGTTGCTTTAATATGTTCGACTCACTTTAAAGACTCTGCCTTTTTACTTAACGCATTGCTTAAAATACTGTGGTAGTCAACGTTGTGAGTTCATTTGAAAATAATTATAATAATAATAATGCATATGAAATGTGAATGCAAACTCTAACAATGGAGGCTTAACATTGAATGATTTTGGATGAACAGTGGCTCTGGAGGAAGCAGCAGCACCGTGACGCCAGGCAAAAGCAGTCCAAAAGGAAGTAACACCATCACCACATTCCCCGGCGGAAACAGTCCATACACCGGCACACCAACCACCGGTTTATTAGGAGGCAATGTCACTGATGCTACCGGAACCGGGTTTAACCCGGATTACTCAACCGAAAGCAGCGGTGTCACGCTCCGTAACTCCAAGACCTTATTCCTCTGCTTGTCTTTTGTCTTGATGATGATGCTCTGAAGATCATGAATGTCTTTCTCTAGTTTACTGTTTTAAATTCAAAACAATATGTTATGTCAGTTTCTACTAGTTCATTTCGGATTTCGGTTCATGCTTTTTTATTTTTATTTTTTTATTTAGGAGAACAATTAACAATGTAAAACCGAATCGGTTTGATACGAATTCGATTTCGGTTCGTTATCTTTGATCTTAAGCATCAGATTAGATTTTAGCAGTGAAACTTAAATTTTATTAGATTTGAATCGGTCTGAGCAATGAAAAAACCCATTAATAGATCAGATTAAGATTTACTATGATCGATTATTTTGTTGGTAAAGTTGAACAATTTAATATAAAGTATCTCGGTTTAGTTCGATTCAGTCTGGTTTATTTCGGTTTGTGAAGTTGTTTGGGGAACATAAGCCTCTAGTTCGGTTAGAGTGTCCCCTCGGTAATTGAAAATATATATTTTGGTTATATCTGAGTTGGACTTGTGAAGAAAACTGCTTCAAGAAGACGATCTCCTTCTTCTCTCGTTTTCCGCTTTTTTAAAAATCTAAATTTTATTTTGCGTACTCATCGACGCCATTTGAAGATCCTTTTTGCAAAGAATCGATGAAGAACAGAGACAATAATCCTTCAGTAAGATCATCGCTTCTTTCGATTCAAATTCCAAGATTCGAGAACAGGGATAAAAGTCCTGCGGTAAAAGGGAATTTAAAGAAGAAAACCCCAAGAAATTATCATTGGGTCTTCTTTTAAATGATTTCTCTTCAGGAATCCATTAATTAGCATTTGGAACTGTTCTATTGTTTAATCAAAAGATCTCCGCCTAGAAGAATCTTGAACTGTTTTATTGTTTTAGTAAAGAAATTCTGAGAACCAGAATCATATATTGATTGGCTTGAATATTCCGAGATTCTAAGGTTTCTGCTGGTTAGATAATTCTTGATCATCATGTGTTTGTTATTGGTCATGACTTTAATCCAAGTTTTCTATTGGTTTGTGATCTGCTGATTTTATTCAAATCTGTTATATATATAGGAGCCTTGTCACATATGTGGGGATATCGGCGTTGGGAATTCTATTATGACTTGTTACAACTGCAGAGAAGTCAGAGAGCATATGTAAGATCATTACCACTTCTTGGTAAACTTTTTTTATATTTTATATAGCATATATATGATTCTGATTCTTTTTCGATGAATCTTTCGCTTCCGTATATTCAGTTATTGCGCAAAGATCCGTTTACGATCTTTACCGGACATGTGGCTATGTCAAGCGTGCAGATCCTCAACTCGTGTCTTACATATTTCGAACAAGAAGAAGGCTTTATCAACCGATTATATGTTATCCAGTAGTGATGATCCAAGCAAGAAACACAAACCGCCATTTCTCGCTTTTCCTTCTCCAAAGAGAAAACGCCGGACGCCTCGGTTTGGTAAAAAGCAAAACACAATATATATTATTTGGTTCAGTCTCTGACAAAATTTGAGACTATGATCTTGTTCTTGTGTTTCGTATTGTGTGATTTCTTTGAATTTTTATTTTATTTTCTTGTAGAGGTTACTGAAGAGACTAACAGTCGTCAAGGATCTCAAAGCTCGTATCCTTGTGTATTTCGTCAGATTAATTGAGACACTGTTAACTTCACCTGAGCTTATTTGCTTAAGTAATTAGGGCTCGTAGAGTTTTACTCTCCTTGGGGTTCAAGTTACTTAATTACTGGCTATGTAACGTTGGTTTCATGTCATGTGACGTCCTGTGGTCGCCATTCTATCTTGGTCACTCTGCCTCCTGCTTGAAACTCACTTTTTGTGCTTGTTTTAAAATTTTATTTTCATCATATTTCATGATTAAAGTTTGTATTTTCTAAACTAAAAAAAATGTTGGTTCAAATTTTATTTTGAGAGCTCTAGTGATAACTGTAGAACCTGTTCATTTGCTCTCGAGTGCTGCTTTAAAAATGATAATCAAAATGGTGATTTTATTTATCACGAATTTAAATTATAGCTAAAAAGTTACCCGCGCAATTGTTATTTTAATAATTTTAATCAATTTTCAAAATTTTAATCAACTTTCAAAATTTAAAAATTACCTGCGCAATTGTTTACATTTAACTATATAAACAAAATAAAACAAATTATATTTTAATTTCATTTTTTTTTCTTTTTACCTTTTTAAAAATTAAATAAAATATATTATCATTCACTAATTATAAATATTCTATAGTTGCTAAAAATTTAGTTGGCAGTTGAATTTGTAGTGATAATTATTTTTTTATTAAAAATGGATAACTAATTTCTTATTTATATTGAAAATTTTCATATTTAAGAGCTTAATTATATCTTCCATATTTTTCTATAAGTAACATTTGAGTAAATTTGGTGACAGTTTAGCCTTCTGTTTTTGGTAAGCAAAATTTTAATGCATTTATAACAAATGATTTAATAAAATGTCTAAAATGGTTTAATGTTGTAAAATTAGTTACTTCGTTGGTTATTTGGTGTCCAATGATACAGCTCCAAGAAGAAAACAAGGACCACGTTTTGTTTGGCTTTGGATATGCATAAAATCGGACAGCAATTAAGCGACGAAGTTCCTAAGAGAAGTATACTCAATTTTTATGGTCGAATATGTATTATTATCCTTTATTTAATAACCGGCAATTGTACCCTTGGCAGCTCCTAAGGCTTCTTCACTGACTTGCCGGCCTATCGCCGAAGAAGATTACTTCCTTCCTTTAATCCTCCAGACTTTCCATTGCTGTATTCTCAAAGCTCCAATATTTCTTCTTCTTTTCTTGCTTCCAGTTTCTTTGATCACTCCCCATCACTTTGTCTCTGATGGAAAGTCGAAGCCTTTTCTGGGTTTCTCCGATGGGTATTGCTCACTACTTGGATTTTCCGCATGGAGTGGTAAATTAGGGTTTTTGGCCATCGCCCTCAAACGGTTTGCAGCAGTCTCGGTTCTATGAGTTTGGGAATACAACATCGCTCTTGAATTGGATTCTAGCCTCGATTAATTTTGGGATTCTTCTGTGATATTATAGCTTCGTTCTTCTGGTTGGTGCTGAAAAATTGAAAGCCTGAGTCTTTGATTCTAAAGCTTGGAGTGAGATTGGGAAATGTTTTCGGGGAGGTCTACAATGTTTGAGGAGTTGGAGCGCTCTCTTGATTGTTGAGGACAAAGAGAGAAGAAATGGATCTATGGATAATCGCAGCTACTGCTGCTACAGGATATATAGCCAAGCATCTGCAAAATGTATCAAAAGGTAAAGGAAACTTCCCCGAGTTTTCTTCTGAAGATTTGATTTTGACTAATGTGAAGCCAGAATCTCCGAGATGTTTGGTTAGCGGAATGGTACCAAATGAAGAAAACTTTGAGGATTGCCTAAATGGGGGAAATCTAGATGTATTCGAATGTGGCAATGTATACGGAGTGGAAGTAGCTTCGGGTAATGAGGAGATTCGTTCAGATTCTTTTGGGAACAGAGCGTTTCTTAGGCGAAATCAGCGGTACAAGAGTCTTATCAAGCCTTTTTCTATGGAGAAGAGCGTAGTGTCTCGATTACATAGAGAGCAAATGTCCATGGAGGAACATATGCGTAGCCCTTATCCATCGCCGTGCGGTTCAGTTTCGAGGCCCTTGGTTGTTACTGATGGTACAGAAGTAATTAGCAGGAACTCTGGAGACTGTATTAGCCAGCGAGTCCCGAATTTCGGAATTCCTCAGCTAAGGAAGTTGGAATCTTCGGGTCTTTATGCTAAGAGGAGAGATGGTAATGCGAGTAGGAGATCTGATAATGGGATTGGTAAACTTCTTACTATCTTTGTAAATGTGTAAGATTTGTTTATATGTTAATAAAGGAGAAGACTTTACATTCTGTTTTTCTTTTTTCCGGATCAGATGATGCAGCGTTACTGTTATGCTTTGGAATTTCGATTGGGATAATGTCATCATTTCTACTAGCAAACCAAACCGAAGTTAACAAGGTCAAACCTGAGTTAAAGCAGACTGAGGATTTAGAAGATGAGCTCAAGGCGAAAGATTCGTTGACAGTGAAAGATGACTTCCACAATTGTGGAAAACAGTGTGATGAAAAGACGTTAGAGAATTCAGAATCTATAAGTAAAATTGAAGCAGAGCTTGAAGCTGAACTTGAAAGGCTGGAGATCAACATGAACTCCTCCAACATTGAGACAAGACTCTCAGATGACTTTGAGGTGAGCTTTATACTTTTACTTATGTTTTTTGTGCTTTGCTTTAAACTCATCATCGTCTCATTTTTGTCGATCATGTCTGTTCATTTTGGAAGTTATCCCGCTGCATTAAAGTTCCTTGTTTATCCATAAATGACAAATAGAGCGAAACAGATATTTGACGGTATGAATTGCCATTGGTTTATAGAACTTAAGTTGGTTAATTGTTTCTTGATTCTGCAGCTGGAGTCGGGTTTTGAGGTAGAATTTGCGCAGGGAGAGCTGAGAGATGATCTGGTTGAAAGGCGGTGTTTTGATGAAACCGAGTCCAACCAGGAACCGAGTGGAAACGCCACTCCTGAATCAGGAAACTATACAGTCTCACCTCGTGAGTTAAGCTTGCGTCTGCACGGAGTTATCAACTCGCGTTATGAGAAACGGATAAAAGAACTCGAGATCGCCTTACAAGAGAGCCAGAGGAAAGTGGAGCAGCTAGTCATGGAATCAGAGGAAAACAAGAAGCCATTGTCAAGGATTTGGGAAACCCATCAAGTGATGAAACACAAGAGAGACTCAAATCTTCCAGTTTCTGTATCGCATGTAGAGCAGAAGCATAATCCTGCAGAGAACCAACCTCTGGTTATGAATTTAGCAGGGCCAGCGCTTGATGCGTTCAACGAGTCTTACGAGGAACTGATGGATATAAACGATTATTCTGAAGAAGACGATTTACCATATGAGATGCAGGAGAATGAGCGGCAAGAAAAATTGTCTTTGACGAGCAAAAGCTCACCTTGGAGCCATAAAGATTACATAAAGGATTCCTCAAGAACTTCAGAGGATGTGAGTTTCTTCAGTCTGCAAGAGCTACTTGGTCTGAGCGACGAAGAAGAAGAAGAAGAAGAAGAAGAAGAAGAAGAGATTGAGAGTGAGATGGAGATGCAACTGATAAAGCAGATTGTTGAGAAAACGAAACAAGGGTCTTCTGCTGTGTTTAATGCCCAGAAGATGCTATTTCTCATGGAAGAAATAGAACAGAACCCATAAAATGCTCAAATTCTCATTTGTTTCTGGTGAAATTATTGTAGGCGTCTCCAGTTAGTGTGTGTAGATGTGTAAAGATTTGGTGAAACTTGTCTTGTCAGATCCAAACAAACTGAAAATATGTTTTGTCAAACTCCATGTTTATGCGAGTAACGGTGTAAAAGATGGAAAATGAAATCTGGCCAATTAAGGCTATTAAGCTATAAACTGAAACCTTCTAGCTGAGTGAGTAGGTTGGCTAATTAAGGCTATTAAGGCTATTAAGCTATAAACTGAAACATTCTAGCTGAGTGAGAAGGTTCAAAAGAGGGCGCCAAACACAAAATTAAGAAGCGAGACAAGAAGAAGCGGTGAAGTTTTGGAAACAGAGGTAAGGAAAATCGGCGGGAATAATTAACCAAAAATCTAATAGCTCCCGCGCAAATCTTCCCGTTTACAAAACCATTTCGCTTCCCTGATTATTCCTGTATCCTTCTCACACAGATTTGGATTTTGTTTTCCGAGAGAAATATAGATAGGGATTAGGGAGAGATGGAGAACTCAGTGACCCAAGATGGTATCGCCACAGTATTATCATATCAACCCCTTGATTCGTCCTCTGTTCGACCTGAGATCGTCGTTCAAGTCGTGGATCTTAAACCTGTTGGAAATCGATATACGTAAGTTTCTTACTTTTTTTCACTTCCACACAATGATTATTGTTCTTTCAATTCATCACCCGAGTTTGAGATCGATTTGCTGATTTTTCCCTTTTCTCTCTCTAGATTGTGTTTCCTTGATATATTTGGTAGTTCAAGAGCTGCGCTTTAACTTGAGAATTTTATTTTTGTGTGAATCGATCTAGGTTCTATTGATATGTTCAGAATTCGAGTTCCGTAATTCTGGTTATAGATTAGGGTTCCTCGCGATTGATTCCCTGTTTGAGATCTGGGTTTTGTTAGCGTCTAGCCAATTCTCAGTTTTCTTTAGATTTGAACATAATACTGGGTTTTGCTCAGGGCTGTGTGATTTTCGTTAATCGAGTTTATTGGTTCGATTTTGTTGCTCAGGTTTAATGCTAATGACGGAAAGATGAAGATTAAAGCAATGTTACCGGCGACTTTGACATCTGTTATCACCTCTGGGAAAATCCAGAATCTGGGTCTGATTCGCCTCCTTGATTATACCGCCAACGATATTCCAGGCAAATCAGAAGAAAAGTAATTATCTCTTCTGCTTCTTTGATGATCAAAGAAAACAATGAGTTGGTCAATGAATTCAACAAAACTAATCTTTTGTCTCTTTCCTTTTAGATACTTGATTGTAACGAAATGCGAGGCTGTTGCTCCTGCACTTGACTCAGTGATCAAGGCGGAGATTAAAGCTTCCAATGGCATTATGCTCAAGTCGAAGCAGGACTTTGTTGCCAAATCAGCTTCACAGATAATCAATGAGCAGAGGGGAAAGTAAGCAAATCTAACTTACACTTCTTCGATTCATATTATTTGTCAAGTTGTTATGAATGTTGCCTAAACAACCTCTGTGGGTTTTTCTAGTGCTGCACCAGCTGCAAGAATGGCTATGACCAGGAGGGTTCATCCGCTTGTTTCCTTAAACCCCTACCAAGGAAGTTGGACCATCAAAGTCCGTGTGACGAACAAAGGAGTCATGAGAACTTACAAAAACGCTAGAGGAGAAGGATGCGTCTTTAATGTAGAACTAACTGATGAGGAAGTAGGCCTGCGACTTTGACGAATTCTCTAACTCTGATAAATTGTCTTAAGACTTTATGTGGTGATTGATTTTCTTTATTGTTGGATTTTCAGGGAACACAGATTCAGGCAACGATGTTTAACTCAGCTGCGAAGAAGTTTTATGACACATTCCAGATGGGAAAGGTGTATTATATATCGAGGGGATCACTTAAGCTTGCTAATAAGCAGTTCAAGACGGTTCAGAACGATTATGAGATGACTCTGAATGATAATTCAGAGGTTGAAGAAGCGAGGAACGAAGAAGCGTTTGTCCCTGAAACAAAATTCAACTTTGTACCCATTGATGGGTTGGGTGCATACGTGAATCAGAAGGAGCTTATTGGTAAGAGCCACTTCTTATATAGAACTCTTCTTGTTTGTAAATACTGGTTCAGGATTATAGTTAGCCACCTGAATGTTATTTCATTTTCAGATGTTATCGGAGTTGTCCAAAGCGTTTCTCCTACGATGAGCATTAGAAGGAGGAACGACAACGAGATGATCCCAAAGAGGGATATCACTTTAGCTGATGAGACGAAGAAAACTGTTGTGGTGTCCCTTTGGAACGATCTAGCGACTGGCTTAGGACAAGAACTTCTAGACATGGCTGATAAGCATCCTGTCATCGCAATTAAGTCTCTCAAAGTTGGAGATTTTCAAGGTAAATCTTAAATTTCATTTTAAGTGAAAATAGTAACTTTGTCAAATTGTGTGCTGATAGAAACCGACTTTGTTACTTGTTAGGTGTGTCATTGTCCACTATCAGCAGGAGCAATGTGGTGATAAATCCTGATTCTCCTGAAGCTACAAAGTTGAAATCTTGGTATGACTCTGAAGGTAAAGAGACATCTATGTCTGCTATTGGCTCTGGGATGAGCTCTTCTGCCAATAATGGATCAAGATCCATGTATTCTGACAGAGTCTGTCTTTCTCACATCACAAGCAACCCGTCTTTAGGCGATGAAAAGGTACTTCAAATTCTTTTACATATGAAGTTCTGGGAAAAAGAAAAGCTGTGGCTTATGTGATCCTGCATTTGTATTGCAGCCTGTATTTTTCAGTACTAGAGCTTACATAAGCTTCATCAAGCCAGACCAGACAATGTGGTACCGTGCTTGCAAGACCTGTAACAAGAAAGTGACTGAAGCAATGGACTCTGGTTACTGGTGTGAAGGTTGTCAGAAAAAGGATGAAGAATGCAGCTTAAGGTGAGAATGATACTGAGACTCATAAAAATTACATTCAAGAATAGAGATCGAATCTTGTTTGCTTTAACTGTGTTGTTACTTAATGGTGTGATTAGGTATATAATGGCGGTGAAAGTCTCTGATTCAACCGGTGAAGCATGGTTTTCTGCATTCAACGATGAAGCAGAGAAGATTGTTGGATGCACAGCTGATGGACTCAATGAACTAAAATCAGAGGTAAGAAAACTAAAAACCATTTAAAAGATTTAAAACATTCATAACTCTCCAGGTTCTGATTTAAAACTGTATGATGTTTATATTTGGTTTTCTACAGGAAGGTGAAGTGAATGAGTTTCAGACAAAACTGAAAGAAGCTACATGGTCATCTCATCTCTTCCGTGTTAGTGTTTCTCAACAAGAGTATAACAGCGAGAAGAGACAGAGGGTAACTGTGAAAGGTGTTTCTCCGATTGATTTTGCTGCTGAAACAAGATTATTGCTCCAAGACATTTCCAAGAACAAGACATCCCACTAATTCTAACCTTAATTATGTTTGTATAAGCTTTTGCTAAACTAAAAAACCCAAGCTCGCTCTGTATTATAAGCATTTCTGCGGTCAGTTTCATTCGTTTTTTCTGTCACTAGAAAATTGACACAAGTCTTAAGTTTTGCAACAATCATCAATAGACTGAGAATAGAAGAGCAATTTAACAAAAAAATTAAATTGAAAAAAATGAAAAATTCCAAGGATTCTACAAAAGCTTAAAAGAAGGCAAAGTAAAAGAGCTGATTCCGTTAGAGAATCACTGAAGCTTAGGCAAAGGAGAAGACAATTCCTGGAAATTGTGAAGACTTCCAGTGAAATCAGTGAACAAGCCATCAACACCAATCTTGTTGATCCAATAATCATACTCCAAATACGCATCTTGATAAAACCCGAAATGCAGAAACTGGTTCTCGTTACGGTATGTGTATGGATGGACCTAGCAACAACAACATTATTCAAATGTGAAGCTTAGAGAAACAAACCAAAGATTGATTATAGCTAGAGACATAAGTTTGAGTCCTACACACAAACCTGAAGGTTACGCGAGTGTGCTTTTGCAACCAAATCCGTTGGTGTCGTGAGACGGTTACCGTTCACAGGAACGATTGTGTCTTTCCATGGACCAATCCCAACCACATATGGCTTAATGTAATCTAAATATGCGTCTGATGTAATCTCCGCGTATGTCTGCATTCACATTCATTCCCATCTTAGAGATATAATAAGCACTTTTGATTGGTTTAAAAACATAAAGTAGAAAGGAAGAAAGTAAAATGCAAAGAACCTTATTAGTGTCTTCGGTTAGTATAGTGACATCATCGATCAAGAACACTTTAGGTGAGTCTGTCAAGTTTGAAATGTAAACTAGCGACGTTGCAGCAAAAGACTGGATAAATATTGGCTGTTTTAGCCAATCTTCAGACATATATGAGCCTTTGTATCCATATTTCTCCAAAGTTTCCACAATTTTATCCTCGAACTTTTTACCATTACCCCATTTCACCTGCAGAAAGTTTCCAAAAAAGAATTTAAACACAACTCCATTTGTTATCAGCAATGACTTGAGAGTTAAAAGTTTTGATTTGGATTTTGGAATTAGGTTACGATTTGTTTACTTGCTGATTGATGAAAACCGGGTTCTTGATCTCTGGATAGATCCCAACAACTCTAGATGCATCCAGTGCTATCGAGATATACTCGTCAAAAGTAATAATCGGGAATTTACCTGATAATACCAAACACATTTGCGTTTAGAATTCATTGCCCAAAATAGACTTCAAAGTATATAAAGAAGAGAAAACA
The DNA here is from genome assembly GCA_911865555.2 of Thlaspi arvense. Taxonomy (NCBI): domain Eukaryota; kingdom Viridiplantae; phylum Streptophyta; class Magnoliopsida; order Brassicales; family Brassicaceae; genus Thlaspi; species Thlaspi arvense. Next base: position 67,279,970 of record OU466862.2, on the reverse strand, counting down.
TTCGTATTTACCGTTGTACTGTTGATCCCTGAAAGGATACCTCTGCTTAGCCCCAATTGTTTTCAGCTCGTCGAGAGTAAAATCAACTGCTCATGGAATGTTCATCAATCTCATTGTTAAACTTTGAAAACAAAGAAACGAATTGGCTTTTCTAGTGTTTTGAAGTTACCAGTGAAGAAGCCGGTTAAGTTCATCCCTTGGACTTCATAGGTTCGCTTACGGTCTGCAAACTCCTTGTGGTCGGCAACATCGGTTGTATCATCGAGATTAACATCGTGATGACATATCAGAACACCGTCTTTTGTAGATAGAATATCTGATTCTATGAAATCTGCACCCTCCTCAATGGCCCTCTGCAATAAGAAAAACAAATCACAGGTACATAAATCTTAATGCAACGGGACAAAATTAGAGTGAAGGTAAGAGCTTTTTACAAGAGATGAAATACCATATATGCAGGAGCAGTTTCTTCAGGGAACTCTCCGTTTGATCCCCTGTGTGCAACATTGAAAGCACGAGAAGTCTGAAGCGGTTTCTTGGTTCCATCTCTTGCTTCACTTGGGAGACGATACAATGGCCTTGATGCACAATCAGCAATCAACAATGACAGTAAAAGCAATGGTAGAAAATCTGCAAAAAAAAAAAAAAAATATATATATCAAGATATTGCAAAATATAAAACTTTTGGAAGACATAGAAGCAATATAAGTTTAACTAAAAAGCAGAGAACTTTGATTTCTAATCTGCCAAATCTCTCACTCAAAAGGGACCAAAAAGAATCATAAACAAAGAAATCATCATCATGAAGTTTTGAGGACTTACACTTCAAGCCCATGACTGAAATGCGCTTGAGAATTCCTCCAAGTACCTTATATGAAGGAATAAACTCTCTGGATTTACAAGTGTGCATCCACCATTATATAGATATACGAGCATATCTTCAGAACAAAGAAAAGATTTTGCCAGAAAAAAACGTAACAAACTCATCAGCGTAAGAATATTCCATTGAGAGATATGCATATTGAAATAGTAAGCCAATAGAAGATAAACTCTTCTTTCGTCTGCAGTTTATCGTCGTTTGAAAGAATATTCTGTTCACTTAGAATTTATGATTATAAATCCTGGTTGAGATAGTTTTATATACATTTGATTTTGAGGTGAACAAAGATACCATAAAACATAGATATTATAAGTTTGGTGATATGATGAAAACGCAATTCAGAATTGGTTGTGAATGAAAAATAAACTCTTTAGTATATCATAAAATCCCAGTCACTAGAAACAAATCTTGAACTCACATGTTTATAACAACACATTGGTGAAATCAGAAACTAGAACATCAATTCTAGAGAAAGAGAGAAGAGACAGTGAAGAAATACAAAACTCAAGAAAGTGAAGAACAAGGAGAGGCTCCTCCATTTTTCTCAGGTTTCTTCAGACTGCCATGAGATCACCATAGCTACGCATGAGGAAGACTCCTCCTGCAAACACCCCAAGTGATCGCAGAAGTTTCTGCACCACAAGAGAGACAACAACAAAAAAACAAAAGCATTCGTGTTTTAGAGTGAGACAGATTTCGATGGTAAGAGTCGATAAGACATTTATGTAAACAACAAAGTTAAGTATCACAAGAACAAGAAGCAACATTCAAACGATTGCTAACGACATCGTGAAACCTAAAACTGAAAATTTATGGAAAACCCCAAATTCAATTAAAGCCTAAATTTGGCGTCTCGAAAATTCCAACAGAATCAAATTCTACTCCAAACCGAATCAATTCAGAGTAAAACGAAGCAGAGAAAAACCTAAACCGAAATTCACAATCGCAGCACTAACCAAAGAATTCAATCCGAGGCGTAGAGAAAGCCTATGAATCTAATCACAATACATACAAGAATATTGACTCCAATGCTCAATTCAGGATCAATCTGGAATCACACGAAACATAGAGAGATGGTAAGAGAATTACCATGTTGGCGGCCCATTTTTGTTCATCGTGGACCTCAGAGTGCCACAAAGCTTTAAGCTTGTCGAATGATACAACAGTGTTCACCATTGTTGCGTGCTGAAATCGGAACTTTGATCGTCTGGATCGGAGACAAAAGAAAAAAGCTAGGGTTTTAACGTCGATTTGGGATCGAGAGAATTTAGTCGGTCACTTCTAAAGTAAAGGGTTTAGGGCTGTCTAAATTACGAAACTAACCTTTACTAATACTAACTCGCCGTTTTGGTTTTAAAAAAATGGAGTGATTTGGAGTGATTTCAGCCAAACAAAAGCCCGAGAAGAGCTAACCAACCATGAGCAAACACGTGTACAACACAATCTTACAAATCTCAAAACTCGTGATCTACAAGCTCTGTCTGGTTTGTTACGTTGTTCTATTGAAAAAAAGCTTCGGAAAAATCGAGAGAAAACGAGAGAGGGAGAGAAACAATTACAAAATGGCGGCGAAATCAATCTGTTCTTCTTTAACAGTGCACTCCATGGCGAATAAGAAGCCTTCACCTTCTGTAACAAGAACAATAACCGCGAAGAAGGTAAAACACAACTATTAAACTGGTTTCATCTTCTTCTTTCTTTTTTGCATTTCCTCAAATTTAATTGATCTTGATTGATTCACAGGGCACAGCGACTCCACCGGTTAAGCTACTGACAAGAGTTGAGCAGCTCAAGCTTTTGACCAAAGCCGAAAAGGCTGGACTTTTGTCTTTAGCAGAGAAATCAGGTTTCTCTCTATCGACCATCGAGCGTCTTGGATTGCTCACTAAAGCCGAGGAATTCGGCGTTTTGTCTGCCGCCACCAACCCCGAAACGCCTGGGACGTTATTCAACCTGAGCCTCGGTTTGCTCCTTCTTGGACCGGTTTTTGTCTACTTGGTTCCTGAAGATTACTCTTGGGAAGTGGTGGTTCAGCTCGTGGTGGCTCTCGTGTCTGTTCTTGGTGGCTCTGCTGCTTTTGCTGCTTCTGGCTTTGTCTCCAATTTGCAGAGATCTGATTAGCCCGGTCTCTGTTGGTTTTGATAAACCGGTCGGTTTTTGTATCAAATTTACTCGTATATTCAGTAATAATGTACTACGTACGACCTGGCAATAGACTTTTCTACTTTATTGTGGAATTCTCATTTCTCATGTATCTGATCTAAATTGTTTCAACTCATTTCACTATCTCTTTGTAAAACTGTAAATGGTTTCATATAACAGAATCCAAGAGAAACGTTTTGCATTTCAATAAGTTCAAATGTAACCTTTTTCTCATTAAGCTCTAGAACTTCGGGAATTTGTTAGATTGATGCAAGTGAAAATTTCCATCAAAGAGAGAATATGTAGTTGTATTTGGGTCACATAATTTTATGAATCTAGCAATAATTGTTTGGGCCTGTTTTTTATACATACAGCATGTGTAAACAATTTTAAAAATCTGAACCATAAAAAAAAAAATCATAGTTTGTTTTAAGAACTAACATTTGAAGTCCACTATTATTACAAAGTATATCAATATAAAAATTAAAAAAGTAGGAAAAACAACTTCAACAAAAGTTTTGCCCATCAAATTCGAAAAAACGCAAATTATCAAGATGAAAAATTTATATGGATCAAAATGTTTCTTTTTTTTGTTGAAATTATTTACTGAGAAAAACTTATTCTGCTGAAATTGTTGATGCTTTTGAGAGTCACATGTTTCAACATGAGAAAAATTGAAGACTCCAGCAAATAAAATTTGAGGTTAATTTTTCAAATTTCTCTTTCGGTTATACGTTTCAAGTAATAGTAATTCATTTTGAATTGATTTAAAACTTTAGAATTTGAGAGAATTTTGAAAAATAATCATAACTTTTGATATTGTTGATTCAGAAATTTTAGAGTTTCCTAATAGATTAAGATTGAATCAACTTACTTCCGAATTCATTGATAACTCAGATACTCTTATGCATTTCGACCAAAGATTCGATAAAGACATCTGTTTTATCGACCATAAATTTTTACATCGACACAATTTGTAACCATTAATTAAAATGCTGAAGTTTTGCACAAGCGATGAACTATTGAAGAATTCAACATTTTTAAAGAGGTATTAGATTGAGAAGACTATTTTGTACTAAGAAACACATGAATGAGAATGAAGGTAGATCTGATTTTACCTTTCTTACATCAGCCTAATCTGTAACCGATAATCAATGAATACTATTAAAAATTATATTAGATTATTAAATTAAAAAGAATAGACAAAAATTCAATAATAATTGATTTTGAAGTAATTTGAGTTGTTTATTAAAATTCAAACTAATTCTATACAAGTCACAGAAAAATGGTAAAATTATTTTTTATATAATTTTTAGGTGAAATTTTATTAAATTCCTTCCAAATAATAATATTAGAAAATATATTACAAATTGTACTATAATTTAATAGAATGTCTACGAATATTCAATCTAATAACAAATGAATTTCAAAGAATTGATAAAATGCATAATCGAATAATACTATATTTAGATAGAATTTTCAATTATTTCAAATTTCATTAAAATTTTCAATTAGATAACCCACCTTAACCGGTAATCACTAATCTGTGAGACTGAATCTCGGTTTAAAGTTGAACCAATCCAGTATTTCCGAGTCGAAACTACCCAGACCGGTTTTATAATCCTTCGTTTCATCTCTATTCCGTTTTTCCCCATTTCCTTGGCCAAATCTATCTTTCTCGAATCGAAGCTCTCTCTCATCAATGGCGAAATCAGTGGCGACGGCGACTTCATCGCTTGTGCAAAACCTCAGGCGATACATTAAGAAACCATGGGAGATTACCGGACCTTGCGCTCACCCGGAGTACCTGGAATCTGTCCCGAAGGCGACGGAGTATCGTATCCGATGCCCCGCCACGATTGACGAAGAGGCGATCGTGCCGACCTCGGATCCCGAGACGGTGTACAACATCGTATACCACGGCAGAGATCAGCGCCGAAACCGCCCGCCGATCCGGCGTTATGTGTTGAAGAAGGACGACGTGGTTCAGATGATGAATGAGAAGAAGGCGTTCGAGGAGTCGGACTTCCCTAGAGTTTACTTGACAACCACTGTCGAGGAGGACGAGAACGCGCGTGGCGGAGGCTACGAGTAAGCAAGAAGGTGAGTAAATTCGATTTCTGGTTGGCATGAGATTTGCCTTATTGCTAGGGTCAATGAGATTATCAAATTTGAGGTTTCTGCTGTTCGAATTCGTTTGATTATCGTTCCTTTGATTATTGGGAGATTAGATTTATCGAAAATGGTCAGTATAAGGAATGTTTTGGTGTTCGCCGGTAGTGATGGTTTTGTTGATATAGTGCAATGTGTCCTTAACGGTATGGTTGTTCTTGTAGGTTATTGTCTTCTCCCTGCTGCTTTAGTTTTTCATAGAGCCTGACATGTCTTTTGGTCTTGACTAGATGAATTGTATGATGCTCAATTAGTTTAGTTGCGACAATGCAGATGGTTACTGGAATATCCTTGTAGCAAGAAATGGCAAGTTTGGGATTGTAAGTAACCTGTTGAATAGATCTAACTAGCTGCTGAGTCTGTGTGGCTTTTGCTAACTTATTTTCTATTTGGATTCCGACCAGTTAGATAATGTCTTGGTTTGTGCTTTAGCCTACAATTTAATACTGAGTTTAGTTATTCAAATATCTATCTGAGTTTCCATTTCTCCAGACTGAATGTTTTTTCCTTCTTTGTAGGTTTATTCTAATCTCTCTGTCTTTCTCCTGTAACCTGCTGATGGGCGAAGGACTGCGTGTGATATTTCTCAACCGACAAAAGAGTCTCTCTAGTTTGCTTTATCTAATAAGGTTTCTAGTAACTTTGTGTACTACAAAACACTTGATTCTCCTTCACAAGAACCAAATTGTTGTTCAGTCACATTCCCAATGTTTACACATATAACAATATATAAATATTGTTCTATGATGATGAACTCATGATTGTTTCAATTCTGTAGTTATATAGTTAGAAATGGTTGCTAATGTAACACAGAGAGAAACAGGTAGTGGTAGTCTCTGTGTTCTTGGGGACCCCTTTTCTAGTTTCTTATATGTCCAATTCATCAATGATAAAGAAGATAGAAAAAAAGGAAGAAGAAGCAGAAACTGTGGAAAGCCATTATGCCACCAAACTTTATGTCTCCACGAATGCATGTATGTGTGTGTGCGTTTTTATGATTTTACCCGAGACTACTGTGTCTTTCACCTCTTTTGTTTCTGTCTCTCGCAAGGAAATGTCATTGTCGCTCTCTCGGCATGTGCCTTTTGCATTTACTGCCGTACAGACAGAGAACGACGGCTCAGGATTAAAGAAAAAGGGTACTGTGTTTTGCAATTTGGGTCCAAAATGTGTCTCCGTGTCTATGTGATATGCGTTAGTCGTTACATACGCTACACAGTATGGTATTGGAATCGTTCGGACTTAGAAGAATTATAGGAAAAAAAAAAGAGGTTAAAATTGGATTTTTTTATATAGCTGCTTCAATCGACTTGAAGATCACAAGATCCAACGCGCTAAAAGTTGAAAGAATTTGAACCAGAAACTGAAGTCCCAACTAGAGAAACTTCTCAATCTCTGACACATAGATCATTTTTGACACATTTATATAACTAACAATTACTCGAAAATTGTGGTCTGATTGGTAATCAAAATTACAATTGTTGACAGCGTTTCAGACAAGTGAAACAGTTATTGAATACCGTGACATCTTAGCCGTATATACGGTAATTAAGTACTTAAAATGTAGAACTAACAAATTCTACATAAAAAAAAAAACTCGCCTTAAATTAAATCCACACGGCAGTACAGTAAGAAAAATCATTAATTGATACATCAGCCTATCGTCATTCTTCTGACAAGTACAGTATATGTATTTTTGTTCTCAAAATGTTCACTGGAATTCTTATGAATTTCGATATATATAACACATCTGCTATTGTGATTGACTGATAATGTGCAACTAACATAAAAGCTAGATAGAATGAGCTAAAAATTTCACTGCCATACACATAGTGGTCCATGAATCTCTATGTGTATCATATATATAAGATGCTTTTAACAAAATACTCTTTAATTTGGTCCATCCTCTATCTTAGACCAACCATTCTAGCTGTCAATCTAAATGCCTGCTATTACATTACAAGATTCATATATATATATATATATATATATATATATATAGAACTTTGTTGGGATAACCAGGAAGAGAACCAAAGGGAACCCTAATTTTTACAAGTCTGGGGTGTTAACATCAAACCACAGTACTTATGTAACTGAATTTCCCCTGTTACCATATGTATGAGTTGGTTCCCAGTAATTATTAATTATGGCTTCGATCGAAAGAAAATGAAGAGATGATTACGTGTAATGAAATTTAAATTTCTTTTAAAAGTGTTTTAGTTGAATGAAGATTAAACTACGAAAGAAATATAGTTTTCTTATAAAATTGATTTACTTTTATTTACCATGTATTTTGAGTATAGTGAAACCATAGCATCTTTGTTTCTGTCAACAACATTTCGATAAGAGTGTCTATACACTCACAAACATAAATTGCTCCTTTCTTATCCTTGTCTATAAATTTCTTTCATAACCAACTAAAACCCTAGGGAGTGGAGTATATTATATATATATATATATATATAAAATATATTCCATTTCTTGCTCAGCCTCAATCATATAGTGTACACTACTTTTGTAGAGAACGAGAGAAATAACTTTCAATTGTTCATCATCTAGGTTCTTATTCTTTTGTTCAGCCTATTTGGCGAAAAGAATTCACCGATCTGGCTAAACCCGGCGAATTCAAGCTTACCAGTTATCCGGGGTAAGGTGTATCATCTTCTTTTTTTGCAATAATTTAGTTTGTAATCTTTAGGGCCAAATCTTTAATACCTCTCTTGAATCCTAATATATTGATCTGGATCGATTACTTGGGAACTTTTTATGTCATACAAAATATGTAAGATGTGCAAGTCGAATAATCTATTAAAATTTTATTAGTACTTTCTTGATCTAATGATCTTAACCAGTTATTGTCGTTTACTATTGAAATTGCTTTCATTTCATGTGATTAAGATCTCAGGAATGTTTTTTTTGTGTTGTTTTTGCTTTCAGATCGATAACATATATATTAAGTAATAAACGGAGATATGAGCTTGAACTCGAGAGAGGAGGACATGGGAATAAAACAAGAAGACAACGATCGTACTCAAAGGACATCTTTGTCCTGGTTGAGGCAAAACCCGAGGATCGTGCGAGTCTCGAGAACATTCGGAGGCAAAGACAGACACAGCAAAGTGTGCACAGTTCGTGGTCTTCGAGACAGGAGGATAAGATTGTCGGCGGTGACCGCGATCCAGCTGTACGACCTTCAAGATCGGTTAGGGCTGAGTCAGCCTAGCAAAGCCATTGATTGGCTCTTAGAAGCTGCCAAGAACGACGTCGAATTGCTTCCTCCTTTGCAATTCCCACCTGGTTTTCACCCTAATCTCACCGCCGGCGCCGGAGAATCTTTTCCCGGGGTCTTCGAAAGTTTCGATCTTGGAAGCGGCTCGTCGAGAAATGATACGACACAGAGAGAAAGTTTGGATCTTGAGAGAAGGAAAATGGTTAGATTCGACGAAAGCAGCAATCTTGGTCATCATGGGTTCGACATCGATCATCGGTTTTCCTCCAACTCATCAAGCCAAAGCAACAAGCTTTACTTCCCTGCTTTGTCGGCGTATAATAGCAGCAGCAGCTCTTATCATTACAATATTGGACATCTCCAACACGTACTGGACCAACCTGGCAACGTTACTCTCGCATTCTCCAATAATGATCTGAATCCGCCCGCGGCGGAAACTATGATCAGCTCTCTAATTCCGAGGTATCCTCCTTCGTTTCTCGGTGGTGGTCAACTTCAACTCTTTAGCTCAAACTCGAACTCGTCGAAGCAAACAGATCATGCCGAGTAATTCCAGCTTGATTTTAGACAGATATCTTTCGTAAGCTGATGAGTTTGATTGTTTGAATCACGAGACAAACGGAAGGCAATATACTATATAGTCTTTATATAGAGAGAGAGAGTTTTCTATGGTTTAATGGTTATTGTTGGATTGAGTTTATTTACATTTTATGTTTGGGTTAAAATATATAGCTCTTATTAAGCATCATTATCCACGACCGACTAGTATATAATGAATACAAATAATTTTGACTAGTAATTTAGTATTTTTGGTAATGTCTGGAAGATTTGAAAAGTTTTGTGTGAGAGAGAACTACATTTCTTGTAGCAAGATTTAGCAAAAAAAAAAAATTCTTGTAGCAAGAATATATACATGTTATAGATATGTTCGAAAATCGAAAGTGTGCCTAGACACATGACCTCATTGCATGCCAAACCCTAGCTTGTTTGTCCACACCCAACACGTACGTACACATATATGATACATCCATAAAAAAAATAGGAAGATTAAAAAAAAGGTATAATGCATGTTTTATTTTTGTTTAGGGCTGAGCATATCAAGCAAACCGAATCGAACATATATACTCTCTTTTTTTTGTTGTTTACTTCAGTTCTGCATATGTTTCCCGTAACCAAATCCACTGCAAAGTATTTTTGCAAGGTTTTAGACAGTTAATACAGTTGTCAAATGATTTGCTGTGGTATCTAGGTTAATCTATTGGGAGTTGTTGCGATTGAAGAATAAAAGAATGAAGATGAGAGATGATTAGGCAGTTAACGCAGCAAGTGAAACTTCAGTCAAGCACGGATCCCTATTTATCTTCTTTTAACCATTTGCTCTTTTCTCTTTTCTCTTTTGTCTCCTCTTTTCATTTTCCATTAACTCTAGATCATCTCTCCCTTTCTCCCTCTCACATTATTTAAATACAGTGATAAATTTGAAAACACAAACTCTGAATTCTACTTTATGGCAACTAACTTCCGCTATATATAGAAGATGTAATGTATGCGCCAATAATCCCTAAGAGATCAAGTTCGAACGATACTAACAAAATATAAGCTGTAAGAAAAAGGTAGTCGTTAATGGATGATATTAGTGACGTCAATAAATTATGACAAAGTAAAATTATGTGTTGGACTTTCTGATCATCGATAGGAACTCGTATAAACATTATTAACAGAAATTAAATGCCTTTGAATTCCTTGGGCATGCTTGAGCTATACTTTTTTTTTTTATATGAATCTTTTTAGTACAAGGGAATAATGATTTCGAATTGGATATAAATGGTCCATATATATGACTATAAGCGTTACTTTACTCACCGGCCGGCATGCTTCAACTTTAGCAGAGGAAAAAAAACAATTGAAACAAAAAAAGAAGTCACACGTTGTTTCATTTTCACATCTACTATTTACTCACTAGGCATGCAAATTCTTCTTCTTCTTCTTCTTTTTTGTTTTGTTTTTTTCACAACCTATCTTGTCTTTCTTGTTGCGACTAGCTTTTCTTCTTTTCAATTCAAAGATCAAAATCATAACAGTTCTAAATTTTACCAATAATTTACTTTTGTAAATTTTACGAGTTATACGTTTGTAGAAAATCTCTACATATCAAAAAGATACTCCTGACAACAAAACCAAAAACATTTATTTATTGGTCCTAACCATACCTATGATTTGTTCCATATTAATAAGAGATCGGACAAGTTGTTTCATACTTTCATGACAGGATGTCGAACACGTGTAAATCTAAGGCATGATTGGCCAATGATAACTAATTAGGCTAGTTAGTATAATTAGAAAAAGACAGCAATTAATATATTAAAATAATCAATCAAAAATGGAGGTGCGGGGAATCGAACCCCGTGCCTCTCGCATGCGAAGCGAGCGCTCTACCATATGAGCTACACCCCCTTTTTGATATTCTCGGTCATTAAACAATCTTGATTACAATACTATTCGGAGTTTATCCGCCGGTTGGGTCACATGGGCCCCACGGGTACGAAATGTCTCATATTCCTTAGGTGTAGTGCACATGCGCCGCACAAGATAACTTTCTGACGTGGAAAAGACGTTATAACCCTTATATCTTGTTTACAATATATTTTTTCCAGGTACCTCATGGAGTTGTTGTCTTTAGCTGGACAAGGACGGCATGTCGGAAATATTCGTGTGTGCCTACCAAACTGAACCGCTCAAAAGATTGGTTTCGGTTTACACAGAATTAACTGTTTGAAAATGTAATTCGATTTTTGGTCAGTTCGGTTATGAATACTAAACTGATCGGTTTGAAATATTAAATCCCTAGATTTATTACTATTCTCTCCTTCCTCTCCATTGTCGAGCCCGAGCCAGATCCGTTTCTCCTCCACTTCCTCTCGATTCTGTCTCACTCAGCTTCTCCGCATGCCCCTCGAAGATCGACACTTTCCGGCGTTTTCGGTTTAACATCTCGACTCGCCGTCTTCTCACCGTCGCAGACCTACAATCGAAGTCGTGTTGTTCTTCGTTCTTAGTGTGAACAGAAACCAAACTTAGTCTATTCGCACCATAAGATGAACGATCTTCTTAAGGTGAGATCCTTTTTTCGCAAGTGTTTTCTTCATCTTCCCGTTCTAGACATTTAGGGTTTTGTTGAATTTGAATTAGGTTGATCATCGAATGTGGATGCTTTGAGAGTTTTTGTTTGTGTGCGTTTGTTCCTGAGGTCTCAATCTAAACTGCTGATGTAATAAAGTATAAATGCCGCGAAGTCCACTCTTAATTTTCCAGAATTATGGTTTGACCATCCTATAATTTCACATTTAAGCAGAATCTGAATGCTGTATGGTTCTTTTTTTATGTGAAAATTTGATCTAAATTTAGCCTTTTCTGCTCTTTCTCATGTAAAACTCGAAGGGTATGATTGTGAGGGTTTATGGTAATCGATTATTGTCTTTTCTTTCTCTAGGGTTCGTTTGAGCTTCCTCGAGGTCAATCTTCTAGAGAAGGGGATGTCGAACTAGGGGAACAAGGAGGGGATCAAGGATTAGAAGATTTCTTTAAAAAGGTAATCTAAAAACAAATAAAAAGCGTGTTATATTACCTATCAATTACTCTTACTAAATGTTTCCTCTTTGTCTTCTTAGGTTCAAGAGATTGACAAACAATATGAAAAGCTTAATAAGCTTCTTAAGAAACTTCAGGTATAAACCAATTACTATTTTTTTAACCTTATGCTATTTTTTTTTTTTTTTGATATGTGGTACTATATATAGCATGGATGTAAACATTGCATCAAAGCAAGAGCAAGAACTTTCCATTGTAGTTTGGTTACAATGATTGGTCGCTTTCCCTTTTAAGATTTATGATTCTGCGGCTTCTCATTTTTATTACCGTTGTAAACCCTATAGGCTGCTCATGAGGAGTCGAAGGCTGTCACCAAAGCTCCTGCCATGAAGGGTAAAATTTTGTTCCTCTAGAAATATTACAAGCTAGTGAAAGTAATCATGGATATGTATGTTGCAGGGATTTTATTTACAAAAGCACTAAGTTTCCGATGATTATTAGGGGTTGCTTGCACTACCAGTAAATAGAATGGATTTTAGCTTAAGCATGTGTTCCACTGGGACTAAGAACCAAGCATTGGGTAAATTAAACCATACATGTATGAGAATTCGAGTTAGGGAGTTGTACATTTCTCGAAACTTTGAATAGTCTTAGATGACGAAGTATAGAGCCTAACTAAGATGAACTTTAAGCAGCCTCGATGTTTTCATGTAGTGTCAATGGTTTGCCATTACCTTACATATAGTTTGGTGTTCTGTGTGTTGCTCCTTATGTTATGGACAGCAATAAAGAAGAAAATGGAAAAGGACGTTGATGAAGTTGGAAGTATAGCCCGTTTCATAAAAGGGAAACTCGAGGAGTTGGACAGAGAGGTATGGTCACTGGCTATTTGTCTTCTAATCTTACAGTTGTTGGTTTGATCTAGTTCTTGTATATTAATATTTATTCAAATGTTGTAGAACTTGGCAAATAGACAAAAACCTGGTTGTGCGAAAGGATCTGGTGTGGATAGATCAAGGACAGCAACGACTCTGTGAGTTTTAATAAATTTTAGTCAGATGATTTTATTGTGATTCCTTTATTTTTGGGGTAGGATTCAGCTGTTATCTAGTGACGGATGCTGTTAATATTATCAAAGGCTTTGTTTATCGGCTTTATTTCATTAAATTCATATTGTTCATTTCAAAGAGTTTCAATGGCCATAATACTTTGGAAACTTCGATGAGTAACTTTCATCTTGAACAGACCCTAGTATCAGTCTTTGCCTCTCCATCATGAAATGTTTAGAATTTGGTTTCTGTAGCAAACATGGTGGTATTTTCTCAGTCAGTAGCTTTTAATGCAAACTTTCTTTAGTATGACCTTTCATTCATTTTGTGCAACAGTTCCTTAAAGAAGAAGTTGAAAGACAAGATGGCCGAGTTTCAGGTGAGTTAGGATAGAAGTAACAGATGACTCTTCAAATTTACGGAAACTGTCATTTTCTGAAATTAAGATTGTGACTTTCTCTAGGTTCTACGAGAGAACATCCAACAAGAGTATCGCGAGGTTGTTGACAGGCGTATTTTTACAGGTATGTTAGTTGATGCTATGTGTTTGCTTTAGTTATTCCGTTCTTATTTATCTCCTCTCTTATTATATTTTGTGTGTTTTCCATGAATTAGTAACCGGGCAGCGAGCGGATGAAGATGTAAGTAAAGTGGACTCATGAGTTTTGTTGGGGTCGCAGACATTTGAATCATTCTCATGCCTTACTGTGTCTCGATTTTCAGACAATTGATGAATTGATTGAAACTGGAGACAGCGAACAGATCTTCCAGAAAGCGATTCAAGAGCAAGGAAGAGGACAGGTTTGATTTGAGAAACATTCGCTATATATTATGTATTAAATATTACATATATATAGAAGATCCAAGATTTGAACGTGCAAGTATGTTTATTGTTTTCTCTCCCAGGTAATGGACACTTTGGCAGAAATCCAAGAACGTCATGATGCTGTCAGAGACTTGGAAAAGAAACTTCTTGACCTACAACAAGTATGTCGGATTTCATATCCTTCTTGCACGATGAATATCTTTGAACCCAGTTTGATGCAATCTATTAATCATTGTATGGAGTCATTTGCTTAATTAGGTTCCCCGTTCTTGCAGATTTTCTTGGATATGGCAGTTTTGGTTGATGCACAAGGAGAAATGCTTGACAACATAGAATCTCAGGTAATTTGGAATTCTGTTTCTATAATTGGATTAAATTGGATAAAAGCATAAGCCAAGGTTAACAACAGTATGAAGTCGATATTAAAAGAGTAACAACCTCACAAAATTTTGAACTGGCCTTAAATGAATTCATCTTCATACACTCTTAACATGAAGGCATTGTAATAGTAAATAATGATTGATTTTTCTTTTTTGTGTGGCTATTGTAGGTGTCAAGTGCAGTAGATCACGTTCAATCGGGAAACACGGCTCTTCAAAGAGCAAAGAGCTTACAGAAGAACTCAAGGAAGTGGATGTGTATTGCAATCATCATCCTCCTTATTGTTGTTGCAGTGATCGTCGTTGGTGTTCTCAAGCCTTGGCAAAACAAGAATGCTTGAAGAAAACAAAGAATGTGTAAAAATTTATCCATCCATATGTACGGCTGCTTTTCTATTGAGTGAGTGTTTTGTTTACCAAATGTGTGAAGTTTGTGCTTTAACCAAGAAATGAAAACAGGCACACAAAACACAAGTCTATATTCTTTTAATTGGATCAAACAAATCAAATTTCTTTATTACTTGTGCAATTTCAAAGGTAGAGAAATAGATCTAATTTATGGTGACATTATTATCCCCTTACTCTCAAACTGTGATATATATAATAACAAAACTTTAAAGCAAGAAAATTAGAAAATAAATGCATTGTTATCATAATATGAAAAAGGGAAGATGATACCAACAATTAAAGTTTATAGAAAATGTTGAGCTCTTTGTTGATGGGCTGATGAAAATGAAAGCCCAAAGAGATGTGAGAGCACAGGTGGGCTTTTCTTTCTTAAGAAAATACAAATACAACAGAAAGCCCAAAGAGATGTGAGAGCACAAGTGGGCTTTTCTTACTTAAGAAAATACAAATAAAACAGAAAGCCCAAAGAGATGTGAGAGCACTGGTGGGCTTTTCTTTAAATACAAATAAAACAGAGAGTTCCATCTAGTTGTTATGCCAGATTCCGATCTCAGAGTAACCATCTTCGGTGGCACAGGCCCTGAACATTCCGGTGGAGTTAAAGGGCATAGTGACTTCACCATTGGCGGAGACAGCAATGAGTCCACAGGTTCCTATGGGTCCGGATTGGTCAACAGCATAAGCCGCAGCGTCGGTTAGAGACAAGCCTTTATACTCCATGAGCGCAGCCACTTCTTTAGCGACGGTTCCACGGATGATCTCTTCTCCTTTGCCTGTGGTTGAGACGGCACAAAGGTGGTTAGCGTACGTTCCTGCGCCAATGAGCGGCGTATCCCCAACTCTGCCAGCCATTTTGTTGACATAACCGCCCGTCGATGTAGCCGCAGCTAGATTCCCGGCTCTGTCCACCGCTACACATCCCACCGTTCCTGTCTGGCTGTCTCCCGCTTCTCTCGGAGTAGGGGCTGTGTAATCCAACTGGAAAAAGACATTCCGATGAAATGAGAGACTCAGAACACATGTCTCGATCCACGGACTGAAGCAACAAAATTACCTGGACTCGATTGAATTCTTTGGCCTGCTTTAGCCTTGCAATGTTTTCAAGAGTTATGAAATGGCTTGGTTCGGCCGTCTCAACGCCCTACAAAACCCAACTAACTAGTGAGTAAAGAAAGTTTTAAGTAATTCAAAGGAAGAAAAAAGGAGAGACAAGGATTTCAGTTTCAGACAGACATGTGCTCTTGCGAAAGCTTCTGCGGCAGCGAAAGCAAGGTTGATGTGAGGAGTTTTCTGCATGACGAGGCGAGCTAAAGAGATGGGGTTGATGACAGTGGTGAGGCCCATGACCGCTCCACATCTTTTTGTTTTGCCGTCCATTATCGAAGCCTCCATTTCAACAGTGCCTTCCGCAGTTAAGACTGATCCTTTGCCGGCATTGAAGTCCGGGTGGTTTTCAAGCTCTCGAACCTTTTTCAAGTTATATCACACAGTCAAACTCTTGCTACTATTTAACTGGTTTGTTAGTTTAGTTGCAGAAATTGTAATCTTATCATTTTCAGATTAAGCACTGTCCTAATGTCTCACACAGTGATTTAGAAAAACTTAAACTTTCTTTAATTTCGTCTCCCAAACTACTAAATAGATGAGGAAATGAAATCACAACGATCAGATCGAGAGAGAGAGAGATGCGTACGACGAGTTCGACAACGTCCAAGGGAGGCTTGCCGGATTTGAGGGCGGAAACGCCAAGATCGAGGCAGTGACGGAGGGCCATCTCACGAGGGATACGTCGCTCGTCCGGGAGATCGATCGGAATCTCTCCGCCGCCGCCGTGGAGCGCTATCGCCCACCCCACCATCGCTGGAGGTCTTAAAAACGCTTTCTCTCACCTTCTCAAAAAGACTTTCTGCTTCGTCGCCACTTCACTATAACTTTTGGTTTCTTCTTCTTTTTCTCTTGTTTGACAGTTGACTCTCTTTTTTCAACTTCTTGTTTGACAGTTGAACAAAAGAATCTTTTTGAGATGTAAATGAAATGGAATCTTTATTATATAAAAACTCTTAAAATATTTATTGACAAATTACAGTCTTTTCTGCAATAGCAGTTTGTCTATTAAAAATCTATCTAACCTTGAATTTGATTTTCTAAAAACAAAGTCATCTAATTTTCTTTTGGAATAAGCAAGTAAGAATAAATGAATAATCAGCTACTCTAGTGTAAAGTGTAAACTCAAGTTCAGGCCACATTAACAGCTTTTGAGACGCCTCATAACCGTAAAGTGCTTCATTTATCATCTTGAAAAATATGATTTTTCCGCTTCCAAAACGCCCTAAATCATCATATTAACTACATGATCAGCCTTTTATGTATAAGCAAGCAAAAATCATTTTTATGAGAATAATCATATAAAAAGTGAGAGAAGAAACCAAAATACAGTTTTGTTATACCTTAATGATCATGATGGCTGCTTCCTTATGTATGAGATCATTGTGGCAAGAAAAATTCTGAACGCAACTGGGGCAACCAGTTTCAGCTGATGTGCAGCAGCAAGACGTTAAGAGATCCAGAGAACTTTTTAGAAGCTCAGTGAAGAAAGGACGAATCTGCCATACAACAATTATGATATTACTATCCAAACTTCAACAAAAGTGGAGAGTTTCTTTTCATTTACCTGGGCGGATATGCCGGTTCCTCCAGGATGACGATCGTATAGTAAGATTCTTGCTGGAAAATAACCCGTTTCACTCGAACTTGCACATTCCGGAGCTAAGTCGGAATAGTTGCAACGCACGAATCTGACCAAAGTTTTAAAAGTTATATATAATCTTTGCATTCTAGAGGAGAAACCAAAAACAATAAAGACAGAGAGTTGTACGTACAGTGGAACAACATGGAGAAGAGCGTGACAAGCGGCGTGTAAACCAGCACGGAAGTTCTCCACTGCTGATTTTACTGACTCGGGGACTTGAATCCAAACAGCCTATTATCCATACACAACAACTTTAATCACAGCAAAAACATAAAAAAGGTATAAGTGCACGTGTGTGAGGCTGAAGGTTGAAGAGAGACCTGTGATTGGTAAGAGTAACTTGGGAGTGAGAGATCAGCTTCATCATATGCTTCATTGGTTCGTTTCCGGATACGTAAAAACCCAAACCACGTTGTCGTCACCGTACAGGCATGAGCTTGTGCTGTTGTCTGTTCAAGTTGATTCTTTGGAGCCTTCAATCCGTAAGCCTGAAACGAAACATGAACATGGTTAATGAAAAAACAAAGAACTACTACCCCACAAGAGAACCACAGTTAGGTTAAGCCAAAAGTACTTACAGTTTTATCACCGTTGACATGGATACTAGTGAAATCCCGAGGCCGGGTGTAGTAATCCACGTTTGCTAGTTTACACAAAGCTATCTTTTGTTTTGTATCCAAACTCGTGACCAGATAGTTCCTTCCTTGGTTCATATAAATCGCTCCTTCATAGACCTGGAAAAAGGCTTTGCTCTCCTCTATTTCTTCTAGGACATTGTCACTTCTTTCTTCCATGGCTCTGTATCTTTCCGTCTCTATGGCCCGGATAGAGACTCTCTGAGTAGGCTTTTTCTGAGAAAACATTGTCCAGCAAAAGGTGTTTAGAGCAAGGAAAACTCGGTTTCAAGATGTTGTAATTTTCAATGTAGTGTCGGATTATACCTCTCGACCAATGTAGTTCCATATTCTAGCAGAAGAATCACGGGATGGATCAAAACTTAACACTCCTCTCTTCTTGAGCAATTCAACGGTGTTGCTTAGGCCAGAACCAAAGTATTTTCCGTCGTACTGCAAACTCAATGGGTGCTCAAGAGCAGCACAAGCCGCATGCTGCTCAAGGACCTGCAAGAACCAGCAAAAGCACGTCGGTATTGACAGTCCGCGCAAGATTCTAAGCAGAACAGAATTAAGATCACAGGTTACTAACATGTTGATTTTGAGAATCAGTATGGCAACACTCGATTGGGCTACGGAAGAGCTTGTCCGGGAATTTCATGAAGTATTGGTCAAGGGGACCTTCAAAGGCAACATATACCGCAAGAGAGGGCCTTCCTCGTCTTCCGGACCGACCCGCTTGCTGCCAAAGACTGAAACTCAAAAGAGGTTTAGTCATTGAAAGCTGAAACTTATAGATTAGAGGGAAAAGAAAAGAGGCATGCAGACTGGTTTACCTGGCAATACTGCCTGGAAAACCTAAATGCAACGTTACGTCAATGTGACCGACGTCAACCCCCAACTCAAGTGCGTTTGTTGCAGCAATACCACAAAGCTTTCCACCGAATAAGTCACCCTCTATTTTCCTCCGATCCTGCAAATTATCAGAGCTTATTGATCTAGTAAACACAATCCATCTACAACAACACTCAAGCTCAGAAACATAAAAAATAAGAAGATGTACCTCGGCAATGTAACCTCCACGATATGAAGATATGGCGTCAACCCGGTGAGGAGCAGTCTTAGCAAGAATTTCACGCCTACAAGCATATTTTGCAGATTTTAAACTCCATCATCGTTTTTATAGTCAAAGAATAAGACTAGAGTAAATATTTAATCATCGTTTTTACGCACGTGAAACACAGAACAAGTTCACACAATTTGCGAGACCGACAGAAAGCTATGCAACGTAGGCCATGTTGAACCATCTCTGCGAAAAGGTGTGAAACTTCAGAAAGCGGGCTGAGAAGAAATGAAACATATCAATTGTTAGCTACAGATCGATGACCATAAACTTTTGATTTCTTGTAAAAATAGCAGATGGCTAGAGATACCTTGATGATTTATCTGCAGCAACTCCATTAGTACTCATGACTTTCGAAATATCCCTTAATGGTTTATCTGCAGCATCTCCATTAGAACTCATGACTTTCGAATCATCTTCAGATTTCTGTAAACAACAGATAAAAAAGAAAGGGGTAAATAAAGTCTCAGAATTGGTTCAAATCAATCTAGAATACTGAAGCATACATTTTTGGGGAAGATTGTGGGATTCCACAGGACAAAAAGCTTTTCAGAGGAAGGACTTCCATCATTTTCTATCAGCTCGAGCTCATTTAGGTTTGCAAGCTCCTGCACAATCACCAAGCCATGTTTTTTGATTCCGTAGCATAGATTTTGATAATATATCCAGATAATCAGTAATGTAGGCTTACCATGCAATGCTCTCGAGGATTGGCAGAAGTTGCAGTACAAAATATGAATGAGGGATTGGCGCCATATACTGGAAATTAAGATATGATTGGGTCAATTAAGAAGTCTAAAATGGAGACTATTGTTTTGACCATGGGATCAAAATTGTCACCGTGAGAGCAGATGCGGCGTAGTCTTCTCAAAATAAGGGCTGTGTGACAGCCAAATGCTCCCTTGTAAGTATGGGCTTCATCAATTACAATGTACCTAATATATTCAAATGTACACTCGACTTAAATCATGGATTACAAGCAGGACTTGTTACTCTCTAAACCAACTATTTTCTTGCAAAGATTCTAATGCAGTTAGTCAAAAGTTTAAATAAGAGGAGGATTGATTTCTTTTGTGTTACCTAAGGTTTGATAAAATCCGGCTGAATTGTCCATGAGGAGGCAAGATTGACATATGTAACATATCAGGATTTGTGATCAGCTGCATCCATATATTGAACTAGTTAGTATTATATGTATTTGAGAATTCAGATGAGCCTAAGTTAATGAATCACACTATTCTGCTGGAAAAAGAAAGACAGATCGAATTTACCAGTCTACCGTGATTCCTCAGCCTTGTTCTGTCCTTCTGAGGAGTATCACCATCATACACCCCCATATGTATGCTAGCTTCATATCCCTTTATTAAATCAGACAACGCTCTAAACTGATCCTGCGCCAAGGCCTGTACAATGAAAAAGAAAACCCATGTTTCTTCTAAGAATATCCAAAATTACTGAAACTCAAAACAGAAAAACTTTTATATAAGAGGCAAGCTTAGTAACCTTGGTCGGAAATAAGTACAGGGCACAAGCATTTGTATCTTTGGTCAATTCCTCAAAGACTGGCACGTTATAGCAAAGAGATTTTCCGCTGGAAGTCATGGTTGCAATGACAACATTCTTCCTAGACAAGGCTGCTGAAATTGATTCGGCCTGATATAAAGAAAGAGGAAAGGTATGAAGCCAAAAAAATTAAAATTAATAGACACAGAGATACATTACAAGATATGGTACCTGATGGCTGTATAATGTACTGATTCCAATTCGTTTCAAGGCAGACTTGGTGATTTCTGAGAGCTCATCTGGTATTTCGACGTAGACAGCTTTTCTAGCTTTTATATTTTCAACGTGAACTATCTGCAGCAGAAAACGAATGGAGATATACTAACAAAGCAGACCTAAGAATTTGAAGGAGAGCAAAGTAAGAGAGTAAGAGGAGGAGACTAAACTACCTGTCCTTTAGATCCAAAACCATTCCTGAGATGTTCAACCATCTCCACCGGAAGCAATGAGTTTGTGTCCTGTTAATTTGAATGAAAGTAATTATAAACTATACAACATATCTACCAAAACAATTAGTGGTTACGCATGAACAGCTCTACAACTACGAATGCTACAAACACTGAGTGCTGTTGTATATCGAAAAGTCTATTTCAACTGAAACTCGGGCATAACAGAAGCAGACTCTTACATGACACAAAGACCGGGATGCACGAGAGCCAGAGCGAGGAAACCTGTCTTGTCGAGCTTGTTCAGCTTCATTTCCACCAACACCTTTACCTTCCCTGGCGAAGATAAGCATGTCCTCCAAGGAAACATCTATCCCCTTCTTACATCGATTTTTTAACTAAAAAGCAAAAAATACTTCATAAATCCAATATCCAAAAGTTATAGTAAATAGATGGCTTAAGCTGTGACCCCCTCTTAACATTGACAGGTTTAGACGAAAGAAAAGGTGAGAGTAATATACCAGTATTGATTTGATGGACTCCCACAATTCAGCCTTAAAAGAAGTCTCCCGCTTTTTCATAGAGCTAAAGACCTTTGCAAGTGGAGGTTTTTTCAGACCTTATATAACCAATGGTTTAAAACAAACAATAGTAGTCCTTAGTCTTACAAGATTACTCACAATAGCTAGGACAAAGAAAGTAAGTACATTCATCTGAAAAGGGTACCTGGTTTTTCATATTTTCCACCTCCATCTGTCTCCAGAAAATCAGCTATAACTATAGCATTCTCATATTTCACAGACTCAAAGTCATCAGTGATAACCTTTACTACCTACAACAACCACTGTGGTTACATCTCATACAAAAAGAAAATCATTGAATGAGTAGGAAGTATCTAGAAATATCGACAAAAATCACCTTGGGGCATATGATTGAAAGATTCTTCACGTCCTCTATACTGGCACGGACTCCAGAAGTTGCTAACCGGGCAAGCGATTCCTCCAAGCGGGTAAAGAATAGTTTTTCTCCACGGTACTCAATAAGAGATGAAAAGAGGTTCAAAAAACTGAATGTCTCCATAGACAATTTCAACCAATCCGGACAAGAACAGGAATAGCTACTTGTTTCCCTCGACATCAAGCACTTTGCAAAACCTGGAGATGTCAAGCAATTCCTAGACTTTAAAACCTCGGTAAGCTTCTCTGTGTTCTGACCCTTAAACGCATCTCTACAATCAGACTCCAAAACACCTCTCAGGAATTCATCTGGACACGTTTCTTGATCCCGTTTTCGTTTCACCCCAACAGAATGATTCTCAGCTATTTTAGCGTTTCCAGCTCTGGAGGATGAAGATTGTCGAATCATTGCAGAATACGTGGAATCTGAGAAGCTTGAACTCAAGGAAGGCTCTGGTAAATCAGTTTTTGGGGTCTGTGGACGTTCCTTCTTAACAAAAGGAACCAGAACCAAGAATTCGCCGCCATTAATGGCAGCAGCAGCCACTCTACTGTTCAAACTCAGTTTCGTACCCTACAAAAAGAACGAAAACTATAGATTGTAAGAATACAAGAGAACACAATTCTTCCCGAGAAGGGCTAATTTAGAAGAAGAAAAAAGAAACTTGAAATCGATGACAAAAAGTATACATTAAATTAGAAAATTTTCATAAGATCAATGTGGAACGCTCCAAACCCTAAACGGCCGGAGATATAAAGAAATACAAAACGCCAAAAAGAAATAATGAGCGCAAGCATTACCTTGAAGTACAGATGAAAATTGGGAGAGGAAGAAGCGGGAGGGAAAGAGGATTTTAGGGCTATCTTGAGTTCATGAATCGTCCCGTTCGAAGAAACCTTAACGATCGTCGATTCACCGGAAAGTGTACGCACGCAGATCGCAACAGTGTTCCCGCCGCAGCGACTCTCGTCCGCCATTACCGAATTTACTTTTGTCTTCTTTCTCTATCTCGAAGAAGAAGGGTTTTATTAATTTTATTTATACAAGTTTTTTTAAAACTTCGTTGGGAGAAAACACGACGTCGTACTGAATGGCTATGGCGCGGAATTTCACACGGATAACTGATTCAGCACGTGTGAGCGATAAAAGATTAGGATAATATCCGAAAGGACCTTATGCTATTCAAAGAATTCAAATGTGAGCCCTGTTTATTTTTGCTACCTTGTTAAACCCAATTTCATCACCCACGATTCAAATGTTTTCCAATTTGGCAAAAACATTTTCTTGAGCTCGAGAATTTCAGGATAACTAAGGAGTTTGACAAAGAACACAATTGAAGTTCAGTCAATTCTTTTTGTTTATATTTCTTGATCCATCTCAAACAAAGGAAGTTACATAATTTATGTTTTTTTCCAAGATGTTCATTGGATACAAAACAATATAAACCCCAAATATTCAAGTTAAACAAGTGTGCACATTTCTTTTCAGAACAAAAAAATCACTGCATTCGGTTCCAAAGTTTCTAGATTTTGTTTTGTCATTTTATGTTCCTGGGATATTCAGAAAATTCAAGTAAAAACTAATTTAAAAAACCTTATAGATATACATGCTTAAATGAGAAATGCATTCATTGATTTAGAGGAAACCATATCTTTCTGTTTCTCACAGAAGCTTTTCTTCTCCAAATTTTTCATGGTACAAATCTACATACACCTAGGAAAACCAACGAGAGCCAATCCTAAAAGAAAGTACCTGAAGATGATTAGTATTTAAAGGCTAGTGATTGCAAGTAGGCTCGAGCTTTAGCAGCCATGGCTAGAGATTCTTCATCTTCTCGTTCCTTTGCGGTAGTCACCGCTGCAACATAAGCTAATCTTGCTTCTTCCATTTTCCTCAGGTCACTTTCATCTACATCGTCCTGTTTTTAACGTATTTGCAACAGCTTTAGATATGACCCCCAGAAGAAAATGAAAAAAGAGAGATGATCGTCGTGGTTTCTTGACTTACGAGATATGGAAGATGATCAAATTCGTATGGGGTTGCATCATAATCCCTGTCGAGTTTCTTGGATTCTGTTTTCGCCAAAGTTTCAAATACCCGTGTGAATGAAGAGATTTCTCCTTCAACAGCATCTAGCTGTTCTTGAAGCTTGATTGCTCTCGCTCCTGTTGTCTTTGCTTCCCATTGAGTCTTCTCAAGAGCGGCTTGCTTGTCTGCAAGTTTGACCTAGTGAAGATAAAAAAAGAAGTTATAAACATATAATAAAAAAGGGGAATCGTTAAATATGTATGCCTCCACAAAAAGGTGTCAAAGCATTAGCAGCTTCTAAAATTCGACCTATTCTCAGAAGTAACATGTATTCTCTATTATCTTCAAAACCAGATTCAAAATATACATCGGTCTGTGAAACACAGGGGAAAAACTGAAGACGGATAAGAAGAAAAGGTTTACCTTTGTGTCTGATAACAGTAACTGTATAGACTTGATCAACATATCCTTTTCAGCAACCAAGCGTTTTGTTTCTTCAAGCTTTCCCTGTATCTCGTTCACCTGGTTCTTTGATATATCCACCGACTTTAAAACCTCTTCTTTCTCTGATAATTTTGTCTGCAAGTCATTCACTTGCTCTCTAAGTTTGGTTAGTTCTTCCTTTTCAGCACCAGCCAGAGCCTTGGCGGCTTCACCATCTTCCCTAGCATCGTTCACAACATCGTTATTTCCCTCTGCATCTCTCTTCTTTCTCCCTGGGACTGTTTGAGAAGCATTTCTTCCCTATAAACCAGGGACAAGCAAATACAAGTTAACAACTGGTACAGCAGAGCCTCAAACAAACAACTCACCTTGAGATCATTTGACAAATGAGGGTAATCGAAACCCAACCCACCCATTAAAGTGCTCCAAAAACAGGAATCTATTATTACTGCATATAACTATTGAAAGACGGCTATAACCCCTTATGTATATACAAAACTCTACCAAACCATTAAGCCAAGCTGAAATCAGCTCATACCCAAAAAGGAAAAGTTGAAACCTAACTAATAAATACCACAAAGAGATTGATAGATCAAAAGAAACAACTCACCCTTCTGGACAAGGATTCTCTGGAAGGCATCTTAGTGTAGATCATGGAACCACGCCGCTTAAACGAACTCCTTTCTTTGTGTTCCTAATCGCGTTCAATGAGATGAAACATATTAAATTCCAAACTAAGTATGGAACCAACAATTTTATCTTTCAGAAAATTTCAAATCCATATTTCCAAAACCATGTATTTCTCTCACATTTACATATATATCTACAATTTCCCAAATTTGTCCGAGAAATGAATCTATCGAAAGTTCATAAATTGCTGCAAGTTTCTCCACCCAATTGGTCGAAACCACCAACATAATTTCGAAATTCCGACTAATCATCACCGCATCCCCAATCCCCTCGAGCTCCAAACATATTCCGCTCTGATAACTCGACAAAAAGGGCGAGAGAATTGAGGTGGGTAGATAAAATTACCATATAATGCTCGATGAGGGGAACCATCTCGACGAGATCCTTTAAAAGACGCCGATCTAGATTCTCGTTGCCGGAGTTCGTAGCGGAGGCAGATTGGTGAGGAGACAGTCGGAGATCGTCATCACCGGCGAGCCACGAGCCATCCCCAAACCCAGAATCGCTTTGCAAATCAACGAAATGCTGCTGCTGCTCATACATCTTCTCCTTCCTCTCAATAGATCTGCTTCAGTTATCAGTCTTCTAGACCACAGTCTGAGCAGAGAGAGAGAGACAAAGATAAGACTTGGATTTTTCTCTCTTTTTTTCAAAATCGTTCTTCTTCAAGTCGGAGCTTTGGATCTCAATTTTTTTTCTCCAACGTTCATCTGAAACTACCAACTTCAAATGACTAATGTATCCTCAATTCTTCTCTCTATTCTCTGGACGTACCCTGTGATTTTTGAATTATTTCCTTTAGAAAATATATTTCTTTCATTTTGTTCCCTTTTAAGGCTTCAAGTGTTATCCTCTGTCGAACGTTCCCTTAAGTTCACATTAGTGTATGTTATTTCTTTAAGTTTGGAGAATGAGAAATTAGAATCATGTTAATTAAAAGTCGTCGACGTATTTTCCTGATGATGGGATTACAAATATGGGTAACAGTCTGATCCAAAACGAAAGATAGGCACCATCACCATAGTTATAAATTAAAATAATACAAGATAACGTGATTTTCTTCCGTCGTAGGCAAAGTGCGGTCGTTTCAAGTAACGTATTATCTCAGCCGTTCATTCAACAATCGATACAAAAGAAAACATGGAAAGCCTTCCTCTTAATGATATTCCTCAGAAACAAAAAGAAAACCCCAAAGAAGATTTGCGTTTACAGTCTAAAATGCGGTTAGCATAACCGGGTCTCAGTAGTCTTATGTCTCGAAAGATAATGGACCCCACGAGATAAAACAGTAAAAGATTATAAATAATTTCGAATGTACAAAAGAAAAGAAAAAAAAGGATTGAATATATGACTATAATAATTTAAAAAAAAATCCCTTTTTGAGATAAAGAAGAAAAAAACAGAGGACTCAATTTTGTGGTGTTTTACCGGATTGTGCTGGTTTTTTTTTAACTTCTATTGTTCGTCTTGAGCCGTTTTGGTTTCCGAGTTTGCTTGACGTCGTCGTTTCCGGTTCGAGAAATCGGTTCGCGAACTTCATGATCCTACCAGGTAGTAAACAAAACTAAAAACCATCAGGGTCCATCACACACACAATAAGTGTCAAATTCGATGTGTTTAAATCAGATCAACTTGTAAAGAAAATGAACCTTGAAAGAAGAGGATTGTTTAGCAAGCTCGATTTCAACAGAGATGCTTGCTTTCGTTAAGTCCACTCCTGAATTCTCCAATGCTTCTCTTAGTGTTTTAACTAATCTGCTCCACAAAGAAAACAAAAAGGTTTTACTTTTTTACTTCTAACTGTTTCAAGATCAAAAGAGAGGAGAGATTTTAGTTTACCCTTGTGAGTAAACACTTGATATACTGATGTTACCCTCATGAACTTCCTCATCCCCTTCTTCTTCTTCTTTCAATGGCTGAGTCCGACTCCGAGAACTCAGGCTTGGCTCTACGGTTTCTGATGCGACTCTTGTGTGGAGCTGAGTTACGGGGTTACCCGCAATTACAGCAGAGAACAAACTGTTGCTTTGAACTGACATAGGAAACGGAGCGGTCGTTGGCATTGCTCGGTTCAGTGTTTCTGGATGATCAATAACACCGCCTTGTGCTGTTGCGAGGACCGAAACGGGAATGTTGTTCTTCTCTTCTTCCAATTTTGGAGCAAAAGCAACGGTTCCTTCAGGTACTAGCTGTTGGTTGTTTCTCTGCTGTAATGTATATTGATCACAGATTAACATTACATGGTTTGTTTGTTTTCAAGTTTCGAACCTGGAAAATAAAAGAACGAGGTAAGGTTGGATAATGTGAGAATATATTTACCCAATTCAATAGCTTCGCAGGTTCGTGATTCCATCCTTGGTACGGAGTCTCATACTTATTTGCTTTCTCTTGTAAGAACTGAATATACTCGATAACCTACAAATGAATTTTCAAAAGAAGAAACATTTTGGAGATTAGGAAAAGATGAGAGACTGAATCTACTGTTACAGAAAATCTGGCGAAAAGATGATAGTTATACCTCCAGCAAGAAGGAGGCCTTGTCCCTTTTTTGGTCGCTGTTGGGTATTAGTTGTCTCAACATTTGAAATCTGCAGACCGATCCATTGACAATTTCTGGTTAGTGTCTCCTCCCCGCTATACTCTATAAACAGTTTCTGGCTTTTGCTACATTTCATAACTATGAATACATGTTCCAGACTTACCTATCATTGATCTTGCTCCTCCTCCGTTGCTCAGTAGCAGAATGTTTAGACCTAGGCGTGTTCAGCTTTTGATCGTTACCAGAGCCTCTCGCGTCTGATTTTACTCTCTGATCCACTGTTAGAAACCAATCAGTCAGATCTTAAGCTGTTAGAAAAGGTAAAGCTGACATCTCAGAAAATACAAACCTCTATGGCTCTGGCTAGTGGATGAGCTTTCTTTCTTCATGAGGAAATCTTCTTCATCATCTAAATCATCGTCCTGTGAACTTCCTTTCGCTGATCTTATCATGTCCATGAAGCTCTGGCTCTTGAGTACAGACCCTCTGCAACCAAAGTAAAACCTTATTTGATCAGTCTCTTTTAAGTCCACCGACCGAGTAATTGAAAACAGAGAAGAGATGAGATGAAACTGACTGAGAGGACGAGCGAGAACTAAAACCGCTCAAATGGTTATTCGTCAAAGATTGGGACTGTCGTTCCACCACTGGCCATTGTCTCATAGCAGTTGCAACATCAGCTATACATTCCACAAAAAACGCATTTCATCAATTTCATGTGGTTTCTAAAACACTAGTAAACTAGTCTAGTTAACATCAATATTCGATTTTTTTCTTGTTACCTCTCATGTTTGCTCTCTCCCCAACATTATTCTCCTTCCTTGTCTGTCCCTTCTTCCCAGAACCAGATTCATCCCACAGCGTAAACCCGCTTGCCGCAGCAGCGTACGAGCTGCAGTTAGCGTTTGAATTCTCCTCCACGACGTTTCTCTCATTACCACCACTCGCTTGCGCAGCAGCAGTGAACATCATCGGTGGTGACAACTCGGGCTTAGGAATTCTCTGATGATGATGATGAAAGTAAGGAATAGGGCTGATTGTGTAGGTTCCTATACCACCGGGAAGCACATGCTCCAGTGGTGGAGGTGGTGCAGGCGGCGGTGGCTTCTCGGACGCTGAAGTCGTAGTGTTAACCCTACTTGTATCTTCTTTAGCACCAACACATTCTAACGGTTGAAGAAAATCGTGGGTTTTCAAGTGGCTACCTGCTCCACATTCCATCAAAATTTCTATAAACCATAAGTATTATATCACACACATTGATATCATTCTTACTACACACAAACATTGATACAATTTTTCGTATCTTATCAGGTTCTAAAGCATATAGGACAAAATATTTCAGCTTCTCAGTTAAATTGAGTTATTCACATATATTATGTGTGAGAGCGGTCAAACATAGTTACAGAAATATTCGAATGCAAGCTTTGCGACATGTGTATCCCCATAAACGGTCCCTTATTTCTCTGGGCTTTAAACAGAGTTGGGACCAATAGGGCCCAATTAGATAGCAACATTTTGATCCATGATTCGTCTTAAAGGTCAGATCAGATGCACGCGCGGAAAAAACGTGACGCCTTTAAGAGAATCTTTTAATGAAAAAAATAGTAATTAAAAAAGGCTATGAACTGAAAAAGGGTAAAAGGGTCAAATACCTTGAGAAGATGGTGTTGGTTTTGGATCTGGCTGGACGGTTGAATGACTGCAGAGCGATAAAAAATCATGTGTTGGTTTTCTCCCTGTGGAAATTCTTCTAAAAATCAAAATTAAAAACGAAAAAAAAAAGAGAGAGAAGATAATCCTTTTTAAATCAATAAAACCTTGAAGAATAGTATTAATTAACTCACGTCTGATTTATGTTAAATTAGGAGATTTGGTAATATCTGATAATATAGTGTTACCTTGGGTTTTGAAGGGACGAGGTTGAGGAAGCTCCATGAACAGGAACTTCAACGGTTCTTGAATCAATATGGATCACGATTCTGCGGGGTTTATCTTCGAAAATCTGAAGCGATTATCTGGAATTCGACAGGATTTTAGAGCTAGCAACTCAGATCTGCGACGCCTAGTGGCTAATTCAAGAGATGTTGCGTCGTCCGATGCTAGAAGAAGAGGAATTGAGCTCGAAAGTCGCAGAATTATGCTTTCTCCCGAGAAAACTTACTGAATTTCGATCAAATTCTCCTCGATTCAGCCCAAATCAGCCTCCGCTGCAACTTTTCCTCGCCAATTGTGCAGGAAACGCAGGGATGGCGGGAGAATTCGACGAGAAACACCGAAGAAGTCGCCAAATTGATAGATTCGATAGATCTGTCATCAAAAAGTTTAACCATAATTCAGCAGAATTCTAGCTCAAACCAACCGAATTCCGCGTAATTCGAGTCAACCCGTGAGCATGGTGATCCAAAAACTGGTATCCAAGTCAAATCTAAAATAACGACGGATTCTATTTGAGCTAAGATTAGGAGCGTACCTTTTCGACGACAATTGTGTGAAGTTTGGATCTTTTAGTCAGAGCAACCAAACAAAAAAGGTTCGAATTTCGAGATAAAACTCTTCGATCTGATCGGAAAATAAAAGATCAGCCAGAGAGCTCTCTCACTCCCTCTACCCCTCTCTCTCCTCTCTCTTTCTCTCTCTGTGTTTTGAGAGAGGAAATGAGAAGGCGGAAATCTTTTATACAGTCATTATAACGCTCCCCGTTTAACAGCAGTACACTCCGTTTAAACGACGTTAACTCTTAACGGAGTCACGTGGTGGATGTCTAGTTACTAGTTCGTTGCTTTGTAGTGTAAGGTAACACAGGTTTATCCGTTTAGCGGCGCTAAAAATAAAAAGTAACAAAAATAATACACACACGCACCAAAATTATTATTTATTGGTTTGTTTTGGTTTAATCGATGTACGCTTTTGTTTTTATCGTGTTCGACGATCCCCATTAATTTGTTTAGCGTTTTTTAATATTCCACTTAGAATGATGGAATGGTGGAAAAACTCAAAAATACAAGAATTTTATCAATCAAAAAAATTTATTAAAAAACGTAAAAACGCAAGATTTGCAGAATTATGTTTTGGTTTACAGAAAATATAAAAAAATATTTATTAAACAGAAAAACAGGTTTGAAGTAAATTATACGGAATCAATGTTTATTTATTTAATTATATTTTACTATTTAAATAAATATAAATAAATAATTTAGTATTACAAAAAAATATTTAATAATAAAGTTATATCTATTATTTAAGGTTTGCAATATTTTTTTATGAAAAATAAATTATTAAAAAGTTACAATTAGAATTATATTATTTTATAATAACTGATTGAATTATTAATATTTTATTTTTTATAATATATAGTAAAAAGCAGAATATTTTTAATAAGTATATTCTGTAATTCTGCAATTCTACCATAATTTATCCAATCGTATTAAAAAAAAAGTTCCGCAATTCTGTAATAAATTATTCCATAATTCATTTTTTTCGCCATTCCGCAATAATCGACGTAAGAAATGATATTATTCATTTTGAAGTATTTTTTTCTTCCAAAATATTAGTAATATTTATCCTTCAACTATGTTTGCATATATCATTAGATATTCTACACAAATAAACCGGCCACTTTGATGACTTTTCACTAAAACATTATGATTAATTGATGTAAATGTCACATATTGTCCTGTGAATAAACAATTATATATATGCAAATCACCAACGCTGTTAACTATGCAAAATAAGTGAAAACAAAATTCATCGTCGATATATATATATATATGAAAATGTACAGAAAAGTTACTCTGTTGCTATAACTTTTACTAATATAATACTACTAAAGAATGCTTAGTTATATACATGAAGTAGCATTTACTTTCGTCGACTCTATCAATTGATGGTCATTTTTCAATATTCGTTGTCGGCAAATGAAACTCACATGCAGCTATTAATTTAACTTTATATAGGCATGCATACGCAAACATATGTTCATAATATGCCACAATCATGCCGATAGCGAACATTAAAATCTTCACGAATTTATAATTGAATATTCCAATAGTTGGTGACATTTTTCTCTATATTTTCAATTCATTATATGTTTTTTGGCGTGTCAAGGCACTCTATTTATTTACTATAAATTATACTAGAAACTACCCCGACTATATATTATTCCAAGTAAATGCAACAAAACGAAAATCAATAAACTACGAACTTCATGTATTTGAAATTAAAGTCTTCGTATATATTCCCGTATTTAATAAATAGTGTGCTACCATGACCTTTGACGAAGAGAAATCATATGATGATATTTGATGAAATCACGTGTCTCTTCACCATTTTCTAGTAATTTATATGTAAAAATTAAGGTTCATAACTTACTATTTTGAAGAAAAAAAATTTACTATCCCGACGGAAAAAACCCCACAACAAAGAAAATTTTAGTGTTTCCGTTTAAAACTTTAAATAAAAAAAACGTTTGTGTAAAATCTGTGATATAGCCAGACTATTGTGTGTGATGTATGCAGTTGAGCTGCATAAACATAAATATGCATGTTAGCATGTATCGATTTCACACATGCACTTTTTAATTGACTATGCATTTGCCTCTTCGTCTATAAATCCTCGTTGTAGAGAAGTTTGATTTAAAAACTCTGGAAATACTAGCAAAATTATCTGAAATTGATTTACTATTGAGAGTTCATTAGTAAACGTCGTAGTGATACTTATAAATTTATAGTAGAAACCATGCTGTAAAATGATGGTATGCAGGGGGACAAGTATAGTTTTGTACGTGTATGCGTCTATGTGTTTCCTGTGAGTGGGGATCTATGTATGTGACATTAGGTGGAACAAAGACAGCTCTTCCTTTGTGCGATGCCATTAAAAATTGTCTAAACTTCATAATCAAGACCCTAATCATGTGAGCTAAACCCATTTTAAATGTAGTTGAGTGCCACTTGTTAGCACACCAACTTATTTTTATTCGAAAGTTGTATATACAAGTAAACCAAATAGACGACTTATAAAGAAATTTAGTAAGCATTTACCAAACTAACATTGTATAATATGAACGGATATGAGTTAGGCATTTGGAAAAATCAAATAGTATATTTTAATACTCCTATGAAGTTTTGACTTGATTATTAAAACCTGAAAAACCAGCAGAATTCATGATAGATCAAAATATATAAACATAGAAGACAATTTTTGCGTGTATTATAATTAAATGGTATATTTTAATTACCGCCCCATTGTTGCGTGTGAGCTAGAAATGAATTTCTATGCCCATCACTTGAAAATATAGAAAACAATTTTAAACACAAAGAGGGAGACGAGGAACTATAGCTAAATAGTGTTGGATCACATGAAAAGAAAAATGATACAAAATTGGGAAAGAGCATAAACAATAACACATCCCCACATGCTCTCCACTTTGTCCCGTGAGTTGTTAGGTTGTGTCTAAACACGCTTTTTTTTTCTTTTTTCTTTTTTTCCTAAGTATATAACCCATGATTTATATTATATTATTTGCGACCTTATGGTTCTTTTATGAAATGTTTTAGCTTAATTAAAATCGGTTTCTCTCTATAAATATAACAGGAGATGGATTGCGCGAAAAACAAAAAAAAGGGGAACAGTTTATATGTTGAGGGGGATATTATTGGTATAACGAAACCAATAAGTAAAAGGGATCAAGGTAAGTACATAAAAAAGAAATGGTCAACTGAAAGTGAAAGACGGGAAGAAGAAGAGGTTAGTGTGATGTCGTTTTCGTGGTCTAGTGGGGGCCACGTGAATTGACTCTGTAACTCACGTGAGAAAAATACTGTAGAATCTCAAGAGTCAGGACATAAACTGATTTTCGAACATGAGTATTGATAACGGGGGTAATTTAGTCTTCACTCGGAAGTCGCAACTGTTTGCTGATGTGCCACAAACCGACCTTCTTCTTAACCATTCGTGGTTCGGTTTGTACTTTCTTCATCTTTTACTTATTTAGTTATTTAGCATAACTTCAGGCGTTTTATCTACGAACACAAATGTATATATTATCATCAAATGTGTGTTACGGCAGTTTTGCACATAAAAACAACGGGAAAGACACTCACTATTCCAAACTTTTTGTGAGATGTATATACAACTACAAGTTGGAAATTTTAGCCTTGCATATGTGCATTGTTTAGCGTGCTTTGGAAAGCATGGTAGACTAATATAGTAACTGCTAGTTAGAAATAAAATTCATGCGAGTATAACAAAAACATCATTTTGTTGTCACATATGTAAATATAAATAACTCAATGAAAGAAAAAACAATATATATACATGAGAAAATCATCAATGGAATTGTAAGATTTATAAAGTACACACACAGACATAATCTAAATTACTAATATATTATTATATCATTACATATTTGCAATATCTGATCCAATTCAGAATGAAATTAATGTGAGATCTCACATCACAACTCACCATTCATTGCAGACGCTAACAATATTTTTTAATTAAATAAACTCAAACATCTCTTTACACGTTAGTATATTTCTTACAATTTATTAAACCTTTGCTTTTTCAGATATTTAATTATAATTTAAAATATTAATTTCTGAAACCTTGCATACACAAAAGAGTGTATGGGAGAGCATCTCATCCGAATTAGCTGGCTTCTTTTCATCTTTGTTTCCTTCTAAAGAGGACTATTAGTTGTCTCTAATCATTGTTATTATCTTAATATATAGTATCAATTTAATAATCGTAAAGTAATTAAAGAGAAGAATAAGAAGCTGGATGTCAAGAAAACATATGTATTTGCGTTACGGACATTCCTCTGTACATTGCACAGGAATCCTCTTAGGGATCAGTTAACAAATACTTTATGTATCATGTGTCCTATGGTAAAACACGAGATTAAAAAACTAATGACGCATCAAATTAGATTAGTTATAAAAACTAGTACGAGCTTGGATCTAGGGGTGAACAGAGAAAGACACGTGGCAGTTGCGCCGCGTAAATCGCGCCGTATCACGTGATAAGAAACCTTTTGGCTGC
The DNA here is from genome assembly GCA_911865555.2 of Thlaspi arvense. Lineage (NCBI taxonomy): Eukaryota > Viridiplantae > Streptophyta > Magnoliopsida > Brassicales > Brassicaceae > Thlaspi > Thlaspi arvense. The sequence goes on along the minus strand of OU466862.2, from coordinate 67,245,162 downwards.
CTACCTCAGCCTCCCCATCCATCACGTGGCCAACTCACACCTCTCGATTATTGCGGGTCCCACATTTCCTTTTTACGCTATCCCGTTTTACTCTCTCTCTTTTTTTGATTTATTCAAAAGACAAAAAGAAAATTGAATTTTAGATTTAAAATTTTTTAAAGGTCTCTTAAAACAAACCAGTCAAAAAAAGATTCGTATTAAGCAAGGGGAAAATAAAGCGAAAATAACGTACCGTAAAATTTGATATCCAAAAGAAAAATATTAAGTTATTAACCAATAAGTACATATTTTCCACCATCTCACTTTTTTTTTTGAATTTTAGCGTATCACATTTATCTGTCAAAAAAAGTAAGATCACTTTATTTTTTGGAAGAGGGGATAAATTTTGGACGTTCGTCACGTTCTTATATTTATTATACATATATATCACAATTATTAAAATATTGCTGTCATAAAAATGGTTGCTGTCGTCCGAATAAGATTTGTTTAACGTTGAGTGGTATAATTCTGAAATAAGATTCAAATAATTTGAAAATATCATATAATAAAATCAGTTTTCGGCCGTAAAAAATTCGAAACAAAAGAAGGTGAAAGTGAGATGAGAGGAGCAGCATGGTCACGTGTGCCCATTCCCTGCCGTTAATCTGCCACACTGCCTTCCGTCTCGCGTGCGGTGGGTCCCATCGTCTCCTTCCTTCTTTCTACCCCTCTATAGTCGCCGCACTGTTGAGACTCGTGACGCCGCCGTTTAACTTCAGACGCTGCCGTTATCTACATTTTATTTATTTATTGCTGTTTAAGATTTAACTTCTTAATTTTGTTTAGTAACCATACGTGCCTCTACTAAAAAAACTGAAAGTTAACGTTAAATTTCATCGAAATACCTAAGAAACAGTAAATAATAAAAGTGTATAAGAAAATATCATAAAATTAATCCAGATAATTTTTTTTGTTTCTGGAATAGTGTTATTGATGAAAGTGATTAGCAAAAACTAGTGAAATTTTGTACGGCAAATGAGAGGAGAGGAGAGACGTGTGAGCACGTGCCTGTAAGAGAGAGAAGCGGTGGCGACCGGTCGCTTTCTTGTGATGGAATCACGTGAGGTTAATTTACTTATATTGGGTCCCATATTTTCACCTCTGACAAACAATATCAAGGGTTAGAAATTCGAGGTAAAGTAAACTTGTGGGTCCTATTTGTGAATATTATTTTCTTAGTCCGTTGCTGAATAAATAGCACACACTTGTGAAATGTATATGTAATATCTGTTCTCTCTAATTTACGGTTGGTTACGAACACTTTTTTGTTCTTCTTTCCTAACGCAGAAAAGGATGTCATTACCAAGACAATCTTCTATTTCAAGTCTTCAGTTTGATGAAATAGAATGATAGTATGGATCAATAAGGGGGAAAAAGCCTTATCATATCTTCATAATCTATGTTGATATCTTGATGATGATAATGAAAAAAAGATTATAATGTTGAGAGAGAAACTAGAATTTGAAAAATGGAGTCTCTAATTAAATAAGAAAATGAAGATAAGATAAATTATGTTGGGAATAGAAGGAGAGGGCATGTGGTGTCCTTTCTTGAGTGACCTGTCGGTTTATGGGTCATTGATAATACGTGAAAGCGAAAGCTGTGGAGTTATTAATATATGCCATGAGAGAGAGACTCAAAAAAGAGAAGATGTGTTTTCTTTTGTTCTGTTCCCACACTGTTTTCGCTTACGTGGCTCTCTCACGTGCCTGGACTTAGGCTTCTCCTTTTTTTTTGTTTTTCTATATTCTTTTTTGATGGCGATCTCGATTAAGACGCGGCCCACTCTGTGTTCGACAAGTGTCTCATACTATATATTAATATATTATATATTCTCTCCTTTTTGGTTGGTCCAAAAGTATATCGCTAAATAATAAATTCCTTTTTCTAGTCAAATAATAAAAGCATGATACATGTTGACAGACAAGAAGAAATAAAATATACTAATGCATGATATTTTGGGCCGTACATTGGGCAAATGCGACATCGGCCCATTTCATTCGGCCTATCTCGACGTTTCATGAGCCGAGATATTAGTGGCATTCTTGTAAATTTATATTTAATAAACTAAAGGAGGAAAATATATTAAACAATAAAGTCTCTGAGATTTTCTTGGTTTTGAATAAAGCGGCGTCGTTTTCACAACAACGCATGAGACAGAGACATATTGGTTCCTCAGATCCTCGATTCGATTTCTCGCAATTACGGCGATACATATTAGTTCTTCCTCCGCCGTTGTTTCAGGCGAAGAAGTGGTCTCCGATTCAGTCGTGGTTTCCTTTTATCTTCTCTGCAGGCGTAAGCTCTGTCATGGATCCGTCGTACCAGCGTGTTGAGCAGTCTCTGTCTCAGGTAACTCTTCCTCATAACGACGTCGATGGTGATAATAACGAAGGTACGGAATCGCGGGGAGTGATAGAGGGAAGTTGCGACATGGTTATGGAACTAGGGTTGGCATCTGGATGCGGTTTTGCTGAGAATATAGGTCATGATAGTGATATTGATGTTAACAGCCTTAATGAATTTGATGAACCTGATGACGACGATTTCTTTGTGGAGAGGAGGGATTCTGGGCTTGAGTTTCGCGATATCCGGGTGATTACAGTCGATTCGGGTTCTGATGATGATTATGGTCCAGAGATTGAGAGGGAGGTATGGGGTGATGAAGAAGATGTATATGTGGACGATGGTGATGAAGAAGATGATGTTAGTGTGACTATCTCTCTTTGCTGGGAAGATCGTGGCGTGACTGCTGAGGAATTTGATTGGGAAGAAGTTGATGGTGGTGGTGTGGCTGATGAGAGAGAGATACTAAGCGTTTTAGCAGAAGCTGATGTCGATGGCGATAACTCCGTCTCTATCACCGTCTCGCCGACGATCTCTCTAGAGGACTTAGCGGCAGGAGAAAGAGCAGAGGGATCGGCAAATCTCGGCTGGGAAGTTTTGCTGAATTCTCATACCCTAGAGATCAACTTTGATGTCGTCGGTGATCGTGACGACTACATTAATCATACAGCCGAGTTTGAAACGCTGTTTGAACAGTTTGCTGAAGCTGGGATCGCCGAGCTCGGTTTACATCCAACTTCGAAATCTTTCATCAAGGATCTCCCCATTGTTGAGATGGATGTTGAGAACGATGACGGTGCGGTTTGTGCGGTATGCAAAGACGAGATGGATATCGGGAGCAAAGCGGTTCGATTGCCTTGTAAGCATAAGTACCATAGCGAATGCATCGTACCGTGGCTCAGAACGAGGAGCACATGTCCTGTTTGTCGCTATGAATTGCCTACAGATGATGCAGAGTATGAGCAAAGGAAGAGCCAGAGAAGAACAAGTACTCCTCATGATATATGGTAATTGGTAATTAAACATCCTCTCTATATATAATTTTGTCTGTTGATTATTGAAGAATGTGTGAGCCATGTGGTGGTCTAAGCTTTAGAAGGCTAGCTTTACATAAGAGGGAACATATGAATGTATATTTATGTTTGCGTGTTTTTTTTTTCATGTTGCTCGAGGGGTTTATAGTATATATACACTTTGGTTTATGTTTGTTTTCAAGACAAATTTCCATATCATTCGAATTCCATCATAAAATTTCAAAAGGGTTTTAAAATCTGGTACTTGTTAAGTGTTACAAGTTTTGCAAAGAGTCTTGAAAATTGTCAATATTTGATGGAAAACCGGACGATATTTACCATGAAACATCAATGATTGTGATATAAATCGACAGTCTCCGCATCAACCAACTTTGTAATTCTCAGAGGGTTTGTTAAAAAAAAAAAACTTCAGCATGAGAAAAGAAATGCAAGAATTTCAATCTACAATATCATGTGTTTTTACTTTTGAACAACACTGGCGAGATAAGTAAACGTAGGTAAGTAACAGTCTCCACATTAGTGTATTTTAACTTGGTATTGTACTAGTAAACCAAGATACAGTAATTAGATAGATGTGAAAGCTGAAATGATCTAAAAAGAATATCATCAAAAACTGTAAAAATAAATCAATACAAGTCACAAAATCATGCCACAAAAATTAAAAGGGACAAAAAAAACTAAAATGTGGCCATATAAGAAGACGCCGACACACTTGAAGACTTCCTAAACTCTGTCTAATATTACAAAGACCATAAACCATGTCTCCACAGACTGAACAAACTATCTACATATTGACGATCAAACACGTCTCATAATCTAAGATTATGATACTGCGTAGACTCAATTGGAACTAAATACGAGAAATTCTTAAATCTCAAGTCCATAACCTATAACTGTTTCTTTGAAACCTTATCTATATACGGTAACACGTACATTGAGTCAATGAAACTTTCACTTTCATTTTAACTATATATTGGTTGAATTAGAAACCATAATATGGAACCCATACATAGACTTTTTCTAAACACTATCTCCGGATCAAACCCAATCGAACATTGGGAAACAAATTTTTTTGGGAGGGAGTTTCAGAATTGATTAGACGTTAGTATCAAACTATCAATTTGTAGTTGTGAAGTTACTGCAGGAGGGGGTGCATGTGAACAAATGTCAAAAGATTTGGGGGTAAAAGGACAAAAATAAAAAGAATTGCAGAGACATACACGTGCAGAAGAGATATGTCCCCTATGGTCACAAAACATGTTTCCCTGTCTGTACTAAAGATACAACCAAAGATGATGGGTTCATATTTTATGTCCCGATTTCTCAATTATATACAACTCACACTGTGCACGTGTGCGTATTTGTCTATAGTTCACGAACCAAATCTATGCAACATTATTTTTTCAATTCATTCTAATTGTTCATATTTCTTGTATCTGTAGAGATCTTAAACACTTCTTCAACTAATTACAAATTTTACTAAAAGATGTCGAGACTATTACAAATTTTTTTTCCTGGTATTTGAATATATACTGTATGTAGTAGATACTTCTTGCACAAACAAACAAAAAATGTAGTTGATACTTACGTATATATTTTGTAAGCTACAATTTTGTTTTGTGTTTTCAAGATTAATTTCAACTAGACGATTTTTCGTTAGCTAGGTTTTTTCTGCTACTTTTGAACTTTGTAATACAGCTAATCAGAAGATCAGTGTTAACGCCGAGGTATTCTAAATTTGGAAAATTATCTAATAAATACCAAATACTATATATGATCAAAGCAAACTGAAATATAATGTGAAAATGATTATAGAAAATAGCAAAAAATTATAGTGCAGAAGATTATAGAATTGGGGTTACAAGTCTAGTGATCTATATTCAAGTATTCAAACTCCTAGAATGTACCTTTTTTTTTGCAGGTTTTTAGTTAACATTTACAGAGGCTTCAACATGTTGCAGATTAACTAGTCGGTTCTGATTCAGTGTATATTAATGTAAATTGAATTGTTCAGTATAAAATAGATAAAACGATTTAATATATTTGTTATAGGTCATATAACTTTGTTTCAAAAATGTTAAAAGTTCCTCATGAATGCGACGATATTTAGTAAACAAAAATATCCAAAATCTGCGATTATGAGTGTAAATACTATTTTAAGTAGCTTACGAGCTTATTTATACTTGTGACGTAACAACATCAACACAGTTTTAGTGGGAAGATCTCTTGTTATTTTTTTTGTTTTTTTTTAAGTAGTAGTAGTATAAACAGAATATAGAAATAAGTAGTAAGATGGCATATTTGTATTTCCATAATGGGGTACTTTGGTGACCATAAAGAAACCCATAATGTAATGCATTGATGTACATATCAAGAGACCCAAGCTATCATCATCAATTCATCACCATCATCACCATTGTCACTATCATCATCACTGTATCAGTACTATGATCTCGTTGTAAATTTTCAACACTTCTCTAATAGAATAACATAGTGACCTAATTATTAAATAGCCTAAATATTTAATAAATAATTAGCAATTCATGAGGTAGAAACATTTTTCCATCATTAAAACAATAAACTTAACGACACAAGGACATGAAATTCGGTCATATAGACCGAAAACATTGGTGTAGATATTAAATAAACATAAACATAACATCAATAAAATCAAACTAACCCTTCTTGCCTAACCGAACCAACGTAACTATGAACTGCACTGTAGCTATCATTATCATCATCATGATTGTCACCATCATCATCATCATCATCATCATTGTTGTTGTGAACCCTAGTCTCCACCAAAATCATCTCTTCATTAGTCTTTTTCTTCTTCTTCTTTATAGACTTTTGCTCCTCATTCTCTTGAGGAAGTTTGAGACATGATGTGGCTTCCATGGGACCAGAAGATGCATCAGAGTCCATTGAATCACCACCATCGCTATCTTCATCATCATCATCATGGTCATAGTAGTCATCGCCGTGATCATGAGAGGGTGAGCCTAGATACATTGTCCATCCAGATTCACAGCTGCGAGAATCCTCATCGGATCCAAAGATCTTTCCAGACTCCATTTTTGTATGAATACAAGTTTACAACTCTTTTAGTGTCTATAAATATAATAATGAAGAAGAAGAAACAAAGAGACCCAACAAAAGAGACCGACAATAAAAAACCCTAAAGTGAGACAGTAACAACAAGAAGCTGAGATATTAAGTAAACAATCCTACAAGCATGTATAATATATATGCATATATGTAAGCGTATATATAGCAAGTAAGCGTGTGTGTGTGTGTATGTATGTATATGCATTTGATGATAAAAGACAAGATAAAAGTTTGAAAAATAATTTTAGAGCGATTTGATATGGGGAAAAAGGGGAATATTCTTTTTTTTTTAAATTAAAGAGAGAACAAAATGGAAATTACTTGATTTTTGGGGTAATTTTAAAGATAATTAGAGGCTGACTTTTAAAAGGATAAGAGGAGGAGTTGGGTGGAAGAGATAGAGATGGAGAAGAGGTTGTATTTAAAACACCTGAAAATTGCTATTTATCTTTCATCCTCTTTCTGACCAAATAACAGCTCACGACCCAAAAATTATATATTACAAATTAAATAATACAAGACAAGTGACAAACATACCCATCCAATAATGATTTTTAAAAGATTTGAATAAAAGAAAACATTTTAGCAGAAAACAATCAAACCCTTTTTTGACATCTTAACTAAAAAAAAAAATCAATATTAATTGTAATTGATTGTTTTTTTAATAAAACATCGAGTAAGCTAAAAACAGGTCACTCCATATACATTTCTAAATAGTTTAGATGGAAGCCCTACCAAAACAAAAAATAGTTTAGATGGAGAACATAGCTAGAGCAATATTTACTACAAAATGAGGTGTCGGATCAGTGAAACCATTGTTCAGCTAATCAAAAATTATTTTATTCAAAATCAATTTAACATTTGCATAATCATAAAGCTCTTACATTGATGTGTACTTTGGTAGTTAAAGTTTCAATAGGGATTTAACCCCAAGAAAACACTTCGATAAAAAAATTTCAGCACAAATTGAATAAAGAAAACAAAATGAAAGAGAGAGAGAGAGAGAGAGAGAGAGAGAAGAGAGAGAGAGAGAGAGAGAGAGAGAGAGAGAGAGAGAGAGAGAGAGAGAGAGAGAGAGAGAGAGAGAGAGAGAGAGTGCCATTAATGGAGAGAGAGTTGATGAGAACAGCAAGAGTCCAGCTAGAAGCCGTGAAGGAGAGAAAGTGAAATCTCTTATCTCGCAGAGGTTGCATCTTTTAAATGCAATAACTTTTAAACGTCATTTAAAAAAAAAATTACTTAAAAGAATAATTTTATACTTTTATGTTTAAGTTGGTATATTGAAAGTTAGCCTTTCACACAAAGGAAATAAGATGTAATAAGACATTATATTTGAAAACGAGAGTATAGTATGTACATATACAATGTACCAATACTAATCAATGTTATCTTAAAGTATTTTAATATGAAAGTATATATAGGACAATACTTAAAACGAACGAGAGTGCAAGGGAAGAATGTTTCCAACCTTTCATTATGTTTCTATTTTTTCGAGTTGATCTCTCCAATTGAATCAATATGGTTGGGGAAGAATAATTCCAATCTGGTGAGAAAATATTGGAAAATGTGTAATGAACATTAAATAAGAACTACCAAAAATTATACTACTATATATCCCTGTGACTTGCGCTGTTCTGTCTTTCTTTAATTTACTGCTGTCCTTTCTCTTCCTCAAAAAGTTCAAACATTTCTCGCTTGCTTTGTCACAACAGCAAGTTCAATGTTTATTTTTTAACATGCAGAAAATTTACCTATATCAGGATTAGTTTTATTCGATTTTCTTCATATGTGATTGGTTACGAGACTACGAGTTACTTTCACATGTGATTGGTTCCACGTTACTTTTTTTTTTTTGTTACAGGCCATCACTTGAATTCAAAGTTCAGGATCATGCCGTGATGTAAAAGAATTATGGACTTAATAAGATCTGATAAAATTAAAACAAGGATAGTTTTCAAGATCAGATGACTAGTATAAATATTATGTTACTTTACAGTGATCATTGGAAATCTATAACAGTGATAAATATTGCAAAATAATTGTGGATTATTAAAACTGATTTTTTTGTATGTTTCAAAATTCTATTAATAAAATAAAATTTTCAGTATTAAAAAAACAAACTTTACTAGTTCTTGAAGTGTTTTTATTTAGAAAAAACGATATTAAGAATTTGGAGTATTATTAAGATATTGTAGTTTTTAACAAAAAACAAAGATATTGGAGTATTATTATTGAGGAAAAAATCGTTACTAGTTATTGTAGTCGTATGAAATTTATGTGTAATTACTGTATGAATGTATATGGCATAACTTTATTATTTTTTATTATAAAACAAGAAATGCTATTACATCAAAGATGATGAACATTTGGTATATTTTGAATAATGAATGTTATATCAAATCTTTGAAATTCCTTAGAACTGTTGTCATTTATATTAGATAAACGTTGGTTTTATTGGTTACAAAACTAAAAGTTTCTGAAAATGGAAATATAGATCGTATAGGTATAAGGTATGATCATAATTTTGGTGGTAGGGGAATTGGGGAACTGTAGATATTTTCACTTTAGAGTTACAGAAGACAGAAAATACATTTAAAATAATAATTTTACTGAGAGTGAATTAAATAGTGATCAGACATTTATCTTCCAGAAACTGACTTACGTAATTTATTTCTTTTGTTTCTTTGAAGTGACTCAAATCCGTAAAAGTAAAAGGTCGTACACACAAGCATATATATGTGGAATTTAATTTTGTCTATTTTAATAATACTATACAAGGAAAAAATAATTTCATTCGAAAAAAGAATAAGTCCTTCAACATGATGATGTTATGGGTATCTAGTATCTACGGCTCTGTATTTATGTGTACCACTGTACCTAGTGTACCAATGTACCTACTGAGCATATATATATATATATATATTGGTAAATTCATTTATATATATCTTAAAATGTAACTAAATAGCTTACACAAATTTTGTAGTATAATATATATTTCCAATCAAGTTGTGATTATCCTAGATTGGTTGAGAGTTTTAAGTCTGATGAATAAAAAAATATAGGGAAAAGGATTTATACCTATACAAAATGGTTAAAGAAATTTTAGAACTATATAAATTATTCCAATTTTTAAGAATTTGGACAATCAGTTTAATTTGATTTAGAAATTACAGTTGTTAAGATCAAAATTTAAACGAGGTTGATTTTTTTTTTTTAGAAATCTTATTTCCTTTGTAACATCAAATTCAGGATCCTCTCATCGATTAACGTTTTGTCCAAAACACATCAAAATCAATTACAACCGGTTCATAACCTACAAATTCATATAACTAAAATATTATATCAGTACATTCATTATATTATATTAGTTTATATAGCTATAAATAATTTTAATTACAAATTGTGTCATTTTTCAAAATTTCTGGTTCCTTTCATACTAGTTTAGTTGGGTTAAGAGCACAACAAGAATATAGTGTGACACTGATTATTGAGTTCACGAAAACAAGTTATGTCTTTAATGCGAATTAAACACATTTTGTTAGAAATCTGTCTTAACCAGTTATATTAGTTTAACAGAAAGTGAGATAATTCAAGACCAATAGTTACGGCACCATCCGGACATATTACGATGTCAAGATAGAAAAAGGAAAAAACCAAACAGAAGTAAACAATAATAGGCTCCGTAACGCGACAAAAAGAAATCATTATAACCAGTTTTAAATAGATATATTGTCCTCCCGTAAATTTATTGGTACCCAAAGTTAAAAAAAAAGCCGAATCCTAATGGTTCAAAATACATTACGAAGAGAGCGACATAATCAAGACTGTTAAATATGTATATATGAGATCTTTCAAAACAGCTAAAAAAAAAAAAGAGACAAAGCAAAGTATAAAATTCCTTCTCTTTTCTTTTTCCTTTTACCTTTTTAGAAATCCACCAGAACTTAGTAGGACTCATTTGGTGAATTTTGCGATTAACTTGTCGACGTGGATGATGATATCGTCAATGCGCGGTCGAACCGCAGCCTGCGGTTGGAGCATCCAAGTCACGAACTGGTGGAGAGCTTCAGGGTAAGAAGCCTTTGGTCCAGCATTTGGCCATTTTATCTGAGCGTTCACGATTGCAAGCTGAAGACTTCCACCAGATTCTCCAAGTGCATATTCAAATGGAGACACACCGTACCTGCACAAGAACACAAAATGATTATCCACAAATGCTCTCTCTTCAATCAACTAAGTACATGACTTGTTTAATCATAAAAGGATGATAACTGTAATTACATTATTGCGTATAATGTGCAGCCTAGTGACCAGATATCTGTTCTCTCATCGATATCTGCATGGCTTGGGCAATCCCAGAGCTCGGGAGCTCGAAACGGTGCTGAACAATGTTCAGATGTCCATTCCTACAAAAATCAAGAGAACATGAAGAATTTACAAAGACGATTTTTTTTTGAGAAATATGTACTAGCATAACAGGTTCATGATCAACTAGAAATGGAACAATATGGAGTAGCGGTATGAACAAGGGATGGGTATGGAACCTGTAACTGTAAGGCCTCTTGACGGGAGCGGATTTGCTTCCGTGATGGACGAGCACTCCCAAAATCCATCAATATCGCAACAGGAGGCTGTCCTTTTCTACGTGTTAAAAGCACGTTTCCAGGTTTGACATCGTTGTGAGCATATGGTGGCTCCAGAGAGTGCATGTGTTTGAGTCCATCACAAAGCTGCACTCGAAGAAGAAATGTTTGGCAATCAAAAGACTTGCGATTTATTACGAATCATACAATAAATCATATGAGAGTTTCAGAAAACCAAAGTTAAAAAATAACAAGCAGGTAACAGAAATCGAAGATTGATTTTGTATGTTACCTGACGAAATATATGCAAAACATCAGTTGTTGAGAATGTCTCCTTTTTAGCCTTCATCGATGTGGCATTATCTAGCAAGGTCCCATCCAAGTGAACTGGAAATAGCAAGAAGGCCTCGTGTTTCCAAGCTCCCTCTTGGCCGTCCTAACCAATCAAAAGAAACACACTTTCTAATTACATGAGAGAACTACAGAAACAAATAGCGAAATCTACTACAAGCATCAACCAATGAAAGTTTCAGAACAGAGCTTATCTACCTTGACAGAAATAATGGCGTGATCAAGGAGCGGAAGCAAATTAGGGTGGTTGAACAATGATGAAACACGGATCTCCTCCCGCACCAATTCCAATTGCTCTTTGTTCTGAATCAGAACTTTCTTCATAGCATAAGTTCCATCGGCTACAAGGACATCACGAATTTAAAATTTTCAAGGTATGTCATGGGACAAAACATGAAAGAAGTTTAAAAAAACAAGACAGCGCAACAAGGCCAATGAACAAATGACAAACCAAGCTCAAGAATACCATAATTTCAGATGCACAGTTGATCAAACAGCTATACAAGACTAAAAATTAGTTGATTCAAAGTCAAACCATATGAAATACGATTCAGTGTGATCAATATGTTTAGCCTAACATCCCAATTCAACTAGATGCTAGCTCGATTAAGTCGTCAGCAAGAACTTATCAAGATATCCCCGGGACAAATTATTCATCTTCAGTGTCGATGACAAACGAAGCTCAAGAACACCAAAGTTTTAGATACATCGCGGATCAAACAATTACACACAATCGAAATTGCTTGGCCTACAGTCAATCCATATGGAACAAGATTGGCAGATTTCGAGCTGAAAACAAACATAATATTCCTACATTGATAAAGGTCGATTCCTGAAACAATTTCTCAAAGTCCGAGTTGATACAAACACTCTAGATTCATACCCTACTGCCTCATCTCAACATCACAAGCGGATGGCAGACATAAACGAAAACGAAAACAAAATCCAATTAGAAACAGCAGATCAGATTCAATCGAGAGAAGGCAGATCAAGGACAACCAAATCAGCAATCACGACCGGGAAATCAAGAGAAATTAACAATACTAACCGGAGAGATGAGCTGGATCCTTGACTTTCTTCGCCAGACCGCCACCGGATGAGGCGGAGGAAGCGTCGGCGACAATCTCCTTGACCAAAAAGACGAATGCGAAACCGCCTTCGCCGAGCTGCCTCACGATCCTGAACCGATTTTCATTGATCCACACGTCGCCTCCACCGTTCACGGCGTCGTAAAGAGCGTTCAAACCCGAAAACGAACAGCCCATGCTCACAAAATTCAAAGATCCTTCCTCTATTGACCAACGGATCGATGAAATCTTTCGAACTGAAGATCACAAAATTCAAAGATCCTTCAGATTCGCATTGTCCAGATCTCGAATATTTCCTCGTCTCGCGTTATTCTTGTGTGTTTTTATTATATGGAAGTGAAGAGATTTAGAGTTGAAGCATTCATGTCAGCTATACGAGACGGACACAGCGTTCCGTGTTTTCACTAATTTGTTAATTAAAATAATCAATTGGCGTTGCTAATTGGCTTTGGGTAAAAAACCATTACGCAAATATTTTCTACAAAATATTTTAGATTTAACCAGAAATTTAGTCGTACCAAAAGACAAATCAGCGCCCCTTTTTTTGGTGTTTGGCTCCAAAAAGCGCAAATCATCAGTTTGCTACAATCATTTTGCAATTACACAACAAAATCCATGGAGTATGAACTAATAGAACAAACTAATTAAGAATTTGTTTCATCTAATTAAAAACATTATTAAAAAAAAAGCAAATCTATTTTTTTAATCATCGCACTTGTATAACTCACAGAAGAAAGCTCTAACTGTTTTTTACACAAACAAATTCTCTTGTTTTGCTATTACGCAAGAATCATTTGATCTGTAAAAACCGACAAATGTGGTTTAATAACATCGTACCAGGTTCGAGTAAACCGACCAGAATTTAGGACCAATACATTCAGAATTTCATAGTCGACGATACAGGCAGGATCCCATTAACGTCTGGAACGATCGTGCGTTTCTCGTTCGCTCGGGCTCATGAATCAAATCTCTATAGTATTAAAAAAAAAAAAAACTAACGGCCATGATCTATAAAACCCCCGAACGGCAAGATCTTCAATCCCACGGCGGCATTAATGGCCGTTGTCGGCGAGGGAAATAGGCTCCGCCGGCTGCTGTTGCGTAATACAATGTATGTTTCCTCCAGCTAGAACGATCTCTCTTGCATTCTCGATTCCCACAACCTTCCAAAATCAAACTAAAAAATGATTAATTCTTACTCACTTTCTTTATTTGGTTTATATGAATCAGAGATTGTTAAATACCGAGTGATGAGGATATGTCTCTGAGAGGACACGAATCGCTTCTTCATCGCGTTTTGCGTCACCGAATTGCGGCGCGATTATTCCTCCATTAGCTATATAGAAATTCACATACGACGCTGCGAGTCTTGTCCCTGCAAGCCTTGGTTTAGCTTCACCTTCCTGCAACATTGTCATCCACATTATATCAACTCGATTAAAAAAACAGCTCAAAGTTTGAGTTTTTTGTTTGTTTCCAGTTAGAATTCGTTGCCTGAATGATTCCAGAAGCTTCTTCTTCGGTCATATAAAGTGGTCCAGGGACGTGAAGTTTGATGACTTGAATCTTCCTGCCACGAGCATCGATGGAGTTTGATAAAACCGAAAGGGCTTCAACGGATCTTTCGTATTGGGGATCGGTTTCATCGTCTGTCCAAGACAATAGCACAACTCCTGGTTTAGCAAAGCAGCACATGTTATCAATGTGGCCGTTTGTGTCATCATCACCTGAAAATCGATATACCAAAGCAAATTTGTATAAGAATGATAAATTTCCTATAGAATTAGTATGGAGCCATGTAGATTATGGTAGATAAGTGCAGTTACCGTAGAGGCCCCGAGGAAGCCAGATAAATGTTTTGACTCCGAGATACTTTTTGAGTTCTTCCTCTATTTGCTCTTTACTCAGATGAGGGTTCCGGTTTTTGTTCAAGAGACATTCTTCTGTGACAAGGCAGGTTCCTGAAAGAATATAGCAACACCAAGCGGAATAAGCAAAGCAAACAAAGGACTTGTGAACAATAATAAACTTCAAAACAGTCTGGTTTTCTCGTTATTCCAGTTTTTGAAGTTGCTATGAAATTAAGTGCAAACCTTCCCCGTCGACATGGATGCTGCCTCCTTCAAGAATCATCGAATGTTGAAATCTTGGAATTCGCTCAACAGCGAGAATCTGAAGGATAGGTGAAGAAAAGAGCAAATCAATTTTTGAAACATTCCACTGAGAGTAATATGAATACCAATTATATACGAATTTGTTTATTTCACGAAAGGTAACCTTCTTTGAAACTAGAAGGTCATCACTCCAATCATTGTAACAACCTTCATCAGCTCCTGCCATTGGCAAAGTCCAAAGTGTGTCAAGCAGTTACTAGATATGGCTAGAGATTGGAGAAAGGTTTTCCACAAACCCTTACCTCCCCAGGCATTGAAATTCCAGTCGATTCCAGCAACGTTCCGGTTAAAAGAACTGAGCTTAGATGGTTTTTTCCGCACAACGAACTGTGAAAAAGGAAAGCGAGAAATAAACAAGTCCCAGTTAGATAAAAAGACGTTAGCAAGAGCATTCATAGATGGAGAAAACGGAGAAGAAGCTAAAGAACTCACAGTTGGTCCAGAGTCACGGAACCAAGAATCATTCATGCTCATCTCAACAACTCTTATATCCTCTGGAAGCTGTTTCCTTGCGTTTTCCCACTAAAGCACATTCATTGGGTACATTTGTTTATATAAACTCGAACATGTTTATAGTATATTCCCGTTATGATTCTACACAACATACCTGTGCCGAGCTTGCACAGACTGTCACAGGCTCGAACTTTGAGATCGCCTTTGCAACATCTGCAAACACTCGTTGTGCAGGTAAAGCATTGTGCCGCCAGTTATCCTCTCGCTCCTGCAGACATTGATGTCAGAACAAAACCCAGAATCCCAAAAAATCACAAATCGGTCACTGTTTGATTCATGTAAACAGCAGTCACACGAATCTAACATAATCAAATGGTAAGATATGTTTCTGTATTATCCAAGATCAGGATGGGTAAAAGACCATGGATAAAGCTTTAACTGAGAATGCTATAAATTCTGCTTTGTTAGCAGAATCTGTAGCAAAGGTATTGCTTGTACATTGATTTCAGTGCTACAGATCTCAACTCATAATATATCTATGTGGTAACTTGAATTGGAGAATTTCACAATCATTCTTAAGAAGCTAAACCTAGAGAATAATCAAAAGCCATCGGAACGAACCAAACAAACGCAGGGCAATAAATCGAACATAGAACAATTATGAGCGTGATATACAGAAAGGAAAAAAAAAAAACAAAAACAAGATATGAAATCGAAGGTTGCGTGCGGAAGTTTGAGCAGCGAGATTCAGTCCTCGAGAATCGCTTTCGAAAACGTTTCTGGAATCAAGGAACAAAACATTCTCTACATATATAGAGAAAGGAGAAAGGAGAAAGAGAGGGAAAGAGAGATTTACAGGCCAGCCGATCCAAGTTTGGGCATGAGGTTCCCATTCCGCCGGCATATAGAAGCCGTGTTCCGCCGGCGATTCCCGTGCCTCCTCCTCCATCCTCGAATAATATCTCTCTCTGTGTGTGAGAGAGAGAAGTGGAGCAAGTCAAATGTTTGTAACTTGAAATAAATCATCTTGAATCGTAGTAATAATTTTCTCAGGAGACCCACATAATTATGTTTTCTTACAGATTGGACCCCATTACTATTCAGCTGCTAACATTCTAAATTCCCGACCCCACATCTCTCCCTCTATCTAGTGGTGTGGGAATCAGAATCCAGAACATAGTAGGGGCAACAGGAATCGGAATCTTAATCACAGTAGGCGAATCAGGACAAAAGTTGTTAAGAGATATTTTCTTTTTCTGTTTTTACATTTCAAAACCGTATATTTAATAATATCAAAAAACATTTGGTGCCGACAAAAGAAAATGAGAAAAAGAAAGTGATTCAACGAACTTCCAACTAAACAATTCCCAACATACATTCAATACAAAAATCTAGGTTATAAATTTTCGTTTTAACTAAAATAAGGCTACTAATAAGAATAAACACCTTTTGGATGAAACTTATACACAAGGATTGATTTTTCCATACAATAAGCTTGAAGAGTTCAACATAAACGCAATTAAATAGTGCCCATTAACCCAGTTATGATGCTAAAATACAATCGCTACAAAAGTAAAACTATAAAACGTCGACAAAAAGGATCAAATGTGCAAAGCAACTTGCAGGCCACAAAATCTCATCATATTCATTAACCAAAACCGCCAAGGCACAACTTAATTCTAGTTTCTAATCAGAAGATTACAGAAGATGAAAGCTCTTTGATATCGTCAGCGACTTGCTCGTAGTCAGTCTTCAACTTTTCAAGATCTTCTGCACTTAGCTCTCCCTTTGCCGGTTTAAGCATGACCAAGACACAGCAAGTTGGTCGTTTGGTTGCCCCAGCTTGCGCAAGATCCTGCAATTACAACCAACCGTCTTAGACCCGACACCAAATCACAACAAGAGAGACTAGTATCAAGGAAGAACATTATAGCTTACTTCTTTGGATGGAACGTATACATAAGGAACACCAGCTTCCTCACACAAGATGGGAAGGTGAGTAATCACATCGATGGGAGATATGTTTCCAGCTATAACACATACTCTGCACAACAACAATCATTCATTAGATCACAAACTCTAGGCATAATAAAGGTACTAGTCTCTCCGCACAATTACACAAGAGAATGTGGGTTTAAACCAGGCCCGCAAGTCAAAGAACCGACTAGGCGCTCAAAGAGAGCACAGACATTTTAAACCCATGATTTAGTTTCCGTGCACAGTACCATGCTACATTCATTTTTGTTTAATCCAGAGCATCGGCTTAATTGTACACGGATTTCACATCAAATGGCAAATTGCTAAACAGCAGTCACAAATTTCAAAACATAATTATTAATAGCAAAAACATAGAATGTAGATCTCAACCAGGCCCTCTAATCAAAGAAACTCAAAGAGGGCAGACATATCAATCCGCTCTAGCTCAGTTTTCGTGCACAGTACCATGCTACATTCATTATGATTAATCCAGAGCATCGGCTTAATTGTACACGACTTTACACTAACAAATTAAAACTTAAGCAGGCGCAAAACAAGAGAGCAAATTCAAGAATATCAACCAAGAATTTCAACTAACTAATGATTTTAGATACTAAACAAAGAATGTGGATCTAAACCAGGCCCTCTCATCACAGAATTCAGAGATGGCAGACATGTCGATCCGCTTAAGCTTAGTTTCCGTGCACAGTACCATGCTACCTTCATTCTTATCCAGAGCATCGGCTTATTTGTACACGGATTTGACAATATATAATAGATGCAACTACAGTATATTCCCAGACATATATACTAATGATGATCAACAAACAACAAAGACAATAACAGAGAATGTGGATCTAAACCAGGCCGTCTCATCAAATAAGCTCAGAGATGGCAGACATGTCGATCCATAGTTCACTTTTCGTGCACAGTACCATGCTACATTCATTATAATTAATCCAGAGCATCGGCTTAATTGTACACGGTTTTCACAGAAATTAAACAAATAGCAACACAAACAATCACAGGTAACAATCACAGGTAATATTCGAGGAAAACACTAACCCTTTCTGGCCACGTCTTATGCTCTTAACTACTTCCTTTACACCTCTCTTCAAGCATTTCTTTCCAGCAGCTGACAAAAATTACAGAATAATACTATCAGAGGAATATTTTTTACAAACAACAAACGATATCAAGTCTCTGTCAGAACAGATTTGTACCTTTTTGAATGAGTTTGAATGTCCTCTTCTGGAGCTTTTTTCCGGCAAGAGGTTTAGCGATAGGAGCAAGAGTTATGACCCTCTTCTTCTCCTTTTGAATCGACTTCTCTGCTTCGGTATCGCTTCCCATATTTTTAGCTAGCTCAAGTAAAAATGGCGGAAAGAGTGGCGGCAACGAAGTAGGGTTTATGAGTTATTGCTCCCAGACAATGCGATGTTAGGGTTTTATAGAAGTGATTGACCCAAAAAAATGTGGAAAACCCTAAGTCCATATGGGCTTGTGAAGTATGTAATCTGATTATATATAACAGGCCGAAGTCTGTGGGCTACAAAACATCTTCGAATAATCACTTTTTTGTTCTGTACTTTGACACTAATTAGAGAAGTAGGCCTAAAACCAAATTGTAGAATTTCACCTAGGCAGCATATACAAGTTTGGGTAATCGAAAAATCCTGTACCGTTTCAATTCAATAATATCAGTGATTAGTGAAATTTGTTTGTTATCTATCTATACTAAATAAAATGAACTATTTGAGGCTTCTTAAGCTATCCACCTCAGCTTTTCAAACTACTCTAAAAATATGATACATCAGCAAAAAATAATAATACAAATTCCCACTTTAGATTTTTTTGAAATACACATAAAATAAATAAATAGAACCAAAATTAATATAGTTAAATACAAGAGTAAATAAAAATAAAATATTATTTTTTGAATCAATAAAATAAATATTATTTAAATCTATAGCATCAATATATATTCTTTTGTTTGTAATATAACAAATTAACAATAATGAAAATTCTCACTTTAGATTTTTTTGAAATACACATAAAATAAATAAATAGAACCATTAAATTAATATAGTTATTAGCAAAAACTAAATAAAACTATATATCATTTTAATCAGTAAAATAAATATCATTTAAATCTGTAGCATTAATATATACTCATTTTTGTCACTAAAATTAATATAGTTACGAACAAAAGTAAATAAAATTAAAATATTATTTTTTGAATCAGTAAAATAAACATCATTTAAATTTATAGCATCAATATATACTTCTTTTGTTTGTAATATAACAATAATAAAAAATTTTACTTTATATCTTTTGAAATACACATAAAATAAATAAATAGAACCACTAAGTTAATATAGTTATTAGGAATAAGTAAATAAAACTAAATATCATTTTCGAAATCAGTAAAATAAATATCATTTAAATCTGTAGCATTAATATATACTCCTTTTGTAATATAGTGAATATATTGGACAAGAAATTGCTCTAAAAAATTTAAATAATAGTTAATAGAAACAAGATTATAAAATAAATATTTCTTTCTAAATAAAAATTTAAAACATTTACAAATTATAAAAATCTAAAACATTCACCTTTTAGAAACATAAAGATTAAACATCATAGCACGTTAGATTTATGACAACCAACAAGACAACATAAATTATAGGAAGCTTTTCAAAGCATCTATCTATATGAAGATTTCGATCATCGTTACTATTTACATTGCAGAAAATGATAGACAAAAGAAGAATTTCATGCACTGATATTTATTCAATGTGTGTCTTAGTTGGCTTAAGGTAATCAAGTTACTACAAGCGATACATGTCAGCGCATGAGTTAAACAGTTTATAAAAAAAAATTAAGTTTTAGATGACAGTTAATTTTTATATATATCAAGTTAGTAAATTTTTAAATTAAATAATAATATATTTTTGAAAAAATAACATACACATTTTTATGTAGAAGAAAATGTCTAAAAAAATCTCTAATTATCCACATCAACAAAATTCCTTATAAACCCAACTTGAATAAAAAATTAATATGGTTTTTTTACTGGGTTAAGAAACTCCTTTAAAAATAATACAATATATATTATTAGTTTAATTATAAAGGCTCATCAAAATATATATGTGTAGTTTAAGAAAAAATGTTTAAGTTAAATTACAAGCAAATTTTTTTACATCTTTTGAGTTTTGAGAAACTCAACATACTTTATTTAACATAATGAGTTAGTATGAAATTGTATTTTATATATGTATTACTTGCCTTATTCATCTATATTTTTTATAGTTTACGTATACTTCATAGACCAAATCAAAATTGCATTTTATCAATATGATTGTGATTTTTTATACTATGTAAATATTGTTTTTATTTATATGAATCATAGTTATTTTATAGATTTATAAGAGATTAGAATATTGAGTGTTGTTTGTATTTGAGATTGCTAATTAAATAAAAACACTACACGAACACAGTTGAAATAAAAATAAGAAAACTAAATTAATTGGAACAATAATAATCAAATTTAGTCAAAACAAAAAATAATTTTAATAATATTTTGAAAGTTAGTAGTGAATAACAGTGAGTTTATATACAAATATTAAGTTTTAGATTAACAGTTAATTTTAGCATATATCAAGCAGGTAATTCTTAAAATTATATCATGATACATTTTTTGAATACATTAAAATATTTTTGATGTATAATCATATCAAAACAATTTTAAAAATTAAATATTATATTTAAAATATTAACTTAAAGTGAAAATAATTTAACTTAGATAATAATCAAATATCTATATAAAAACAATCTGCGCGTAGCGCGGAAACATCCCTAGTAGGACTGAAAGGAATATTTGATCTGCGTGGAAGCCATCATTAGCTATCACCAGTTTTTTAGGCATTTAGTTTAAAAAAGACAAAAGAATACTATGTTCAAAAAGAAACAACCAGAATCGGTAAATGAGTAATGATTTGCTGCTTATCCCGTTTTTGCAAATACACCAAGGAACATAAACATTGGTTTGTATTCAAATTCCAAAAATTGGTATGATGAGCTCTTTAGTGCGGGATTCTGGAAAAGACTTTTAACAACTTCATCATTCTCACCAAGTAGATCCACCACGGGGAAAAGCATGGCATGTCAAGACTAAGCAGGGAGATTCTATTACCAAACCGTGATTATAAGTGTTTTAGCTTACTTGAGGAAAGTACAAGCAGCAAACAAAAACCCATAAGCGAACATTGATGTTAGGAGCTCAAGCGTCCATGTCGGGTGAATAAGCAAAGAAGGAATCATGGGGATGAATATCGACCCGCAGATCCACCCGGTCGCTAGTGCTCCAATTCTGCATATCACCACCGTCAAAGAAACAAAATCAGACGACAACAAAAATAAAATAAAAAGCTTTCATCTTTAGACTTTAGCTTATTCGATATATTATTTACAACCAAATTTTACCCGATTATGCAAGATCTTCCCAAGCTCTTTGTCTTGTCGTTTAAGAAATATATAGATGCAGCCAAAGATAGCGCTACCTGAAAACACAAAACACCATTGTAGGAAATGTCGATAGATGTGAATAGAAGAGTAAGAGAGAAACAGGAGGTCTTCTATTTATGGGCTTAAGCCTTAAGCTCGTTCGCTTCACTCTTTTAAATCCTCAATGCGGTTTCATACGCTATTTACTAAGCCTCTTTGTTCATGATAGGCTCAGAGAAACCCCAAGAACAAACCAAAGAGTAGACTTCTAGCGCAAAGACCAACATTTTTTTTTGTAAAAAACGGTTCTATTAAGTTTTACTAATCACATCATCAATGGATTGAATGCAAAGAGTAACACATCCTATGTTAAGTAGCAGACTATATGTTATATTGGTTTTTAATGCATTTAAAGTAACAAACCTGAAATGCAGGGCCACCTTCAGCTGAGTTCATGATACTCCAACCGCCCATGAACGCAAAGAGGAACAGTCTCTTCAATACAATGTCCATTGGAGGCATTTCCACAAAGCTAAGGAGAGTTTTGAGCCAAGGAGGAGATTCCTCGACTTTCTTCTTCAGCCGCGTCTTTAGATTGATTTTAGTCTTCTTCCTTCTCACAAAGCTCGACGTGAGCAGTTTCTCAAAGGCGGTTTCTATCGACTCTTCGCTTCTCTCGTGTCCAGAATACTGCTGCAACAGAAAGTTACGAGATGCCCAGATTTCTTCCTCGGAAGCATATTGACTGATTCCTAAACGCTTGTAAGGATCCCAAACTCTTGTTCGTGGGAATGTGGCAATGTTGCCTACAAAGAGACGAAGATGAAATTACGATGACGACGACTATAACTGAAAGAGTGAATCTGATGAAACACACAGAGGGCGATTAACAAGTTACCTTCATAAGGAGAATCAACGGCACATCTAGGGCTTTTGAAGCTTCTCGAAACATTTCGAAACGTTAGGTAGGAGTTCTTATAATTCCCGTCAAGACGGCTGCAACCAAAACAACAAGGCGAAAAAGATCCCTTAAAATTCAATACCGCCTACGAAAAACCCTAAGATCCAAGATTACTTCCGCCATGTACAATTACAAAGTGATAAAAACGCCAAAGTGAAGCACAGAAGAAGCGAGAGAGAGATGTATTAGTATATTACAGCTTTGCCGGGGAGAACAACCGAGAAGAAACTACAGTGCTTGAGAGAAGAAGCGACGAAGACATGGCTTCTCCGTCGGTCAAGCAGACGCTGATTGCTTGATTTCAATTAGCTCCGATGATCCATGGCTGCGTTTTGCGTTATCTGAAAAAAAGACGGTGGTTGTTGATGCTAACTTGCGCCGCCTCGTGTATCTGATTTGTAATTTAATCATAGTTTACATTTCACTCCCTATATTTTAAAATATATTTGAAACATCACCCTCACTTTGTTTAACGAAAATATTGGATTTGACTGATATGAAAAGATGATTAATGGAATAAACATAGCAGGCGGATGATACAGCAGTAGTAAAAAAAACTTTTGCAACAATGGTTACAAAATACTAAAAAGCAAATAAATGTTATAATAGATTAATGGCATATATCATTATGCAGCATAACCGGTTTCAAAACCAGTTACAATCATCTGAATGTTCGTCGTGTTTACATTCTGAGGTACAAACCAATTACTGGAAAAACAGTAAAAAGCGTGGCGGCGGTAACTCCTTTTTAGAGTGAACCTGATTCTTGCTGATGAACATTTTAACACCAACTTATCTTCAATGCTTGTGTAAAAAGAACTAGTGTCGTCGCCAATCCAATCATCGCTACAGTTGTGAATCGATGAATGAACAAAAGGGAGAGAGAAAGTTAAGACTTAGATGCCAAACACAAGAGCTCTCGAAATCCTTTCTAGTAACGGTGAGGTTCAAATGTGTAAACTTGCAAGCATTCATCACATTATTAAACAAAGAGATTACATCAAACATGTTCCAAGGGAACAAAGCTGCAAGACAATAGTCGTTAGTGAAAAGCAATAAACAAATTAGCAGATTTAATTGCATAAACTAAACCGGAGAATCCAACACGTTTTCTACATATAGAATGTCTACAATGAAAGCTAGTCTTTTTGATACATGAAACCAAACCAAAGACAACATTATCAGGATCAGACCAAGAAAGAAACCTTGTAATTCTCAAGTCCTTAACAAAAATCAATCCTTTCTGGGAAACTCAAAACGGATTCAAAAGTGATGATTGATGAAGAGGCAAACGCTGGATGCAGAGGTTTATCGATCTGTTCATGCTTTTTTTTTATTTCTTTCAAACAAAGAGAAAAAAAAATCCCAGGAAGAGATCGATGAACCGCTGCCTCCAGCGACTATAACTCTTTTTATTTACAATTTCCTCCATTAAAATGAAATGGAAAAAAAAAAGAAAAAGGCGAAAGAAAGTTTCCGAATTGGAGCAAACAATTAAATCTCAGATCTGAAAAGAAAACAATGGTCAAAATGAGCACCAGAAGTAGTAATTAGCTGGATCTTTATTGCCTCATTAGTCAAGACAAACGCAAGTGGACCAAAACATAATCTATACAAAAATTTAAACACACATGCATCTGCAGATGAACTGGGACAAAGAGGATTCTAAGATTTGCAGTTAGATGTGATTAATAATATATGAATTCACACCAAAATAAAAAAGACAGAGTGATGGAGTTTGAACCAGTCAACCAGAATCTGATGAGATACCATTTTTGATTTTGTGATTTGTCTATTGGCGTACATCTTCTCCTCCCCCTCTCTCTCTCTCTCTCTCTCTTTCTCTCCTAGTTACATTATGGATCAGCTTTTATTTTTAGTAACAGAAGAACCAATTTATTAGTAACAGAAATATTTTTTGTTTACCTGGGTGATCCGGATCACCAGGGTCAAATACAAAAAACTATTTTGACCATACAAAAAATGTATATAAATTGGAATCCGTAATTAAAGAAAAACTATTTCAAATGTACGTCTAATAAAAATTTGAACAAGGACTATCATCAATACGTCTGAGAATGAACAAAGTTCGACTTGTTTCAAGAATCATGCCCTGAACAACCCATTAGATTTAGATGCCCTGAAGCCTGATCTCATTCATATAAACGACTTACACAAGATACAAAATCACGACGTTGAAATATATTAACACCACTCTAAAATGTTTTAGGAATGATGGCTATATTAATGTACCGTACATGGCATTGCATGAAAACAAAAAAACAACAAGTATATGGAACTATCCAATCCAACTTCTGAAGTTACTATCCACATCAACGAAAATGGATAAGTTCCAAGCTCCCAAGTTGTTAACCGGATGGTTCTTTAAAATCAAAACAGACAAGGTAAAACGGGTCGGGTCGGATATGCATAAACTTGGATCAGGCTGAGCCTATATATTAAAAACTTCTGTATAAAGGCCCATCTCATAGGTGGTCTTAAACCAAAAGAAATAGACTTACGCGCCGTCAATCAGTTGGGGGAAAGAGTGACGCTCACGCGCTTATTTTTGGTTTTTCTGTTTTGCCCTAATCGACTTCTGCGTAAGAGAAAGGCGAAACGAAGAGAGAAAACCCGCCGATAAGGTTCCGTACAATCCGTCCGACTTCCCATCTCCGTTCCCACCGCGACTCGTTCTCGACATTCGTTACTCTGCCGGATCTCCGTCGTAATTCCGCCTCCGGTTCGATCTGTGTTAAACTAGGTCAGTCGGGTACTCCTATCTCAGTTTTCTCTTTCTTCTTCATCTTACAACCTCGCCGTCTAGATACTTCGTGTACGCACACAGGTTCAAGTAATTTGCCGTTAAACCTGAATTCCGTTTCGAATTTCGATTCTGTAGAGTTAAAACGATGGATCCGATGGATATAGTTGGAAAATCCAAGGAAGATGCTTCGCTTCCAAAAGGTTCGGCTTCTTATCCTCCTTTCGATCTATCTGTCCATTATTATGTTTTCAAAGCTATCCTTTATCGGTGAACGCTTGTTATTGCATTTAAGGATTAATTGGTCGGTAAATTGAATAAATTTTGTAAACCTAGCTCTATCCATGGCTTCTGGTTACTCAATCCATTGGTAAAATAAACTTCTTTAGGATAATGGAATCAGAGACAATGTGGCTGCATCAGTAATTCTTACAAATATGTTTGTTTATTGTAAATTTCAGCTACCATGACTAAAATTATAAAGGAGATGTTACCCGCTGATGTTCGCGTTGCTAGAGATGCTCAAGATCTTCTGATCGAGTGTTGTGTAGGTAAGATCAAGTTTTTTTAAATTTATTTGTTTTATCAACAGCCTTTAATCTTGCAGTTTCCTTCTAACGTTTGGTCACATTGTCGCAGAGTTCATAAATCTTATATCCTCAGAGTCTAATGAAGTCTGTAACAAAGAGGAGAAACGAACAATCGCCCCTGAGCATGTACTCAAAGCACTACAGGTTCGGTTTTACATCCACATTTAGTTATGTTTTTTTTTGTCCATAGTCGTGGGTTTTATTTACTCAAAGCACTACAGGTTCGGTTTTACATCCACATTTAGTTATGTTTTTTTTTGTCCATAGTCGTGGGTTTTATTTACTCAAAGCACTACAGGTTCGGTTTTACATCCACATTTAGTTATGTTTTTTTTTGTCCATAGTCGTGGGTTTTATTCATGTGACTTGTACATGAAACAGGTTCTTGGCTTTGGGGAATACGTTGAAGAAGTCTACGCCGCTTATGAGCAACATAAATATGAAACAATGGTAAAAATCCATTACACCCATTCCCTTGAATGTATTAGACCTGATTTTTTTTTTGTAATCTAATCTCAGTTTTCCTTGGTTTTGCAAATCATGCAGCAAGATTCACAGAGAAGTGTGAAGATGAACAGCGGAGCAGAGATGACGGAAGAGGAAGCAGCAGCGGAACAACAGAGAATGTTTGCAGAAGCTCGAGCAAGAATGAATGGAGGTGCTTCAGTTCCTCAACCAGAGCCGCTAGAAACCCAACAACAGTCTAGTCTACAAAGCTAATAATCAAAGAATACCTTAAAGGAGGTGTTTCAGTTTTTTTTTTTAACATTATCCTTTTGACTTTTTCTTTTTCTAGCATTTCTCTGTAAAGTGCAAAATTCGTCTTCTTCTTGGTGTTGATATGCCCTTTACATTTTTAACTTAGATTTGTGTTTTTTTTTTTTTTTTTTTTGCTTTCTGAATCTAAAATCACTTGGTGATCAGATGTAATTAGCAAGCATTTTTATGTTTCTTCCTATTCCATGTGTTCATGACTTGATTGTGATAACTTCTTAATGGTAGATTCAGTTTCAAGTTAATTTCAAGATTGACCACCAAATCTCTTGTGTGAACGATCACCAATTATTTATTCAAAAAAATATTTTTTTTGTTGACAGCCAATACTTATTCGAAGCAAATACGTGTGAAGGCCAAGTGAAAAAAATGAGCCCGTCGGGCTATATATGTTAATTATGTTTTGGCCCCAAAAAGTAACTGTGTTTCTTAAGTTTGAAATGGAGATGCGGGGTATCGATCCCGGTACCTCTCGCATGCTAAGCGAGCGCTCTACCATCTGAGCTACATCCCCATTGTTGATAACATATTATATAGGAAGAAAATATCAATAGTGTTTTGTTGATGCAAAATCTTGCAAAGCTATAGGAAAGAGCTAAACAAAGACAAATCATGACTTTGAAAGATTCAGAATTTTGAAAATTTCATATATTCTTACAGAGAATAAGTTTTCGTTTTCCATGAGAAAATCTTAGTTTTATGCTGTTTTGAAATGGTCCTGCAGAACAATCTTCAGTGGTCTGAAGTAGTGTAACGAGGCTCTTTTTTTTTATTATTTCTGCTTCTTTAACAAAGCCTTCGAGTGGATGTGAGCGTTCGAGTTTTCAAACAACTCAAACTAACCCGATCTATTACAAGCAGTTAAACCGTAGAGCCAGAGGAGTTGGACCACTCTCGGATCTCTAATAAATTGTTTTGTTTAGTCGTTATGTAATTAATTTTGTTTAGGCAAAGAAGAATAATGAATTTAACTCTCTGCCCCTCGCCGACATTATACGGACTTTTTTTTGTCAAACATACAGACTTGGTTTTTGACTTTAAAAGCTGTTATTTTAATTATCCAGTAGCAGCAAGCTATTTATTTTCAAGTATATCATTGTTTTTTTGACCGAATCAGAATATCATATTTGTAACCTTTTTCTAAAGCATTCGTAATTCTATCATGAATTTTTTATATTGTGTAAATACATTATAAATAATTGTTTGCTGTTCAGTTCAATTAAGTAAATGTTTTTTTTTCTTTTCGGTAAAGCTTATTCTTAATAATGCAATAATATCGACCCGATTATGTTTTTCATCAAATTTTTAAGGTCATTAAATACAATTTGGTATAATTCCACCGCTGCGACGAGAGGGGAGCACAGAGATCTCTCGTTCGTTTTTCCCGGAAAATCTGGGAAATAGCAGAAAATTTCCATCGGATCCCTCTGAGAAAATTCGAATCCCTAGTCCACGAGTTTTTTTTTCACCTATCTTCGTCATTCCCTCTATTCGCTTTTTCTTCCCCCTTTTTTTTCTTCAGTCATCTCTCCCTCACCGTTTTCGATTTTTTTCCTACTTGATGATGAAATTCTGATCAGATCTAGCTTAGATTAGGTAGGATTATCCAGAGATTATGTTTATGGATCGAGAGAGAAGGCTTTCTTGTCGAAATGGGACTCCGGAATACAGCAACGGAAAATTCCGCGATGATAATGGTTACGGATTCTTAGATCGATCGGAAAATTGCCGCGAGAGGAGTCCTTCTAGATCGTCTCCCTCGAGGATCCTCCGGATCCCGTCTCCGACCTCGTCTCCTCCACCTTCCAGCTCCTCCCCGCCATTTCCCGGTTCCAGCTCTCCCGACCGTGGCTATATCGAGCACCGCGTCTCCAAGTTCGATACTCTCGCCGGCATTGCCATCAAATACGGCGTTGAGGTAAAATTCTACGTCTTCCGCTAAAGATCTCCGGCTTCTTTTCCCGATATATCGTTAAATTTGGCGATGGGATTAGGTTTGGTCTCGCTATTTTACAGCTCCAGAGTATATAACTTTGCCGAGGTTGTTGCGTAATACTGACATACAACGGTTTTTTAATTAGAGATAAAGGTAGGAATTGAATTAATGGTACTGCTAAAAGGTATTCATATTATTATTGTTTTTGGAAGTGACGCATGATGAAGAAGAACACATGAGGGGAAAGTTATGCTTTTTGATGATAGATTCTTCCAATTCGTTGTTATGAATTCCTTTCTCGAAATTTTCTCTACTTCAGGTTGCAGATGTCAAAAAGATGAATGGCCTTGTTACTGATCTTCAAATGTTTGCTCTCAAGTCTCTCCAGATCCCGTTACCTGGAAGGCATCCTCCTTCTCCATGTTTATCTAATGGCTCCTTAAACCATGGGTACTTATAATAATACTTTTATAAACTTGCAAATTACAGGCTTTGATATCCGAGGTAGCTTTTAAGTTCTAGTGTTGGATTCTTATTTCAGAGCAGATCCTGTTTTCTTCATGTCACTGCAAATCTAGAAATTCTACAGGAAACATCTTGAGCTGTTGCTTCCTACTTTAAAATCTGGTTCTGATTATTGAGACAAACAAGTTGAGCCTTGGCTGTGTTAAAGTGCAGCTGCATATTCACCATCATGTAATCCTCTTTTCATGGCGCTAATACATGGGATTTTGTTTGCAGAGAGGGATGTTCATGCCACGAACTGGAATCACCAAACCATAGCAGCAACAACGACGTGTTTGACTCATTCCAGTCTCTGAGATTGAAACCTTCGGAAAAGAAAGTTTCTCCAGCCATGTACTCACTGCAAGGTTATTATGGGCTAAAACCAGCAAACAGAACAGTTTCTGAAGGAGGATTCTTCGACATGGGCAACGACAAGATGGAAGCTTCTCATCATTTCCGGAGCAACGGAGATCATCAATATCTCAGACCTTTCCCATCCACAAACACTCCCTTAAACCATCACAGGAAATCAAGAAGCTTGGTCAATGCACTTCTCGAAGAGGTCAACCAATCACCCGATAACAATACCCATCAAGAGCCGGACTCCGATAAGTTTATAAGAAGACGCCAGAAATCTGAAGCCGACTTTACATCCCGGACTCCAGAACTTCTGCTGAAGGAAGAGAACAGTAGCAGCAATGGCGGGTTTTTGTCAATAGCCGGAAAAGGTTTAGCTTTGAGATCAAAAGCCTCAAGCAGAAATAATCTATCAGCAGAATCTGAGACCGGTAATTTCAATCCGGTACCAATCAACTTGATGGATACTCCGGTTCCAGACAGCTTCGGCAGTGTGAGGAAATCGTCGAGTGCATCGAGTCTACAAGATCCGGACGGTAACAGCAGCAACGGTTCATTGTCTCTATGGCCAACTTCTAAATGGAGCATAAACCCTGATTTGCTTACACCTGCGGCCATTACAAGCTCTATCTTTGATGGATTACCAAAGCCTTTAACAGGTCGGAGAAACAAAACCGCGATGGACTAAAAAAAGGTCAGTTTCTCGTTATTGAACTGTCCCATTCTTTTTTTGAAACTATACAAATCAAAAGCAGAAGAAGCTATTTAGGCTTGATGCGGAGTAAATAGAAGTAAAGAGATTAGAGAAAATTTGAAGGGAGTAAGAACACTTCCAAATTGAAAACTGTGAAGAAGGAAGAAAGCTTCTAATAGTGATGTAATGATGGGTTCTTTTTGTTTTTTGTTTTTGTAAGTTATAAAAACATTTTGTACCATTTCGGGGTGGGATTTTAACGGCGAAATCCATAGCGTAGTCATTTTTATTTTATTTTAAATATAATCCTTAATGAACATTGTGCCACACATTACAAAAAAAAATGTATTTCATGCATTTACTTAATAATATTTGTTAAAAAAAAAAAGCTCTTGATATTGTTGCTGCACCCTCTATTATTCAACCGCAACTCGACTTCAACCACACTATTACTGTTCTCGTATATGCTTATTAATTTGTGTCAAATACGATTTGCTAACACGGGGACGTTATCGAATAATGAAAACATTATGATTCGTATTTCACATCTGAGTCCACAATTTTTTGCTGTATTTCTCTAATTTCCTACTATCATTAGAATATATCTTCAACAACCCTAATTACATAAATCAAAAATCATGTTATTCCCTCGTGTATACCACCAACTCGAACCCCTCTATCTGGTTATCTTAGAGACTGCTCGTAAACTTGGGTCTTTCAAACCGGTTCAGACCTGTTTGTTCATCAGACGTGTCACACAAGCAACCTGGAAGAGGATTTGCATAAAAAATCAACCTCCAACTTTGGACCTGCCTTTCCGGGCCGTCTAAGATACGGAGCTCCTAATGTTTTCCGATGTATTCT
This sequence comes from Thlaspi arvense, assembly GCA_911865555.2. Taxonomy (NCBI): domain Eukaryota; kingdom Viridiplantae; phylum Streptophyta; class Magnoliopsida; order Brassicales; family Brassicaceae; genus Thlaspi; species Thlaspi arvense. The sequence continues at coordinate 67,214,056 of OU466862.2, read as the reverse complement.
CTTAATCTCCAACGAGAAATCTTCCCAGGACATGTGTCCCCGCATCAAGATTGTGTTATGGTTTTTATTTTGCTATTAAAGAGTGTTTTTTGTTTTTTTTTTTGTAGCACTTTATTAAAGCATAGTTGGCTCAGGACTTGTGAGAAAGTCATGCCTCAGTTAAATTTTTTGTAAGTAAGTTTAATCGATTTTATCAACACATTCACAATGATTTACTATGTTTAATCAGTCATTGGAGATTCAAAAGCAAAACTTATACAGTTTAAATGTGTTAATAACACAGTGTTACCAAGATTTGTGGAGCAAAATTGATTACTGTTTGAAGCGACTGTAGTCTAATAATTTCCCATTCTGCCTCCAATTTCAAAGCGAAATCAAGGGTTCAAGATCATATTTAACTAGTTGTTACCTGGAACGAAAACCTACATCAGGAATAACAATAGATTTGAAAATGGTACAAAACCTACATCAGGAATAAAAATATTGGGCCATTATCAATGGTGGTGAGGTTTTGAACTCGTGGGGAGTGTTATTGAATACTAGGTTCAAAAATGTGTCCACGTCACCAGCACACGTGTAGTGGCAGTCTCCAATTTCAAAAAGTTTGTCCACATGGCTTTGATCTACGAAATGCTTGAGTTCGAATTTAATTTGCTTGTAGGCTAACGGTTAATAAGAGGTGTCATACATTTAATGGAAGTTTCTTCGGATTTTGACTGTTAGAGAAGCAAAATATAAAGTGAGACCAATTTATCCAACCGTTAGATGATGACGTGGATAAGCCCACGTGTCATACAACGAAACGTTTAATGCCCTCCCTAGCTCTCTCTCACTTTTTTTTTTTTTTTCACTACTAACTCTTAGATCATTCTCCTTTCTGTGCTTTTGGATCGAAGAAGAGATTGTCCTACTTGATTTTTGGTTTTTGTTTACTGGAGATGTTTCGTGTTTCTCTCATTCGCCTGTGAATTTTGTTCTGATGGCGATCAAGGAGGAGACGAAGGAGAGTTGCAGAAGCAGAGCTGTCGTGCCTTGTGTATCTAAGAAAAACCCAAGGCAGCATCGTATGAAAATTGATGTCTACGGCGAGGTTCTACAGCGAATCCAGGATTCCAATTACGTAGAAGCCAATTTTCCCGATTTCGATTATCAGCTCTAGCTCTATTTCAACCGTCTTCCTATTCGGTAATTTCTTCACTAATTAATGTTTTTCTTTACTAATCTTTGGGTTCCGGAGCAATGAGATAAGGGTTTGCGACTTGTTCGTCTAATTTGGTCATTAAATTTTCTTTCATTACTTTGTCCTAATTTGGTTGTACTAGTGTGATGCTTTTGTTCATGGACATCGGCAATTATCTGTCTCATCTGAATTGGATTTATAAATTTACTGTTTTGAACAACATTAAAACTTCGTACGCTTCTTCTGCCGTTTCTTTAAAACATGTATATTTATAGGTTTGCTAGTTTAGTTTCAACTGTTCACGTTACTTTTCAAATTTTCCATTTTTTCATCTTGGCTATATAACGTTTCACTTAGACATTTTCTAGATGTGTAAATGTAGAGAGAGCAGAAGATGTCCTCACTCATCAGAGATTGCTCAAATTGGCTGAAAATCCTGCAACTAGACATGTTTTTGAAGTTCGTGGTGTACAGGTAACTTAAGCATCTGCCACTTTTTAGCCTTGCTGTGTTTGATATTAAAACTTTTGTTCGAGACTGCATTATCCTTTGCTTGCTTGATTGGTACTTGTATTCGTCTTTCTTACAGGTTTTTCCCACATTAAATGAACATTCTGCTGACGCTGATCCTTCAGATCCGGCGGTGAAGGAAGATGCTCAAGGCTCTTACCACTCGAGCAGGCAAGGATATGTGTAGTTTTGTAAATTTTTACCTGATCTGCATATATTTTTCGGTAACAATTTCTCACTCGTGGCTGTTTTCTTACTTCCTGTTCAAAGGGTTTGCGCACCTCCAACTTTTGGTTCTTCTCCGAATTTTGAGGCTCGCCTACAAACATCATGCTGAAGACGATGATAGTGCGGTCAATGCCGAGTTGCCTAATTCTAGGTGAGAGTTCTTTCCCAAAAGTTATATATCCGTTGTATATGCTCCAGTTTAGTCTGCATTAGTTTTAAAGAGGAGACCTTTGTAGCATGGACTTAAGGTCTCATGTTTTTCAGTTTATCCTGATTTTATTATACAACCACGAGCAGTGATATATTTCCTTGTTGCCTATATTGTAGACCAATGCACGAATTTTTTTTTTTTTTACCTTTTTGGATTCTGGTAATTGGTTGAAAATCGGATTCTTGATGGTAGATCTATTATGAACTGGTATAGCTTATTCTGTTCTTCTTGTTTCCATTTATAGGACATGAAGCCTTTTTGCATGCAGATACGTTACAGCTCAGAGATTCTCAAAAACTCTTGATATCCTCTTTTCACTAAAGCATGGCCTGGTTTGTTCAGCTTTCCTTCTTTTGTTATTACATATATAATCTATATAGATATAGGCTGTACTTACTTGGAATCCTCTTGTGGCCGTTTGATTATAACGTTTTACATTTCATGATCTGACTTTTTATATATATATTATATATCTGGCAGGACATGGTCTGAATATCACAGCATTTTGTTAGAGCTGAGAACCCTGAGAAATTTGCATCTATGCTGATCAACTTTATGGGAAGGGTCAGTCTCTTCGTTTCAACATCTCCTGAGTTCTCTATTCCTTTGACGTGTTAGCATTGAGAAACTTTTTTGCACTTTGAAGAAATCCAAGACTTGTAATGTGTTAGACGTGTAACATAACTTTCTTATACATGGTTTTACTTGCATGCTACCTTGCAGTGTTATCCTGGTGAAGATGATCTTGCGATTGCAACGAGCAGTTCTCACAAAGCAGACGCTGAGAAAGTAAACTGAGATAGAAAAAAAGTTAAGTCTTCTAAGTCTTTTATTTTTTTATTCATTCATATTAATAATCTTCATTATCGATTTACATTAACTGTGAAACTAACCGAACATGGTATCCAACCATTTGAATTCATTTGGTCGTTAGAGATTACTTATGTTCAATTTGTTTTCACAACTAATGTTTTATCAATCGATTTTTATTAGAAAAAATGATAATAATAATAGCAACTGTAATTGAAACATGAATCTAACCCAAACATGGTGTCATTTTTTGTATTGTTTCAGGTTAAATTATTTGTTACAAAATAAAATTGAAGAAGCAAAAGATGCAAGAGAAGAAAAATCAGAAAAGATATGTATTCTATTCTTTCTATGTTTTATTTTTTTGTATTTATCTGCATTAAAATTTTAAATTAGTTTAACATCGATTAGATTTACATTAGATGTAAAACTAACTCGACATGGTATCCAGCCATTTGAATACATTTGGTCGTTAGAGATTATCTATGTTCAATTTGTTTTCACAACTAATGCAAATCTAATCGTTTTTTGTATTGTTTCAGGTTAAATTATTTATTACAAAATAAAATTGAAGAAGCAAAAGATGCAAGAGAAGAAAAATCAGAAAAAGATATGTATTCTATTCTTTCTATGTTTTATTTTTTGTATTTATCTGCATTAAAATTTTAAATTAGTTTAACATCGATTAGATTTACATTAGATGTGAAACTAACTCGACATGGTATCCAGTCATTTGAATACATTTGGTCGTTAGAGATTATCTATGTTCAATTTGTTTTCACAACTAATGCAAATCAATCAGTTTTTTATTAGGAAAGAAAATGATGATAATAATAATAACAGCAAAACTAATTGAAACATGAATCTAACGTATTGTTTTTTAATATTATTTCAGGTTAATTTTTTTTGTTACAAAATAAAATTCAAGGAGCAAAAGATGCCAAAAGAAGAAAAATGAGAAAAAAGATATGTTTTCTATTCTTTCTTTGTTTTATTTTCGTATTTAACTGTATTCAAATTTGAATTAGTTTAAAAACCGATTAGATTTACATTAGATACGAAACTAACCAGACATGGTATCCAGCCATTTGAATACATTTGGTCTTTAGAGATTATCTATGTTTAATTTGTTTCTACAACTAATGCATATTAATCGGGGTTTTATTAATAAAGAAAATGATAATAATAATAATAGCAAAACTAATTAAAATATGAATCTAACGTGTTGTTTTTTATATTGTTTCAGGTTAATTTTTTGTTACAAAAATTCAGGAAGTAAAAGATGCTAAAAAAAAAGAAAAATCCAAAAAGATATTTCTTTTATTTTTTCTTTTATTTTGTTTTCGTATTTTTCTGCATTTAAATTTGAATTGGTTTAACATTAAATGTGAAACTAACCAGACATGATATCTAATCATTTGAATACATTTGATCGTTAGAGATGATGTATGTTCAATTTGTTTTTATAACTAATACACATCAATCAATTTTTTTTAAAAATAATAATAATAATAATAATAACAATACGAAATAAAATTTGAAGAATTTAATGTTACGTTTTTAATTATTTTAGATTAAAATTTTCTCATAAACACATCACGCAAAAAAAACTTACCATCATTCTTTTAAAATTTTGTAATTATATTTATTTTATAGTATTTTATTTGGTTGGTTTTTCTTATTTCAAGTTTTAATTTTTGTTTGTAATTTATTTGTTTTCTCTATGTTTAAATTCAATATGACAATATCTTCTTCTTTTTTATCTTTGTGACAAGTATGAAGTGTTGCTAAAAAACATATTCTCGTGTAATCTCACGATATTAAAAACATCTTTATGTGAGTAGAGAAAGATTTTGAATTCATTTTCACTTACAATAATTTTTAAATCTTTATAGACTATAGTTACACCGCGAAGGGGATTTTATTCCTAGTTAAATATAATAGCACATTTGCCGTATATCTTTTTTTGTTAGCGTCCGGTAATTTTCGTTTGGATGGACAGTAAACCTCGGAATCAATCAGTAAGACGAGCGCGTGTCTTCAATAATCTTCAACAAAAATTAAAATGCAAAATAATAATACACCGTTTTTTAAAAATAAAAAAAAAAGTTTAGGACAAAAAATACATAAAAATTCGATAGTGCTTAAATGAAATGAAACATCTAACCACGTTCGAATACCACATAATATATCCAAAAGGCGTGTGATACAATACTCCACACCTACCGACGACCGTCTCTGTAGCCGTCGTCAACATTGCTGCGCCACCACCATCACCGATTCACCGCTTTCATCAACGTTATTCCCATCACCACCTACACTTCCGCCGCGGTCACCACTACTTCTACCACCACCATGAATAGCACGGTGACAGCAGTAGCAGTGGTGGCGGCAGAAGTGGTTTTGGCTGTGGATGCAAAAAAGTTTTAGTAGCAACTGGTTACATATCTTGTATTTATTCTTGAGGACGACGGTTCGAACCCCTTTTCTCACAATTAGACGAATAACTGTTTTATATTCTCCTTTTAATATACTGTACTTTTTTTTGGCAACATGGGATGCTGCAATTTAGAGCCGATACAATTCATTTATAATCTTCTTGTTAATTATGGAAACCAGTTTTCTAAGGGAAGTTCGATGACAATGTGATAAAGATATTTTGATTTGTTTTACAATTTACATGGTTAAAATTATATATGCTTTAACCGTTTTTTGTTCTTCCTTCCTATTAGTCCCACATTTTAGGGGGCAAATTATAGCCAAAAAATAAATTATATTTTACGAAATGCGGACTAGGCTCAGGTTTTGATTAGGCTCAGGTTTCACTTTCAGCTTAATGTTGCTTATTTCAAATAATGTTTAACCCCAAAAAAATGCGGAAACAAGTATGTACTAAACCGTGAAAGATTCGACACACTACACTACGCCATTCAATTGGATGATGAAAAACAAAAAAAAATCTAACCTGCAGACTTCAGAGAACCAACCATAAGTGCTTCTACGCCTGAGTGAGTTAATGACTTTGGAAAACATGAATCTCTGTTGCATATGAAAGGAGAGTTATGTAATGAACCACAAAAATCAGGGCTGAGCCGCTTTAGCCCACAGCAAAAATCAGGGATGAGCCCCCAAACTTTGTCTTTACCTCGCAGAAACGTGGTCCAACCAGGACGCGTATCTTCCCACCACTCGGGGTTCCAAAGTGTAAACCTAGCAAGCGACAATGCAGCTGAGTGTTTCGTAATCGAAATCCAAGTCAACATAAAAAAAATCAGGAAGCCAGATACTGAAAGACTAAAGAGATCTGTAGACAACATAGAGACCACGTCGATCAAGGAACTAAATCATCAAAGGGCAAATTTTACATCAATTATCAGAATTTCGGTTATTCTGATGCAAGTAATGAATACATGTATTCGTTTAGAGAAGTCAAACCCTAACCCATTCTGCCATTACACCTGTATTTGTTTCCTCGGCAATTTTCTCAATTTGTACTTGTACAAAAGTGAAGAAAGCAGGTTCTTCTCAAACAATAACTTCATCAAGTACTCACTGTTGTTATAGAACAAAAGTTCACTATGTGCCACCGGCACAAACATGACTTGAAACGATATGAATTTATGGGGGTGGAAACCTTATAGACTGAACTACAAACCACAGACAAGTTTGGTCAAGAAGATATTTCTCAAGAAACAAAGAGGGATCAATACCTCAATTCCTCAACAAACTTTAGATAAGCAGTGCGCAAGATTCAACATGGATATTCTTGTAAAGCCGGCTAAATGGAGTCGCCATTGTGTAGAATTGCATGATTCATGTTCCAGCTAAGGCTTCCAGGCACAACAACCTATAGGTTATACAGAGAAGAGACATCTGTCAAGAACACAGAAAAGGAACTTAAGTTAATGAGAAGAATACCATCATCGCCTCACTATTCGTTGTAGAAATACATTTATACAGAGGTTTAACAATACGAGCTCTCTCATACAGTAATCTCGTCTAGGAGGAACTGAAGAGACTTTACCCACAAACAACAGGAAACTCTAAACAAACAGGTCTACATTTTGGGAACAAATACTGGTAAAAATTAGCAGATTTGCAACCCTTAATAGTTTGGAACTTCTCATTGCCTCATTACTGTAACAAATTTGGAACTTAGATACTTCTCCGTGCAGAGACTACACTTATTGGGTGTGATTTTTTTAGGACAGTGTCTCCGACACCAGTAAAGAAAGATTTTAGTTAAATAGTTTTTATCAGACAGGATTTCACCCAATATATTAGGACTTGAAAAACTAGAAAAAGCTGTGTATAGTTATTTGCCTAGTTACAGGATCTGAGGAACGGGATTACTAACCAAATTAGAAACAAGGGCATATACTGTGAAGAACATGATCCGGGTGATACATTTGTCAGGAAAAATTACATTATACAGCAGTATCCTGACAATTGTCTGCAGAGTTTTGATGCCCCAGGAAGTGAATATACCTCCAAAAAGTTCTTCATGGAAGGTAATTCAGTCTTTTTCGAACTGTTTGATAACAATCCAGAACTAAGAAAATCAGAGACAAAGAAGGTGAAACATATTGATGAGACACTAGCATCTTGGTATTCGAAGTGTAAAGGAACAACCGAAGGGTAATCTACCTTAACTTCAAGATGGCCTCCAACAAGCTGCAGAAGGGATGTCTGGCCGAGATGGTAGCATCTGCGTAGCAGTATGACCTTGAATGGCAGATTAAAATGTCAAACATTGCAAGAAAACGCCCAATTGCATCTCTGAGCGGCTACATTCAGATGAATTGATTTAGATCGGCTCACCTGACATTGTAGGGCCAGCTTGCAAGTTATTAGCAACAAGTGGATAGCTCATTACCCCTGAAGGTGGCCTTTCTGGAGGTGGCTGAAAGAAACCTGTTGTTGCAAAAAAAGATCACCAATATCAACTAAAAAGGGATAATCATAACTGATGCAGCATAATGCCCATAGGCAGACATGTATATGAACGAACTGACATGCAAAGGGTTGAGAAAGTTTCTCACATATACGTACCATCTGTAACTGTAAGAGAGCCTGGAAGCGGATTTCTTCCACTTATCCAAGCTCCCTGTTGAGTATCTTTACTACGTCCATTTAAGGGCATCTGCCATAGATCCCCATTCATTTGTCGCGGCCCATCAACTGGCTGAGAAGGAAAAGGGTAAGGATAAGGAAATGAGGAACGTTGGGGTTGTGAATGAACAGTCCGGCTTGGAAGCGAAAAATGGCCGGATGGTGCTGGAGCGTGATTCCTAATTACTGGGCTCTGTAGACGAGAGATATTGCTGGACCGAAGCTGTTGGTTCTGTGAAGAAGCTTCATGCTTTAAAAACACGTCGCCATCAGCATGACTTACACGTGTAGCGTTTAGGACAATTTGATTACTCTGCATATAAATCAAAAGTACGGGCCAATGTAGCTTGAGAAATTACAAGATGGCTGAATCAGAAAACAGTAGAAATCAGAGAGCTTACAGTGGCAATGCTAGACCGCTGCATAGATATCTGGTATTCAGGTTGCAATAATGGATATGCTGGGGGAGCGAATCCTGGTTGCAGTGGTAATAAAGGATGGCAAGGCTTAGGCGGTTGGGTTAATGATAATTGTGGAGGTGTAGGAGGTGGCAATGGAGCTGGTGGTGGAGGTGAACATTGCTCAGAGGGAGGAGGTGGAGGTGGTGGCAGATGTGCTGGAGATGATGGGGGTGGAGAAGGAGGTAGAGGAGGGGGAGATGGAGGCGATTCATGAGGTAGCGGAGGAGAACCCTCTGGAAAAGGAGGCAGCTCAGTTGCAGTGGTTGCAGCCGGTGAGTCCTCCTTTGCTTCAATCCCACAGACATATGGAGGTTCTTCATCTCCAGGCCGATTAGACGCATCTTCCATTTCAAGCACACCATTGACAGCCTCTAAAACAATGTGAGGTTTACCACTTGAACTATCATGTGCCTCTAACTTGCCTAACGCATTTATATGTGTGCCTTTCACTTCCGTTGATGTGGTTGGAAGATCCTCATCTTCTTCGTCATCGCCAAATGTGTGAAAACTCGCATTGCTGAGAAAAAACTCGTTAACATATAATCATTTCGAACTACCTTTAACAATCATTCAGTAAAATAAGTTTCCCATTATGCTTCTACATGCCCATCAACAAAATATATCAAATCTGAAAACTTGAACAATAGATTAATATCAGTGTAACGCATACCTCCCATACTCATCAATAAGCATCCCTTCCATTTCTCTAATAGGATCATCTACATCACGCTCAGATCTAGAAGGACGTCGTAAGGTAAACCCAACAGTTGCATCACCACCAGAGGCACTAATATCACCAATATAACGACGCAGAAGAGAGTCGGGGAAAATCTTCTTCTCAAGCCACAACCTCAACACCTACCAGGAGTAAGAGATCACTGACTCTGAACAACAGAAACATGACACTGTTCTCAAAACGAACAAAAAGTAAAGGAACCTTGCGACATTGATGACGATTTTCACGAGCACCAGTCCCTGAAGGAGCAGCAGCAACTAGAATGCGTGGCAAGGCTGCCTGCACAGTAGGAATATACAAAGCGCCAGCTTTACCTAAAAAAGATTTCACTTAAATATTCATACATCGGACAAACAAAGATATTCTCTTTGACTGCAGACAGAAGCACTAGTATATAAATGCAGTGAGCACCTCGAAAAATTGACCATTCAAGAGGAAGCCTTACCTTTTTGGCTATGGGAACATTGGGTGATCGAATTAACGAGAAAGAACAAGTCCACTTTACGGTGGAAATGAGGCTCAACTTCCAACTTTCGTATGAGAAGTTCCACAACCTACAAAACACGATAAAAAAATCCCCCATCAAATGATGCCCTGAGAATTTCACACATCAAACGCTGTAGATAGTTTAGTCAAATTAATTTGACCCAGTTACACAAACAAGAAATCTGAGCCGGCAAAGTTACATTTCTATATTGATTCTTCATTTTCAGTCTATGCCCAAGTTTACCATAGAAAATCCTAGCTGCCAGCCTTAAGAAAGAGGAAACAACAACACAACAACAGAAAAAAATGTCGCCAAACCTGAGTAACACAATTAGCTTACCTCACTGGCAACCCCATGCTTGGCACAGTCAATTGCCTGGCGAGTTGCACGTCCAATACTTTCCTTCGATCTGGATAAGGTCTCTATCATGCCCTCAAAAGCATCTCGAGAAATCGCAGCCTCAGTATCAGGATCCCCAACTGACATATGCCCTAAACTAGCTCTTCTCTCTTCATTCTCTTCAGTCTCAGCTTGGTTACTGGATGAGGAATGGTGGCCATGATTTGACGAAGTCGGATCTTCTTGATGTCCCTGAGCAACAATCAGCATGGCATCGCCGACAGAAGATGAAACATTCTGAACCATGAAAGGGCTATGACTTCTCATCTGCGTTTCACCGATGCTAAAGAATTTATGGTCTACATTCACAAACGGTGAAGTATGTGAGTGTGCTTGTTTTCTTTTTGCTTGGGCAGCTGCAATCAGATCCTTCATAGATGAAGAAGAATCTGGCATCCCAGAACTGATCAATGGGGCACTTCCATTTCCTTGATTGACATCAATCCTACAATAAGAAAAAATACAAAGACTATAAGCTCCAAGCAAAATAAGAGCATAGCAATGACATAGGAATATGCAAAAACATACATCCCAGCGGAAAAGTTCGCAGAAGTGTCTCTTGACACTCCAGCATCGTTCAAACGAGTTGCCAGTTTAGCAATGTCTGTTGGTTTTTCCCCTAAAGCTGGTTTGCATCTCTGATTTGCTGCCTGAGACTGAGAAGAGCTTACTATATCAGAACCAGCCACTCCATCCAAAGAAGAATCACCTTGACATTTTTTTGACATCCCCGCACCAGAGACCTTTCCAATTTTCCTCTGTCCTGCCACCTGGTCCTTAGTTGGTTTGCTTCTCTGATTTGCTGTCTGAGACTGAGAAGAGCTTACTCTATCAGAACCAGCCACTGCATCCAAAGAAGAATCACCTTTAATTTTTTTTGACATCCCTGCACCAGAGACCTTTCCAATTTTCCTCTGTCCTGCCACCTGGTCCTTAGTTGAAACCAACTGAGGTGACTTCTTAGGAGATCTCAAGATCTGCTTTACATTCGTTGTGGGCAACTTGATTACTGGTTTTCCCATAGACGAGCCGTTCGAAAGGCCCTCCGAGCTATCGGGCATTCCCACCCCAGAGACTTTTGCAGTTTTATTTGGTCCTGTCACCTGTTTCTTTAATGAAACCATCTGAGGGGACTTATTAGGAGATCTTAAGATCGGCTTGACATTCTTTTGGAGCAACTCAGTCACTGGTTTTCCCATAGGCGAGCTATACGAAAGGCCCTCCATGCTATCAGGTAGTGCAAGTGAAGCATCCTTGTTATATCTACATAGAGGTACTTTCCCTGTTTTAGCACTTTCAGCAGATCCAGCTAATCGCTTCGCTTTAATAGAAGTATCATGGGACGCATTAGCACTTTTAGGATATTCAGTAGAAGTTGACGTAGCTTTGGGAACATTGGTATGTCCTCCATGCACTGGAGTCTTTGGATCTTCGTCATCATCTTCGTCATCATAGATATAAACCGCCCTACGTCTCTTGGGCAGCTGAGCAGCTGGATCCTTCACATCACCAGCAGAAGATGAACTAATCTTCCGTTCTGGATGATTGGTCACCTCTTTATCACGAGACCCAGAAAAAGGGGAAACACTTGTATGCTCCACTGTCTGTTTGCGCCGCTTTGTATAAGCCACCACTTCCTTATCAAATTGAATTTTTCGTCCCCGGGCACTTTCCCCTACCATAATCTCAGACTGAAGAATTGATACAACGCCAGTAGAATCAGATCCTTCAGCTTTGCCTACACCAACAGGAAGAAGACGTTTGCTCTTACATTGTTTTTGATCCTTTGCATCTTCAGACCGTTGCCTTTTAGCGGCACGTTTACTTTCATCTGCTCCTGATGCAGACTTTCCGAGTTCACTTTCAAACCTCTTGTTCTTCCCCAAAATCCCAGTTTTGGAGCCAATAGCATACTCATTCTTATCACTACCGACTCGAGCGCTAGGTTTCTCTTTCAGCAACTCCTTTGACTTTTTAGAACCACCAATGTTAAGATCTGAAACCCCCTTATTGTCACAAGATTCCTTTGTACTGCCCTTTAATTTCTGGTTAGGACCGACTAGATTATTATCAGTAGCAGCTCCACTATCAGGCACACGTTTGGCTCTATGAACCTCATCTTTACATCTTTTATCTGAGTCACCTGTTACCTTCTTTATTCTTCCCTGACCGTTAACCGATTTCTTTCCAGCACCATCACGATGTTCATTGCAAGTGACACCATCAATATTTTCATTAAACTCTGCTACCTTCAAAGTACGGTCAGGTGATCCACCAACAGAGGATGTGGTTCTGTTATTTGATTTCAGAAATGGAGATGAATCTTCCTCTCCTATGACAGGCTTTGTCTCTGCACCATTATTCTCAGGAAATTTATAGAGATAATGATCCGCCCTAGTGTCGAACTTATCAGAATTTCCATCATTACCAGACTTTCTATGATCTGTTGTCTTAGGCTTGGTTAAACTAGGCTCAACAGCATCCAAACGAGCCTCACTGCCCAAAATATCTGACTTGTGTTCCTGCGACTCTTCAAATGCAGCGGATATTTCCTCCACGGCTTGTGCAAAGTACTTGACTGTTTTGCCTTTACATCTTTCTAATAGTTTTTTCTTTGACTCACTAGTGAAGGCTTGAATATCAGGTGGTGTAACAAAAGCTCTGCAGTAGAGGAAGATAACTTGGTAAACGACTAATAATGAGACTCAAATAACAAGGGTAAACAAAAAAGGTGCTTTCTAAGTCATGATATGATACATCTCAACCCATTAACGATCAGTAAACAGAGAAGAGGCCTGCTTACATTTCCTGTGTTCCGAAAAACTGAACAAAGTGTTTCTTTGGGTCTGGAACATGATCCCAATCTTCGGGCCGGCCGATCTGAAACTCAAACCATTTACTTCACAGTAAAGAGCCAAGTCGAAATGAACAATCCCACGCGGTTCAATCGAAATTAACAGTAACTCAAACACTCTGAACATAGAATAACATAGCAATAAGCTAGAGGACTATACTGATGGTTTCACACTTCACTTAACTCCAACACAACAAAGAGGTTGCTTTGGCATACTATAAACCAGCTTTAATATGAAGCCTACTAAGTTGTGACACTCAAGGAGGGAACATAGAATTGGAGCTATCCAGAAAAACCTTAGAGAAATTCATTATGTCCTTCAATAGAAGAGCATAAACTAAACTAACACAACGAAAACACAATAATCTAGAGCAAACTTAACCCAACAACAACGGAAAAAAAATCATGATCGTGAATAAAAACGTCACGAAGCCGAGCATCAACGCCGAGAGAGAGAGCAGAACACGCACCTTAGCAGGCCAAGCAGGGAAGCCTTTGACTTTGGCAAGAACTAGATCACCCAGTCTCAACTCTCCTTTCGCGATGGATTTGTTCGCTCCTCTTTTACGCCCAGGAGCCATTGGCGAGACTGGCTAGAAACCCTAATATTGAGTTTCAAGTTGAAACAACGAACAGAATCGCCTATTCCAATCGAACCCGGAGAATCAATACGAAACTCCGACTCTTCACCGGAGATTTTCCGCCGTAAGAAGCCCGCTGTGAGGTGGAGATAGCTAGGTCTTCAACGTAACGACTAACGAACAATGGCGAGGAAACGAGCGAAAGAGAGAAGTCGAATCGGTGAAGAAAGACAGATTAATGAAGAGAAACGAGGGGATTTAGGGTAAAAAGGTGAACATGTTCGTCGGAGTTTTTGTGAGATGAAGCAACTGAGAAACGGGTTTACTCACGTCGCCGCATTTTCCTCTTCCCCCTTTTTCACAATTATCAAATGTACGTTCGAGGAGTTCACTATTTGTTTTCCTTTTTTAATTAATTTATTTATAAAAATCGAACTTCTAAAGAGGTTTTTTCCTTATAGTTTAGTAACTTTTTTTATGCCTAATTTTGCCCTTTTTCAGAATCTCAAAACACCAATGGATAAAGAGTAAAATCACTTTATGAGTCTCGAGATATCACAATTCAAGGAAACAAGAGATATGTAAAGGGCTATGCAACCAAACAATGTCTATGAGAAACTGATGGTGGTCACAAGAAATGATTTTAAGAGCTTTACATAATGGCATGGAGAAGAGATAAGACTGCAATTTGAATTGAGAACCCAAAGCCATTCTTAATCCACTTAAGCATTTTGCTAAACCGAGAACAGACAAAAAAATGGATTTTGATATGAGAAAAGAAAGAAGAAAAAAAAGGGTCTGCAGAGCTTATCATCATCAACGGTAACATGACCAAAACAATAAGGAGAAAAGAGAGGGAAATTTTATAACTTTGATTACCAGTTTCTTTTTCTCTAACTCGAACTTTTATCATTGCTTTCATTTCCGATAGCATCTTTGACCAACTCCATCGGCCTTTCATCAATAACTTCATCGATGATTCCAAAAGCCTTAGCCTCTTGAGGAGTCATGAAATGATCCCTATCCATGTTCTTCTGAATCACACCGATGGATTGACCCGTGTGTTTCACATACAGCTCATTCAAAGCATCCCAAACACGAACTATCTGCTTCGTGTGGATTGTCATATCCTTGGCTTGTCCGCTATATCCTCCTGAAGGCTGATGAATCATGACGGTTGCATTTGGGAGTGACCGTCTTTGTCCCTTGGCACCTGCTGCCAATAGAAGAGACGCCATGGACGCAGCTTGGCCTAAGCAGATCGTGCTTATGGGAGAACGAATGTACTGCATAGTATCATAGATTGCAAGTCCTGCGCTCGCAGATGACGATAATGGATCAACATTTTAATATATCTATCTATCAGTGAAATTTCATATCAACTACTTGGAACATTCTATCAATAAAAGAAGATCAATTGGAAAAACCTTCAAAAACTATCCAACACTACAGAAATTTCGATCTATGAATCCACTACTGAGTTTTACTAATCCGTTATTCGCATCATCTTCTTACAGAAGCCTTTGAAATGCGAGTAAAATCCAATTTCTCAGGGAACAGATTACAGATCAAGCAGAAGATATTAGCAAATCAAATTCATGGTCATTCCAGAGAGATGATAAGTTCATAACCAGAAATGGAAAATGGTTTAACAGATAGAAGGAGATAATAAAACTTACCGGCAGTGACATGTCCGCCGGGTGAATTAAGGTACATATGAATCGGCTTTGAAGGATTCTCGGACTCGAGGTAGAGAAGCTGAGCCACGACGACGTGGGACGTGTCGTCGTTAATGGGACCATTGATACAGATTATACGCTCCTTGAGCAATCGGGAGAAGATATCGTAAGCTCTCTCGCCTCGGGATGAATGCTCAATGACCATCGGTATAACACTGTAGCTTCTGCTTGCTGTGGCGGTGGTTATCGCCATTGAAGATGGGGTCCATAGCCTCTTCGCGCCGGAAATTAGACCCCTCATGGCCCCAATTTCTAGGGTTCCGCTTCTCAGAAAGAGGGGAAGAAGGAGGAGACGAGACGGCAAATGGCGGATGCATTTTTTTCTCTATATTTTGTTTTTATTTCAATAATTACTTTTTACCAAAAATTATTGCGTTTGTTTTCAATAGTCATTTACCCAGTCAGAGGACTGTGTATTGCTGCGTATATATTTCGTGGTTAGTAGGGAAGAGTAAACAAATTTAAAAAGGTGACCACGAATTATAAAATAATTGTACCGTATTAATATTGTTCGTCAATTTCACTAACAATATCCCAATAAAAACTGTCATCAGACGGCAAAGATTTTAAAATCTGAAACTTGGGTCCCATGATGTATTATTATACAGTTTTATATTATTTGTTTGACTTCAGTATGTAACTAATAAACTATCATAATATTCACATCTAGTGTTCAAAGAACGAAAAAACGTGGGCACCAAAGCACAAATATAAAACCAAACAACGTTATTTGTGCTCTAAATAATTATTGTAATTTTAATCCCCACGAAGAAAACTAGTTACTCTATCGACAGTCGTTGGAACTCCAAGTTTACAAATTTCTCAAGTAGCTACGAAAAAGGTTGACCCTGGAAAAAAAAAACTCCTGCACGTGATATTTGATTTGTATCACGTAACATCACGGACCAAACCAAACGATGTTAACAGAACCAAGAAAATTTATAGATTACAAAAATATGCTGCTATATTTTGACGGGTACAAAACCACAGACAATATATAACACTTCACTTAGATGCATCCATTCACAATCGGTCAATCATCGTTATTAAACGGAAACACGGTTTATCCCTGCGTTTTTTAAAAAACAAAAATATGACCAAACCATTATAATATAGAAACAAATGAAAAAAAAAAAAAAAAAAAGAGATCGTCACAACAACGAAACGCGATTTTGCCGTCCAAGAAACCCATCCAAAACGACTTTTCTTTTGTACAACTCTGAATTCAAATCCGGCACATACGCAGAACCGTCACTACTGCTGCGTTTGCGTTTTGCTAACGCGGCTGCGTCTCTAAGACGAGGTAGAAAGTAGCAGCAAGCGGATGTACAGAGAATCGCGCAGAGTCGTCCCCAAATCAACATAATCATTAGCGTCAATATAATGATCGATATCCCAACTACCGGGTCAAACTTTTCGACCCGTGACCCGTTTTTCGCCCGAGACGGCTTCGAATCGGGTTTCCCGTAACGCGTTGATGAATCGGATATCTGCACAGGACACGTGTCTTCTTTAGAGGAACCCAACGATTCAATGGAGTTTGATCGGTCGGTGGGTCTGTCTCGTAAGTCCTTCGGTTTGGTCTGAAAAAAAGTAAGAGCAAGGGATCAACAAAAACCAACAAACGATTGAAATGGCACATCGAAAAATCAAAATAAAATCCACAAAAGATGCCAAATTTTATAAAATGGATCATCAAGAAAAATCAACCATGTTGGTCATGAAAGAAATTTAATGGTCTCGAAATGTTTTTTTTTTTTTTAACTTTGACATTAAAGTGAAAAGGCTTTTGAGATTCTACGAAAGATACGTACCTCTTTGGTTTCCTGGTTCACGGCTTTCTCATCAACCGGAATATTCTTACGATCAGTCATACGACTTATCATCGGGACGGGTTTCTGGTTATCAGTTTCACCTTCTACCCTCGAAGCCGATTTCTCTGTTTGCTCGATCGGCGCCGGTTTGATCTCACCGTTCTTCAGGCGAAACTTGGAACATAAAAGCCACCTACTTCGCTTCTTTTTCTTCATCTTCTTCTCACCACTGTCTTCCGCCTCAACCACCGGCTTGTCCGAGTATATTTTCCGGGAAAATCCGAAACATGCGAGAATATACGAAGAAGGCCCGCTCCTCTCTCGGGCTTTCTTCTCTGTTTTTGCCATTGAGATCGAAATTGAAAGAGAGAGAAAACTGCGCATTCGTGCGAAGACTTTGAAATATCGCTCGGAGCGGTTGGATTTTATCCCTTTTTTTTCATTTAAAATAATTTAGTAGTTACATTACTGTGATACAGTTTCGAAGGTACGACGTGAATATCACGGTGACTTACATTATTTTATCATAATTTCAAAAATGAACGGGTATATATTTTTGTACAATAAAGTGTATGAGAGAGCTTTTCATTTGGTAATATATTTATTTACTGTAATTCTAATAAATACTATATGATATTACCAATTTTGTGTATTCTTCCATTTTAAAAAAATTATTCAGAAGTTTTTATCTTGATTGATGAGATATCCCATTTATTCTCTTATCAACATCATATTAATATTCCAATATAATTTAATTTCAACATAATGTCAACTTGTATTTTAAATTAGAGGATCTACATTAATAATTTGTAAACATATCAAATTATGTCTTAAACATATTTAATTATATTAATTAATTTTATTTATGTATATTATCTATAATAGTAACAGATAATAAAACCTTAAATATTAATAATCTTAATAGAAATATTAATAACAAAATGTACAATATAAATAATATAATCAAAGAGTTATATAGTCTCTTAATTAACACAGTTAAACATAAAATTACATAGTGTAAAGTTATAAGTTAAGGGCATTTTCAAAAGATTAAGATTACAAAAGTACAATATATATAGGACATGTTAGATTAGAATTGTCGTTTGTATAAAGTAGAATATTCAGAAGTAGCGACAATGCAAAGTTGTCCTTTATTGCAATACTCACACTACACCAGACAATAAAAAAACGCATACAGTAACAAACCACGTTATTCAATACGGTGGAAGGATTAGGATGAAGGATTCATTGGCATTAAATTTAATAAACTAAAAGTGAAGTTGAAACGAAGAAAATAACTAAGTAAGTATCGTAGTCTTTTAACCCCAAAAAAAAAAAAAAAAAATGTATCGTAGTGCCCACGTACGTTCCCCAACTTCTACGTCGGACATCTTCGTTTAGCTGATTTCTCTATGACCTATTCGAATTGGCAATTTGCAAAAGTCATACTTAATCCAATATAATACGTGGTGATTATCCTTCTTATCTCTTTTCGTATATACAAAACTATGTATGAAATATTATTTTCGCACCCCAAAAAACTGAAAATTATTATAAAACCTTATACTATGTACAACCACATGTAAAACCAATATTAAAAGTTCATCAAAAAAATCACCCAACATACAACAATCACTTAAAACAAAATCATAAATCCCAAAAAATCAATCACCATTATTATATTTATACCCTTTATGGCATTGATCATAGTAGTTGTCTATCTCAGGGACACTCCTCTTAATCATATTCACCTTCAAGCCATGCTTCATGTACATAGTTAAAGCCATCTTTGGCTCAACCTTAGGACCACTCTTCACATCAATCCTAACTCTGTACCGGTAAATAATCGCGGCCGCCACATATTTCATCTGGTAATATGCAAAATCCTTGCCTAGACAGAGTCGAGGACCGCCATTAAAGGCAGTGAACTTATAGGCCGACTCACTCATGTACCGACCGCCTCTTAGCCACCTCTCTGGCCTGAACTCAAGACAATCTTTTCCCCATATCGTCTCCATACGTCCCATCGCGTAAATTGCATACATGACTTTTTCTCCTTTCTGTAATTTTGTTCCATCTGGAAACACATCATCTTCAAGTACCTGAAAAATTATACAAAATTTCAGCTATATACATATAAACCAAACATAGTTAAAACGGAACTAAACCTGTTTTTTTAACCAAAACTATTTATCATTTGATCATCTTGACTATTTCTTGGAAAACAATTAAGTGAAAACAGAGTTGATACCTCTTTGTGGTCAACTGGAACAGAAGGATACAATCTGAGAGTTTCAGACAAAGCAGCTTGTAGATAATCCATTTTCTTGACCTCTTCTGGTCTGAACACAGGCTCATAGTCCATCTCCTCCTCTGTATATCCCTGATGATCTCTCTGTTCAAGAATCTTGCAAATCTCCACCATGATTCTCTCCTCCACCTCCGGATTTTTCTCGATTAACCAGAAAAACCAGCTCAGAGCCACAGAGGAAGTGTCTCTCCCGGCAAGTATGAAGTTCACACAAATATCGCGCAAGAACTTATCTGAGAATTTGTCTCCATTGTCATCTCGTAGGCCCATAAAAATAGTCAAGAGATCTGATCTTTTCTCAATTTCGGTCTCTAGAGACAGCTCTTTCTTCCTCGTCCGGATTACTTCATCAGCGAAATCATCCACGCCTTTAATTGATTCCTTTAGCTTCTTCTCTGCTCCTAAATTAAGAGACCTCATGAGCTTCCACGCGAAAGTAGGCATCACAAATCTCAAAGCTGTTGCTTCTGTTGCATCCTCAAAGGCCTTTGCGAAAGGTATTTCTGGTAGATTTGGACCAAGACAGCCTGGATCGACCCCAAAAGCAATCATACATACATTGTCGAACGTTAGCCTTAACAAGATGTCCTGAAGATCGATCGTCTCGGAAGTTTCTAGAACCGGCAAGAGTCTATCATGCACGAGTTCGTGCAAAGATTGACTGGTTAATTGCCTGAACTTAGCCGAATGAAACTCGACGCTCGCTGTCTTCCTTTGCCGCTGCCACTTTTCCTGATCGGCGTTGAATATTCCGTCTCCGAGTAGGTCTCTGAGGGTCTCACGGAAGTAAGAACCTTTAGGGTAGATAGAAAAACGGGTCTTGAGAAGATGCTCGATGTTTCTCGGGTCACAAGTAATGACACTGTTGAGGCTGCTAAACCAAGGGCCTCTAAACCGGAAAGTCCCGTCCTGGTGTATAAGAACCTCCGATAACCACTCGTAGATGTTGCTTCGGACTGCGAAAGCCAGCGAAGGAAGCATCCCAAGAAACGGCCAAACGGGTATCCCTTGATGTTTCTTCTGGCGCAAGGAATGTATCGTTACAAACACGGAAATGGCAATAAGGAGCTCAAGAATCTGAACGTCTCTCAGGAACAATAGCCTCCTGGAAAACAGAGGCTCGTCGCTTCCTGAATAAGAAGAAGAGAAGAAAACGGCAGTAGCCGTGAGATTATAAGAAGAAGAAGAATTAGGGTTCATAGTGACAAAGAGAAAGCCAAGAAACAGAGTGTGAATGTGAGAGATGAATGATTCGCAAAGAGAGCTTACAAATAATGAAAGATGTTAGTTAATTAGTGGGTGAAGAATGTGAAACGAGAGAAGAACGAATTAAGACGCATGAGTTTCGTGTTTGGCTTTCAATGTGTGGAATTGGGTTTGATTTGGTGAGCTGAAAAGTTTGTTTTTCTTTTCTAACGGTATTTTGATTTGTGCGGCTCTTGATTCTCGTGTTTCGGTTTGGAAATTAAAAGGGACGAATCTTTTTGAGGGTTGATTAGAAAAGTATGATCAAAATATTAAAACCAAATTTAAATTTTAATTAGGTTTCTACTGGGGATAGAAGAGAAGTTGACAGGTGGGTGTTGACGGATCACCTAATTAAGTTCTTATCTATCTAGGGTTTGTTTTGGTTTCGTCAAGTTGGACACACTTGTTTATTTGTCAGTAAATACGGATGGGAGATTAATATTTCCAGTAATTTGGGTCAACAGAAATAGGAAAAAAAAAAATACTATATATGTCATCTGTTAGTATAGAAAAGGTGTTCTTTACATCAGTATGAGAAGTTAATACTTGTGTGTATCTTTTCTTTTATTGCTTCGTTTTGAGATTATACATGTTAGGTACGGTGTGTGAGGAGTATGAATTGCTCTTCCTAGAATACAATGTAGATGCATGTTAAGATCAATGGAATATAACATAGAACTGCTTTGAACGTTTCTGTGTTTATGACAATGCTGTTGTTTTGAAACTCTATATTTTAGTACTACACGCAATTAGTTTACAGAATTTTAAATATTCTATAAACATTTTTGAGCATCTTGTGTGATTAATTTCATTTTTATTTATATGGTTCGTATAACCTTGTTCTGCGAGATGAGATTCCTAAGAAGAGGAAGAAGAATCCATACATGTGTTGTTATTAAAAAAACAATGGTTTAATTAAATAGCTAAAACAAAATATCATCTTAATTTCATATGGGTCTTGTGCTCTCGTTCCACTGAATCATTTGGAACAATAGTTTTTATTTTTAAATGGGGAGAGGGGAACTGATGCTTGTGAATGAGGCCCATTGAGGCCCATTAAGACATGTGAATGACTTTGTCATATGAAGCTTCTCTCATGTTATTCAAATTTTAAAGGGCCATAGATTTTAGCTTAGGATTATTCATTACCAAAATTCCTAAATTTTAGCTTAGGATTATTCATTACCAAAATTCCTAAACAGTAACCTTTTCTTATACGTTTTGAAAAACTTGTTTAATTCATTTTTTTTAAAAGATCAATTATAAAATGTTTTTTTTTGTTGTTCTAAAATACTCACGTGAACTCGTGAAGTATATATATAACGATAAACGAAAATATAAGATCTAAGGTTATAAAAAACACAGCACTATAAAAAAGAAGAAGTGGGGGCGTTTTGTTTTCTCATCTACTCTTTTTTTCATTTCTTTTTCTTTGTTATATACTCTTCATTTGGAAAAATAACAAAAATAAAGGAAAAAGGTGAAAGCGTTTGGCGATGAAGAGGAACGCACTTTGGCTACTGTGCCTTCTGGTGTTACCGGCGATAGCCTGTGGTAGGAAACCGGAGAAGAAGGTGACGGCTTCATCCGGGAGGAAGGAGGATGACCTTGTGACCGCTTTGCCCGGTCAACCACCGGTTAACTTCAGACACTACGCCGGTTACGTGAATCTCGGGCCTCAGCAGACGCAGAAGGCACTCTTCTATTGGTTCTTCGAAGCCCAACAAAACTCTTCTCGCCGTCCTCTCGTCCTTTGGCTCAACGGAGGTCAGTCTCACTCTCTCGCACACTTTTATTTGACGAAATTTATTAAAATGAAAATTTCAGTTGTTTGGTCTTTTGGTCAGAATATCTAAATTTCACTGTTTTGTAGTGGCTTTACTAACCAAGTAACCCATACATGATTTTTTTTGTATAAAAAATACAGTACCCTTAGACTGAGAAACTATATTACAAAAATCCTTCAAAACTCTGTGCCTTGCCTCTATCTCGGAAAATAAAAACAGACGAAAATTACACGGAAAAGAAAAAAACTAACAAAGAGTTTGCTTTTGGGCTGTTATTTCTTCTCTTGGATACCATTTTGGTTTTGTGACTGAAAATTTTATTTTAGAAGAAAAACATCAAGTTGTGCATATTGCCCTACCAAACTTCATCTGTCTTCTTAGTTTCTCTTTTTGTAGACAACCCATCGAGAGTGCCTTCTAATACTTGATTTCTTACTACCTTTTGTTTCAGTAACAGTTCAAATATGAGTAGTAACTATTTTGATGCTTTTACCCAAAAAGAAAAAAAAAAACTATATATCGCAACGAGATAGTAAATGGTCGTTTCGATGGAGTTGGTCTTTAACAAAAGTCTATACTATAGCCAAACTTTAATTAGTAGTGTATATAAGTTGTTTGGTAAATAATGTTATTTTTGATAAATAAAATAGTGTATATATATAGTTTCTACGATTATTCCGCTACTCCTTATTTGATCTACCTTAAAATTATTTTAACCAACTTCCGGTCATGATATTAAACTTTTTTTTTTTTACTTTTTCTTACTGGCATGCGTGGTGGAGAAGTGGTAACAAATGTGATAGTATGGAATGAAACAAATAATTAATTGTTTTCAGAAACGCACTTTAATGATATTATAACAAACAATTTGTACGGTGGATCGAGTAGGTTCTTGCCTCTTCATCAGGACAGTAGTGAATTTTGTATACTAATTGTTTGATCTTAGGGTCCACGTTATATTAATGTGAAAACTGAAAACCATAGAGGCATAGACCATTATTTTTTATTATTTTTTATTTTGTCACAAGGCATTATAAACCATATATATATTCATAACTATTGTGAGAACATTGCAAATAATTTAAAAGCATAAATGATCTACTGTCATGTTGCAATCAGTAGACCAATAGTTTAAATTCACGGATCTAATTGTATAATTACTGCTATAGTCAATAGTCATATGATATGATTCGACATATTATTGCACACATGGAGCTTTGTTTTCCACTTGTTTTGTATGGTGACACCAGCGGCGGATATTTTGGAAGGTGGGCGGGGGCATTTTTATTTTTAGTTTTTACTTATGCCATGTTTATTATATATAAATTAAAATATAACTTTTCTATTCTAATGAAAAATATAGACCCAAAAAAAGTATTTTTACACTAATTTCAGTTTCGGTTAAAAAGATACTGGAGACCGTAATGGTCGGGCTCTCTGACAGAGGTTGGAATTATATCATTCAATGTTTCTTTGTATAATGAACATTTAATGTCCAAAACTGATTTCTAGACTGTTGACGTTTTTGTCTTCTTCTCTTTTTTCTCCTCGGTTTTTGTTCATTAGTTTAACGAATTTTACTTTAATACTGTTTGTCTTTTTCCGCACACGGTTCACATTCCAATATCAGGATATTTAGAGATACGAGATAAATATATGAACCTCGTCTTTTTAAATTGGTGCTAGTAATCGGATAAGATGTTGAATATTCATAATAAATACATGCTGTTATTATCAAATTCACTCTCAAATACTATAGAAAACAAAGTGTCTATATGTCTCTAATAGTTATAAACAAAACAAAGTGTCCACGTCTAACTAATAGTTATTGGCCATGTCTAATATTCATGGGGCCATTGCCTTTTTACGCATTGCGTGATTAATGGCTCAAGATGGATACACGAATCCAATGTATTTAATAGCAACATTTATGGTATAATTTCCGTATACAGAATTGATCTCTGATTTCGTTCGCTAACCCGTGACAGTATATTGACGTCTAGTCTTATGCAGTCCAAAAAAACAACAAATTAAGTACTTCCTCCATTTTAGTATTTTTTTTTTGTCATTTTAAAAAAAGATCGTAAAAATTAATTAAGCTTTCGCAAACACATGTGACTTTTGGAATTCTATTTTAGTTCATTATTTTTGACATTTGCAAAGACATGTGACTTTTGAAGTTCTCTTTCAGCTGTTGAAAGAAGAAGATTTACGAATTATATAAGCCACGTATTTACAATACTAAAACTAAATTAGATATTGATATAATATAGGACCTGGTTGCTCATCGATCGCGTATGGAGCTGCTCAAGAACTGGGCCCTTTCCTTGCTCGCACCAAAGGTCACAACCTTACCTTCAATCAATTCTCTTGGAACAAAGGTACAACGAACGAAATTACTATTTTTAATACGATTTTGCATTTTAACATAGCATATACAAAATATTATTTGTGGTAAAAAAACAAAAAAAAATGTTTATGCAGCGGCCAATATGTTGTTCTTGGAAGCACCGGTTGGGGTTGGATTCTCGTATACCAATAACTCCATGGATCTTCAAAAGCTTGGAGATCAAGCTACTGCTGCTGACTCTCTTGCTTTCTTGATCAACTGGTTCACGAAATTCCCCGAGTTCCGATCCAATGAGTTTTACATCACCGGAGAGAGTTACGCCGGTAAGTGCTTATTCCGGCTTAAGTTCGGTCGGTTTTGATTTTAGGTTTTCAATTTTGAAAACCAAAATATAATCGAATAATCTTGTTTGATTTGGTTTGCTATGACTTTAAATGATTTATTATGTTTTTTTTTTTAGGTCACTATGTTCCACAGCTTGCGGAGCTGATTTACGACAGGAACAAGAAGGTTACAAGAGGGTCGCAAATTAATCTCAAGGGATTCATGGTAAGCATCAAGTATAATGGGTTACTTGCGACACAACGAAATGTCGTTTCTTGCGATATGTAAACATAAAAGGAATTCGTTTGGTGGCTGCTTTTGCAGATTGGGAACGCCGTGATCAACGAGGAAACAGACATGGCAGGACTAGTGGACTACGCATGGAGCCACGCCATTGTATCAGACGAGCTCCACAACAACCTCCATGGCTCGTGCCGTTTTGATGAGGAGGATGAGACGAGCAACAAGACCTTACAATGCTATGACAATTTCAAAAATTTCATGGAAGCTTACAGCGATATCGATATATACAGCATCTATACCCCCGTTTGCCTCTCCTCGTCGTCGTCTTCTTCTCCAAGAAAACCTAAACCCATCGTGTCTCCTCGTCTCCTTACTTCAGACGTACGTATGCAAACTTACGACTAGATTTCTGACAGATTAGTTTGTTGTAACGTATAAATGTAACATGACAAATGTTGAAATGGCCAGGACATGTGGGATAGGTTACCGGCCGGGTACGATCCATGCACTGAAGGCTATGCCGAAGCCTATTTCAACCGGAAAGATGTGCAGGTCGCGCTTCACGCGAACGTTACAAACCTTCCGTACCCGTACACTCCTTGCAGGTTGGTCCTACATTACACTGCGTAGTATTAACATTTGTGTTTACTTTTAAATGTTAAAGGTTATTGCGCTAATTATATAGTAACATTTTAGTTTAGTAAGTTTTACCATGTTTCTAACGAACAACGTTTTTCTATAAATGTGTGAATCAGCGGGGTGATAAGGAAATGGAATGATGCTTCATCCACCGTGATTCCCATCATCCAGAAGCTTTTGTCGGGCGGCCTCCGCATCTGGATCTATAGGTCTATATGTTTTTCTTTTATTGTTCAAAAACTTTACAAGAAAAGAAATATATATCTCATTGATAAATTCCACTTATTATTGTCAATTATATTTTTAATTGGTTTGTTTTTGGTTATATATATAGTGGAGATACAGATGGGAGAGTTCCAGTAACATCGACGCGTTATAGTATAAAAAAGATGGGACCAAAGGTGGAGTCACCGTGGAGGTCTTGGTTCCACAAGAGTCAAGTGGCTGGATGGGTTGAGACTTACGCCGGAGGGCTAACTTTTGCCACCGTGAGAGGAGCTGGTCACCAGGTTCCGGTCTTTGCTCCGGCACAATCTCTTTCTTTGTTCTCTCACTTCCTTTCCTCCACCCCATTGCCTTCAAAACGCTTCTGATCACTACCGCCCAAGTCGTGGTGGCAAAAGTTGTCGTTTTGAAGCCGTTGTTTTGGTACTACTTTGCCAATTGATAGAATGATTTTCTATTGATCAATAAAAAACATATCCAACTTTTCGTTTGTTGCAATCAATAATACTTTCTATGGTCGCCTTATATCTAATGCTTTTGGAGGTTAAAATAGAAACCCATTATTTACTTGGAGGAATTTTACATGATAAGTATCATTTTTTTTTTTTTTATAAATAGAATGCTGAAATTCACTTCTAACTCAAAACCGAAAATGTGAATGAACTGACACATGTTTTGAAACCAGTTATTTTTTTCTAATTTCAATTCGGTTTGATTTGAATAGAGTGATGCTGAAATAATTATCTAAATAAAGGCACTTGAGAAATTAAAACTTTAGACGGCCCATTGAGACCCATTAAAACGAAATCAACCCAGCCATGGAGGACATGTTGACTTGAGGCAGCAGCCCATCACTTGTAGAGATCTTTCAACTGAAGCACTTGCGATTCAACATCTTCTCTCCCCTCGATTCAAAGGGAGAAGACAAAGAATGGCGTTTGCTAAAATGATGTTTCTTTTCAGCAAATTTCAGCAGGTGAAATGAAATCTCTCTTTCTTCCAATCCTTTTCCGATGATTATTTTTCTTTTCTTAAATTTCCTCTTCGGTATGGGTTTTTCGATGTTGGGTACGAAGAAAGTTCGAGCCTTGTGCATGGTTTAGTCTTCACTAGAAGATGCTTCCTTTGAATTACCTATGTGTCACTCTGTTTTGTAGGTTGTGTGGCATTAGAAAAGATAGACTTAGAACATATGATTCTCAATTGGCATTGTCAATTTTATGTTAATCCAAGAAGTTTTGATGCAATAGTGTGACTGAAAAACTCATCAAGATTTGTTTTTCTCATTGTGAGGTTTCCAGGGTGTTGGTGTTCTAGCAAAGAGTAACACTTTTGCTAAGAGTCCAAGGCAACTCCAATTTGAAGCCGACATTAACAAACTTTTTATGTTTACCAGGTTGGTTTTTATAGTATTTTAAAAGAGGAAAATCTGATTACTAAGTATTAACTGCTCTGTTTATAGCCTTATCGGCCATTATTACTCATGGGGATATCTGTTATATAGCTATAATCGTCTGGGACGAGACGCTGAAGAGGCTGATGCAGAAGAGATCATTGAGATGGCCGGTAAAGCCACTTTATCTGAGCAAGAGAAGCAAGTTCATGAGAACATTCACTACCAACTCCAAAACTTTTGTGCTTCCATGGACGAGATTCTTCTTCCTGATAGCCACAGAACAAAAGAACTAAACGGGCCAGAATCAGAATCTAAAAGCGGACTTACTTTTGCCATCGGTAAAGACGATGATGTTCCAACTGCAGACAAGCCAGGTGAGTCTTAATAATATGTGTAGTGAACTTACGCATATCCAGTTTCTTGTTATCTTAATCAGTTCTCTCACTGGTTCTTCTCCAGCACAGTTGTTCCTGAGACTAAGCCGCTCAAACTCGCTGAAGTCTCGCAACGGTTAAAGGATCGAATTGGGTACACCCTCGAGATCAAATCATCCTTAATACCTCACAAAGACGCGGGTCAAGGTTGTTTCATTGATGGTGAAGCAGATGTTGGAGCTGTCTTAGCCTTTTACCCTGGTGTGATCTACTATCCTCCTTTCCACAGATACATTCCCGGGTATCCAAACGTTGATGCACAGAACTCATATCTGATCACTAAGTATGACGGGACGGTAATAAATGCTCAACCTTGGGGTCGTGGAGGAGAATCACGAGAAGTATGGAACAGCTCTTTTACAACGCCTGAGATCAGAGCAGATGCCAAAACCCCGGAAAACTGTTCAGACAAGGTCTGGAAGATGCCGAGTAGGCCGCTTGAAGGTTCGGGTAACGTTGAAGCGGTTCTTGAAATGAGAAACCCTTTGGCGTTTGGTCATTTTGCCAATCACCCGAGTAAAGATATGGATCCTAATGTCATGATTTGCCCGTATGACTTCCCTTTGTCAGAGAAAGCGATGCGAGCTTACATTCCAAATGTAGCTTTTGGGAACGCAGGAGAGGCAAATGTGATGAAATTTGGAAGCTTATGGTCTAGGACCGGGAGCAGTAGCAGTTTGGATGCTCCTGTACTGAAGACGCTTGTTCTAGTGGCTACAAGAGCGTTGTGCAATGAAGAATTGATGCTGAATTATGGACTGAGCAAGTTCGAGAGAAGACCAGAGTGGTATACTACGGTTGATGAAGAGTAAGATCGAAGGAGATGAAACAAAAGTCTTGTTTTTTTGTTGCTCTAAATTCTTGGTAACGAGTTTCACAGTGGGATAGAGAAAAGGGTACAATTGCAAGATAAAATTAATCTAAATAAATCAATACAACAAGGTTATATCCATCTTTCTCTCAAAATCAAAAAAGTTACAACAAATTTAGGAAGAAGAAAAAGGAACCATGATGTTGGAAAACTCCTAAACCCTAGACTCCGTCCATCTCACAACTCTTCTTCCTCCTCCTCTTCTTCTTCTTCTTCTTCTTCTTCTTCCTCCTCTTTTTATTCGAATGCTTAGTTTCCAAAGAAGCCAGGACCAGCTCGAGAAAGCAGTTCTTGCCCAGCGTCTTTTCCCATCTTCACCATGTCTTCATACACGTATGGACCTTTTCTTGAGGTCTCAAGAACTGTCACAAAGATTGAACAGATTAGAAATGAATGATGTTTCTCAGATGGGAATGTGTATGGTATAGTGTACGAATGTTTTCATACCTCGAGTACCATCAGGGGAAGCAACCAATCCTCTGAAAAAGCAGTTGCCTTCTTCGTCCTTGGCTGCGTATCCAGCGATAGGAGTACGGCATGAGCCATCTAGCGTTTCAAGGAACGCTCTCTCGCATGCAACCGCTAGTCTTGTTTCCTCGTGGTTCAATGACGCTAAGTAACTTGCCTACAAATGTAAAACACAATTATATTATAGCAAATCCAAAGATCCCATGAAAGGGAACCATCATCAGATAAAGTTATAAAAAAAACCACTATCTAGATCAGAGGAATGGATGTTCAAGAACATACCATTTTGTCATCATCGCTTCTACAAGCGATTCCGATTGCTCCCTGAGCAACAGCAGGAAGCATTTCATCAAGTGACAGGATAGATGCGACATTCTCTGTCATACCCAATCTCTTAAGACCAGCTAATGCTAAGAGAGTTGCTTGGACATTTCCTGCTTGAAGCTTTGATAGTCTTGTCTGCACATTACCCCTAAAGTTTTCCTCAACCTGCACAGACAATTGAAAGAACATTAAACCGATTCATAAGAAACTACAAATATGAAGTGGCAGTCTCTAACTCTCTATGTTTATATATCCCTAGATAGCGCATGTAAAGATGTGAAAACTTACACTTAGTGAAGGATACTTGTGGAGTATCTGCGACTTTCTCCTGAGAGAAGCTGTTCCCACAACGCTTCCGGCAGGAAGCTCGGCCAATGAGGCTGCAGTCAGACAAATGAACGCATCTCGAACATCCTCACGCACAAGGTTGCAAGGTAGAATCGTTTTTTCAGGTAAGTAAGTCGGGACATCTTTCATGGAGTGAACAGCTATGTCAATATGACCGTTGATTAAGGCCTCGTCTATCTCTTTGGTGAAAAGTCCTTTCCCACCAATATCAGCAAGCGGCTGAGAGAGAATCTTGTCGCCGGTGGTTTTAATGATCTCGATGTGAATAGCTCCATCTTCAGTGAGCTCTGGGTGTTTTGACTGGAGCTTTTCTCGCGTCTGGTATGCTTGAGCAAGCGCTAGAGGACTGTCCTACATAGTGAGAGTATATAAGCAGAGAGACGAAGATGATAAAGTCGCATCAGAGGCTAAACTCAAATTCACCACTAGAGCAGAATCAATCGCAAGACAAGATCTTTCCTACTAGAAAACACAGAAGCAATGCAGCGATTGTCGAATGAAGAACCAAAAGAACCATATTTCATCTCTAACCAAAAAAATTATACAATTTTTCATCCGACCATCTACATAAACGCGACAAGGGATTGACATTGTCCACTATAACTCCCTCAAACCCAGGAAACGGATCAGAACAGAGGACCGGTCGAAATCGGTAATTGGAATCTGAATTAAGGAAACCAAGACCAACCCTTTAACATTCAAGCGGTCATAGACCCAAAGAGAGTTCACGAAACTGCCGAGATCGGCGAAAGCAAAAGGAGAGAAATGTACCTTCCCCTTGTGCCAATTCTGATGATAGCTGTTCGGGTCTTCTCTCCACCAGCAACAGCAGCTCTTACGAAGCCAGAAGAGCTCCGTTTCCGGCGACATTTAGCTAGAGACGGGGAGCTGATTTGCGGAAGCGAGAATCCGATAGCGGATACCGAACCGAGGGAGCAGGTGTTGACCCGAGAAGAAGGTTGACGAGTGAGAATAACCTTGTGAGCTTGACAGAGAGAGGAAGACGCGATATCCATGGATTCAGGTAGAGCAAGTGCGAAAGAGAAGTGAGATTAGAAACCTGTAGAGAGATTTCGAGAGGAAGTAAGTATGAAAAAAGAGATCAAATATTTCGCTTCGAAATGGAGAGTTGATGGGGAGAATCAAAGCGCTGAGCTCAATGAGGATATTGGATAGGATAATTAGATTTTTGGGACATAATCTCCTACAAATGAACCATACCAGATTATGGTGCTCCATAACTTTAGTTGGGCCCGAACGAAATTATCTTATGGGCCTCACTTAAACGTGCTATCCCGTTGGGCTATCGCCCTAATCTTCAACGGAATGCACGGGTCGGGTCGTGATGGGCGGTCATCGTCGATAATATTAAGATTAGGGCGAGAAAGAAAAAAGAGTGAAATCGAAACAGATCGGAATCTTCGAGAGAGACGAGAGGATGTCGTATCTTCTACCGCACTTGCACTCCGGTTGGGCTGTCGATCAGGCGATTCTTGCCGAGGAAGAGCGTCTCGTCGTCATTCGATTCGGCCACGACTGGGATGAGACCTGTATGCAGGTATGCGAAACTTCTCTTCCTCTTGCGTTGTTATTTTTTCTCATCTTGAGCTCGATAGACGTCTGATTCGGTTTATAGCGCCTAATATTGAATCATATCCTTTCTTACTGGAAAATCGAGATATTGTGTGTCGATTGTTTCAAAATTTTTAGCTAATTCGTGTGTTCTTTAGCTCGGAACTGATGAAAATTAGGGTTACACTTTCAATCGCAGTGTTCTGGAGCTCTTTCTGTTTGTTCCCTATAGAAAAATGTTCAGTTGTGATGATTTGGTGGTCTCTGCTTCGATTTGATTTAGCTGATTCGGTGATTTTGATGTGTTAGATGGATGAGGTACTCGCATCTGTTGCTGAGACGATAAAGAACTTTGCAGTCATATATCTGGTGGACATAACTGAGGTCCCAGACTTCAACACCATGTACGAGCTGTATGATCCTTCGACGGTGATGTTCTTCTTCAGGAACAAACACATCATGATCGATCTTGGAACTGGTAACAACAACAAGATCAATTGGGCTCTCAAGGACAAGCAGGAGTTCATTGATATCATTGAAACCGTCTACCGAGGTGCAAGGAAAGGTCGTGGGCTTGTGATTGCTCCCAAAGATTACTCCACCAAGTACCGCTACTAATCACAATTCAACAAGTTCAAGTTTGTTGAAAACATTGATCAAAAACTCTTTATGTCAGAGTGATTCTGGTCAGTTGAAATATCCTCCAATGAACGTGTTACATATATGCTTTGATAATTTCTGATTCTGGTATGCCTGCTCTTTCGGGATGTTCGCTATTTGTGTCTGTAAGTGCTTCGAACATCGTTCAATGAAATGAAACTTGGAAGCTAATATCGGGTTTATGTACAAGGTTCTTCTTGATCGTCTTACTTGTTCTGGGCAGTTGTTAAAATGATTCTTCTCCGAAGTAACATGTGTAAACCAAGATAACAAATATGCAACAAAGGACTAATAATGGTTAAAGCTGATGAAAGAGTAGACCGGTATGGTTTTGAACCTGGAGAGGCTTAAACTGTGAATATGGAAAAAATGGACTGAAAATATTAAAATTATTTAAGAGGATAATTATTTTGGAAGATTAATCAACCAATCAGCATTCAGCAGAATATTAAACGCTCAAAAAAGTCCAAACTGTATATATATTGGGTTTGGGCTAAATTTCAGAAAACTGTAGCCTTTAAAGGAAGAAGCCTCTTTTGTCGGCTTTTGATCGGCTGATTCTTCAAACTTAGCTCGCTGAATTTTTCTTACTCCATTTCCGTTTTCGGCTTCACGCAGTTAGGGTTCCACAAGTTTGATTCGGATCGGAGCTTATTGTGGCTGATCGACAACCAGGAGGAAGCCAATCATGTCTAGGCAAGTCACAAGGCTTCTCGGATCTCTGTCATCGAAAGCTCGCCGTTGCTCAAGCGGCGGCTCCGAGGGTTTTCCGTCATTCCAGTCTCTCAGTTCGTTGACCCAATCTCGCTCCTTCGCGTCCGATCCTCCTCCCCCTGCGGCTGTTTTCGTTGACAAAAACACCCGAGTCATGTGTCAAGGCATCACCGGAAAGAACGGCACTTTCCACACCGAACAAGCCATTGAGTACGGCACGAAAATGGTAAAATCATGATTTTTTTAGTGTTCTTCTTCAAGTTCGAATTGGGTATTTCTCCATTGTGCCGATTATGATTTACAAAAACGGAATTTATTATTAGTTTTAGGGCTTTTCTCGTTTCTGCTAGATGGATTTTAGTGTCCCAATGAGCTCTGAGTATCTTTTCGTTGTGAAGATACGCTCTTAATCACATTGATTAGGGTTCAGAGAACCCAAAGCCCCCAACTCTGAGTTATTAGACCATGAGCACACTAATCATTGCTATTTCATCAACTAAAATCAATTAGATCCTGTAGATGAATTTTGTTTTTTTTTGTTTCTGCATTGTTGATAATTTGATTTGGAGCTAGAGGTTTTTGCTAATTAAGTCTTTGTGTGTGTTTTGTTTCTGTAATAGGTGGCAGGAGTGACACCAAAGAAGGGTGGAACAGAACACTTAGGTCTCCCTGTCTTCAACTCTGTTGCTGAGGCGAAGGCTGAGACGAAAGCCAATGCCTCTGTGATTTATGTTCCTGCGCCTTTCGCTGCTGCTGCTGTCATGGAGGGGATAGAGGCTGAGTTAGATCTTATCGTGTGCATTACCGAAGGAATCCCTCAGCATGACATGGTAAAATATCATCAGGATGTTGTCTTTGTTGGTTATATCTCCTTCAATGCTTATTGGATTGCCTTGCGTACACAAGTAATCGGCTCTTCTGGATCTCTCTCTGAATTGTAACTTGTGATGTTTCTTATTTAGGTACGTGTAAAGCATGCTCTTAACAGTCAATCGAAAACTAGGCTGATTGGGCCAAACTGCCCTGGGATTATCAAGCCTGGAGAATGCAAAATTGGAATTATGCCGGGTTACATCCACAAGCCTGGGAAGATTGGGATTGTCTCGCGATCTGGTACCTTGACATATGA
Source organism: Thlaspi arvense (assembly GCA_911865555.2). Classification (NCBI taxonomy): domain Eukaryota; kingdom Viridiplantae; phylum Streptophyta; class Magnoliopsida; order Brassicales; family Brassicaceae; genus Thlaspi; species Thlaspi arvense. The sequence goes on along the minus strand of OU466862.2, from coordinate 67,179,891 downwards.
AGCTGTAAGGTTTTCTTTATGTCTTGCGTTGGATGTTTTATTCTCTTGGCGTTTTTTCCGCTAATTAAGCTTTGTGAGATTTCATCTAAATAGGTTTTGGTAGTTATGGATATCTAATCGTTGCTTTCGTTTTATGTTTTGTGCAGGTTTTCCAAACAACTGCAGTTGGTCTAGGCCAATCTACTTGTGTAGGAATTGGTGGAGATCCTTTTAACGGGACTAACTTTGTTGACTGCTTGGAGAAGTTCTTTGTTGATCCTCAAACGGAAGGTAAGGTTTTTGATCTTGGGTCATTTTCAACCTTGTTCTAACTCTGTTTCACGGTTTTCTGAAATCATTGTTCCCTCAAAATACATCAACTGTAAAGATCATATAGTAGAGCGACCACATGCCTAGCTAATCTCCTTTCGTAGTGTACTTAGTAGCTTAATTGAAATATTTGCCCTCAGTCCCCGAAAGATGGAAACTAAGAAACAGCTGGTTGTTTCAGGTATCGTTCTCATTGGAGAAATCGGAGGCACTGCAGAAGAAGATGCTGCAGCTTTGATAAAGGTAATAAAAACCAAGAGCAAATCTCTTTCAACTTGGTCCATCTCTCTGTTGTTATTCCTAAAAGTAAAACTCAAATTTTGGTTTTTGATGAATTTTAACAGGAAAGTGGTACTGATAAGCCTGTTGTTGCTTTTATTGCTGGACTTACTGCACCACCGGGTCGTCGGATGGGTCATGCCGGAGGTATTTTCACAAGCCCTTTAGTAAACCGAAGTTACTACTTTTGATTCGTTGCTCTCACTCACTTCTTATGTTTTTGTTTGTTGCAGCCATTGTTTCCGGTGGTAAAGGTACAGCTCAGGACAAAATTAAGAGTTTAAATGATGCCGGAGTGAAGGTTGTTGAATCTCCGGCTAAGATCGGAGCGGCGATGTATGAGCTCTTTCAAGAAAGAGGTCTTTTGAAGCAGTGAAGTGAATTTCACTAGCTCACGTTTTTTTTTCCGTCTTGAAAACTTCAAGAAGAAAACAAAAAAAAACCCTAATTCCTTGCCACTGATGGCTGCACACTCTTTTGGGGTTATTTTTATAAATCGAGATTTTCTTTTTTCCAATTAAAGATTGATGATCAAAAGATTTGACAATGAGAAGAGATTTCCAATTTTGGTTTACATGTTCATCTGAATAAACCGAATTTGCTTGGAAGCTCTTCTAACCGAGCAATCTTAAATGGGCACGTTTAAATTTGGTCATTCTCTAATGATATCTTCCATTACAAGAAATAGGAGTTGAGCAATGTTTCTTCCAAATAATTAGAATTTGATCGTTTGTACACAGCTGAAATCAAATTCCGAGAAAAAACCCTAATATATGATCAAGAGCGTTTAAGAAAAAACAAAAAAAAGGTACAGTATGATCAAGAGCCAACACAACAATGATAGTCTTCACTATAATCAATGTAAACATTGAGATCCATCCAAGTACCAAGCAAATGTAACACTGCGTAGATCTTCCCGGAGTCTAAATGTGTTTTGTCATGAGCTATGAATCTATGTGGTGTCCCATTCAATTCAATTATACTGTGTCCTGCAACTTTTTTCACTCCTTTCTTCTCCATTGCTTCTCTCATAGACCGAGCCGCGCCAAACCGCTTGTTGATCGCATACACGTTAGCTAGCCCGACATATCGTCCATCATTGTGCGGTTGCAACTCTATAAGCTTCTTTCCAACTGTCTCCGCAAGCTCAAAGTTCCCATGGTTTATACACCCGTTAAGCAAAGCACCCAACATCGAACCCGTCGGTTTTATCGGCATGTCGGATATAAAACCAAACGCGTCTTTAACAAGACCAGCCCGGGAAAGCACGTCGACCATACAAGCATAATGCTCACTCTTTGGTTCCACACCGCTTTCCTCGAGACTCGCAAACAAAAACCACGCTTCTTTCACTAATCCGCCATGGGAACAAGCAGAGAGCAAGCACAAGAACGTAATCTCATCAGGGTAAAACTCAGATTCTCGCATTTTGTGAAACAACTGGAGCGACTCTCTTATGAACCCGTGACTCGCAAGCCCTCCAATCATAGCGTTCCACATTAACACATCCGTTTCCTTAGCCGATGCTTCAACAAACACGCCCCAAGCGTCTCCTATAGAACCGCATTTCGCATACATATCAATAAGAGATGTCTGCAATATAACCGTCAAGGGTAATTGCTGATCGAGTATATAGCGATGTACCGCCTTTCCTCGATTTAGCGCACCCAAGTGAGCACAAGCGCACAAGACACTAACCATCGTGACTTCGTTTGCCTTTGATGAACCCATTTGCATCATCTGGTCGAAGATTTCAAGAGCTTCGCTATATTCACCGCTCTTTACATACCCATCGACCATAGAGCTCCAAGAGACAACATCTCTCTCAGTCATTTCATCAAACACCTTCCTCGCCGAAACAACATCCCCGCACTTTGCATACCCGTCCAAAATGGAGTTCCAAGTGACCAAGTTCTTATCGGGCATTTCATCGAACAGCTTGCGCGCGGAAGCACTGTCACGGAACGTGCCATACATATGAATAAGAGAATTGCATATGAACAAATCCCACTTAAACCCAGTTTTAACGACGCTGGAATGCAGAGAGCCGCCAAGTTCTCTGTTCAAGAGACGAGAAATCGATTTCAAGAGAAACGGATACGTCATGTGATCCGGTGAAAACCCTGTCCTCAGCATCTGGAGATACACACGGATCGTTTTCACGGGGTTTCTACTGTTTGAAAAACCTCGTATGACATAGTTCCAGCCGAATTCCGGAGGACTGGATAGGTTCGACAAGTATCTGTAAGCGTAATCGACGTCGCCTGAGGAAGACAGAGCAGAGAAGGAAAGAGTTCGAGAAGCGAAAGGTTCATCCTCGGAGAGACCGAGTATGATCAGGAGGGCGTGAGTTTTTTTCAGGTCCGGCATTGATTTGCATCGGTGAAGGAGAATGGAGTTGGCGAAGAGAGACGATGATGATTTCAACATTCACCGCCTTTACATTTACACACACTTTTGCTGAATTTCAATTTTCGTCGTTCGAAGCGGTTTAATTCACGATTCGAAATATTTGTAAATTAATCCCTGAGTTTTTTTAAATTAGGACAAATGTACCCGCCTTCACTTTTCTTTTTCTTTTAAATAAGCCCAACGTTTTATAGGAGATACAACGAAACCCTTTTTTGTTATTTTGGTCTGCAAAAATAAGATCACGGTTTCATTTGCAATTCTCTCTATTTCTGTTATTGATCCTCATCAAATATACAATAAGTAGTCAGAAAAGAAGAGGAAAAAGTTACAAAGAAACATACACATTATTAACAGATAAATTAATAAACAGAATGGTGGATTCTGAGTTATTTCTATTTCTACAATGGTATGAGAGAATATTAGTAAGGAACCTAGCCAGACAAAGCAGCAAGCAACCCTCTGGGTTCCACTGACAAAAAGCTTTTACTAATCCCGGTATGTATCTCTTGCATATCTAATACTTGCGCGCAGAGCTATGACGAGGACTGGCGTTGAGTATTAGAAGTTTCTGAAACAGGTTTACGCCTGCTGATTTTTCTTTGAATCATATTCCTAAGTGTCAATGAAGTAGTACTGATCCAGATAGTACACCACATCTGCGCATGTAATTGTAACATCAACATTAGCCTTTCTATTAATCATCCAAGCAGATCCATAGCAACTATTTTTCAATCTTTTTTCAGAAGAAAAGACTTGATCCAGAGCAAATACCTTGTAAGACGGACCTAGCTTCTTATGGGTGAGCTTTTACCAAATCATTGCCTGAAAAGCTCTGCAACCAATCCTCGGTAAGTGTCCTCTGTTTCAATCCGAAGCGTTTGCTTCATTTTCTACTCACAGCAGCTACAACAGGAAATATGCCGTCTTTGATTAGACCTGTAAGATAACACGATGTCCTGTAGTCTTCCACAAACTTATTTGTAGCATCGACAGCAAGCAGGTAGGTTCTATCTACTGAAACCGGAAATCTTCCTTTATGAACCATTTCACTGAATATCCCATACGCGGCACTGACGTTTCCACTTGAAATAAAAGAGTTTACGAGCGATAAGTACACAGCTGAATCAGGCTCCATTTCCTTTTCTTCCATCTCGCGAAAATAAACCAAAGCTTCACTTGACCAACCACACTTGCAAAGACCCTGAATAAGTGCCATGAAAGTAACTGTATTTGGACAGCAATCTTTGCTCTTCATTTCATTCCAACGAGAGATTGCTTCACTAGGCCTTCCACTACCGCATAGCCCATGGATTAAGCTAGTGTAAGTAATCACATCAGGATCTTTCTCATCCTCATACATCCTCTCAATACAAGACATGGCCCGATCAATCTCACCTTCCTTGCACCATCCATCTATCATACTGTTATAAGTGGCAACAGAAGGTTTTAGTCCTTTTGATACCATTTCGTTACACAGGTTATCAGCCTCAGTAGTTCGACATGCTTTACATAGAGCTTTTATCAATACATTGTATGCAATCACGTCAGGGGAATGACCGATGGCACATATGTCTCGGAACAACTCTAAACCTCTATCTACTCCCTCGTTTTTGATGAGACCATCAATTGCAGCAGTATAGGCAACCATGTGACCAAAGAAACCTTCTCCCGCAACATCATCAAGGTATTTGCAAGCATCAACGGCCCTACCATTCTCACAAAGCTTTTTGACAAGTAAGGTCGAATGCTTTATCCATGGCTCAAATCCATAGAAACGCATCTTTTTCAACAGGCCGAGTGCTCCTGCAACATCGCATTGTTCAGCCAAGCAACCATAAATACAATTAAGTGTGAATTGACTTGGTTCAACTCCCGTATCCTTCATTTTCCCCAAGAGTTTTAAACTTTCTTCCGACTTTCCTTCTTTACACATGCCCTCAATAATGTTGTTGTACATCATAAGACTTGGACTAAGGCCGTTCTGGACAATGATATCCAACAAGCTAGCTGCCATATCCACCTTATTGGCTTTGACCAAGCAGTCAATCACACTGCTAAGAGAATCGGAATCAGGGAGAATCGCTTTATTATGATCCTTCAGAAGCTTAATAATCTCAGACTCACCATCAGACTCATGATTTCCCATGAGGTTCTGGATAAAATTGTAAGCATCATGCACCAAATCATTCCGAATAAACCCCTCCAACAAAGTTCTGTAAAGAAGCGTCACAGATTTTGTGTCAATGTCTCCAATAATCACTTCTGTTATCCGATTTAGTTCAGCTTCTTCAGGAAACGAACGTATCAGCTTCCCAAGTATTCCTCTATCGGGTTGAATTCCCGACCCCTTAATCTCCGAATACAAACTCAGAGCCATCTCAAGATCTTTATGCTTGCAAAGCCCTCCTATCAACACATCATACAATGCAATGTCAGCGTTCATACCCATCCGACGCATTTTCTCAAACAGCAGAAGTGCTTTATCGATCCGAGACTCTTTCACAAACCCATGAATCAAAACACAATACGTCTTACAGGTCAAGCTAATATGGCGTCCTTCGAGCATCTCAATAAACTCAAAAGCCTTATCCACCTGACCCAGCTTGCATAAAGATACAACCAAGATCGTCGAAATGTGTCCATCGAGCCAGCCTCGGCTATGAATCTCATTGAAAACACTTAACGCTTTATCGGAGCTCCCAGAGTTGCAGTAAACCTGCAAAACTGGCGTAAGAGTAAATTTATCGAAATGAAACCCGCAATCCCTCATCTCCTTCATCTTCGCTTCAACCAAATCAACCGAGCTCGAATTCGACTTGGAAATCGCTTCTAACAAACAGTTATACGTATAAGCATTCGGAACACAAAGACCCATTTCTCTGACTCGATCAAAAACAGAACTTGCTTCTTCCGCCAGCCCAGCATTACCCAGGCACCGAATGAAGAACCCTAACGCTCCAGGGGACATAACACAGCGAGAGCTCAGAACATCTCCGACCAAAGTTTTCAGTGAGGCATTTTGTCGAGCACGTGATAGGATAGAAGCCATGGCATTGTAAGCATACATGTCGTTTCTGTACCCTTCCTGTTTAGAAGCCCAATTGAAGAACATGTAAGCCAAACCCCACCTCTTGAATCCATTCAACACGGTTTCGACTACCTTGGTGTTGAGCTCTGGAGCGAGTCTCAGAAGCTCAGGGTCGTCAGGCGAAAAATGTTGTCTTGTGAAGATTGTAATTAGGTTTTGGGCAAGCTTGGATTGATTGTGAGGAAGAAATCTGCTGTTATCTAGGTTCGTGGTGAATGGTCTGTGAAGTTGGCGTTGTTGTATGGAGAATCGCTGGTAAAGAAGAGCGATTCTCGAGAAGGCCATTAGAGAGAACGATCAGACCAAAAACCCTTATCGACTGTGATTTGTTTTCTAAAACCCCGTTTTTGACACCTGAAGGCCGTGTTTGGCTTTTGCAGTTTGGGGGGGAATTCAGTTTTGAAACAGCGTTCTACAGACGCGATTTTGAGCTGACCATAGTCAACCCTAAAAACCCCAAAGTCAACCTAGAAACCGGTATCCAACAGAAATAAACATTTTTTTGAACATTTCAGAAATAAACTTTATTAATGAGAAAGATAAAATTGACATTTTTGATAGGGAAACATAACTGAATAACAAAATTAGCAAGTTTAGATTTATGCTATGGCTTTATCGCAAGAGATTGGATAGTCCGGATTAAATATATCTATAGAAAGATAAATTATCTAGCAAATACAAACTATACTTTTTCTTTATCATTGAGTTTTTTATTTATTTAGAAGTACCGCTCCAATTGTTTTAGTTGATGTTGTTGGAGTTCTGTTCGGATGTAACTTGACATTTTATTGAATAATACTTGAGAGATCTTGGTCTCTCGAATTCAACCAAAAAAATAATAGCAAATTTAGAAAATAATTATAATTTATAAATTAATCTCGTACTGTATCACCAGAACTCTCGTTTCAAAACTGATTCTTCCAAATAATATATGAAATGTAGCTTTTGTGGAGTTTTCAAATAACGATCACAAGATTCACAACAACAAAAAGTCACTAGGATTATTGGAGATATTTTCAAAAAGTGAAAAAAAAATAATAGAGAGCCAAAATTACGATCTAAGATAAAAGAATAATTTCTTTTAGATATTGTTCATCGAGAAAACAGAAGCTTCTTTAGCTCTTTATTATTTATTCATACAAATCAAATAAGTCCATAATCAAACAAACGTACGCAATACAGGAACACAAACATCATGAAAACGCATGCATAGATAGAGTATTCATCTTTTGTTGTGACTTAACAATAACAGTGGCATTGTCCTCCGTTAGTAGGTTTGCAGTAACCGCCTTTTCCATTGTCACATCCATTAAGACACCAACTGTTGCATCTCTCTTTGTCATGGCTTGGGTTGCACTTCCCGAATTTCGGGTGAGTGTTGCAGCACAACGAACCACTTTCTAACACATATCCTTCACCATCTGCGAATAACGTAAACAATTGAGATTTTTTTCTTTTTTCTTTTTGGAGTTAACATTAACAATACTTGAGAATTTAACCCTTGATCATAACAAAGAAGACGTACCAACGGAGAAGAGGAGGACGAGGAGCAAAGCAAAAGAAAAAACCTTCACACTGGCCATTGTTTATTTTCTTTTTAGATTTGTAATTTAGTGTTTAAGCTTGTTTTTGTATTGGAAAAAAAATGATCGATTTTTCTCTTATTTATACCGAATGAAATTCTGCATTTTTCTGATCTGTTGCTGAAAACAAACTAACAGTTTAGTTTCTTTTGTTATGTTTATTCTATTTCTAGATTACTTCTATAATTATGCTAGTGATATTGTAACATTCCATTTTGCAGTCAAACACTGTGACTTGTTATTGAAGATAACAAAAAAAAACCTAAATAAGATACTGCTAATTCGTTATGACAAACATAGTCTTAATCAAAATGGGCTTTTTATTAATTCTGAAAGGCCTAATGGTCACTTTTTATTCGAACCAATCTGTTGGGCCCAAACCAGCCATTAGTACATGCCTTAGATCCTTTCGACACAACTTCAACTTTGTCATCTCCTTCGTCGGCGAATCCCCGATTTGCCGGAGCTTGAGGCTGAGCAATCAGTGAAGATAAAATCTAATAACCATGGATTCTCCAACCAGTTCACTGAAAACGGGTAAGATAAAATACGTTAATTTGTCCCTTTCACTCTATTTATGCCCTTTTTTCATCCGCGGGAAGATTCGACTTTTTCCTTTGTTGAATCGTTTCTTATTCTGTAGATTTCTCGTGGGTTTCGGATATTGTGACCCCTCTTGTTTTTCTGTTTTCAATCCATTATATAATGAACCAAGTCATACTGTTTGTAGGGTTAATCCTGGCCATTGCGAAATTTACTCTCAAGTATTTGAATCGTTGTGCGTAATTGATGTTGCTATTAGTAACTATGTGTAGCCAATTTATGGCTACACCTTACTTTAGATTCTGAATTGAAGGAGATTTAATGCAGAATGCTAGTTTAGTTAGAGTTTATGGAATCAGAAGAAGAAAAAAAACATTTATAGTCTGTGTACATTGATTTGATGAGCCTTGCTTCTTGTGTGTCCTAGTTTCGGACGACGAAGAGATAGATTACTCCATCAAGCCAGAATTCTATGATTCAGATCTGGACGATAAAGATGAGATGTGGATGGTTAAGAAAAGAGATGGTCGTACTTCTGATGCTGTCCTCAGCTGTCCAGCTTGTTTCACCACTGTCTGCTTAGAGTGTCAAAGGTGACTGAACATTTCCTCTGAACATTTCATTAGAAATAGATTGAATCTTTGGCTATTCGTCTGGTTGCTTCCTGGAGAATAGACTGATAGTGACTTGCTAGATCCTGGAATGTTGACTTAAACTGGAGATTTTGATCATTGTTACAGGCTCGAGATACTTAGCATGTCAAAATCCAAAGATATTTGTTTAGGAATGACAATCAGCTTCCTTTTCAATCTTCTAGCTCTCTACCTAACCAACTCAACGGTTGTTGTTTAGATGTAAATACAGCTACAGTCCACTATAAACCGCCTAGGCTAATTACAATGTTCATGCGCTAGACTAATAGAAGGGCTTATCGATACTCTCTTTTGAGTTTAGGAAATTCAAGATACGATTATTCTGTTTGTCCTCTAAAAACCAATGATATATACTGTATAGTCTTTTTTATAACTTGCTCCCTCTACACCATTTAGGGACGTGTGAAGATGACTTGTCGACATTAGTTAGTAGTTTTTAGTACTAATAACCGTTATTGAGACAGTTCAGTCAACATTTCGTGATCAAACATTTGTATTACTTTGCAGGCATGAGCAGTATGTGACACAGTACAGGGCAGTCTTTGTAGTCAATTGCAAAGTAGATAAAGACAGGGTCGTGCAACAGAATGCGATATCCTCAAATGTTGGTAAACGAAGGAGAGATTCTGAGAAGCGAGAAACTGTTTCTGCGGATGACGAAACAGTGAACCCTGTCTTTTGCTCAACTTGTTCGACAGAGATCGGAGTCGTGGACGGTGAAGAGATCTACCATTTCTCTAATGTCATTCCAAGCGAGCCTTAAAAAACCATTAATACTTTTCGAGTTTTTTGGTAACAATTTTCGAAGTGGTGATTACGGTGTAGGTTTCGATAGTTTGGGTTTGTGTGGATGTTTTGTGTATATTTATTTATGAATGATTCCATAACCTAAACAATTTGAAATTGATCATTGCGCAAAAGCCAAACGGAGGAAAGCTTTAATCTAAAGTTTTAATCAGAAAAATATCGCCGTTCGGTCTTGGAACGTCTAATTCACGCTAATGGCAGAAGATAAAGCGACCCCTCTGAGTCTAAAACACGAGATGACGTGGAAAATTCTGATTGGTGGAGTAAGCGAAGGAAATCTAAGAAGACATCGCCAAGTGAAAAACCAGAGAAAAGATCTTTGTATGAAACACGAGTTGATTCTCTTTTGGCAGAAGTGTCACTTTCTTGTATTTTCGTCCACAACCCACAAATAATTTAATTACAAGTAATGCGAATGGGCTCCAGCTGTTTACCACATTTGACAATTGTCAATGGGATAATTCGTACATCTATATAATAATACAAACATTTATGCATTTTTTGGTAACCGGTGATCATTAACAATGAGTGCTCATTAACAATGTATTTATCCAGCTAAATCATAAACCTCAAAGCTAATCATATAACACATACTCCTAGTATGTAGTAGTATATGCGTAATTAAGAAGGTCTCAATTAAATCGCCCAATATAGCTCTAAAAAAGCTGGTCAAGAATAAGTAATTTTTTTTCTTGTAAACTCGTAATTAGAATCTTTGATCTAAACAAAATAAATAAATTTAAGATATTAGTTGGGTCTACATTTAACGAGAAGGATATCCGGACTTCAAGATTGTATGGGGCATGTTAACAACGACATACGTATTAATAATTAAGTCAAGTCTATAATTGAATAGTTTGTTGCTAACCACGACAATAAACATAACATTTTTTTGGGGTTAAAAGGATTACATAATTATAACAAATATTAACACGATAATATAGTATAATGTCAATGAATGAAAAAATGTTCATGCGATGACAAATCACAAAGATAGTATGCCAGGTGGCGACGACTATTTTTGGGTCACGCTCCAAATGAAATGATTATTTAATATATTCCGTAATGGTTATAAGAATGAGGATTATGATTAATCAAATTACACACACGAACGCAAATTATGCGTGGGGATCGGAAGTTGTTTGGCTGGAAATGCTCCATTAGTAGTAAGCAGTGTCAGAAAGCGCGTAATTGTCTTTATTAGAGATTTTTTTATTTTAGAAACACAGTAGTATAAGAAACACATAATCACACCTTTTATTTGTGAAACTTTATAAAATAAAACAAAATCGTAATCAGTGTTGGTGTTGAATCTACCCACCAATCAATTACCTCATTGATTGTCTCTTATTCCACCTCTGACTCCCCCGACGACTATCTTTTCAACAATCGTGAAAACTGGCAGATGGAATTAGCTTTTATTTTAGTTACAAATTTTTGTTTTCACATTATTTAAAATGAGCTAAGATCATAAATATGACAATTACAACGCACCAAAAAAAAAATTATGACAATTACATGAGTATTTATTTATTCATGATTCGTTCTTTTTTTTTTTGGATCGGCATATTTCCGATCCCCTAAATTATCAAGCTTTAAAAATGATAATGAAAAAGGTAATAAATTCAAGCAAGAATAGTTCTTAACACTTTACTTTAAGCTTTTGTTATAGTATGAATATGCATTGTATTTACTCCAAACCAGAACAACGATTGAAGCGGATTAAAAACGGATAACCGACCAAACTAGATATGAGATGTCCCTTAAGTACTCGCGATTTAAGTAAGTTTCGGCTGTAATTCCAGCAACATTAAAATCGATCGGACCCACATTCTAAACCTAAAACTTAAATTCTCCTGCCGGAGACGTGGTCCCTACGCTACAGTCAACACCGGAGTCAGCGCGTGAACTCAAACGCGTCCGGACAAAAATGCTCGCCCAAAAATAAATAAATTGGGAAAACAAGAAGAAGAAAAAAACCCTCTCAGAAGTGAGCTGTGTGGGACCCACCAGCCATGTGCCCTTCTTCCTGTCTCCACCAGCTTCCTGCTACTCTCTCTAAATCATTTTACCTCCTTCTTCTTAATTCCTCCTCTTGAGAGATATAGAAAAATAAAGAAACCCTAATTCCGTCGGCACTCCATGACGAACAACGACGGAGCAGTAACTAACGGCGTCATAATCGAGCAGACGTCGTCAGCGGTTAACAAAGGATCTCTTAACGCCGTGAAAAAACCACCGTCTAAGGATCGACACAGCAAAGTAGACGGAAGAGGGAGACGGATTCGTATGCCAATCATATGCGCAGCTCGAGTTTTCCAGTTGACCAGAGAGTTAGGTCACAAATCCGACGGCCAAACCATTGAGTGGCTCCTCCGTCAAGCCGAGCCTTCTATCATAGCCGCCACTGGAACAGGCACAACTCCGGCGAGTTTCTCCACCACTTCACTCTCCACTTCCTCTCCCTTCACCCTCGGAAAACGCGTCGTGAGAGCGGAGGAGGGAGAATCCGGCGGAGGAGGAGGATTAACAGTGGGACCCACAATGGGTGCCTCGTTAATGGGTGGTGGTTCGGGTGGTGGCTTCTGGGCGGTTCCGGCGAGGCCTGATTTCGGACAAGTATGGAGCTTTGCCGCCGGAGCTCCCTCGGAGATGTTGTTTACACAGCAGCAGCAACCAGCTACACTCTTCGTCCGACACCAGCAACAACAACAGCAAGCTTCCGCCGCCGCCGCCGCAGCTGCAATGGGTGAGGCTTCAGCAGCTAGGGTCGGGAACTATCTTCCGGGTCATCATCTCAATTTGCTTGCTTCTCTATCGGGTGGGGCTACCGGGTCGGGTCGAAGGGAAGAGGATGACCCACGTTAAAAAAAAAAGGTCTGGCCTTTGTGCTCTTTGATCAGAGCTATTAATTTGGGCATGTATAGAAAAATTCCTGTGTTTTATTATGTCAATCGAAAGTGGTTAGTGAGTACTTACTTATTTTGCGGGTTTTTGTTGCTCAATTCTACATAATTTTAAGCTTATTGCTTGTTTGATTAGGGTTTTAGGGTTTAAGAATACTTTGGTCTCAAAATTTGTTCCGGAGAGTGACAGGGATCGATTGATTGATTGTTGTTACTAAAAACGCCATAAAGAGCAGCAAAAAGCTCTTTGTACGTTTTGTGCGTGATTTTCTTTAATGGTTCTCGTCAGTGAAAGTTGAGCCCACACGAACAATGGATCTCGCACTGGTCAAAGGATTGTAAATTTGAATGTTTCTCGTGACTTGTATGAATGACAATTGAAGATAAGAAAACAAAAAAAAAGTGTGTATTTGTCTAATAAGTTCATGTGAAGTGGTCCTTGTCCTTTTGATTTATTTATCTCCGGTAAACTTGCAACTTACTTTGTACTCGCTCTCTTTTTGGTAAAAAAAGAAAAAATTCTTTAGGTTCGGATTGAAAACTGATTATTGCACCTTTTGGAAACAGGAATTACAGTATTGCTTTTGAATTGTTAATGTTCTAGACCGAACAAACAAGCGGTTCTTTACGGTTAAACCAGCTCGAGCGGATGATAGAATGCTGGATGCCTATTTTACAGTGGTACAAAATCGGACAAAACACAGTTTCACTAGTAAAAAAGGAAGAGAAGAAAAACATTGTCTCCAAGCTTACTTAATCTATATTAGAGATGGAAGAATTCAGATCGGCCAAACAAAAGAAGAGGAAGGAAAACGCTTATACACTTGTTCTTGACGACGGAAAAGAATTAGGGAGGGTTTATAGCTCGGTAACAGGTTTACATCCCTAATTACAACAGCAAAGTAACCTTAAATTTTATATGTCCCATTTATTATTACCAAAAACCATGCGACACTCTTTTTCAGTGAAAAAGTGTCTGTACTTTAGATTTGTCTCCTCAAAGTTTGTTGGGGTCGTGAAACTTTAATCTACTTTAAACCTAACCCATCAAACCGATCGGTTGGTTCTGTAAAACCTAACCCATCAAACCAATACAGTAATAGGATCCGATATAATATCATGAGAAAGATAAATCCCCTTGTAAATCCTTATGAACCGGTGAAATTGCATCAGACCGTTCACGAACCGGTAACCCTAAAAGAAGTCTGGTTCTTGACATTTTTGGAGGTCCTGCAACGTTTCTTCTTCCCTACCGATTTTTGACCGGAACCTCCATGATTCAAACAGGATTATTTTGTAAGCGAGGATCAAATCGAACAGATTGGATCTTTCTCTGTTTAGGAAAGTGATTCCTTACTTACCGTAAGCAAAGAAGAAAGGGTAAAAGGTATAAAACTTTGCTTCTCTCCGACAAAGTCCACGCGATTCCCCCACTGCCAGCTTCCGGAAAATTCCGGACTTTCTCGCAGCAGCCGTCAATTTCAACTGGGTATGTTTCAGATCCTCGTGCCTATTTAGGGTTTCAGATCCTCGTGCCTATGTTCAATTATTCGTTTCGAGTTTTAAACAATTGATTTCCAGAAAATGAGGAAGAGAAAACAAAAGCGAAGATATGGTTATGATTTTCTGAATTCCGTGAAACTTGAGTACTAGGAAGTATAGAAAGAAAAAAAGAATCATGTCTGTTTAGTTATATCTATCTAATCATATGTCCTTAGATCTTCAATTTTCATGTTTGGAAGCATATCACGAGTCGATTGTTTGATTAAGAAGATATTGATGCTGATGACATAGATGTCTTCGCTTTTATGGCTGATTTGATTATATCGATTGAGCTTAGTGTTCCTGAGATTTGGGTTTAAAGAACTCTTTAGTGAAGTGCAGATGTGTTATCGAAGCGATTAACAACTTCTCGACTCTGTTACTCGCTTGTTTTTCAGGTCTGCGTTGAAGAATCAATGACAGAGATCTTTAGTGACACCGGACTCAGACAGTTAACTCAAATGTTCGTAGCGATCGTATTCTTCCACACATCGGAATACATTCTCGCCATAGCCATTCACGGAGCATCGAGAGTAACTTTAAGCTCACTATTGATCACAAAGCACTATGCTTTAGCGATGCTAATCTCAGTCCTCGAGTACCTTATCGAGATCGTTCTCTTCCCGGGGATGAAGCAGCACTGGTGGATCAGCAATTTCGGACTTGTAATGATTGTTCTCGGAGAAATCATCCGCAAAACCGCGATAATCACAGCGGGAAGATCGTTCACGCACCTTATAAAGATTCGCCGGGAGGAGCATCACAGGCTTGTCACGGAAGGAGTGTATCGAATCGTGAGGCATCCGAGCTACTCGGGGTTCCTCGTTTGGTCTGTAGGAACGCAGGTGATGCTGTGTAATCCCGTATCCGCGATTGCGTTTGCGGTTGTGGTGTGGCGGTTCTTTGCAGAGAGAATACCTTATGAGGAGCATTACTTGAAGCAGTTTTTTGGAAGACAGTATGTGGAGTATGCGCAGAGAGTTCCTTCTGGTGTTCCCTTTGTAAACTGAAACGTTGAATCAAAATTATGAACATTGTTGGCTTTATTACTTCTTACAGAAAAAAATTATGAAAGAGATGTTACTAATGGTGAATACTAGTTTGTATTTGGTTATTCAATTCACGACTAAAGAGAAGCTGATTTTTTTTTTTGAGTTCGAATTGGCTTCAGTTTCGATTAATATTTTTTGTTTGAAAACTCGGTTAGAGTGAATTCCAGTTTTGTGTTGAAATTATCGGAAAAAAAGAAATTGAAATATTCCAAACACTCTGGCTAAGCCAGAGGTAACGAAGTTTAGACGGAGACTCTTACCACAGTGCTACTAGTTAAGCCCGGCGAAGACTCTCCGAGAGAGCGAGCTTGTCCGATCTATAATCTCAAGACGGGACCATGTTGTGCGGAGGAGGCTCACGTGTCTTGCAGCATTTGTCCGATCACCATCATCATACGACGATTGGATTAGGGTTGGGGTTTTGTGGTGCTAAGATTGTCCAGCTCTCTTCAAACTTTCTCAGGCCTTCTCAGGCTATGGCGAACGGTCATTTCTGCCACAAATTGCATCGACGGATGGTTTCATCCACTGGGTTTCATCGCAGGAATTCTGGAGAAGTCCCAGTTCTTCACAATTGTTTCAGGTTCCTAATTTTTGAAATCTAGCTGTTACTTCGGTCTTTTGCTGCGGTTTTCGAAAATCTAGACTGACATGTCAATGATATGTATTGTGAATTTTAGCTTTGAGCTAACCGTAAGGGATTGCGTGCATTGTCTGTTGAGATATATGTTTCTGTGCTGTAGAACTTGTAGGAGCCAATGTGTGAATAAAGAGTGATCTTTTCTGAAGTTATATGTCACTAATCTATAAAAGTTGGGGTCTTTTTCTCATTATCTGTTACTTTTCTTCCTCCAAAGCCAGCGAGAAGATGATCCTGAGCTTCCAGCTGAAGGTTCACCCCCAGTTGCAGGTACCTTCGTTGCTTTTTCATTCCACTTTTCTCTTATCTTCCTAGAGTCCAACAGCTTCCTAACAAAATTCATACTTTTCTAGTTTCAAAGTGGTAATTTGTGCAATGATTAGCAGTACTAGAAACTCGATCGAATGATACATCTTATTAGATGTGTTAGCAAGTGGTGTTGTTCTGAAGTTTTCTGATGGTTTTGCAATGCCTTTTCTTCGATGTGCATATTTGCAGATCTCTAAGTTTACATCATCATTGCAGGAGGTATTGTTGCTCTAGGGAAGTTTGATGCCCTGCACATTGGCCATCGAGAGCTCGCCATTCAAGCTTCCAGAATCGGAACTCCGTATCTGTTATCTTTTGTTGGAATGGCCGAGGTTCTCGGTTGGGATCCTAGGTATTATCCCCAACTCTCCTGTAGTATTCAGTGATCCATGCCTTCAGTTTCACACTAGATATGATTTTTGCCTTTTTTGTAATCAACCTGTGCTCTCTCTCCCATGGTGACTACTGACAAGCAGGGCTCCGATAGTGGCCAAATGTGATAGAAAACGGGTGCTCACCTCTTGGGCCTCATATTGTGGGAACAGAGCACCGGTGGAATACGAGATAGAGTTTGCCAGCGTGCGGCATCTTACCCCAAGAGAGTTTGTGGAGAAGCTCTCAAAGGAGCTCAGTGTCTGCGGAGTTGTTGCAGGTGAACTTTAGAGGAATATCCCAAACCCGTTCCTTTCTCGTACCGTTTCATGTTGAAAACACATAAATTTAAATTGTTTGCAAAAACCTTTTTCCACAGGGGAGAATTACCGATTTGGGTATAAAGCTTCTGGTGATTCCTCGGAGCTAGTGAGGTTGTGCGAGGAGTATGGTATCGGTGCTTACATCATAAGCTCTGTGATGGACAAGAAGGAAGACTCAGGGAAGATAGACTCAGGGGACTCAAAAGACAGAGGGCAGGTCTCTTCCACACGTGTACGCCAAGCTCTTGCGGCGGGAGATATGAGGTATGTATCAGAGCTCCTTGGCAGGGCACATCGGCTTATCTTGCGAGTCAGAACCCGAGATATGGTGAATCATGAAAGGAGGATCTCAGTCCCGAGATCATCAGTACTTAATTTACCGCCTGGGAACGGAATATACAAGGCATGTTTGCTTCTAGTTGGGGATGAGCCTTCAATTCCTTGTAGCGTAGTTGTTGACACATTAGATATCCATGTAGAAATAGAGGAGCCACTGCTCTGTAATTCAGATTGGTCTCAAGAGTTTCGACTCTTGAGTGTTGAGTTCGGTTGATTTAATCTTAGTTTTCTATAACTTCATTTTGAATTGTTTGTGTCTCAATGAAAATTCCTTGCAAAGATTGATCTGTCTCAATTAAAATCGTCTAAGTGTAGTAAAATATTGAACCAATATGCTGTATGATGAAACATGGTGGTGAATGAAGAAGCCCTTTGATTCTTCCTCTCCTACGAATATATAACTCAAGACTGTTAACCTCTCTTGTTATTAATCTTAATAATCTTAGAGAGTCTTATAAACATTTGTGAATATACTCAAATTAGCCTTAAGTAAGCAATGATTATGTGTACTCTGTTCTTCATTGGACGTGTCTGGGCACATTGCTCTGTATATTTTCCAATTGTTCTTGTGAAGAGTCCTTTGTCGTTTTCATTTGAGTTGATTGAGATTTGCAATAAATAATATGATTAGCTTAACATATTAATCTGATCTTGTCTACAATGTAAAAGGAAAAAAAGGAATTGAATTTGTACAGTATTGTCTGTCTTTCTAGGACTATTCTCTGATGAATCAGGTAAAGAAGAAATGAGATATTTCTTCATAATCTCCAAAGCTCCTAAAAAACGGTGGCTTTTATTGCTATTCACTGTCTTCAAAGCTCAGAGAAAGAGCCTTCTCAAGGCAAATGAAAGCTTTCTGGTAGCTTAAGAACCCCATGAACCAGAAGTCGAAACCATCGACCGTGACTACTTCCAGGTACTTCTGTGACGGTTTCTTCGTGTTCTGACTTTGGTTCACTCTCTCGATCTTGCACAGAGGAACTGACACTTTGTAGTGAACCCGGATCATGTCTCCTTGAGGGGAAGCCACCTTTATGGATCTCTCGCTGCAGAAGGCCATTTTCTTTGACGAAATGAAGAGAAGTCCGGCGATGGGACCCGCCGTAGTCGACAAGTAACACTGGTACATTTTGAACAGTTTCTCGTCTTCACTGACTCTGAAGAGCCGCTTATAGATCTTCTCTAAACCTCCGACCTGAAGAATCCTAGCCCCCAAAGATAGCTTTCTCTTCACTGTTTCGGTTAGCTTTGGTCTTAACTTGCTCTGGTCTCGAGCTCCGCTGGTGAAACCATTAGTTTTCTTCCTTTTAAGAATCGATTTTCCATTGCCTGTCAGAAAGTAAAACCAATCCTGTTAGCTTTCATGCGAATTCAACACGGGAAGAAGGGTCATAGAAAAGGTACTAACTTTGTTCAGATTTCTTGGAAGAAGACGAAAGCAGGAACTTGTTAATCGAAGCCGGATCAGGTAAGTAACCCATCGGAGTAGTCTTTCCCGCGGGAAAACTAACGACTTGTTGCTCAACTCTGCTCATCATGTTCATCTTTAAGGGGATTGAGTAATTGATCTTGATCTTGACGTTGTGTGATTTGTAGTAATGAAGCTGAATGATGAAATGGTTTGGTGCAGGCTTGAGGTATTTAAAGGGCAATGAAAAGAGAAGATAGTGTCTCTTTTTTTGTAAGATGAGTCATGAATGGGTCATCAACAATTCAGCAAGAATGAAAGAAAGCTTTTTTATTTTATTTAATATCTCAATTTTGAATTTTTTTGGGGATTAGGGGTAAAAGCAATGTGTTTGGCTGCTTTGAGATATTAAAAAGAAGATCAAAGGAGCAAAAAAAAAAAAGTGAGACATGATCACACGCGCCCCTCACGTTAGACTCCGACATGCTTTTAAACCTACCAGTCGGCAAGACGGCACGACTTTGTTTTATTTTTGTATTTGTATTGCATGGTTTCATGTTAAAATACGTATTTCTTGTAATATCTATATTTCCATTTCTTAAGAGTGAAAAACTCCTCATAAATTGGTCAATCACTAGGATAGAGATGTTTTCCTTGAGCAGAATTTCATTTGCTTAAATAGTTTTTTTTTTTTTTGTCTTTCAGTACAATTTAAGCAAATGAAGTTATGTCTGACTTATATAAAAGAGAAATAAGAAAATGAGATATATACGCTGACTTATGGAGAAGGAGTATCGTGGCTTTGGAGCTTTCTGAGTTGGCATCGCCACTTTCTGATGCGATTAACCTTATTTTACTTGCTACTATAAGATAAGGTGTTTTGTATATCTTATATCTTTTGAAAAAAACACAAAAGCAAATTTGGTTGAAATGGAACCCACCATATGGACTACACCTGCCGTTGTATCGACTCGTCATCCATGTGATCTATTGGCACTAAATTTGATATTTATTGCAGGCTTTTAACACTTTTTTCTGTGTATTAACTAAATAAATTAAGAAAATGTAAAAGGTAAAATAGAAATAGTAGTTGATAAGAAAAAGAGCAGTCAATATTTTGTGACGATCACATCCGTCATCCTATGTGCAATAACATAGCTTATCCTCTCTAGTCGTAGAAATTTTCCTGACGTGTGATTGAAGAGGAAATAGATAAGAAAAGAACAAGTCTCTTCTTAACGTTGCGTTTAGTTACTCATTTAGCCATCCCCTGTTATTGTTAAAATACATACGAATCGAAATAACAGTCAAATTTTAGGAAATTTTTTAAGAAGCACGCAAGGAAAAAGTTATAACATCATCTGAGGATGACATTTATTTTCTATGTCAAGATGGTCTGTCACTGTGTAATTACAGTTAGATTACACTCGCTAGACAAAATTTAGTTAAAAAAAAAAGATGCTCTGTGTATTACACTCACTTGTTGACCATTTTTGACACTTTTTTCTTTCTTTCTCGTCTCTAAACTCCTCTATGGTACATTTGATTGTTTAGACGAAGTTTTATTTAAAGTTTGGTTGGCACTGTATTAAATAGAAAAAGTTGTCTATAATGGCTATGTCTTACGATCGTTGTTTTTTTAAAGAAACTAGTGGGAGGGGGTTGATTAAAATGATGATGTATTTACTAAGAGCATGAGTATTGCAGAGTTGAGAAGAGAGGTTCTTTAGTTTTTTTATTATTAAAAAAAATAATTTTATAAAAACAAAACGATTTTAAAAAAAAAGTTGACTAATTATGTTTCACCATGTCACAGTAAAATCACTGCTAAAGATTCTCTGCAGAGAGGCGATTTTTCTCTGCTGTCTTACCATATCATTTTTTTTTCTTTTCTTTTTTCTTTAAAATTCTTCAAAAACTTTGCAATACTCATGCTCTAAGTTTTCTTTCAATTTTTTGGCAATTATTATATTAACTGTCACATTATTAAATTCATTTGTATTTAACTAAACAAATATCTAGTGGTACTTATTTTTCTTCCTCTTAATTTTCATATTTTGTTTTTTTCCTTTTTCACTGAAATTTCACATTTTTCTTACTCTCTCTATATATATTATATCATTCTCCCCTATTCATAGGTGAGCTGTATATTTACCAAAGTAAAAATTCAGAGAAAAGAAAATGAGTGACATAGGCAAATCTAACTTCGAGAGCTTCCTTGAACACACATCTCCTAATGTCTCCGTTAATTTGCATAACAAGGTACGTTTTCTTTACCATTTTTTTTACTAATCTTATGTAATGATTTATGAATTCAACTGCTCTTCTAGTGACTGTATGTTTATATATTGCGGAGTTTTTTTTATATCTCAAGCATGCTTAAATAAAAAATACTACACAATACACCCACAAATCATTGAAAACGTCTGATATCTATTTATACGCCAATTCCTATGTTACAAAGTCAATCAAGCATCTAATCACCTCTTAAATTTATATTTATTCCTTGAGGTTATTATGTGTACGAATATGCTTGCAAAGATTAACAATTTCATTGGTAGAATCAAGTTCCAGACGGTATCATCAAATCATTTAGAAGAAAACAGTGTATTTAAAATCGTTTAAAAGGATATCTAAAATATATAACAAAATAATGATATTTATTAGTGATAAACAACATTAGAAGCAAAACGTTAAATATTTTGAGTCATTTAGAACAATAACATATACTATAAACTGTCCAATTTTTTATTATAAAGAAAGTCATTAATTTAAAACGGATAGTTAAAAAATAAGTTTGACTAAAAATAATAAATCCAATAAATAATAAATGCATTTCATAGTAAAACAAAATTTGTTATAAAATAATTTAATATATATATATATATATATAATATCTAGAGAAGGCAAAATGAACAATTAAATAATGAATCTAATTAGTAATAATTACGTTGAATAATTAGCTATTAATTTTGGTTTTAAAGTTTTTTTTTTCAACTTTGGGAAAAACATGTTGGTAAGTAAGTTTAAATTGTTTATAAAATAAAGATAATTTATTTTTTCAATGAATAATTAAATAGTGAATCTAATTAGTCATAAATATGTTGGAATAGTAAGCTAACTAATTTTGTTATTTTCTAAGTTGCGAGGAAAACATGTTATTAAGTTGTTTAAATAATATTTCATCCGTTTCAAAAGAAGTGTCATTTTGACACTTTTCACACAAGTTAAAAAATTTAATATCCAATAAGTGATAAACGCATTTTATAGTAAAACAAAATTTGTTATTAAATAATTTAATATATATGACAAAATGAATAATTAAATAATGATTCTAATTAGTGATACTTGCGTTGGATAACAAACTATTAATTTTGGTTTTAAAGTTTTTTTTTAACTTTGGGAAAAACATGTTGGTAAGTCATTTTAAATTATTTATAAAATAAAGATAATTTATTTTTAATGAATAATTAAATAGTGAATCTAATTAGTCATAAATATGTTGGAATAGTAAGCTAACTAATTTTGTTATTTTCTAAGTTACGAGGAAAACGTGTTATTAAGTTGTTTAAAATAATATTTCATCCGTTTCAAAAGAAATGTCATTTTGACACTTTTCACACAAATTAAAAAATTTAATATCCAATAAGTGATAAACGTATTTTATAGTAAAACAAAATTTGTTATAAAATAATTTAATATATATGACAAAATGAATAATTAAATAATGAATCTAATTAGTGATACTTGTTGGATAATAAACTATTAATTTTTCTTTTAAATCTTTTTTTCAACTTTGGGAAAAACGTGTTAGTAAGTCATTTTAAATTGTTTATAAAATAAAGATAATTTATTTTTTCAATGAATAATTAAATAGTGAATCTAATTAGTCATAAATATGTTGGAATAGTAAGCTAACTAATTTTGTTATTTTCTAAGTTGCGAGGAAAACATGTTATTAAGTTGTTTAAAATAATATTTTATCCGTTTCAAAAGAAGTGTCATTTTGACACTTTTCACACAAATTAAAAAATTTAATATCCAATAAGTGATAAACGTATTTTATAGTAAAACAAAATTTGTTATAAAATAATTTAATATATATGACAAAATGAACAATTAAATAATGAATCTAATTAGTGATACTTGTTGGATAATAAACTATTAATTTTTCTTTTAAATCTTTTTTTCAACTTTGGGAAAAACGTGTTAGTAAGTCATTTTAAATTGTTTATAAAATAAAGATAATTTATTTTTAATAAATAATTAAATAGTAAATCTAATTAGTCATAAATATGTTGGAATAGTAAGCTAACTAATTTTTTTTTTTTTAAGTTACGAGGAAAACATGTTATTAATATTAAGTTGTTTAAAATAATATTTCATCTATTTCAAAAGAAGTGTCATTTTGATATTTTTCACACAAGTTAAAAAATTTATTATCAAATAAGTGATAAACGCATTTTATAGGTAAACAAAATTTGTTATTAAACAATTTAATATATATGACAAAATGAACAATTGAATAATGAATATAATTAGTGATACTTGCATTGGATAATAAACTATTAATTTTTGTTTTAAAGCTTTTTTCAACTTTGGGAAAAACGTATTGGTAAGTAATTTAAAATTGTTTATAAAATAAAGATAATTTATTTTTAATGAATAATTAAATAGTGAATGTAATTAGTCATAAATATGTTGGAATAGTAAGCTAACCAAATTTTTTTTTTTCTAAATTACAAGGAAAATGTGTTATTAAGTTGTTTAAAATAATATTCCATCCGTTTCAAAAGAAGTGTCATTTTGACACTTTTCACACAAGTTAAAAAATTTAATATCCAATAAGTGATAAACGCATTTTATAGTAAAACATAATTTGTTATTAAATAATTTAATATATATGACAAAATGAACAATTAAATAATGAATCTAATTAGTGATACTTGCGTTGGATAATAAACTATTAATTTTGGTTTTAAAGTTTTTTTTTTCAACTTCAGGAAAAATGTGTTGGTAAGTCATTTTAAATTGTTTATAAAATAAAGATAATTTATTTTTAATGAATAATTAAATAGTGAATCTAATTAGTCATAAATATGTTGGAATAGTAAGCTAACTAATTTTTTTTATTAAGTTACAAGGAAAACATGTTATTAAGTTGTTTAAAATAATATTTTATCCGTTTCAAAATAAGTGTCATTTTAAAATTTTTCATACAAATTAAAAGTTTTAATATCCAATAAGTGATAAATGCATTTCATAGTAAAACAAAATTTGTTATTAAATAACTTAATATATATATATATATATATATATATGTAAATATATCTAGAGAAGATAAAATGAGCAATTAAATAATGAATCTAATTAGTGATAATTGCGTTGAATAATAAACTATTAATTTTGGTTTTAAAGTTTTTTTTCAATTTTGGAAAAACGTGTTGGTAAGTCATTTTAAATTGTTTATAAAATAAAGATAATTTATTTTTAATGAATAATTAAATAGTGAATCTAATTAGTCATAAATATGTTGGAATAGTAAGCTAACTAATTTTATTTTTTCTAAGTTACGAAGAAAACATGTTATTAAGTTGTTTAAAATAATATTTCATCCGTTTTAAAATAAGTGTCACTTTGACACTTTTCACATAAATTAAAAAATTTAATAAAAAGTATCTTCTATCCCTTAATACATTAAACAACTCTCTCTTTCTAATTAATACATTTAAGATGAACAATTAAATAGTATATTTAATAAATGATAAATATATTGAATAAGAAAGTAACTAATTTTAGTTTTAAAGATATTTTTGTTAAAGTTGGAGAAAAACGTATTGTTAAATCAATTTGAATTATTTAAATGATATATATATATATATATATATATATATATATATATATATATATTTTGGTTTAATCCAGTTAGTGATAAATCCATTGAATAGTAAGCTAACTAATTTTGGTTTAAAATATGTTTTTTAGTTGGGAATTTTTTTAAAATGAAAAAAATATTACTAAACTGATTTTGAAAAAAACACTTATTATAAAATGATTTCTATTCATTTTTTATTTTAATAATTTTTTATGAGTATATGAATTCTTAACAAACTTAACTCATATAAGAAAATTTTCCAAAATATTTTAAGTATCTCTTAGATTCCTATAATCAAACATTTTGAATACATCTTTTTAATACATAAAACTACTTTGTACTAAGAAGAAAACTGTAGGCCAGTGGTATTGCTCTGCTTAACATAACCAATATATCTTATGGGGTGGGGGCCCAATTGATGATGAAAAACACTCTCTTCAACTTTATTAAATCTCTGTACTGTACATATCTAAACAGAGCTTTCAACTTTTAAAATGAATCAAGGGTCCCATTGTTCAATTGTATTTAACTCCAAGTCCGGCCCACTAAACCTTTCCTAAATGCTATTGTTATCCAACCCGGAACCACGGACCCGGATAATATAATCGGGGTGGTGATTTTGAAAATCTTTTTTTAAACTCCGGTTAAAATGCAATCCTTAATTTCAAAATTCCGGTGCAGAGTCGTGGCGGTTCGTCTTCTTCAAGTGCCAAAGCAGAAGAAGTGAGGAAGCCACAAGTTGGCCTGAGAGACATTTGGTCTGCTTACGAAGAATGGAGCAGCTACGCCGTAGGCGTTCCTCTTAAGCTGGAGAACACAAAATCGATTGATACTACTCAGCACTATGTTCCTTCCCTCTCTGCGATCCAAATTTTCACCAACAAACCCTTCGTCGGCGGATCTTCTTCAAGGTCATAAACTTGACTTTCGATTTTGAATTGACCTTTATTGCAATGATTCATGGGTGTATCCACATCTTCACTTTTGGATTTGATTTCACATTTTGTGGTAATACTGTCTGAGTTTTTTCTCGTTTCTCAAAATTTAGGAGCTTTGGTACGGACTGTCACCTTTATTTCGAGTACAATGAGACAATGAGCTTTGGTGATAGGCCTCCTCTTACTATTAAGGTTTGTTATGCTCTGTTTCTTCCCTTGGATGCAGCAGCATTAGGGTTTCTCCTCCTCTGTAGTGACATGTTAAATGGAAATGATGTTTTTGTTGAAGGTTGATGAGCTAGCTAAGAAGCACCATGGATTGAATAGTCTTACAAGCTCTGATCTTTCCCAGAGCAGCTGGTTTTCTGTAGCTTGGTATGTCTCTTTCTCAGCTTTGATGGTAGTTAAACTCTCTTTCTCCAAATGTAGTTCTTGTATGAAATAACGACTATGGTGAATGAGGTTGGTTGATAATTGTTATAGGTCTCCTGTGTATCCAATTCCAGAAGTGCGAAACGTCAAGGCATTATCTGTCTCTTTCCTAACATACCATTTATTGACACCCCTCTTTCCAGGTATTAGCACTTATGCTTGAAAACAATGTGTATGTTATAGGTTTCGTTGATTTTGATCTAGTAGTTTTCCTTGTGAGTCTCAGAAACAGTTGATCAAGAGACAAATGTTGTGCTCCCTGCTTTTGGAGTTGTGACTTCGAAGCTCCCCGGAGAAGTTTGGATCATGCCAGAGACCTCAGACCAAGAGAAGATCAACATGCATGAAGAATCTGCTTCCTCCTGGCTGGGAACACTCAAGTTCAGCCACAGCGACTTCGACTTGTTCATGGCTGAGAAATCTAATGACCTGCCTGCCACTCCCTAGTGGGTGGTACCAATCTCTGCATTGGTCTATTCATATATCCCTCCAGGTCTATAGAATAATAGGCCTGGTAGTGGTATCTTTGTTATCATGGAATAAAAAGATGAAAACTTTGAGAACATCTGGATGTTTCGGTTTTATTTGATAAGTGGCATATGAGAAAAACTCAGTTTATTCTTAGCATAATGTTATTTGGATTTGAGTTTTTTTTTCTGATGCTGGCATCTCATATTCAGCATTAGTAAAATACATAGATTGACTAGGAGATGATTTGGTACAATCTTCTGGTATTTGACAGTATTTTGCTAGGGATCTATTTCACTTGATTGACTCTAGCTGTAGAAGAAGAGCATCTTATGCTTTGCGTCTGGTAAGAGTATACATTTTGCAGGCATGAGGCTCCACTAGGGCAGATAGTTGTTTTCTAACACCCGAGTATGTCGAATGCTGCATTCATCATAGTCATGGTTCATGATTAGGGAAACAGAATTTCAATGCATAATAAGATTGAGGATGCATGCTTTGTCTATTAACTTACCGCCCATAAGTCACGAGCATTAACAGTAGCTGATGAATCAAGGCCAATGTCTGCCCATCGAGCTGTGATGTTTGCAGGTAATGATCCTCTGTTCCATAGGATGACTGCTACTCGTTTCTTGCTTAGTGGACCTGCCCATACCTGCGTTGCACCATATATGTTACCTTTATGTGTTCATACTGTTCGTGTTTGGTATGTGCATACATATATAGATAAGAAGAAATGTGATACCTCAAGATCACCGTCTTTTTTCACTTTCTTTCCCTGGATCCCAAGTTTATCTGAACATAAACAGCTAAAGCTCTTACCACTTTTGGATTCCATATGAGAAAGTTTCCAAAGTGGTTAATAGTTACCTTGATTAATAGCAATCACCTCTTTGTTGCTAAGCAACTCAAAGGTGGCTTTGTCCATGGATCTAAGATCGCACCCGATCAGCAGAGGAGCCTGCAAGTGAGAACACAATCCAACATTTAAACTCGGTGTGGGGCTTTCCAGGTAAACAAGATTCATACTTTTGCCAATGCCCAGATGCTGAAATGTGATCGGTATTCTTCTCTACTCATGCCTCCATTTCCCACTTCGAGCATGTCTGGATCTGTTTCAGGTTTACCGATATTACTTTCTCGGGTCTCGATCAAATTCACTCACATCTGTTGTTAGCACAAAACTATTTACCGTTCCATGATCCTGGTCTTGCGTAAGATGCCCATCGATCATTCTGATCTGCTATCGTTGTCATGCTTATAAGCAAAAAGGAAGAAGAGAGAATCATCTTTCAAGTTCTTGTTTCATTTAGTTTAGCAAAAAAAAAAAAAAAAAAAAATCAATGAAAGAAGAGAAACCTCTTCCAGTTATCTTGGATATCTCCTGTTGTTCTCCAACTGTTACCAATACCTCCTGCCCAAGTTGCTGGGTCCTCTTGTCCCCTGTAATTACAACTCACTTCCATCATCAGACCAAACTTGTCTGAAAAATCCAATAACTTCATCATTTTTTTTCTTACCATTCACACAAGGAGAAGAATATGGGTCTTCCTGAATTTATCAGAGCTTTGCTCATCTTTGGGTATCTTTCTTTTGGACTTGTCCCTGTGTTTTCGCAGTTATCATACTTCAAGTAATCAATGCCCTGTCGAGTTCACCATTACAAACACACCTTCAAGGTTTAGAAACTGAGCTCAGATATAACACACACACACACACACAAATACATACATACATACCCATGAGGCAAATGTTTTGGCATCTTGTTCTTCATGCCCGAGTGAGCCCGGCATGGTTTGGCTGCAGGTGAGAGTCCTAGAAATCCAGTAAAAAAAGATCAACAAAGAAACTATCAACTGCCAAGATTTGGGTTTTATAACAAAAGTTTCTTGAGAGTGTATATATACCCAGCATCAGAGTAAATCCCAAGCTTAAGCCCTTTGCTATGAACATAATCTGACAAAGCTTTGATCCCTGAAGGAAACGTCGATGCTTTCGCAATCAAATTTCCCTGTCAAACACACATCTCAGTTTCGTTCTTGGATTTTTCAAACAATCTAATAAAAGACAAAATCGTTCTTCTTTTTGGTGTTTCTTTAACCTGAGAATCTCTCTTGAGTTCACCCCAACAGTCATCTATGAACATAGAGAAAACAATTGATGAGATAAACAGAGAGATGAAAAAACAGAGTAGCAAACACCAAAAAATATCTTGTTTGTTTTACCTATGTTGATATACTTGTAACCTATTGCAGAGAGACCACTCGAAACCATTGCATCAGCTGCATAGAAACTCAGATTATTATTATGATAATCAATCAATGTTGTATTAGATTTCTTTTCTATAGAATCGAGTCAGTAATCACCGGTTTGTTTGATGAGAGTTTCATTGATGTTACACTGAAAATGATTCCAGCTGTTCCATCTGATAAGAGGATGTAAATCATAAGAGGTAAATAACTTGTTAGTCAAGGAAATGAAAACAAATGTAGAGGATCGAACCCCATTTGAGGAGAGAGAGCAAGCCCATTGTTCATCAACATTCGACTCTGAAACCCATCAACGAGCTGAGTCAGAGTCAGAGTGAGTGTGATGATTCTTAAGAAGAAACCAAGAAGAGCCATTGCTTGATCAAGCTTTTTTGCTTGTTGATAGTTAGAAATCAAAAATCAAAAATCACAGGGCTAGACAGGTTGTGAGAACGAGAGAGATTCAAGAAAAAACAAATTTGGGTTCTCTAATAAATGTTGATAGATATAAAGTGGGAACTGTGGGATCATCCAATCTCAGTGTATAGCAAGTGGGTCGTTTTCGTTATTCCGTTTTTAATTTAATACTTAAAAGTTTAATTGAAAAGTGAAATACATATATTTTGTTTGTTCATTATTTTTGGTAGTGTCGTAAAAAGTGTAGAGAGATTGAGAATAAGGAAGAAGAGGTTGTTTCGTGTAAGAGATATTCATAGTGAAGAACTCTAATATAGGAAGAAGATTGAGGAAACACACATTTTCTTACTGGTCAAGACATGTATCATATGTTAAACCACGGTGAACTTTCTATTTTTCAGGCGGAATATTTACGAGTATAATGAAATTTTGGAGTGACCCACTTTTAGTTATAAATAAACAATTACGTTAGATCCAAAATACAAAATCAGAATTCTTCACGCGTTTCAATAAATTGGTTAGGTTTTCATTGTCATGATCTGATTGGACTTTAGTAGTTACAATCGAATATTTGTAGGACATACACTTCATATTTATATAATTACATATCATACCTGTATGAATTGTATACATGTTGAGTCGTTGATATTATAGAATTAGATTGCAAATTGTCAGAGAGTACACACCACTAGAATTCGGACTTGAAGTGTGATGTTGGCATGTTGCTCTTATGAGCCCAAACTGTGGTTCACTTTCACATGTCATTGTCTTATTCTGATAAATATCCTAATAATGATCCTAATTTAATTTCTAAAAAGAAAATCTAAATCAACAATCGCCGCACAGGCAGAAGGAGGAGTATACTTTAAGGTAAAGTCTCTCAAGTCACTCAAAAAATGATGAGAGATCTGTGGCTTCCTCAAGTGGACCAACACACAAGTGACTAGACTTGTGTCGTACGCCAAATGATGAGAGATGTTTCGTTTTGGAACTCCTTGTCCTTGGCTATAGAATTTTAGGATTAAATTCCAGAGCATTTTGAGCAAATGTAGATTCATTTATTGGAGAATAACTGGAGACCCAATTTGAGACGAACCCTTATTGTCTTTACAGAATAATTGGAGAATACAACATACTGTAGCTCTCTCTCTCTCTCTCTCCCTCTCTCTCTCTCTCTCTCTCTACGTATATATCTCAGGCAACAGGTTTGAGAACATACAGCTTACACGCATGAGAATCCACTGTTGCTGTCAAGTTCCCTACAAACTTTTGCTTCAGTGTCTTGTGCTGTTCTCATATCACAACAAAACACATTCGTCAGAAGACAAAACATCTGAACTTTTTTTGTTTATGTTTATAAGTGTAAGTATATATAGTATGTTCTCATATAATGTTAAGTTTATGCGTAAGTATGTACCTCCCATAGATCTCTGGCTTCAACGACGCTATTTGCAGGGATCTCAATATCATCCCAAAGAGCAGTAATTGAAGATCGTAACGGTCCACGGTTCAACAGAAGCAAAGCTACTCTGTAACCTGATAATGGTCCTGCCCAAACCTGATTCCCTTTTCGTTTAGATGAAAGAATATGTCTATAGACGGAATAGTAATTATCTAAAAAATTTAGATGTAATCTGACCTCAATATCACCTTCCATTCTAACTTTCTTGGCCTGAACACCATGTGGATCTACAAGAACGGTTTATTTGTTTGTAATATATAATCAAACATGGTTTACTTGAGGAGTCTTCTAATATGATGGCGCTAAACAGTACCTTGATTAATAGCGATGACCTCCTTGTTTGTGACGATCTCCATTGTTTCTTTGGACATGTTTCTTATGTCACAACCAAGTAGAAGAGGAGCCTGTGATACAGCATTAGTCTCAGAACTGATAGATTTTTTTATTTAAAAAGATGGTTTCCCTGTTTTAGGTATTTACTCACCTTTGAGATTGCCCAAATGCTGAAATGGACTATGTACTCGTCTTTAGTCATCCCTCCATTTCCAACTTCAAGCATATCCGGATCTGCAAATCAACAAACAAAGTCATCCACTCTTTCATAAACTCTCTATCCAAATCCTTCACGAAAATCTGCAGAACATAACAGTACCATTCCAGCCACCAGGCCTTGCATGCTCAGCGTAGATTTCGTTCATGTCTGCTATTGAAATCATACTGTGCAAGGCGAAAACATTTGTAAAGATGAGGGAGTTTCAGGAAAACATCTCAAAACATCTTTTATTGATTGCATTCTTACCTAAGCCAACTATCATTGATATCATTAGTGGTTCTCCAACTGTTGCCCACTGGAGATCCCCAGAGAGCTGGATGCATATCCCCCCTTGTAAAAAATCAACTCATCAGTCTCAGTTCTTCCACATAAAAATTCGAATCTGGCACAACGTTTTTCTTTTGAAGGGGAAATGATTCATACCATTCACACAAGGAGTAAAAGATGGGGCGTCCAGATTTCATGAGAGCTCGGGTCATCACTGGATACCTGACAGGCGGTTTGGAGCCATCGTTGTTGCAGTTGTCATACTTCAAGTAATCAATTCCCTGAAGATTCGAGCCAAGCAATTGTTACTACTTAACTCACTCGTTGGATAATTCATGTTTATGAGATGAAGAGAATGTCGGAAACACAAACCCATTCTGCAAATGTCTTGGCATCATGCTCCTCATGGCCTAGAGAACCCGGCATGGTTTTGCTGCAGGTCAAATACCTGTAAACCAAACCATTGTGAGGCCAATGCGTACTGTTCGATTCCTCTAGCTGCTGAAATGGTGATGTAGAAGCAAAAGCAATGTGAGTTTTACCCGGCATCGGAGTAAATCCCGAGCTTAAGGCCCTTGCTGTGAACATAATCCGCAAGCGCTTTAATACCAGAAGGGAAAGTCGACTTCTTTGGCACCAGGTTTCCCTGGAAAAAAGATTTGAAGCAAGGATAAATGAAAGAAACCAAGAAAACAGAAACAAGAAACGAAACCAAGAAAACAAAGAAAATGAAAGTACCTTGGCGTCACGAGAAATTTCAGCCCAGCAATCATCTGAGAAACAAACCAAGATTTCAAATTGAGATTTTCACAATACTGAGAGGAAAGAACTCTAACTCTTAAGCAATGAAACATTAACCAACTTCAGAGTGATACAATGAATCTAAGATCTTTATAAGCTGCGTTAGAGCCATTACCGATGTTCACGTAGTTGTAACCGAGCTTAGAGAGGCCAGTGGTAACCAAAGCAGCAGCTGTTACAAGCACAGGATTGACGATTTGTTTAGAAGACAGAAAAGACAACAGATGCAAGATTAATCAAGGATTGTAAAAAAATGAAATTTCACCAGTTTCTTTGATGACTGTCTCATTTATGTTGCAGCTGAAATGGTTCCAGCTATTCCACCTGCAAACCATTACACCGGAAATTCCATTCAGACATTATCAAGAACCCAACAAAAGAGATACATTTCACAACATATAATGTGTTCTTCTATAATCTCAAAATCAAATCAAATCAGAACATTTCACATTCACAATCCCTCACACACATAAAACCCCAAACTTTTAGGAATCAATCATAAATAATTAAAAGAGGAAACAAGCTCAAAAAAAAAAATGTTAATCGATACCCAGAAGAAAAAAAAAACGAGAGGCATAGAGTTGTACGGACCCCATGGGAGGAGTGACGCCGAGGCCATTAGCGAGCAAATGTCTTCGTAAGACCTCAGAATCGTCGCCGGCTCTTTGGACTGATCTCGAAGACTCGACCATCGTCATCACCATTGATGACATCATCATCATCATAAGTATTGACAGCTTCACCATCTCACCGTTTTCTCTTGTCGCCATCTCTGCAAAATCTCGGTAGTCGATGAGAACAGAGAGTGTAGAGTAGATTGTTGACGAACACTGCTTTATAGTAGAAGCTTGAGAGTGTTCCACAAATTCTGTTTATTCCCATTTCACCCCTCTGACTCTTATCTACTCCACAAAAGTACATTATTACATTATTACATTCTTTTTTTTAATTCTTTTCAAATAAATCGAACATCCACAAAAGCCAAGTATACTTGTAATCATGAAATTTGATAATTGGATTCTTTTTATGATGAAGAAAATATTAAGAACATTAATGATTCTTTTAGTTGATGTTACAAGAAGTCTTGAGGATCATCAGATCAAAGTTAACGTTGGAAAATTTTAAAGTTCTTAATTAAAGAATAATCGAAAAAGAGAAGAGGGTCACGTCTCTTGGACTGTGTGAGCTGTGAGATAAAATAAGATAATACTTTTCGTGGAAGCAAAATTGAAACTAAATACTTAGGGGTCTGCTTTTTCTTTCTTTTTAGTTGGCAATATTCGCAAACTAACATATCATATATTTGTCGCCATATATCATTTTCTTTTCGTTAAAGTTTAGCAGAAGACAGAAAAAGGATTTTCAAACTTATTAATTAATCAGTCTGACAAAAGAAAAACAAATAATCAGTTTGTCTTGTTCTTGAATTCCATTTCTGTATGATCTTCTTTGTTGTTATTGTGTTAACGTAGGTAAGCCGTTGTGTACAAATCAAATTTTATTTTACGGCCAAGAGAAAATTGAAAACAAAATCCTAAAAATGAGTTAGTATATGTACATAACAAATATATATATATGTAATTAGAGCACATAAACTAGATTTATTAGCTTTACTCGGACTTATATATACATATCACAAAATAACAGTTTATATTAGTGTGAGTTCTAGATGAAAAACAAAATATTTAATCCAACCTAAAATTTCGAATAATGTATTATTCTTGAGATTAATAAAAACGGGTAAAAAAATGAAAGTATTTCAGATAGTTTGTACATCGTCTCTAGGCTCTAGCTTATGTATTGTCTTCACTTTTCACCTTATATGCTTTGATTGGTCAGAGAACATTATAACTCCCCCAAGAAAATCAAAACCTGACTGACAAGAAAACCCAAAAAAGGAGAGAATCCACTGTTACTTCATGAATCAACTCTCCGACCCACCTTCTTCATATTCCTCCATTCTCTCTCTCTCTCTTCTATGCTATAAAATCACTCTCTCGTTTCTCTACGATCGTACGTATTCGTTTAAGCAAGCATCATCATCATCAACAGTACAGAGACAGAGCGAGAGAGAGCGATTGAAAACAAAATGTCGGATTGGGGACCGGTGCTAGTGACGGTGATACTCTTCGTGATGCTCACGCCGGGACTTCTGTTTCAGTTGCCGGGACGAGGAAGATACGTCGAGTTCGGTAATTTTCAGACAAGTGCTGTCTCCGTTATCGTCCATTCTCTTCTCTACTTCTCCCTTGTCTGCGTCTTCCTCCTCGCACTCAAGATTCACATCTACATCGGCTAATTTCTTTCTTACCCTATCTTTTCTTATTCTCTGTGTTTCGACTTGTTTTTCTAAGTTTTATTTTTAAACGTAACAAGATTTTCATTCAAATGTACTTTCATCGTCCGGTCCTTTACATCGGACCCTTTTGCTTTATGTGTGTTTACCTTTTTCCTTCTTGTAAACGCAAAAATTTGTATTTTTTTGCTTAAAATAATCTCATTAATTACCTTATAAAATGTGAGTTTATTTTGGTTGGGTTATATTGTGTATGCATACTAATGCAATATGCAAATCATTCAAATGCTCCAAGCCAGTATGTGTTGAAGTAATAAGCATCTTCTATGTTCAGTTCCAATGAATTAATCACACCCAAACATGTTATCTTGGTTTATTCTTAATGGTATACAACTAAAAACCTGATTCTTTACTTACTAAAGAGTAAAGACCAAAAGAAAACTTCACCTAGATCCTATCAAATACACATAAGTGATAAAGAGATTGATAAAAAAGTAATAAGACGAACAAGAATACAAAGCCAAAACCTTTCATTTGCGCACTGCATATAAGAAAAAAATTTAACTGATCACAATGCATTAATCAAACTCGTTAACTACAATGATTTTGAGGGAAAAACGAAACTCGGTTTTCAAGTTATGGCGCCAAAATGACGCGCACCTTTTATTTTTGGTTTGACTTAAATTGGACTCGGTTAGAGGCCGATGACTCCGATTGCGAGCAATAATTCTAAATGTACCATATTTAATTTAAAATGCTAAACCGATTATGAAACCAAAGTAGATCTTTATCGCTCTCTAAACGACAATCACCTATTAATTGCACTAAAGCACCGACAAGAATTTCAAATCCAATTAACACAGATTATTAAAAAAATTCCAAAACTATAATGCTCTCAGTATCAGACGGAAATATCGCTTTGAAATAAATATCATATTCCGATTGGTATCAGTATGTTTTTAGATTGAATTTCGAATTAAATCAAATATATATCTCATATTTTTCAGAAATTGAGTTTGAATCGGCATTCTAGGTTACTTGATGTTTACTAAAAAAGTAATACTATGGCCTTATGTGATATTTTGGCAGTAAACTAAATCGAAACACACATACATTTGAGTAAATCGAAAATGGTTACGTATGAAAAATTTGAAAAAATGATTATGGAATTTTGAATAGAGCAGAGGTAAGTAAATAATAATAAAGCAGCTTATTTTCTCTCTCCTTCTTCATAGTGTCTGTGTGTCATTCACATCTCCCTCTCTCTCTTCTTCTCTTTCACTTCTTCGCCATTAGAGAAAGAAAACCACTTTGAAATATCTATAACTCATCCAACAACTCCCTTTTAGCAATTTTTAAAAAATCTTCTTCGCAAAGGGAACAACGACGTTTACTGCACGACACTGTTCTTCAACCTGCATTCCTTTCCAACCAATTTCATCCCCAAGTTTGGTTTCGGAGTTGAGATTGGCCTCCTGGGTTTTGTTGGAGACGAAGCTTAGATTTTTCTGGTATGCTGTCTTCTATTCATCTCTATAGACTGTTTCCCCCATCTCTTTTGTTGTTACTGAAATCCATTCGAGATTTCAGATTTCAATTACGAAGCGGAGATCTTAAGGTGCTTTGAAGTTCCTGGATTTTCTGGGATTTCGTCTGTTCGAGAGTGGAACTTTGAATGCTCGCCGATGTAAGGGTTTCGTTTCCGTCATGACCACCAAGCGCGCCTACAAGCTCCGTATCCTTCTTCTTTTTTTTTTGTTTATATCAGTTTTATCTGATTTCACATGTTCCTTGGAAAGTTCTTTGCGGGAATCGTTGATTAACTTCAGTGCCGTGCTTGATCTGCTGCTTTTAGCTCTGGTTCACGAGATCTGTATGCACCTTTTTAGCTTTGTGCTTTTCTGTGAAGTAATTATGACTTTTCGGTAGCTGCTTTCCTCTAAACTTTTAAGTTTGTTTGTCAATTTCTTCCTTTGAGTTGTATTCTCATCTGAGGGTATTGCTTAGCCTTGACTTGTTGTGATACATTTGGAATTCAAAAAGAGGAATTTGTGGCACATTCTGCTGCTGTAAATTGTCTCAAGATCGGGAGGAAGACCTCGAGGAAACTCGTAACAGGCGGAGAAGATCACACGGTCAATCTATGGGCTATCGGTAAGCCCAATGCCATTTTGGTCAGTTCTCACTTCTCCCTCCCCACTGCTTTTTTTTGAGGATTGCCTCTTAGGTAGATTATGAGTTAAGTTTTAGGGGAACACTTGGAAATGTAGTGTAGTAGAGCGGTTTGGAAGATTTTATGCCTGAGTGTATACTTGTGGGGTGTTTGTGGTCAGAGCTTGCATGGGCACACGAGCGGGATTGATTCAGTAACGTTTGATGCTTCGGAAGGTTTAGTAGCAGCAGGAGCTGCTAGTGGTACGATCAAACTTTGGGATTTGGAGGAGGCAAAGAGTAAATCTAAAATACTCTTTCTCATTTTAATGTCAGTTAGCCACACCCGGCTCTTATAATATTGAATATGTTGTTTTGGTTGCACTTATGAGCAGTTGTCAGGACCCTCACTGGCCACAGGTCGAATTGCATATCAGTGAGTTTTCACCCGTTTGGTGAGTTCTTTGCTTCTGGTTCTCTCGACACGAATCTTAAGATATGGGATATAAGAAAGAAGGGCTGCATCCATACTTACAAGGGCCACACTCGAGGTGTCAATGTACTCAGATTCACCCCAGATGGTCGTTGGGTTGTATCTGGAGGAGAGGACAATGTTGTCAAGGTTTGCATCTGCCTTCCTTGAATTGGTTGTTTCTCCTTCCATTAGTATGTATTGGGGAGGACCTTAGCTGCGAGTTCCCGTTTTGAAGAAATTTATGGAAAGAACAGATCTTGTTTTAATCTGCTTTGCTTTATGTAATTGTCATGGACAACTATTTCTATTTCAGAGTATTTGACTATTTAAGGTTTCCCCTTTGCGGCTGACCTTATTACACTAGGGGAAAACACTTGCGTAGTGCTAATATACGCACATACTACCTGATCAACTTTGATGCGTAGATCTTCTGGCTTTCCTATCTCTCTTATAATTATGGCTTTGTTTCATCTCACAGTTTGTACTGCTTACTGTACTTGTTATCTATAGCAAGTTAACTGCAATTTTTGCTTTCTCTCTTAAGTGTTTGATCTGATAAGTGGGTTGCCTTCACCAGGTGTGGGATTTGACAGCTGGAAAATTGTTGCATGAGTTTAAGAGTCATGAAGGGAAAATCCAGAGTCTAGATTTTCATCCCCATGAATTTCTGCTGGCATCAGGTCTGTATCACACTTTCTAAGGAAACTTTGTAACATTGAAGCTCTCAGATTTCTAGTGACATAGATTTATCACAATGATATGAAGAGTGATATGAGCAAAGTGACATGGTGTAACCAATTCTGACATCTTCGGATCACTGTTGGCTTTTGTTTCAGATCATTTTTCTTAATATTCATATGAACTCTATTTTTCATGGCATGTGGTAATAGGCTCAGCTGATAAGACTGTAAAATTCTGGGACCTTGAAACATTCGAGCTTATTGGTTCTGGTGGAACTGAGGTATCATATGTTGTCTGTACTACTTCTAGTTATGCGCTGATTTGTTTTACTGGTCTTCGATCTTTCATTTAACTTTATAATGTTCTCATATCTTAGACTACTGGGGTTCGTTGCCTGACCTTCAATCCAGACGGAAAGAGTGTGCTTTGTGGATTGCATGAAAGTCTCAAGGTAAGTTCTTATGGATGTCTCAATTAGAAATATATATTAACTTAACGAATCCCTCTTTGGAGGGTTCAACACTAATATTTCACTCCTTTGCAATCTTAGTATACATATTTGCTGTCCCTGTCTTCAATCACTTCTATGCAAACTGTAGATTTTCTCTTGGGAGCCAATAAGATGCCATGATGGAGTGGATGTTGGATGGTCGAACTTGTCGGATATGAATGTTCACGAGGGAAAGCTTCTCGGTTGCTCATACAATCAAAATTGTGTAGGCGTGTGGGTTGTAGACCTCTCGGTATTTCTCTCTCTCCCTACCTGCTTTGTTATAAAATGGCCTGTTCCGTAGTTGTTATCTCTAAGCTCTCCATTCAATTTTCTAATGACATTCTCAGCGCACTGAGCCTACGAGTAAAGGCGCCGTTCAGTCAAATTTTCATCCAGAAAAAACATCGGGCTCAAACAAGGATCCAGCAGTTGTAAACGGAAACAGCTCAAAGGTTATTCTCGGAAAGTTGCCTGGTTCGCAGAAAGTGGATCCTTTAGCGAAGGAAACAAAGTCTCTCGGAAGGTTATCACTTTCTCAAAACTCGGATCCTTTGCCAAAGGAAACAAAGCCTACTGGAAGGTCATCAGTATCTCAAAGTTCAGATGCTTTGGTAAAGGAACCGAAGCCTCTAGGAAGGTTATCAGTTACTCATAGCTCGGATGCAGCTACAGAGTCAAGAACCTTGTCATGTATGTTTTACCCTGTTCCTTTTTCTCTCTCCCTTCTTTCACTTTTTGCTATAGTGTAGCTGCTTATTAAATGATATCGCATTTCGTGGTTTGTCTTGCTGAAGCCACAGGAAGTATGTCAGACTCTCCTCATAGAGTCACTTTAAGCAGTGTTCCAAAAGTTGCTTCTGGTGTTACGGTTGTCCCCACTGCTATAGCCGCAAAGAGGAATTTTGCAAAAGCTAACACAAAGGCGAATCCTCCAATAGCGAATAAAGGGGATAGTTTTCCAGTAATTGTTCCCAGAACAGACCCAATAATTGAGCAGGCAGCTGAATCCCGAGCAGAGCTTGACATTATTGGAAGAACCATGCCATATTCACTGCAGTCAAAGGCGGCTGATTCTCGAAGGCTATCGAGCAGCAGAAATGAGCCAGATCTACCAACTAGTTCGCTTCTTGAAAGGTCTCAGTCTCAGCCTATAGAACCAAGCAATTTACAAGATGGAAATGCATATCCTAGTGACGAAGGTGGCACATGGGATACAGCTGAGAGAAAAAATAGAGATAACAGATACAGGGGATTTGGAAGGTTTAATTCAAGATCTCTGATGAGATCACCTCCAAGAAATCACGACGAAAACTGTATGTTAAAATGCCTTTCTAGTCTTCGTTTGTTTTAGAGCAAATATAAACTGCATCTGATATTGTTTAACTATCTTGGCATCTTAAATGTGGAGAACAATTCTCTGAATTTCTGAAGGTTATATATATGAGACCCTAGGAATCAGTCTTTAGGTATATATGTTGTTCTTTTTAGTACAGCATGTTTTGGTAACACAACTTTTTGTTTAGTTCCTTATAGATACCTGTGTTGAGCTTTCTGGATGCTGTATTCAGTTCTAAGCTAATGAAAAACTTTATTTCAGCTGACTTCAATAGCTATACTGCAAGTAGAGATTCAAGTCCTACTGAAAGCCGAAGAGGAGGTAACTCTCTCCCGACATCATGTTTTCTTATTTTCCCTTCTCATGAGCGTATCAATAGATTCTCATTATCTGCCGTGACATACTAGGAAGACTGCATTCCCTCGTTCTAAATAGGGAAAGGAGAGGAAGATTTTCCAACTTTGAGGGTCCTGCTTCGAGTTTTTCTGGTGGAGCTAGTACTGCACCAAACACTCGCCCTTCCATTACGGTAATGGCCTCAATTTTTTCTGGGGCATAAAACATGGACTGTAGAAATTGAAGAGTGAGATAGGAAAAAATAAAGAGGCAGTGATAACATAATATTTCCTTTCATACAACTCAAGCAGAGAGGAAACCATGTGCCAGTTGATCAAGGAATCACCTCTGCTAGTGAAGAAGATATAGTTGCAGACATAATGGGGCAGCACGATCAATTTTCCAGCTCTATGCAGTCTCGCTTGGCTAAGTTACAGGTAACACGAAGAAAGTACAAATTACGATCATGCTTTTGATTCTGTCATCTATTTAGAATACTAGCTGTAACAATACTTCATAGTTTTCCATAAACGTTGTTAATCTTCTAAAGAGTTTCACCGAATTCGCAGGTAGTCCGTAGATATTGGGAAAGAAACGATATTAAAAACTCCATAAGTTCAATAGAGAAGATGGCTGATAATGCCGTAAGCAACTTCTGCTTCTTTGCTATCTAATATAAACACCATTACAATATTGTCAAGTAATGATTTTTCACTTGCGAAAACTCTCGTCATTTCATTTGGTACAGGTGGTTGCGGATGTACTGGTTATAATCAATGAGAGAACTGAGATATTGACACTGGATACTTGTACCTCTCTTCTTCCCCTTTTGACAGCTCTTCTAGGGAGCAACATGGATAGGTAAGCGATTCGTCTTGAAGAATATAATGACATGGTCGACGCGAATGTGTAACTTTTATTCTTTTCTAAACGACGTTTTCTGTCTTTAGACATTTGAGCGTCTGCCTAGATTTGCTGCTCAAGCTGGTAAGAATGTATGGGTCACAAGTTTACTCGTCGCTGTCGGCTCCATCATCTGTTGGTGTAGATATCGAGGCTGAGCAAAGGTTGGTCACTGTTTCGATCTTATCTGCATTGTCGTTGTCGATAGCAATTCACTCTCTTCTGCAACTACAACATGTTTATTGCTATCCAGGATGGAGCGGTACAGTCGTTGCTTTGTTGAGTTCGAGAAAATCAAGGCTTGTCTTCCCTCTTTAGCAAGGTGAGCGTTTTTTCATCTACTGGACAATCAAGAGTTCGACGGTTCTCCTTTCTCTTTTAAGTCTATCATCTTATGTTTTATGTATATTATCTTCATGGCTAATGCAGAAGAGGAGGATTGGTGGAGAAGACTATCCATGAACTCAACTTAACGTTCCA
Source organism: Thlaspi arvense (assembly GCA_911865555.2). Lineage (NCBI taxonomy): Eukaryota > Viridiplantae > Streptophyta > Magnoliopsida > Brassicales > Brassicaceae > Thlaspi > Thlaspi arvense. Next base: position 67,138,713 of record OU466862.2, on the reverse strand, counting down.
AGAAGTTTCATCGTGATGACTCCATACGTACTGGATGTGGATTTGGTGCCAGTGTGGAGTTTAACAAAACGAAAGCTAATTCTACCAAGCTAACCAAAAGAGTCTACGGAAGGCTAACTACCGCTCGAGTAAATGCGTGTGGCCACTGCTCGGGTCGCTAACCTTTGCTTTTGCTGAAGAACAATTTCTGCGATACTGTCTCGGTTTGAAGCTAACATTGTGTGTAAAGAGCCATTTCGGCTGTTGTATTGATCTAGCTTAATCTTTTTTCATTAGCACTGTTTAGTTATATGTTCTCAAGAGCACAAAAGGGAAGCCTATATATAACAAAACTGTTTTCAGAAGATTCAAATCTTGAAGTACTTGTACCCAAAATCGGGATTTGTCATTCCCTCTTCCCAATCTCCCATTCGTTTACCACCGAATACTACTTGCTGAATGCCCAAGTACCTGCGATTTCATATTAAAACCAATATTAAAGTTTTCTACAACAAAGAAGGAATCAAATAAAAAGACCACAAAAGGTTCTCTTGAGTTACTTACTCTGAGCTCATAACTGTCAAACAGTTGAGAAGCACATCAATGGCGAAGATATCAGAAGTACCAAGATCAACCCTGCAAAGTAAAGTTCATATAGTTATACACAGTTTTTAAGGAGATTGTTTTCTCAGTTAAGGATATATCGGAAGAGTTTCTTTACCACACACGACCCCAGTTGTCCTGAAATTCAACGTCACTGATGTCATGGAAGGATGAAGGCATCACTTTGAAGCCCTTCTCTGCGTCGTAGAGAGGATCGTATTCCATAGATGAGTTTGCTAGCTGCGACCATAGTTTATATCATTAAGACGAAAGCGTACATAAGGAGAAGTAACAGAGCGGATGATGAACAAACCTGTAAATTAGATGTATTGAAGGCGCCCAATCTCCCCATAACATACCATGCCTGTATAACCTGTTAACAAAATCGAGTTTGGCTATGGTCAAAAGAAAGAAATGAAAGAAGCTTTGATATTCACAATAAGACTCGAGGTTTTGCAATAGCAAGAAGAAGATCAATTTCTTACACTTCCAATAAGATCAACATCTCGATCTGAAGGCGATCCATAGAGCTCAAACCATATGAAGGAGTCAACAGGATTGAAACTGCAGATATCAATATAAGTCTATTGGCCATGTATTCTGAAGTAGCCTTATGTTATGTTGCGGAATGCAGACACCAACGTGAAGCAGTGGGAAAAAAAGTTACTCACTCTCTGAAGTTAACTTTGAAAGAAAGCACAGAACCAGTCTTCTGCTTCTGGAAATCTTTTCCCTTCTTCCTTACTCGTTCTTCAACCTGAACAAATCAATAGTAAACAAACATGTCCCAATTTCACAATCGATAGAAACAAACACATAAAATATCTGAAAACATATGTCAAATCTTCATTAACAAAGAAACTAGAACAGAGAACAAAATTCGTTGTAGCAAAGTCCACGACAGATATCTAAAAGGAGATACACACCAATTACCTTCTTTCTCATGAGCTCAGGGTTCCCTATACTATCACCAAGAACAGCTCGAAGCTCTTCATCATCTTTACACGCATTCTCCAGTACCCTGCAATTTAAAATTTTCACCAGTTACTGTTTCAGAAAAATGGACAATTCAGCGAAAGGGTCAAGCTTTGTCGAGACGTAGGCAAAAACACAAACACTTGGAGGGCGAAAGAGAGAGAGAAAAGGAAACAAGTACTTGGCCCATGATGGGTAATCGTGAAGACGATCGTAATCGCGTTTTCTCTTCTCTTCTCTAACCTTAAGTAATCTCCTTCCTCTCGCCGTCGTCCCCGACCCTTTCATTCCGCCGTCATTTTCACCGACGAGGTTGTCGGATTTAGCAGAAACAGCGACCATAGAGGGGAGACAACGCTTGTAAGGAGAAAATGGTTGTCTCTGAGAGAGAAGGAAGGGCGAGAAAGCGAAATTGAGAGTAATGGTGCATGAGGAGAGCGGTAGGATATGGTTTTTGTACATTTTCGTTTCCTTCTTCGATCTATTCGAGTTTCTGTAGTGTATAGACCCAAGAAGCTCAAGTTGAGTTTCCTGCCTTTATAAAGTTTTGCTCTTTTCACTTTCTTCTAGATTTCAACTAAACTCATAATTATCACTAGTGTACAACATTATAAAACCCGTTGATTCTTTAATCCTGTTAAGCTGAACTGATCCAATCGAAACTCATAATTATCACTAGTGTACAACATTATAAAACCCGTTGATTCTTTTGTCCGGTTTAGCTGAATTTATCCAATTGAAATATAACGAAACAACAAGTTAAACCAAAATCGAAATCAAAACCGTATGCAAATTATAAATCAAAGAGAACCGGACCATAATCGAATTTAAAATAGGCTGAAACAACATCCCCTTCATATAACTCGGCTAATCACATGAGATTTCATTCGGAAGTGAAGTCGTACTCCTTCGCACAAAACCTGACTTCTCTTGCTGGTTCGTATGAGCATCTACATGTCTACTCAAATACCACATTCACATAATTATTTCGAATAATGACTGCGGATTGTCTGTATTCAGGCTACACCATAGATTTGGAGAAAATTAACAGAATAAGCACTACTCACTCAAAGCTGAATAGCCATCAATTGTTCCCTACAGGTTGAATTGTCTGCGAAACAGAAAAGGACATGCACCTAAACTACAACAAAGATTTGCACTTTGCAGCATTCCAGTCATCTGAACAAACCTTAAACGCTCACAAAGTTACAGTAACTAATTCGTTTAACACTCTCACGCCCACTACAATCCACTCTGTACTATGCTACAACCAACTTCATAATCTCCCAATGGATGATATATTTTGAGGATAAGACTTTCAAAAGATGTTGATTTTGAAATGAAACCATCAAATGCAAACTCAGTTTAGTAGACTTCCAATTACTCTTATGATTCATGATCAAGACACTGCTTTTCGTTCCTTTACCATACGAGGAAATCAAATGAAGGCAATGAAGGACTCAAGACTGGGTGAAACTTATGTATTAATATGCTAAATGTATACAGAAGAAGTACATACAAACCATTCACAACGATTTTTTTTTTTTTTTAATTTTTGCATCAATTTTGAAGATTATCTGAGTCAAGAGGAGAAAGAGAAGAAAACGTTTGCCTTTTTTTGTCTCCAAATCACGGATCAATCAACTCAAACTCGTCTTCCTTGAGATGCGTGAAGAATTTGACAGGGCCACGACCTTCGATCTCTTTCACGAACTGTACCTTATACGGCAGATTTGCTGAAATTCGCTTTCCTTTCCAGAGGACGACGTAGTCTTTTATAAAACCTTCCATTCCCATCAATTCAACCTCCGGAACGCGAACCACGTGGTACACCTTCAACGGCACCGTTACCCTAACCCTAGCCCCAACCTTCGCCTTCGCCTTCTCATCCTCCTCCGTCTCCAATGAACTAGGCGACGAAAGATCAGCGTCCGCGTCCACCGAAGCCGCCGATTTCACAGCTATATCGCAGCGAATCGTCGATCTTGGACTCTTTCGCGAGATGGAGAATGCGCATTTGCTTCGACCGTAAGAAGCAGATAGTGAGATAGGTACGAAGATTGAACAACGTGAAGAACCTTTGATCGCTTTGGGTCCATCAACAGAAGCAGCAGAGAGATAATCCTGCGATGAACGGGGACGAACGGCGGCAACAATCGCCGGTGACAGCAGGAAACCGCTAGTCATCTGCGCAGGTCCGAGCCTGGAAGAAAAAAAAAAGTATCTGAAGACGGAAAGTGAGAGAGTAAACAAAGAACAGAAGAAAAGAAAAAACAAATCCTTTGCTTCCCCTGTTTTTTATACAAGATGATAATCAGATGATTAGCAAATTTGTTAAATTACTTTCATTACATTAAAGCCAGATTATTATTTTTTGGGATAAATTAAAGGTGACGCGTGTCTCCCGTTAAGACTTAAGACAGCTTCAAGGGATGAGGAACTTGTGGCTGCAGAGAGACAGAATGCTGCGCAGTAAATATCTTGAGACGACTTCCAGATATTCTTATTGAATGAATTTTTATAAAAAGAACAAAACTAATTTATATATATCCACAGTGGTTATTGGACACATTACCAAAATGAATAAAATCAACTAAAAGACAGAAGAAGATGAAGGAGAAAAGCTTTGTGTTGAGTCTCAGCTTTCATTTTTGGCATTATATTAGCCAATTGCTGCGATTAAGATAGAGATTTAGCGTGGCTTTCTTTCACCATTGTCTTAACAAAAAGCTCTCCTGCCCTGTATGAAGATCTCACCTGCAAAAAAAAAAAAAGACATATATACAAATCAAACAAGCACATTTCTGGTTCTTCAATGTTAAAGAAATTTGCAGATCTCAGATATTTTTGACTTTCAAAAGATCAAAAGTAAGAGCTAGTTACCAGTGGACCACTTGCAACATAGCGAAATCCAATTGATTCTCCGTATGTTTTCCAGAAATCAAACTTGTCAGGTGTGACATACTCTTTCACTGTCAGATGCAATGGAGTTGGCTGCATTGTGGAACAAAACAAAAGGGTTTTAAAACAGTCAAATGTTTTCTCTGAAAATTTGGGATCTTTCTGTGTTGGGAAATAGGGATCTTGCGAGTGATGATTAGTGTTACCTGTAAATACTGGCCGAGTGTTAGAATGTCAACATCTATAGCTCTTAAATCATCCATTGCTTCCTTTAGCTCTTGGTCTGTTTCTCCAAGACCAAGCATTATGGATGTCTTGGTGATCATTCCAGGTTTGCTCATCTTCGCGTGTTTCAAAACCGACATGCTCTGCTCATATCTGCATTCTCCACACGAGATCAACATTGTCAAAGGAGATCTACTACAACTCGAGATTCAGAACACTATGTAATAATAGACATAACTACTGAGAGGAACAGAGGAATCAACCACTCACCCAGCCCTAGGATCTCTCACAAGTCGCTGGAGCCTTTTCACAGTCTCGATATTGTGAGCAAAAACATCCAGTCCCGAGTGCACAAGAGAGTCCACAGCCTCCAAGTCTCCACGGAAATCAGAAGTTAAGCATTCTATCATTATGTCCGGCTTAAGTCTCTGCAGATGAATGAGGAACAAAGTTTCAATTTGTGCACTCAAAGACTTTCATTTCATAGATACTCTGCATAATCAAATTATTAGACTCTCACCTTCATAGCTTTGACAGTCTGCGCAAAATGTCCACTTCCACCATCAGGTAGATCGTCACGGTCTACGCTGGTAATAACTATGTAGTCTACACTGAAACAAAGGAAAAGCCAAAGAAAGCATATCATATTACACTGCGATGACACCATTTGCTAACTTTTACGGCCAAAACTGGCATAAATTTTATCATGTGTTAATATCATAAAGCTCTTCTCGATATCACAAGAACACGACCTTTTAAAATACGGTATAAGCACATTGCTGAGATTGGGAATCAAGTAAAAGCCACTCACCCCCAACTGGTTATGGCCTTGGCGGTATTCTCTGGTTCCATTGGATCAGGCGGAGCAGGATTTCTACTGGTTTTAACTGCACAAAATCTACAGCCACGAGTACAAGTATCACCAAGAACCATGATGGTTGCAGTTGCTATACCATCACCGCCTCCATTCCAACACTGCACATCAAAAACTAACTTGAGAATCTTGAAAGAAAGGAAAAAAGCACCTAAAGGGTGTTGCTTTCAGCTAGGTTACTCATCAATCGACTCTAGAATCCAAACACCACTTCGATATCTAACACCCATAGTTCAAAAACCCCCATGGAGGTTGATGCATTTCACCAATTTCGAGATTAGAGGATTCATAAACACGGAATCGAAAAATGCTAACCTCGCCGATATTAGGACACTGAGCTTCCTCACAAACAGTGTTGAGTTTGAGACGAGTGAGCGACTCCTTCACCTCCTGGAACTTGTCGCCCTGTGGTGCCTTTTGTCTCAACCAAGCGGGTTTCTTCACATTCGGATCTCTCCCCGTGAATGGACCCATCTTCGGCATTCCTCCTGGGTAAGGATCGCTCTTTTCCCCCTGAGACTCCATCAGGTTCTTCTTCAAGGAGGAGCCCTCCATCTCCGACGACAAGGACAACGCATTGGTCCGCAGAGAGACATCGCCGGATTCGCATCGGATTCTGAAACGCAGATTAAAGAAGCTAGTGGAATGGTGATGCTTGTGCGTCGAGATCGGAACTGAGAAAGTGGGTTTCGTGATGGAGCAGTGATGAATCATTTCGTTTGGGTTGTGTGGGCAAAATGTGGAAGAAAGTGGTTTTAGGCGACTCGAACAGAGAGGGCAGAGACTCTGGTTCGGTAAGCAACTTCGGGATATCCGCCAACTACCAACTAAACTGATTATGACAATTTTTAATTTTATTTTTTGAAGGTGATTACCAGCTTCTAATCAACGAATTACAAGGTAAAATGGAAGACTTTAAGATCCACAATCTCAAACATACCAAGCGAAGTTCAACAAACATGGTTACAAATCATGATGCCAAGAAAATTAATCTCTGACCTATCTGTTTATCTTCAAACTTGGGGCAGTCTAACATGATTTCCCAACCCAATTTCTATATTTTTGAAAATATAATTCACTTTATATTTGTACTTTGGCAAACACGAAAAATTGAGAAATCTAGCAACAAATTAACGCAGAGGACCAGAGCGTTTTTGAGAAGTACAAAAGATGAAGACTCCAAAACTTTTTCTTAACCAGCAAAATGATAAAACCATTATGGGACACTGATAAAGCCCGGCAATTCTCCTCCGGTTTAATTTGGTCCAGTTAGTTTTCGTACTTTCATAATTTTCTTCTCCTCCTTATATTCTCTCACCCTAATTCATTAATTAATTTTGCTCGGAAGGACTTAAGGAGGCGATAAACCCTAATATAAAGCAAAGCTTCGCGGCCGTCTCTAGAGAGTTCTAACTGATGTCGTCGTCAATGATGGAGGTGGAGCAGCCTGTGCACGAGGAGCCGAATCCGGTGGAAAAAAAAGAGAGGAAGAAAGGTAAACACAACAAGCCGAAGCCATGGGACGATGACCCAAACATCGACCGTTGGACAATCGAGAAGTTCGATCCGGCATGGAATCCGACCGGTATGCTCGAAGTCAGCTCATTCTCCACGCTATTCCCTCAATACAGAGAGAAGTATCTTCAGGATTCTTGGCCCAGAGTCGAATCCGCTCTCAAAGAGTACGGCGTCGCCTGCAAACTCAACCTGGTGCGTCCCTGAATAGAAGAAATTTGGTTTTGTTTTGTTGATTTGGTCTTTTTTGGGGGTTTTTCGTTTGATCTGTTTTTGGACTCTGGTGATTGCAATGGTAGGTTGAAGGTTCTATGACTGTTTCGACGACGAGGAAGACAAGAGATCCGTATATCATTGTCAAAGCTAAGGATTTGATTAAGCTACTAGCGAGAAGTGTTCCTGCTCCTCAGGTAATTTTAGAATCGAATTCCTCCATCTCTTTTGTACTGAAGATTACGCTCTGTAAGGATTATGAAGTCTTAATTTTTGTCTAATATAATATGATGATACACTTCATGGATTTTCTTCACTTACATTGCAGGCAATTAAGATTCTGGAAGATGAAATGCAATGTGATATCATCAAGATTGGAGGCTTGGTTCGGAATAAGGTACATAGTCAATCTTAGTCTCATGGATTGCTAATTATCAGACCTATGCTGGATTGTCACTCGTTGCTGTGCTTACATTTTTGAATATCTAAAGACAATTATTAACACCTTTTGACTCCGGCCACAAACTATGGTATATAGACTTGATGAGTTCCTGTCAAAATTGCTTGAGCATGCAGCTAATAAGTTTAATTTCAGCGTGCATCTAATCTGACACGCATTGTCAACGGGTCCTAATACAGACTACTATCTTTTCAGGAAAGATTTGTGAAAAGAAGACAGCGGCTTGTGGGTCCTAATTCTTCTACCTTGAAGGTGTGTAAACTCTATGATTAATGAAGACAGCGCCGAGTACTTTCTATTTGCGTTTTGGGTTTGAGTCTTAAATGGTTTTGGCTGCTTGCAGGCGCTGGAAATATTGACCGACTGTTACATTCTGGTTCAGGTAATTGTGTGTTTTCTTTGCAAATGACTCACTACAGTTGTTCATTTATTCCTCTGGAGTTCTGATATTTTCTTGGTCCTTGTGGTTAATCTGCATCGAACAGGGAAGTACTGTAGCTGCAATGGGTTCTTTTAAAGGTCTCAAACAAGTGAGAAGGATTGTGGAAGAGTGCTTAAAGAATAAACTGCATCCTGTATACAATATAAAGGTGCGTATGTGATATTTCTCTGTTTTTGTTGGTTCTTTGTGCTCCACTTATACTCTCACGGGGGTGTGTTTTAGAAGCTTTGTCTTTAGACTATGTCAGATTGGTTCATATGCTTCCGCACTTGGTTATGCAGATTCTCATGATAAGAAACGAACTTGCAAAGGATCCAGCGCTTGCAAATGAATCCTGGGATAAGCATCTTCCGAAATACAAGCCGTATGGGCCTTCTTTCTATTCTTGACGAGTTAATTGAGTGATATCTCTTGATATTTCAGTAACTCATGAGCGAATCTATCTATTTCAAATTTGATTTTTCAGTAAAAATGTTCAGCAGAAGAAGCCGAAAGAGAAGAAGTCCAAAAGCGAGGAGAAGAAGTCAGACTCGCTGTTCCCTCTACCTCAAAAGCCTAGCAAGGCACGTGTTTTGGTTTCTTTCTCCTGCAAATATCGGGTCATGTAAATGCATGGTTTTGACCTTGTTGTATGGTTCTTTTCCAGGAGGATTTGGAATTGGAGTCTGGAGAATACCACCGTAGTGAGCAAAAGAAGAAAGATGCGCGGTGGAAGAAGAAGCTAGAGAAACAGGCAGAGAAGAGTAGAGAGAACGAAATAAACAGAGCAGCCTCATATATCCCACCTGAGGTCTCTCTTCAGCCTTGGTTGTTACAATATCGACTCTCCTTGCTACTAAAAGTTTCTAACACTACTCCTTGGACTGGTTATTGCAGGAACCTATGCAGAACGGCAACAACTCAAACAGATCTGAGGAGGGCAAGGAAGATGTAACCGAGTTAGCAGAATCCTTGAAGGTAATGAAATTCTTTTTATATCCTCTGGCTGTTGTATAGTTCAGATCCGAGAGTAATTGGCACTGAGTTGGTTTTTGTTTTGGATGAATTGTGGTTTTGCAGAGCAAGACAAAAGCGTTGAAGAAGGAGAAGAAGAGACGCGAGAGAGTGGATGCAAATGAGTTTATTGCTGTTGATACTGGTGATAAATCTTCCAAGAAGAAATCCAAAGTTACTAGAGATTAATCTTAAAACCTCTTTGTTAGAAACTTCTTTTTAAACATATCTATGTTCAAACCTATATAAACAAGTTCAATCTTATTTTTATGGATTTAATGATAAGCTTGGAGATGTTATAGTACGCTCAAAATTATCCAAGCATCGTTACAGCCTACTTTCTGATATATATATATATATCATTAAAAGTATCACTCGCTTTTGCAAAATCTATTAATAAATAATAACAGATTTTCATAATAATCGTTGTAAAAAAAGATGGTTTCTCATGATTCGTAATAAGGGGCTTCTACTTTCATTTAACCATTCACAAAAATATTATTTTGTAAATTGATAACAAAGTAAATATGCCGAGATCTCTTTGACCAAATAAACAACATATACTAAACTTATTATTCTTCAAGGTAGACATGAATCCTCATGTTATGATGCCGTGATTCCGTATTAAAAATCCCCCGGAGAATCTCGCCTGAGCTTTCTCCGATCTTCTTTCCCGCAGAGCACAAATGGGAGAAATAACTTGGGTTGAGGAGGGTAATGCTCATTCGAGTGGTTCGAGGAAAAGGAAAGCGAGACCCAAACGATTCCAATTCGTAGGGTGGGGCTCGAGGCAACTCATTGAGTTTCTCCAATCCATTGGCAAAGATACAACCAACAAGATCTCCCAGTTTGAGGTCAGTGAGACTATCGCAAGGTATATCGCAGAGAACGGCCTCCTAGATTCCTCAAACAAAAAGAGAGTCGCATGCGACCATAGGTTGATTTCGCTTTTCGGGACTAGGACGATTTTGAGGATCAAGGTCTATGACCTCCTGGAAAAGCATTACGAAGAGAACCAGGATGATTCAGATTTTGATTATCTCTACGATGACGAACCCAGGATTATTAGTCCTTCCGACAACGTAGCTGCTAACCGGACAAGAAAAAAGGTTGTTCGGAAACCCAGAGGCACTTTTGCTGCGATTGTGAGTGATAACATCAAGCTTCTCTACTTGAGAAAGAGTTTAGTCGAGGAGCTGATCAAGTCTCCTGATACTTTCGAGGGCAAAATGCTGACGAGTTTTGTGAGGATCAAGTCTGACCCCAATGACTATCTTCAGAAGAACCCTTATCAGCTTGTTCAGGTGACAGGTATGTTTCGCAAAGCCTATCTTCATTTGCCAACTGTGTCGGACAAAACGATCATATCTCTAAGATTATGTCTGTATGCTTAAAAATCTCTGCTTTGTTGTAGAAAGTTGAGCTCTCTTTGTACTTTTTGGTTTTGTCTCTGATCTAGGCGTGAAGAAGGAACCTGGGACTGACGATTTTCTTCTTCAGGTCACGAATTATATGAAAGACGTTTCTATCTCTATGCTATCTGATGATAATTTCTCCCAGGTAATTTACTTGGAAAAAATCTTTATTTCCTCAAATAATGTGCTTTCAATTCATGATAAATCAGGTGTTTATGTGCTTTCAGAACCGGCACTTATCTGGATGTACTGCCGTTCATTTACATTGTTTGAATAACCTCCATTCTAGCATTTATAGTCTATGATTTATCATTGCTTTTATGTGAAAAAAATTTGCAGGAGGAATGTGAAGATTTGCATCAGAGAGTAAAGAACGGTTCTCTTAAGAAGCCCACAATTGTAAGTTTGTTCTTTCTATTAAGAAGGGGAAGATACTTGTTTGGGAGTTATTCGCAGCTCTCTATTAAAGATTTGCACTGATCTGTCATCTATCCCACAAACTTGCTCACTCTTCTGTTTACGGCGTTTTAGATTTTGTTTTCGTAGCTGATTAACCAAAATTCATTTGAACCTTGGGCTAGGTGGAGATGGAAGAAAAGGCTCGAAGTTTACATGAAGATCAGACAAAACACGTATGCTTGCTAACTTCCCCTCGTGCTTCAACTTTTAACTGTGTTTAAGCTGAAAAAGCGACTTGTGGTCCTATCTCTCTTAACCGACTGTCAACTTTTGGTGACTGAATTTTTAGTGGCTTGGAAGAGAAATTGTAACGTTACAAAGGCTTATTGGTCGGGCCACTGAGAAGGGATGGCGAAGAGAATATCCTTTTTAATGAGTTATAAATGAATAAATGTCATTCCGAGAAAGCACTGGTGAGATATGAAACGGAAAGCGTCTTTGTTTATTGTTTTTCTTGATTTCATGAGTTTACGCTATCTGAGTATCTGGAGAAAAGGGAGCTTCTTCAGAGTACAGAAGAACAGTCCCGGCTATTGCGCGAAGTTCCGGAAGTTATTGGAGAGGAACTTGTAACAGATCCGGAAGTTATTGGAGAGGAACTTGTGACAGTGCCTGAAGCGTCCCCCGAGGCTCATAAAAGTGAAAATGAACGACAATCGAGTGAATCTCCAATATCGAGCATCCAAGAAACCCCAGAAGTCCGCGACCTCTTTGGTGGAGAAGATCAACAAGCTAATGGTTTTGTGATATCATTCCCCGTGACAACTCCGGGAACCACGTCTATGGACTTAAACGGGAGATTGCCAACATGGACTGCTTCTGAAGGTGCGTCATAACATGTATAGGGTTACTTTTTTCACTGCGTTGTATCTTTACCATCACTGTTATCATTGTTCATTGGTGGCATCTACGCTATTTTTTTTGTTTCTTTTGAATTGGCCAAACAAAAAGCGAGCAAATTATGCTAGTGAAAATAGAAGAGAGCTGTATCATATTTCCTTTGTGGCTATGCTGGTTTTGATCGAGGAATTGACATAGGGATCTTGTAAAGAGTCGAGATTTTGATTTGCATCAACTGGTTTGTCTGCTAATGGTTTGCTCTTATGTATAGCGTTTAAAAGAATGATATGTTGTGGAATTGATCCAATGCGGATTCTTCTCAATTACAGGTGATGAGTACCGTCGTGGAGAAGATGTAGAGCAGGCAGCAAATGGCTTTACTGGAGCAGTAACCAATCATAACAACGGATCTGAAGCTCAACAAAATCCACCAGAGATAGTAGAACTGAGCGATGATGATGAAGCTGACAACGGTGATGGAGAAACTCTAGACCCTAGATTCGAAGATGCTCAGGCTCCGTCTTATGACAAGGAGATGCTAAACTGGTTCTACAAAGATCCTCAGGGTATCATACAAGGACCTTTCTCTCTCGAACATCTCAAAGCTTGGAACGACGCAGAGTACTTCTACAAAAACTTCAAGGTTTGGATGACAGGACAGAGCCTGGAATCTGCAGTTTTACTAACCGATGTTCTTCGTCGAGTTTAGCTAATGGAGTACTTGAAGACTATATAGATTCAGTGAAAAGTGGTTTCAGTTATCTGCTATTGTCTGTGTTTGTCTTTAAAATTGCAGTAGATTTTAAGTAAACAGCAAATAAAAAAAGGCGTGAAGCTATGACCGTCTGAGCAGTGCGCCTGTGATCCTAAGTAAAGACTCCATGAGATGAACAGTTTTCTTTATCATAGCAGAATCTTTTCTTTAAGTTTATAATGAATCTTGTTGACAAAAGCCTTGATCCTAAAAGGAGAGATTTATGAAAACTAAACCAATGCTTGTGAGATCTGGACATATGATTTTATATGAGTTTGCGTGTTAATTACTTGTTTCCTTTCCAAATAGCTTAGATGTAATTTTTGTTTCTGTAATAAAAGTAACTTTGTAAATTAGAAAGTGATATTGTCATACTATATGGGGAAAATTCCATTAAAAAACCCCTTACTGTATTTTTCTAAATACTAGGAACGAGAGAAGAATCCGAATTCCGAACTTTCACTGGTGTAGGTTACTATGATTACAGGTTGCCAATTAAAAAAAAAAAAAAACTTACTATAATGGCAAACTAAATCTGAACTAATAATAATAATAAAGTATTTAAGCTAACAATGAGTGCTGAATATTCTATCTCTGATAAAACACTGTTAAAGAGCGAAAAAACAACTTTAATAATTAGAATTGGAACAAAAAAAATAAAAATGAGAAACCCAATTCTGAGGTCACAACTCCAGAAGAGAAACTGAGAGAGTTTGCTCGAAGAAGAAGAAGAAGAAGAAGAAAAAAAGCTTTTAAAATCCATTTGAAATTTCTATGCGTATGATTCGAAACTCATCCTCATCATTCGTTCCCAATCATACCGTTCTTTCTTAATCTCCAAGCTCGTATTCAATTCCATTTCTGTTTTCTTCGAATTTCTGTCTCACCTGTGTTGAAATCTCGAAGGTTTCTCTTCGGGTAATATCCAAATGGTGATTGGTTACTCGAAAACCTAGATGAGATTTTGAGAGTAGGCGAAAATTGGAGCTGTTTATTGCTCAGTTTCTCGAGGGTTCGATTGCGGATTCGTGAGCTTCGGGGACTGAAAAATGGACAACGGCCATGAGGAAAGTCTTGCCGAGAGGTTTTCAAGAGTGGGACTCAGAGAATCTTCTGCTTCTCATGAAAACGACGTCAAAAACGATAGCTTATTTCAGGTCATCAAAGCTGTTGAAGCGGCAGAAGCGACTATCAAGCAGCAGGTCTGTGTTCATATATTTAGCTTCTCCCCACCTCTATTTCTGAAATTGTTTTCAAATGGTGGAACTATTACTACTTGCTCAATCACTTCATTTCATCACTTGAAGTTCTCTTCCAAGGTTCTGTGTAACTTTAGGTTAGGGCATATCAATATAGCTTGCAAAAAACGCAGGTTGAGTTCATCTAACTAATGCTAGGGAATGGAAATGAGTATATTTTGGGGTTGTAGGATCCGTTTATGAATTTTCTCGCCTCCTTACATTTACTGCTTTGCAATGGGTTGGTCGATCTGCATCAGTTTTAATGCTTACTTGCGGAATGATTTGGACTCAGAATGTGGCTTGCGTCTACCAGATGGTTTTTCTTGGTCGTCTTGGGATTGTCTCTGACTGGTTTTTATTCTTCTCTGACCAGGTGGAGGAGAATAACCTCTTAAAGTCTGAACTTCAGAGAAAATATCTAGAGCTTGCCAAATATGTAAGTAACTTGTTCTTTTGCATTTTCCTGGTCAAAGGATAGAAATAGATATCTCTTCTGGTGATTCTCAAGGATCTATATTCCCTAGAGCTCTGTTGACATTTCCATGTTATGCGTTAGGGTTTCTCTGACCAAATTTGGCAAATCTGTGGTTTACATGCTAGTTTGTCTTTGTTAGAAATCAGGTGAAACATCTGATGTACGAGATCACTCGAATACGACCACCAGTGGGTCTTCCCCGTTTCACCAGTTGGCCGCTGGTATAAATCCAGTTGATCGGAGGAAGGGCATGATCAATGCTTCAGGTGCTGTTTCATCAGGTATGCTAGTTGTTCACCAGCATATGCAGCCAAATGGAGAAGAAGCTACTGTTAGTAACCCGTCTGAAGACCATTCTGACGGAGTCATGACTAATGGCATTGTAAGAGGAGCTATGGGTGGTGGAGGAGCCTCTCAATTGTCTTCTTCGCCATCTACAATATCACTATCTCCTATGAGGTACTTAGCCTCTAACTATTACTGGCCTGGTGCTGCAATTTTATTTTAATCTCATGGTTCAGCCATTTTTGCATCAACTCAGTGTATTCTGATAATTCAGTTATCTGATTTTCCTTTGTTAGACCGCTATTAGAAGGAGATCCTGACTCACACTTCAAATCATCTACTCATGAGTTGATGCCAGTAGGTGAAGTAAATAATTCAGGGAATGCATGGAAGCAGGTCTTAGTCACTCTTTCTAAGTCTTGTTTTCGTTTATAGTGAAAGTGAGAAAATGTTTCCCTGACTATGCAACTGTCCAGGAGCTCATTCACAAGGTCAAAGAACAGGAACAAGAGATTGTGCGGTTACGAAAATATCTTGCTGATTATTCTGTCAAGGTGAATCTTTAGTTTTTTTATGCATGTTTGGTTGAGTTGACGCTACATTGTCTGACTAACCTTTTGGCTTGTTTTTAGGAAGCCCAAATACGCAATGAAAAATATGTTTTGGAAAAGCGTATTGCGCACATGCGTTTGGTGAGCTTTTCTTTCTACTTATTACGACATCTGTCTAACTTTCTTGTATCAACTTTTATCTTCTTGTTCTCGTAACCATTTAGAGGATCATTTATCCTTCTTGTTGCGACAGGCATTTGATCAACAACAGCAAGACCTTGTTGATGCTGCATCAAAAGCTCTCTCGTACAGACAAGAGATCATTGAGGAAAATATACGCCTAACATATGCCTTGCAGGTATTGTCATCTTGTATCTTTGGATATGCGACAATGATTGTTCTGTCTTTTGGCATATGTATTGTTGATCTTCATTTCTACTTTATCTGGTGATTACTGTTGGCTGGACTCCATTCATTATCCTCAATTTCCATCAGTTATACCACCAATCATTTTTATGGTTCAATCGGCCAAATTGGATCTGTCTTTGGCACCTCACTTTATTTCTACATCTAAATGGAAAAGGCCCTTTTCGCTCTACCAGGCTGCAGAGCAGGAGAGATCTACATTTGTATCATACTTGTTGCCTCTTCTATCGGAATATTCGCTGCATCCACAGCTCTCTGATTCTCAGTCTATTGTTAGCAATGTGAAGGTTAGATCCAAATCTTTAGTTTGCTATTTTTTATTGATCGTTTTGTTTTGCAGTTCAGATACTTTAGAAAACTATTTAATGTCGGATAGTAGTTTGGGTGGTTGGTCTGCATTTTGGCTGGAAAATTTTCAACTTTACTGCGCTTGAAATTCATAAAATTAAAATATACTGCAAAGAGTGATTTAAAAAGGTTTCCCGAGTAGCTATTGAGCACCTTCAGTAGAGAACCGAAGTGGATCCCTGCTTTCTTGTTGTTGAAGTGAAGTTCCTATTGTATCTCTTTCTCGTCAGAACTTGTGATTGATGTTTACATCTATGTTTCATTCATATTTAGGTTCTGTTTAGGCATCTGCAGGAGAAGCTCCTTCTTACTGAGGTATGATATGCGGGTATGGGGTTTGCTGACATCAAATTTCAGCGTTTGTTTCATTTGTAATTTCAGTTTAATGCTACTGTTGATGCTGGAGCTATTACCTCCTAATTTATGGCAAGGTGATTTGTTCTGATCCGTTTCCTTGTCTGGTACTAGACAAAGCTAAAGGAGTCAGAGTACCAATTAACACCTTGGCAGTCAGATGTAAACCACTCAAATGCTTCGCCTCTGTCACCTTATCACCCTGTTGGTGTGGGTTTGAGATACTCAGTAAGTTCATGTTCCTTTGTGTAATTCAATGTGCTTAAGCGACTTGAATCAAAAACTCATTCTTTATCTATCAGACAGATCCAGAACACCATCATCAAGATGGGCGTGGTGTCTCAGCTGTGAGTAATTACCACCTTGATGGTCCTGAGAGGTATTACTCAACTAACTTTGCTGTTAATAATGTATGCCGAAAAGAAGTGATATAAAAGATAATGCTGAAAACAATGGATATTGTGACTTTTTGGGTAAATGGTCTGGGCTAAGCTATGTGTAGATACCAGGCATTTCCAAACTGTTAAAGCTATTCTGTCAATTAGGCATTTTTATTGACTCTTAGCTACTCTCAGAACCAGTAATTTCTTCTTGTTACTTTTCTATATGGCCATTAACTAGTTCACTTTGAGCGTGGTAATATTTTCTGAGTCCGCACCTGAGTTTAATGCAATGCAGTTCATGGTGGATGGGTGCTCGTTATTGCAATATTGAAATTATTTAGATGATTAAATGTGTCTTTTGTTCCAGTAGGTCACCAGCCTTTCAGATGCATGTGCAACCACCTCTTAATCAAGATGAATCTAATGGACAGAACAACCGTGTTCAGTTTCGTGAGCCTCTCAGCAATACATTTATGGACGGTGCATATGCAGAAGTACAAGAAGATACAAATAAAACTGTGGAAAAGGCTAATTATGTAGCTGGGTTTGATGATCCAAGCCCCTCAAATTATCCAATATTGGCTCCAGTTCTTGAAGAACCATCTTCATCATTTTCCGAGGGTAATGGTTAATAACAAAAGTGGCATATTACCAGTTCCATCAGTCTTTCACTTTATCTTTAAAATTGTGAATTACTCCTTACAGCTGCAGATGATGATCCGTTGCCAGCTATAGCAGACCTACAGATATCAGGAGAACCTTTTCCTGGACGAGAGCTACAGGCTTCTGGTCACTCTATCAATGGAACGACAAAATGTAATTTTGAGGTGCATGCTAAATAGAAAGCTGTATTATTTACCCGGTTTATTTCAAAGTGCAATTTAAACATCTTCGTCACTTCTTGAAAATTTCAGTGGGTGCGGCATCTGGAAGATGGATCAGTGAATTACATTGAAGGTACACATTTTGCCCCACTACTACCCTTGATTTATTCTCAAAGATTATCCTTCGGGTTCTTCCTTGCAAATAGATATGGCTATAAAAACTTAACTGTTGACAATATGCAAACGTAGGAGCAAAGAAGCCAAATTATCTTGTCACTGCCGATGATGTTGATTTATACCTTGCTATTGAAGTTCACCCCTTGGACGACAGGAACCGCAAGGTTTATTTTCTTTAATCTTTTCTGATGAACGAGGGTTCACTTCAGGATCTTTTGTTTCGCTTTTCTTTGGATAACATGGATTAGGATTGATGTGTTTTCTTGAAGCTTGATCAGCGATTAGTGTAAATAAGTTTGTGAATTTATTATTCTGCTAAATGTGAGAACCATTTTGTTACCCGACTGGTTTTCAATGTTATTTTGTACACGTGTTACGACAGTCAACAACTATTCATCTTTTTCTTTTTTGTGATTCTAGGGGGAGCTTGTGAGGGTCTTTGCCAATGAGAATTTCAAGATTACGTGTCGTAAGTTTATACTTTTACTTAAGAAATTTTTGCTCGCTCATGTTCTTAACGAAACTAAACCCGTGGCTTGTTAGTTCCATTATTCTTATCGAGAAGCACTACTGGGAGACCTGTTTTTGTTTTTTTACCCTTGAGAGTTAAAGAAATCGAAACTACATAACTTGGCAGTTTATAATTCAGTATTGATTTCGGTTTGTTGGATAACTCAACCATAGCTCCTTTATATCTAAGCATTTCTGTAAAATTTCTCGTAAAGCTTAGTTTGCAAGTATTATTATTAGATACTTCCGGGACTATCGCACCAAATATTCTGGTAATTGTATTCCTCTTTTATTTACACAGACCCAGAGATGCAGAGCCATATAGAGAAGAGTCTTTATAACAGTCGGGCTATATTTAACATCTCCTACTCGGTATGACAGTTCTCTTATTTTATCTTCTACGTTTGTATGTATGTGCACTTCCGGCTTTTCTTACAATGTTCCTTCGTATACCTCTATGTTCTTTTCTCACCTGTGCGTGTATTTTTTTGGTACTATGTGATCTCTCTTTTGAAACAGATTGGTTATATGGATATATGGGAAGCAGCTACTTTGTCTATTAAGAAAGAAGGCTACAGCATCAAACCTAAGAATGATCCTGTAATTACAGAAAAGTTCTCCTCTTCTACCGCTGTAAGAATCTTTGCCTTATGTGTTCCTTTTTCTTATAAATTGAATCTTGGTTGCATTATATGTTACCATACATAACCAGCTTTGAAGAATGAACTAAAACTATGATTTTTCTTTACTTGTCTTAGGTTCTGATTCCCTTTGATCAGCCTGCGGATTTTGTGATTATTGGTACTGATGGCGTGGAGCATCTCTGTCGGGTGGATAATGATGCAACAGATCTTAGCTGGTAAGTAGAATTTATCTTTCTTTGGATGAGGTAAAGTAGATCAAAACTCCTAGGTCGTGTGAATGCAGGAATTTGTCTATGAAGACGATGAAAATAGATGAAGAAAAGCCTTTTTTTGTTCTTTTCTAATTTCAGAAGATTCAAAACTGAGCCGAAACTTGAATCTGAAGACATATACTAATATCTTGCTTGTGTTTACTTTCTAAATGGGGTTGTGGTTGAATGTGTTCCATGTCTTCATTATAGTTTTTCAGTTTCTTGTATTATAAGCCAGCCAACCTTATGTTTGTATGTTGTATTTGGCAGCTCAAGAGATACAATTGTGCTCACCCTCAGATTATTTATTAAGAAGGTAATGTTTGTGGCAGTTAAATCAGTTAATGTTCTTTGACTAAATCGTTGAATCGTTTCTTTTCTAACAAAGCATCAAAACGGCAACTTAACCATAGAAAGATTAGCTCTTTGAGAAGCATTGGTTGATCAATTGGTTTGCTAATTTCGTTGCAGGCTCTGCAGAGAAAGAAGGGCAAGAAAAAAGGATTTTTGTTTAACAAATGAGTTTTTGGTAAATAACATTGTTGGCTCTTTTTTGTTTTCTCTGGCAATTCCCAGCTTTGCAATATTAGAGATGTAGTCTTTGAACGATTGAGAGTTATTTCTGCTGTAGCTGATTAAAAACAAAATATCTAATCAACCGAATTCAGTATAGTAAAAAATGATGAGCAAAAAAGTAATATTGTCCCCTCGTTTTTTTTTTTGTTATTGGTTTATAAGAAAAACTCATGACAATTTACCAAATAACCATATTACATTTATAAAATAAAGAATACACATATGCTACTCACATAATAAACTTTATAACTTAAAACTAATAGAAAAAAAAACCATTTAGAGAAAAGCATAGTTTCTAGAGGGAAAAAAACACTTTTATCAGTTATATAAATAAAAATATGATGTAACAAAGGTAAATTAGAAAATCTTCAAATTTGACGTAATCTATATATTTGTGAAAATCGATCAATCAAAGCTTGTACAAAGTTTGATTCTTTTTTTTTTTTAATTGACGTCTCTTTAGCGATTCAGGGAAATCTTCAAAGATTTAATTCACCTTTGACCACTTCTTTGACTAAATCTTTCACTCTAGTTATTGCAGCAATGCAAAAGACAAGGAAACAAGCAAACTCACAGACAATCTACTGTTTTTTGTTTCACCTCTGCATAAACAAATTTAATGATGAAGATTCGATGAAAAGTAAATTATTCATACATTACAGTATTGTTATTCAATGCATCTGTTTGCCATTGAATAGCTCTTTGGAGATTCTTTTCCAATTCAAGCTTAAGCGGTCAGCCTTATTGACAAGACCTCTCTTCTCATCTTATGTCCACATATTTACTCTGAATGTGAGAAAAACAAACCCACATATGTTACTCAACAGAGAACGATTTGAGAACTATCGCAAATCAAAGAATTTGCACAATGAAAACAAAATAGCTTGGCAGAATATATCAAAACAGTAAAGAAAGTGCAGGAAAGTTCTGGTTAACATTTCAAAGAACTTGCACTGTGAAAATCATGTGGAAAGAAAATCCAGGAAAGTTCACATTGACCTATACAATCCGACAATCTAAACATCGTCAAAATACTAATTCCAATCTTACTCCAAAGCCCGGAACAGAGATCTTGATAGAACAGAGATCTTGTAACTATCAGCTCTCGAATCTTTTTTCGCTTAACTATATGAAAACTGTCGTAAATCAAAAATGTTGATGTTGAGAACAAGTACCTCGAAGAAGACGAAAGGCAAGACGCAAACAGTACGTTGTACAATCGCAAGACGAATCTCTGTTACAAGCAAGTACCGAAAGAAACTCTGTTATGTTAAAAGCAAGTACCGAAAGAAACTCTGTTATGTTAAAAGCAAGTATCGAAGGAACGCACAGGAAAAGATGAACCAGAAGAAGATAACACACCTCGAAGAAGAAGACGAAAGGAAAGACGCAAACAGTACGTTGTACAATCGCAATCTCTTCCTTCTCTCTCTCGACGTCTCTTATAAACAGAGGACGAGTTTTTTAAACGCGTACTATTTCGATTACTGCTTTTATAAACAGAGGAATCATCTTGTTTATTATGACCATTTCCATACAAAAAAAATGCACAAAGACTAAGCGGTAAGATCCGAAAACTATTTTTCTGATTAAACCCAAAATCCCTCCAAGAAAACACTTCTTGTCAAAACTCTCTCTCTTCTTCCTTCTCCGTCGCTGAGAAATTCGATTCAATTAGGGTTTATCTTTGCAAGCGATGGATCGTTGTTCAACGGATTGCTTTGTATACTTCGTCCTCTCTATTGCTTTAGCTTTCATGGCCGTCTCCACCACTCTACGTTCGCCTCCAGATTCCGATATCACAAAGCCAAACAGACCCATTCCTCACCCTCTCTCCTTAAACGCCTCAAACGTTCTACGCCAATCCAACTTCAAAGCAATCGCAACTCTCATTCACATCTCGCCCGAGATCTTCCTCTCTTCTTCTCCCAACACAACCCTTTTCGCCATCGACGATTCTGCCTTATTCAACACGTCATCGCTACCTCCTCTGTTTCTCAAACAGCTTCTTCAGTACCACACAATCCCTCTACGGCTTCCGATGAAGGACCTCCTCAAGAATCCTCAAGGAACCTGTCTCCCCACGCTTCTCCGTCACAAGAGCGTCCAAATCTCCACCGTCTATAAAGAATCAAGAACAGCAGAAGTGAATCATGTCCTAATTTCGCATCCCGACATGTTTCTTGGAGATTCGTTGGTTATTCACGGAGTTCTTGGAACTTTCTCTCCTCTGCAACCTCATTACATCCTCCAGTCATCATTGTGTCAGTCTTATGCAAACAAAACCAGTGAAGAACAAGTCCCGGTCAAGATAGATTGGATTCGAATCGTTCAGCTTCTAAGTTCAAATGGGTTTGTGCCATTTGCAATTGGGTTGCACTCTGTTCTCAATAGGATCGTTGCAGATCAGCATAGGAACTTGACCGGCGTAACGATTCTAGCCACACCGAATCTGGTCTCATTGTCATATGCTTCTCCGTTGCTCTATGAAGTTTTGAGGCATCACATTCTCCTTCAGCGGCTTACCAACACAGAGATTGCTTCAATGCCTGATAAAGCCTTACTCAAGACATTGGATCCATACCAAGATCTCGTGATCACAAGAAGAGACGCTGTGATTTCGTCTAGAGGTTTCACGATTTCCGGAGCTGAGATTGTTGCTCCAGATATGTTCTCTTCTTCTAACTTTGTCATCCATGGGATATCACACACTCTAGAGATCCCACGGCCATAATTTACTTTCACTCTCTTGCTCTCTCTCTCTCTCGTGACAGAGGAAGCGAAACAGAGAACACAACTTTAGGGTTTGTTTTGGTTCGGGACACTCGGGATGATAGTTGATGTTCATCCTCAAAGATCTCATTAATTAGGGTTTGTTCATCCATTCTTACGTTTAGATTCTTCATTAGTATTTCAAAAATCTTCTTACCTATCCGCTTCATCCTCTGAGAATAATTGACAACCTCGTCCCTGCCACAAATCCTTGTTATTTGTTAAAACCTTCATCTATTATACAAACTGATTTCTGAACAGCAAGCCATTTTTTGTTACTACTTTATTTTATTTTAATTTATTTTTGTCTTTAATATGAAGAGACAATAAGAAAATGTAACGAAATTTTGGGATGAGATTTGTGTGTCATCGTTGTGCGTAAATTCACAGTCATTGGTTACATATTTTGTTCTTCTACCAAAACTTTTTATATTTCTCTGAATGTACACTATTATTAAGCAACAATTCAAACTTGAGATTTAGATTCCAACTACAACTGTATTTCTTAAGGGGATTCAATTTTTACAGAAAACATTATGGTCAAACCACAACAACCAAATCTCATTAGAACATTCATATAATTATCAAAATGCCCTGCTAATAACTTCACCTATAAATTGAAAGATTCCACTTAGTTAACTAGTCCAATTACCATTCTTCCCACTTGTTCATGAAGTCATCCCACATAGTACATGCAATGGAGTCTCGTAGAGAATCCGCAGCTTGCTCCATAGGCGTAGAGTTCAGGTGCAGCAACTCTACTTCTTCTCCTTCCTCTTGTCCATGCGGTTCCTCCACCACTGGAGCAGCATCGGCGGCAAAGAGCCAGTCGTGAATCCCGTCTTCCCTTTTGATGAAGTTATGCAGAGCGCAAGTCACAATCACCAGATCCCTCTGGACATGAAACGAGTAAGGAGGCGCAGATTTCAGGATTGGAAAACGGGTTTTCAGAATGCTGAATGATCTTTGGATGATGCTGCTTAAACACATGTGGCGATGATTGAAAAGATCATGCGCGTTCTGCGGCATTTGGCTCGCCCCACGGAACTCGTGGAGACCGTACCTAGCTCCCGGGTACGGAGCGATGAATCCTTCTATGTTTGTGTAGTCTCTATCTACTAGATAGTATTTTCCTGGGAAGAAAAAAAGAGGGGATGTCAATGTCATTTATTCATCTGAATTGTCAATCTGTATTGTAGAAGAAAGTTAAACCTTTGGGAGGTTGCGGGAAATTCTGGTTTGGATCATCAAGGACTGCTCTTAAGATGTGTGAATCTTCAACAGAGCCTTCCCATCCAGGGCATACAAATATGAACTGCAAATCAAAAGTGCAAGCTGCAAGCACATTCTGGGTATGCATCCCTTTCTTGTTCTGAAACCGGGACTGGTCTTTTGCAGGAAGGTTAGCCAGAATTTGCAGGCCATCTATAACTCCTATACAATCCTGAGGGTAAGCGTATCAAAACAAAAGCAATCTGAAGAACATTGCAATCACACATAGTTAAACCCCAGGATGATATGTTCTTTCTTTACCTTGAAATATGGATAAAGCCTTTTGCTGTTGACTATCTTTATAGGTGTTTCCGAATATGTCGGCTGAAAAAACTCGCGTGACAATGACTTCAATGCCTTTAGCACATTGTTGAAATGCCGGCTAATGGTTTCACAAGAAAGATGGAAGCTCTCTTGTATCACTCTGATCCGCTGGTTATGACCGATGATGCTTAAGAATATAGCAACCTGGTCTTCTATCAGAACAGTGGGAGAATCTCGCAGCAGGCCTTTCTCGCGAAGAGTTTCAGATAGTTTGTGAAACAGATGCCTATCCATCCGAAGCACTTCCCTGCAATCTTCAGCAGGTCCTTCAAGCAAGTCTTTCAAATATGTACATATCGTAGGAGTCGAATTACTCTGAGGCTGATTTACGCGACTGTGGTAGTACAAGTAACCAGCAGCAGCGGCAATTAACTCCATCTCATCCAATTCTATATCAAAATCGACGCAACTAGTGGACGAATCTGAAAGTATAGCCAAAGATTCAAATAATATCATTATGATCAAAGTTTCCACCAGTGACAATCTTCATCTGTATTAGCAAAGGGATATCATTTTCATCAGAAGTACCAAAAGAAAAAATCAAATGTTTATGAACTATATATAACATACAGAACAGAAACAGATGAGTGCAAAACTAAGCATTCATTCAGCTTCTACACTTTCCCTGAAGCCACTTCAATCGTTTCTCATATTTCAAAGAGATGAAAATTTCGCGGGAACTGGGGTTCTCAAACAAATCCAAGGCAAGAAAGTAGGTAGGTTGATCAACACCTTGTAAGTCGTCCAGCGCCTTGATGCATTTGCTGATTGAGAATCTGTCGCCGTTCTTGGTCAAAGCTGCTGCTCTCATTTTGGAAGCTGCTGCGATCTCTAGCATTGCTTCAACTATGGCATCACCACAAGCCTTGCGGCTTCTCTTGCGCGTCGGTCCAGAGCCAGAAGGCGGCACAGGGATACGCTTGTTGTTGTGTCCATCAGTGACGTTTGCTTCGTCTCCAGAGCCAGAGGAAGGTTCATCATCACCAGACATTCTTCTACGGGAAAACAAAGCTTCCACTGCAACTCTGCTCAACCGAAAAGCAACGAAAGAGAATCGGAAAATGAGAGAAGCTCTAAGCTCAAAACATCTAATTTGAGCGATTGCTCATGGCCTCGGAAATTAGGGCTTGTGCCAAATTGCAACGATTCCATAAAATTGGGTTTTAAAAATCAGGATCAGTTTCAATTCCTAATCCATAAAAAAAAAACACGGGAGGGTTTAACTTGATTCCGATCAAATACAAACCTTCGAAAACGAATAAGACGAAACTTACATTTAGAAAACGAAAACAAGAGACGAGGAAGATCGAAGAAGCTTGCTTGCTTGGCAGAATTAGGGAGAGAAAGAGATTAAGCTCGTCACTCAGTTTTGTTTTCATTAGTTATAGTCTTTCAACAATATACATTGTTGACGTCAAATTTTGTCAGAAATCAAATTAACCCTCATCTTCTTTTATAAAGTGAAGACAAGTGGGGCTAATCTTCGATATCTCACCAGCTCAGGACTAATGATACCAGACCCACTTACACTAATCACAATTCATGAATCACACCATAACTGAATCAACAATAATAAATAATATTGGGAAGCAGGAAGAAAAAAATCTTAAGGGGAGATTATCTATACTCTTTACTAAATTAACAATCAAACCATTTTAACTTAAAGAAAGATTTTACAGAAAGAAAAAACAGGAAGAAGAATACAAGAAGAAACTATTATCTCCGGCGATAAATAAAGCAAAGACAGACAAATTTGATGTTTTGTAAGAAGAAGAAAGGAAAGCATGAGAGCTATTGCTCTTTCTTCTTTCTTAGTTGGGAGATAAGAAATGAACACGAGCAAGTGTGTACTCCTTTCCAGCAATCCACACACCAGTTTGTGACCACTGTACATCTTCCCAATCAAGATTCTCCTCCAACACCTATCCACAAATCCAGACCATCATCATCATCAACTGTTTATTAATCCAATCCAAACAAAAAATATTACTAAACAAGAGTGGAATCAAAATAAATGTTAACCTCGATATGGTCCGGTGGGAGTGGAAACCCGATAGACCGCATAAGCTTCTGCGGGAGAGGCTTCTTGCATCGTGACCAACGGAAAACATCGATTAAACTGTTGTCTGAATCTGTTTTGTCACCGTTTGTCACATGGGGAGGATGGTTTTGTAACTTGCTATTGTTATCGATCTCCATAGCATCTTGGGATGAGTGCTGTTGTGAGGCTTGGATTGCTTTGATGGTCTTCTCTCCAGAAAAACAGAGCTCATACCTATTTGCATACAAAGATTCGATTTAGCGTCTAACATCTCATTATTGGCGATAAAAAAAAATAACATGTGTTGATTTTTAAATACCTGCATGAATGTGTTTCTAGGTACAAAACTTCTCCCTTCTTCAAGCGGGCAGAGGTGAAAAGAGGCTTCTTCAGACCCTTATCTGCGACAATGCTTATGCTATATTTGATCCTGCACAAAAAGTAGATCTGATGCGTAAGTAAAACCAATCTTGCGTCTGATTCCTTCCAAATGATCGTGGACATTTTAGTAAAACTCAGTGAATATTTCTTTCAAAGCATTGGGCGGTAATTTCCAGAGAGTTACCAAGGCTCATTGCAGAGGTTGTATTGTATTGTTACTTCTCGAACAAACCTTTGTTGCCGCAGAGCATTCTACAAAAGGGTTAACAAGTCATCAGTGCTTGAATGATGTGACATACGAGCTAACTATGCGAGCCCATATGCCATCTGTTATAATACAACAGTGTTACGAAGATTGCACCAAATGCTTGCAGTCAACGTGGTCTGATCAAATTTTAAAATCCAAGTGAAGTGAGGGACAGAGATTCAGAGATTTCGAAACTGAAGTTTAAGTACCGAAGCTGCAGCTCTGGTGGTCATAGATCTCTCAACAGCCATTGGTGCAAGTGTTGGCTCAACAGTTGAGGAGTGTGTAAGAGAGGCTTCGAGTTCAATAGTACCACCTCCTTTCTGGAATCATAACATCACAAAGATTCATAAGTACTTAAACACTAATTCACTTTCTAATCTGGATATTATGCACATAGAGGGAAATGATTGTCAAGGAAACAAAAAGGGCAAGTAACGAATAGATGTCAAATTACCTTCACTATATAGCACCGCTCAACTCTGTAACTGCATCCGATTCCAGCTCCCCATGCACGAGAGCGGACATTGTTCCTTAGCTTGGAGGTATAGTCTAACAATTATCATTTAAAAAAGTTTGAATAAAAGGTCTCTCTTGATATGGAGAAGTCAATGAAAAGGGAATAAAAGCAGACAGAAAAAAAGCTAACTCACAATCTTGTGACGGCATGACTCTGATAGTTGCGCGCAACTCTTGCATTGTCGGTGGAGGAGGGGAAGCCGTGGGACGACAGTAACCTGTATGCATGAGAACTAGAGGACAAATAGACCAGAATAACTGTGATGTTAGGACCGAACCAAGAGCATCAAATTGCAAATATTATTTGGGACACGTACCAGCAACAAGATCGGAATCATCTGTGTATATATCTGTTCCCCATAGCTGCCCACCTCTTACCTGCATGAACACAAGTTAAGGCTCTCAGCAGGGCAAAAGACAGGGGATGCTCTAAAGAGCTGTGTTACCCAAATTAAGAGGCAGTGTAAATTCATTGAGCTTAAACAGAAATACAGATTGGAACCAAAGCTATATGAGAAACTACACCACACAAGTCAATTTAAGGAAAAAAAAAGATTATGAGAAAGTTTTTGGATGCATCTTCGTCTTACTTGGCGATTAGTAGCAGTTACATGCTCAGCTGGAATTCGAACTTCAAGAGTGGGGCCATTACTTGCGAAGTCACCACTTTTGTCAGGCTGAGAAGTTTCATATTCCTTCCACAACTTAATCAGTTCTTGCATACATTCCCCAACTTTGTAAACAACAACCGACACCTCTGATTTTCCTGAATCATCAGTATAATAAAATTCAACAAGCTGTCGCTCTGACCAAATGATGAACTGCAAATTATTTACTTCGCATAACAGCAGAAGCAGAATAAATTTTGTAGAAGATAAAAGTAGCAGACACTTGATATATGATAAATGCTTAACAGACCTAGACCTTAGACCCAATCTTGAAAAACAAGGAGATATAAGCAACTCAGCCCGAATCTGAAGTAGCATTGAGGATGAAACCGACTTTTTGTAATTGACATTCTACTGTGAGAGTAACGAACTGCAACCTAAAGACAAACCTAGGAAGGAAACCTGGACATAGATTGGTTATCAAGTACATCTGTGTCGTAGATGACCATTATCAAATGCACATGTATAAACGAATGCCAATATAACTGATTCTTTTTTACTATTGTTCTCCAAGCAGTGCAACTCGATCCTTTCTCGAGGATATTGAAACGAATGATTACCTTGTACCCTGCAAAATAAACACAATCAAACATGGATGATATCAAAAGCCATGTTAGTGATTGAAAAAAAGTTAAGGACTTAGCCAATAGCTAACTTACATGATAAAAAGAAACACAGGACAAAATATTCTTAACACAGAGAGAAAGGGAGGACCCGAGACGGTAGGTGGGAACGAGAGAGACTATTTTTTATCTCTTGAGTGGAAAAAACCAATAATGGTCACAAGATATTTCAATAACAAACGCCCCATATCGTATATTATCGTGTCCAATCACTCGCAGATTTTACTAAATACGTTCAAATTTCAACCAATACTAGCATGTCTCTCTAAATGGTAAAAAAATATAAAGGATTCTGCTAAGAAATGAGAGGCTAATAACTAGACAGAGACTAAGACTAATGCGTAAGACAGAGAGACGCACCCTTCGTTGTCCTGGCTCCGTGAACGGACAAGGTCGCGGTTCGTGGTTTGTGGGCTGCCTCTTGGTCTCAGCATTCTCTTCCGTTGCTGAACTCCATAATTGAAGGCATCCTTCTCCCTCTCTGCAGCTCCTTCACCCTCCAAACACCCATCTTCAGGTTCTTTTTCACTGATTCTGCTGCGCTTTTCAGCTCTTTCTGCTTCGGAATCCCCATCCCTCTCTCTCCTTTTGTCCTTTGATTCTCTGTCATCTTTTTCCCAGCCCTCCGGTTCACTCTGCTTCTTCTGCTCTGGTGCCACATATTCCTGTTCTGCAGGTTTAACAGATGCTTCTCCCAGCTCTTTCTCGTTCTGGGAGACCTCTTTCTCAGCAACAGTCCGAGGCTCTCTTTTGATATGATCTTTCTCTTTCTCCTTATTCCTCTCCCGATCTTTCTGCTCCATCCTCTCTCGTTCCCACCTATCGGTTTCTCGTTCTTCTCTTCCAATCTCTTTGGGTTCGCTCATGGCACTACCAACAAGCACAGATCCTCTGCGGTCGGTTCTATCCTTGTCTCGGTCCCCCCACTCGCGATGCTTCAACTCTTTTCTTTTCTTATCTTTGTCCTTAAACCTATCTTCGCTTTTTGCATCAACCTTGTTTTCTCCAACTGTCTCACGCCCATCTAAATGTGCTCCCTCCACAGGAGGCGAGAAATCTTTCACCCCGACCTCAGATGGGCCTTGAGGATTACCACGTGATGCAGCCCACGGATCCACATTTGCGCTTGAACCTTCAGCTCTCTTCCCTCTATGGTAATCCTTCTGCTCTTTCCACGCCAAGTGATCCTTTTCCATCTTATTCTCAGTCTTTTGTTCATTGAAATTCTGAGTATCCCTATCAAACTTTGTATCCCTAGTATAGCTTCCGCTGTTGCCTTTTCCGAAATCATCGGCTACACGATCAAACTTGGCATCCCTGTCACCCTTAGGACCTTGAATCTCCCTCTTCGCCTCACTATATACCACTATACCATCACTCCTAGTGTAGCTTCCAGTATTAGTTTTCCCGGTAAAGTCATCTGCAGATCTCTCGAACTTGGCATCCTTGTCACCCTTAGGACCCTGAATCTCCCTCTTCGTCTCACCATATGTCTCTCTCCCATCATTCCTAGCTTCCCTGACATCCTTAGTACCATCTCTCGACTCCAACAGCACAGGGGTGTGGCTCAAATGGGGATCACTTGGAGAAACCGTCGCTGGCAGCGACGGAGATCGATACACGACTTGCAGAGGAGAGCGTCTCTCTCCATCTCTAGGCTCGCTTCTGGGAGCCTTAACCGTTCGTGATTCGACCTCATAAGCAGAAGCAGAAGCAGAAGCAGCAGCAAGTGGGGGATGAGAATGGAGATGAGGAAGGTGAGACTGAGATTGAGATTGGAGATGCTGATGGTGGTGATGAACCTGAGGCGGTGGTGGAGTTACAGGCGGATGCGTGGATTTAGGGTAAGATCCTGAATCGTCGTGAGGGGATTTTGCTGATGAAGAGGATGGATGAGCAAAACCCTCTTCGTGAGATCTCTTGGGAACACCACTCATCACTCCGAATCCACAAAACCCCTAAAATTCAATGCTCCAACAGACAGAATTGCACCTGATTCTTCGGAATCTTACAGAACCTATCGAGAATGCGTAGAATTTTTAATCACTAGAACAACAATGGAGCCCTAAAACGGACAAACAAAAGGACAGACATTTTACCAATTGAAAACTGAAGCAGAGCACGGAGGAGCAAACTGGTTTGGGACTTTTCAGCCGGAGAGTAAAAATGGCAGTCTGGTTTGGGACTTTTGCACCGTTTCTCGTACGCCTCTTTGAGTTTTTTTTCCTTTCTCTTTCGTTGCTCTGCTTTGTTGGTTGATTTTAGACAAATGCTAATATTTTTGGTTCTCGTCTCGCACGGACCGTACTTTACCCCCACAGGCCACAGTTTTAGGTTTTCTATATTACGCTGTTACCCTCATAATTATTGAATATCTCATATTTTTCGCAAACTTTATAAAGTTCTTGTGGAAGTCTCTTTTTCGTGTCTGATCAGATTTTTAAAGTAAACAACAACAAAAAATATTTAGAACAAGCTCATATGGGTCTAACCCTCCAAACTGGGCCGAACTGGTCAAACCCATAAATAATAAGTAAAACTCTTTGCTTTTTGTTAAAATCACTTTGATAACAATGATATGTAAATATTTTTTGAAATATACCATCAATAATTCCATATGATAAAAGCATCTCAATATTGAGAGACTTGAGGTTGAGAGTCTTTTACCAGTCTTTCAACATAAAATTATAATAATATTTAGTTAATGGGTATTTTTGAAAACATACACAATTTTTTTTACTAAATGGAAATCTCAAAAACTGGAGGTTAACAAAACATTTTACTTGAACTACTGCAAAATCCTTCAACAATCAAACACAGTAGTTTAAATGGACCTTCTCTCTCGGTGAACGTCGGAGAAAATTAGCATAGGCCTGAAGTGAGGCCCAATTGTTAACCAACGATTCTTTTGCAGCTTCGTCTGGTTTATAAATCATCCCATTTTTAAAAACTGCAGAGTTTTTTTTTCACAAATGCTCTAATTATCTTGCATATTTTGTGCAGAGCCTCTTTCTTTCTCTCACAAACGCTCCCAAAATCTTGCACATCTTGAAGAAGAGAAGAGAATATTTCACTTTCCACACTGCAAAAATCTGATGAAATATTTTTTAAAAAATGGGAAGATTTATAGACAAGACGAAGCCGCAAAAGAGCCGTTGGTTAACAATTGGGCCTCACTTTAAAAGATTTACTATGTCAAGCTAAGTTGATTATATTTCAAAAAGTATTTACATATCATTGTTATCAAAGTGATTTTAACAAAAAGCAAAGGGTTTTTTTGCTTTTCAAGTAATATCCCCTTTTTCTATTTGGGTGTGAAATTGAACAAAAAAAACTCTTACGACAAATATTAAGAAATAGAAAACTTTGTCTTGTATAAAAGCAAAAATCTCAAATTTGTATGCATAAAAAAATACGTTAGAATCTACACACCCGGTCTTACACTAGAAAACCAATCAACTTCTGCGAGATGGATAATAATATTCACTGAAGTGACTAACAACGCCAATACAATATATATATATATATATATATGCTGTGTTTATTGAAGGAACTGTAGTAAAGTGAAAAAGGGAAATGACATTTCACCTTAACTTTCTCTTTTAATCCGTAAACCTTTGAGGCAATCGATTAATCGATGAAATATACGTTTAATACAAAATTTGATTCACATTATGAAGAAGTGGACAAAAATTCGAACCTAAAATCTGAAAAATCAATAACAAATCAAGGTCTAAGACGATCAAATCAGCCCATCGCAATCCCCTTGACGATCACAGTGTTCATTTTTCATGATTTCTCATCCTGAAAAAAAGACAAAAAAAAACATTCTCTATACAACGAGTATTGGTTGCCTTTTTCATTGTTGTGACTTGTAATCTTTTTGCTTTATAAGTAAAAATCGATGTGCCATTTATAAATAGTCAACGGAAAACAGAGCTCATTAAATTCACTGATACAAGTTGTAAACAAAAAAGTAATACGACCACCAAATTCATGATTTATATATATATATATATATATATATCGGCGCCTATGCATGCCTCCAGTCTCACGAGAGTGTGTTAAATTTGCTTTGAAAACTATTTCAAATTTAAAAGACATGATGATATCTTTCGCAAGAAAATCACTAGTACACGGTATATGGTTCGTCGTAGTAGTACTCGCCATCATAGTCGTCGCAGCCGGAGATGAAATATCGCCGGAGCCGGCAATGTTTCCGGCGATGTTTGTGTTCGGAGACTCATTGGTGGACAACGGAAACAACAACCGCTTGAATTCGCTCGCTAGGTCCAACTATTTCCCTTATGGCATCGATTTCGACGGTGGTCAACCCACCGGTCGCTTCTCTAACGGCAAAACCATCGTCGATTTCATCGGTACAAAACATCATTATAATACATACACAAATGCGTATATTTTTTATTTTATTTTTAAAATTGCTTTAATGAAGCAAATATATAGTCGTGTACCTTTAATCATTCGACTAATGTACTAATATACTATATATGCTACGAAATTACGAATGTAAACGTGGTTGCTTCTACACATGCATGTGGTTTGGAGTCAATCAATGCATGTGGAAACTTAGGCAAGAATTGCCCTTTTATTTTGTTTATTGAACAACATTTTGGAAATTTTATACTATAATTCTTTTATTAATGAGATAAATAATGGGGTGGATGATTGCAGGGGAGTTGATAGGGCTGCCGGGGATTCCGGCGTTTATGGAAACGGTAGACGGAGGAGTTGATGTTCTCCGGGGAGTGAACTATGCGTCAGCTGCCGGAGGAATCTTAGAGGAAACCGGTCAACATCTCGTACGCACTTTTCTTACCTAATTCGTAATTTTATTAAAACAATTAGTTTCCGTCTGATGTGTTTTTGTTGTTGTTAGTTGTTGTGTGTGTATTTGACTTATGTTTGATCTAATCTATGAAACTTGTAGTAGATTAAAGAAACATAATTAATCATTTATTCATTTAAGCGAAACAGTCTTCATTCAACCAATAGAATGGAATAACGAAGAAATATTAAATATCGACTGGCTTTGATAGGGTGCATGAAGTTTAGGAATCGATTCTCGCTATAGATCTCTGGTGATTGCGACATACTATTGGCTGAGACATGCACTAGATGAGTATATTTAATAGGCTCAATGCGAAAAAGAAGGAACACTAATAAATGGAGGGTTGTATTGTATGCATGCATGAAGGGAGAGAGATTCAGCATGAGAAGACAAGTGGAGAACTTCGAGAAGACATTAATGGAGATAAGCAGAGGGAGAGAGTCAGTAAAGGAGTATATGGCAAAGTCATTGGTGGTGGTTTCATTGGGGAACAATGACTACATTAACAATTACTTGAAACCATCGCTTTTCCTCACCAGCTCCATTTACGACCCTCCTTCTTTCGCCGACCTCCTTCTCTCCAACTTCACCTATCATCTCCTCGTAAGTTGGTCCCTTTATTAGCCCACTTTACTTGATCATTTCATAAAATTTGGTTGCTAATTAATTATTTGGTTTTTTCTTCTAGCCACTAATATTAGTTAATTGCTTTGTTGGGATTTTTTTTTTAATCCAATTTAAGTCTAAGAGGCATAAATTCCTTGTTTGCATCAATAATATGTATTGAGAAATATACAAAGAAAAGAAGGGGGTTATATAGTTTCTATAGCTAGACTGCATGCACTTCCGTTTGGTGAGTCCACTATAATACAAATCCTTAAAAAAACGTAAATATAATAGCCATTGATTAATGGAGTATGTTATATCCAATGTTGCAAATATTATAACAAGACTCATGTTAAACTAAACTTCGAGTTTTATATTGTGTTAGGAATTGTATGAAAAGGGGTTTAGGAAATTCGTACTAGCTGGTGTGGGTCCCTTGGGTTGCATACCGGACCAACTAGCCGTTCGGGCGGTTCCGCCGGGTGAATGTGTGGAGGCGGTTAATGAGATGGCTGAGCTTTTCAACAACCGCCTCAAGTCGTTGGTGGATCGTCTCAATTCCGATGACAAAACCGCCCGCGATGCCATCTTTGTCTATGGCAATACCTACGGAGCCGCCGTGGATATCCTCACAAACCCCTTTGCTTACGGTAATACATCATTCCAAATTAGTATACGTGGTTTATTGTCATTATTATGGTTTGTTGTTGGGTGAATGGTGAATCTATAGTCCGGTTCATCTTCTCGTGTGGCTTTATGTTTTAGTCACCATTTTCGATTCGGTTTTATTTTTGTTCAGATCGGTTCAAATCGATTAGGAAGCTTCGAAATGAATAATTTAATTTGTCGATCTTATGTTGTGTAGGATTCGAGGTGACGGATAGAGGGTGTTGTGGCGTAGGGAGAAACAGGGGAGAAATTACGTGTTTGCCCCTAGCTGTCCCATGTGTTCTCAGAGATCGACACGTGTTCTGGGATGCGTTTCATCCTACGCAAGCTTTTAATGTCATAATTGCTCTTAGAGCCTTTAATGGTTCCAAATCCGATTGTTACCCCATTAATCTTTCTCAAATGTCTCGTCTCTAAAAACACGACTAATATTTCTTTTTACGTATCTTTTGTTTTTTCTTTTCTTTCTTTCTTTCAAGTTATGTACTTTGATTCTGTCTGTTGGATGTGTCACTCTTCATTTGTCAGCATTTCTTTTTCTTTTTCTCATCATCTTCATATTGATAATTTTCTCTATCCATATGGACTTTTGTGATTCAAATTTGAACTTGGACTCTATAAATTTAGTACGTACTAATGTATCTTCTGTAATTGGGAAAAAGCATTTCTGCAAATGAATTAACTCGAGAAATTGTTACAGTCTAGCGTTTACTGTTTAGTCAACGCTAGAAATGTTTTATATTTAAATGCGACATTGATAATACCAAATTATATTGGTTTCATAGTCTCAAATATTAAATTAGAAAAGCCCAAATCCAAATTAGAGAAGCCCAAAACAAGGCTAGTGACTGGCGCGGCCGGTTGAGAAAGAAGATAAGCTTGGGAATACACACGTCTGACGTCTAGCAATCAGCATTTCATTCTCTCCGGCGTGATGGAAACAGAGGCGGTGGTTCGTACCGTCGCCGGCGTCGACTGTTTCGTCTCACTACCTCGTCAAATACTACACGTGCTTCAGTCCACTAGCTCGTCTCCTCTCCCTCCGCTTCTCCCTGTCGAGCTCCGCTCCGGTGACCGCCGCTGGCCAGTTGCTTGGTCCGGCTCTAGCTCATCCTCTTCTGCGATCGAGGTTTCTCTCTAGATTTGGTCCCATTTAGTCAAATTCAGATAGAGTTTCTGGCTGTGGAGGTCTGATACTCTTCTTATTTCCTTGCGTTTTTAATTTTGTTTATTCAACAAAGGTCGCTAGAGTGTTTGCGGAAAGCATTTCATTGCCGGATGGTACAGTTGTTCAAGTTCGAGTTCTTTCTAATGTGCCGAAGGCTACTTTAGTAACAGTCGAACCAGAGACTGAAGATGATTGGGAAGTTCTCGAGCTCAATGCAGAACTTGCCGAGGCAGCTATACTCAGTCAGGTATTGGGTAGTAATCTGTATAAATCATCGTGCCTCTGTTCTTATCATCATTCCAAAAGGTTTTGATCTTATTGGAAGCAAACGTTTTGCTTTCTAGTTGATTGGAAAGCTTACCGTTGTTGTCTCGTTTCAGGTGAGGATACTTCACGAGACAATGAAATTCCCTTTGTGGTTGCATGACCGATCTGTGATAAGATTTGCTGTGGTTTCAACATTTCCACCAAAAGGGGTGGGTAAGACCATCTTTGTTCGGCTCTTTTGTTGTATTCTAGTCCTTTATTTCCATACTTTACTAGTCTCTATGCTTATAATCATTACAATTTTGTTATTGACGGAAATATTTTGTCTGGTGGATCTTTTTCAGTACAACTTGTGCCAGGATCTGAAGTGGCTGTGGCTCCTAAGAGACGTGAAAGAAATCTCAACGCTAAAAAGGGTTCTGATGCTTTTGATTCGGAGAAAGAATGTAACAATGTGAAAGTCCTGTTACGTGTACAAGATACCAACAGATCAGCCTTTCATGAAGCTGATGTCAAAGGATTTGATGTAAGGGTAGCCCTCACGTCCATTGCCTATATTCATCCAGAAACTGCCAAGAAATACTCGTTAGAATCTCTTCAAATGATTTCGGTATCCCCTCGAATACCTTTGAAAGGTAGTGCGAAGAAGGACGAAGCCTTGGATATGAGAAACAGTGAAGCTTCAAAGGTGGTAGAGAATGGCACTCAAAGCGCAAAGAAAGATCCCCGTCGAGCAATTCTTCGTCTTGTCTTTTCAGATTTAGCTGCTAAAGGACATATAATGATGGTCGAGTCTCTTCGTCTCTATCTAGGAGCAGGCCTTCACTCATGTGAGTAAATTTTGCTTAAATATACAGTTGCTTTTGTTTTATGTACCTCCAAAATTTGGGATTTTTTATTTTATTGCTGTAATTATCAGGACCTAAACTTGTAACGTTTTTGAGAGTTGCCATGCTTTGAATCCATGCTTATTGTTTTTGAGAATGCAGCATTTTGCATTTTTCCATTCTCAGTTGATCTTTGTTACCACAGAATCATCAATTTTCTAAGAGTTATCACTTGTATGTAGGGGTTCACTTAAGGGGATGCAGTGAGAATCTTAAGAAAGAAATTCCTGCTCTTTCACTTTCTCCGTGCGTCTTCAAGATTTCTGAAAAGGAAAAGGTGCTTGACAGAGGTACTGATATGCTTGGCAATCATATTTCTAATAGAAAAAGCAGTCATCCACTTTCTGGCCTGACTACCAATGTAGATGTTGTGGACTGGTCTGTGCATGAGAAGGTTGTTACGGCTCTTTCATCTGAGGATTTGCATATTAAAGGAGAAGAAGATAATGCCTATCAACTTAAGAATAAGAAAGGATTGGAATGCCTTACTCGCCTGTGGTCATTAGCACAGCTTGATGCTATTGCGTCAGTCAAAGGAGTTGATGTTAGTTCGGTGATTGTAG
Source organism: Thlaspi arvense (assembly GCA_911865555.2). Classification (NCBI taxonomy): domain Eukaryota; kingdom Viridiplantae; phylum Streptophyta; class Magnoliopsida; order Brassicales; family Brassicaceae; genus Thlaspi; species Thlaspi arvense. The sequence continues at coordinate 67,101,164 of OU466862.2, read as the reverse complement.
GAAGAGAAACCTTGTTCCATTTTGAAGTGAGAGGGCTCGAATCCTGTAAGTCCACAGACGGGCAGCCTTCTGTTAATGATCGTTTGGAAAGGAAGAAGGAAAAAAACGTTCCTTTAGAAATTTTGTACGTAATGACTGTCTCTGACGAGTCTTCGCTTGGTGATAACTTCGCTGTGTATGAGCTTACCTTGGATAGAAGCGAGAAAAAGGACAATGTGGAGCATATCGAGCCGGTGCTTGAGAAGATGAATCTTGATGAACCTATAATTTTCTCCTCTGCTAAAGAAAGACACTGCAATAAAGGTGTTTCCCCGGATATATCTTCCTTAGCGTGGATGGGCTCAATTGTGTCGGATGTTATCAAAAGTAGGTTTTTTCTCTTTTCGCATCATCTTGCTTGAATTGTAATAATGATGGTGCTCTATGTTAGGCAGAGAGATGTATATGTGGTTGCAGATAAAAACTAAGTAAATTATGCTTTCTGATAACATAGATTTTGCTAAACTTTTGTTTCATTCTGTGCTTGTTTTTGTTATTGCATACGTTCTAGTTGCGTATAAAATGTCCACAAAGCTTTGAACTCAACTAAAATTGCCTGATCGTACCTTTTGTTCAATCTTCACATGTGTATTTTATTGCATCTGGAGATGTTCATGAACAGATCTGTTCCTAACGCCAACTGTACTATATTATGCAGGGATGACCGTGTTGTTGTCTCCCGCAGCTGGAATGTGGTTTAGCAAGTTCAATATTCCTTCACCTGGACATGTCCTCATATATGGGCCTCCTGTGAGTTCCACTTCCCGTTTTGTTGTTCCCATTTGGTATCTCTAGAAAATGGATTTACTAGAGTTTAGTTCTCAATAGATTTTGTCTCTCGATTAACATTGGTATGTTACCTACTCCAAAGCATATTCCTTTGGCCAGGCATGAGTATTCAGGATTTTTATAGCTTTAGATCTGTTCTATTCACAACGTTTGAATCACTGTTTCCCTGGTTTTAGCTGTTTCTTAATTTCCCATTCTTCCTACTGGTTGTTTACTAATGTGAGCTTCTTGTTGATAGGGTTCAGGAAAGACAATATTAGCAAGAGCTGCTGCAAAGTACTTTGAAGAACAAAAAGACTTGTTGGCACATGTGTGAGTGGTTATGGTTTACGTTTGCCTGTACTGATCTACTCCAACCAACATCTTTTATCTTCAAGAGACTCATTCTGGTACAAATGTGGCTAAGTGTTGACTTTTCTTGTGCAGGATTCTGGTATCCTGTTCTGCACTTGCCTTGGAGAAGGTTCAACACATCCGTCAAGTCCTTTCTAGTGTAATAGCTGAAGGCTTGGAACATGCACCATCTGTAATCATTTTGGATGATCTTGATAGCATTATCTCATCATCTTCGGATAACGAAGGAACTCAAGCTTCGAATGCGGTTACGATGCTTACAAAATTCCTAACAGATATTATAGATGATTACAAGGTATGAACTCTTAAAAAAAAATCAGGTTACTTTTTTTGATAGTCCTGATAACTGCGTTCACCTTACTAATTAATGCATACAGCATTAAGTGGTTGTTCTTGGAACATCTTGAATCCATTCTTCTCCAAGATACGCCTTTAGGGACTCAATCCTAGTTGATATATTATAGTTCTGACTCATTTAGTTAATCAGTTCTATTCTCGTTCTCTCAACAGGAATACAGGACTTCCTCTTGTGGAATTGGTCCACTTGCATTTGTTGCTTCTGTCCAGTCTCTAGAAAATATACCGCAGACATTGAGCTCATCGGGTACAAACTTGTTACATACCAGTAGTACCTCGACCTGTTTTCACGTAAATGATTCTACCTGATTTCACGTAAATGATTCATGTGGTACTTGCAGGAAGATTTGACTTCCATGTGCAACTGGCTGCTCCTGCTACCACTGAACGCGGGGCCATACTGAAGCATGAGATACAAAAACGCCTTTTAGAGTGTTCGGAAGACATATTGCTCGAGTTAGCTGCCAAATGTGAAGGATATGATGCGTATGACCTGGTATTTCGAAATTTCGATATGCTTTTGAGATCTGATGTTGTGCCAGCAGAAAAGATATTTGAAAGAAATCTTCAGATCTTGGCACTAATACTATCTGTGATTGTCATGTGATATATGTTTTGGGTTCAAGCTTGCTCTCTCGTTTTGATTTAGATGCATGCTCATGACTGCTCGAGGCTCTTTCCTTTCCTGTTCCTTTTGATTGTCGTTCTGTTCGTTAATTTACAGTGCGCTTTCGTTGGAATCTCTTTTTCCAGGAAATATTGGTTGATAGAGCTGTTCATGCTGCCATTGGCCGGCATCTACCTTGTAAATCCAATATATCCAAATATCATTTGGTTAAAGAGGACTTTACTCGAGCTATGCATGAATTTGTGCCTGTTGCCATGCGTGACATCACAAAATCTGCATCCGAAGGTGGACGTTCGGGATGGGAAGATGTTGGAGGTGTGACTGATATTAAAAATGCTATCAAAGAGGTATATAAGCATGTCGATTGCCACTTCTGATTTTGTTGCCTCCGTTAATATCTAAATAGTGTGGGTGGTATTCTTTTATCATCTGAAACCAAGGAGCATCTAGTTGGTTTTATCTGCTAGCATTTGTGTATATCTTTGGATGTTCTCCTACCGAATTTATTTACGCTTTTAGTGGAAAACATGATTTTCTAGAAATCCCTGAGCTGATATAAGTTGAGTTATATGGGAATTAATCTGACAGAAATAATTCCAGAGTGCTTTTACTTATGTTAACAACCATAATTCGAATGATCAGTAGTTATTTAGAGAATTAACTGTGGAAATCCAACTTATATGCTCTTTGCCGTGTCCAGATGATTGAGTTGCCATCGAGATTTCCAAAAATCTTTGCTAAGTCTCCTCTGCGTTTGAGATCAAACGTTCTCTTATATGGCCCACCTGGTTGTGGGAAGACACACATAGTTGGTGCAGCTGCGGCGGCATGTTCTTTACGCTTCATTTCAGTGAAGGGGCCTGAACTATTAAACAAATACATCGGCGCTTCTGAACAAGCTGTAAGAATGACACACCTTCTTTGTTATGCATCTTCAAGAACCTTTTGAGATGCTTTATCTTTACTGCTCGATTCTCCTGGGCTTCTTGCTTGGTATTTACTCTTTACTTAAGTCTTAAACAATAGGATAGGTAAAGAAACGTAAATTAAAAAAAGAGCTTTCAGACAGCATGTTCTACTAGTTTTTTGCCTGAAAATCTGAAGAATGTTATCCTAGTGGTTCCACATATCCAATAACGACAAACACCCATCTCTCAGGTCCGTGATATATTTTCAAAGGCAGCAGCCGCAGCACCATGCCTACTCTTTTTCGATGAATTCGATTCAATTGCTCCCAAGAGAGGACATGATAATACGGGAGTTACTGATCGAGTTGTTAATCAAGTAAGTTACTTCGAATTCTGTGCATATTCAACCCTCGTAAAGTTCAAACATCTCATATTCTCATGTCATAACTTTTCCTTTGCGTAGTTCCTGACAGAATTGGATGGGGTTGAAGTTCTAACCGGGGTCTTTGTATTTGCTGCAACGAGGTATGCACACCAGAATACAATTATATTGCATACCATATATAGTGTTCGATGCATTCATACAATCTACAGCAAGCAGTTAATAATAATTTAAGAGCCATTAAAGTTGAAGCTTATATTTTCAGTCCTCGCTTTATGTTTTCATGAGATAACAAAATATGGATGTATGACTTTATAATAATTTACCCATTAACAGTAGACCAGACCTACTTGATCCTGCACTACTAAGGCCTGGCCGGCTTGATCGTCTTCTTATGTGCGACTTTCCATCCCCACCAGAGCGATTGGAGATTCTTACAGTTCTTTCTAGAAAGGTTGGTACTTTCATAATTTCTGCTTATCATTTTTCCTTGAAACCTATGTAAGTCTGTGTTACGTATCTGAACAATCTCATAAACTAGAATCCTCCATGTAGACTTGAGGCATCTATATTTGTTACAAGTTAAACATGACAGCAAAAAGCATGTGCACATTTCTGCAGCTTCCGATGGCTGGTGATGTCGACCTAGACCCTATAGCTCAGATGACTGAAGGCTTTAGTGGAGCTGATCTTCAAGCTCTTCTCTCAGATGCGCAGCTTGCAGCTGTTCACGAGTTTCTGAACAGAGAAGATAAGCCGGAGACCGGAACTACCCCAATAATAACCGATCCTCTTCTGAAGTCCATCGCTTCTAAAACTAAACCATCGGTTTCCGAAACCGAGAAACAAAAGCTTTATGACATATATAGCCAGTTTCTAGACTCACGAAAATCGGTATCTCTCTCTTCTCTCCACCCTAATTCATCTTCCCTTTTATACAAACCCATAAGTTGATTCCTAACAAACATAAAATATAAACTCATTTTGCATGTAGTCAAGAGAAGCAAAGGGCAAAAGAGCAACCTTAGCATAATCAAAGGTATCACAAAATGGTTACATAGTAGGAATCACATCATGAGGTATAGTTTCCCTTGTGATATACATATGCATAGTGATAAGCATCATAGCAAAAAACTGTTTTTGAGTTTTGAGATAAACATAGATAGAGAGCAATAATGTTGGGGTCTCTTTAGAGGGTAAGATCCAAACGGCTGTAAACAACTGTTGTGTAAAAGCAAGATCCGGTTCGATTTTGAGTCGACCCACACGACTAACTCGGTTTTGTTTGTTGGTTGTCCGATGTGCAAGTATTCGGATGTTTCATGTTTGATGTTCATGAATCTCTTTAGAGGGTAAGAATCAAGTCAAATGGATTAAATCATGATTGTTAGTTTTTAACTTTAAATGGATTCAATGGATGACAGCCGAAAAAAAGATCGTTTACTAGTGGGCTTAATAAAAGGCCCAAATTTACAATTTATGTTACTATGAAGGCCCAATTTGATAGCAAGAAATAATTTACTTATTCTTCATGTGACCAAATTCTAAGGTTGTCAGCAACTTTTTATTTTTCATAGATTAGTAAATAAATAATATTTCTTTTTATGTGTTCATGATAATTGTTTTGCTCGACTGACATGATCAATTAAAAAATCATAGGGTACTCTAAAATATATAAGTTTTAGTTTTTAAAAGAAAAATCAAGGTTTCTAAACTTTTGAGACCTAGATTCTCTATAATTATTATTATTGATCAGATTAATAATTGTTTTTGGCAGAAGGAAATTTTACAAAGTTGTAACATTTTTTTGGACAAACAAAGTATAAAAATGGGCATGATTTTCCCTATAAAAGAATTAATAACTAGGTGGTTTTCTGCGTTTTGTGCGGATAAATCACTTTTAATATTATTAATACATTAATTCTGATATAAATATAATAAATTAATTATACTAAAATTTTGTGTATAAGAAAAAAAGAAAATTATTTTCATACAATTTGAAAATTATTCTTATAAAATTAGAGTATTATAAAAACATCAAAATAAATAAAAATTCCAATAACTTGTCAATTTTCTATGAATTTTTGTTTTATCAAATTCAAAGAAAACAAACAAATAACAAAATATCAAAATTTATATGAACTAACCTAAATTTAAAAAATGATATGAAATAAAGTAGCAAATACATTACACTATTTATAGGAATAAAAATTTGGGGTTTATACCATCTTTTTTTTATAATCCGACAAATATAGATACATTTTTATATTTACAAATAAAATAAAAATATCATTTTTGAATTAATCTAAATCAAGATATAACCATAAATATATATATATATTCAATTTATTAAGATTAATTACTTTTTCGACAAAACTACTTAAAATATATTAATTTTTGTTATTTAGTATAATTGTTTTTAAACCAAACTTATTAAACATAATAATTTTCACATACAGTCTAATTTGCTTTTTAATTAATGATATGATGTTCTTGTTTTTTGAGTTTTAGTTTTCTCTAATGATTATAAGTTTTACAATTCAACAATAGTTGAAGTAAACCAAAGAAAAACATAAATCAAACAAACCTCATTGGAACCATAAAAAAAAACTGAATTTGGGGAAGATGTATTCCTAAAATAACGAAACTTAAGAGTGGCAATCAGATTTTGATATCCATGCTAATTGTTTAAAATCAGAGAGAACAAAATAAATAACCCGATCAAGAAACCAAAATTTTATATATATTTTTTTAACTATATAGTTAATTACACTTCCTGATAAAAAATAAGGCTATTTTCCTATCTTTCCTCTCAATCTTGCACTTATGAGAAAAACCTTCTCATTACGATAGATTAATGGAGCTATGCTCTGCATCCAAAAAGTAGTAATTCCCTTCCACTTTGAATCTCACTAACAGCATTTACGTGTCTCGATAACGTATGTCTGAGAATTTCAGTGTCTTTGGGGTAAATGTGGCAAGCCAAGTCATCATATCAACCTCAAAAGTGTCTGAATCGGATTGCCACCTCAGCTTGGAGGCAACCACATCTTTCATGATCATGTTCGATGCCTGGAAAGTGATGACTGACCAAATGAAACAGAGAGAATTAATTAGAAAGTGAGTAAAAAATAATAAGAAACAAAGAAACAAATCACAATTTCACTTGCATGCTCCACCGATTTTTTCCACATTCTGTTTGACATTCCATTCCCAAATAATGGAAAACACACATTTTAAATCACAAAATCTGTTTAGAATCAAGTTTATGCGAGAAAACATCATGAATAACGAATAACCATGAAATCAAAAGAGCAAAACACACATTAAAAAACAGTCATGATCAAACAAAACACAGTGCAAAGGTATTGAACATAAATCAAACACTCACTAATTATATTTTTTTGTGAGTAAAGAACTATCCCACCATGCAACCTAAAAAAAGATTTCAGATCAGATAATATAGTTTGAGTCGGGATTATGCGAATAAAGATTACAAAACGTCAACTAATGATTAATTGATTAGTGATTTGTTAGTATCTGCCCTTGACACTTAACTTTTAACAACTCTGTTTAATGGAGAGATAAAGAACGTAAACTGAAGTTCGAGGAAGAGAGGCGCGAAGATTAGCAGCAAATCAAGTGAGAGGCCTTTCTTTACAAAATAAGAAATTCAAATCAGATTTGAATTTTTATACTAATTTAAAAACTTCATTATAGAACATGATGATATAATTGCAAACAGAATCTTTTTAAATTATAAATACTAAGATGAACTCACATAAAGAAAAACCAAATTAAATACTCACGATGATATAATACAACTTTTGTCAGAGCAAAGCGAAAGAAATATCATAATATAGAAATAAATGAAGATTAAAAGAAAGCAATGAACTAAATATATGAAAAAACATAGAAAGTAAACATTATCTGATGCTTCCAAGAGTGGAAGATATCAACAGACAATAGGGAAACGAAATAACATAATAGATAATAGATTGGTAATCGAAACATAATGATCAAGCCTAAGCGGGGAGAGATATAAAGTAGTAAATACCTTTTATGCAAATTACTTCAGCTTCATTCCTCATATTCTTCCTATTCAGCTTCTTTTTCGATTGGCTATAGATTAGATCAAACTAAACAAACAAATACAGACTCTCAAACAAATTTGAATCACTTTTCGAAAGTTTTTCCTTCCGATTCTTTTTCTCTCTATGTTCTCGACACCTAATCAAAAAGTTCAGTAAAACAAAACACATGATTCGGAACCACTACGACCAAAACCTTTAAACAAAAAGTTGAAGGCACACCAAAATTTTAAACCAAACACACGAAACAACAAAACCATAATTAAAGATTACAAGAAAATAAATAAGACGGATTATCATAGCCATGTTACATAAACACGGCTGTCTTCCCAAGAAACACAACGGCCAAACCATAGATATAACATAAATACTCAAACAGGTCGGAGGCATTTATATATAATTTATAATCTAAGGTTTTATAATCTAGGGTTTTAGTAAACATAATGGCCCAAGTCACATATCATTTATCGATCCATTGAAACATACCAAACCATATCGATATTAAATAATACAAAACCGCTTCAAAACCAAACCAATCGCATAGTTTAATTTAATTAATAATTTTATTAAAGATTGTTAAAGTAAATTAAAATGAGGGAAAGTAGTGTGACCTAAAGATTCTAAATAAAAATATTTTATAATGTTGAATGGGTGAGAGATTATTTAGGGCTTCTATGTTATCGACATATGATATAGATTATTTGATGATTTTTATAATTTTCATAATTTTTATTAAAAGTATTAATTTTTATTAAGGGTAATTGAAGTCTTTTCATATGAGGGGCAAAAAGTAATCAACCACAATAACTCTCAACCACAGCCCAACTTGCTTGCCAATTAATAATATGATAATCGTCATGAAATAAAATCTAATGAAAAAAAAAAAAAAAACAAAATTACAACGTTTTCGCTGTTGACAAAATAAAGATTGTTGTCTCCTTCCTATATTTGACCATGCCAGTGATTAATGTTCATATGGCCATAACCCATAACCTTGAAAGGCGTCAAAGAATAGAGTCAGTTAAGTCAGTTGAGAAACTGTTCTGAGTTCAGTTAAATAGCTCATCACATGATTCACATTCAACAGTGACAGCTCATAATAAAACAAAACAAAAGAAGAAGAAAAAACAAAAACAAAAAACCGTTGTTTGGTTTTAGGGATTGGGGGGAAAGGTTGCTGTGACGTCTCTCTCTCCCTATCTCCTTAACCGAAACGGCATGCATTTCTTCCTTCTTTAACTTCCTTTCTCCATTCCTTCACGACAACACGAAATAACTCATCACAATTTGTCATTCTGATGTTTGACCAAACAAATTTATTTAGCAAAAAAAAGAAAAAGTGACAAAAACCCAAACCCAAAAACGGTTAAGAATTAAGGGATAAAAGCGTCTTTTTCATCTTTCCTCCATATTCTTCTCCTGATTTTCCTCTTCTTCTCTTTTCTGGTATATGAACAAGTTCTGAGCTGTGACCATTAGACCAACAGCAGTCTTTACATCTCCTTTTACTTCTCTTTCTTGTTGTCTTTTCTTTTCCCTTCCTGTTTCAAATTCCTAATTCTTGATTTTGGCTTCAGAAACCGGCATTCGCATTCACATTCGCCATCATTTGCTCTGCCTCGGCTTGCTCTTCAGGTAAGTCTTTGGTCTAATTCTTACTTTTTCATTTCCTGTAGAACAGAAACACATTATTAGCTTTGGTTATATAGAACTTCTGTAAACAGTTCTCTCATTATATGAACAAGTAACCACCATAAGGATGATGAGAAGAAGACAGACTTAGGACATGACAAGCCCTGTTCATTTTCATTCCTACAATTAGTAAATAGCACCAAACTTTGACATAGATTTTTGAGTATACACCAAGTTAAAGCAAATTCAGGAAAAGCCAAATTATATTTTAATTTTTCTCACATTTATTTACATCTAAGAATCTAGTGATCTTTTTTAAATGGTAAAGGCTTGAGTACACGACTGCCTCTTCTTTTGTATCTGTAGCTATTTCTGTTTTGAGTTGCTTGTTTTGAATAATTATGACGATGGAACTCTTTATTAAAGATAACTGATTTTGGATTTAGAAGAAGAAGACGACTTTTGAGTACTTCTTACCTTCCATAACTCTCATCTCTGAACTCCTTTCATGAATTGACGTTCATTGGTTCTAAATTCTGTAAAGTCACCTTGCATATTCGAATACTTTTCGTTTTCTGATCATTTTGCATAAACGCTACCATTGTCACAGGTGCATAGGCCAAAAAAGACAGGTGTAAATCAAAAGCCTGTTCTGTCAGAGAAAAACATACATATGAATAACCAAGGAAGTCAGAATGTTGCAACTTGCAAGCCGGTCACTACATTTGTCCAAACTGACACCAATACTTTCAGAGAAATCGTGCAGCGCTTGACAGGCCCATCAGAGAACACTGCTGCACCAGTTCCAGAAGCAACAGTGATAAAAATGGCTACGCAAAAGCGGCCGACTTCTAAGCTCCACGAGAGAAGGCAGTGTATGAGGCCAAAGCTTGAAATTGTCAAACCTCCCCTAAGCTTTAAGCCCACTGGTACGACACCATCATCTAAATCTGGTAATACCAACCTTTTAACAAGTCCAGTGGGCACCCCTTCTTCATTGTTCTCTAACTTGTCCTTGATAGAAGGGGAGAAAGCAGAGCCAGATAGTTGTACAACAAACGTCGAAGAAGAGGAGAGAGCCATCAAAGAAAGACGCTTTTACTTACATCCATCTCCAAGGTCTAAGCCTGGGTATACAGAACCAGAATTGCTTACTCTGTTTCCTTTATCATCTCCCAATTCGAGTGGCAGACCATAAACTCGACAGATTAATCATAAGCTTGTCCACTGTTTACTATCCCAAAGATCATGTACATGTAGCGTTTCACAATTTAATATCCTTGAAAGAGAGAGGCTGTTCGCTTACATTGTCTCAATCAAGATCTGTCTCTGTCACATTTCTGCAATGTTTTTGTGTAGACCACTGTGATCTAGCTTTGCAGCGTTTCGCAATTTTCATCGATTAAAACGCCACTGGCTCTTTCATCTGAAGATATAAAGCGTTTAGTAAGTCGAACATACTGTTTCTCAGAGGGTGAGAACAATCTCCAGACATAAAGACATTCATTTTCCCATCCACTTCAAACCAGCTACATCCTACTGGTTTTTTCATTTCCTTCTTCTTCATTAGGTTTCTCAGCACCATCACGCCTTCCCATTTAGCATCTGCAGCATACATGTTAGACACTAGCACGTAGTTCCCGGTGTCTTCAGATTCGGCTTGCAAAAGATGATTTGCAACTGAGCGTCCCAGATCCATCCTATTATATGTTGTACACGCCCTTAACAGTGTTCCCCATATATTTGCATTAGGTTCAACTGGCATCTGTGTGACGAAAGAATATGCATCATCAAGTCGACCCCCACGAGCAAGTAGATCTACAACAGAAGCATACTGTTCCATTGTAGGTTTCATACCGTAAACCGTCCTTACTGAGTCGAATATTTGCAGTCCATCTTGTATTAATCCAGCATGACAGCACGCAGTCAACAGAGTAGTTATGAAAACATGATCGGGCTTGATCCCTAAGTCCATCATATGAGAGTAGATCATAAGTGCTTCCTTACCCATACCATGTACAGCATATCCAGCTATCATAGCAGTGAACATAACTAGATCTCTATAAACATCTGACTGGAAAACAGAATACGCATTCTTCAAGCTGCCACATTTCGCATATACATCTAGTAGAGTCCCCTTCAGGCGGATATCACCAAGTCCGCCCCTAATAATATATCCATGGCATTGTCTTACTAGATGCAGAGAGGCTATCTGCGCACAAACAGGAAGGAGACTCATGATAGTCACAGTGTTAGGCCTCATTCCTCGAGCTTGTACCTTACGGAATACACCAATGGCTTCATTAGGACAACAACTTTCAGCATAGATACGAACCATCAAACTCCAAGTGGTGAGATCAGTATTAGACATCTCACTGAAAAGAATCTGAGCATCATCATGACTTCCACTATTAACATATCCTGATAACATTGAGTTATAGGTAACCAAAGTTCTCCTCTTTGATAAACCCAGAAAAATCTTATGAGCGTATTCTACATTACCACATTTGGCATATGCGTCAAGCAATGCATTGCCAAGCCTGGGTTCATTTTCATCGTGTAAATGACCGGTCTTAACTGAGTAACCATGAACTTCTTTTACTTTACCAACTCCCAGTACACTTGTGCAGAATTTGACTATGCTTAAAATAGTAACAGAGTCAGGAATGAATGCTTCATTATATAAGCGGCGCAAGAGGTTCATAAACTGAGAACGTTTTGGAGTGTCTGCAAAGGCATCAAGTATAGCATTCCAAGATATTATATCCTTCTTGGATATCAGTGAAAAGGCCCAATATGCTGCACTTGTGTCACCAAATCTTGCGTAGAAACTAATGAGAGCATTCCCAACTGATGTATCCTCCAAGAGGTAAGAATGGTGCAAAACATAACCGTGGATCTCTTTGCCAACGGTCAACTTATTTAACTGCGCACAGACAGGAAGGATGCTGACGATAGTTACCGAATCAGGAGAAACTTCTCCCATATGCACCAATTTTTGAAATACATGCAAGGCTTTAAACCACTCACAGTTTGATGCATAACCGGCAATGACAACGTTCCATGTAACCAGATCTTTGGAACCCATCCCCGTGAACAATGAAGCTGCTTCTCCTATCCTTCCGACTCTCAAATAGAAACTCACAAGAGAATTGCATACATTAACATGAGTCTGCAACCAAGACCTCTGCACAACATAACCATGAATCTGCCGACCACTTCGATATGCAATGTTCTTGTCCATAGAAGCACAAACTGGCAAAACATTCGCAATCGTTGCATAATTCGGCTCTGTAGATTCCTTCAGCATCAGAGAAAACGATCTAAGTGCATCGGCCTTCATGTTGTTCTCAGAAAACCCAGCGATAAACGCATTCCACGAGACAACATCTTTGTCAGCTATACTATCAAACGCAGTATACGCATCAGGGAAAACAAGCCCGGATTTGGCATACATGGAAACAAGAGCATTCCCCACAAGTGTATCTTTTTCCAACCCGATTTTAATGATATAAGAATGCAAAATCTTCCCACTGTATGAATCCCCAAGGCGAACACACACAGGAAGAACAATCGCAAAGGTAACGGAGCTGGGCTTAGGCTCGCCTGCAAAGCGCATTGCTTTGAAAAACCTCACCGTCTCATGAGCACAAGAATGCGAGAGTCCGGTGAGAACAATATTCCAGACGACAGGATCAACACTGTTCATTTGCCTGAACATCTTCTGGCAATCATCCATCCTCCTGCATTTGGCATACATGTTAAGAAACGATTTCGAAACCTCGTTGCAGGCCATATGACCAAGCTTCGCTAAGCAGCCGTGCAGAGCACTCCCTGATGTGAGCTGAGACACTGAAGCGCAAGCTTTGACAACATCCGAAAACACTCTGTGATCAATTCCAAAACCAGACAAAGTTCGAAAATTCTGAGAAAATTGCCGTAACACTTCCATCTTTCCCTAATATATATTAGCAACTGGCGTTTATCAAGAAACCCCGCGCCATAGACCTTGGATCAGATATTTCCACAAACACCTGATGTGCAAGAACGATTTCCTTCCAAAACGATCAAAGTATAAGCGTTGCACATATGTGACACAGTGACAGAGACATAGAGAAACTAGAAGAAAAACATAATCTTTATCTAGTTCCAATTTTCAAGCAATCAAGCTGTCGTCGCTCAGTCTCCGTCTGCGCATAAAAAAGAAAGCGAGTGGAGTGGATTAAACTGTGAAGGGACTATTCCGATTATAATTAAAACTAACGGGGTAACTAAGAATATAACAAATTATCTAGGTCCTCACGTGAAAATATACTATTCTTTTTGAATAATTTTGAGAAAAAAGCTCCATAAGAGTATCTCTCTCCTCAACTCTGCTTTCCCCCATCGCGTCCAGTAAAGTTATATCAGCTTTGATTCGGCAGTGACGAAAGCATATTTTCTGCGACTATGGCGGCGCCGGCAGGTGAAACAGTGGCCGTGGCCGAGGCGGCGGGCGGTGATGGCCAGCCGCAGGAGCAGCGACGACAAGCTGGTGGGTTCGGGCAGACTATGACCGGAATCATTAGAATCGCCGTCTTCTGCTACTTTGCTTCCAAGTTCTTTTCCCCGAAACAAAAACCTGCGGATCCTTCTCAGCCATCTCAGCCTTCTCATATGATGTCCAATCTCTTTCAGAAGGGCGAGCCTTTGGTAATTGTCTCTGATTATTTGATTGGTTTCGCCTTGTCGCTTGAAACAAAAATACGTTTCTTTTTGAGCTCGAATCACACAATTTTTTTATTGTCAGAGTTTCTTCTTCACTTCGGGGTGGTTGAAACTTAATAAGTTTTGTTAAGAAAATTAGAAGAAACATATCGAAGACAGTGTTTTGCTGATCATTGAATAATTGAAAGCGAAAATTGTTTGGTTATGATTCTTAAATGCTAACCATTCTTTTGAAAAATCCAGGATATGTGGTTGTATCTTTCGGAGCATGATCAATTTAATGACTTTGGCAATGATGGTGCGCTTGTTTGGCACGAGACAAACATTCCTTATGTTGTGTGGAAGCCAGAGAGCACTAGGACCTTATCAATGAAGTATTACCCATCCGAGGTAGCTAGATATTTCGTTTGGTTCCTTCGACATTGATTAAATATTAGTGTCCGTTGAGTTAAAGATGTCTGTTGTTCCAGGCACTGAAGAATAATGGAAGTCTGTATGCTCATGTCTTCTTTGCTCGATCTGGTTTTCCTATAGATCCTAGCGATCCTGAATATCAACCTCTTAATTGTTTTAGCAGAACACACCGTAAGACTTCTCTTTCCTTGGAGAAAACAAAACTTCCTTTTAACAGTTGTTGATAGTTAGAAGATTCATGTATTCACTAAATTGGACGACTCTTTTCATTGCTTTCAGCGGTTGCGACTTACTTTCCAAAGCGAAAGGCAGACAAGAAGAAGAGTCTGTTGGGAAATCCTAAGGACTCTGCTGAATCCAATGCCGAAGTTGAGGTGTGCATCTACGAAACTTTTGCATATGCTTTTTATGTACTATTTGTCCTGTAATGAAGCCTGCCGCTATGGCACACATTCTTATGAACTAACAACACCAAAGCAGACTTCGCAGGAGGTTGATGTTCATGACTCGGATCTCAAGGATGAGGGCCCTGTGGAATGGATATCCTACTGGAAACCTAATGTCACAATTAACCTAGTCGATGACTTTACTCGGTAAGTTGGTAGATGAATAATGGATTTATGGCCTACTTTCTTTTCTTTTGGCCTCAGTCAAAAATGAATATCATAAAGACGTTTTCTAATTGTTTTCAGTTTCCTTACAGCTATCCACAGCATGGTGTACCACCAAACATTGCTCCTTGTATCCTTCAATTTCTTTAAGGATGGCGTGTTTATTATTGTTCGGGTTTTTAAAAACTCTCTATGCACATGAGTTGGATTAAACTCGTATTGAAAAAAGATTCTTTGCTTTCCTTAACTTTATTGGCAGACATGCAGGTAGAACCTACTACTGTAAACTACTACCCTACGGTTTTCTTCAATGAGTTTTGGCTGCTGAGGGACAAGCTGATTGCAATCAATGAGACAGTCTCAGAACTACCACTTAACCTGGAAGTAAGCCCCATAAGCATGACAAAGTGGCAGCTATTTGAGCAGATTGATCAGTCTTTCCAAATTCATCGTAGCTATGGAAGCATGCTCGATGGTGAATCTGACGAACTAAAGGTAATTCTGGTCCTCTATGCTCGGTTAGCTTCATAATCTGTCTTGTTATAGACTAAGATGTGCATCTAGCGGCTTTTATCTATGAATCCAGAAAGTAGGTAGAGAGATGTAATTGGATTTGAGCGTGATTTTGTTTTATTTTTGTTGTGACTAACTTAAAAACTTACTTGCAGAGGGTGTTTTTGGAAGGAAATCCCTATCTGTTGTGCGTCACAATGTTTGTTTCGATGCTGCATTCTGTTTTTGACTTCCTTGCTTTCAAAAATGGTAAACACCAAATAGAAGAACAGCTACTATCCTGAAATGCTTCTTGAAATCAGCTATCTAATTATCTGATGCTTTCCCTTGCAGATATCCAGTTTTGGAACAAGAACAAATCTATGGAAGGACTGTCTGCAAAGTCTGTTGTACTGAACTTTATCTGTCAGTTCATCATCTTCCTCTACCTGCTTGACAACGACACTTCATGGATGATACTTGCTAGTTCTGGAGTTGGTGTCTGCATTGAGTTCTGGAAAATAGGGAAAGCCATGCGCATAGAGGTACATCTAATATTACATACAATCTTGTTAACCATTAAATTAGAAAAATCAGCAAGCGACACTTTCAATCTGGTATTTTGCTTTGCATATATTGAAACTGTGGCAAATTTTTCAACTTCCCAGGTTGATCGAAGTGGAATGATTCCAAGATTGAGGTTCCACGATCGTGAATCATATGCAAGCAACAAGACTAAGGAGTATGATGATATCGCCATTAAATTCTTATCCTATGTGCTTCTCCTTCTTGTCGCGGGCTTCTCCATATATTCACTCGCCTATGAACGCCACAAGAGCTGGTACTCGTGGATCCTATCTTCACTAACGAGCTGCGTCTACATGTTTGGTAAAAAAGCCTTCAAAATTCTGTTACACGAGCTCAAAACTCTCTTGTGATTGATTTGAAACCAATGTGTTCTGTGTTTTTGCAGGTTTCATAATGATGTGCCCTCAATTGTTCATCAACTATAAGCTCAAGTCAGTAGCACATCTACCATGGAGGCAAATGACATATAAGTTCCTCAACACCATCATCGACGATCTCTTTGCTTTTGTCATCAAAATGCCAATGCTGCATCGCCTTTCTGTCTTCCGTGATGGTAAATACAAATCAATCTTTCCGCTGATATTGGTGTCTCTTAAGATGGTTTTGGAATTGACAAAAGTTGATGATGATCTAATTTTTGGTGGTGTTGTTGCAGATGTGATATTCTTGATATACTTGTACCAGAGATGGGTTTATCCTGTGGACAAAACACGTGTCAACGAGTTTGGTTTTGGAGGTGAGGATGAGTCTGCGGATACGGAGAAGAAGATCACTGAGCAAGACAAGAAAACAAACTAATATAAGCTTTTCGGTTTTGTTTTTTCTAAACAACTTTAACTCTTTTTCTGTTCTGCTTTAGGAAGTTCCGTTAATGCCATATAAAATGTCCAAAATAAATTTTGTTTTAGGTTATATATTAAGATAAGTTATATTCTCTTTCATTTTCGATTTATTGGACGTTTCACGTAAAAGTTGTGAGAAATTCTGGATATGTTCTTGTAATTATGAAATATTGAGGATGTTTTTTCAATATTGGAATATTATGTTGACCGATATCTATATTACATGGGCCGTAGCCTTCGTCTTTTCGAAGCCCATACGTGAACGTCACCGGTTGGTTATATGACAGAACCCGTCAAGTCCAATAACACCCAAAAATATATACACTGATTACGACGCGTTACTAACACGCGCGAAGAGTGTGCGCGTGGGAATGAATCAGATCAAACAACTCCACGCGCGCTGTCTCAGAACTGGAGTCGACGAAACCAAAGATCTCTTGCAACGATTGCTTCAGATTCCTAATATTGTTTATGCCCGAAGACTGTTTGATCTTCACCGAAACCCTTGTATCTTCCTATACAACAAGCTAATTCAAGCTTACTCTGTTATTGGCCAGCCCCATGAATCTGTCGTCCTCTTCAATCTCCTCTCCTTCGATGGCCTCCGACCAAATCACCACACTTTCAACTTCATTTTCGCAGCTTCTGCTTCAATTTCGTCAGTTGGACCTTTACGGATGCTTCACTCGCAGTTTTTTAGATCGGGGTTTGAGTCCGATTCCTTCTGCTGCACCGCTCTAGTCACTGCCTATGCGAAGCTAGGAGCATTGTGTTGTGCGCGCCGGGTGTTCGACGAAATGTCTAACCGAGATGTACCAGTGTGGAATGCAATGATCACGGGTTACAAAAGGCAAGGTGATATGGAGGCGGCGATGCAATTGTTTGATTCAATGCCTTGTAAGAACGTGATCTCGTGGACCACTATTATATCTGGGTTTTCTCAGAATGGGAATTACTCTAAAGCTTTAACGATGTTTTTGTGTATGGAGAAAGACAAATCTGTGAAACCGAACCATATTACTATCACTAGTGTTCTCCCCGCTTGTGCGAATCTTGAGGCATTGGAGATTGGCCGGAGATTGGAAGGCTATGCTAGAGAGAACGGCTTCTTTGATAACATTTACGTGAGTAATGCTACACTAGAGATGTACTCAAAATGTGGATTGATTGACGCAGCGAAACGGATTTTTGATGAAATTGGAAACCAGAGAAATTTGTGCTCATGGAACTCAATGATCAGTAGCCTAGCCGCTCACGGGAAACACGACGAAGCTCTTGAGCTTTATGCCCAAATGTTGGTGAGCATTTTATTTTGTTTCTTCAGTTCAAAGCATGTTGATTCTTTTGTTTTTGTAAGAGTCTTTAGTTACACAATGTTTTTCTGTTGGTACTTCAGCGAGAAAGAGAAAAACCAGATGCAGTGACATTTGTTGGGTTGCTGCTAGCTTGTGTTCATGGTGGGATGGTGGTGAAGGGCAAAGAATTGTTCAAGTCCATGGAGGAAGTCCACAAGATTTCTCCAAAGCTAGAGCACTACGGATGCATGATTGATCTCTTGGGGCGTGTTGGGCAGCTGCAAGAAGCCTATGATCTCATCAAAACAATGCCGATGAAGCCAGATGCTGTCGTTTGGGGAACCCTTTTGGGAGCTTGCAGTTTCCATGGAAAGGTTGAGATAGCAGAGATAGCAAGCGAGGCACTGTTCAAGCTTGAACCTTCAAATCCAGGTAACTGTGTGATCATGTCGAATATCTACGCTGCGAATAAGAAGTGGGATGGGGTTTTGAGGATGAGGAAGATGATGAAGAAGGAAACGATGACCAAGTTTGCTGGATATAGCTATCTTGTGGAAGAAGGAGTTGAAGTTCATAACTTCACTGTAGAAGATAAATCACACCCAAGATCTTATGAGATCTATCAGGTTCTTGATGAGATCTCCCGGAGAATAAAACCAGAGAAGAGTTACTTTGACTCTCTAGTCCAGCATGAACAAGTACAACTATGCATACGGTCGTAGAGATTTTGTTTTTCTGTCACTGTCCAAAAATATGATTGAATCTATTGTATTTTATGTGATATTGGTGTATTTTCACAATTTGATATTCAGTTTCATATCGAATTATTTGGTATACACAATCTCCACTTGAACCAAACCGAAACTACACATTACACAACAAAGTTTCCCAAAGGTGAAACTATGTAAAGATGTAGCTTTGTTTAAGTCTTTAAGCCTCGGCACATTAGCTTTTCCTGTGTTCACATACAAAAAGAAAGTTATTTGTGCTTCACGTGTCTGAAACTAATCATATGATGTTTAATATCTTATTCGAACCTCATAAAATCCCCCACAAACTAAGTAATAAAAAAACTCACTCAAGGAACAAGCTTGAATATTCACTAAATCCTTTACACATTCTTCTTACACCTAAAACGAAGAGCACTGCCGCAACACACGTGTTTTTGGGTTACCTATGAGCCGTTGGTGTACGCGGCATGGTGTACGGCATTTGACCGATGTTCATTGGTGCACCAGGAACCACTGAGCTAGGGACTGGAGCAGCATGGACTCCAAAAGTCATGCGAGGTGGAGCCGGAAGGTTCACTGGTATTCCGACTGCTGAGACCAGTGCTCCACCCACCGGTTGACCTATGGTGGGTGTTCCATACATAGGAGGTCCTGGTGGTGGTTGAGACGCGGCTTGCTTGGCTGATTTGTTTCCTTCTCCAGCAACAGCAGCAGAACCGGCGTTGTTGTTGTTGTTGTTGTTGTTGTTGTTGTTGTTGTTGTTGTTCTGACCAGTGATTGGTCCTTGTGGCGTTGAGACATCTGCGTTGCCAACACTAGTGATGTCGTGAATGCTTGATCGTCTTCTGTCTTTGTTCATTGAGTTTAGACGAATGAAATACTTTTGAGCATGGCTCGCGACTTGGGTGGGTGTTCTTGTTACCACAAAGTTACGAGAAATGCTACGCCAATCACCTTTCCCGTACTTATCCAAACCAAGAAGAAATAACCTGTAACACAGAAAAGACAGAGAATATTATTAGTTCACCAGAATCATTGCACAACCAAAAGGGCCCAATCTTCCGGGCTATAGTATCAATTATCAAACATGAAAGCACATAAAATCCTGCTAACAGAACCAGTCTAAAACCAACAGCAGGTAACCACATTAAAGATCTTGTATCTGCCATCCACGGCTAATCAGACAAATTAGTAAAAATTAAACTCTCACAGCAAGACTTGTAGACAATAAATATAAACTTCACTGTTGCACATCAATTTCGAATTTTTTGTTTTGCAAAGCAGTCCGGTTATAAATTTTATGCCACAGATCTTAACTATATAATCAAGTCTAGTTCTACGCTTATCTACCCTTTAAATATCCCAAAACCATTAGCGTTTTCAAGAGAGTAAAATGAAGACTAAACATTAGAGAAAAGATGGTCAGACTAACTATCATTTTCTCAAGGTTTCAGCATGATAAACAGCATCTAGCTTCAACAAGTGGAGAAATTGAAAAGATGGTCAAAATGGTCCCGGGGATTAGATAGCAACTTCCCATAATCTCTAACATAGTGGATGTAATGATATAGCAGCTAGGACATGGAGATAATGAGAATTTATGACCAACAGTTTTCTCTGTCCCATGCCAAGTTATCATTTCAATAAAATCAGAGCCTCTTGAAACTATTACGAAACCATAATCAATCCTTCCACTTTCTCCATAGAGTTACCTTGGGTAAAACCAAAATCAATCCTTATACTTTCTCCATAGGGGAGACCAAGAACCTAAGAGTTCCAATTAAGGTCTTGCTTCTAAGAGCACATTATGACTTCAAAAACACTAACTTCCTAAAGGTTAAATTAATGACATCCAAGGGTAACTAAAATGGTCACCTAGAGCGATAAGATCTATGTTCTAGAACACAAAGGAGCACAGAAACAGCAATAAGCAGCAGAGCATAAATAAACAAAGATCACCTGTGCTCTTCCTCTGTCCACGCAATACCCTTTCGTCGTTCTTGATCTGACTTTGCTTTACTTCCCTGGTTAGACTCGCCCGCATGACTGTTTCCTCCTTTCTTACTGCTTCCCCCTTCTTCACCAGCATGGCCATTCGATCCTTCGGGAGAACCATAGGCAGGAAGTGGCACACATCCCGATTCGATCCTACTAACATCTTCAACTAAAATCTCGTAATGTTGTTTAATCTGTTCAACACTTTTTCCTGGAACATCTGCAGCAATCTTCTCCCACCGTTCCTCGGATTCATCGGTGTAGCTCGCAAGAGCTCTCTCGAACGCAATATCATCCTCCCTACTCCACGCGCAACCATCACTAACTTCCTCCACAGTCATTTTCCCAATTAAACCTACCCAAAATTCGACAGAATTTACCCTAATCTCTCTCCAAAATCTGGGATATCAACCAGACTTCTGCAAATTTCTCAACTTTAACGAATTCCTCAGACCCGCAACTAAATCACACTTATCAACAGAACAGAAAGACAAACTTGATAGACTCCGAAGTAAACCAAAGCTGAGAAACACACCGAGAACTCAGATCTTCCAAGTATCACTGACCCTAGGACTTCGAATCAGAACTGCCTTCGGGAATCGAGAGAAAACCCTCGGGGGGTTACGTAGGAAGACGAATCGGGAAGGGAATATCTCTCTTCCTCCACAAAATCAAATTCCCTAAAAATAAGGGAAATAAACCCTGCAAGTATCTTTGCCTTACGCTACTGAGGAACTAAGACAGCGCACCGAAGAGAGGGGTTTATCTTATTCTTAAGAAACAGAAGCACGAAGAGATATCGGCGAGCCAAAGCAACATGGAGATTGAAACGCGGAAAATGAGGATATTGGCAGGAAAAAAGGTTGCAACTTTGTAAGAAGAGAAATTAAGGGTTTCTAGGGATTGCGCCAAGTTGAAGGAGAGAGGGATGGGGAAAAACCCAGAAGAAGGAGAGAGAAGGAGAGGTCAAAACGCCATTGTTAAAGAAAACAGTGATAACCATAAGCGCCCACACATTGATAGCAACAGTTTTCACAGCTCAGGCCCGCTGTTATTTACTTCTTTTTTTATTTTCTTTTGCCTTATTTTCTCACTTAAATTTTGTTGTTGTTTGATTTTGTCTTTTTATTTTGGTAAGTATATATTCATTAATTTTTATTCACCAGATTATACCAACTATATTTTAATAATGAAAAACCGTTAATCTTGGACATAATGTGAATAACATGTTACATTTTCCTCTACTTTCATAATGCTTTAGCATGTGCCAAGATATTTTATTTAGTGACATTTGGGGTCTTTGGCAATCATTGATACATAATAATTATTGTACTGACATGTAATTTTTTTGATCATAAGACAACAAATGAATTACAAACTATTTGTAAAAAATTTCAATCAGATTAGCACTAATTTATTGATACAGTAGTTTAAACAATATTTCTGTGATTAAAACAAAAACAATTGAAGCTCAGATACGAAAGCCCCGTTTAAATAACTAAAAAAACGACGCTTTTCCAACAACAACAAACAAACTATCCGGTTTATGCAAATTAGTTCTATATCATTTTTATGAGGACACTTCTTGATATATATATATATATATATACTTTGCTTTATACAACTTGTTGATCTCGTAATATCATCGAATAATGAAAGAAAATGGAAAATGGAAAAAGAAATAAAGTGGAGAGGTGGACAAAGAAGTTAGGGAAGATGTTGACGTCTTATCCATAAATATCCACCAAAAAGATCCAATCAGACCGGTCCCCTTCCCTACTTGTCCCATCAGTTCACAGGTCTGTGTACATTTATCTTTTCCCTTTTCTTTTTTTTTTTCGATTTCAAAGCGAATATATATTATCACTTCCATTTTTATAAAAATATATTCCATTGAGGAAACACCTAAAAATTATGGGTGGTTACTCTTTTTATCATAAAGATGCTAAAACAAGGAGAAAACAAAAACGCATTACACTCTTGCTTTTGAGGGAACAAGTCAGTCACACATAGATGTAGATTCTAGCCAATTAGCTACTCCTAGATTTAGATTCCAGCAATTGCTACTAACCACAATTTGGTTATACATTACAAAACCGAAAACCATCAAAATACATAAACAACGATACAAATTTAACTATTCAGCATACCCTATAGATATTCTCCACAATAAGCCAAAAAGAAGCATTGATTATTTAAAACCCAAAAAAGGAGCATCCTTTATTTCAAACATGAAAAGGTTTTGTTTGGTTGTTCTTCCCAAAATGTGCTCTCATAGTCATAAGAAAACAAGCAAGCATTAACGAAAGAAGAGTAAAGTAAAAGAGCACACAGAGCTCTTTCTGATACAACTTGAATAAAGTTTTAACATTAACCATTCAAACAAATACATTACCTTCTTCTCCTTCTGAAGTAGCTTTGTTTGCATCCCAAAAACCCTAATAATGTGCTTTCAGATTTTATTTCCATGGAGAATAATAGCAAAGTTCCCTGCAAAAGGTATAAAGACTACTATTAAGGACCAAAGAACCTATAGATTCAAATACTGACATACAAAAGTCTACCTTTTTTTTTATCGAAACAATCAACTAAGGCTGGGAAAAATCTAGATCTTTGCTTTTAAGTTTGAAACAAGAAATTAGAAGAGAGCAAGGACTGGCGATGCAAACCTGTGGTTAACAAAGGGGTTTTAAGCAGCAGCCTGTAGCAACTCCCTTTCAGCGCGTTCCCTGATCCTTCTCTCCATCTCTGGCCTAAAGTGTCTAATCAGACCTTGCACGGGCCATGCAGCTGCATCACCCAATGCACAGATTGTGTGTCCTTCGATCTGTTTGGTTACCTCGTGAAGCATATCAATCTCTTCCAGCTTCGCATTGCCAACTTTCATCCTCTCCATGATCATCCAAAGCCAACCTGTTCCCTCTCGGCAAGGAGTGCACTGCCCACAGCTTTCGTGCTTGTAGAAGTAAGACAGCCTCGCAATTGCATCCACGACATCGGTTGATTTATCCATCACAATGACAGCTGCAGTTCCTAACCCAGACTGGACAGCCTTGAGCGCATCGAAATCCATCAGCACATCCTCGCAAATGTTCTTAGGAATCAAAGGGACAGAGGAACCTCCAGGAATGATAGCAAGTAAATTGTCCCACCCACCCCTGACACCTCCGCAATGCCTCTCAATCAGCTCCTTGAGAGGTATACTCATCTCCTCTTCGACTGTGCACGACTTGTTCACATGGCCTGATATACAAAACAGCTTTGTCCCAGAGTTGTTCTTCCTGCCGAAACTCGAAAACCACTCAGGTCCACGCCTTAAGATGGTGGGAGAAACAGCCACTGTTTCCACATTGGTAACAGTAGTGGGGCAGCCATATAAACCAGCATTAGCGGGGAACGGAGGCTTCAACCTAGGCTTTCCTTGCTTCCCTTCAAGGCTCTCAAGAAGCGCAGTCTCTTCACCACAAATGTACGCACCGGCGCCAAAGTGGATGTAAACATCGAAATCATAACCAGAACCACATGCATTCTTCCCCAAGAGACCAGCTGCATATGCTTCTCTTCTCGCCTTCTCTAGATTCAAACGTTCGTTCACATATTCACCCCTGATGTAAATATACGCTGCACTGGCTCTCATTCCAACACCAGCGATCAAACACCCTTCCAACAACTTGTGAGGGTCATGACGCATGATTTCCCTGTCTTTACAGGTTCCAGGCTCACTCTCATCAGCGTTGACAACCAAATAGGAAGGACGTCCATCAGATACTTTAGGCATAAAGGACCACTTGAGACCAGAAGGGAAACCAGCACCACCGCGTCCACGAAGGCCGGATTTTTTCATCTCATTGACAATCCAATCAGTACCCTTGAGTACCAAATCTTTGGTCCTATGCCAATCACCCCTCTTCATCGCACCTTTGAGAAAGGGGTCGTGTAGACCATAGAGGTTGGTAAAGATCCGATCTTCATCCTTGAGACCACCGAAATGAGTCTTTTCCGGAGGAGGAGGAGGTGGAGGTGGCTGTGGAGTGGTGGAAGTGGATGCGGCTTGGGTGCTGAATGATCTCAAAGCTGGAGCCAATCTGTTACTTTCCTTCCAAATTGATACTGCCCTCTGCAAGCCGAGAATCCCCCTCACGGGTGCCTGTCATCGAATCCATTTTACATAGAGGTTATATAGCAGAATAGTTCATAGTAACACTACATCTGAAGACATGATCTGGTTCAACGCCCAAAAAAATTGTAACCCGAAATCACTGGAATTGGTAATACAGGAGTGTCAGAGGATGATCTACAAAGTAAAATCTATGTTTCAACATCAGGAAAACCAAAACGTAAGGAAGTGAATTAAACCACACGCTCAAGAAAAATCGGCAATCTAGAAGAAATATGAGCAGATCAAATCAGTCACAACCCGCTAGATCTAAATGAAAAAAAAAAAAGATATCGCATTTTGCAATTATCCAGCTAAAACTTGATATAGATGCAACAAAAAATGAAATCGAGTCTTCAAATTACGAAAACCCTAATATATGCGATCGGGAAAGAAACAAAATAGATGCATAACCTAGAAATGAAAAACGAATATCATCAAAGTGAGTGCTGGGAAGCTTATTGCGTACCATGGATACGGAATATCCGCGACGAAGTCAGAGAGAGAGAGAGTGGTCTTTGTCCCTGAAGCGAGAAGGCCACGCGAATGGGAAGTAGAGGAAGAAGCAACGGAAGGAGTTATAATCCCTGCGCACCTGAGACCGACGAACTCGAGATAAACTGTTTGGTTCTGATTAGTCCGCGTCTTCTTGATGTTAACTTCTCTATTTTGCATGGGCCTTTATTGGGCCTAGCTAAAATACTTTGGGCCGGAATAATTGCATTTAAAAACTAATTTCCTAAATTTCCCGGATCGGCGTTTAACCGCCTCAGGCCGGCGACAAACAGAGGCGGTGGTTAGAGAGATATAGCGAATCGTTTTCTGGTAACTCGAAGCGGGAGTGGAGCAATTTTGATCAACTCGTCCCTTTCGATTACAGGGTAAGTTCCGTCTATCTTTTAATTTGGCGACAATAAGAAATTTGTTAACCCTAAAATTAAAGCGTTCGTTACAAATATTTTCTGATGGTTGATTCGTTGTATTTAGGTTTCGAATTTTGATTCCTCGGGTTAAAGAAGTTCATTGGCTTCCATTGACTCTGCCAATATTGATTTTTCAGATATAGGTCTTCCCTAGATGCGTCTGTTTTCTCTCGTCTTGAAAGGTAGCGAATCATAAGGCATATTATTGTAGAGAATGTTGCTTTGTATAGATATGCTCTCGAACTCGAAGTTACCAAGAAGTATGTGTGTGTTTAGAAGAATCCGGTTTTTCAAGTGTGTGTATATTTGCTTGTCAATCTCTATTTGATTTGTTGCATATTCCTAATGTCATTCTCTGACGACTGCTCTACTTGCAAGCAGGGGATACTGGTGCCTGTAGAAACGCAGGAGAAACATAACAAACTTGGACTTGGAGCAGAGAAACCTAAGAAAACTGAAATGTCTCAGTCTAGATTTCCTCAAAACATTGAAAAAGTCAGTGATGCACATTTGAGTTTTTACCATTCTAATTGTGAAGAATTGTTTGTATATATACATAGTTTGACAATGATGTTGGTGAATTCAGGTGTCGAGTGCTGTGGGAGAGACTGCTGGATCAAGCAGCTCATGGGCTGCAATCAATTCTTCCAACATTGGGTTTCGGGTATTTTTCTTGAGCCGTGTTCTATCTGGGATGTGTTTTTCCCTTAACTTACAATAGTCTATGTGATGCTATACCATTTGTCTAAAATTGGAATATGCAGCTCCTAAAGAAGCAAGGGTGGAAGGAAGGCACTGGTCTTGGAATCGCTGAACAGGTAAATTCCCATGTTCTTGTATCAGTTCTGCTTCCGTCTAGTTCCCTACTGAATATTAGGTTTGTTATATCATCGTCCTTCAACGTCTACAACCTTTTATTAGCCTGCCTACTGAATATTAGTTTTCTCTTGTGTTGTTGTTGTTTATAGGAATCGTGTTCCCTCTGTACTAGTTTCTCTACTCAAGTGTTTTTATTGTCTTTCTAAGCGATTTATCCTCTTTCCAAGCAGGGTATATTGGTGCCTGTGCAAACAGAACCGAAAAATAACAAACGAGGACTGGGAGCTGGAAAAACTATTAAGAGAAAAGCGTCAAAACCTCAGGCTACAGAGTCTGGACACAGCGAAAAGGTATGTTTCTAGTGCACGCATGCTTCTCTCCTCTTTTGTCTCTAAGGCATACGACTTATTTTCTTCTTACTTTGAATTCCAGGATGAAGAAGTCCCAAAGAGAACCAAGAAACTCTCTAAGAAAATGCGGAAGATGATGAAGCACGAAAAACATTTACAGGAAAAGGAATTCGAACGAGCCTTCTTTAGGGAGTTCTGGCCTGATAATGTATGAACAAGGTAGCAATCTTTTTGTTTCTTTTCGACCTTTCATGTTCCAAAAGGTTGTATATGTACTTAGAAATTAGAAGGTCTCTGTTCTTATGCAGCAAAATTAATGAGAATTTGATTGTTTGCGTTTACTGTAATGAACACACAATGTTGGCCATTTTAAACATACAAAAATTGTTAATTCTAAACGTTAACGCTAAACAAAAAGCGAAGGCACGTCTGTCGTTTTTTCGAAGTATGTAAAGTTCAGCATCTGAAACATTATTCCGTTGATTAATCTACTTTTTGAGTTTGACTGCCGACAAACAAAAAACAAAACCTGTATTTGACATTTCGTAAAATGAAAATACCAAAGAATTATGCGACAATGTCAAGCAGAGGTTTTCCTTGTAAGATTCTAATTTCTATGTTCATGTGACTTGCATTGGTTTTGCGCATGCATCTAGCATGATCCCCTACTTTTCTTGTCTGCTGAATTCACTGGTCCGTTGTGTGATTTACTAGGAATTATTTTGTAAACCAATGGGCCTAGTTAAGATAAGCCCATTACTAAGCCCAAATAAACAGAATTATATATCATCATTCTTCAGCTTCGGCGATGAACTCGATAAGCGGCTTCTGTAGAGCTCCGCCGCATTCGAAGCCGTAAACTTCAACCCAATAGCTTCAACAATGGCGTCTCTTCTCCTACCTTCATCTCGACTTCTTCTTCAGAGCCGAAGCCAATACAATGACCAACCCCAGCTTCTTCCTCGCTCCGTCCCCCAAACACCATTTTTCGTTTCTTCACCCTCTCTCCGTCCGTTGAGACCGAGTCGTCTCTCTGTTTCCGCCGCAGCGTCGAAGAAACCATCGGAGTTGTTCACGGAGGCGGCGTCAGACAGCAAAAAGCAGCCGGCGAAGAAGAATTTGAGCGAAGAGGAGGAAGTAGAAGAGGAAGTAGAGGAGGATATGTTGTGGATTCAAGAGAAGGCGTTAGACTTAGTCGAGTTCACTGGATCGGTGACTCAGGCGATTCCAGGACCCCGAGTTGGAAGTAGCAAATTGCCGTGGATGCTCGCCGTGCCGTTGGCCTACGCCGGCGCAACTTTCGTCACTGCCTTCGTCAAAACCGTTAAGAAGTTCTCTTCTCCAAAAGCCCAACGCAAGAAACTGGTCTCTCATTCAATTCTCTGACGCTGTCTTTCTCTCTCTCACTCTTGTGATCCTTTACTTGAAACAAAGAGCTGATTCGATATTGGTTCTTGAATCTCTCCAGGTGAATCAAAACGCAATGCTTTGCAGATCTATAGATGAGCTGTTACAGAAAGAAGGAACACTTCATAGCTCTGAGCTTAAGGCACTTGAAGAAAAGGTGCGTGTGTAATTATATCACATTCAGAATTTTGGTTCGACTTTTCTTTAATCATTCAAATTCAGAATTTGACATGAGAATGCTGGTTTTCTCTACATTCAGACTGAGTTTAACATGGAGGAGATATTGCGGAAATACATTCGTTATGCCTTGAATGAGAAACCGTTCAATCCCGACCTTGTTGCAAATCTCATTCACCTCCGGAGAGCTTCTGGTTTGAATGATTCTCAGATTCCTGAGATTTTAAATGAAATCTCTCGTCGTATTGTCAAAGAAAAAGGTTAAAAGATAACATAACCCGACCTAATGTATAGAGTGAGCGTCTCCATTGTTATAAATATAATCTTATTTATTGCTGTTGGCATATTCTGGATTTTGCAGGTCCTGTTGTGATCAATATGCAAGGGTTTACAGAAAAGGGATTCAAGAGAAAACTCGCCGTGCAGGCGCTATTTGGAAAAATCTACTATCTTTCCGAGGTAACAATGAGTGTGGAAACATTACTTCTACTTGAGAGAATCTGCTTACTCTTTTAACATCTATTATGAGATTTGATCAGTAAGTCAAATATGCGTAGTGTGTTTTTGTCGGTGTGATAGCTTGTTTCTAATAACTATCTCCTCTTTTCAACAGCTTCCTGACTTCTGCTTAAAAGACAACTCCTTGATTGTCAAGGAAATATTCGGAGTTACAGAGTAAGTTGACTCTCAAATTGAGCTTCTTGAAACGGAATAAGAATCTTATGCTTTTGCAACTTTGCCCTTTTCTACAAAAATTTCAGCGAAGACGCAGAGAAGCTGCGGGTACACGCGCTTTCTGAAGCTGGAGACCTAGACTCACTTGAGAAAATGGTGGAATTTGAGAAAGCAGCTGATTCTTCTTCGGATAAAGAAGATTCAAATGAAGAAGACGACTCTAATACTACTCGTTAAGATATCTGCTAAACACTAATAAGATTTTTCCAAGGGGGTTGTTCTTCTTCTGTTGTTTGACTTAATCACAAGTTGTTCATAGCAGAAAGACGTTTGCTTCCAACAAAAGAAATTGTCATCTGCCATAAAGCATGACAGCTTGTAAAAGAAGTTTACTGCATCTAAAATGCAGTACAACAATACAAGTCGTGGCTTATTAATAGAAAATTTGTCCGTTTAATCTAAACTCATACAGATATGACGAAAGACTCAAAATACTTGTCTTCTATTCTTAGTAAATGCTCAAATGTTAATTTACATTAAGCCACAGTACTAAAACTCATAAAAAAATCAGTTTCCTCGAGTCCAATAGTTGTTATCCTTCTTGATCAGGCTTTGCGCTTCCCACCAATAAAAGTTTTCATCAAACTGCCTCCTTGAGATTGAATGTTCTGACAATTTCCCTGGCGTGGTCGTGTTCGTGGAGGTCAACCAGTATTCTCTTTAACCGGCGGGCAAGACCAGTGGTTTCCGCATCGTCCAATCCCGAGGCAAGCCTTTTCTCGAGAATCCCTTTAAGTGTTAGAATACAATCCACAAGAGGTTGCAACGGCCGACTGCACAACCGAGTAAAATGTTTTAGTATGTATCAAGGCGTAGTTGCAACATAAAGTGCTAATTTCCTAATATGAGATGGCGATATCATGTGAAACAAATGAAGATAAACAATGATGATGATTTGTTTTAGGCGAATGAGATTCCTAGAAAAGCATAAAGACCATATAGCCTGACCAATACTCCTAAATTTTGAGGGAAGTGCCTAGACTTTTGCAAGATAAAGTATGTAATGTACACATCTCAGTCCTGATTAACTTTCTTTACTCTTGCATTAGCACTCATGAAAAAGAATAGCTCAACTTTTCACGCAGAAGGATTGTAACTTAAAGCGAACGAAATGCAACAGATGATTATGTGACATGTGACTATGACGATTCACTAAAACACAATTACGAACCATGAGAAATACGATGTGTGAGAAATCATTGTTACCTGTGGGTTCTTGTGACGCTTTGTCCTGTCCATACTCCAGACAAAGAAGCAACGATCTTCTCAGTTCGTGTGACAGCATCATGGATATTTGACGCAATGCTTCTCACATGAGGTAGGACTTTTCCAAACAAAAGGTCACTCAGAGCCAACTTCTCCAACACAGGAAGCGCCAGGATGTCTTTCCACATGCATATATTTCTCATAAGACGGACTGAAGTCCCAAACCTATATGCTGCTACTTGTGGAGTATTAGGTACGGCTTTCAATACCAGAGGATCCCATGTCGGAACCTGGAGAACAAAGAAAGAATCAGAAGATATTATTAGTCCAGTGTAAATTACTCATAACAGCCTCAACGAGATTTTTTCAGGAAATAAGCAAGAGATGTGACAAACTCAAATTCATACCGTAATAGCTGCGATGGCTTCAACAAGACGAGAACGAATAGCAGCAAATAGCTCTGCTAGGGCCTCGCTTGAAGCAGAAACGTAATTTGTCACCAAGCTTGTAGCAGCAACTGCATTTAGCGTCTCCCGGGTGCTAAGTATATCCCAACAACGAACTATCTGATGGTGCAAAATAGGAATCGCAACCTTTTCGACTAGCTCAGGGACTAGGTTGGCATCAGTATCATCTGGTGCAAAATCATCCCCGTCTTCTGGCTTCCCATAATCAAATAACAAGTCATGCCTGGAGACATAAACCACGAGTCAGATTGCTTCCACAAATATGAGATCAACAATGGTTAGTTCACACGCTAATAAGAGACTAATGCCTACTAATTAAAATATTCGAGGTGTGTTTTGACAATATGGAAAGATGGATATCATGAATAGCTTACCATTTCATGTCAAAGAAATCCACATGTTGATGAAGAGGATCCCATTTCAAAAGCTCCAATCTTACATAAGGTGAAAAGATGGAAGGAACGGTCAAAGACATGTAAGCATCTCGATAAGTAGATGAATAGTCTCGCTTCCACCTCTCGAATCTCGCCTTCACCCTTGAAAGCTGGGAATAGTCTTCAGATGCATCACTGAAGACCTTATCAGCACACTGAAGTAATTTATCTCTGAGATCCTTATATGCCGAAGACTCGCTATCACTCTCATCAGTGCTTGATTCTCCTTCTATTTTCAGATAAGATCCATCAACCTCCATGGCTGATGCACGCTTATTTTCAAATCGAGCTCGCCTTTTCTGGCGTGCTGCAGCCCTCTGCTCCGCTTGCCTGCGCTTCTGCAGGTTCTCGTCTCTGCCCAATTCATCAAGCTTAACTGGTTGTGTCTGCTGTCTTATAGAAGCAGAGGCAGCCACCGCGGCACTTGTGGCAGCAGCAATCACTGAAGTACTGCTTCCTTGTTTGTTAAGAACTGCCCGTGCTGCTTTCACAGCGGCCCCTAGCTCTACCATTTCATCATTATTATCTGCAATTCTCCTTTCTAGGATAGCTGAAGCATGTTTTTCATTAAGTTCCTTCATCTGATCTTCAATTTCCTCAATTAAGGAACCCTTTTCCTGCGATAGAAAATGCAAAACAGAATTAGGACCAATCCCGTAGCAGAATTTAGCGTAGTTAAATTATTTATATTGATGGAAATGAAAGCATCAGATACAGATATCTGAGGGGTATACATTATCTATAAAGTGAATCCATAGAGCTCTATATATGAAAGACATTGTGTTGTATGCAATGTATGTAATAAAGAGATCAAGAGATGCAGTAAGAAATAGTAGGCAATGTATTTCAAAAGAAAAGTAGACAATCCTGCAATATAAGCAATATGTATACAACTATTGGCATAACATTGTATAAGAGCGTACCTGCATGAAGTCGCAGATAACAGAAATGAAGTCTCTGAGTTTTTGCATGAAGACATACTTGTCTCCAGCTGCAGCCAGCGAACTTTCAAGAGCTGTGATACTCATCAACGAGGCAGTCAAATTCTCATCTGTCTTGGTAAGCGAGGACAAGGTCTTTGCATGAGATTCCTGGATAACAATCAAAATAAATGCAGGTCATCAGAAACCAAATTCAATATAACCCATAACCATATCAGTCTCATAACTAGTCAATAGCAAAAAGGCGCTAGGAAAACCTCTGCGGTGAGCTATGTTTAAAGATTCACCTCAACTAATAATCAATTAGAATACTAAAAGAAGGCAGCAGATAAATAAATAAGAAGAAGCCAAGTTCATAGTGCAATACCTTAAGCCTCTTAATATTGTCTTGCAATGCTTTTTTGGCAAGCTCGGCTTGTTGTGACATTGGTAATGCATCAACACTACCGGCTGGACCAATGGTAGGGGGCGCAGAAACATGTGGTATACCGGCATGATAAGCATACATCTGCGGCTGCTGTTGTGGTAGTGGCTTTTGTTGCGGATGCAAAGGCACGCCGATTCCATTACTACTTACAGTCCTATGAGACCCTTCATCGATTCTTTTACCAATACCCTTCTTGAACTGCTCCTCCTCCCACAACTTCTCTTCTTCATCCTCATCCTCATACTCATACAAACTAGTTGTAGTGGACTCTTTAGCTGTAGGAGTTTCATCGACGAAATTAAACACAGCCTTCCCATTACTTTTGTGAGTGACAAAACTTCCCTGAAAGTCTGCATCCTCATCGCTAACCCCTTCAACAGCAGAGTGATAAGCGGCACTACCATCCAGTGATATGAAATCAGGTGCCGGTGCTGAACGCGGCTGCCTCATCTTCTCCTTATTGGCTCTAATAATCGCCGCTTGATCGGAAATCGCATCTTCAGGCCGATCATCTTCCCCTTCCTCATCGAAGTCCAAATCCGAAACCTGTTTGACCACATCCTTGAGACTCTGCTGCTCCCGCTCCTGCGGAGGTTTGATTAAACCCTTAAGCACTACCTTCGGCTCGGCGTTTGCACTGGGGCGAGAGTACGGAAGCGTCCGTGTGTTCTTTTGGAGCTCTAGCAGCGCTTCTTTCGTATAAGAGCCGGCCTGAGGAAGCACGTTAGAAAGCGGAGTCATGGTGGATGAAGAAGAGGAGGGACGCTGTTCCTTGGTGGAAGAGTTCAATCTGTGAGAAGATCCCGAAACGCCGAGACGCGAAGAAGATCTGCTTCGGTCTCTACCGTTCTTGGGCTTTACCGTCACACGGGGAGGTGCATCTTCTTCGTCCTCGTCATCGGCGAAGCTGAGGAGTTTCTTCTTCGGGTCCGAGGCTGGGAGTTTTTTAGGTTTCGACGAGGAAGGAGCCGCAGACGGTTTAGCCGCGGCGGTCGCATCTTCGTCGCCGCCGTCGTCCCCGCGCCGCCGGAAATTCCTAGGACGGTTACTTGACATTCTCTCTCTAGAATTAGGGATTTTACAGTTAGGGGTCGAAGCTCTGAAACTTTGAATGAGAGAATTAAGAGTAATCGTCTGTTTTTTCTGATCCTATTCCTTGTAATTCCTCTCGAATCCTATATGTAGAAAGGAAATACTCGAAAGTGAAGGAAAAGTTAAATTAAATATTGTTGCGTTTGAAACAATAGACCCAACTTTAATAGAAAAAAAAATGGGTTAACTTCACTAAGAAAACAGTTTTTTTTATTCAAATCCAATGATTTTACGAATTTTAAAGCAAATAGAATTGCAAAGCTATGTACAATGAATGAAGCATCGTGAGAATGGAAAAAAAGAAAAGAAATAAATGTTGCAAATTGCATTTTCTTTTTTTCTTCCACATATAAAGGGTTCAGAATTAAAAGCAGCTTTAGCCATCTTTCTTTTGCTTCCATGCCAAAGGAAGCAAAAGGAAAAGAGGATGATGAAGAAGAAACAACATAACTGTTAAAATAGTTTAAAGAAAAAGCATCATAATCAATTCCCATTGCATCGGTGAATCACACCGTTGCTAGTACTTCCTTGCATTAGCTTCTTCTGGTTCGGTGGGTTAATCCGGTCAAGTCCCCATATCCTTATGGTGCCATCATCGCTTGCTGAAGCCAGCATGTGAAGGTTCGTTGGGCTCCAGCTCACGCAGTTAACCGCTCCCGCATGGCCTGGTAGCTCAAGGATTAACTTCCCTGTAGATCTGTGCCATATGTATACCTGCAAATCACAAAAATGTAATGTCATCGAAAGCCACAGAGAGAACAACTAAATACGAGAAGCAGCCATTCTTCGATGCTGATAAACACGGACTGGATTATGATCATTTGGTTGTGTTCTGTCTAAACTAGTTATGTTTTGAGTAAAACTCCACTCCTCGTCATTTGATTTAGCCATGTTTTCTGATGTGGTGATGATATACTATGCTCAGAAAAGAGCGGACTATTACCTGAGAATCTTCGCTTCCGCTAGCGACGAAAGCTTGTTTATACCCACCAAAGCATGATCTGATGATGAATCGTGAACGCTTGTGGCCTTTGTATCTCGTCACAATCTTGGGGTCACCTTCGATATTCCAGAGACGAATCTCCTGGTTGTGGAGATTTACGAGAAGATATTTGTTGTCATTTGAAAGCGAGAATGAGGTAATCATGTCTTCCTCTTCGATCAATCTCTCAACTGTCGCTTCCCTATCAAACAGGGATATGACGGAATCCTTGCATACGCTTACGAGCCACTTCCCATCATCCGTCATCGCTATATCTGATACCTTTTGTGTCCTCTGACCTTTCCAGCATTCCATCTCTCTGCCATCTAAATCCCACATGCAGATGCTTCGGTCCGTCATCCCGGCGATTATTCCCTGCCCATCAGGATACCATCCGCAAGAAATGGGACCCATACCGTTTTTTTCATACATGTGAACACAGTCTCCTGAATCAACATCCCAGCGTCTGATCACCTCTTCGGCTCCGCACGTAAGAACTTGGCGATCATCAGGACTCCATAAGATCGAGATCACGGGTTTCTGATGGCCCACAAGTGTATGCTTCAGTGATATGTGCCCATCTGCGTCGATCTGAAAAGTACATTCTAAGTTAATCAGCAAACAGGTTGCTTCAATTAGAATACGTAAACAAATCAGAACTATTAACAGGTTATATAAAACTCAATACAGGTGTGCCTTGGTTGGTAGGTAAGTCAGCATTACCTCCCATATAATAGCGGTCTGATCCTTGGAAGATGAAGCTAAATATTTGCCGTTATGTGAGAATTGCACGAACCAAACTTCATCAGTATGCGACTCCAAGATCTGAACCATTCACGTAGAGAGAACTTAACGAAAGTGATTTATGTCATTAACGCACACATGCACTGCTAGTCAGACTAAACTACAAACATAAAAAAGAGGCCACAGGAAGAAATTGGTTAATCAGAGGAACAAAAGTACCAGTGACAGCAAAGAAAAATGTTATACATAGCCAATGATGGAAAAAGAAATTAACCGAAAAAGAAAAGAGGGATCAGATTGAGACAATTATCATCTTCTAATTCTTTCTCGATGACCTCTCAAGGAAGTGGAAACGTTTGCAGCACGCTGTGCTTTCCTATAGTTTCGACAAACTCATGATCACCAAGAAAAGAAACTACAACAAGGTGAAGGATACAGACGTAACCTTAACAGATCAGAGCAGTCTAACCTGAACAGTCTGAGAAGGAATTTGGTGCTTCCCGCATTGATGGTCAGAATACAAAGACAAATCGCTATCCAAAGTATTATGGAAAACACAAGAATCCCGCTGAATATGGAGTGAACTCTCAACTAAATACTCCAACCTCTTTTCTGGGATTATAACCGAAGCAGGAAGCAGATTTTGCAGTTCCTCCAGAACCTTGGACCTTGAATTCACACTTTCTTTACTTGGACCCGAAGTGGTATGCGATATAAAGCGTGAAGGTGATATAAGGGAGGAAGCGAGCTCATGGACACGCTTTGTATTAATATGAAGAGGCACAATCTCATTCCTCAAGGTGCCTAGCGCATCAACTATCTTTTCAATTTTGAGAAGCTCCAAGAACTTTTGCTCTAGGAGCAAGAATGACGCGGATTTGACCGCGTTTTCATCTTGCAGTCCGATTCTCTGCAATGTTACAACACTTTCATCCCATTTCCCGTCCTTTACCTGCTGCAGAAACACCTTAACGAGGGAATGATGCAGGGGAATTCCGGATTCTTCCTCCAGCATAGCCCCGGCTTTATCATAGCCAAGTGAATAAAGAGCCCTAGTGATGATCCTAACGAATTCAGTTTTTTTAATAACCCCTTTGGAGCCGATAGTATCATCATCCCCTTGGGAGGTCAGAGGCCTTGCCATCAGGTCTCCCAAAGAGTTGTTCACACTGCAACCTCTAATCGAAGAGTTCCCGGAGAATCCGTTTGGTTCGTCAGCAAGCCGCTTTGCACGTTTCAAAGGAGGTTCAGTATCCTCCACAACTCCCATGAAATTCCTAGTTCAGCCCATATAACTATTCTGCACAGACATCAAACGAGACCAAGCTTTGAGTGACTGCACATTATATCCACAGGAGAACCAAAGAAATGCTATTTTTTCAGAATGCCAGTTAACAACAACAGTACAAGGATTCTACTTGATCACAATCAGAGGTATGCTATTAAAGACCAGAAGCCAAAATCACAAAAACTCGTGTAGATCTGCTAGCAGTATATATAGTGGTTATCGCAAGGAGATTAACATTCAACTCTTGAGAATAACAACAACATCAAACCCAATTGATCAAATCAATAAAAGAGTTGAACTTTACTTTGTTCGATCGGAAGAACCACCTCTCGATCGGTTCACCGATGAAGCAGAATTTTAAGACAGTGAATCTAAAAAACGCACAATCGATTCAGTCACAATAGTCAATACTGAAAATTAGTCAATTAAACCACCAAAATCGACACAGTACACCCCAGAAACAAAAAATAATAATTGAGCAATCACAAAAACTCAAATCGTAGAATCAACATCGAACTAAATAGAGCAAGTGGCAGTGCGTGATGGAGATCAATTAACGATCTAAGAAGCAAATCAATAAAAAGGGGATTGGTAGAAAATCCAATCTTACCAAATAAGAAGCAAAACCCAGGAAGCAAAAGATAAGGTTTGGCGATGGCAGATTTAGAGAGATAAGGTTAAGAGGCAGCCCAGAAACAAAGGGGTAAATTGGTAGAGATGCAAAAGCGGTGAGAAGAAGATAGAGAAAGGAAGTTCTGGAAAAGAGAGAGAAGGATGCGTTAAAGAAGAAGAGAAAAGAAGAGAGAGGAAGCGACTCAACAATTAAGGGAAAACTACTAAATTATAAAAAGAAGGAAGGGGAAGAAAGGAGGCGTGGCTGATTAGCGGCCTGCTCTTCCCAACAAAACTATGCACTTTCGTCCTTTTTTATTTACTTTCTTTGGTCTTTATATACTTTTCACATTTACCGTATTATTGATAAAAACTTAAAACATGGTAAAACCGGTGTCGAATCAGCGTAACAAACGGATTAAATGTAGTAGTTTGGTGCATATTCATTTCATTGGAAGATAATCCGTTTTTGTTGATAACAACAACAATATTGAGGTACTAGATAATCACAAATATTGGAAGATAATCCGTTTTCGTTCACAATTTCTATATGTTTTTTCTTAAAACCAATAGTTGTTATATCACTATAGTCTCATTAAAAGACTGCATGCTTTATGAAAGAAAAAAATGATTGTATGTGTTGTTTGGTAGAAATATGCAGTGCGTTTAGGATTTGATTTTAGGTTGTACTCAAATGTTATGAAAAAGTCTTAACCATTTTGAAAATCTTACTTAGAAAAAAAAAACACAAATAATATTAGCTTGCTTCTGAAAGAGCCAATGGATCAACAAAGAGAATAGATACACAATATTCAAATAAGCTTCTACTGATTCGTGGTACAATGGAATGTATATTAGAAGAAACTCCAAATAAGAGGTGAAGGCTTTGTGGTAGTAGGATCAAACTCAACTTCATGTCAATTCTACCTTGAAATCACTATTATGTATGTATTTACGTGCAGAAATTACAAGAGACGCTAAGGATACGTCATAGATATCCCGGTTTAAGCTAATGCTGGTTAACGTTTTAATTTTCACTCCAAATATTGATGTCGTACATTTTGAAGATATGTAAACTACACGAAGGAGTTGCTTACTCTCTCTGTTTCCTTTTACAAGTGCGAAAGACTTTGTTTTTCATTGTAATCATATCAAATATCATTAATGCTGCATTATTTTCATTTTTGCTATCTGAATTTCGATCTTTCCTTGAGACTGGTGATATTTGGTTGTCTTGTCGAGATTATATTATATTAAACTTAATTATAATAGCTGGAAATTTCTCTTTAATAGTATTTGTCTTTGTTGCTCTTCATTATTTCAGGTAAATTAAGACATAATAATGCAATCTACGGAGAATGTATCTGAGCAATCCACAATGGTGGTGGTTTGACTGATTTTTAGGAAATCTACTTAGGTTTTAGGAACACATTGTTGACCAAGTAGTATATTATGTTTTATAATATCAACATTAACAAATAACATTGTACTGATTATAATGATTTTCTCCTTCTTCTTCTTAATTGACATCACCTTATAAGTTCTAAGACCGCCGTTATTTTATGTTTATTTGGTCTGTATTATTAGTACGAAAAGGGCAATTAAATTTATATATCGAATTAAGAAAAACAGCCCAACTAAACTACCACCGTTGCAATCCAAGACGATTTAAGTCTGTGTCTCAAAACGCCGCCGTTTAAGGAAAACAGTACCTCTGATCATATTCTGCTACTACAACGATAGGAGGAAGAGCGTATCATATAGTGGTTCGGTGATAAGTCATATGTCTTATCATATGCTGATACTACTATAAGTAGAAAGGCTTATCATATCGTGCTTATAGGTTTGTTTCCATTGATGCTCGCATTGTCAGTTTCAAGCGTCTCTTTTTTCTCTCTTCCTCGATTCAAAATCCCTAATCTTTCTCTCTCTTTTCAACTTTATAATTAAAATACTTTTGATCTCTCTATAAATATTAAATTGTCACCCACAAGTGCTCAAAGGCAATTCAACCCCAAAAAAAAAACCTCTATCGCTCTCGCTCTCGCTCGCGTTTCCAGATTCTTCGATCTGTAAACCTATTCTTGTCTCTCTACAGGTACTTTCTTTGACTATGTTCTTCTTCTGTTCTCTCTCTTGTTTTTTTCTTCTTCTGGATTTATTATATTTTCTGGATTATGTTCTTTTCTTAGGTTTTACGACTTAATTAGCGCATGATTCAATGTTCTTTTTTTTTATTTTTCATTTATTTTCAAGCAATTAATTTAAGGGGGTTTTTTTTTTCTCGTCCGAGGAACTTATCCTCTGGTTTATGCAGATCTCATTTAATGTATGTGCTTTTGATATCGTTCGCAGAGCTGTAGAGTAATGTCCTCGCTTAGCAGGGAACTTGTGTTCCTGATTCTTCAATTTCTCGATGAAGAGAAATACAAGGAGACTGTTCACAGGTCCTTTTCGTTTTGTTTTCAATCTCTTTCATTTTTATATCTGCAAATCGGGAATTGAGAAACTGATTGATGATGTGAATGTTGAATATCCGCAGGCTGGAATTGGAGTCTGGCTATTACTTCAACATGCGTTATTTTGAGGAATTGGTGACTAATGGTGAGTGGGACGAAGTGGAGAAGTATCTCTCTGGGTTTTCCAAGGTTGAGGATAACAGATACTCCATGAAAATTTTCTTTGAAATCCGAAAGCAAAAGTATCTCGAAGCTCTCGATAAGTAAGCTCCTTGTTCTGAGCATTCTCCCTCTCTTGAGTATTTTAGTTAGTATGTGCCTCTCATTACGTTTCTTTTCGTTTGGAAAATGCAGGCGTGATCGTGCAAAAGCTGTGGACATTCTAGTCAAGGACCTGAAGGTGTTTGCAGGCTTTAATGAAGATCTCTTCAAGGAAATCACCCTTCTTTTGACATTGGATGACTTCAGGTTCTCATTACTTTGACCCACAACATTTTTTTTGCTATAGATGCTTATATATATCATCGAGATTCTCATTCACCGTTACATCAAATTTTTTCAGAGCCAATGAGCAGCTCTCCAAATACGGGGATACAAAGTCGGCAAGGGGTATTATGTTTGGTGAACTAAAGAAGCTGATAGAGGCTAATCCGCTCTTCCGCGACAAACTCCAGTTTCCTGCTTTGAAGAGTTCAAGGCTCCGGACTCTGATAAACCAAAGGTGCTTGAGGGTTTTCCTATAATCCTTTAGTCCAAATACGTTTACTCAGTGATTAAAACCTGAAATTTCTCTTAGTTTGAACTGGCAGCATCAGCTATGTAAAAATCCGAGGCCAAATCCTGACATCAGATCTCTGTTTCTGGACCACACTTGCAATCCACCGAATGGTGCGCGAGCTGCATCCCCTGTCACAAATCATTTAATGGGTGGTGTTCCCAAGATTGCAGGGTTTCCTCCATTGTCAGCTCATGGTGTAAGTGCCGAATCATAATATTGCCATTACCATTAGCACTCTATGGAGATATGTTGTTTTATGCTGAAATGTTGCCACATGTTTTGGACAGCTGTTTCAGTCTGCACCGGGTGCACTTCCAACTACTCTTTCAGGATGGATGGCTAATCCATCTGTCGGGCCTCATCCTTCTGCATCTTCAGGTCCCATAGGCTTGGCTTCTCCAAACAACGCAGGTTGTCTATTTATTGTGAACGCTTGTTTTTCATTTTCTGAAAGTTGTCATTCATGAGAAAGTATGTAGGATTATCCTACTAGGATATGATATCTGATAGAAAAGTATGGCAAAATATCATAGATATTCCAGCCAGTGCTATGCTATCTTATTATTTTACTTTGTTTGTCACA
Source organism: Thlaspi arvense (assembly GCA_911865555.2). NCBI lineage: Eukaryota > Viridiplantae > Streptophyta > Magnoliopsida > Brassicales > Brassicaceae > Thlaspi > Thlaspi arvense. The sequence goes on along the minus strand of OU466862.2, from coordinate 67,059,729 downwards.
ATTTTTAAAATCCGTCTATATTAATAATTCTATTTAATTTGAAACATTGTGTTAGCTGCTATCTCAAAGCGCCCTCAGACTCCTCCTGGTCCTCCGGAATATCAGACTGCTGATTCTAACCATGTTTTGAAGAGGTCAAGGCCGTGTGGAACCTCAGATGAGGTACTCATCAATAATTAATTTGTCTGTTAAGTATCCAAGAGTTGATATAAGTGTCCCAGTTATTCTCTTTAGAGAGAATTAGAGTTTTCAATTTTAGGTTTTATGTGTGTAAGAGGTGGATATAAAAATGTAGCAGAAGAGCTTGAGAATTAGCATTTCTATTCCAAGCATTCTTTTTCTCAGTGGGATTAATTTCTGGTTTTTTTTGTAATGAAATTTTCAGGCGAGTAATATTCCAGTAAACATTTTGCCAGTTTCATATTCTGGCCATCCCCATGGACATAATGGAGTATCACCTGATGACTTGCCCAAGGTAGTTGTTACAACTCTTGCTCAAGGTTCACCTGCCATGAGCATGGACTTCCATCCAATTCAGCAAATCTTACTACTGGGTATGTCCTATGAAGCCATACTCTCTAACATGCAGATTCTGTATTGTCATTTCTTGCATTTTCATTTTTTTTATCAAGTATGGGTACTGAGAGTATATGTTGTCAGTTGGTACTATTGGTGGTGACGTTTTCCTGTGGGACTTGGGTGCTCGTCAAAGGATTGTGGAGAAGGGTTTTGATGTCTGGAAACTTGATGCATGTTCAAAAGAATTGCAGGTTTACCTCTAACCCTTTGGATATTTTCCCATACTGTCTTGGAAGAAGTGCTTTAATTCTTTTCAAATTGGTGAATAGGCATCTTTGAACTCTGATGAGACGGCATCTGTAAATCATGTGGCATGGAGTCCTGATGGAGCTTTATTTGGTACGTGCCAACTGTTCTCCAGAATTTTATTATCTTTAAGACCAGTTGGAATTTTTTGTGATTAAATTGTTAAGGTTATTCACAGAATAGAAGCATTTTTAAAACATGAAAACCTGCATATTGTTTTCATATTTCAGGCGTGGCATACTCTAAAAGCATTGTGCATATCTATTCCTTTCATGGGGGCAATGACATACGGAATCACCTGGAGGTTCGTTGTAACAATTATTCCTTACATTCATATCAGTCACGGTAGTTTGATACTAGCTTTCCGTATGTTCAACAATATGGTTTACTCTTTCCGCTGATTGCAGATTGAAGCTCATACAGGAAGTGTTAGCCATCTTGCCTTTTCATATCCTAACAAACAACTATCTGTTGTTACTTGTGGCGATGACAGAGTCATTAAGGTTTGTCTTTCTGACTACTATCTATGTTCTATTGGCACTTTAATGGTTGGGAATGACATACATGAACCAAAATAATCCAAAGGTTTGGGACGCTGTTACTGGGGCTAAACGGTTCACTTTTGAGGGTCATGAAGCTCCGGTATTCTCTGTTTGTCCTCACTACAAGGAAAATATTCAGGTAACAAGTATTGTTTCTTTTTTTTGTTCTTGTTGTAGCTAACAATAAGTCTCATATGGTTGCTGGGATTCATTTGTCTGTATGACATCAAATACCCTTGCATAGAATTGTCGGCTGACTGAATGTAGTGTGTATACATTTTACTATCCTATAATGTTTCTTTCTGTCTTAACCGGATGATATTCCACGTGGGAGATTAACTTTCTCTAATGCATTCTGGGTCCTTTTCAGTTTGTCTTTTCAACAGCAACTGATGGAAAAATCAAAGCCTGGTTGTATGATAACGTGGGTTCAAGAGTTGACTATGATGCACCTGGCCATTCTTCGACAAGAATGGCATACAGCAGTGATGGAAAAAGGTTCATCCAACTTTTTCAAATTTTGTCAGCAATTCTTAAAGCGTTGACTGTTGTCTTTTCCTTCGAAATTTAAATAACTAATCTGTAATAACGTGCAACAGGTTGTTTTCATGTGGTACAAACAAAGAAGGCGAGTCATTTTTAGTCGAGTGGAATGAAAGTGAAGGATCCATAAAAAGATCATATCACGGCCTTGGAAAACGGGCTGTAGGGATTGTGCAATTTGACACAACCAAGAACAGATTCTTAGCTGCTGGTGATGAGTCGACTATCAAAATTTGGGACATGGACAACACAAACCCTTTGACAACTATTCATGCAGATGGTGGCTTACTGGTAATACTACTGAATGACCGTGGCCTCTAGCTATTATACTACTTCCTAACTAGCAACTAATTACTCGTGCAAAACCTGCAGGCTTCTCCTTGTGTTAGATTTAATAGGGAAGGAATGCTTTTAGCTGTCTCAACCAGTGACCATGGTGTTAGAATCCTCGCGAATGATGATGGAATTAGGTTGCTGAGAACGGCAGAAAATCGCTCGTTTACCCCTGCACCCGTCATGAAGGTATATTTTCCTGAATACTATCTCTGTGGACATTGTACGCTATTTGTTAACACAATCTGGTGTGCAGGTTCCTGCAGCAGCTGGTAATTTTGGTACTTCAAGTGCCAATGCAGGAATAACTATGGCAGATCGATCTACCTCTTTTACAGCTATGGAGGTGAGTTTAAGTCTGAATTTGGATCTGTATTCTTGAAGTCTGGTGATTATTTTGTGTAATGAACTAAACAGTTTTACATATTCAGATCAATGATGTGCGAACTCTGGCTGATGTGAAGCCCAGAGTCGCTGATGATTTAGGGGAAAGAGCTAGAACCTGGAAAGTTACAGAGATTACAGAGCCATCTCAGTGCTGCTCCTTGAGGCTTGCCGACAATGTGGCAGTGACAAAGGTAAAGCATGCTTCGACCTGCAAGCTAGATGCTATCTTCTCATAACGAAATGGTCAACGTTTATAGAATATTGTTACTTGACTTAGATATATCTTGCATTAACTGAAGGTATTTGTTATGTAGCCTGCTGACTTATGTTTTATGTGGTGCGAGTTTCAGGTTTCCAGATTAATATACACAAATTCTGGATCTGGAGTATTGGCATTGGCATCTAATGCAGTGCACAAGTTGTGGAAATGGCAGAAAAGCGATCACAATTTGGCTGGAAAGGTCTGTTTTGCCTCCTTGTTTTAGTTTCAAGTTGAGTATTTGTTGTTTCTGGTTATGATCACTCAGCAAATTATGGCCTTTCTTTAATTTTCTTATAGGCAACGGCTAGTGCACAGCCAGTATTATGGCTACCTACAAGTGGGATAATGATGACGAATGACACAAATGATGCAAACCCTGAAGAGGCGATTCCTTGTTTTGCCCTCTCAAAGAATGACTCCTACGTTATGTCTGCTTCAGGGGGAAAAATTTCTTTGTTCAACATGATGACATTCAAGGTGACAAACGTTATCTTCTTCCCTTTAAATTTTCATTCAGCCTTCAGGAGACGGCTCTTTATTTTATCAGCATGGCAATATAGATTAAAAAAAGGATGTCATGTTCTTATGCTGTATTATCTAACATACAGACTATGACGACGTTCATGCCTCCGCCGCCTGCAGCAACATTCCTTGCGTTTCATCCTTTGGACAATAATATTATTGCCATTGGCATGGAAGATTCATCTATCCAAATCTACAACGTTCGTATTGACGAGGTATATGCTTGGATTGAAACTATGAATGATTAATTTGGGTGGTAACATAACTGGGTAATATAATGACAAGTTGCGTGTTTTCTATGCACTGGCCAGGTGAAAACCAAGTTGAATGGTCATCAGAACAGAATAACAGGTCTTGCTTTCTCACAGGCGCTGAACATTCTCGTCTCTTCAGGTGCTGATTCACAGGTAAGGGTATTGTGTAGTGAGTTTGGCTTCTGAATGTGGCACTTGAGAAAGTTAGTCAAACTGTAGTAACATGCTTACATTTTGGGTGTGTAGTTGTGCATTTGGAGCACAGATGGCTGGGAGAAGCAGAGCAGTAAGTATTTGCAAGTTCAAAATGGAAGATCAATGCCGGCTGTTTCAGAAACCCGTGTGCAGTTCCATCTGGATCAGATTCATCTGTTGGTGGTCCATGAAACGCAAATAGCCATTTATGATGCTCAAAAGATGGACTGGTTAAAGCAGGTAATAAATCATACAGTATATACAATAATGAAGTTGATGTTGTGTATTGGGTATTAATGAATTATTACTACTATGAATGAAACAGTGGTTTAGACGGGAAGCAACGGGTCCAATCACATCAGCTACATATTCATGTGATAGCCAGTCAATCTTTGTGAGCTTTGAGAATGGTAGTGTCGATGTCCTTACTGCTTCGAATCTCAGATTGAGATGTCGGATTAACCCAACAGCTTACTTGCCTTCGAACCCAAGGTGACTGAATGTTTTTCTTCTTCTTTTCTCGTTCATGAATCAAGAAGTGTCAAACTTATGAGATGACATGATGAAAAATGTGTGGTGCTTTTTGCAGCTCAAGAGTATATCCGCTAGTGATTGCGGCTCATCCTTCGGAGACAAACCAGTTTGCACTAGGGCTCAGTAATGGCGCAGTCCATGTGCTAGAGCCATCGGAAACCGAAGGAAAGTGGGGCACTTCGCCTCCTGTCGAAAATGGAGCACCAGCTGACAACTAACATAAACTTGCCGTCTTTATCGCATTTTCTTGCAAACTATTTCATCATTTGACTTGAGTTTTGTTAGCCTTGCTCGGTATAGGCGTTTAGTCTCAGATTTACTCAAAATGTTACAACTTTCAAAGCTTGGCTTTTTGGTATTATCGAATATACAAACCCCAAGTTTATGCCTGAAAGCATCATGACAAAACTGTCTTCTTCTGCGCTATTAATTTTGAATCGTTAATTTTGAATCGTTACATCTTCTTTTGAAAACTTTATATATCTATTATCTGTACAACCAATTATTACCAGGCCATACAATAACTCCAGTTAAATGCTAAAAGCAAACTCTCAATAAGCATATAAGGTTTACCCTTTCGACTACAAGACCAACTTTTGATCCTAGATATGCAGATAGACAGCAAAAATCAAAATCATTCACTCTGATGTGATGGCTGGTGATTGTTTATGTAAAAACAAAGAAGAGCGATGGTGATTGTTCACGTAAAAACAAAGAAGAGCAAAAATCTTGCAGCTTTCTACTATTTCCATGGCTTTGTTCCGCCAAGATGAAACCAAAATATGAATAGTAATGATCATGAAGCTCCTGCATTCCGTTGATAACTCAACTACTTTCTTGCTTTCTTCTCCTAAGGACTCGTAAATAAAGCACAATATTAGGGCCCACGTGCAGGCCCACACTAGAGAAACAGACAAAATCTCTATGGTATTAATGTTCACGTACGGAACTCAAAAAATCACGGAGACGTCATCGTTCTTATTAAAAACCTTGAAATTTGGAAGTGTAGGGAATTTTGGAGACAAATCACAATGGGAGAAGCGCGTCCTGCTCAGATTCCGACGAGTTTCGGCCACGAGCTCAGGGCTTGTCTTCGATGCCGCCTCATCAAGACCTACGATCAGGTGTGGCTTCTCTCTCTCTCACTGTTGTTTGCGTCTTTCTTCTCTTTGCGATATCTTACGTTCTAATCTGGAACAGTTTAGGGATTCCGGGTGCGACAACTGTCCTTTCTTCAAAATCGAAGAAGATCCTGAGCGTATTGTCGATGTTACCACCCCTAATTTCAACGGGTATGACCTAAAATTCGAATCCTTTATTTGAACTTAATAGGAACTGGTTCATCAAGTCTCGGAACCTGGGATGTGACTCTGCTTGTTGATAAGAAGAATAATGCGGTTTTGGTTTCGAATTTCTCGTTTTTGATCGTTGCTTTAAAGTTTGCTGCTTTTAAGATTATGCTTTATAAGTCAACACAATCTTCATAGTGGTAGTGTTGATTTATGTCTCTCTGTCTCCAATTTTCCTATAACTCACATTATGATTGTTTTGCAGTACAATCTCTATGATGGATCCACGCAGAAGTTGGGCGGCAAGGTGGTTAAGAATTGGTATGTTTTGAGCTCTGTTTTTCCTAATAATCCTGAAGCTTGAACTATTAACTCCCGCTTTTGAGTTTGCTTCTTCTTTCCGTTTCTTGTTCGTTTGTGTCCAACCATTGCACTTGAGGCATGACTGCTATGTTTATGTTAGTCACATCTTTCTCTTTTGGAAGAGGGAATGTTGTGTATGAAGTTAATATTGTTCCTTATTGCCACACTACTTCAACGATGTCTTTACGATCAAAATCTCATTCAGCACAACCCCCGTTTTAGACTCCATCTTAGTTGTTTCGTGTAACTGCATTATAGTTTTTTATGTGTATTCTCGGCAGTTCTGACACTCTTGCAATTCTTGTTTTCAGGGAAGTTTGCTCCTGGTTGCTACGCCCTTGCTGTCTCAGAGGCACTCCCAGAGGAAATGCAGGTAAAGACATAATAAGCAATCCTGAGCTCTGGTTTTCGAATAAGGACATTGGGTCCTAAAGAAACGAATCCGGTTTCATATTGATTCGTTCTTTTTCTTTTTGACTTGTATGTGGCGAAAATCCACTGGCAGTTCCTATGCCAAGAAGAGCGAGTGCAGTACGTTCCGCCCAAACGCATTTGAAGCCCTTTTGCATCATGTTGAGATCTCTGCAAGTGGAAGTAGTTTAGCTACTACTTTGTTTTGTGATTTCAACTAATCTTAAGATCTGAGATTTGTTTTGCCAGCAAAAAGTAACATTTCTTGCCAAACTCATTTGGTAGTTCATAACCTCCAGCAAATCACATAGATTATTGCATTATATTGTAGCTCAGTTCTGTTTCTGGCTTTTTGGTAAACAAATTAAAATACTTAGAAAGAGATAGATGCATAACAAGAGATTGTGTTGGAGAGGCAGTTTGAAAACAATTTTTTTTTTTCATAACAAGTCCCTAGAAAATTAAATGTTTCTTTTCATTAGTTAAAAGTTAAAGATGTCAGATTCTATTTCCAACAAATATCATCATTTTGCAGACACAGTGTCAAAAAGGTAAAGTTATGCGAAACAAATGATGCATTATTTTTTTACTTTGTAGTATCTTTTTCGTGCAAAAGGAAATATAAAATAAAATAAAAATCCTTTCAATAGAAGAAGAAAATTAATCTGGAAGAAATGGCTCCTTAATAAAGCCAAGAGGGAAAACAAAGAGAGACATATATGGGTTTTGGGAATATGACCATTGAAATTCCCAAAGAACCAAACAAAAGTATTGGAAAATGTATGAAATGCTTGTATTTATTGTCGCTAACAAAAACTATGAGACCCACCAAAGTCATGGATACACACAACAAATTACGAATCACACATCTCGATCCAACGCATATTCTACTCATGACGTAACGTGTATAAATCAACTAGTCGATTTTCTTTCTTATTACGAGTATATTTTGTTCTTTCTCAGTTAGGATCCCTACTCTTTTTAAAAAAAAAATTAATTTTAAACTCGAGTTCACGTGGCAGTCGTAATAGCTACCAACTTCGTTTCATAAAGTAATCTTAATACCAAAACCAGAGAAAGTCATCACACAAGTCCAACCCGAAAAACAAGGGTTCTTGCTCCGACTCCGTCACGACAACAAATCCAGCATCGGAGCTAAAGGTAAACTCTCACTCCCCCGATTCTCTATACTCTCTTCTTCTCCAATCTATTTCCTGGATCCAAATCTGAGACACTCGGGTTCTTCTAAAAGTTGACTTCCTTGAAATCTATGTTCGGTTGAGTGAATCTGTGGAACTTATGTCCGCTTGTGTTTACAAGTTCCTATTCTCTGGATCTAGAAACGAAGGAAGACGGATTTGAGCTAACAAATTTGGGAAATTCCTAATTCCTTCGCTTGTGTTTTGGTTGCAGGAGGGGAATTCGTGAGAAGAAAGGAAGAAAGAATTGAAAAAATGTCGAACATAGACATAGAAGGGATACTGAAGGAGCTGCCTAACGATGGGAGGATCCCAAAGACGAAGATCGTTTGCACTCTAGGACCAGCTTCTCGCACTGTTCCTATGATCGAAAAGCTTCTGAGAGCCGGCATGAACGTCGCTCGTTTCAACTTCTCTCATGGAAGCCATGAATACCATCAGGATACCCTCGACAACCTCCGCGCCGCTATGCATAATACCGGCATTCTCGCTGCTGTCATGCTTGACACCAAGGTCTATTTCCCATACATCATCTTCACTCGCTTATATGGTTTATGAATATTTGCTTCAGCTTCTCAACAAATCTTGATGCATAAGCAATGTTAGATCAATTGTTGAACTTATACCCTCTGATTTTTGAGACAATCATCATTTGATTTCGGTCGTTGAATTCGCAGGGGCCTGAGATTCGTACTGGTTTCTTGAAAGATGGGAACCCAATACAACTGAAGGAAGGCCAGGAGATTACTGTAACCACTGATTACGACATTAAAGGAGATGAGACAACGATATCCATGAGCTACAAAAAGCTTCCGTTGGATGTGAAGCCCGGCAACACCATACTCTGTGCTGATGGAAGCATAAGTCTAGCTGTCGTGTCCTGTGATCCCGACTCTGGAACCGTTAGGTGCCGGTGTGAAAACACGGCCATGCTTGGCGAAAGGAAGAACGTGAATCTTCCCGGTGTTGTTGTTGATCTTCCCACTTTGACAGACAAGGATATTGAAGACATTCTCGGTTGGGGTGTTCCCAACAGCATCGATATGATTGCGCTCTCGTTTGTCCGTAAAGGTTCGGATCTTGTCAATGTCCGTAGGGTTCTTGGATCTCATGCTAAAAGCATAATGTTGATGTCCAAGGTACTTAATTTTTCACTTATGGCGATTGCGTTATATGTATACTATTGTTGAGGCATGAATCTGACTCACTTGTGTTTTTGAAGGTTGAGAACCAGGAAGGAGTTGTTAATTTCGATGAGATATTGCGCGAAACAGATGCATTCATGGTTGCTCGTGGTGATCTCGGGATGGAGATTCCGATAGAGAAGATTTTCTTGGCTCAAAAGTTGATGATCTACAAGTGTAACCTTGCGGGTAAACCAGTGGTCACAGCCACTCAGATGCTGGAGTCAATGATCAAATCACCGAGGCCAACCCGTGCTGAAGCCACCGATGTTGCAAACGCTGTTCTTGACGGCACCGACTGTGTGATGCTTAGCGGCGAGAGTGCAGCAGGAGCTTATCCGGAGATAGCTGTGAAAGTTATGGCTAAGATCTGCATCGAAGCCGAGAGCTCTCTTGATTACAACACAATCTTCAAAGAGATGATCCGAGCAACTCCGCTTCCAATGAGCCCACTGGAGAGTCTTGCATCATCCGCTGTACGGACCGCCAACAAAGCGCATGCGAAGCTCATCATTGTGTTGACTCGTGGAGGTTCAACCGCTAAGCTTGTAGCTAAATACAGACCGGCTGTTCCGATTCTGTCAGTGGTTGTCCCTGTTATGACCACCGATTCCTTCGACTGGACTTGTAGTGACGAGTCACCTGCAAGGCACAGTCTGATATACAGAGGTTTAATCCCCATGTTGGCTGAAGGATCCGCGAAGGCAACAGATAGCGAGTCCACGGAAGTTATCATTGAAGCCGCTTTGAAGTCAGCAACACAGAGAGGACTGTGCAACCGTGGTGATGCAGTCGTGGCGTTGCACCGTATTGGAGCTGCCTCGGTTATTAAGATCTGTGTCGTGAAGTAGGATTTCGAACTTGGTTCAAATTCTCAAACTGAGCACTAGCGTTCCTTGCATGAAATAATGAAGCGGTGTAATGTTAAGACATCTCTCTCCCTTATTTTCAATTTAGTTTTCCGAAACCTTTAATGGCTCAGTGCCGACTTTGATGTATAACACTGTTTATCTTCACAAGCTTTGCTTATAAGAGATTAAGTTTTAAAGTGTAAGCAGAACATACAAAATCGAAAAAGTCACGTATAATGATTGATTAATGAAGGCATAACAATTGAACAAGATCCAAAGAGAAGTATGTTTCTTTCAGATGTTTAGAATCATAAATACTCTTCTAACTTCTAAATCACCAGTTGATCAGCCGCGGGAGAGATTCGTACTGGACTCTGCAGTATAAGAGCAGCCGTAAGAGAGTCAAGATCAAAGGTATGTATAAAGAAGATTAAAACATGGGACCTGATGTAACTTTGATCACCTGTTTTCATAGCAACGTTCCTTGAAGTTATAACGAATTGAGCCTGATGTTATTTCGTCCTCTGTTGTGTGTATCAGATGCGATGGAGAATATCGATTAGTGTTTCAAGTTTGAATATTTTTGGACGGAGATTATATAATAAATCCAGGGTTGTGGCAGATGCTTGCTTACTCATCATGAAACTAACGAAACTCATCGTGGAAGCCATAGTCATCATCAGAGTCATCTTCGTTATCGAAAATGGCACTGTAGAATACGTATGGATGCTCAATCATCTCTGCCAAAGTCAGACGTCCATCTTTGTCTGAATCCGCCTGAGAAGATCAGAAAAAGAGAGAACAATATAACACCGAGCAATTCAACACCAAACCAGGCCATTTGATATGAAATTTATGTACCTGTGATATAATATAGTCAGCTTGTTGTTTTGCGTAATAATGCTCGGTAGGATGGATTTTACTGATAACGGGAAGCAATTCGACGTCCGATAAGTACCTATAGAGCAGTGGGAGGGAGCTATGTTAAGGGATGCATAGTCTTTACAGATATGGTAAATATGACGTCTTCTCTTCTTAATTTACGTACCCGTCACCATCTTTGTCTAGCTGAGCAAACAACTGCTTAGCAGGGCCTTCAGGTAAATCATGATAAGGATGCGTAGTATTGTGATTATCTTCTTCGTAGCTCCTTACAGTGTCAAAGAGGCCGTGGAAAAACTCTTCGAAACTGATCTTACCATCTTTATCTGAATCTCTTTCTCTGTGAAAGGGAAGGAGAAGAACCCGTCCGTAAAAAAGAAGGCTTCTTTAAAAGCTATGCCAAGAGGTATCAGGTATGGCTACAGTAGAGTACCTTACTTCCTCCTTGCACAACCATAGCAGCAACTTGGGGTTCTTGGTATCAGCAGGATGAAGAAAGCTATGTGGAAAGAATTAATCAGAAAGAGCATTATGAGAAGAAACGTTTTTTTGATAGGTTTGATTCTAATCTACAGGAGACGAAAACGCTTACTCGTTGAACTCTGTTAAATTCAGCAAACCATCACCATTTGCATCTGATGCATTAAAATGCTCCTCTTTCCACCAACCCATGTCATAGCCAAAGGAGTTATTATCTGATAAAATTACATCTTAAGTCATTAGCAGTCCCCTGAAGTGACAAAAGTGAGATTCTTTACTTCACAGGCCTAAGTCCGTTGGAAATTGCAAATTTGCAATCAGTCAGATAGCAAGTAGCAAAGATTCTAAAGTGAGTGAGAAAAAACAGGAAACTGAAGCTCACCGGAATTACGGACCCAAGAGGGTGGTTCATACTCAGAGAAAGAAATGAAACCATCCTTGTTTCTGTCATGAACAACCAAGTCTCTCTGAGTCCTGTGCATGACCTCCTTCTCAGAAGACTGCATGTTCCATTCAGTCATTTCACTCTCAGTCACAAACCCATCCGCAGGAGAAACATCAATCTTTGGAAACAAAGATATCAGCCTGCAAATTACCAGTCAAAAATCCTTTCTTTCTAACAAAAAAAAAAATTATCATAAAAAAAAATGGATTTTGAAGATATCACCGACCTGTCGGTGACATTGAATTTCTCCTCGTCATTCAAGTAATCCTCGGCATCCATGAAATCCTCCCACTCAGGCTGCGACTCGTGGCCAGGTGCCGCTTCATGCCCACCACCGGTTGCTGCTTTCTGCGAATGCGAGGCGAGCTCAGGGTGAGAATGCTCAATGTGCTGCCGCTCCCACTCCTTATCCTCGCGACGGCGCTCCATGTCGGCGACCAGAGGGTCGAACGGAATCGGATCGTGTCGAGTGGGTTTGAAATTGAAAGAAGATCGGAGTTTGAGGCGGTGATGTTGGCTGTGACCGCCGTGGTGGTGATCGTGGTCACTCTTCTTCTTCGGGGAATAAGAGATGAGGAAGAGCACGAGGATCCCCACCGTGATATATAGTATCACCGAAGCTTTACCCATGTTTTTATTTCTTCTTACAGTACGAATCTGAGCTTGAAACCCTAACTTTAGGCAAGTAGAGCTTTTACACTGGAAGTGAAGGAAGAAGATAGTAGCTAGATCTGTTGGATGGAAGATAGAGTCTTGTGCTAATATATATATGTATTTGGATCATTTTTATCTTTAGAATATTTGACTGTAGATATGTTACGACCTTTTTAGTCAAATTGGTTTTTAGCTTTATTGCCCTTTAGGAATATTTTCCCTATATGAGTAGATTTAACTTAATTAAATATCATTAGCCATAAGCTAATCTGTGAATAAATAGTATCATTAGCGTTGCACTCAACTTAAAGCTGGTCATTGGAAATCGAGCTTCACCGTCCACGTGGTCCAATCCATTTCCATCTCCTGCGTTTACGCCGCCATCGATGCACACACACACACATGTGGATCTCACCATTTCTTATCGATTCAATTTGCTTCGCTTTCTCAGATCCTCATCTAAATCGCCTTTTCAGAATCTATTCCATCCCGTGATCGTGCTCGTGCTCGTATATATATATATAACAAGTACATAAGATACTCACTCTGATCATTGATTTTGGAAATGGACAAGTATGACGTTGTGAAGGATCTGGGAACTGGAAATTTCGGTGTGGCTCGCCTTCTAAGGCACAAGGACACCAAAGAGCTCGTTGCCATGAAATACATCGAGAGAGGCCGCAAGGTCAGTTTCCACTTTCCTCTCTCCGTTTGATTTCCTGAGAAAACCTTTTTGTCTTACTATTTTTGAAGTTTCAGTTGGGGTTTAGGATCTTGGGGGGGTTTTGCTTTTACCTCAGTGAGTATTATCGAAATTTGAAGTTTGTTTGCTACATCGTTTGAGGGGATTTGCAGAAACATGTGACAAATTGGGGGCTTAGAAAATAGCTGATCAGTATGATGATGATGATGATTTGACTTTTGATTGTTTTGTATGTTTGATCATGGACTGCAGATAGATGAGAACGTGGCCAGAGAGATTATCAATCACAGATCACTTAAGCATCCTAATATCATCCGGTTCAAGGAGGCAAGTGTAATTTTTTTTGGAATTTTTAGTTTTCTAAGAGAGCTTTCTTGGGATCTTATTTTGATTCGGTTCCAGGTGATTCTGACCCCTACTCATCTTGCCATTGTGATGGATTATGCTTCTGGAGGAGAGCTCTTTGATCGAATCTGCACTGCCGGTAGATTCAGTGAAGCTGAGGTGATTTTCTCTTTATAAAGTCTTGGACTTTAATCTATCTGTTCTTCGTCATTTTCTTTCATCTTTTACATTTTATGTTAATAAGTTTTGTTTTTGATTTTTATCTTTTCAGGCCAGGTACTTCTTTCAACAACTGATCTGTGGCGTCGACTACTGCCACTCCTTGGTATGTATATTCATTAAGCCGAAAAGTAAAGTTGCCCGAGGAGGTATCTGTGGAGAAGTATATCCATGATCTCAGTGACTTGGATTCTTTCAGTTAGATTTGGAAGTTAGTGCTTCTGTATTTTATTAAAGGAAATGCTGTTTAGATGTTTTGACCTGGGTTTCAATGTCTTGATTCTGTGATATATATTCATCTTATTTTGAATCATTTTGAATCTCAGTTGCCACTGTTGATGCCTTGTGATGTGGATGATGCTATTCGTGGGAAAATGGGCAATGACTCGTTTAGAATCTATATTACCTCTGTTGCATAACATGTCCTGACTTCTCCTCTCTTTTCTTCTGTGCAGCAAATATGCCACAGAGATCTGAAGCTTGAGAACACACTGCTTGATGGGAGCCCTGCTCCGCTTTTGAAAATCTGTGATTTTGGTTACTCTAAGGTGTGAGCTCATTCATCTACTATTTCTTCTTTGCTCAATGGTCTTCATCCTCAATCCATAACGGACTATCATTAACTATTCACTCGTTTCTTTAATCTTATATTTTTTTCCTGTTTTCTTATTATCCTATATATGTTTTATTTCCTTTTCTGTAGTCATCTATACTACATTCTAGGCCTAAATCGACTGTTGGAACTCCAGCATACATAGCACCTGAAGTTCTTTCTCGCAGAGAATATGATGGCAAGGTACTCTACTCATGTCTTGCTAAACATATCAATTTGTCATTAACACATGATTGGTTGTCAAAGTGAGCAGATAGTTAAGAGAAAAATATGAAAAAAAAAAAAGATCGTTAGAAAAGACTACTCAGAGATACTATAGTAGGATTTATATATCCTTGTACCGGCGTGGTCTGTGTAAAACTTTTCAGGGTATTGTGTACTCCTTATAAGGTTTAAGTGGACTGGCCTCTGCACGTGTCCAAGCATAGGGTCTTTAGCTCTTAATTAAAAAATTTACAGGGTGATAACTGATAACCGATATGTGTAGGATGTTTATAGGGCAGTCTCTATAATCATATTTGTCGTGATTGTCGTAGAGCACATAGACTGATTTTGCACTCATATGGCTGTGTTTTTGTAGAACGCGGATGTGTGGTCATGTGGAGTAACCCTTTACGTGATGCTTGTTGGAGCTTACCCATTTGAGGACCCTAATGATCCAAAGAATTTCAGGAAAACAATCCAAGTAACTCCATATTCAACGATCAACTGCATTAATTTTTCTAATTACTCTTCTTATTGCTCAAGTGTCTCAATAATGTAACAATTAAAATGGTTATTCTTCAGCGTATAATGGCTATACAATATAAGATCCCGGACTACGTTCACATATCTCAGGAATGCAAACACCTTCTCTCTCGCATATTCGTCACTAACCCACTTAAGGTATCTAAACCATTCCAGTTTTCAAATTTTCAGGCTATATCTTGTAGGAAGATGTTCCGGTTCTGATTGTCAATAATATAATTGACAGAGAATCACGCTTAAGGAGATCAAGAATCATCCTTGGTATTTAAAGAATTTGCCAAAGGAGCTGCTTGAGTCGGCTCAAGCTGTGTATTACAAGAGAGACAACACAAGCTATTCTCTTCAAAGCATAGAGGACATAATGAAGATAGTTGGAGAAGCAAGGAATCCAGCTTCATCTTCTAGTGTCAGCAAAAGCTTGGGATCAGGAGGTGAGGAAGAAGATGAAGAGGAAGAGGACGTTGAAGCTGAAGTGGAAGAGGAAGAGGAAGAAGATGAATACGAGAAGCATGTCAAAGAGGCACAGTCTTGTCAAGAGCCTCACAAAGCTTAAAAGAAAAAAAGAAAAAATGGTCTCTGTTTCTCTCGTTTCATTTCAAAGGCAAAGGGTGTAAACTACTTCGTACAGGTTATTTCACTTTTCCATGTGATGTCTGCAAACGTTTTCGTCTTATCAGTTGGCTAGTGTTTCTCAAAGAAATGAACATCGATACTCTTTGAATGTGATATGCTGTCAGATCTTCAGAGGTTGTTCTATACTAGGAAGCAAAGGCTGTATGATGATATTAAAAAATGATGTCTTTGTTTGCAAATCCCAATTTTAACATATTTCTGAGTTTATCGCCAAGAAAATCTAGTCATTTATCTGATACTCAACGTCACCAAGATAAGCATCATACAAATACATTTCACCGCCAATTTAGCGAACTACGTCCCGTTTTCTCACATTTGGAGGTTATTTTCTGATTTTTAAAAAATTACAATTGGGTATGCATCGATTCCAATATTTGCATCTGAAATCATTACTTTTCAAAAGTTCATATGTTTCCTCTTTGGCTCTCTAGTGTAATAGATAATCTGTTTTGCAATTGTTGAACGTCATGTTTTAAGAAAGAAAGGAAGATCCAGATAAAGCTGAATTAATAGAAATTAGTTTTACCGATTTAATTTTAACATATATTATTACTTTCAAAATATTTTGTCAATGTTAATTTTAATATAAAACATGATTTTTCATTTGTATTCAAACTAAAGAAATATGGTGCGTAATTTCATCACCGCAATATCTAAAATCAATCACACATGAAGATCTCTTATGCTATTCTGGATGATTGATTCAATAACATTATACTTATACAATAAAAATGACTGACATTTTATTGGTACAATTTGATTGCAACACAAGTGATCCATGGTTACTCCAAAGTGAAATGTATGATCCATGGTTATTGCATGATTCAATAACATTAAAGACATTAGCCATAGTAAAAAATCTGTGAAAATTAATATGATATGAACGAAAACCAGATATTTTATTCAACAAAATGTTAACAAAGTTTTGTTTAAAAACTGTAATCCAAAGGAGAAAATGAAATTATTAATTAGAATTTATATAACTTTACTTTTTGTTTAAAAATTGAGAAAACACACATAATCAAATGAACATACTTTGAACATGTACATTTAATTTTGGTAATTACTATAATTGTTTCTTTTTTTATACCAGAAACTAATATTGGAAAGAAAAAACACATGTTAAACAATTTCAACTTTTTAATCAATTATGTTTTATCATATAATTTATAAGGGCAATGTACCATTATGTTTTATGTAAATTGAGATATTATTATGTTTGATAACAAATAAAATATGAGCAAAGGTGACTTGCTCTCTATTTCCGTTTTCAAAACCATGAGAGCAAACTACTTGCCGTTTTTCTCAGGAACAGGGGTGCAAACTACATGCCGGTGTTTATACGGTGTATGAAACGTCGTCGTTTTGAATCATTCTAAATGTCCCTAGTTAAAACCCTATCGTGTTTTCTACAAAACCGGTAAAACCCTCTCGACATTTTCGACTCTTCCCCTTATCCTCAAAAATCTCTCCCGTCACCGACGACGGGAACTCGGTAGTTACAAGTCAAGAGATGCCCTTGAAGTTCCCTCTCGGTGTACGCTTCATTACTCATTCTCTTCCCTGTACTTATCCCGCTTCCATGAACTCCGGCGCACTAATCTACTCCTTCCGCTCAGTCCCTATTCTCTCAAAGGCATTTCCTTTGAGGTTAACATACCTTGGTTTAGGGTCCCGCGTCAGTTTCTCTACTAGAACAGAGAGAATCCGACCCGAATTCAGGAGGCCGAATCGTGATGGAGGAGAGATTCGCGCGTCCAAGAGCTTGATTGAGGATGAGGCAGAGCTCAGTGATTGGGTGAGCGACTTGAAGACTAGTTCGTTGCGTGCGAAGTTCACGAGCGACGAAGATGACTCGGGTCCAGACCGTGTTCGTAGAAATGTAGACAGAGACAGCAGTAGAGGTCCGAAGAGGGGAAGGGAAAGCCAATCCGATAGGTTCGGTGGGTCGAGAAGGGAAGGCCAATCCGATAGGTTCGGTGGCTCGAGAAGGGAAGGCCAATCCGATAGGTTCGGTGGCTCGAGAAGGGAAGGCCAGTCCGATAGGTTCGGTGGCTCGAGAAGGGAAGGCCAGTCTGATAGGTTCGGTGGCTCGAGAAGGGGAAAGGAGGGTGAAATCGATAGATTTGAGGGTTCGAACAGGAGGATAACCAGCGGCGAGCCGGTTGAGTCGTTTAGGAACAAGCGGGTAGGTGATCGAGAAGGCGTAAGGAACGGTCGGATTCAAGGAAATAGTAGTGAGTCGTCTCTTCGTGGAAGGAAAGAGAGAAATGTAGATGCAGGGTTTAGGAGAGAGGGGGGTTTGGGGAAACAGACTAGAGATTCAAGTCAGGAAGAGGAAGATAGTAGTGACGAGGACGAGAAGAGAGTTGCATTGGGAAGCATTGATGATTTGCTTAGTGAAGATAGTAGTGATGTTGACGATGAAGATGAATATGATGAGCCTCTTATTAAGAATGCGGCTTCTGCTAAGGCTGTAGAGGCTGATGAGCCAAGGACTGAAAATGCTAAAACTTCAGATTCTTACTTATCTAAGACAAGGTACCATTATCTGCAATTTAGTTTCTTTTGTTATGTGCTTTGTTTTGGTTTTATTTCTTCAACTCCTGAATAGCCAAGAGTATCCTGGCACACAGTATAGTTTATAATTTCACTTTGTGAACTGTCTTAGCAGCAATCGTTTTGTGAATTTAGTTTCTTGATAGGTTGTCCTTTAGTGGGAGAAGATTGCTTCTTCTGTTTGTGAATGTGACTTTATATCTAGTGTTGTTTGATTGACAATAATACTCTTTATGGTAAATAATTTACAGATTTGATCAATACCCACTGTCTCCCTTATCGCTAAAAGCCATCAAGGATGCGGGATTTGAGACAATGACTGTTGTGCAGGAGGCTACTCTTCCTATCATTCTCAAAGGTGGATTTTTCTTCCTTTCTCATGAGAGTTTTTTTGCAAGGCAGAAAAAAGAAAAACACTATAGAAAATTTAGTGACGATTTCTAATTGACGTCATCTCACAAGCTTTTACAGATCATTTAGCAATAGCCAATAGGTATTTCAAAGAAAACTCAGAGACTTGTGTATCATTCTTCAGGATTCCTCAAATTTGCCATGACTTGCATTTTGTAGCTTGATTAATTGTTTAAAACTTCCTCTGATATTTACTCTTTAACTCCTTGGTTTCTTCCGTGCTCTGTTTTTTTTTTCAGGTAAAGATGTGCTAGCCAAGGCCAAAACAGGCACTGGAAAAACTGTTGCATTTTTGGTGAGACATTCTACCCTCTGGGTTCATGGATATAATAAGCTGGTCGGTTAGAAATTGACCGGGCCTTCAAATCGATTTGTTCTTATTGTTTCTGTTTATATTTACAAGCTTCCATCAATTGAAGCTGTTATCAAATCTCCTCCTGCAAGCCGAGATGTTAGGCAACCTCCAATTGTTGTGCTTGTGGTATGCCCTACTCGGGAACTTGCCAGTCAAGCTGCTGCAGAAGCAAATACCTTGCTCAAGTATCACCCATCTATTGGTGTACAAGTTGTGATTGGAGGCACAAAGCTTCCTACAGAGCAAAGGCGTATGCAAACAAATCCTTGCCAGGTAATAAGAAATCTCTTTTGCCACTCCTTTGTGTATTAATGTAAAGTTAAATCTGAGACTGTCTTGCGTCTTCTTTAGATGCAGTGATGCAGTCTATATATATTGTTGAATAATCACATATATGAACACTCTCAGATTCTTGTGGCTACACCTGGAAGGCTCAAAGACCATATCGAGAATACTTCTGGATTTGCGACAAGGTTGATGGGTGTGAAAGTCCTAGTCCTTGATGAAGCTGATCATCTCTTGGACATGGGTTTCCGGAGGGACATTGAGAGGATAATCGCTGCTGTTCCTAAGCAGAGACAAACATTTTTGTTTTCTGCCACGGTACCTGAAGAGGTAAGTATCAGTTTCTTGCACAAAAGGCTATCATCTTTGGGTTGGAATCTTGAATTGTGTATTTTGGTTTGAAGGTCCGCCAAATATGCCATATTGCTCTGAAACGGGATCATGAGTTCATCAATTGTGTTCAAGAGGGTTCTGACGAGACGCATCAAAAGGTATAAGATTTCTCTTTAGGTTCATTTGAATGAAGGCCTGCATATGATTGAATGCTAGCGGCGTCTCATGACTCATATCTGCTTTATCTCCCAGGTCACACAAATGTACATGATTGCTTCTCTGGATAGACATTTCTCGCTTCTACATGTGCTTCTTAAAGAACACATGGCAGATAATGTGGACTATAAGGTAAAAACCAATTGTTTTTAGAGTGCCATTGTGAATCACCAATGTATTTCTGAACGAATACGATCACCTTGTTCATTTGCAGGTTATTATTTTCTGCACAACTGCTATGGTCACAAGATTGGTGGCTGATCTGCTTGGTCAGCTAAGCCTGAACGTCAGAGAGATCCATTCTAGAAAACCGCAGGGTTACAGAACCAGAGTTTCTGATGAGTTCCGCAAGTCCAAGAGTATTATCCTTGTAACATCCGATGTATCTGCTCGAGGTGTCGATTATCCTGATGTGTCACTAGTCGTACAGGTAAACCATATAGTACTTTCTCATCATGGAACTGAATCGCAACTACAGAGTTTTATCGTTTTTACTGAAGTTGTTGTTGTGTATAATGTTGGGTATGCAGATGGGATTGCCATCAGACAGAGAACAATACATACATAGACTTGGCAGAACCGGTCGGAAAGGTAAGGAAGGGGAAGGTGTGCTATTGTTAGCGCCATGGGAAGAATACTTCTTATCTTCCGTCAAAGACTTGCCTATCACCAAGTCTCCTCTACCGCCAATAGATCCTGAGGCTGTGAAAAAGGTAAGCTTGGACTTAGAATCGCTATGAATGTTGGATTCGTCTCACAACACAAACCTATTCTAAATTTTATCTTCAATTGCATATGGTATTGATGGGTGTGAGGAACATGTTGGTGGATATGATGAATTCAGGTGCAGAGAGGGCTTAGCCAAGTGGATATGAAGAACAAGGAGGCGGCGTATCAGGCGTGGTTGGGTTACTACAAATCTCAGAAGATGATTGCAAGAGACACGACCAGACTGGTGGAGTTGGCCAATGAGTTTAGCCGCAGCATGGGACTTGACATCCCTCCAGCTATCCCAAAAAATGTTCTTGGCAAGATGGGTCTCAAAAACGTTCCTGGTCTTAGAACCAAGTAGATTTCTTATCTATTGTTTTACTTTTGTAATAAAATCTTTAATGCTTTGTAAGTGTAATATCTTGTCATTTTTGCAACACTTCGACTTTCTCATTCTATAAAAAAATTTTAAAAAATCATATTTGAGTTCTTTTGTTTGTAGTTGCTAGTTAACGAATTCAGAACAGTTGGTATGATTAAAAGAATATTGTAAACTAATTTCCTATAATAAATGTATTTCTGATAGAAACTCATAGAAACGACATGTAAAAACATTTATCAAAGCTAAGGGAGCAAACTACGTGCCGTTTTTGTTTTAATTTTGTTGACAATTTGGGGCACTGTCCTCTTCATCTTAAAACCCTAATGTGTTTCCTACAAAAGTTGTTAAACCCTAATTTACCGACGACGGGAACCTGAAGTTCCCTCTCGGTCGACGCTTCCATCTACTCGTCTCGTTTTCCATGAGTTCCGATGGATCCAAATCCGGTCGGAAGAGACGAGAGATTCGCGCAAAACATTTGAAGACTAGCTCGTTGCGTGGGAAGCTCACGAGTGACAACGAGGATGACTCGGGAAACCTAGTCAGAGACAACAACAACAGGAGGGGTCCGAAGAGGGCAAGGGAAGGAAAATCTGATAATGACGACAATGAGCCTCTTGTTAAGAAAGCGGCTCCTACTAAGGCTGTAGAGGCTGTTACGCCAATGACTGAAATTGCCAAGACCTCAGATTCTTACTTGTCTAAGACAAGGTACGTTATTTGCTTCGATTGATGGAAGAATTTAGTCTCTTTCTGGGTTATGCTTTACTTTTACCACTAAAAGGAGGATTTTGCTTCGGAGCTTTTCTTACAATGCTCTTTCTGGTAAATGGTTTACAGATTTGATCAGTTCCCACTGTCTCCCTTGTCGCTGAAAGCAATCGTGGATGCTGGATTTAAGACAATGACTGTTGTGCAAGAGGCTACTCTTCCTATCATTCTCAAAGGTGAACACTTTTTCAAATTGATTGAGAAATTTAGGGACGGTTTCAATTGACTCAATCTCACAGGCTTTTACAAATCACTTTGAAATAAAAACTCAGAAACTTGTGTATCTTTCTTTCGGATTCCTTATATATAAGCTTTTGCATAATTGTTGATAATTCCACTAATATTTCTTCTTTAACTTGATGGTTTTCCAGGTAAAGATGTGCTAGCCAAGGCCAAAACAGGCACTGGGAAAACCGTTGCATTTTTGGTAAGACACTCTACCTTATGGGACTCATGGATTTCATTTTGTTAGTTAGGAATTGATCGGGCTTTTCATTCGGATTTTTTTTTTCTTATCGTTTGTTTCTGTTTATATTTCAAGCTTCCATCAATTGAAGCTGTTCTCAAATCTCCTGCTGCAAGCCGGGATAATAAGCAACCCCCAATTATTGTGCTTGTGGTATGCCCCACTCGGGAACTTGCTTGTCAAGCTGCTGCAGAAGCAAAGATCTTGCTGAAGTACCACTCATCTATTGGTGTTGAAGTTGTGATTGGAGGCACGAAGCTTCCTTCAGAGCAAAGGCGTATGCAAAAGAATCCTTGCCAGGTAAGAGATTTCTTCTGCCGTTCTATGTGTATTACTGTGAAGTTAACTCTGAGAAAATCTTAACTCTCTCTTTAATTGTTCATGTGAGGAAAGAATGTATGTCCATGTGCAGTTTAGGATTGTTTCGCCCATTTAAGTGTTCATAGGTTGTGTTAACTTCATTTAGCCTCTTATAAATCTGCAATTTAAGTGGCTGCAGATACTGTGAGCTGTGCCTCTATATGTTATTGAATAATCACTAATGTGAACATTCGCAGATTCTAGTGGCTACACCTGGAAGGCTGAAAGACCATATTGATAACACGTCTGGATTTGCCACAAGGTTGAAGGGTGTGAAGGTCCTTGTACTTGATGAAGCTGATCATCTCTTGGACATGGGTTTCCGAAGGGATATTGAGAGGATAATCGCCTCGGTTCCTAAGCAGAGACAAACATTTTTATTCTCTGCCACGGTATCTGAAGAGGTAAGTGTCAGTTCCTTCCACAAAGGCCCTCATTTTTTGGGATTGAATCTTAAATTGTGTTTCTTGATGTCAAGGTCCGCCAAATATGCCATGTTGCTCTGAAACGGGATCATGAGTTCGTTAATTGTGTTCAAGAGGGTTCTGACGAGACGCATCAAAAGGTAAAAAATTGCTCTTTTAAGTTCATTTGAATGATATGCCTGCGATATGATTGGATCTCATTGCTTTCCCATGTCTGTGTTTTTCTCTCAGGTCACACAAATGTACATGATTGCATCACTAGATAGACATTTCTCGCTTATATATGTGCTTCTTAAAGAACACATCGCAGCTAATGTGGACTATAAGGTAAAAATAAATTGTTCCTCAAGTCACAAGTGCCATTGTGAATCACCAATGTATTTCTGAACTAATACGATAACCTTGTTCATTTGCAGGTTATTATTTTCTGCACGACTGCTATGGTCACAAGATTGGTGGCTGATCTGCTTGGTCAGCTAAGCCTGAACGTCAGAGAGATCCATTCTAGAAAACCGCAGAGTTACAGAACCAGAGTTTCTAATGAGTTCCGCAAGTCCAAGAGTATTATCCTTGTAACATCTGATGTATCTGCTCGGGGTGTCGATTACCCTGATGTGTCGCTTGTCTTACAGGTAAACCATATAGTACTTTTCCAACATGGAACTGAACCGCAACTACAGGGTTTTAATCATTTTTACTGAAGTTGTTGTATATAATGTTGGTTTTGCAGATGGGATTGCCATCAGACAGGGAACAATACATACATAGACTTGGCAGAACAGGTCGGAAAGGGAAGGAAGGGGAAGGTGTACTATTGTTGGCACCATGGGAAGAATACTTCTTATCTTCCGTCAAAGACTTGCCTATTACCAAGTCTTCTCTACCGCCAATAAACCCTGAGGCTGTGAAAAAGGTAAGCTTTTCATATGATATGTCGAACGCTTGACAAGCCTTTCTCAAAATTCTTTGTGCTAGCAACAACTAGAGTATGTGACTCGAGTGAGTACTAAAGGGTGTGAGAAACTTGTTGAATACAGGTTCAGAAGGGGCTTGGCCAAGTGGATTTGCAGAACAAGGAAGCTGCGTATCAAGCGTGGCTGGGTTACTACAAATCTCAGAAGAAGATTGCAAGAGACACGACCAGACTGGTGGAGTTAGCCAATGAGTTTAGCCGAGCTATGGGACTTAGCACCCCACCAGCTATCCCTAGAAATGTTCTTGCCAAGATGGGTCTTAGAAACGTTCCTGGTCTTAGAACCAAGTAGATTTTTGATTCTCTAATGTTTTGCTTTTCTTTTTAAAACTTGCTAGTGTAATATTTCTTGTCATTCTTACAACAGAAAAAAACTATCGACACTTACCTCCTTATGAAGGTCTTTTTGGGAAATGGCTTGGGATCAATGAATTTTAGTGTTTCACTTTAACTTAAAAAAAGGTATATTTCGAGCTTAAACAATGTTGCTGTCCCTTCGAACTACATTTCTTGTTCATATTAGAACCCTCAAAGAAAGCTATAAATGGCAGTTTTGTAAAATTTGTATATAAGCTTTTAGCCTAATGATCCATCCTTCTGTAACAAAGTTTAGGAATATATATCCTCTAACAAATGAACAGACACAGGTGCACTGAAGCATAATGGGAATAGTAATGAAACTTCTAATTTCCCCGGGGAAGAGTATGTCAAAAGAAGACGATGATGAATGGTAACAGAGAAAAAACAAAACCCAACATCATCTTTCTACTCAAGCTTTAGCTTTACCATACCATAAGGCTATCCCTTATTTTTTGTAACTTGTAAAGCTCTAACGAACCAAAAACAAAACCAATAAGTTTCGGCCCATGACTGCAACTGCAAGCTTTTCCTATACAGAATTGAATTCTGCTTTGGTTTAGTCATCTTTCCACTTGTTAGCATATCTCAAGAAGGCACTAGCTGGATTTTCATGAAGTGGAGCCCTTACACGGGTAGATCTCCTAACCACTGCTTCTTCCATTTCTATGTTGTGAGCAATGTCCTTCGTCCTCTTCTGTAGTGTAGAGCTGCAAATCACAGGACTCTTGTAAAAATGTGCATCAAAGTGAAGATTAAATAAATGACTAAATTAATGATGCAATATAGAAGTGGGAAGCTCTAAGCTGACCATATTCTGTCATATAATTTCTCTAGCTGCATGTGTAATGACAGTTCCCTCTCTCCTTTACGGTTTAGTGATCCCATCAATGCATCGAGCTGGATTTCAAGAAACATACACAAATTTGAAAGAGATCTATACAATCAAATAATCGAACATAGAAACAAGCCATGTGGCTTGATGGTACCTCTTCCTTGGAAGTATAATAGCCCCATTCTTTGCAATCACAATCCTCAACAAATATCCTCCCATTGCTTCGGAACCACCAGTACCTGTTGTAGTTCCGATCTTTACCCAAGGGGTTTGTACGTATGACTATTTTCTCCATCTCTCGTTCATAATGTTGCCTCTGCATATCAATGAAAAATTCAGACTTGATTGGTCACAGCACACGCGTGCATAAGAAAACAACCAAATATCAAAAATGATAATTAGGGGAAGGACTCAACCCTCTGTTCGGGGCCCCTCCTTTCTATATTTCCTTTCTCATCTTCACTAGCTGATTTTACCCCCTGCTTCTTCCCGGAAGATCCTTTCTCCTCCTCCTCTTCTTCTTCTTCTTCTTCTTCTTCTTCCTCTTCCTCTTCCTCTTCCTCCTCCACCTCCTCCTTTGGTACGACTTTTGCATCCGTCATCTGCCTTTTGTGCTTTCTCAGATAGACATTCCTCACAAGCCTATCATTACCATAAGAACAATGATGAGCTCCCAAATACTCTGAAACCCATATGTTCTACTTACGCGTAAATAGGATAAGCCAAACCTTTTCTCTGATTTGTCATTTTTGGCCGAAGAAACAGACCCATTCTCCATCTTGACTTCCCCCTCAGTGCTCTCTTTCATTTTGCTGTCTTCACTGCTTTCTGGTACTTGTGGGCTATTTTTCTTTTTCTCTAACCTCTTATTGTCCAAAACTCCATCAGCTTCCTCGCCAGTTTTAGAGCGTTCTTTCTCCTCTCTTATCTGTCGGGCCTCCGCCAAAGCTTCTTCTCTTCTAGCAGCTCCAATGGCATGCCGTTGTTCAACAAGGTCGTCTATTTCCCCCTTGAACACAATTGTTTCAGTTATATGGTTCACTAATTCCCTTAAGATTTTCAATTTTACATTGGGGTCCAATAGACCATAATGTCCCCGTTTGATCGTTCCAATGTCGAAGCACAAATCGGGAGTGTCAACTGATTCCAAGAAGTCACATAAATACTCTGTCCATGTGATCAACGTTATCTGGAATAAGATGAACGAAAGCAACAAGCAGGCCATCAAGCACAAAAGAAAATTGAAATAAAATAAAATTCACACGGCTGGCAATTTGATGTAGCAAATTACTGTGCGACCTAGTTTGTTAATCAAGGATAATTTGCAGGAGATGAAGATCTGACCTTTGACTTGCGACTCCTTTTCTTTAAAGCTTTGAAATCATCACCGCCTTCTTTGATGAGGAACCGGAAAAGACAGGCATGCACTTCCATGATAAGAACCAAATTACTCTCCTTGTGGCAGACAGCATTTTCAAAGTCTTCAAGAGAAAATCGCCATAGATGCAGCTGCCTACCAAATGAGGAACAAAAGTCCCAGACCATAAGAAGATCCCCAACACAATCCATTGAAACACTAAAATCCCGTGAGGGAGAAGGACGCTGAGTGATATCAGGATCGGGTGGCAACAGTAAATCTTCAATTGGATAATTGATAGGTTCTTCCTCAGACCCGTTAACCTCTGGATAGAAAATAAGCAAAAACGACAAATCAGTAGAAAATTATACAGAAAACAATCATCAGTTGCGAAAGAAGTTTTGCCCAACACTAGGAATCATTGAATTGCAAATCAATTACAGAGCATCGCGCAAAGCTACCTCTATCTGCCTCCTCTGCAACATGTCTACCATTTTCTGCTCTCTTTCTTTTTCCTTTCTCCCTTCCCGTTTTATCTTCCTATAGTTTAGCAATGAGACAAAACCAATTAGTACATAGACCAATAATTAGGCAAGCTACAAGTTATTGTACATTGTGTACTTTACATCTACCTGCTTCCTTTGCTGAACCAATTCTCCATTCTGAAAGACATATTTGTCCTGAAGTTCCTTGGGAATCTTTTTCGTGATTCCATGTGCTTTAGCCAGATATTCATTAACTACCCAAGGTATACTGTGGCATGTGGAATCCCGAATGAAAGACTTCAGAAAATTTCTACTAAATGGAAATTTCTTCCATGACAGATCCTCCCCAGACAGCACTGCGTTCTCATTTATTTCCTTGTCTTTGTCAAGGAAGCCTACCTCATACTGAGGTTTACTATCCCCATCTGTTACTATCTCCAAGATTCTGCACGGCTGCAATTCATCATCCCTTTTTCCATACAACTCTGCACCAGCGTAAAAGCAATTTTGCAACTCGGTAGCTATTGTGTCAGCAAGATCCTTCAATGAGAGTGTACCTTTTCAAAATGGAAGAGAAACAATCAGAAAAAGTGCTCATAGAAGAGAGATTTCAAGAATATACCGACAATTTATGCTGCCACCCTCAAAATACACACAGTAACTTTCATATAATTAACAAAACAGGACTTTGACAAAACTGTATCAGAAGATGAACCATAATCTATGAAAGGGTTAAGAACTTACTGAATTGGATAATACATAAAGCTGGTGCAACTAGCTCTCTGGGAAGAGTTTGAACCTTCTTGCTTGCCAGTTTTTCTGACTCTAAGGCCTCCTCGTAGGTCAAGCTAGTTTTACCAGTAGATTTACATGTCCAAACTCGCTTGCGATACAGATTTAACCTCTTCAAGTAGAATCTATTTTATGTTAAGCAGACAAATAGTTCTGACACGGAATGTGCATTGATAAACATGAATAAACACGGCATAAGGAGAAGGGAAATAATTAAAACATAAGTTAAAAAAAGGTAGTCACTTCTTTTTCAGCCCATAAATCGCAACAGCTATAGAAGAAGGATACTGATAATCTCGAAAAATCTCCTTTGTGAGACGAACTTGATAAACAAGTTCTTGTGGCTCCAAGTTCTTTGGGGGCTGCAGTAGTTTATGTGGCTTCTTTTTCAGTAAAGGCATCCTTCAAATAGCAAGACAGACCTACGGGGTAACAACAACAAAAATCCATAAACCTGAATGTCTGTTTATAAGTGATTATGAGAATTTCACCTGTTGTGCAATCATAGTTAGAAACATCAAGGGAATGCAGTAAACATGGACGTAACAGGTCATCCAAACAAGAAGGGCAGAGAATGTAAGTAAAAGCAGGACGTCACATATCTAAAATCTTTAGAATTTTTCTGTGACATTTCACTAAAATTCCTTTCAAAAACGAAACAATGTAAACCCTGGAGAACAGAGACTTAGCCGGATAATGTTAAAACCCATAAGCGTTTAAGGTGACACTAATTTCAAGTAAACCTCGCAAAGAACTAATCACGTAAACATCTGTGGCACTAAAGGCAGATGATAGCCAATAACCCTAGAGCTGATTCTAATTTCAACGTTTGATTCAACAGAGCCCATAGAGAAGCAAGTGAGATCATGCGGGGGAAAAAAAACTCCAAGGAAAAATGTATCTCAGAAAACCAATGCAGAAATCGAAATAGCAGTACAACCCTAGAACTATCGCATCCCAATCGAATTTAGAAAAGATCTGAAACCATCGGAGAAAATTGGCTGATTTTTACCAGTTGAGAGCAACGATCGAACAAGCGAATGAAACAAAACGAAACCGACGGATCAAAACCCATACCCAAGATCGGGAAAAGAAAGCACTATCATGCGCCGGTTTCGGAGAATCCCGAAAAGTACCCAGAACGCGAAACCGACAGGAAGACACGCACACACACACACAAAGAAAAAAGCATATCAAATGCAACAAGGAAGAAACAAACACA
Source organism: Thlaspi arvense (assembly GCA_911865555.2). Classification (NCBI taxonomy): domain Eukaryota; kingdom Viridiplantae; phylum Streptophyta; class Magnoliopsida; order Brassicales; family Brassicaceae; genus Thlaspi; species Thlaspi arvense. The sequence goes on along the minus strand of OU466862.2, from coordinate 67,031,019 downwards.
ACCATCACAAACAAATTTCGAAGGCAATGCAAAATTGACAATGAGGGGAAGCAAAATCGCACACGGCAGCGTAAAAGAGGATCGATATTCCCGCCAGAAGAACAATTGGAGGGAATTTTAGAATCGGAAGAAGAGAGGAGACGAATCTTACAGAGAATAATGTATGGAATTGATAATGCGCGTCGTCTCGAGAGAGAGGTGTCTCCCGAAGAACGAACACAGTTGTTGAGATCTCTGGTCTCTCGCTCTCTCTCTCTCGCTCTCAGCTGTTTGGTCCGTCGTCCTTCCTTATGGGAAAGTCGGGAACTTAATAATATGAGAATTAGTAGTACACCCTCTTAATTTTATTCTCTTAATGACTCGCTCGTTTTTTTTATACACGTGTGTTGTTGTTTTGGAGCCATAAGTTTATCTTCTTTCCAAAGATAAATCCAGCCCATTATGGACATACTGGGCCTCGGGTCTTCTGCCATGAGCCTTCATTTGTTTGTTTCGTGTTTTAAAGTAATGTTTTCGTTATGAAAACTAACCAAAATGCAAGAACCTCTACAAAATATTTGCATGAAAATTTTGCAAAAGTTGGAGGCTGACGTCTTTAAAATGGCAAAAGAATAAATTTTGGGAACGATTCTACATGATATTTTATTTTTGTTTGCATGGTAACCCGCCAAAAGTGTCACCAGAAATATCTTTTTGAATTCTTGTATTTTTTTGGCCTGAAGAATGAATGAATATACAACATCAAATTTGCCCTTTAGAAGAAAAGAGAGAAAATATGACATCATTTTGACATTTTCTTTTAAACTACCACCGCAGAACAAGAAAAGCACACAAGTTAATTAATAAATCCCGTCACACGTAAAACAAATCATACTCGATACCAAACTCATGACTTTACATAACATGTGGTAGTTACCTCTATCCAACGCCCACGATTTCGACACCTCATCACTCCCTCCCTCCTTATAAACCCCAGTCGACGCTCTACTCCCTCTAACTCTCCTTGCATTGTTTCCGGCAAACGCAAATACGAAAACTTCCAAAAAAAACAAATATCAGTAAATGGAGATCGAGAGAGTCCAAGACATCTCATCTTCGTCTCTACTAACGGAAGCTATCCCGTTGGAGTTCATCAGATCAGAGAAGGAACAGCCCGCGATCACAACTTTCCGAGGTCCGGCTCCGGCGATTCCCGTCGTCGACCTCAGCGATACCGACGAGGAGAGCGTCGCGCGCGCGGTGGTGAAGGCGAGTGAAGAATGGGGGATTTTCCAGGTGGTCAACCACGGGATTCCGACGGAGCTGATACGGCGGTTGCAGGAAGTCGGGAGAACGTTCTTCGAGCTTCCTTCGTCGGAGAAAGAGTCCGTCGCGAAACCGGAGGTTGCTAAAGACATCGAAGGATACGGAACGAAGCTGCAGAAAGATCTAGAAGGCAAAAAAGCATGGGTCGATCATCTCTTCCACCGAGTCTGGCCACCGTCGTGCGTTAACTACAGATTCTGGCCTACGAATCCACCTGAGTACAGGTAACAAAGTTTGAATAATCGTCGTGAGTACTCTCTGTTTCAAGCGTTCGATATTTTGGTTTTTGTCGTCGTGGCTTTATGTTAGGGAGGTGAACGAAGAGTACGCAGCGCACGTGAAGAAGCTGTCGGAGACGTTATTAGGGATTCTCTCGGAAGGGTTAGGGCTACGGCGTGAGGCGTTGAAAGAAGGTCTCGGCGGAGATATGGCGGAGTATATGATGAAGATAAACTATTACCCGCCGTGTCCTCGGCCGGATTTAGCCTTGGGAGTACCGGCACACACTGATCTCAGTGGAATCACTCTGCTCGTCCCTAACGAAGTTCCTGGACTTCAAGTTTTTAAAGACGATCACTGGTTCGACGCCGAGTACATTCCTTCCGCCGTCATTGTCCACGTCGGCGATCAGATTCTGGTCTGCATTTTTATAATCATGCGCGCATCTTAGGAAAAAAAAACTGGAATCTTACGTTTAGATTATTGTCATAATTGTAAAAAAAAGTTGTCGTTTAGGTTCTAAGGAGTAAGTTCTGAATTCTTGATTTGAGAGTATATTCCTAGTTTTTAACATTATAAAGTTTAGATTGTTGTCATAATTGTCTTTTTAATAAAATGGATTGTTGTGAAATATGCAGAGACTGAGTAATGGGAGGTATAAGAATGTGCTGCATAGGACGACGGTGGATAAGGAGAAGACAAGGATGTCGTGGCCGGTTTTCTTGGAGCCTCACCGTGAAATGATCGTCGGACCTTTACCGGAGCTTATTAGCGATGATAATCCTCCAAAGTTCAAGCCTTTTGCTTTCAAGGACTACAGTTACCGCAAGCTCAATAAGCTTCCCCTGGATTGAGGACAAAATATTTCAGAAGAAAATTTGTGATTTTTTCTTCTTATCTTTTAAGAAAAAAAAAATCTGATTTTGGGAGAGGAAGTGGTTGTTATTGAATTGTTGTTTTCCCGCGAGAAGAAGGTAGTTGTGTCTCTTGTTTCTGTTATATATGATTAAATAAAGACAAACACACCATCTTCCTCATTTAATATTTGATGAAGACATGTCTTTGTTATGTTGCGAAACCTTTGCCAGTTATGTCGGACCATTTTAAGGAAACGGAAGTTTGGTGAAACTTTAGTAATGTTGTTGAAAGATACAAAATTCAAATCAAAGGTTAATGAGCTTTTCCATTTTCTGTTTCTTTCTTTCTGTCTTTTTTTATTTTCAACCAGAAACATCTTTAAAGATTTCAAAGCACAATTCCACAATATATTCCGTATAGATACAGAGAGTTTCTTCTAAGGTGAAAATAGTTTGTACAATATTACAAAGGGATTAAATGGAATAGTACTATAATGTAATGGATCTTTCTTGAGTAACTTAAAACAAAAGTGTTACAAAACCTCTCGTTCAAGTTTGAGGACGGCCATGAAAGCTTCTTGAGGTACATCGACTCTACCTATGGCTTTCATTCTCTTCTTACCTGCCGCCTGTATACACATTCAAATCAATCTTTAACTTTTTCTGGAAAAAAAAACCCTTTTACTATTTCGCCAGGAATATAACAGTGTACCTGTTTCTTAAGAAGCTTCTTCTTCCTAGAAATATCTCCACCTGAATGTATCATAGTAACAAGATCAAAAATGGCTTTGTGGGAACATACACATTAAAGCAAAAGCTACTTCATTTTTTTTTTATTTCTGAATCCGATTGACAGCAGAAAGAGTGAAGACAAGTCTCTGGTAATACAAGAGGCAGGGAAGCAAAGGGAAGGTGTAGTTACCGTAACATTTGGCCAAAACATCCTTTCTGATTGCTGAGAGCGCTTCACTAGCAATCACTTTTGATCCTATACAAGCCTGCAAGTTAATGCTATGTCAAAACATCTGCTGCGGTTGCATCGGAAGTTACGTTTAATAAGTTCAGAAGAGGAAGATTTAAAGATTTACGAAGTGCATTTGCAGAAAATTGTAGGTTTATTCAGAAGCGAAATCAAATTATTATCTATAGAAGCTTAAATGTAATTACCTGGATGGGCACTTTAAACATTTGTCGCGGAATAAGCTCTTTGAGTTTTTGAGTCAAAGCTCTCCCAACGGAATATGCCTGGAAGCATAGTTCAAAATGTACAAATTAGTCTCAACAGGAAGAGCTTTAAGCAAATAGGAACAGTTTCACAAAGATTTACAGTTAAAGCTTTGTGTGTAAGCGCGCGTATTTATGCTAAGTTCATAAAATACAGATCAACAAATACCTTGTCTCTGTGTACAATGGTTGACAAAGGTTCCACCAATTCAGCATTAATCAGAATATCGAGTTTTATCAGATCGCTTTCCCTGTAGCTGCAAACATATTACAAGAAATGAAGAGGCTAAGAAAGACATAACAAAACGCAAAGGAAACATAGACCTATTAAAGCTTTTTAGATTACTTGTGACTCTATAATGACTAAGATATAAGAGATGATCTGTGCAATAAAGTTTGGTGGAACTAACCCAATAACTGAATACTCCATGCTAGCATATCCCTTGGTCCTGGACTTTAATTGATCAAAGAAATCTCCCACCATCTGCAAAATAGCAGAAAGCCAATAACGAGATCAGTTTACATAATCAAGAGAGATGTATCAAAGCTTTCATTGCGATCTGAAACTTTGCACAGGCAAAACCTCACCTCTGCAAGGGGTAACTCATAGATGAGGGAAGCTCTGTTCTCAGCAATATATTTCATTTCTTTGAACTCCCCTCTCCTATCTTGAGCGAGCTCCATAAGCGCACCAATATAGTCTTTTGGTGTAAGCAATTCAATCTGCATGATATCATCATCATTTGCAGTAAGGGTATGCCATTCTAAGTAACGTGTCATGTGAAAATACCAGCAGCATTTATGCAGCAGAAAAAGCAACCTTAACGTATGGCTCTTCGACTGACTTCCTTTGCCCAGGTTGTGGAAGGAGAGATGGGTTTGAGCACATAGTCTGCGGAAACATTAAATTATATGGTAATCGATATCAAGAAAGACATACAAAAGGATGCAATTTCCAGGGAAGAACAATATTTAAAAGTGTAGGATGAAGAGGAAATTACAGTATCACCATTTACAGTGTTCACCCTATATACAACACTTGGCGCAGTGGTGATAAGATTTAAGTTGTATTCCCGCTCTAGCCTTTCCTGCAAAGAAGATTAACTGGAGCATAAGAATTGAAGCATCAAATAATTGACTTTGTGGACTTCCATCGACTTATTTTGAGTTATCCCATTGGAGCAAATCATCAATGAACAAACATTTTAAAACAAGAAGAGCAAAACGCGTCTGACCTGCACAATTTCCATGTGGAGAAGACCCAAGAAACCGCATCTAAAGCCAAAACCCATGGCACTTGAAGTTTCAGGCTCAAACTGCAAAATAACAACCAAAGTTCAGGACAAACCTATAGAAACTTATTTTGGATACAAACAAAAGAAAAATCTTAGCTTCTGTAGTTTCAATTTGGTAATACCTTCAAGGCGGCATCATTGAGTTGCAGTTTTTCCAAAGCATCTCGGAGATCCGGAAACCTGTCATCATTAGACGACATGTAAAAAGAAAAAAAACTATACACATATAAAAGCAAAATTCAGCAAAAGAAGAACAAAAACTCAGTACTGGTCAGCGTCAACTGGAAACAGGCCACAGAACACCATAGGAGTAGCTTCCTCGTAACCAGGTAAAGAGCTTTCTGCCTTTCTGCTATATGTTGTGATTGTATCTCCTACTCTCGCATCTGCAACCGATCTTATAGAAGCAGAAATGTAGCCCACCTGTAATTAACAACACTAACATTCAAAATATGTGTAAGGAATGTGGCATGATTGTCAGGAGTATCTGACATTTCGAAACACTAACACCAGCAGCATCATCAATCATCGCATCTTTGTAGCTATTAGAACCTGAGCAAATAAACATGCAGTTAACCATTTCCTCTCAAATATAGCTCCATTCTCTACCAGGAAATGGATAAGGAAACCTTCCATTCACAAATGCGTATAGTTTCGGTATTAACAATAAGAAGAAAAAAAACCAACGTTTCTACTGAAAGACCAATTTTCACCAAGAAAATGAGACACGAAAGCACATGAAACTAAGTGAAACAAACAAACAAAAAAGTATGTTCAAAAGAGTACACTACCTCACCCGCATATAATTCATCCACTTGAATTTGATTCGGAGATAGAACGCCGATTTCATCAGCGAAATAGTCCTGCAAATGGATGCAATGTTGAGAACATGAGAGACTGGTGAAAGCAATTTTAGAGGATAGACGTTCTCAATTTTTCCTGAAATAATTAAAGAATAACACTGCACATCACTCTAACAGCATAGACCGTGAAAAGCTATCTTAAATAAAATGGAAAGACAACCAGACAAGTGTAGAGAGAAAAAGAAAAACCTTTCCGCTTGCCATGAAAAATATTTTGTCGCCTTTCTTCACTTTGCCATCAATTACTCGAAAGTATACAATGACACCACGATATGGATCATAATAACTGCAGACAAATATATGGAAAATCAATATAAGTGGTTAACATGTTAAAACTGCACATTTGTAGACTAATCAAAGACAAAAAGTCACTACTTCACACTCATTTTTTTACCAGCGATAGGATATAACTGGAAGTGACATGACAAGCCAATGACCAGTCCAATTATCATATAACAATACAACTTAGACTCTATGAGGGTTTTTTTCTAGAAAAGGTAAAAAAGTAACTATGGATAACACAACAAGTGCAAACCTGTCAAAAATCAAGGCTCTTAAGGGTTTTTCTGCAGTATCCCGAGGTGGAGGTATCCTTTGAACAATTGCATCTAATATCTCCGTAATACCAATTCCCTCCTGTATCAAACAAATATGACCCAAAATGTAATTCAATGGATAGAGAGCCACACGTCTAATATCTTTAAGTAGAGTATAATAGCAAATGATCTATTTAAAAGCTAACCTTTGCCGAGCAGAGTATTGCTTTGCTACAGTCTAACCCAATAACCTACAAACAATCCGCATTATCAACAGTATTCACATAAGGGCTGATGTAATGAGACAATAACCCCATTAGAGGAACATGAGAGTGGATCAAAATATCACAAAGAAATGTTTAAGAGAATCACTAACCTCCTCAATCTCCCTGATAACTTGCTCTGGCTCAGCGCCAGGAAGGTCAATCTTATTCACAACCTGCAGGAAGAAGTAAGGGCAGTGACGTCGCTGAATATTCTACCACATACAGTATACTTGAAAAGTAATTTACTAAGAAGAATCATATAAACGCCATAGATATGAAGCATAATTCTGTACTTACAGGAATAATTTCGAGGTTGTTTTCTAGAGCCAGATAAACGTTAGCTAACGTTTGTGCTTCCACGCCCTAAAGCACATGTTAGAGGAACTACTTAGCCATAAAAAGAGACAGAAACATATTCACCAAGCGACAAGACAGCTAAATCAATACAGATTCCAGGTTTCCACACCGTGTCAGAAAAATTGTATGACAAGGGAAAAGAAAAATCACCTGGGATGCATCAACAACAAGAAGAGCACCCTCACATGCAGCAAGAGATCGGGAAACCTATAAACAAAAAGGAATTTAACTCTGTATTCTTCATCTCAAAACTGCAACTTAATCATTCGTATCTTCCATAATGTAAAAATATTTACGCTTTTAGGTGAGAGATTCTAAACATTCAAAACGAGGGTCCCAAGTAACTTCTCACAGATGGTAAAATGAACTCAAATTCAAGGCTAAGCTTTAAATGTACCCGTAGAAAAAACGGATTTTGAGTGGATTAGAAGATGCAAGTACATACCTCGTAAGAGAAATCAACATGACCTGGAGTATCTATCAAGTTGAGGCAGTATGGTGTATCCTCGTAAACATACCGCATTCGAGCTGCCTGCACAAACATACAGCACAACTTTACAAAATCAGAAGCAGATTGCTGAAAGTTGGCAAATGTAGAAGCTTTGGTTCTGAGTTGATAGTTGTGAAGAGAAACCGAAGGGACCAAAGAAATGGGAACCTGAAGCTTGATGGTGATGCCTCGTTCTCTCTCTAAATCCATGTTATCAAGAAACTGTTCCTTCATATCTCTGTTCTGGACAGTTCCAGTCACCTGAAGCAACTTATCCGCTAACGTCGATTTCCCATGATCAATATGAGCTATAATACTAAAGTTCCTGATTTTCGAAATCGGAACCTGCAATTCCCGAGAAAACCAATATGAAATCAATTCATCCGAATCCTCCCAAGCTTCTGCGCATAGACGAGAAAGAATAGATAAACGGAATCAAACCTTTAAAAGACGGTCCTGCCCAGAACGGGCGGCTAATTTGGAGCCAGAGTCAGAGAGGCCGCTCTGAGGCTGAGTTCCGGCTGTGGCCTGGCAAAGTACATGTAATCTCCGGTTAGAGTGACGGCGGAAGCTAGAGACAGAAATGGAGGAGAGACGACGGAGAGAGGAGGAAGAAGAAGAAGTTCCGGATAAGAAGAACGTTGGAGGAGATAAGTCCATAGCAGAAGCCATGGCCATGGCACTGCGTCTGTAACTCTTTAGAGTTAATGTTGTTTTTAAAGAATTTTGAGCCACAGACCAGAACTATGAGTCTTTGTGTCCATTTTCTAACCCACCCTATCCGACCCGACCCGACCCGACTTGATCCAATCCTAAATCCGTTTTGTTGTACGGATATGCAGTTGAACGTGTGTAATGGAATAAATTGATTGTGAATGGGATAACTCAAAAACCCAAATAAGTCGAACCAGAACAAATGTTCCAACACACACTTGTAATAAAAAAAGACACAATAAGCTTTTTGTTCAAAATTGTTGTGCTATGATTCGATGAACCAGATAATTATGCAAATATGTATTAGACTCTTGTATTCAATGATGAGTTGATTAATGTTTAATCATTTCTTAGATAGATCTTCACATGCCTCCAAGACTGATTTGAAAAGTCCTTAACCTTATGCGCAATTTTGGTTTACAAGTAAGAAGAGAAGAGTGAGAAAGAGCAAAGATTGCTTCCACGGAACTAAAAAAAAATAACAGACACAAAGATGAGTCAATGACTCAATGGCCTAATAATATGAGAATATTTGACCATTCCATCACCGCTTGTGACTGTTTTTAACTTTGAGGTTAAAGAAAAAGTTTTGACTTTTCTTGGTTTAGTTGCTTTATAGCTGGTTCTTTCGTTTTGGCTCTGGGGGATGGCAATTTGGTGGTCCAATCCCTTTTAATTTTTGTTGTTGAATCCCTTTTTCTTGATTTCCTCCTTCATTCATACTACTCTCCTTGACTTTCCACTTTCTTACATCAATTCTCGTGTTCTAGCTGCTTTGTGCTTTGTCTTTTGTCTTTTCACTGTTCTGTGTCGTGAATCCCAAGCTCTATCGCTCGCGAAAATTGGCTAAATCCCAAGTCTTTTCTGGTCTATTTCTCTTCTGGGTAAGTCTTCTTCTTCGCATTCCTCTGCTAAAAAAAATCCGATCTTGCCGCTTAGGTCTATGGAGAGAGAGATGGGCTTACACAGTGTTTGACCTAAAGGCTTACTTCGTGAAACGGCTTTGGCTTGATGCGTTTCAGAGTTTAGACAAGTGGTGCGAATCTGTTACCCTTGCCCGAAGGCGATTGCAATGTCTTGATACTATTTCGGACACGATTTTGTCCTGAGACTTTTGATCTGACTTTTTCCATCCTCACTTTTGTCCTTTGTTCTAGGTGATTACTCTCGCTGGTTTTGAATCAAAGTCTCGAGATTTTTCTCAAAGCTACTCTCAACTCAGTGGCATGATCTTTCCGACAAACTTAGCTTGAGGTCTTTCGGAAGAGTTTAAGAAGTTATGGGGGGGTTTTGCTCCAAGAGTCTTGGAATCAATTTCGGGAGTGAGTATTCAGGTTCAAGTGTTGCTGATGATGGTCGAGAACCCGATTTTGGTTACCCACAACCACCTGGGCAAGTCAGTTTGATTGGTCCTGGTATGAGGCAGTGTATGGTTAAAGACGTCAGGGAACAAATCCAGTTGAAAGATGTGAAGGAACAGAACCAGTTGAAAGATGTATTCTCTTTCCGCGAAAGGGAAGCAGAAGATAATTTGTATGATGGGATTCCGAGGTTGCCCGTTATCCAATCGCAGAAACTTCGGTCTGCAAAATATACTCAAACTGCAGTTTCAAAGGTTAGCATTAAGGATTGTCTTTAATTAGTAACTGCATGTGTTCTTTTGAGTGTATCAAGTCACAATTCGGATTTTTTGCTATACCTGTGGCAGGTTACAGAGGTAGGCAAAGCGGGGTTAGGTAAAGCAAAGGATGTTTTGGATACTCTTGGGAGTAGCATGACGGATCTTAGCAGCGGTGGATTTACTTCTGGAGTTGCAACTAAAGGCAATGAACTTGGGATCTTAGCCTTTGAAGTAGCAAACACAATTGTCAAAAGCTCGAATCTTATCGAATCGCTTTCGAAGGGCAACATCATGCATTTGAAAGAAACTGTCCTTTATTCCGAAGGTGTTCAAAACCTTGTCTCGAATGATTCTGATGAACTCCTCAGACTCGTTGCTGCTGATAAGAGGTGAAGATTCAAGTCTAGACTGCTTCTTTTTAAATATTTTTTTCTTAGCTCATCAAAATACATTGCACGAAAGATAATCTGTTGTATTTGCAGGCAGGAGCTGCGAGTTTTCTCGGGAGAAGTGGTTCGGTTTGGAAACCGATCCAAAGATTTTCAGTGGCATAATTTACAGCGCTACTTCGACAGGTAGCTTTATACAAGAGACGATGTTCATCTTTGTGCGTTATAGCTTTCTTTGTAGTTGTTGAATTTGTTTCTTTGCTTCTCAGGATCAGCAAAGAGTTAACCCCTCAAAGGCAGTTGAATGAAGACGCTGTGTTAGTTGTTCGACAACTGATGGTTTTAGTCCAGTATACTGCGGTGAGTGAATACTTTCTAAAATTAGAAACTCTAAAAGCATATTGATGGTTCTTGCTACTTGGATGCCCTGAGCTGTCCTCTTTAGTAGCTGTTTACTTTTGAAAGATGTGTGGTATATAAATGCAGGTTATTTGTCATGATGTAACTCAAACATCTCAGAATTATGTGTTCGTTATCTCTTTTGGTTCAGGAACTGTACCAAGAACTACAAGTATTGGATCGATTGGAGAAAGACTATGAGCAAAAGCGCCGAGAAGAAGAGAACTCAGCTAGCAGCAGTAAGGGTAAACTATCGAAGACTACTTTCCAACTTTATTAGATTTTAAACATCGTACCATAACAGTTCTCGTTTAAACATAGGTGATGGCTTTGCAATCTTGAAAACGGAACTCAAGTCCCAAAGAAAAGTAGTGAAGAGCCTAAAGAAAAAGTCGTTGTGGTCGAGAGGTTTCGAGGAGGTGTGTACCGCTTCTTTATCATTTAAAATCACGCTGTATGTTTATGGGTACTTAATAACTCCAAACACTGCATTTTACAAACTAAAATTCAGCCATAACTAACTCTCTTGTTAGATTTTTTTTGCAAAACAGAAATATATTATCGTGATGTTCATGTTAACTGCTAATTTTGTATTTCAGGTGATGGAGAAACTAGTAGACATTGTACATTTCTTGTTGCTAGAGATTCATAATATCTTCGGTGGTACCGGTATGTAAGTTCCTCCCTTTTGTACCTTCCACCATGAGTATGTATCTAAGATTTTCAATTTTCAATGTTCTCTATTTCTCAGTACATAATGTACTTTCTCTGATCAATTTGATCCTCCATAATTTTTTACATCACATTACGTGCCCAGATGATCAACCATCAAAGAAAGGAGCTGGCGATTATGATAAAAGATTGGGACCTGCTGGTCTTGCTTTACATTATGCAAATATAATTGTGCAGATTGATACACTTGTAAGTCCACAAATGTAGCATTGCTTCATTTGGTTTGGTTGCTTCTTAATCTATCCTCTCGATCATATCAAATGTGTGTTTTGATGGGTATAGGTCGCTCGTGCGAGCTCTATAACTTCAAATGCAAGGGATTCTCTATACCAAAGCTTGCCCCCTGGTATACAATTGGCTCTTCGTTCCAAGATTAAATCTTTTAATGTCGATAAGGAGGTAATGTCCTCTGGTTTTACACTCTCTGCTCTACGAAACTGAATGTGTTCTTTTGGCCAATGTCACTAAAACACAAGGTGGTATGATCTGTGATTGTTCTGACAGCTCTCGGTTACACAAATTAAGGACGAGATGGAGAGGACACTGCATTGGCTTGTCCCTGTTGCAGCCAACACAACCAAGTAAGAAATCTGTTTTGTTACTCTGACTTGACATTTTATGCTCTTTTCTTTAATGACTAATGATTGTTGAATGGGGTTCCATCGCAGAGCTCATCATGGTTTCGGTTGGGTTGGAGAGTGGGCAAATACAGGGTGAGTGGTTACTGAAATGAGACATTTGACTTCTCTTCCTGCATTTTTGTGTCTTTTGTTATCCAATGGTTTTGAATTTTTAATCTTACAGGGCTGATTTCAGTAGTAAGCCTAGTGGTGGAGATATACTACGCATCGAGACACTCTATCACGCTAGTAAAGAAAAGACAGAGATCTACATTCTTGGACAGATCATTTGGTTGCAACATTTGGTTACAAAAGCAAAGAGCGACGCTAGGGGAGGTCATAGGCTTTCTTCTATCAAGTCTCCATTGAATACTACGAACCAGCGACTGACATCAGAACCACTCAGTGTGCCAATAGTAACACTTGAGGAGCAAAAGCTGTTACAAGAGGCAGGCAAAAGAAAGAGGACTCCATGTGTTAGCAAGAGTCAAGATTTTGATTCTGAGTACTCGCGGGCGAGAAAGTGTGACCCTTTGAGCAAAAGCAGTGAATATTTCCGTGGAGTGAGAAGAAGCAAATCAGCTGCGGTGAAGAGGTTTACTTCGGGTTTTCCACTTGATTTTGTTATCGAGAAGGAGAAAGCGTTGGATGTGATTGATCGGGTCCATGTGCCGAGAGATTATAAAGCATTGTTGAAAGAAGGTAGCTTGAGCTTCTAATGGAGAATGGTGTTTCGTGCCAATCCACAAAACCGGCTTCTGATTCCATCATATATGTTTGTTTGTATATAAGAGCATTAAAGAAGGCTATGGAAGAAGCTGTAATGTGGCATCATGTTGTTAGGGTCATTTGCAATATTTCAATATAGTGATACATTTTTCAGAAATTGGATATCACATTGCCTAGAAAGATCTCAAATTGACGATGATGATTAAATTAACACTTGCAAGAATCTCTCTACAACAACAAAGAGAGTGAAGACTTTGATCAAGAAATCCTAATAGTACATTGTAATTAGAATCTGCAAGAGTTGACCTTTATTTCAACAAGTAAAGGAAGCAAAAGAACCAAAAATTTGAGTAACTGTGAATGAATATGTTCATCATCATCCCGCAGCTCTCACACTCACAAATGATGGGAATTGCAATGCATTAGCAACACTGACTAAAGCATTTGTTTTTTTTTCGTTATTGTCAACAAAAAAAAAGAAAAGAAGTATTAAGTAGCATCCGAAAGAGATGAATCAAGCCCTTAAGCTGCTGACTCCTTTGAGATCTTCTCTGCCTTTGCAACCACCTCGTCGATACCACCAACCATGTAAAACGATTGTTCAGGAAGATCATCGTACTTACCATCGAGCAAACCCTGAAACAGTTTACAATTCATATAAGCTCATATATAGCCAACAATCATGTGAATAAAGTCATATGGCCATATAGGTCGAAAGCATAATATACCTGGAAACTGTTGATGTTTTCCTTGAGGTCTACGTATTTTCCAGGGGCACCGGTGAAGATCTCAGCGACATGGAATGGCTGACTCAAGAATCTCTGGATCTTACGGGCACGGGCAACAGTCAGCTTGTCATCTTCACTTAGCTCATCCATTCCCAAAATGGCGATAATATCTTGCAAATTCTTGTAGTTCTGTAGCACTTTCTGCACACCACGAGCCGTGTTGTAGTGCTCCTCACCCAGAATGTGAGGCGAGAGCATACGGGATGTTGAATCCAGAGGGTCCACAGCAGGATAGATACCAAGCTCAGAGATCTTCACATGGGAAAAGACAAGAAAGTATAAAGATGTCAGCTTTATGACTCTTACACAAAACTATTTTGAATAAGAGCTTTAGAAGAAGACAAGTTCACACCTGTCTTGAAAGCACGGTTGTGGCGTCCAAGTGAGCGAAAGTTGTGGCTGGAGCAGGATCTGTCAAATCATCAGCAGGGACATAGATGGCCTGGACTGAGGTGATGGAACCTTTCTTGGTGGTTGTGATTCGCTCTTGAAGAGCACCAAGATCAGAGGCCAGAGTTGGCTGGTAACCCACAGCAGAGGGGATACGTCCAAGCAAAGCAGACACTTCAGAGTTGGCCTATCATAAGAGCATAGTATACTGAGTAAAATTAATAACCTTTTTATCAATATAGATAGCACACGTGTGCTAAGAGATGAAGCAAACAACAAGACTCACCTGGGTGAAACGGAAAATGTTGTCGATGAAAAGCAACACATCTTGGCCTTCGGCATCACGGAAATACTCAGCAACGGTCAAACCAGTAAGTCCAACACGAGCACGGGCACCCGGGGGCTCGTTCATTTGTCCATACACAAGAGCACATTTGCTCTCAGACTGTTAAGAAGGAAAAAAACAGAATTAGGCAAAGATCAATCAAATGCTATTTGCAGGATACAGAAAGTTGCAGATTAATCCAAATCAATTGCAAACCTGCTTCTCGCCTAGCTTGATGACACCACTCTCAATCATTTCTCTGTACAAGTCATTGCCTTCACGGGTTCGTTCTCCCACTCCAGCAAACACAGAGAAACCACCTGTTCATCAAAAGGGGAACCAATTAATAATATAAAAATTGGAACAACCAATGTACACACTACCACTTAAAAACACCCTGAGACTCAGAGTTAGACATACCATGAGCTTTGGCGACATTGTTGATAAGCTCCATAATGAGCACAGTTTTCCCGACACCAGCACCACCAAAGAGCCCAATCTTTCCTCCTCTTTGGTAAGGAGCAAGCAGATCAACAACCTGGAAAGAAATCAGTAAATGTTAAGCTTGGAAGACGAGAGACAACAACAGCACGAAGCTTGGAACACGAGAGACAATAGCACGAAGCTTGGGCACAGGATCTACCTTAATTCCAGTAGCCAGGATCTCCTGACCGGTGGCAAGATCAACTAAAGCCGGAGCGTCCCTGTGAATCGGTAGGTAGTGGTCGGTCGCTGAGCAACAGCAAAGACACATTGTCATGAATAGGCTTGCAGAAACTGAGGCATTGATTGAGTGTGGCTTAGACTACTTACTAATTGGGCCTCTCTCGTCGATGGGTTCTCCAAGAACGTTCATGATACGTCCAAGGGTAGCTCTTCCAACGGGGACCTTAGAAGTGAAAAACACGAAATGATTAGTCATTTACATTCACGAAACCATTGCACATATAATTCTTTGGAAAGAAATATTCTTTCGAAGAAAAAAGTTTATGTGGACAAAGTCAACGTTGAGGATAGCGAATCACGAGATGAGGCCCAAAGACCATCAACGAATTCACAGATCTAGACCTAGTAATGGCAACGTGAGACCTATTGACTCTCTGATTCCGGATCAACCACCCAGATGGAAGGATCTATACACAGAAACTACTTACAGTGATTGGAGCGCCGGTGTTGAGAACGCGTCGCCCACGAACGAGACCTTCGGTACCATCCATAGCAATGGTCCTGACGACATTCTGACCCAAGTGATGTGACACCTCAAGCACCAGCCTTGTGGGGTGATCCTGCACCTCCAGAGATGTCATGATCGGAGGTAATCCCTCCTGATCCTCGAATCTCACATCGACAATGGCACCAATGACTTGGCAAACCTTCCCGATCGCACCTTTACCGCCGTAATCATAAGTCTTCTTCGCCTCATCCTGAACAGGAGAAGACGATGGCGCAGCTGAGCTTGCCGGTGAAGAGGTAGAATATTCGGCGACTCGACCGAGGAGATCCCCAAAAGGAGCAGCGCAGCGAGCGGGGGAAGGAGATGAAAGCCTAGTGTTTCGGCTTCCGAATTTGGCAGCAGATCTGCCCGAAGATGAACGGAGAAGCGACGATAAGACTCTCCGAGACGCCATGAGTGTGTGGGGGTGTGTGTGGGTGAAAGAGGAAATGCTAGGGTAACAACAGAACCTGATGAGTCTTAGCTTGACTGGTTCCGTTTGAGGAAATTTCCAAAGTTTTATGGGCTTTAATAATGGGCTTATTTAGGCCTGTTCATGTATCTTTAAACATATCTGTAAACTTGTTATTGATCTGCTTGTGGGCTTCATATGTGCTTCACTGTTATCTCCACGAGGACCAAAAACATCATCACAGCCACTGAATTTTTTAGACACAACAAAGTAGCCAATTATATAGTATTCATATATGTAATCTGTAAACATGAAGAAAGTAGAATAGATGTTGCTCGCAATGCAGGCTTGTTAATATACTTTCAAAGTTCAAATGATTGAAATATCTTTAACTTATGTAAAGGTGGTGAATGTAACGAAGGTGATAAATTATGTGCAAAATGAAATCTATGCAGCTATTTTAGCTGCAACTGTATACGTAGGACGAAAAGTATCACGCGTCAAAAACTTCAGTAGACATTACATTAGTATTCTCGTTTATGCGTGTTTGGTTGCATATAAGAGCATAAAACAAGGATCTGGAAGAAGCTGTCATGTGATATCATGTTTTAACATCTGCAATAAAATAAAGTGACACATTTTATGAAAACTGAGATTTTGTATTTGCTTGTCATACCAAGACTCGCAACATTATCTGAAACCAATAGACCGAGAAAAAAAATCATAATCGTACATTGCACGTAGAATCTGCAGATTTATCCTTTATTTAAACAAGTCAAGGAAGAAAATAAACCAAAAATCTGAGTAACAGTGAGTGAATGTTCGGCATCATCTCGGACCTCTCATGGAATGTGAACCGATAGAAACTATAAATAAGGAACTCAAATTCCGTTTGGTGGGGGGGACTCAGAGGCATTGGGTTTTTTCTTTTCGTTATTGTCAAGAAAAGAAGTAGACAAGTATTAAGCATATGAAAGAGATGAATCAAAGAATCTAAGCTGCTGACTCCTTTGAGATCTTCTCTGCCTTTGCAACAACCTCGTCGATACCTCCAACCATGTAAAATGATTGTTCGGGAAGATCATCGTACTTACCATCAAGCAAACCCTGCAACAAATCAACCACACAACACGATTTGGATCAGTTTCGAACCATATTCCATTTGATAACAAGGAAATGCTCTATGGTGGATCAAAGCTAGTAAACCTAGACAATACTGGAAACCAACTATAGCTCGACTTTAAATCCATTGTCGTGGAGTTGTGAGGGAGCATTAAAGCTTTTAGGAACTCATTGTAACATGTATAATTATTATAATTTTATAGCAAAACATAGTTGTGAGTGCCAGTATGCATATACCTGGAAACTGTTGATGTTTTCTTTAAGGTCCACGTATTTTCCAGGGGCACCCGTGAAGATCTCAGCGACATGGAATGGCTGACTCAAGAATCTCTGGATCTTACGAGCACGGGCAACAGTCAGCTTGTCATCTTCACTTAGCTCATCCATTCCCAAAATGGCGATAATATCTTGCAAGTTCTTGTAGTTCTGTAGCACTTTCTGCACACCACGAGCCGTGTTGTAGTGCTCCTCACCCAGAATGTGAGGTGAGAGCATACGGGATGTTGAATCCAGTGGATCCACAGCAGGATAGATACCAAGCTCAGAAATCTTCACATGGGAGAGACAAAACGTATAAAGATGTCAGCTTTATAAAAGCGTTACAAGAATGCAGAACTATTTGGGAAAAGAAGCATCAGAAGGAGACAAGTTCCTACCTGTCTTGACAGCACGGTTGTGGCGTCCAAGTGAGCGAAAGTTGTGGCTGGAGCAGGATCTGTCAAATCATCAGCTGGGACATAGATGGCTTGGACTGAGGTGATGGAACCTTTCTTGGTGGTTGTGATTCGCTCTTGAAGAGCACCAAGATCAGAAGCTAGAGTTGGCTGATAACCCACAGCAGAAGGGATACGACCAAGCAAAGCCGACACTTCAGAGTTGGCCTACACAAAATATATTTATAGCTCAGCTTATGGCAAACAGGTGCTGGTGCTGGTGCTGCGATATAGACCAAAAAAAGGCTCACCTGAGTGAAACGGAAAATGTTGTCAATGAAAAGCAACACATCTTGGCCTTCAGCATCACGGAAATACTCAGCAACGGTCAAACCGGTAAGTCCAACACGGGCACGAGCACCCGGGGGCTCATTCATTTGTCCATATACAAGAGCGCATTTGCTCTCAGACTGTTGAGAAGAAAAAACAGAGAGAACTGGTCAATCACATGCCATTTTCAGGAAAAAGAAAGGTGCAGATTGATTCAAATTAATTGCAGACCTGCTTCTCGCCTAGCTTGATGACACCACTCTCAATCATTTCTCTGTACAAGTCATTGCCTTCACGGGTTCGTTCTCCAACTCCAGCAAACACAGAGAAACCACCTGTTCATCAAAAGAGGCACCAATTAATAATATAAAAACTGGAACAACCAATGTACACACTACTACGTCAAAACACCTTGAGACTCAAAGTTAGACATACCATGAGCTTTGGCAACGTTGTTAATCAGTTCCATAATGAGCACAGTTTTCCCGACACCAGCACCACCAAAAAGGCCAATCTTTCCTCCTCTTTGGTAAGGAGCAAGCAGATCAACAACCTAAAGACAAGTAACAGTAGTCAGCTCGGAACACGAAAGACAGCACATGTGAACTGTAGAACAGTGCGGAGCTAGGACCCGTAATCTACCTTAATACCAGTAGCCAGGATCTCCTGACCGGTGGCTAGATCAACCAAAGCCGGCGCGTCCCTGTGAATCGGTAGGTAGTGGTCGGTCGCTGAGCAACATCAAGAGCACATTGTCATGAATAGGCTTGCAGAAACTGAGACATTGATTGAGTGTGGCTTAGACTACTTACTAATTGGGCCTCTCTCGTCGATGGGTTCTCCAAGAACATTCATGATACGTCCAAGGGTAGCCCTTCCAACAGGAACCTGAGTAGACAGACAAAAGCCAATGGTCAGATTCACAAGGTCATACGAGATGAATCCATCGGAAAGAACGAGACTTTAAAGGAAGAGTCAACGAGAAAGAAAGATCGGAAATTTGAGTTGCCATAAAAGGATCCACATTTCTAGACCAATGTATATCATATGGCGAAGAATGCCCCAATTCGAGTCCTCACCCCAGATCCAGAGTACTAACAAAAAGAAAACTCACAAACACAGAAACTACTTACAGTGATTGGAGCGCCGGTATTGAGAACGCGTCGACCACGGACAAGACCCTCAGTACCATCCATAGCAATGGTCCTGACGACGTTCTGTCCCAAGTGATGAGAGACCTCAAGCACCAGCCTCGTTGGGTGATCCTGGACCTCGAGAGATGTCATGATCGGAGGCAAACCCTCCTGATCCTCGAATCTCACATCAACAATGGCACCAATGACCTGGCAAACCTTCCCGATCGCACCTTTACCACCATAATCATAGGTCTTCTTCGCCTCATCCTTAGCAGGAGCAGACGACGGCGCAGCCGAATTAGCTGGGGAAGAGGTTGAATACTCAGCGACTCGGCCGAGGAGGGTCCCACATGGGGCGATGTGACGCGCGGGGCCGGGTGATGAAAGCCTTGGGTTACGGCCCCCGAGCAAGGATGATTTAGATGTAGATCTGCCCGAGGATGAACGTAGAAGCGATGATAAGATTCGCCGACTCGCCATGACTGTGCAACAAAGAGGGCGAGAGAGAAAGAGGGGCTAGGGTTAAAAATGAAATGCTCTCTTCGCTCCTCTCTATAACTAACGTAGACCACTTCTTCAGTGACACGTGTTTCATTGTGGTAATGACGCGTGTAATTTCGTGATTGTTTTCCATATCAAGCCATTAATTCGATGGAAATAAACAAAACATGATATCTCTCTCAAGTCTCAACCAAGGCAAGGTTAGAAATTTCGGACAACAACAAAACAAAATGCAAACTTGAGCAGCTAAGTCAACCTTCTTTTTTTTTACCTCAGTCAAATTTTCTCATCACCAAATATATGTGAAGGTGGATGTAATTATCTTGTTAATCAAGTGATATTCCCCAGATTTCGACTCCTTAATTTATCAAACAACTTTCTGATAGTTTTTTCGCCTCAATGCTAAAGCGTTAATCACCAAAAATATTTGTGTTAGGCATGATCTTCAAAAATCAACTTTGACCTCTAAAAATATAATTTTGTTTATTGAAAGGTCTATTTGGATCCGGAGGGGTCATTTTCTTAATAGTCAAAGATTCGTGAAATCGGCCCAAATAAGCCCATTATATAAGCCCACCAGGTGAAACGAGTGGAGCTTAGACTCAGCATCTTGTTAAGTACCCTAGCATTTCCTTTCACTCACACAAACAACACACTTATGGCGTCTCGGAGAGTCTTATCATCGCTTCTCCGTTCATCTTCGGGCAGATCTGCTGCCAAATTCGGAAGCCGAAACACTAGGCTTTCATCTCCTTCCCCCGCTCGCTGCGCTGCTCCTTTTGGGGATCTCCTCGGTCGAGTCGCCGAATATTCGACCTCTTCACCGGCAAGCTCAGCTGCGCCATCGTCTTCTCCTGCTCAGGATGAGGCGAAGAAGACTTATGATTACGGCGGTAAAGGTGCGATCGGGAAGGTTTGCCAGGTCATTGGTGCCATTGTCGATGTGAGATTCGAGGATCAGGAGGGATTACCTCCGATCATGACATCTCTCGAGGTCCAGGATCACCCAACGAGGCTGGTGCTTGAGGTGTCTCATCACTTGGGTCAGAATGTCGTCAGGACCATTGCTATGGATGGTACCGAAGGTCTCGTTCGTGGGCGACGCGTTCTCAACACCGGCGCTCCAATCACTGTAAGTAGTTTCTGTGTATAGATCCTTCTATCTGAGTGGTTGATCCGGAATCAGAGAGTCATTAGGTCTCACGTTGCCATTACTAGGTCTAGATCTGTGAATTCGTTGATAGTCTTTGGCCCTCATCTCGTGATTCCCCATCCTCAACGTTGACTTTGTCCACATACACTTTTCTTCAAAAGTATATTCCTTTCCAAAGAACGATATGTGCAAATGATAATGTGAATGTAAGTGACTAATCTTTTCGTGTTTCTCACTTGTAAGGTCCCTGTTGGAAGAGCTACCCTTGGACGTATCATGAATGTTCTTGGAGAACCCATCGACGAGAGAGGCCCAATTAGTAAGTAGTCTAAGCCACATTCAGTCAATGTCTCAATTTCTGCAAGCCTATTCATGACAATGTGTTTTTTTGCTGTTGCTCAGCCACCGACCATTACCTACCGATTCACAGAGACGCTCCGGCTTTAGTTGATCTTGCCACCGGTCAGGAGATCCTGGCTACTGGTATTAAGGTAGATTCTGGGCCCAAGCTTCGTGCTGTAGGCTGTCTCTCGTGTTCCAAGCTTAACATTTGCTGCTTTCTTTCAAGGTTGTTGATCTGCTTGCTCCTTACCAAAGAGGAGGAAAGATTGGGCTTTTTGGCGGTGCTGGTGTCGGGAAAACTGTGCTTATTATGGAGCTTATCAACAATGTCGCCAAAGCTCATGGTATGTCTAACTCTGAGTCTCAGGGTGTTTTTAAGTAGTAGTGTTTACATTGGTTGCTCGAGCGTTAATATTATTAATTGGTGCCTCTTCTGATGAACAGGTGGTTTCTCTGTGTTTGCTGGAGTGGGAGAACGAACCCGTGAAGGCAATGACTTGTACAGAGAAATGATTGAGAGTGGTGTCATCAAGCTAGGCGAGAAGCAGGTTTGCAATTGATTTGGATTAATCTGCAACTTTCTGTATCCTGCAAATAGCATTTGATTGATCTTTGCCTAATTCTGTTTTTTTCCTTCTTAACAGTCTGAGAGCAAATGTGCTCTTGTGTATGGACAAATGAACGAGCCCCCGGGTGCCCGTGCTCGTGTTGGACTTACTGGTTTGACCGTTGCTGAGTATTTCCGTGATGCCGAAGGCCAAGATGTGTTGCTTTTCATCGACAACATTTTCCGTTTCACCCAGGTGAGTCTTGTTGTTTGCTTCATCTCTTAGCACACGTGTGCTATCTATATTGATAAAAAGGTTATTAATTTTACTCAGTATACTATGCTCTTATGATAGGCCAACTCTGAAGTGTCTGCTTTGCTTGGACGTATCCCCTCTGCTGTGGGTTACCAGCCAACTCTGGCCTCTGATCTTGGTGCTCTTCAAGAGCGAATCACAACCACCAAGAAAGGTTCCATCACCTCAGTCCAGGCCATCTATGTCCCTGCTGATGATTTGACAGATCCTGCTCCAGCCACAACTTTCGCTCACTTGGATGCCACAACCGTGCTTTCAAGACAGGTGTGAACTTTTCTCCTTCTGATGCTCTTATTCAAAATAGTTTTGTTTAAGACTCAAAAAGCTGACATCTTTATACTTTCGTCTTTTCCCATGTGAAGATCTCCGAGCTTGGTATCTATCCTGCTGTGGACCCTCTGGATTCAACATCCCGTATGCTCTCGCCTCACATTCTGGGTGAGGAGCACTACAACACGGCTCGTGGTGTGCAGAAAGTGCTACAGAACTACAAGAATTTGCAAGATATTATCGCCATTTTGGGAATGGATGAGCTAAGTGAAGATGACAAGCTGACTGTTGCCCGTGCTCGTAAGATCCAGAGATTCTTGAGTCAGCCATTCCATGTCGCTGAGATCTTCACGGGTGCCCCTGGAAAATACGTAGACCTTAAAGAAAACATCAACAGTTTCCAGGTATATTATGCTTTCATGCATTTGCCCAGATGACTTTATTCCCATGATTGTTGGCTATATATGAGCTTATATGAATTGTAAACTGTTGCAGGGCTTGCTCGATGGTAAGTACGATGATCTTCCTGAACAATCGTTTTACATGGTTGGTGGTATCGACGAGGTGGTTGCAAAGGCAGAGAAGATCTCAAAGGAATCAGCAGCTTAAGTGCTTGATTCATCTCTTTCGGATGCTTAATACTTCGCGTCTTCTTTTGTTGACAATAACGAAAAAAAAACACAAAAGCAATGCTTTAGGTGCTGCTGCTAATGCATTGTTATTCCCATCATTGTGAGCGAGAAATAGTACGGAGAAAACAGATTCATTTTGAGTTTTTGACTTGGAATAAAGGAGACAGGTGTTCATGTTTTCAATCTCTCCACAATTGTAATGAAATTTTCGTGTTCCAAGAAAAGTTATTTTACAGGTCTCAAAGTTATAGGCTGTTTTATTCTTACCGATGCAGTACTATAAGTTTCTTTCTATAGAGTTGATTTCGATGTGCAATCTCCTCACTCAAGAATTAAACAGAACAAATGCGTATAAAGTATGTGTTGATGTCTTGATTCTCTGCACATTTTGTATTGAAGTTTTCGTATTGTAAGTCTTTTTTTATCGGCTTCAAAGTTTAGCTGTTCGAAGCAAGTCATTTATTTGACAAGAAATGTTAGAAAGAGAAAAACTCACTGTTGAAGCTGCACTTTGCTATTATTCGTATTCTTCTTCTTTTGTATTAGTGTACCATAAATTTCTTTCTACAATGTTGATTCCGATGTACAATCTCCTCACTCAAATCTTAAGAGTTTAAGAAATAATAACGAAACAAAACAGATGTATACGAAACGAAATCGAGCCCAAGGAGTCTTCAAAAATGTTCGAGAACTGCTCCGGTATGATTGAAGCCACAAGATATATGCACTGCTCTTACATTCTTTCCCAAGTTCACCATTGCTGGTCTTGCATAGTCTACATCACTACCATGTCCCTACAATTGAACATACCATATCATTTATTCTCTTTGATGCCAAACCAAGGAACGAAATGGTGTCAGCATTCGCATAAGCTCATTGTTTCAGAGATTTGATCAATGAGAAAGATGATGAACAAACCAGTTGTCCACCAGAGGAATGTCCATCTTCAGAGAATGTACCGTGAGAACCTCCCCATCCCCAGGTAAAGACATTGTCATCTGCAAACACATTTCAGAATCGAGTTGAACAACTTGCACGATGAAAATTTGGGAAAATGATGCTTTACTCAAGGTGATGCTACCTGAAATAGCTGCAGTGTGCTTCCACCCACAAGATACCTGAGACACAGTTGATTCCATGAAAGGACCTTCAACTCTCACAGGGGAATGTGAGACATAAGTTGAACTGAAAAAAAAAATGAGATAAAATGAGTGCAAGAAGCGTGATTTCAGAACTTATGAGGAAACATTCTAATTTTTCCCAAGTATGACTTACTCTGTGCCAAGGCACCCATTTTCGTTTGAGCCCCAGGTGTAAAGTTCCCCACCTCCTTACAAAAACGAAAAACAAAGATTTGAGTTGCTATTGACCATCTTACAAAAACGTTATGTTCATATATTTAGCAGAAACTAAAACCCACTTTTGGTGCTATATTAGAGGAACATAAGCAAAGAAATGTGAGTAGGACATGCGTGTGCAATATACACGAGCAAACTCTAGCAAACAGGTCATTCAAAAAGAACTAAAGAATAAGAGAGAACTACTTGTAACGACACATGTGTGGTAGCCACCGCATGCAACTTCGTCTGCATATGGCACTTCATTGACAATGGATGGTGTTGTAGCATTCCTTACTCCTCCAAAGCCCTGTATTTCCCCACCAGATAGCTTTTAGATAACTACAATGCCACCATATAAGTTTAGGAAAAAGACATTTTCTTTACCATCTTATTTATAGATTTCTCTCCGAACATGAAAGCAGAGCCATTCTCTGCATTATTGGGAAACAAACCTCAGAAATTCGGTAACTGGCACACCATTCATACTTTAAGAAAGTAAATCAATACCATCAGTGCATGCTGAATGTAGCAGACCAGCAGCAACATTTTTAACCTAGTGCTCGATGGAAAGAAAATGATAACATAAGCATAAAAGTCTAAAGATTAAAACCACCACTAGGTAGCTAAAAGTTATTCATACAAGGAATTACCTTAATCCCCTCGAGTTCCTTGATAAGCCTTGGAGTAAACTCACTGCAATTAGGGACATACTTTACAGTGCAGTACAAGAAAACATGAAGGAATCATGATAAAGTACACCAAGGGGAGAAATGACATTATTGCGAGTAGAAATTGCATGAGAAAGAGACAAAACTATATAGGAATTGAGTAAAACAGACCAACCTGTTACTTCTTAAGATGCCAAAAAAACTGGACTCGTGACCGTGGCCAAGTCTCCCAGATCCCCCTCCTCCCCAGCTCAGGACTTCACCTCCATCTGCTCAAGAAAGATACTTAAAAGACAAAAAAAAAAAAAAAAAGGTGTTTACTTATGTATCCACCTAAGAAACTAGGATCCGTACCAGTAACAGCAACTGAATGCTCTGAACCCAAAGCCACGGATTTGATGGTGATTCCATGCAGAGCCTGCACTTTGGTTGGCACATGTACCACTCTTGCAGCCTCTTCATAAGAAAAAAAATATGTATAACGGAAACGAGCATGTAAATAGGAAAGCAGCTTTGATGAATTAGGATGTAAATAACAGTTCATAACTTATTCAATGGAAAAAGGTGTTTACTTTTTCCCAGTCCAAGCTGTCCACTCGAATTCTTTCCCCACATGTAGAGTTCCCCATCCACTTAATGAAAAGAAAGAGAGCAAAGATGTGACAAACCTCAAACAACATACTACTGTATGTGTAAAGCACAAGAAGGCTATACGAAAGCTTCAACAGTTTGGCATGCAAGAGATCATGTTTCAGGCTCAGGTCATGACGATTTAATGAAGAACATTGTGCTTGGTTACCTGTAATAGCAGCAGAGTGATAATAGCCAGCTGAGATGTGCTGAATATCCTTTTCTAGTCCAGAAACTTCAAGAGGCTCCTACGACATTTGAAACAATCAAACAACATCTGAAAACTTCAATTCCAATTTAATTATCTGAGACAAAAGACAGGTGAAAACTAAAACAGAGAAGCAAAGAAAAAAAAAGCTTGCACCCGTATAGTCTTTTGACCCAACGTACCATAGCATGAGTTTTACCATCTGATATGCCAAGTTGGCCACAATCATTAAGACCTGTTGCAAAGACTCTCCTCGTTTCTGTTACATGTGTAGGAGTGTATGTAAGCTCACAATCAGATTCAAAGAAGAATACTTTGCAGAAAAAAACAACTGAACAACAACATGACCAATTAAACAAAACCAATAAGAAAATGTTATGATCCCATCAAATTCACTCTGGTTCTGATTATTTGCAACTAGAACCAATAAGATCACAGCTGCAAAATGCAAATGGTGTATACAAAAGTGACTGCGACACCAATTCTCTGGATTTATCAGCTCAATTGCAAAAGAGAAAATCATAAAGCAAGTCGGGAGATGGGAGTCACCGGTGAGGAAAAGAGTGTGAGCTCCGCCGCAAGCGAGAGCTCTGATGCTGTGATCACTCAAGGCAGAGCAGACGGCAGGTCTCCACTGAGACTCCAAGTTTCCGAGCCCTAATCTGCCGTAATCTCCGCTTCCCCACATTGCCGCAACGCGTTTCCCACTCTCGCTCGACAACCATCTTCTACAGGAAACACCAATCGGACCCAATTTCGAATTCTCGAAAACCCCACTCGAATTGTTCGATCCCTGAATCACCGACGCAGGAATTCGAACTCGTCCGAGAGCTCTGGTCAGCATTATCACTTATAATCAAACGGAAATGCGATAAATAGAAGGAGGTGAAGCTGGAAGGTCAAATGGATCGTTCTGCTTCTCTGGTCTGGAAAAAGAGTGAATTTTTCATGAAAAGATTGAACTGTAAATGGAATCACATGATGATCAAGGAGGAGGAGGAAGAAGAAACTGATGGATAGAAAGAATGCTACGTCTTCCCGTTATTCAATTCTGTAGAGTTGAAGGTTTTTGGAGATCGGTCCTTCCAGTTGTTTTCTGTTTTCTTAAATTTGTCTTCAAGTTTGTTTTGTTCAATTTCACACCCCAAATAGAAAAAGGAGATATTGCCTTTTTTTTTTTTTTGAGAACGCCTTTTGCTTATTGTTAAAATCACTTTGATCATAACAATGATATGTATATGTTTTTTCAAATATACTATATTAAGTTAACTTAACAGAGTTAATCTTTTGTTAACTATCGCTAGAAGATGGCAGCAAAGGATTGTATCTTCAAAACTTCTATCCTTACATGGAAATTTTTTGGACATACCGATGTAACGACCAAAACAATGTTTAGTCCTTTTCACAACAATTAATACATATGTCCATGAAGGCGTCATGAACCACATCTAAGCAAATGAATCCATATATATTAGAAAAAAAAAACATATATATAGTACTAAAATTTAAATGAAACATATATATATATATGTATATATTACTTATACAATTCCAATTATAGTTACAATTATAGAAGAAGAAAAAAAGAGAAGGTCAGTTGAGAGAAGGAGCCAACAAAATAATGTGACAATAATGAGGGAGCCAATACCTGTCTCGCATTTAACTCGAAAATTAAATATAAATTTATAAATATACAGTTTATTACCATTGCAAAATGAAGATGCCTATTTGTCTTATTATATAGTTGAAATTTATTCGTATGATTTGAAAATTTTTAAGAAATATTCTTGTTTATTTAGCTAATTATACCTTATTTGACTCGGAAATAAAGGAAACGAAGGAATTTAAATCAGAAGAACAGCTTCAATCGAAATTCAATCTAGAGAAAAAGTTTGAATGTATATACTAACTTGGAGTTTTGAAGCAAACAAAAAAAAAAAAATTATTAACTTGGAGCATGTTGAACTTTACAACACTGGTCTTCCCTATAAACTTCTATTTTAGGTAACCCTACACACACTATAATGAGACAGTAACCAGAATTTAATCAAGACTTTTCAAACTCAAAAAAGTTGCTAAACTAATGTAAGAAAAGTAAAAAGACAATCTTGGTGTTGTGGTCATTTGCTTCCCTCTCTCTCTCTCTCTATATATATATATAGACAAAACCTGAGTTTTCTTTGTCTCACAAACGAAATTTCTCTTCCTTTTTCTTCATACACATTCTTTGACTTTGGTCTCTTTTCTCTTCTTGATAACGTAGTTGTGGTGTTGACTTTAATTTGTGGTGCGGTTTAGGGTTGAGAGGAATGTTGTCTGGCTCGAGGTCATGAAGAAAGTTGGTTCGCTTTATTTTAGAAGAACGAAAACAAATTCTAAATGATTCTCGGACCAGGCTTCATTCCCCCCAACCGATTTATCGTGTTTTGCTCACTTTCTTCATGATTCAGTTTTTTGTCTTACTTTCATCTTTGATATATCTTGTGAGATGGGGCTCACTGGATGGGCTTAGATCTTGTTTATGGTGAAAGCTACATTTTCATTACTTCTCTTAATTACTCTACTTGAGAAAGAAATTTTTTTTATATATGTTTCTACAGTTTTTGGGTTTGTTTACTCATCATGGAGCCCTTTTTCATATAAAAACATTGAGAAATAGAGAGAACAGAGAGATCCTAGAGTACTTAATGATATTTTCTCTCGATCTTCTGGCCATTTTGGGTTTATGCATGCATTTTAATATTTATCTTTCACTTTTCACGTCACAAGTTCACATCAAAACGCTATCTCTCTCCCTCTCTCTCTCTTTGTCTCGAGTCACGAGTCAGGATGTCTGAAACTTGGTTTCTGAAATAATCTAAAACCCAGAAAGAAGATTGTTTCTAATTACGTGTAATTTCATTTCATATCGAAGACACCGACGAGACTTTTATTTTACTTCAAACCATCACTGTCGAATATCTTTCACGTGCCTTTTTATACTGCTCTTTGCCACTATCCTTCTTACTTTTCTGTGGTCTATCATTTTATATTGTTGTCTCTCACTTTTTATCCACCTAATTTATAAATTTCTTATATATACTCTTCACATTTACACCAATTTTTTTTTCTTATACATACTTATAATGATGCTCCGAATTTTCAATATGTGCTCTTTCAAAAAAAAAAAAAAATTTCAATATGTGATGTTGGGGTATTTTAAAAAAAAAAATGTAAATGTAAAGGCAAATATTGGGTTTTAAAATAATAAAGCAAGAAATAAAATGTTTTCTAGGTAAATTCTAAAATAGTTGTGTATGTAAAATCGAAAGCGATCTATAGGAAAATTTTGGACGTACCGAGGTAAAGACCAAAACAATGTTTTGTCATTTTCACAACAATTAATACATATGTTCATGAAGTCGTCATCTATACGCAAATGCGTCCATATAATACAACAAACATATAATTATTAATGAACATACATGTTTTTTTGTGTGACAGCCATATATAACATACATACATAAGTGTTGGTATATATAATTAGATTTATTGGAGATCTTGTATCGGTTTACCACATAGAATAAAAAAATGTAGAGAACCAGTTAACCAAACAAATTGCAGAGAGATCGATCAACTGCTGTTGACCTCGGAAAAGAAGGATATTAAACAAGAAAGTAGAAACAACTAAAGACAAACGGATATACAAGTATGTACGTATTCATTGAATAGCAAACATAAATGTCTAGAAGATGTTTGAATGTAAAATCCTATTTTAGGTAACCCTTCACACTCTATATTAAGGCAGTAACCACAAAATAATCAACACTTTCCGGACCAGAAAATTACTAAATTGATATAACAAGAGTACATATGAAAATCTTGTGGTCATTTGCTCCCTTACATATACAAAGACGAAACTTGGACTTCTTTTTCTCTCAGATACCCTTACGTCCTTGCCACGTACCTTCTTCTTCCTTCTGCATGTATTCTTACATAAACTTTAGCTCTTCTCCTTTGGTTTAGGGTTGAGATTACGTAATTTTGTCTGGCTCTCGAGGTCATGAAGAAGATCGTTCCATCGAATAATGTAGGTCATGAAGAAGATCATTCGATCAATTAATGGATGGTGATAATAATTTCTTTAATATATATATATATATATATTTTTTTTTTTTTGGTAATATTCTTTAATATATATGAAAGAGAAAATCTGTTGTTCATACGTTTCTTTAGCTGTTGGGTGGGTTTGTCTTAATTTAGAGGAACGTCCCAATCATCATCATAATATAGAGCTATCTGATATAAATGCCATAAAATAGAAAGATTTTAGATTTTGGGATAGTTTGTTGCCTTCGATATTAAACCCTTTTCTTTTCTGGATTTATGCATGCTTTTTTATATTTTCTACAGTTTTTCTTTAATTAACATTTTATTTCCTCCCCTTTTCACAATTTTTTGGTGCTTGCTTTTAGGTCATCGCTTCCCCTTTTCACATCAGAATTCACATCCAAACTCTTTATCTCTCTCTTATGTCATGCGTCACGATCTCTGATTCTCTGAAACATTGTTTCTGTAATAATCTAAAACATAGAAAGAAGTTTTCTTTCTAATTACGTGTAATTTCATTTCATATTAAAGACAGTGACGAGACTTTTATTTTTCTTAAAACCATCGCTATCAAATTTCATTCACGGGCCTTTACTTCTTTGTTCTTTGCTATTACCCTCCTTAAATGTTTTGTGCTCTCGTATACTCAGTGGCTTTATATCAACCTAAGGTTTTTTTTTTTTGATAAAATGTAAATATCAATCTAAGTTAAAACGTACAGAAAACGAAATAAATGGTGGGATCATTGATAATAGCAAAGAACATGATAAAAATAAGTATATATAGTGTTGCATTCTTGACTCTGCTTGTGTTCGGGTTGAGAGCTTTGGTGTGAAAACGTTAAAGAGAAATTTACATACATTCATATAAACAGATGGTTTCAATTTACTGTTGCAATTTACAGTAACATATGTTTTTCTTTGTGAGTTTTAACAAGACTACAAAGATCTTACTGAACCCAATTGATATCAAGATCTTTAAGGTTGTACAGCCACTTCTCTGTATCTTGAGAGACATAAGGTTTATTCTTCTTGTTAATAAGCGTCGAATGTAAATCGGTATCAATAGATTCAGTTCTCTGTATCGTGTTACCATTGTCTTTGCGCGAATTTAGCTGTCTGTTTGGATGTCTCACGTTCAATGCTAAAAGACGAGACACTTCGTGTAGTCCTCCCCATTTCTCGAGCGCACGCGCTATGTCATAACGACCTGAAACAACAGATCAACTGTTTCTTTGGCCCAATCCGGTTTCGAGGAACACGCTTAGGCTTTATAATTTAAGCTTATTGTTTGTTCGTACCTGCGCGTTCGAACGTTTTTCTGCTCGGCATAAATGATGGATCCATTCCCCAACTCTGTTGAAATTTCCCTATCTGCAAACACAGGCATAGGGAGAAGCTCTTGTAAACACCATTGCAACGATTTGGTTTAACCGAAATATCCTAATGGGGTGACTTTGATTCTGAACATGTGGAGAAAGATTACCTCTTCTTGCAAGTTTTCGAGATTGTCCCAATATCCTTTTGGTTTTCGGTGTTTGTAAGCAAGTGAGAGATTCATCATCAAGGCTATTCTCCTAAATCCACCCATTCTGGTAATGGCTTTCTCAATGTCAACTCTTCCGTGTGACCGAAGCTGCTTTCTCATGGGCATGAATCCTTCTTGTCCATGTTCTGATATGAACTTGAGAATCTCTGATTTTAACACTTCGATGTCTCTTTGCAAACCGGGAATCCTCGCTCTCTGCTTGGTTTGGTCGGTACCATCATTATTGTTGTAAACTGTCTCCAGTGATGTGGCACAAGATGAAGAACAAGCTTCCTCTGAAACATGACATGTCTCCACTTTACATGACTCTGAAGATTTCTCGATGTAATCTCGGATTGCGCATAGATTGGACGGAAGATCTTCATAAATAACCTAGAAGAGGCCGAGAGAGACACCGTAGTTACAATAAAAAATTAAAAAAAGATAGAGACTGAAAAAAATCCAATTGTTAGCCAAACCTCTTCCATAATTGCTTCGGAAAGAAATGTATCTTTTCGCATTTTGGACTCCACGGTATATTTGAGAAGTGTGTGGTGGCTGCCTAGTTGTTCAAAAATCCATTTACCCTCCAGCGAGTCGAAGTCACCTTCAACCTGCTCGAATCTGATTTCCTGCTCACGACTCTCATGCAGATCGAGAACAGCTCTCGCATGAAGCACCATGTAAAGCAGGCCTTTACATCCTTCCTGCAAACACAATTCGGTGTAACTATAGAGTTTCTTGACATCACTATAGAAGCACTGGCTTGGCCAGTGTCTTCAAGACCCCGGACTAATGCAGGGCCTTTCTGAGCAAATTATTAGGTCTTATATGGTGTAGCCTCACATCCACAACTATTTGGAACAATTCTCATACATTCAATTCTATTTCTTCAAGTCTCATATATTTTCAAAGTTAAGTACCCTACACAAGTACCGGTACAATGTATACGAATGTTTCTTGCCATATTCGATTATAAGGTTACCGTGGATGAGAATGCTCATACCTGAAGTATTCGGACTTTATTGTTTTCGCGTGACAAGATCTTGCTGATTGCCAAATTTGGAACTATCCTGATAGATTCATAAATGACAAAAGACAGATAAACAAGAGATGTGCAAGCCACCAAACCAGTATTTGATAAAGACTGACGCAGAAGTAAAGTTGAAAAGATTAGCTGTTATAAAAAAGCATTCGGTTCTTACTCTGGAAGACTCTCATAAGCAGTTAAAACTTTCCAAACTTCACAAACCGGAGCTTTCACTGTTATACTAGCAATGGCGCAACGGTGGACACCTCCATTTTCCTTCATCCAAATAAAACCACTCACCAATCACCACAAAAGATAAGAAAACTGTTGTTCTTTTTCATGTAGTTAGTTTTGGAACCAGCTACTTACCAATAGTCCATCAAATCTACGGAGATGAACTTCGTCGACGGTGCAAGGTTTATCAAGCTTGCAGGCTTTTCCATACCCGCCCCAATTATTGTTCAGTTCATTTGAATGAGATAACGATCCAACACTGGAGGCAGCAGATATCTCAAAAACTGGACTTTCAAACTCAACACCGCGAGAAGGGGTCAGCGATACAGATGCTCTACCCAGCAGATTTTCTATAATTGACGGCTTTCCGCAACCTTTATAATTTCTCTCAGCTTGGCGAGCTAAGGCTCTGAGATTTACAGGAAGATCTGATCTGATTATCCTCTCTAAGAAAATGGCAGGGAAGTTAAATCTTGGGATTACGTTTACTTCGTATGACAAGACAGCTCCTATGGACCTGGAGAAAGAGAAAAATAAATGTTTGGAACATTGATGTTTAAAGAGACAACTTCTATGATACGAATTCATAGAGGATATAGAGATCTCATCACAGAAAAAGAGAATAAATGATGTTTACGATCATATATGTGTGCACACACAAACTTCTTAATGAATGTACCTGATACCAGATTTTACAGACCACTTTCCCTCGAACTTTTTGAAATCACCATCTACCATAGAGAAGTAAAGCTCACGACCATTTGGCTGAAACGATCGTAAAAGCATGAAACTACATTAATAGGCGATGTATGGATTGAGAAAAAAACAATGAAATAAAACTCATTGTAACAGATTAACAAATCCTAAGCAATATACCCAATGCCAGTAGTGCAACGAAGGCTAAAAGAGGATCAGACGAACGTTAGAACCATGGACTTCTGACAGATGATGAGATGAACATGTAGAAAGTAGACCTCACTAAGATTCACTTCTAAGAGTTTTCGAATACGGATATAGAGATAAATTTGAATTCAAACAAAATCACATAATCTGGCAGAGTGTGCAAGGTTCTAGAATCAGTCCCAATCATTTGGCAGGAGAAAAGTAACAAGGCTTTAGAATGCTCACAGAATCAGGACACTCATGGAGATCAAGGACAACACGAGCCTCGATATGCCAATATAATGCTCTTTGAAGGCCTCGTTGCTCCAGCCATATACGTCCTGGGTGTGGGCAAGGGATCCTTCCACTAGAAGTCGAAACAATCAACATCAAGAACATGTTAGCATCAACAATTTCAGGATTCATACATCTCGTTTCTATGGCATGAACATTCACACAAAATTATCCGCATAAGCACAACCAGACAGCAAAACTGGGGATCTATTGAAGCGGAGATTAAGTTTGTGGATACAATACAACGAAAAATGACGAGAGAATCTAAAGAAAGTGAGAATGAAGAACTGGGTAAAGTACCTACAAACGAGATTGGGGATGAAATCAGCAAGACGCTCGTAATCAGTGAGAACGTCCCAGACGGATTGAGAATCAGAATCGACCCAGATTTCGCCTCTTATCCTCCGTTCCCTCCACGAGATCACATCCACCTCACAGCGCACTTTTCTCTCTCCTCTCTCCTCCTCTTCCACGAAACCTAATCCACTCTCTCTCCTCAACCCGTTATCACCTCTACCGGCGCTATGTCTCGTTCCGCGGCACTTGAAGACCCCAGCGCCGCCGATCGTGGCCGTTGTGGTGGTGGAAAAGGCCGAGAACAGTCGAATCTGCGAGGGGTATGGGAGCAGCACACTAAGAACCACAGGTTCGTTCGTGAAATTGAGCAAGTTGATGGTGTGAACGCCATGGGAGAGATGTGGAAGCTTGCTCACTGACATTGATTTTGTTATAGCAAAGCCAGTGAGCAAATGGCAGTGTGGGGGACGTAAAGCAACTGTTGCACGGTGTCGTATATACTTAGACCGTTAAATTTTCTCATCCACCGGATTTTTTTTTCCTTAGTTTATTATTTTAGTTTTAAAATGTTACACATGTATGGCTGCAAAATCACTGTCTTCTTCTTCAACATCTTTTTATTCCCTACTAAAAAACTAAAAAGTAACAATATTCGATACATTGTTTCCTTGTGTTTGCGTTTTCATGTAACAAAAGGAAACGCACACACGAAGAAAATTAACAAAAGAATGAAGAAAAGAAAAAACAACAGTGCTCTAATACTCTGATATGATAAAAGATGTTCCAACACCAAGAACAAATGTCTTCAAACAAAAGTCAAGGCTAAAAATAAGCCAAAAATCCACTATTCGCTCACTCATCACTCAGTCTTAATCGATGTTTCAAGTATGGGTTCCTCCACGTGAGCAAATGGATTATTGGGCATGTTTGGGACTTGTTGATGATGAGCAACTGCAGTATCCTTGTTACCAGAAGCCACATGGGGAGGAGGAGACTCAAAAGGGGCGAGGCACACGTTACACTTTCTATCAAACGAATCGTTCTGAAAAGTGCAGCGATCGCAGAACCAGTAACCGGTCGTTGTATCCTCATAAGCATCAGCCTTCACATCAGACAGACCATCTTCAATAGTCTTGACAAAGAAATGGAAGTAATTACCAGTTGCTGTTGTTGTAATTCCCAACTTGTGCTTGAAGTGCTGGAAACAGGTCATGTCTTCACCTGAGCTGGCTACTCTCATCAACTCATCTAGACTCCATTTGTGGTTATCGAGAACTCTGTCAGTTTCCTCTCTGAGGTGATCCAGGTACTGCTTCTTGGCGCTGTGGTAATCGCTTATGAAATAACCAAACACATAGCTCCATTTCAAGACAAGCCTGCACTGAACGATCAGCATCCAAGCTTCTCTCAGAGCCCTAAACTCTTGCTCTCCTAAACCGCAGTTCCCGGTTAGTTTTGGAATGCTGTCTTGCTCAATGGCTTCAAGATCTTGTTTAGATTTCTGCATTGCTGCTTGACTTGCCTCCCAGAGTGTCACGTGCTGAGTTAGAGCGTCGTCACTCCTTGCTGGTGGAACAGAGACTTCCGCACAATTCCATACTCCGTAGTGCTCCAACTCTGATCGCAAGCACCGGTAACAGAATCTATGGCTGAATTGCATAAAAGTAAAGCAAACACATCATGAGTTTAAACGTCTAACTTTCTGTTTTTTTAAAGCATGGAAAGGAAGAAAGATAACGAAACCAAACCTGCAGGTACAAATTACGAATCTCAAATAAGGGTCACGGTTTCGCTGCACGAGACTGCTGCAAGTAGGACAACGTTTGGTGTTTCTAGCGATCCATAAACGGGTCTTTGATCGATCTAAGAGGTCAGAGCACCAAAGGGAAGCATTGTTGCAAGTCACGGGTCGGTGTGACTCGAGCTGGCAACTCCAACAGAAGGTGTGACCACACAGACACACCACACCGAAACCAAGAGATGACTCATCATCATCATCTTCAATCAGATCCCCATGACGCTCTATGGCGTAATCGCACTCAGTCGCAGGACACCATTTGATCGATTCCTTGTTACTCTCCATGAAAGATTCCAGAAGGTAACTCTCGTACATCGCCTGCACTGGCTCTGTGAGTTTTTCGATCGTATCAGGTCCAACGGAAGCGACACAGTCTTGGTTGATGCAAGATATTACTATTACGCTCTCGTCCTCATTTTTACTGTTCTTCTTCTTCTTCTCCAGAGATTCGATGAGATAATCTCTCCAGTAAGTTGTGAGAAACTTGTGTGAGCAAAAGGGAGTGGAGACAAGATCATTCCCATCGCCATCGGGATCGTTCATATCATGATCTACAGAGGAAGAATTCGATTCGTTTTGATCGGAACCGAAATCTTTAATCAACCCTAATTCCGCCAGAAACTTCTCCTTGTCGTCGCCCAAAAGATCTGAAGCCTTGAACGAGTTCCAACGGAGACGGATTAGGATCACGGTTGCGTCGGATTGTGACAGCGAAAAGACGTCCGAGATCTGGGCGATTTCCTTCATCATCTTCTCGCGAACCTCTGTTCTCGTAAGAACGGAGTAGAGTCTCTGCCCATCGGCTTCCATGGCTGTAAAGAAGAAATCAAATTTCAAACCCTAAAATAGCGAAAGAAGATGGAGGAGAATTGATAGTTGCTTACCTGCGGATCGAAGAGGCAGAGAAGGGATTCCGATAACTTGGGGATCAGTTTATGGTAGCTTGAAGGTCAAGCTAATCGAAATCAACTCAGAGGTTACAGAGGATAAAGATTTGATTGTCGCTTAGGGTTTTTATCCTTTTAGGCAACCAGTGATGAATTGATGAGGGTAAAGAAACTGGGAAATTCGAAAGGTTACAATATTATTTTATTAAAATCCAATGGCGTTTGAGATTTTTTTTTTTTTCCGGCTGAATTTTATTTAGATTATCTGGTAATTTATATCATTTTAATTACATTGCAGATACATAGAAGATATTAGTCTGGTCATAACATTTTTGAGTTTTGGAGTTTATGTAAAAAAAAATGAATTAGACGCAATTGTGTTTATTATGCAAGAAAACTAACAAAACACTTATTATATTGATGGACGAGATTTCAAAACAGAATCTTAGAATAAAAACAACAGAAGCAAAACAACAGAAGCAAAAAGCAACATAAAATGGGAAAGAGATAATTCGCTCATGACACATGTCTCTGTTACTCACCATCACTCTCATGGATTGGTTTCTCCTTGATTGTTTGGGACTTGCTGATGAGCACTTGCGACACTTGCAGTGTTGCTGTTATCAGAAGCTACGATCGACCTTAACTTCAGGAACCTTGTCAAGTAACTCGACAAAACTATGGAAGTACTCACCGGTGGTTGCTGTGCTGTTAGACACTCTGACCTTGAAATAACTGAAATCTTCAGATGAGAGAGCTTGGTTCATCTCTTTTTGGAGAGTATCGCTGTGCTTAACTAGAATTTTGGTAGCATCTCCTCGACGTTCCTTCACGTACTGCTTCCTGCCGATTTGGTCATCAGGTATGTTATATTCGAAGACACAGCTCCACTTGAGCACGAGTCTGCATTGGACCACCACCAGCATCGCTTCTCTTAAAACACTTGCGTCTTCGTCGCTTAGACCTGGAATGCCATTCTCCTCGATGGATTCGAACTCGGTCTTGGATTTCTCCCATTCTTCTTCAAGTTTCTCCCACTGACGCAGGTAAGTGAACTCATTATCCTCTCTCCCGCGCTTCCTTTTCGGTGACGCGGATACGTCACGGCAGTTCCACTTGCCGTTGTGGGCTTCCTTCGATCGGAAGCAACACCAACAGAAGTCGCAACTGGTTGCACAACAGTAAAAGCAAACATGGATGAGCGTTGATTTCTAAAAACAAAGAAAAACCAAAAAAGATCTGATTTGAATAGAGAGGGAGAGAAGCAAACCCGCAGACACAAGTTATGAGTTTCAAATCAGGGTCACCGTCCCGCTGCACGGCAAAGTTGCAACCAGGACAACGTTTGGTGTTTTCAGAGACCCAAGCATCGTTCTTTAATGCATCCAACTGCGTTGGCCAGGATTCCGCCTGCTTGCAAGTTGCTGGTCGGTGGGACTCTCGCCCGCACCTCCAGCCGAAGGTGTGTCCGCACAGACACACCATGCCAAAACAAACAGATGACTCATCATCATCTTCACGCTCGAGGGCGTAGTTGCACCCCGGGGATGGACACCATTTCACTTTGGTCTCATCCATGAAAGATTTAAGAAGCTCACTATCGTAATCGCCATCAGAATGGGTCTTACGACCTGCAGAAGAAGAACTCGAATTCAAAACTCTTACCAGCCCTAGTTCCGCCAGAAATTTCTCCTTGTTGTCACCCAACCGATCTGAAGCCCGAAACGAGTTCCATTTGACATGGTTGAGGATTACGGCTGCATCGGACTTCGACACCGAGAAGACTTCCGAGATCTGTTCGATTTGCTTCATCATCTTCTCACCAACTTCTTCTCTCGTGAGAACAGAGTAAAGTCTCTGACCATCAGCTTCCATTGCTGAAAAAAATGTATCAACACAAGTAAGAAAATGTAACTTTAACAAGGTACAAAAGGTTATAAATCGATGGACTCTGTTGTTTACCTACTTACTACCGGAATCGAAGGGGAAGAGTAGGGGTTTTGGTAGCTTGGGGTTCAAGCTTAAACAATATCAACTCAGAGGATATTGTTTTGATTGTAGTCTAAGGCCAGAAAGCGAAGTTCAAAGGTGAGTATATGACAGTAGCAAGTCAGCACCACATGATTATATACTAAACTGAAAAAGTTATCTTATAAACCAGTTGATGTAATTTTGGAATTTTGAGCAAATGATAGCTGTTAAAAGCAGAAAACATTGATTGAAAGTTACAAGTTTTGTATAAACAGTTGTTAGTCAAAGATTTATACAATGATAATCTATACACATAAATTTATATAATACATGATCGACGCGTGTATGAAAGTAGATAAGATTTTTTAGATAATGGATAAAGACTAAAATACGTTACAAACCAAATTTAAAACTTTCGGTTCTTATGTATTTTAAACCAATTACAAACCAAATGATGGTTTAAACCAAATGGTATACTGTATTTTGTTTTGTAAAATCATATTAAGTTTAATGTGTCAAATTTAATAATTAATATATCATTAGTCAAAAATTTATAAAATAATTATTAATATATATAAAATTATATAATGGATGATTGACGCGTGTATGAAAAAAGATAATGCTTTTTATATAATGCATAAAACTAAAATATATATTATAAACCAAATTTAAATTTTTAAAAGTTATACGTCATAATACTACATTTTATGATATATTTTATTATATAAAATTCAATTTATTAAAGTTAAAAATTAATATGTTATTAATCAAAAATTTATAAAAAATATATAATGATGATTGACGCATATATAAAATAGATAATAATTTTATATAATATAAAATATACATATATTACAAACCGAATTCAACACTTTTGTTTTTTATATGTATTTTAGACCAACAACAAATCAAGTAGTATGCCGTAGACATATTCATACAAATTTCATAAGTAGTTTGGTTGTTAGTTTTTGTAGTTAATACTTATTTTGTAAACTTGAACTGTTTATATCATTTCATTAAGAAAACACCTTAGATTCATAACTACTTCACAATTCTATAGATAGGTAATAATTTGATAGGAATATAATACTTTGTAATTCTCTTTGTACTTTTATATTTTAATGAAACTTAGTCAATAAAAATAAGTAAAAATTTAATGGGAACAAAGTCTAGGCTTCAAATTTGGGATCATAAACGATCATATAGAAAGGGATTATCGTCTAGAGTTAGAGTTAGAAAGCTAAGGTTAAAGGAATCATTGTTAATGAGTATGTCAGAAGACTGAAAACGGTCAAAAACATGATGATATAAATTTTTTATTTTTGGTTTTTATGCACTCTAGATACTTCAAATTTTTTGAACTTGCACAAATTTCTGCTAAATAATCACGAAATTTATATCTTACTATATAAAACGACCTAGTGTAGAATAATGGGATCATTTTTTATCTTTAGTTGTATTAATATCAATTCTCAATTAAAGCTAGTAAATTTGGTACCCGTGAAAGAAACACACTAGAAAATGAATTAAAAAAAAAAAAAAACACAGTAGAAAAAGTATTCAAAGTGATACATTTGTCATTGATACGGAATCGTTTTGGATCTCTAACAGAGATCAATTACTAGATAAAACCTTGCTTAGGTTGCTTTGAAGTAAAGCAATTGAATCAACAGCAGATTTAGCAAACCAGCTGATACCGACTTTAAACCGGTGTTCATCAGTTGGTAGTCGAATCAAATACGCCAACTTTCTCGCTGCGTGACCAATTGGACCTTCAAGTGTAAGCCCTTCAATGAAACTCGGCGAAATAGCAGCATCATATCTTCCAAGAGTCATCATCTCCCCTAAATTCTGAAACCTGCAAAAAAAAAGATAACACCAGAGCTTAAAAATGTATGCTTTCATTACACAGACCAGTTAAAAAGTCTATACCTGAATGGTAACAAAGGTCGGTTATTTATGGCAGCCCATATATTCCAACCAGTAAAGTCTGCTTCTTGAAACGCAACCTGACAATTTTGATATCGTGTATCATTATCAAAGCTGATTCGACTCTAAAACATGAATGTGATCAATTCTGTGGGTTTTTGTTTTCTTATCTCACCTGAGCTGTTGTAGGAAGAAGCTTTCCGTTTGAGTCTCTTAAAGAAGACGAATCACCCAATGCGAAAATCCGCGGATGTCCTTTGACACGGAGTGTCTCGTCTGTTTCTGCTTGTCCTCTAACATTCAAAGGAAGGACATTGGGACCCGAAGGTTCTAGTTCCGTAAGCATAGGCTTAGTCCCGACCGTCCACAACACCATGTCCGCTTCGATAATCTGACTCTCTAATCCTCTCTCCGCAGGCTCAAGCTCTAACAAGTATCCTCCATCTTCTTCCGGAGATTCCGAATCGCCTGCTCTCTTTATGCATCGAACAAGATAACCCAAGAGTAACTGGACTTTTCTCGACACAAGAACCTAACCACAAATCCAAAAGGACGCTACTTTAGCATCTTTACTGCGTTCTAATTGAAACTGTGAGGATGCAACTTGCAATGACACTACCTTCATAGCTGCTTCTCTGTTCCCATCAGGGGATGATGTTAATATAGTCTTGGACACGTTAATGGCTTGCACTGTTCCACGATCTTGCAGCCTCTCTGATATGGTTGCAGCTAACTCAACTCCTCCGTAACCGCAACCAACAACAGCTACTTTAATGGCAGAGCCGTTTTTGAAATTCCTCCTCTCCAACTTGCTCAGCTTTTCGTTCACCCTCTGCAATGACATCGTAGCAGCCATGATTTAGTTTAAAAGAGTGTCTAATTCGGTTTGAGGAAGCAAAAACTAAATCAGATTCTAATTTCTGTATTGCATAAACCGAGAAATGCAAACCGAACACTAGACTGGGGGCACCCCTAAACTCTTACAATAGCATCTTGAAGGGTGGAAAATGGTAAAGCAAACTCCATTGCGCCGGGAACAACATCGAGCTTAGGTTCAGCGCCCAGAGCAAGAACCAGCCTGGCTGTAGAAAAGAAAGAAAATGAGTCCAAATCTCTAACTTAAATACATACACAGTTTCGTGGTATGATGCAACATATAAAGAGTCTATGAACAACAAGAACTTGTGAGATATGCGTTATACATAGTACCAATCGTATTCAATGTTAAAGCCGCTTTCGAGCAAGACGGTTCCTCCAGTAACGGAACTTTCGGACCCATTCACTCCTAAATGGTCACAAGGAGTCAATGCTTTGACTCTGTCTCGGAGAAATTGGATTCCCGTGTTTGTAAGCAAATCCGAGAAACGGGGAGCAATCTCCCACACATCAACTTCTGCAGATCAACACTAAATCAACACTCAGCCATAGAAAAATAATCGACCCGAGGCATGAAGAAACTAACTCTACCTCCAGAGAGAAGTTCATACAACATTGGCTTGAACACAAAACGTTCGGATTGGTCAACCAAAACCACCTGATCAAGTTCAGAACATCAAAAATGCATTCAACGATTGATTCTTGGCAACATAATGCTCTAACCAAAAACGAACCAGAAACATCACCTGAGGTTTTTTGTCGTCGGGCCACACAAGTGATTCTAATCTCAAAGCTGTGTACAATCCACCAAACCCGCCGCCTAAAATGCACACCCTTGGCCTCTGTAAACAGAGAGATTTTCACTCATTAAGTAACAGAGTCCGCAACGGAAACTTAGAGATATATCACACATTGTTCTAA
Source organism: Thlaspi arvense (assembly GCA_911865555.2). Taxonomy (NCBI): domain Eukaryota; kingdom Viridiplantae; phylum Streptophyta; class Magnoliopsida; order Brassicales; family Brassicaceae; genus Thlaspi; species Thlaspi arvense. Next base: position 66,988,692 of record OU466862.2, on the reverse strand, counting down.
AGAGTTTCAAACCTTCTTATCAGGCCACGTGTAAGTCACAGGAGCTGTCTCATTCTCAGGAATCGCTGTGTAGCCACCATTGTCTGCGATAGCCCTCGACACATACGACCGAGGGGAGTTTCTCGGTGAATTCCGAATAGAAGAGAAGCTGAATCCAGATGTTCTTGAAGCTAAAGAGGCTTTAGTACTTAGTCTCTTTGCCCCATCTGAAACACATCGAGAATAACACCAAAAGTTTCAACATTTAATCCTTAGAATCACTGCCAGATTTTACCACAAATATTACAAATATCTGAAGAGCAAAAGTTCTTTCTTTAGTTGAAGTAAGCAAAGTATTCTCCTTAGGAAATCACAAACGGTCTTCTCATCAAATATAATCTTATATTGCATACCCAGAGATTAAATCGAATCAAAAGTTTCATACTTCAATCTACTCGTTCTAATTTGTCCGTAAAGCCCAATCGGAAAATGAAAAGCTTTCAACGGTTTGGAACAAAACAGAGCAAGAATCGACCCAGAATAATAATAGTATAACCAGATTGGAATGAGGAGCAAGAGTACATACAAGAGAATGGTATGAGAGAGGATGCGGCTGAAAGAATGGCCATCGGAAATTCGCCGGAAGCTCTGCCGGAGAATCGTCGAATTTATTAAGGGGCGTCTCGTTTCTTATGGATGTTGGGGTTCCACGCTCCGCAGTTTTGGACGATTAAAAAAAAAAAGGAAAAATCGCTTCCGTTGCCAAAAAAACAAAATCGCGGTCCGAGACTAGCGGTCTACAAACGTGATTTCGAATATTGGTCCGCGGCTTTCTAAAACGTTTTATTAGATAGGATTATAGTACGATAATGTCTGGAACTTAATCTGTCGTTCCTTAGAGATTGATTTTAGATAAAATTTGCATAACTTTTATAATCCCAAAAGTTTTTTTTATCATAGACGACATGTCCCAAAGAAATATCAAAACAGTCGTGGATTTCAAGGATTCAGACACCAACGCAAAAGAATAAATTTTTCATTTTGTTTGTAATATCTTATATGCTTGTGTTTGGTCTGTTGTAGTGGGAATCTCAACAGTTTTAATTTTAATAACCAAAAGCTCCAAAACAAAAAAAAAAAAACACAAGAAAAAGAACAATCTACACTTTTCACAACACGAGTGGTTGGTGTTAGTGGTAATGAAGAGAACTGTCACTAAATCGTTTCCATTTGTTACAAAAAAAAGTAAGAAGATAAAGAAAGAAACCAGGAAATTAAAATTTCCCAAAATCAAAACAAAAAAACTCTAAAAACGCAAGCTCACAGACAGAGAGGGATGAGATTTTTCTCTTCCTTGATAAATCCCAATACCTAATTCCTAAATTCCTGTAATATTAGGCGGCGAGAGAGAGAGAGAGAGAGAGAGAGACGCATTGGTTTCTCTTTTTAGGAAGAACCTGGATTCTCGCCGCTTTCTATATGTGTAGCAATCGATCTCTCTACCCTGATTGTTCGGAGGTCTGCTTTCGCCTATTGATTCGATCTCTCTTCTCTTTTCTTTTTTTCTCGAAATTCGTTTATTTTCTGGCGAAAAACCCATAATTTGCATATGCTTGATCTCTCTATATTTTAAAGCTGCAGATTTATTTATTCCCGTTCGCTTTTTTTCTTCTGCAAAGTTAGATCATTATGCTTAATTAGGTGTTCTGAGTTTATCATGTTTTAGGCGGTGTAATACAGTGAAGAAGATACCTTTTTTTGAAGTTGAAAGTGACGATTTTTTTTTGTCTTACAACTTGAAAAATCTTTAATTTATTCAGGAGTGGGAGTTTGGTGGAATCCTTGTTCGAAGATTTATAAAAAATTATAGATTAATGGCGTCTTCTTCTGATTCATATACATTATCGATATCTTTCCGTTACAATCTACGATAAAAATAATCTTATTGATATGCAGACACCTTTCTTTTGTGATGTCTTTTTAGTGCTTCTTCTCATGATCTTCTGATAGGTTGGTTGGATCTTATTAATATATTATAGTTGCTACGTCTCATTCGCGTGCTGTTAGAAATTTCTTCTTCTCACTTGCTACAGAAAGCTCCTTGATGCCCATTATTAGCTTGATTCCATTTTTTGTTTTTGCGTTTGCTTCCTGTTTTTCTTTTTGGATTCTCCTTTGCTTACATGTCTCTGTGTTTGCATAATGTAATGATCTCAAGATTCTGCTAAATCTGGAGGTTTTGGTATGTTTTAACTGCAGGAGCTTTGCGTCTTTCTCGTTGTCGTAGAGGGACAATAGATGCGGTGAAGGTCGTTTGTTAGATGGGAAAACTTGTTCTTGAGCTGTCAAAAGGTATTTTCTATGTATATGGAGTAGAACTGTTTACAAGGAAGCAGCCATAAAAGGAGTTTGATTCTGGAGAAATGGCTTTGGTGGTTTTGTGAAGAAAATCGGCTTTGGTTTGTTTTTGGATTTGATGGGTAAAGAGAATCAGTTGGAGATTACGAATTGCGGAGTCAGTGATCACGATTCTTCTCCACCTATCAAGAACGAAGAACATGAGGCACCACCACGTTACAGTACAGACAAAGACACGGGTTTACCAACTTGCCGCGTGTGTCAATGCGTAGAATCCGACAGAAGAGGAGATGCTGCTTTAGGGTTTTTAGGCATTACTCCTCCGGTTTCAGAGCCTCGTAGGAGCAGTGCGGGGGAAGAAACCGTCGATCAGAAAAGCTCAGCTGTCAAACCTAGCGGGTTCATCGAACTGATAAGTCCGGACGGAGAGGTTTTCGTTTGCGCAAACGATGATATAGAAATGGGAGCGTGGCAGCATCGTGATATGTTGCTCGAGCTCGGATGTTCTTGCAAAAACGATCTCGCTTTGGTACACTACGCTTGCGCGTTGAAATGGTTCGTCAACCACGGATCAACCGTTTGCGAGATTTGTGGAAACTCCGCGGTGAATATAAGAACGGTTGATTTCAACAAAGTGGCTATCGCCTTGAAAGATTACGCGGCGCTAAGAGAAAGAACAGCTGGTGGAGATCCGAACCCTGTAGCGGTTAACAGCAACACTGGTTCCTCGGGGATAGATCCTGATGCGGTTGCAGCCATACGAAGGCAACGGCTTAGTGAGATTTCGTTGTGGTTTGGTCCACATTGTCAAAACAACAATAATTCGACTGCTGCAGGGGCGGGTTCCTCTCAGGTTACATCTGAACAAGCATTGGGTGTGGTAAGCTTTGATATCTTGCCTATGGAGAGCCGTGCGACTAAATGGGCTGTCGAAGGTACAGGGATACTACTCGCTACTGGATTACTCACTGTTACTTTGGCTTGGCTCATTGCTCCTCGTGTCGGAAAGGTAACGCATTTTATTGGTTATTGATTCTTGGTTTCGATTGTTTGTTCAGATATTATAAAGTCTGACTTAGTGATCTTTTTTAACCTTTGCACAGAGAACTGCAAAGAGTGGGCTGCATATACTCCTGGGTGGCCTATGTGCTTTAACAGTAGTCATCTTCTTCAGATTCGTAAGTGAAAAAAAAAACTATTTTCTTGTCTTGTTGGAATCGTTGAGGATGAATGAATGAAACTGATTTTCAAAAACTGTAAAAAAAAAAACAGGTAGTGCTGACAAGAATCAGGTACGGACCAGCACGTTACTGGGTAATCTTGTTCGTCTTCTGGTTTCTTGTGTTTGGCATTTGGGCTTCACGTTCTCACGCTGCTTCTCACTCTCCCACGTGAAACTTCTTCTCCGCCCTCATTCTCCTTGTGTTGTGTTACTCTCTCTTTCTTTTTTTTGGTCTGTCTCTGTCAATATCGTTACATTCTTCTATTGAAAAAGAAAAAAAATGTACAATTAATTACTCCCATCAAAAAAAAAGAGAAGAAAAAGCTGTATGTTTTTACTTCACAACAATAGCTCTTCAACTTATTAGTCTTCCTTTTTTTATTTCAGCAATTCTCACATCTCGTTTTTTTCTTTTTACAAAACAAATTTGAATCAGAAACAAAACCTGGCTCAATCCTCTTAAAAAACAGTAAAATGTTGTGATCTACTTCAACTTAGAGACACAATTATAACAAAACTACAAACGTACTCGGAAGTCTTGAACATTTGTTTGGTAGCAAAAGAAATGGTAGAGATTGAGTCGTTAGTCGTTGTATAAGGTAAAAGCGCGTTATATTGGAATTTAGTTGGTCACTCTGATGCTTCATACTGTATTATTTTCTGAATATATAAATACCAGTTCATGGCAATGTAACAAAGACAATCAGTTACAAAATGGCTAAAGAGAAATCATATGTAACTGTTATTCTTCTATCTTTGCTTCTATGTCTTTCTTCTCAAGCTGGTGTCGCCGAGGCCAAACGCCACATACGTTAGTTTTATAGATTGGTCTACGCATGTACACTATATACGTTGTATTAAAAAGAAATGTGCTCATATTTTTTTTTTTTTGTAGTTACTAGCAGGTATTCGGATTCTCGATGCGCCACTTCCGCAAGTCCACCACCAGGTAAGTTTCTGAGCCAGAATTCAAAGACCAAATAGTTGGAATAAATTGTTTGTACCCAGTTTATGATTCAAGTTTTCAGGGTTTTACTAACGCATCAAAGCTCAATATTAAGTTTTTTAAAAGAAGCTAATCATACGATCTTGCGCATAATGTTACCAGGTCACTACCCGTGGAGACGTCACCGTCCAGTCCCGAAGATACGTTCGCTGCCCTCTAACTCAACAAAAGGAAAAGGCCCATAAGTGATGAGCTTAAGTTTCAACAAGTGACGGGGGAGTTAATACAAACGGATGTACAAGAAGACTCGACTTTATTGTTGTGTATTTGTTAAAAGTGTAACATGGACTTGGTGTATATACATAAATGAAATTACCAAAGAACAAAAACGAAATTTTGTCAATGAGATCTCTGATTACATTTATGAAAAACAAACAAACAAACAAAAATCCAAAATTTACGCAAGGAAGAACACATCGTCAGTCATCAACATCAGATATTGCAGAATCCGGAGAGGTGCGTTCCTGAAATCCAACTGAGGAAGTCTCAGCTCTCTCACTCTACACGACCCGTTTCCGTCTCGGGTCATCATCCGACCCGAATACACTTTCCTAAACAGATACGCTGAGCTTCCGGCGTTGCTATGTTCGGCAGATTCCGCCGACGGATTCTCTTTCGTCTTGTAAATTGTCCATCCGTTCGAAGCCAATGCATGCGAGAAACTCTCCATTGATCCGATTCGTTTGTTGGTGATTCGAGAGAAGAGTGAAACGGAGCAGCAATCCCAATTGCTGACGGATCCGGAAGAGGAAGGAGTTTCCACCGCGGCGGAGAAGACGAGCTTGAATAGGCCGTTGGAGAGGGAGACGAAGGATCGGAGATGGGAGAGAGAGGAAGCGGAGAGAGACGGGAAAGAGAGCATCACGGCGTCGTTTGGAAGAGACCACGAGAGAGACGACGATAGCGACGCCGCCGAAGACGACAAAGTCGAAGGACGAGACGACGATGAGAAAGGCGACGGCGATCCCGATTCTCGCGGCGGGAATGAGAAGATGATGTGAGAGAGGGAAGGTGTTGGGTACAAATCCATACCTAGGTCTCTCGCGATGGTGGCTAATCGGTAAGTGTCTGAGATCAATTCTCGGCTGGGAACGAAGAAGAGCAAAGGGGTTTTGGAATTTCTCGTATCAGTGTTCTTTTTGTCGGATCTCGATCGGGTTTTTGATTGTTTGTATGAGCTAAGGATTTGTCGTATGCTGGTTTCTCCGTCTCCATCGCAGTCTCCGTCGTCTGTATCGCCGGAATTATGGGTGAGATTGAGAGTCTCGTGAAGGAGAAGAGAGCGAGCAAGCTTTAATGGAAGCATTTCTGATTCTGATCTTCGCTCTCGTCGTCTTCGTTGGCTGTTTTGCTTTTTATTTCCCTTTAGGGTAGCTTTACTGGAACCAAACATAACCGTCCGGTTTAAATTAAATAATATACTCGATTTGGCTCGGTATAATTCGGTTCAATTTGATATATATTGTGAGACTATTGTCCATCAACATCACCAAGTTTCCGTCTCACTTCCGTCGCCTTCAGGTGTTAAGCGCCGATCCTGCGTACACTGTACAACTTCGATTTCCTCTCCCATGGCGGCTTCTGCTATAATTGTGCCTATGGTTTGTAACTTCTACGTCTTGTCTTCTTCGATTCTGTGCAATTTATTCTGTTTTGTTTTTTGGGGATTGTTTGCTTTTTTTGCCAGGGTTTATTTTAGTTCGCCACCCTCTGTGACTCTGTCAACGTGTTTGTGGTTTAGGTTTCAGCAGTGAGGGTTTAGATCACTAATCTCTTTCTAAAATTACTTTAAATTTCTATGTTAAGTGGTCTTTCGATGGTAATTTCTGGGTCTGTTTCTTCTTCAAAGGCTTGTTGGGAAATTTGGTTCGATAATGTATGTTTCGAGCTGTTCCTTTAGTTAGATAGCTCTATGCCATAGTATGAGCAATTGTTCATGCATTGAATCTGAATGCTGACTATGGAAAGTTGTTGGTAACTACAGGCACATGAAAGAAAAGTTGAGAATCTGAGAGCCTATATGGTGAATTTGGCGAATTCGAGAGGCTTATTACTTCCTGGGACTAAACTCTTCGAACAGAAATTCTTGGACCTGTGTTTATCCCGTACTCCTGATCATCCCACGTATTCTGCTGTATGTATTCGAAAATATAAAATCTCTTATGTGCATATACATCACACACACATACATAATCCCTGCTGCCTTCTTCTGACTGTATAAATTTCTTTCAGATGATTTTTGTCGCCATCACGGAGTTGAACAAAGAAGGTGGCTCTCGCGAAGAAGCGATATCAGAGTTTATAAAGTCAAAGTACAGGAACTTGCCATTTGCTCACACGAGTTTGCTCAGTCATCATCTAGCTAAGCTTGTGGAGAAAAGAGAGATACTTTGTGATTACAACAACAACAGCAACTACTGCTACACTCTCCCGGGAGAGAAGAAGAATGGTGTTGCTTCCACTGATGCTGAAAGACAGAGCGCTATGATAACGGTGAGAACGAATTGCCAGCACGAGGAAGAAAGTGTTAGAACTTTGAAGTCTGGGGATCATAAAGTTGATTTGTTTGAAGAACGGGGTTTGACTAAGTCCGAAACGAGCCTCAAACGTAAATCATGTGATGGCATTAATGTCCTTGAAATTGGGGACACGGAAGTTAATGGAGTCAAGGCATGTTTAAGGGATTCGACTGTTGAAATTCTCAGGAAAGAGGGAGTTGCTACACTACCAGAACCAGAAGTGGCTCTAGAGAAAAGTGAGACTGAAGGTAGGATTGAAGTAAACAGTGAAGGAGGTGAATTACATGAGGTAGTTGTTCTAGATGAGCAAAATGATGTGGTGATGGAAGATTCAAGTAAAGGAAAAGAGGATCTAATAGAATTAATCTCAAAGCATAGAAAAGCGAAATTGCGCAGAACATATAACATGATGGAAGAAGAATGTGTACAAGTGAAGGGTGAAGCATATAAAACTCTTTCGGAATGCCAAACCGAAGCATGCGGCAATATCATTGCTCTACAGTAAACTCTGATCCTTTTTCTTTTGTTTGCCTGTTTTTTCTGTTCATCTTTGAATTATCCTAAAGTTTTTCATGTTTCTCTCTGGGGGTTGGGAAAACAGAGAAATGCTAAAGCAGTGTAGAGAGAAAGACCAGCAGCAGAAGAACATAGCGGTTTCAGAACTTGATGATGTTTCTCGTTTGCCTCTATCAATGGTGATGACAAAAATCTGTTACTTCCTGTCACTTGTCTGTTTTTGAGCTGATGGAAAAACTGGTCTGAGACTTTGTTTTTGTTTGCGTGCTTTTATTTACAGGAAAGCTGCAAAGAACTGTGGAAGTTTGCCCACAAGATACAGAGCCAGCTTTCTCTGATCATCGATTCCTTTGATGAAGCCGTGGTTCCATATAATGAATCTGGAGGATGTGAAATCGAAGGTACAAACAAAGAATTCTTCAAAGAGGGTCCCAAAATGAGAGCTCCTCGTGAGAATAATGGATCTGAAATACTCTCCAAACAGCTTGAACAGAAGGAAAGAGGGAGTGATTCTCAAAAGAAACCACGGACCAAGAAAACGAGAATCAAAAGACTCCGAGACATAGGAACAACAGTATTGAGGAAATCACCTCGCGTACACAACAAGCCAATATGAAAATTCTGAAACTATAAGAAGCTTTGGAGAACAAGATTTCTTATATAAAGGTTAGGTTCTCTCTTTATATCAGTCTCTGCATAAGTGCAACAACATCGTGAAGAATTTGTGTATTTTTTTCATATAAATTTCTGATGAAATAAATTACAAGAATTTGCCTACTAATGAGACATTGATGCTAACAGCTATTAACACTCTACAATCTTCTTTTACTACTAAGAATCGGAGACGATTGGTTACTTCTCTCTAAGCACATCACAACACAGGCACAAACATCTTCTACTCTCCTCCTTTTTTTACCCCTGTGGAGCAAAACCCCAATTCAAGAATGGTTTCTGCTCGGGCGGATCCTGGAAGGAAGTGAAGTAATCAGGCTGATACAAGAACTGAGGAACAAAAGCTTCACTCTGCAACAACTCCATAGAACCACCAAACATGGAAGTATCAAAAGCCTCCAAAGCATCCCCAAGCTCTCCCCATTTAGGCTCGCTCTGAACCTCCCGAGCGTCCGGTGAGACCACGTGACCACCCGAGCTGCTCGAATCATCCTCTTGCAATGTCGGGTAAGTCGAGTCCGATGTATCAAAAGGCGGCGAGGAAGATTGATCAGCCATTGTCGTCGCTGTCCTTGGTTTTTCATCCGCGGGGTAGTATTTCTCCATTGTTCCCTTCTTGTTGTATATTCGACATAGAACCCAATCATCAAGCTGTTGACAAAACCCACAACAACAAAGTTAATAATCTAAATCTTCCAATAATTCAGAAAAAAAAAGAGATTAAACAGAAATCGAGAAAGAAAAACAGGACTTACTCGTAGGTTGTTCTTTTTGTGAACAGAAGCTGATCTATCGACATTAGCAAGACGATACTCGTGCATTATCCAGTTCGTCTTAATCCCTTTGGGGGCTTTCCCAGCGTAGAAGACGAGAGCTTTCTTTATACCCAACGTCTTCGGTTTGCCGATCGGTTTATCTGCTCCGGTAGCTTTCCAGTAACCGGTTCCTGCTGCCCGGTTTGGACGCGAACCGTTTGGGTATTTCCGGTCTCTTGGTGAGAAGAAGTACCACTCTTTCTCTCCGTACAAAGACATCTCTGAAAGAAGAAGAACAAAACTCGATAAGCAACGATTTTCGAAAAAAAAAAAAAAAAAAAAAAGAAACAGATGTTTTCGCGAAATGATGAGAAGCGCATAGATCTACCTGGAAGCTCCCAAGGATTGAACTTGTAGAGATCAATTTCGGCGATAACCGGAGCTGAGATCGGCTCCGATGCGCATTTCCGGCACAAGTAGAATTTGACAAGCTCTTCGTCCGTCGGATGGAATCGGAATCCTGCCGGTAAGCTTAAATCTGCTTTCATTCCTGAAGATAATCTTCTCTTTTAAAAATTTGCTGCTCTTCGAAAAAAATCTTGTTACAAATTTCAGTCGGATCTGGGCTTTTTCTTTTCCTCGTCTGCTGAAGATTGGAATCGAGGAGATGAGAGTGAGGCGATGAAGGTTATATAAGGACGAAAATCGCCGAAATTTTAATTAATTAAATTGAAAAAGAGAGAGAGAGAGAGATGACACGAGGGGGTTTTCAAGCACGTGCGGCAAAACCGACCGTTTTCTTTTCTACGCTGACCGCAGCCAGCTGGATGAGTACGTGGCGAGAGATGAATGGATCAGTCGACTTAATGAAAGCAGTGATGTTGTCATTGCTTCCGTCACCCGCTCGCCCTTGGTAGATTGTTGACCGACCTCAAGTGTCAAACTCTTTAATCTCCTGCTTCTCAGTGTAGCTTATACCACTAAGATCTTTTCTGTTTTTCTTATTTGGTTTTTTTAAATTATTCTTTCTCAGCAGCCATTACTTTTATTATATTGAAATGGATAACCTTGCTTAAGAGAAGTCAGCATTACTTGAGGTGGAAGGTTTTGGTTGTGACTTGTGTGATTGGACTGTTGAAGTAATTACGGTGAGCTTCCCCGCAGTAGATTACAATTTACAGTTTCCACTTTGAGCAAAGCTCGCGTCATGACCGATGACGTTATCTAACGTTTGATCGTAGGTTTAGACTGTTTAATATTAGTTGCAATCGGCAATCGGCAATCGTAATCATCGGGTTTTTTTTTGTAACACTATTTAAACATTCGATTTCTCTGCTGATACGATTTATAGTATGTAACCAAAGGGATTTCACGTCGGCTAAAAGATTATAAAATATGGTTACAAGAACTATTCAACTGTTAGTTCAATCCTTGAATAAGTACCTCTTGAACCACATTAATTAGGGACTCGATTAAAAAAATTCATTGATTTGGTTTGTTATATGATTTAAAATAGTGCTCATGAGATCTCATCTATTAAAAATGGAAAGTTGAGGTTGGTGTATGAGAGACTGACGTGGGCTTGTTCCCCGTTTGATGATCATCACTTACGTTTCCTATCATACATAAACTATTATATGTTCTACACAACATTATATTTTAGTTTTAGAACTTCAATAACCAAATGAATAATACGAAATTCTTTTGGTCAAACATTTTTTTTTGCCAATAAGGATTTTTATTTATAGAAATCTCGTATACTTTTATGCATATCTTTGAAATTAAAATTTAGTGCACTGTAGACTTATAACACCCCTAAATCCCTCCTCCATTATACTCAGGGCACCTAGTAACATGTATAATTATGATAGTTTCCTTTTCAACCTAAATTACATGCATTATGTAAAAGAAAGAACAAAAATGAAAGCATCTAAGGTTTCAACTGGTGATCAAAGGAATAAAGGGAAATAATGAATTCCTCTTTATTTCTTAAAATTTTTACCATTTGTTAGTAATAATATTTACCCATCATTCCTTCTTATTCCTTATCATATAAGGAATTATAGAATAAATGTATTCCTTATTAAAATTGGGGAAGAACAAAATATATATATTTACTTTTTTATATATTTTTCATTTCTATTCATTCTTTTTATTTTGTTCCTTTCATTCTTTTCACTTTCATTCATTTCCTTTTTTATTGTTCACCAGTTAAAGCCTAAATGTATAAGTACTTTGTTTTTTTTTGTCGTTTTAGGTATGATAACAGTAAAGTCTAAAAGGAAAAGATAAGAGTCATAAGACCAATAAGATAATATGTTTTTTTCCTATTATAAAAATGAGATAAATTGTATCTGGACTTGATCTGAATTTGTTATCATATATAGAGAAATCGACTTTATACTACTTTTTTGCAGTTGTTTGTTTTAAGTCGTTGTGTGAATTGAAATAGGAAGCTTCATGGAACTTGATGTTATGGCTGCCGAACTTGACCTATACCAATATACCATATTTATATTTTTGTGATGGATTCTTACTTTTTGTTTTGTCGTATTTTGATTTTTGAGGGGAATATGCTTAAGAAGTTGGATAAGGAGGAAACAAGCTGGGACTCATTGTCGGAACTTACAACATATCTTTAACACTTAATATCATATATATATACTATTCACATGACTACTTGTCTTAGTATATATATATGTGTGTTTGTAAAAGTCAAATAGTTTATGTGACATGCGTTTGAAACCGTGGATTGTTGTATATTCTATAATTTTGATTGGAATGTTTGAGTGTTGATGATAGATTTCTATAACTTTTGAACTTCTGAATCAAAGTTATTCAAAGTCACACTATTATGCATCGCATGAAAATAAAATGCTCTCATAAATTCACTTGATTTTGAAAGCAAGAACCAAACCAATTGCAAAATTTCTTCGAACAAATTTGGTTTGTATATATACATTGTGTTTCGCGGTCCGGGTCGTGAATTGCATTCTAAATCTTCCACTTCAGAACTATGCTACAATTTTGTAATAAGACTTTTGCATATCCAAAGAATTCGATTTGGTCAATGTATGTGTTGGAAACAAAGCAATGGTTCATTTTTCATGTCACAGAAATATGTTTAGTTTGTTTTGCACACATCTGAAAACTTAACAAAAAAAAATTTGCAACGAAAATATATATACAAAAGGATAAAAATCAAGAGTCTCACCATTTTGTTCTTCTCTATCAAATCACTCGTCACTACAACTTAAAAAACAATGGGCCACATGTTTTCCTTCTCTTCTCTGTCAATCACTACGGACCATTGGGCCTTATACAAAAACCGGGCGGGTTACTGGAGATCCACATCCTATCCGAACTCAGTGGGTTTGTATAATAAGGTAATGCCGTAATGGTTTATTTCCCTCCGTCAATGTAATTCAATCTTTAGTCGTGTTTGTCCCCTTTGATTGGAGGTTCCAACTTTCAACTCTTAAAGTGAGGTTCATTCGTCGATTTTTTAGTTTATTTTAAGCTCCTGTAATGCTCCTCGTGGTTCATCTCTACTTATAGATTTAAGATTCTCAACATATTTGGTTTTTCAATTTTGTGTTGGAATTTTCTCATACAATTAAATGTTTTTTGGCAACTAAAATGTCATTTTTATTTGTAAACCATATAATATGATCCTAATACTCATTAGACTAAAAGATTGCATGTGAGTAAATATTTAGAGACAAACTTGAAATCAACCAATAATTTGGCAAACATCATATCATTATTCATGCATCACCACGATCAAGATTGGTCATTCCCATCATATAAATTGCTGAAATACTTGTCCTTACGTTAATTTAGTACCTAAATACGTAGAAAATTACAATAAATCTGAAAATAATTAAATGTGCTGAGTTTTGTCAACAAAAAGAGCTCACACTAGTATAGGCGACGAACTATATACACAAGTGCAAAAGGAATAGTGAGTTATTTATTATTAATAGTAAATTATTTGGTAAAGAACTTATAAATTTCCCAATGAGGAATTTCAAAGATGCTATTCAAACACTAAAAGATAGTAATGAAACAATGGTGGATAGGAGCACTCGTTAAATTCGATTCTCTCCTCAATATAATCATATCCATCACTACGACATTGGACGGTGTTGGTACTTGGCTCGATTTATAATTATTTTTTTTTTTGATGAAAATTTCTATAATATCAAGCAAGTAAAATGTTATTGTATATATCAATTCTTATTACATCTCCTACTTCCTCTTTTTTTTTTGTCAAATTGATCTGTTAGAGCATCTCCAATCTACCTTTATTTTAGAGGGAAAAATAGAGTTTAGAGAAAAATTCTCTTCAATCCATCTCTATTTTTACTTCTAAAATAGAGGTTGCTATTTTTTCCTATATATTTGAAGAAACTCTATTTGTTCCTCTATAATAGAGATACACTTTTTTATTTATAAACTGATCCCTTAACTTTTACATTTTTTTTATTTTTATTTATATAACATATAAAAAGTTAAATTAAATATTTGCATAATCTAGTTTGTATATATCCAATAAATAGTCATATATCTAACATATAAATTTAATTAAATTATAAAATATTAAATAACTTTAATAAAGTTTAATAAAATCAACATCATTTCAGACAATAACTATTATAGAAAAACAGAAAATATTATTTACTTTAATTAACTATATAATTTATAAATGAAAGTGGTTAATTCACGATAAAAAAATAAACATGAATAGCAATATAGTATACACATGTACAATAATACGTCAATAAAGTTACATTATACAGTTTTGTATGTTATTAAATACAAAAACCTAATAAATAAATAAATTTAATAATTTTGTTATGGTTTGAGAAAATTTTGTGAACATATAATATAACTAAATTGGAAAATTCTCATTTATTTCAAACTAAATTATAAATAAAATGATAAATTGCAATAATTTTTTAAAAATACAAAAATTATAGAAAATGATAAATACTATAGTGATTTAATAAATGTTTTGAAAATTATGGAAAATTACAAATACTATAGTCATTTTGAATTTTGTTTATGAAATAAATATTTAGTTTTAATATATTTTTATTATTGATGGAAATTTTTGTAAACAATAATATAAATAGGATTAATTTGTGAATTTTATGGAAAGAAGGTATTAATAATAAATTATAAAGAGAATATTCTTAAAATATTCATTTTTAGAGGAAAAAATAGAGGAATACATTAGAGAGAAGTACACCTCTATTTTAGAATTCCTCTATTTTAGATGAAAAAATAGAGGAACACATTAGAGATGGTCTTAACGCTGAAATATGGATTAATGTTGAAATTTACCATCAACTGGATGTGTTTGGTTAATATCGGATTTGCATCATCGGATTAACTGAGGTATACTATTACACTAATATAATACATACAGAGAGTACTTATGAGGAAACTACAAAACTGCATTGGTTAAAATCGGATTTGTATCATCATTAACTGAAGTATACTATTACACTAATATAATACGTATTATATTATACTCGGTAATCCACAAAGTCAGGATTAAACTCGAGGCTAGGAAGTCGGGAAAACAGATTGTCGAACGCTTGTGTCATCTTCACAAAGAAGATATTAGGGTTGTTGAGAAACACGAGAGCCACCCATTTCTACATGTGGAGAATCTTCTTGAGAAGAATGAAGAAAAAGAAAATAAACAGATATTCTTCGCCACTAGTTAATTTTTTTACAAGAAACGTTTAGAAATCCAAGATTAGTATGCATTTGTCACTGAATTTTGTGGCTACTAACTTTGAAATTCTGAACAGAGCCGTTCGTAAATATAAGTTAACCAAACATATGCGAGTCTGTTGAATTTTAAATTTATGAACATTTTTCTTATGGTTTATTTATTTATTTTTTTTTAAATTTCTCCATGCGTGTTGTCTTTTTAAAGCCGCCTTTGCTAACACGAATTTGGTATTTAGTATTTAATTATTCTAGCTGACCCTGGCGTTGACTTTTTAACACATCCCAACATCATGTGAACTTTATCTAATTTGTTAAAAAGCTCAACCAACAAGCCTTCAGTTGCTAGCTAGTGCTAATCGCTAGTGTTGAGCGCCGACGCGTAATTTCTGCGAGCTTTAAGGTATTCAATCATTTTGTTCAGTTGTATCACTAACTTTTTGTTATACACATTTGCTAATTAAGCTAACTTGAATTTTGTTTTGAAGTATATAAGCTTTTGCATTTTTTATTCATCACTCAATGTTCACATCTAGCTTATCTATCTACTTTTAAATTTTACCATAACTTAAATTTTGAGAATACGAAGATAGACTCAAAGGAGTTATATTTAGCCCATTGGTGAAGTTGAAATGGTAGAGGAATCGTTCTATCAATCAAGGTCGGAATCTCTTCATCAATGAGATTACGACAATTAAATATTTGTCTTTTGTTTAAAATGTTTTAAGTGACTAGAAGAATACTTAGTTTTCTATAAGTATCAGAGATTTATTTAAATTACGTTTAGAATCTACCCAGTTATCTTTTTGGAATTTAAACATATCAAATCCAAAATACATAGTTAAAACTCTAGTTCGGAATACAAAAAAAAATTGGATAGCATATAGACTATTGAGTTGAGTGTGAGTTTTGAATCACAATATAAAAGAAAACACATCAAACTTAAATTTCTCGAGACGTTTTAAGTATTCATATTTAGGTACATGAATAAATATATTAGGCCTAAAATAATATATCATTCTCGAAACTACTAAACTTTCATAATTAGTTAGGTCTTTTTTTTCTTTCGATCGACTCTCGAACAAAACACTACGCGTGGCGTGCCCTAAGAAACTCCACGGTATATGGAGGAACAGATTGATGAACATTCCCTAAATAATAATATTAAAGCACCTAAGCAGCATAAATTCTTTCTAATTATATAATCATAAACTTGGTATATCCTTAATAAATTATAGATCTACAAAAAACTAGAAGTAATAATGGGTTTTTAACTTTTGTATTAATATACAAATAGTATATGATATCTGAGTGATTAAGTCGACCGCAAAAGGTACGGAGGAGGAAACAAGCATTTGATTCTCCCTTATATATTTTATGCATCCTTCACTAATGATGGTGGAGAAAAAAAGAAAAATACCCAACTAGCAATATATTGTCAAAATCGAAATAATTGTCATACAAATATGTGTGTATAGCTTTAGTTAATTAATTAATATTCCTCACTTTTCATAGCTTATATAAGAAGGTGACCAAACACAGATCAAAATGCAGCAGCAACTCCTATCATCCATCACCCATCTCCTTTAGTACTACTCTTTTGCGATCTTCTTTCTTTTTGTTCATAGCTTTGTAATATTAGTCTTACTTCTCTTAAGGCTCAATAAGAGGAGGTACTACTATTTACTACATTTCTCTCTATTTTTACATATATATTTGAGATTATTTTTTTATAAAAAATATTCTTAAAAGATGTTTAATCTGAAATTTCGGTTTCTTGCTAAGTAACAGATGGGTGAAACCGCTGCCGCCAACAACCAACATCATCACCACCACGGCCACCAAGTCTTTGACGCGGCCATGCACGACGTCGTCCCTTCACAACCGGCTTTTAAATGCTTCGACGATGATGGCCGTCTCAAAAGAACCGGTTACAATTTAAACAAAACAGAAAATGTCAACTTTCTTTCATTGTTTCACAAACGCAGCTACTGAAACGTGTTTTGTTTATACTAATACAGGGACTGTTTGGACCGCAAGCGCTCATATAATCACAGCGGTGATCGGATCCGGAGTTCTCTCGTTGGCATGGGCGATTGCTCAGCTCGGATGGATCGCTGGACCTGCAGTGATGCTACTGTTCTCTTTCGTTACTCTCTACTCTTCCACACTTCTCAGCGACTGCTACAGAACCGGTGATGCAGTCTCTGGCAAGCGAAACTACACTTACATGGACGCAGTTCGATCCATTCTCGGTAATAACACTACTGCTTTATACTTCAATGCTCTGTTTTGGTTCTGTTTTTTTTTTTTTGGTTCTGAGTGTTGTGAAATGCTCTGTTTTCTTATAGGTGGGTTCAAGTTCAAGATCTGTGGGCTGATTCAATATTTGAATCTCTTCGGTATCGCGATCGGATACACAATTGCAGCATCGATAAGCATGATGTGAGTTTCTTTTGGAAACATTCTTCAGACAAATAACAAGACGAAATGATAATAATAACAGGTTTTAACATTTTGGTAACTCGGATGTATCATGCAGGGCGATCAAGAGATCGAATTGTTTCCACAAGAGCGGAGGAAAAGACCCGTGCCACATGTCGAGCAATCCTTACATGATCATATTTGGTGTGACAGAGGTCTTGCTCTCTCAGATTCCTGATTTCGGCGAGATTTGGTGGATCTCCATTGTAGCAGCTGTCATGTCCTTCACTTACTCTGCCATTGGTTTAGCTCTCGGAATCGTTCAAGTTGCAGCAAATGGAGTTTTCAAAGGAAGTCTCACAGGGATAAGCATCGGGACAGTGACTCAAACACAGAAGATATGGAGAACCTTTCAAGCACTTGGAGACATTGCCTTTGCTTACTCTTACTCCGTTGTACTAATCGAGATTCAGGTAAAAAAAGAGAACCTTTCGTAGAACAAAAGATTCTACTTTTTAGGTTAAAATACCTTTTCTTGGCACAAAAGATTCAGTTTTTCAATTAAATTTTTGATTTTTTTTCTTCTTTCTGGGTTACTAGGATACTGTAAGATCTCCACCGGCCGAATCGAAAACGATGAAGAGAGCTACGAAAATCAGCATCGCCGTCACGACTGTCTTCTACATGCTATGTGGGTCAATGGGTTACGCCGCCTTTGGAGATGCAGCACCGGGAAACCTCCTCACGGGTTTTGGGTTCTATAATCCGTTTTGGCTCCTCGACGTGGCCAACGCCGCCATTGTTGTCCACCTCATCGGAGCTTACCAAGTCTTTGCTCAGCCCATCTTCGCCTTCGTTGAAAAATCGGTCTCAGAGAGGTTTCCAGACAACGATTTGCTCACCAAGGAATTCGAAATCAAAATCCCAGGGTTTAAGTCTCCATACAAAACAAACGTTTTCAGGGTTATTTTCCGGTGCTGTTTCGTCGTCTTAACCACCGTGATATCCATGCTAATGCCGTTTTTCAACGACGTGGTCGGGATCTTAGGGGCATTAGGGTTTTGGCCCTTGACGGTTTATTTTCCGGTGGAGATGTACATAAAGCAGAGGAAGGTCGAGAAATGGTGCACGAGGTGGGTGTGTTTACAGATGCTTAGCGTTGCTTGTCTAGTGATATCGGTGGTCGCCTTAGTTGGATCAGTCGCCGGAGTAATGCTTGATCTTAAGGTCTACAAGCCCTTCCAGTCTACATATTGAATGATGATAACGGACCATGAACAAAAGAATGTGTAAAATTATTTGTTTATATTAAGCATTTGGAAGAAAAAGGTGAAAATGTGTATAATGTAAGTTCCATTTCGTATGGTATCAACTTTGTAATAAATTTATAAAAATATTGTTATAAATTATATAATTCGCCTCTTCTCTTTTCTCTATTAATGAGTTTGTAGCTTTGGTTGTTTCTTGACTTTACTCTGCTTTATGAATGAATGAAGTAGGTGTTGAAAAACATGGAATTTGAATCAAAGTGACATTGACATTTCAAATGATTTTTAAAAGATAAAGTGAAGCGAAAAAGGAGCAATCTGGATGGTTTAGCTTAAAAGAGAATTTGCTCAATAGTAAAATCATAAGCTGTCCACACACCCTATTATTCTAATACCCTATTTCACTTATCAAAAACACATCAAAGTATCTTGGAGATGATCACAGAATCTTTGAAACTTTCAAAGTATCTCTACAACTAATTTAAGGCACGTGTCTGAAAACAAAAACAACTCAGAAAGGTTCAAGGTTTGGTGCTAATGCATCTAAAAGTCAGACCAGAAAATGTGAACATGCCTTCCTCGTGCTCCTCATTGTTCAGTAATAAGAGGCTGAACAGTTTCTTACAGAGGAAACTACGACTTTGAGAGACTGAGAAGATGCAGAGAGTTCATCATCCAACAGATGCTTGAGTGGCTCTCTGTGTTGAGTTTGTGCTGTTTGGTGAGACAGCCGCGGCTTCACGCTCCTGCCGCATTCGCTCTCTCTGTGAAGATTCAATGTGAACAACATAGAAACAAAAAAAAAAAACACCAAAGTTAGTCAGTGATTGCGTGTATGATGATGATGCAACATGATCCAAATTCTTAGTTCACTATGCCAAAGCTGAGAGTATACTGATGCAAAACATCCTGTAGCAGAACTATTTAGTAGTTACCATGATCATGATCATCAAACACAGAGTTAATCTACACACTTGGAGACATAATTAAGTAAAGTAGAAAGTTGAAGATCTAAAACATACCCTTCTCTCCCAGTACGGCAAGAAGCACACAAAGTCATAGACTGGAGTAATCGTCTGCACCAAGACTGCGTTTATTCCAGTGAAAAGTAATAGTCCCATCAAAGGCCTTGTTCTGTGAGGCATCTTTCTTCCAAACACTTAACAATCTTCAGCTCTGTTATCATTAAATTAATATCTCTCCGTCACTACTATCCTAACTTATCTTATCAAAACATACTCAGATTTAAACCAAATCGTTCACTAGTAAGCTTAGCAGAGACACAGTGAAGTTATTTCTGAAGAAAATTCCATCCAAAGTAATTAGAATTTCCATCAATGAAGCATTCTTGTAGAAGAATCACACAAAAAGAATCGATTGATTGAGAGAAAAAAAAACAGCAACAAGTAGAAAGAAATAAATCGGATCATTTGAGAAAGGAAACATCCTTATATAATACACTATAACGAAATCGAAATCCCCAAACAAATTAACTGAGAACAATTCGAAAATGGAGTATATGACTTACGACGGAGGTGCTAAGAAATCATCGGTGGCGACGACGATTCGGAGTTCGTTTTTAGCAAATTAGGTCTCTGTTTTATTTCCTTCAACGACATCGTTTAGTTAAGTGGAACAATTCAACGGTGGAAAAGTGCGCAACGTGGCTACTTACTCAGCCAAGAATGAGTTTCCAACGTCCGATATTTGCCACCTCGTCTTCTATTTTATTTGTTTCAGGAGAAATAAAATGCAAAAAATTGAATAACCACCGAAGAAAATCTCGTTTCATCCGCCATTAACGACCTCTCCAGGTAAATGGATCATACGGTGACATCTGTATATGTTCTTGGGTTTTAATATCCCATCTTCGATTGTTATTTGAACCTATAAGCTTCTATTTTCTGTTGATTCCCCGTCGTGGTGACAGCTATATCCTCATAGAATTAGAATTTTACTGTCGGTGAAACTCTGTTGGTGGTTCTAAGTAGTGCCATTTCTCTCTAGATCTTCTTCTTCGCCTTGCATACATTTTCTGTTTTTTTGCCATTCTCTCTGTGTCCTTGTGCTTATAATGGATTCATATCCTACATCACTTTTATTTTTCTTCTGAAAATGAGGACTTTCATCTTCATGTGTCTGGTAAGATTTTGATCCTTTATGCAGGAAAGTGGTTGCATTTAACATATATTATCGGTATTGTATTACAATTTCCTATAGAATGTATCGGTTGGTTTCCTGGGTTTTGATTGTACTTCTTCTTCTGTCTCTGCGAGTTAGGCTTCGGTGAGCATGATAAGAGCGTTTGGAGGTGTATCAACAGGCAAGTATCTTGATGTGAATGTTCTTCCTCGTCTTTTTCGCCTAGCTACAGTTTGATTCATTACTTAGCTCCGCAATGAGTTAATTTCGCAAAGGTTCCCTTGTTTTCAGACATGTTTCACTTGCATAGTATGTGTCAACCAATGCGGTCTAGGGGGAAACTGGTGATGTTGTTTAATGGCTGCAGACGTTTTGTGAGAACAACGTGTCGAGTATCGATCCCTGGTGTTTCTTTGGGGAATGAATCAAAGGCACCTCCAAGATTCCTGAGGGATAAAAAAATAGTTCCAGATGCTGATCCTCCCCATATGGAAGATATCCACAAGTTGTCTCGACTTTTCGAGCAAAGGTCAATATTTTTTTCACAAGTGAAGTGAGCGTATATGAACTGTAAATCTAATGCCTTTCTTCTTCTTCTCTCGTCCAGCAAAAGACTCACCATCTTGACTGGAGCTGGGATTAGCACAGAATGTGGAATTCCTGATTATAGAAGGTTACTATGTTCATTCATTTGATTGATTAGTCTTTTGTCTGAAAAATGGCTTGCATTCTCGTTCAGATGGTTTGAATTTGATCATGATTCTTGATTTCCATTTTTGCAATAATTTGTGACACGAGTGATTGTTTGGCGCAGTCCCAATGGAGCATACAGTTCTGGTTTCAAACCAATTACCCATCAGGTGATCTGAAGGCAAGATCGATGAAATCTTTTACGGTGGTCAACGCTAACTTTGGATCGTGTTATAGTCGTCTTAATCTACTGTCTACAACCTGTTTTTCCATAGGAATTCACTCGATCAAGCCGAGCTCGTAGGCGGTACTGGGCAAGGAGTTATGCTGGATGGAGACGGTTCACTGCAGCACAACCAGGTCCGGCTCATACTGCTTTAGCATCACTAGAGAGAGCTGGACGAATAGATTTCATGATAACACAAAACGTTGACAGGTACATTTATCAGTTTCTCTTTTGTGGGATCCCATCTGTTGGATGCGTCGGATGTTGTTGACTCTAAGCTCTCAAGTTTCTAGGTTGCATCATCGTGCTGGGAGTGATCCGCTTGAGTTACATGGCACCGTATATACTGTTCTGTGCTTAGATTGCGGCTTCTCTTTTCCCCGAGACTCGTTTCAGGATCAGCTAAAAGCTCTCAATCCCAAGGTCAGTGTATACCATAACTCGAGTCAACTGATTTAATGTATATAATCGCAAAGTTACAGAACGTTACTGTTTCTACTGTAGTGGGCTGAGGCAATAGAGAGTATTGATCATGTAGATCCAGGATCGGAGAAGAGCTTTGGCATGAAACAAAGGCCTGATGGTGATATTGAGATTGACGAAAAGTTTTGGGAAGAAGGTTTTCATATACCAGTATGCGAGAAGTGCGAAGGAGTGCTAAAACCTGATGTAAGAATGGTTTCATGGCGTGATACGGAACACAGCTTTGTGGCTCTTTTCTTTCTTGTCACGCTTTGTGTTTTTTTTTTGTTTTGTTTAAAGGTAATATTTTTTGGAGACAATATCCCAAAGGAAAGAGCAACACAAGCAATGGAAGCAGCAAAACAGAGCGATGCATTTCTAGTGTTGGGTTCATCTTTAATGACAATGTCCGCTTTTCGTCTCGTCAGGTAACGCGAGAGAATAATCTCTCACCATATTGCAGTTTGCATCTCACTGAGAAGCATCGATCCTTTTATTGCAGAGCGGCTCATGAAGCTGGTGCAATGACTGCAATTGTAAATATAGGCGAAACCAGAGCTGATGACATTGTTCCATTAAAAATCAGTGCTAGGGTTGGCGAGGTAAGAAGATAATAGCATTCTCTCTTCCTATTTCTTCATCCTTCTAAAAACTTCATCATTCCGTGATCTGTTTGCTGCAGATTTTACCCAGAGTTCTTGACGTGGGATCGCTCGGTGTCCCAGCTCTTTAGGACAACTCTTTAGGACAATGTCCAGAACAAGAGAACAATCAATCAAGTGACTATGTAACACTTAAATTCATCCATCTTGATTCATTTTATCAACGAATACTTATACTCTTGCATTGTATCTCAAGTTGTAATTCAACAGAAAATAAAGAGTAATCATTCTTAATGCATATTAAATTGACACCCAACAAAAGCTTGTCTGAACCAAAAGAAATAAAAAGATTCAATGATACACCGTCTAACTTTGATGCAGCTTACAGTTGCAGAACATGGTGTTCTGTCAAAAGCCTTTTAACCAAGTCCAAACAACAAAGTCATCTTCTACTAGACTTAACTACCGATTATACATGTTTTAAAACCTAAGAAAGATCAGCGAGCGCCTTATCGATTCCATCTGCGTGGTTCCGGAGTGTGTTCCACTGCAATGTAAGAAAACACTATGAGTAATAACCAGACAACAACAAAGGTAAACACTCGTGGAGGGGCAGAGAAAAATGGGAGAGGATTGTTGTTAATTACCTGATCCACGCTTAGAGAGATACCTGCAACATATAACAAACTTGTCAATGTCAACACGATTATGCAAACTAATTTAGGTGTTTCCAGATACAGGCTTGGGAAAGTGCAAATCTTTACCAATCATTTTCATTTCAGTATCACTACACTAATACGTAAACATTACCAATCCACAGAATTGCCCATTCTAAAACCCTAAGATCCATCCCAGACTAATGCAGAAACTTGGCACTGGCAAAACCAAACAGTAACAAAAGCTGAACTTTCACAAGAAAGAAAGAAAAATTGGACCTTTCTTGCCGGGCAAAGTTTTGCCGTCCTTGAGATAGAACTCACGAATGTCAATCCAAATTTTCCCGTTCCAATTCCTCACAGAGACTCTCCTATTCTTCGATATCTGAGTGTAAACCAAAACAATCATAAACCCTAATTTGAGCAAAACCCTTAATTTTATGCAAAACCCAAACAACAAAATCAGAACTTGATCGAAACACTAATACTCATTGTTACTAGAGTGGATTCGAGACTGAAACGCTCTAGAAAGAGAGATAGTAGACTAACATTGCAGACAACGATGTCGTCAGACTCGTCGGAGGAGTCTGGCTTTGCGACTTTCTTAGCCGGCGCGTGGGTTTCGGATTCGTCGTCTGATGCTCGGACATCTTCGTCCTTTCGTTTTCCTCTCGACGACATTTTCTCGAGCAAATGACCTGAAAAAAGAAGAAGAGACAGTCCCAGAAAGTTCTCTTCAGGCCAAAGTGAACTCGCACGCACATAAATCCGAGAAATTAAAGACACTAGTGGATGAGAGGAAAACCTGATCGTGACGCTGCAACGATTTTGACGGAGAAAGCTTTCGTCTTCCAAAACACTCGACTCTTCAAAAGGAATTACAGAATCTGAAGGGAAGCGATACGCCGTGTCTCTTCTCGCGTATTTATGAAATGCGTTCACCGATCACGCGCTGCTGTAGAGCGCGTATGGTAAACTTATAACTGTGAGACAGCTCTTGGATTCGAAACGCAGATTTAAAACGCCAGTTTGAGAAAAAGCGCGGTTAAACATTAAAGGCGGAAGCTTTTTAGCCATTTGGCTTTCTACTGTTGTCGATGCCAAGTTTCCAACTGGATAAAGGGAAAAATCAAACAAAAAGATTTGGACTTGGTTTGAAATCGCGAAGCTCTTCACAAATCTCCCCAAAATCTCAAAATTTTCTTTTGATTTTTTAGATTGGATTATAAGTGGACAGATGGGGAATTTGTTCGTGAAGAAACCAAAGATCACGGAGGTTGATCGAGCGATTCTCTCTCTCAAAACCCAAAGGCGCAAGCTTGGTCAATATCAGCAACAGGTTCTTGATTCCTTCCCTCGCTTGTGATCTTTGTTCACGCATTTCTAGGGCTTGATTTTGCTTCGAATTGGATCTATTTCTGGAATCTGAGATTGAAAGGCCGATTAAGTAGTTTGATTCGCCATAGCTCAGGGAGTGTAAAGGTTAATTTCCCGAGGTTTTGTGAGTTGTTCAAAGATTGGATTTTTCTTCCATTGTTGTCAAATGGGTGATGAAATTGCCTTGAGAATCCGTCTTTGATTCTTATGTCACGCTGATGATAGTTTTTGGTTATATCATCATCGGTTTTGAAATAGTGCGTTTGATCGCTGAGAAGTAGAATGCGATTGCGGTTTCTCTCTTGTAACCTCAAGCTTTACTTTATTTCTCTTAAACCCATGTTTTAGCTTGAGAAAGTAATTGAAGCCGAGAAGCAAGCTGCAAGAGACTTAATTCGTGAGAAACGAAAAGACAGGGCTTTGTTAGCATTGAAGAAGAAGCGGACGCAAGAAGAGTTACTGAAGCAAGTAGATCAGTGGGTCATCAATGTCGAACAACAAGTAAATATACTTGATCTCTTCTTATCATCTCACTGTTTGCATAACCTTACTGCTATATACTGTATACAGAAGTGTGTTTTTTTGGTATTCTCCTTTAGTACCTGATTTTGTCTTTTGGAAGAAACCTGAGCAAACATATTTTCAACCTGTCGTTGTGACTCAGTTGGCAGATATCGAGCTAACGAGCAAGCAGAAAGCAGTCTTCGAGAGCTTAAAGCAAGGCAACAGTGCAATAAAGGCAATTCAGAGCGAGGTCAATCTTGATGATGTTCAAAAACTAATGGACGACACTGCAGATGCCAAGGCTTATCAGGATGTGAGTTAATAAGCATTGGTGTTCCGTTTTGTTTATGCTGTAGTCATATGGAATCTTCTCTCTTTGCAGAATGTGTATATTAGCCGAGCGTCTCCTAGTTTGTTTCATTCATGCTCTTGAGTATTTCTCTTGCTTTATCTAACTGTTAAGATACTTGGATTTTAGGAGCTGAGTGCCATTTTGGGGGAGAAACTATCAGCAGAAGATGAAGAAGAGATCTTAGCAGAACTCGACAACTTGGAAAATCTGGTATGTTACATAATGGTTTCTCGGATAATAAAATTGCTGGATTATTAACATTCTGTACCTATTGATGTTTCTTCAAGTACCATTTCAGTTGTTATCCACTTGAATGGAGTCTTAACTTTTTTTTTTGTTTCTTTGTGTAAAGCTCATTGTTGAAGATATGCCTGACGTGCCTACACCGGAGCTCGTGCCTGAAGAACCCGAGATATTGGATCTCCCTGATGTGCCAACAAAAGCACCCGTCACCCCCAATGCAGAAATCGCTTCAACAAAGAGAAAAGGTTTTTTTCCTTTTGTTCTGTTTCTCATCTGTGATACTTGTATAAGTAAAATTTGCATCATACAAAGAACCTCAGACTCAGACATGTCTTTGTTGTTGCAGTTCTTGAAGAACCTTTGGAAGCTTGATTCAGAAGAGAAGAATCTGATCAGCATATCCCAATGGATTTCTATCATTCTTTGGACACTTTTTTTTTTCTTTTAGGCTCTTGAAGCTCCTTGTGCATTCTTCTATTCTTAGTTTTACTCTTGCAGCTTGTAAAGAAGGAAGTTCTTGGAATCCCCTCTGTGTGACAGAAAACAAAAGAATGGTTGATCTTATGAATGATTTGGTTGTTTCTAAAACGTCTCTAGCATCAAAGATGCAAACTTTGTAATCAATTTTTAGAAGATATATATATTAACACAAATGAAATCAATACTATTTAATCAAATATACAAAATGACGAAAGTTGTATTTTGTTATGCTTAATTAGGATAAGAAATTGCTTGCACAAAGTTGTAAGTTTTAACAACCGAAGAATTTGGGAGTAGTACCTCAAGAAAACAGACAATATTTTAACCAAACCGTATTGAACTGATTGATAACAGATCATTATTCCCGGTTTTAACACAACCTCAGTTAAATCACCTCTTGCACCAAAGAAAACCCATAAACCAAAAAACCGATACGGAAAGGAGTATAATTGACCACACTGCCCCTATCGAGGATCGATCTCTCGATCTGGGTTTTGCAAGCGCTTTATAGGGTTTAAGCGCTATGGCTCTCTGAGATTCATTTGGGATTCATCATCGTTCCTCGACGACTTTGTCAACGCTTCTGCTAAATCCAGGTACCTGCTTGGTAATATAAAATAAGGAATCTCTTTTTTTGTGTATGATTTCTCTCAGCCTGTAGCCATAGATCTCATAGATGCATAGAAAATGTTTGTGCAACTGCCTCTGAGATGGTTGATTTAAGATTCTAATGCGTATAATTTCATAGATCTCGCCCTTAATTTGGTTTCGAGGGTTTTGTGCAAAGTTTATCGATTTCTTCCCTCTTTCGGTTGTAAATTCCTAAGAAATTGTGGACCACAAACAAAAAATTCCTGGAGTTCATGCCGTGCCTTTTGCTTTTGGGTTTCGGATGTAAAAATGGATATGAACATTCATGAAATTTCTCAACGTCGACTGCTTTTTTTTCTTTTCACAGTCACAAACTCAATGCACATCCTTAAATTTGAAGCACTTCATTGTATAAGCTCTGAATTTTTTAACACTGAAGTATCAATTTTAAGTGAGGATCCTGCTGTAACATGAACTGTTCTTTTCAGTTCTTGCTAATTATCAGTTTTGTTGATCCAGTGTGTAGTTAAGGGATGAGCTTAGCCTTTATATTTTATTCCTTCGTTTAATGTATAACCACTGCTCTACACTCTTCCGCATGATCTAAGCTTGTCATCTTGCTTTATGTATTTTTTTTCTTTTTCTTTGCGCTTTGTTTTGTTTCAGATTTAGTCAGAAGCTGATTTGTGATTTGAGATGGCGACAGAGCAGAGCGGATTAGAAGATCAGGAGAGCCAAGCAAACCAAGTGGCGGCTCCTGGTTTTGTAGGAGCAATTGAAGAACAATACAAGAAACTCAGAGATCACGCC
Organism: Thlaspi arvense; assembly: GCA_911865555.2. Classification (NCBI taxonomy): domain Eukaryota; kingdom Viridiplantae; phylum Streptophyta; class Magnoliopsida; order Brassicales; family Brassicaceae; genus Thlaspi; species Thlaspi arvense. Next base: position 66,961,093 of record OU466862.2, on the reverse strand, counting down.
GAAGCTTATCCATATGTTTGGGGTTCTTATACCGTTGTCTATGGCGGTCTTTTCCTTTGGACAGCTTATAGATGGAGGAAGCTGAGGAGAACCGAGGATCGTGTTCGTGGTCTTCAGACAAAACTTCGGAAACTCGTCGAAGATGAACAAGCTGCAGTAACAGCTTCCAAATCTGCTCAATCAGTGGACAAGTCTTCCTCAGTTTCCGACAAGACAATACCTTAATATTCAGTAGTCTATAATCAAAGCCATTGTCTCTGTTAGACTTTATGACGAGGTTAGTTTCTTTCAAACGAATCGATATTCCCGGTGTTAACCTGTTTTGTTACAGTGCTTTTGTTATTTACCCGCCTTGACTTTTAATAAAAAGTCAAATTCATGTATATGAATGAAGAAGAGATGCAGCTGAAATGTTGAAACGCTGAAAGATCATTCCAGATTATTTGTTTGCGTTTGAATTGGTTGATTAACTATTCCACAAAGATCCACTATAGATATGTGGGTCCACCATGAATAACTCTAAATGTCTGTCCTTTCCTTATTTGAATATCTTCATTAACCTGCAGACATCATATTTTCTGGGAATCGAAACCTAGACCTCTTGGTCCTGGTATAGAAGCATTAATGAACCTTTAGTCGACCACTGCACTAAGGGGTTGGTTGGTTAGAATCAATATTTTGTTTGTTTCCAGCCAAATCAACACTACCAGGTTTCATTCTGTTTTATTTAAACTTATATATATTTATCCGTATAATATTTATCATTTTTAAACAAAGAACATATAAGTTCTAATGTACATGAAAGGAAAATACAAGAAAACGCAGAAATGTTAAAACGCTAAAACGTCATGTTAAGCGGCGTTGTTGTTCTAACAGATGGAGTTTCTGGTGCACTGTAACGCTCCAGCTGAAGAAGTGAGTTTTTTAACGGTTTTAGCGTTCGCTACGGTGAAGCTTTGAGATGGGCCGTAATTGGGCCGGGCTTTTCCAACACCTTTGTGTAGGCCGAAACAAGCTCCGTTCTCGAAATAATCATTCACCGAGTAGAATTTCCACTGCATTTGATCTCCTTTGTTATGTTTCTTCCAAGTTATCTACAACCAAAGTACAGACTCGAATGTTAGATAAGAAGAAAATGTGTTAGGCCTTTTTATAATTCACGATTAGGATTGTGAAATGCACCTCTTTGCGTCCGGATTTCGGTGCGACGAAATAGTTTGATTCGCTCTTCACGCGAGGGCTCATGCTTCCTCCAATTGCGTATTGAGTCCATCCTTGGTAATAGTTATTTGCGACATGAGCATATCCATATCTCACTCTGCATATTTCACATAGTCCATCAATATAAGAACTTCAAACAACAGTACATGCATGAAAGTTTCGATTTTTTATATACCTTGGCATTCTCTGATTGCAATTAGGACCAAAGTGGTTAAACACAACAGTGACTCTCATGTCTTTGTCTCTTACATAGCCATCATCATGTCCAAGAAGCATGACCTTGTCCTGGTTCCTAAACCAATTGTTCGACACTGTGACGTCAGTACTCCCTCTTGTGACGTCTAATAGACCGTCTTCGCAATCATAGAGCGTGTTGTGGTCGATCCACACTTTCTTAGCCGTGACTAGCCTGATTGCGTCGCCGTCCACGTGTCCAAGTTGAATAATCTGTGAGTCTGGTCCCATCACTGAGCTTGGTGGATGAGCTTTACAATCATGGATCTTAAGCCCATGAATGATCACATCGGTAGCTTTGTAGACTATGAGACAAGCCGGACCCGAGATGTGAACGCTCACACCACGACCATCGAGTGTCGTGAAGCTGCTGATTAGTAGCGGTTTATGAAGATTGATCTTCATGTTTCTTTTGAATGTGATCCATTTCTTACCTTTGACGAGCGTTGCTCCGTATCTTAGGGTTCCAGGTTTAGGGTTTAAAGGATCATCAGAAGGGTTGGTTACTTTGTATTGTGTGACTCCTTTTCCGATATTTCCCGTCATTTTTCCGGCAAATCCGACCGAGCACCGCGCCAGCTGATTGCGGCTTCTACGCCAATGCGGGTTTGGTCTCCAGCATTTGTCCATTACATTCAGTTCCGTGGCTTCCAAGACATTTGCCGCAAACAAAACGATCAAGAATTGAATTAACGCGATGTTCAAGAACCTAACCATGATTCGAGATGTGTATCAAGATTCAAGATTAATGTTGAGGTTTATGATTACAAGCTATGTTGTTTTGAAGAATGAAATCTATCGATGGATTTTATATATGTGAGATCGAGTCTGTTTCTGTTTAACCAAAAAAAAAGTTCGTTTTTATTTCTATTTAGTGTGAGTTCATGAAGAACTAGAGAAGTTGTAAGTTGTAACAACTCGGAGTAACCTTCCAAGTGCAACAAGGAAATAGTAGAACTGTTTTTTTAGTTAAACTACTTGTTTTTTTTTTCTTTGGTATGCTATATTTAGTATTGAAATGGTGATTTTTGATTCCAAATTAATTTAGTTCGGTTAGGTTTGGTTAGACTGAAAACAATGAAGTACATCACGGTCCAAGGATTGTATAAAGTTTTGAAAAGAGAAAGGTGACTAAAATGTTACCAAAAGGTATAATTTCCTCTTTTTATTTTTTCTGAAATGAATAGTGTACAAATTACTTTTGTTATAAATTTAATGTGCAACTCTAACTTTTTTTTAGAGGTCTTTTCTAGAAAGATAATAATAACATTTTTATTTCTCTTAGAAATTAATGATTTCCTATTTTAACATTAATTTCCTTTTTTCTCTTAGGCTCGTTAATTTCCATTACCTGTATAAATAAACCCCACCATAAGTCGATCTCATCAAAAAAATTTTTTGAGCGAACCTTATTATCACCAGAACTCCAACATGACCTTCAAAAACTTAATCCGACATATTCGCTATGCAATAGTCATATTAATAAGCTTACTCGTCATACTCATATGTGTATTCTACCTCGGGTCTTCTAACCCGTCGGAGCCACGCTTCATACTCCAAGACGCCACCGTCTTCTCCTTCAACGTCACGGGAAATCCACCGAGCTTCCTCACATCCCGTATCCAAGTCACTATCTCTTCTCGTAACCCAAACAGCATTAGAGGAATCTACTACGACCGTCTCATCGTCTACGCTTCTCACCAGAATCAAGTGATCACTAGTGCGACGAAGATGCCGTCGACTTATCAAGGACCCAAACACGTCAACGTCTGGTCACCCCTCATCGTTGGAAATTCCGTCCCCGTCGCTACGTACAACGATACGTCTCTTGCATGTGGCAAAATCAAGTTTATGGTCCACATCGACGGTCGAGTTCGTTCGAAATACTTGAGTCTTACCGCCGAGACATATCTTCTTAACGTTAGGTGTCCGGTGGATATCCACTCTGGGGATAGCGCCGCCGGAGCTAACGTCGGAAGTAACGTCCGAAAGTATACGCTCAACGCCACTTGCAATTGACTGAAAAGGCGACGACTTCAACAGTGACTGATTTTCTTTATTATTAAGCCATATCCTAACTATTATTTGATAAACATGTTTACTAAAAAAAATCATATGTGTCAATACCTAAAGAAAAGTTAGTGTAAAACAATGTCATGTATGGCAAATTTCCTAAAATAAACAAAATGTTTTGATTGGTTAATTTAAAACTAAATAAATCTCATTTTTAAATAAGAATTTTTTTTATATCATATGTGAATAAATTTTCATTATATAGCAAGAATTCGAAATTATAAATAAAACAAAAACTAAACAGAGAGAAAAATAAATTATAAGTATCCTCTTAGTCAACTTATTTTTATTATAATATTATATATATGAATAAAAAGTAGAAGTAAAAGTACAAAATGAATCTTTACAACTTTGATTTTATATACAAATCTCAAGTTATATTTTTAATCTAAAGCATCTCTAACTCACTTTTATTTTAAATGTTCTAATTTAGAGGAAAAAGAAAGGTTGTTAATTTTTTTTTCAATTATAGATGAAAAAAAAATAATCTTTTTTTTGTAAAATAGAAATAGGTTGGAGAGAAATCCACTTATATTTTAGAAAAAAAAATAAAAAAATACATTTGAGATGATCTTAATGTTAAATATATTATTAAAGGTTAAAAAATATGAGTCAAATAAGAGAAAAAAAATAAGAATCGATTTTATGTTTTTATTTCAAATATTTAAAAATATTATCTTATACATATTAATTTTTTCATTCATATATTTTTTCCACCATATTAAAACATTATTTCATGAATCAAATTTTTTGCATACGTTGTGATCCATTATATTTTGTATTAACAAATATATTAAAGTTAAGAACATATCAACTCTTAATTTTTAATATAACAATTAAATATTAAATATATTATTTTATACTTTAAATAATACACAAATAAGTTTGGATCTGATTGGCTTAAACAATTATGTTACACAGAGTTTGTGGAAGTGAGGGATTACATATTATTAATAATTTTGACGAAGAGATGAGCGGAGAGCTATTGGAGAATTTTATAAAATATAATTTTACAAATTTAATAATAAATATTTATTATATTTCTATTGAGAAACCATATATCATAAAACGCTGAAAAATATTTTTTTTTGATTAAATACAAAACGATAGAAACGGTTTTAGTGATTGTTGTTAAATGCCAATAACTACATCGTATAAAAACATAACGTTTGCAGAAAATATAAAAAAACTTACCAATACCTAAATATTACAATTCACTTATTTCTAACTCATACCTAAATGCATAAATATACTTATTAATTTTTTTAAATCATCTATACGGTATAAAAATATGGATTACAAAACATATACTTTGTTATTTTTTTTATCACATAAAAGTCATACTTCTATTTTTTTACAAATATGCGTGTAGATATAAATATTAATTATGTAAAAGTCAAACTTGCATGCAAATTTATCGTGCATACATTTTGTTAACCTCGATTACATTCTAATTTTAATTTTATTGGTTAGACAATTTATATTTTTTAAAAATATTTATATGTCCTAAGAGCGGTGAGGTGGTTGGTACGCATGAATGTGCGGACCAATCATCTACCCGCTCTTAGGATAAGTAAATATGGTAAAATTTATTTTGGTTTAATTAGTAATAGGTCAATGAAAAAAATAGTTACAAAAGTATAGTATAGATAATATTCAAAACATATTATAAAAATTTAATGATTATTTAATATAACTTTTATATTTGTAATTATTTGTTAATATAAAAACTATAAAAAAATAAAAAATTTCAAAAGACACAAAAAGATAGAAAATCTTTGTGTGATTGTTGTTAAAGACTAAAAATATATATGTTATAAACATAAAGTTTACATAAAGTATAAGAAAATTAATCAATACTTAAATATTACAACTAATTATGTCTAAAAAGTTATACATGCATATGCATGCGAGTCAAAAATAAAAATTAAATAAATAATTATAGATTTTTAAGTTTTCCTATTGATTTAGTTATCATATTTACATTTTTGATCTAAGAAAATATGTTAAAGTCTTAGTTAATATTTTTTCTTCATTTTATTTTGAAATCTTTAATATTTTATATTTAATTTTGTTATTTTTTATTATTAATACATAATTAATTATATGTAAATGAAACATTTTTAATATTATTCTAATAATAATTAATTATATTAAATATTTTATAATCTTTATACGGTGCATGCCGATTACCTAGTTATATATTTATAATAATAACTTCATAGCAATAAAGTTTTTGTTATCTATTTATTAGCAAGAATTTACATTCGGTTGCGTCATTATGACGGAACTGCAAAGATTGGAAGAGGAACACAATATTTTATTTTAAAAAGTTTATGTTTATTTCGTGGCTATTGATGATCGTTGATTAAACTGAATACTATTGCTTTTCTCTAGAATGATAATGCAATAATGTTCAGTTTAATTGACTTTGATTTTTGAGATGATCCAGTGTGATGACAAGTGAGTTATTATCAATTAAAAAGTGAATTATTTAGTCGGAAAGATAAACGCACGTCTATTACAACAGGTTTAAGCACTTGGTTTAGGTCCAAGACATTAGACAACATCACGGTCCACCGGACCATTACAACAGACATGGATCCTCTAATCCTCATCAACATCTTCCCTTCTTGTTGTTCTTCGTTCCTTTGCTAGTCTTCAGTGGCAAACCCTGTGTGCAAATTAGATGTCTCAAGATAAATACCGAGCCTTATTGTTGCTTGGAACCCAAGTCTTCCTCTTCTTGTTCTCGCACGACTAAGAAGAACACTTCCTTTTCCACAACCTCTGTCGATTTCTTGGTTTTCACGTCTTTTTCTTCTCTCTTCGTCTTCTGGTTCTTGCTCGAGACATTCCAGACTCTGTTCGTCCCAGAGGATTTCAGGGTAAGAATCCAGTAAACTCCTCTTCTTCTCCTCCTCCAAATCATCATGCGAATGAGAAGAAGAGGTCTTTTCTTGTCCTGTGCTATTCCCAAGAAGCAACACATTCCACGAGGAACACAATACAGTCAAAGATCGAAGCTGGGAGCCAAAAACCGGTCTTTTCTACAATCGCATTCTGCTTTAGCAACGAACCGGCTTTTGACCGGATCTTAACCAAGCAACATAAGATCAGGAGTTAGTTTCAATCTCCAGTCCGCACAAGTACATTCGGTGGTTTTGTTTCCACACAAAGAGCTCATGTTGTTCTCTTCCAAAACAATTCCAGGCATCTTGCTCCGGTCTCCACAGCTTAACTCTGGAACTGCTTGTTTGATCGATTGATGCATAAGAGAAGATCTCCGAGCAACAAAGTCTCTGTAGCTTGAAGAAGATGGGACATCGGAAGCTGCGTGAGTTAGAACCACGATAGCGTTTCGCCATATCGATGATCCCAGAGAGCTTGTGACGATTCTAAGTAAATGAATGTCTGGATTCTCGTCTATACGGTCAATATAGAGGATGCCATCAGCAGGGAACGTTCTCATGCTCTTCTTTATCTTCATTAGGACATCCTGATTATACCGTTCCTCAGTTGCAGAGGACATGAGACCTGTCGTGTCAAGCACTCTTATCAGGATTCATCCTGATTATACTTCACTTTGCCACTTATCAGTTCCACAGAATGACCAGAGGATAGTTCTTCACAACAATTCTTCAAAGTGGATCAGAGTGTTTCTCACTTGAATCACCAGTTCCTTCGTACTTGTCAAGCTCCATTAAAGTGCGATTGTATATGAGATGTGCCTCCTGCGTCTCATTTTCCATTACATCATAAGCAGTTACACAAGAACTCTCAAGTATGGTTCTCTCAAAATCTTTAACCGAAGGCAAGCTGGTTTCTTCTATGCCAGATTGAAAATGAACTTGATTATTAATCTGTTCTGAAACCTGCTCCCCATTCTCCACTCTCTCATTGGCCATCTCAAAGGAACTTGCTAAACTTGATGCTCTATTTTCATCAGGAAGTGATAACTTCCTATCAGTATCCTCCGATTTCTTGTTTTCCTTCATTTTCAGCCTCTTGTTTAGCTTTTTGGTCCGGAGAACCACTTACAGCAACATCTATTCCTCCAGCGACCTCAAGGTTCCTCGTTGTTACAGCATCTGAAGTTGAACTCATACCAATTTTCAGAACTCATACCAATTGTACCCGAAGCACTGGTTCGCAAACTCTTGAAGCGTGAAAATCTCCCTACCAAACAAAAAAACTTCTCTTTTCAGTTTCTGTAATCATAGTGATACATAAAATCTAGTAGGCTCATGAATGATGTGCGTTCTGATAAAAACCAAAATCTGACTTTAAAGAACAAAGCCAAGTCTTTCTTTTTTTAACTTCACTGTGGAGTCTTGATCACTTGAGGAACAAGCTTGTCTCAAATGTGGCGTATGCTTTATTGGGACCATTTCGGTATCAGATATCATGGTCATGATTGAAGGATAAGAAGGGACCACTTTCGAGCTGGCAAAACGGCTTATGCGATCGCCGTTTGTGGTCAAAAGGAAGAAAGCACATTTGGAGGATTACAATCGCTAACGGACTACTGCATTTTGGCGTTTCAAGATGTGTGAATGGCGTTTGCGATGGTGGGAAGCCCTAAAGGTGGTGTAGCTATATAAGGTTTCCGTAAGCAGTGAGAGAGAGTTAGAGAGAACTTATAGGTTGTTGAGAGTGAGAGAAATACAGTTCTTAGCTTAAGCTTTACATTGTATCTTCTCGGTTTACAAGAGGAAGAACAGAGTGAACTCTATACGCTAATGAAGGGCGATAGAAAGGATCGCTTGTTCTGAATCTATTGTTTGTATATTCTCTGTGTTTAGTGGATTCTGAGCAAGGCTCGGCAAGACGTAGCGACCCTAAGGGGCGTGAACTCGTGAAAGTTCACTGTGTGCTTCTGCGTATTTTTTCTTGTTCTTCTTTCTCCTCTTCCTCTGTTTTTCTCTGTTTTCTCCTCTGTTTCGGCTTCAAATATCTCTCTCTTGGTTTGTGCGGGTCTATCTCAGGAAAATTCGACGTTTTGAGGGTCTCAGATCCTAACATTCACCTCACTAGAGCCACCATCGCCAAAAAATGTGACTGCACATGCATCCTTCTTGTCCATCTTTAAGGAATACGCAGCACCAACCGCATTTGGTAATTGCGTTCTCGAGACAAAATATACAATCAGCAACATAAAAAAAAAGAAATTATAAGAATATAAAATTTTCATTGCATTTGATCTCCTTTGCTATGTTTCTTCCAAATTACAACCAAAGTACAGACTCGAATGTTAGATGAGAAGAAAATGTGTTAGGCCTTTCATGTTTCGTGATTACGATTGTGAAATGCACCTCTTTGCATCCGGATTTTGGTGCGACAAAATAGTTTGATTCGCTTTTCACGCGAGGGCTCATGCTTCCTCCAATTGCCTATTGGGTCCATCCTTGGTAATAGTTATTTGCAACATGAGCATATCCATATCGCACTCTGCATATTTCACATAGTCCATCAATATAAGAACTTCAAACAACAGTACATGCATGAAAGTTTCGATTTTTTATATACCTTGGCATTCTCTGATTGCAATTAGGACCAAAGTGGTTAAACACAACAGTGACTCTCATGTCTTTGTCTCTTACATAGCCATCATCATGTCCAAGAAGCATGACCTTGTCCTGGTTCGTAAACCAATTGTTCGACACTGTGACGTCAGTACTCCCTCTTGTGACGTCTAACAGACCGTCTTCGCAATCATAGAGCATGTTGTGGTCGATCCACACTTTCTTAGCCGTGACTAGCCTGATCGCGTCTCCGTCCACTTGTCCAAGTTGAAAGATCTGTGAGTCTGGTCCCATCATTGAGCTTGGTGGGTGAGCTTTACAATCATGGTTCTTAAGCCCATGAATGATCACATCGGTAGCTTTGTAGACTATGAGACAAGCCGGACCCAAGATGTGAACGCTCACACCACGACCGTCGAGTGTCGTGAAGCTGCTGATTAGTAATGGTTTATGAAGATTGATCTTCATGTTTCTTTTGAATGTAATCCATTTTTTACCTTTGACGAGCGTTGCTCCGGATCTTAGGGTTCCAGGTTTAGGGTCTAAAGGATCATCAGAAGGGTCGGTTACTTTGTATTGTGTGACTCCTTTTCCGATATTTCCCATCATTTTTCTGACAAATCCGACCGAACACCGCGCCAGCTGATTGCGGCTTCTACGCCAATGCGGGTTTGGTCTCCAGCATTTGTCCATTACATTCAGTTCCGTGGCTTCCAAGACATTTGCCGCAAACAAAACGATCAAGAATTGAATTAACGCGATGTTCATGAACCTAATCATTATTCTTGATTCGAGGTGTGTATCAAGATTCAAGATGAAGGTTGAGGTTTATGATAACAAGTTATGTTGTTTTGAAGAATGAGATCTATCGATGGAATCAGTCAAATAGTTTCATATGTACACTCAATGAAAATTATTATTTTAAATTTCACATCTTTTTCTCACTAAAATACCCAAGACTGGGGATTTGCAAGCTTAGAGTTTTCTTTTTATGGCAAAGAGAGAGAGCTTGAAAATATACAAACTTTCCAGAGTCCTGGAACAAGCATTCTCTTGTTTACTAATCATGACCACCATATTTCTTGGAAATAGAGAGAGAAAAATACACTTTTTTAAGAAGAAGGCCAAGCTAAGTATTGGGTATGAAAAAAGTTTTCAGCTTTCTCGGGGAAAGCAATTCGATTTCAATTTTAGGGTTTTCTCCCTCTTATTTTTTCTTCTGCTATGTTCCGTCTGCCATTGATGGCGCAAGCTCAGAATTGGTCTCTCTTATGACCTTCATCACTTGGCGGAGTGTAAGTATGTGGAATGTCACTAGGCGGAGTGTCATGTGGAAGGTCATTGGGCAGAGTGTCACTATCTAGATAGTCATCTCGATGTCCATAGTCATAGTCAAAAGGAGGAGTTTGTGGCAAATTCACATAGGTTTTTGTATTAGTAATGCACTGGACGTGTGGTGATATTGTATATGAGCAATGTGTTTAGCTGATTTCTTGTGGAACCGTTTTAGGAGGATGTGGTAGTCTGAATAAATATTGGTTATTAAAATCTTCAAACTAATTTTTGAAAGTGGCCATCTCAAGCAAGAGAACTTACAGATTGTTAAGAATAAAGCTATTTGTAAGCTGCTTCGGAATTTTGGCCATTAAAGCGATTTGTAAGCGATTTATAAGCGATTTGTAAGCGATTTGTAAGCGATTTGTAAGAGATTTGTAAGAGATTTGTAAGCGATTTGTAAGCGATTTGTAAGAATATAGTGATTTGTAAGCGATTTGTAAGCTGCTTCGGAATTTTCACTTTTGTGGATTAATTGAAATATTCTAAGAGAAATATACTAATGAATGAAAACAAATAATATTGAAATTAAATTTTAACCGCTGACATTTTCTTTTATTAGTGTTGTTGATTGTATAAAGTATTTATTGTCTTTATGTTTTTTAATTTTATTACTATTAATACTATTTTTTTATTTACTTTCCTCTCCAGATTTTGATAATAATTATGATGATAGCATCAATGCAATAGCATAGTTAATAATAATAATTACTTTTTTTTAATATAACAATTGTATTAATACGACTATTTTTCTTACATAACATAATTAACATAACAACTTTATACCAATAATTAGTTAACAAATGTTTCTTATTAAAATAAGTTAATAATATGACATATAACCGTTAGTATAATTATTTATGAATAACATATAAACATATAACCGTTTATAGAGAGCTAGAGAATTAGAATAACAACTGAATAGATAATACTAATGTTCGTCGTCAAACAAAAAAATACAATCCTAATATTTAAAAAAAAAAAAAAAAAAAAAATCCTGTCAACGATCAGCACATTCCTCGGACTTGATACACCACATGTGTATCGTAAAGTATACCATGATTGCACCGAAGATCACTCCAATGACTGCACAAATCGACTGGATATACTGATGAACTTCATCACCACTTGGCGGAGGAGGGTAACTGGGCGGAGTCTCGTAAAAGCAATAGTGTGAGTTCATGAAGAACTAGAGAAGTTGTGAGTTGTAACAACTTGGAGTAACCTTCTAAATGCAACAAGTAAATAGTAAAACTGTTTTTTTTTTATTTGGTTAAACTACTTGTTTTTTCTTTTTCTTGGTATGCTATATTTAGTATTAGAATGATGGTTTTTTATGACTATTTGCAGTGAAATTAATTCGATTCCAAAAATATATATTTTAAGTTTTTATTTTTTTGCTTCCCTAAACATTGGCACAGAGCAATTGTTCTTCTTACCGCTGTTGACGAAGAAAAATAATAGTTGTAATTTATATATATACGATCTCATATATTAATTTTATTTAAATATTTTTTCTTCTGATGTTTTTACGAATATGTTGCAACTTCTAGAAAATTCAAAAATATATTAATAATAACTATACTATAAATATATATTGTAATAATAAATCAGAAGTGTGAATGTCGATGTCCATAGTCATAGTCAAAAGTAGGAGTTTGTGGCAGATTCGCAAGGGTTTTTGCACTAGTAATGAACATTTTGTTAACGAATTACATCAGTCTCATCAATCTGTAAGTGTTCTTTTGTTATACATATAATTTCTCTCAAATTGTTGTATGATTTAATCAAATCTTCTTTTTTTCCTTTATAGCAACAGTTCAACTAAGCCCACTGCATCTGAGGCATCTACATCTCAGCAATCTCCGCCAACGCCATCACATCATAAGTTAACCGCTCTGTTGTAATTGTGTTTACAACTGTATCTATCTGCTCCTCCCTACTTATAGGCTATTGTCTGCACCATTGTTATACCATTAGCTTTTCATTCATTCTATTTGGCGTTGTTATTCTTCTGTTTACATGTGGGACGATCATTGCGATAAGTTACATAATTAAACCTCTATGAAATATTATATAGTATTAGTTGGAACTCGAAAGTAATTATCCAAATATTTTTAAAGTAATGTATGATGTTATACTTTGCTTTATCGTATTAGTTGGGATTCACAATGAAGATAATCTTTTACATTTTATTACATAAAGCATTTAATTTGACCTAAAGAGGAACATCTGATGGGTAATCTTGTGGGTGACTTATGATCGTCTGCCTCACCACAAGTTCCTCTTCCTTGAGATTAGGAGGAGGAACATCGTAGAAAATGTAAACGCATGTTTCCACCAAATCTTCGTTTATAATTACAGGTCATAACATCAATCTTCAACACCAATCGTCCTTTGTTTTTTTTGCAATGTTTTTATTTTCTTTGAATCTGAACAAGTTTGTGTTCTATTAAAAAAGTTGTATGCTTTTGAATAAAAATGATCTACATTTCAATAAAAGACTTGGATTCGCAATGAAGATAATATTTTACATTTTTATTACATAGAGCATTTAATTTGACCTAAAAAGGAACATCTGATGGGTAATCTTGCGGGTGACTTTTGATCGTCTGCCTCACCACAAGTTCCTGTTCCTTGAGGTTAGGAGGAGGAACGTCGTAGACATCCGAGAACATGTTCTTCAGATTCGGTTTCTTGGACTTCTCTGCAACCCGGAGAGCTTCTAACATCTGTTTACAAGAAGAAAGAGGATCGGATCATACATCCAAAGTCAAGTTTTTTAATGCAGTGATCCTGATCCAGGTTATTTTGTTACCTCTTTCTTGATTCTGCTTCTTAGATCAGATTCGGCTTCATCGCTCCACCAGCCATTGCTTTCAATCCATGTCCTAAACCTAGACAGTGGGTTTCTTGCTTTGCTCCACCACTCTATCTCATCTGCAGAGCGGTACCTAGTGGAATCATCTGATGTTGAATGGTGTCCTACACGGTACGTTAAGGCCTAACACGCAAGACAAACAAAAAATATGATTTGAAGTTGTTTGATGTTATATGTAATATCAACACCAAAAGCTACCTCGATCAAGATTGGCCTCTGTTCTGTAATTGCCATCTCGCGAGCAGCATGCACCGCACTGTACATAGCAAGCGCATCATTTCCATCCACACGTATACTTCGAATTCCATAAGCACGGCCTTTCACCACTACACCATCACCTGTTTCGCAGAAGTATTGTAAAATCCAAAAGAGGCGAATTAAATCATCCAGAGGAAAAGAGGAAAAGAAAACAGAGTTTACTTCGGAACTGATCTGAGGTGGGAGTACTGATTGCCCATCCATTGTTCCGGCAGATAAACAAAACAGGTGCTTCCATAACTGCTGCCAAATTCAATGCACCATGAAAATCTCCCTACCAAACAAAAAAAAAAATCTCTTTTCAGTTTCTGTAATCATTGTGATACATAAAATCTAATAGGCTCATGAATGATGTACGTTCTGAATTCTGATAAAAAGTCAAAATCTGACTTTAAAGAACTTTTAACTTCACCTCACTAGAGCCACCATCGCCAAAAAATGTGACTACACATGCATCCTTCTTGTCCATCTTTAAGGAATAAGCAGCACCAACCGCATTTGGTAACTGCGTACTGCAGACAAAATGTAACGATCAGCAACATAAAAGGAGAAATTGTAAAAATATAAAATCGGTTGAGTAAGAATTGAGATGTCAAAGCAATACGCGATTGTGGCTGAAACGGTAAAGTAATTGAGCTTGTTAGAGCCATAGTGAACTGGCATTTGCCTGCCTTTTCCATAATCAGATTTGTTCCCGAAACACTGGTTCGCAAACTCTTGAAGCGTGAAACCACGCCATAGTAGAAGACCGGGCTCTCTGTACTGCAGACGCCCCAATTTATCAGGCTAAGTAACGTTTTCGTTTCAAAATGGTCAGTGTTCATTTATGAATCAAAACCTGAGGAAAGATAACATCTTCAGGGGTGAGAGCTGCAGCAGATGCAATATTAATGGCTTCTTCTCCGATCGTGGTGGCGTAAAAGGAAAGTCTCCCTTGTCTTTGAGCTTCGTAGAATATGTTATCCATTATTTGAAGAGTAACCATATCGCTATACATCTTCACCGCTACTTCCTCGCTGACCTACACACGAAGAAGAACCTCACTTGGTTTTTTGTCAAATCTTTACAAGTCGTGTAATGAGAATTCACCAATGTAGTAGTAACCTGAACGAAATGGCTGTTAGTGATTTGTTGGCCATTGTCATCAAGAACACGGTAGCAAGGTACACGCTCTTGACTGGATTCTGATATGAAATGAATCTCATGTGTGAAAGCTACTTTTCCTCCAGGAAAATCCATTACCTCCTGAACATTTATGAAACGGGAAAACAATATCAACACAAATTTGTATGATCTATATCATTGAGGTGTTGTAATTCAAAACCAGAGGTATATAAAATGTCAACGCAATGATTAAATTCAGGGGAAAATGGTATTACGAAACGATTTGGTGGACCCAGAGAAACAAAAAAGCGAAAAACAAAAAGTAGATTCCATATTCACTCAAACAATCAAAAGAGTATCAAAGTCATGGAATCATCTCGAAGACACCGAGCAGATTTGTAACGGAGCAATCGGAATCGGTAAGAGTGCATGCACCTGATTATTGGCGTCTTCGTGAAAACCAATACTCGAGAGCTTCTCTGCCATGGTGTTACACAAACGACTGATTGGATTCTGTGATGCTCGAATACTCGGAGGAAGGCTTTGGCGGAGATGACGACGAGCCGGAGTAACCAAAGCGAGGTTATGTTTCAGAATGTTGAGTAAAGCCGATTTCGATGACGATGATTTCAAAAAATGAGCCATTTTGTTTAAGAAATCGATCGAAGAAAAACTTTGCTAGGAGAAAATCGACCCAACGCGGCACGAAGAAGATTATGTGTAGCGTTTGTAGAGAGAGTGAGAGAGAGGAAAAGTTGTTTAGAGTGTAGTTGTTGAGTGTGTTTCCCGAAGACATTGATTCCTTAATTTTTAAAGTGGTGGAATCTGGGAACCGCGATCGCGGCCATCGTCAAACGCTAACGCAATAAGAAGACTGAACGAGGCAAAGACAGACAAACATGTGCCCATCAGGTTACTATTTAATGGCCCACTAAATAAAATGCTTCCTAAAGACCAAACTGGTTACAACTTTACAAAGATTCACCAAGCACCCGTCTGGTATCTTGACTTATATAGCCTATCATTATATTCATTCAATTTAACTTTGGAGCTTAACAGACATTTTACAAGTCAATATTTCCAAAATCCAACATTTAACAGAGCACCAGTCATAATGAAACTAACCATATCTCTTGAGATCCAAGCCAGCTTATATTCACAACATGGATCTCCTCAATTTTCGTTAAGCAAAGCTCAGCATTTCAAAACATAAAGAAGGGAATGGACAAAGTAACAGTGACATCTCCCCTTTTCCCCGGTAAGAGCTAGGCCAAGCCAGACAAGCCGAGACGATCAGCGACATTGTACATAACCAGCTTATCCCAAACAGGGCCAAAGAGCTGTTCTCCTCCTATCGAGAATGTCAATGCCCACGCTGAAAGAAGAGCCGTGAAGACACTGAAGCCAATTGCCGACCTAACAACATCTACAAACCGCACAAGATTTCAAAGGTGTAAGAGAGGAGAATGCAGAAGATTTCATATCTAAAAAATAGACAAAGAGATACAAAAGTTTGAATCAACTTTAATCGAAAGTAAAGATATATAACTCAAAACAAGAATGGTCATCATTTCCTTTCTGAATTCACATTGGGCAATAGCAATCCAAAGTCAGTCATGAACAGAGGGAAAGATTTCACAATCCTAAGAATAGTGTCTCTAAGATCAAACAATGTATAAACAGAGAACACCTATAACTTTCAAATAACCTCATTAGCTACTAAATTATCATTCACACTAACTATCGAAGTTCATAAGATTTAAACGTGAGTAGGCCAATACACAATGCTTAGACTTGTCATGTATCCGTGCATACAAGGTAGTTTGAGTATTGACACTCGCAATTCAATAACAACAAGGTTGAATACTGGCAAATCAATAGCCACTACAATACTGATCCATAACAATGAGCAAGACTGTGCGATTTCAGAAGATCTAATGCCAGATCAAAAGATCCCAATGTAAGATGGAGGATGAACCCAAATTCACGAGATACGAAAGATCGGAAAGAGAAAAACATAATCGAAACGTTATCTGTAAATAATCAGAGTACTTACAACCACGGGTTTGAGGGAAGGCCCGAGAGTGACGGAGAACCGGCCAGAAGTAGAAGCAATTCACAGCCCAGAGCCACGGCAAGAGAGCGAATCCGAAATTGTAGAATCGACGAGCGTAATCCACCGATGCTTCCTCCGTTAAGCCCAACGGACCATCGATGGTTGGCCAAACCTGCGCGGAAGGGATTATCGAAGATAAAGGGTTCGGATTCGAACTCCGGTTGTTATTAGGGTTCAGATTGGGGTCGTCGCTCCGTGAAGCCTCCATTTTGTTCAGCCACTAGCCAGATAGAAAAAAGCTCTCACGAATAAACCATTTCTTAAACGAACACCGTATGCCACGACGTCGTTTTTGGTGTAAGACTTGAAGACTCTCACAAAATTCCTCGGCGTTTTTTAAAAAACACCATGAAAATGTCGTTTTAAACATTTCACTTTTAAATTATAAATGAATTATAATATTATTTCAATTTTGATAAAAACAAACAATTACATATTTATATATTAATAACTTATCATAGTCATATATTTATATACGATTATTTTTATAATAATAATTAGTTTATGATAATTATTAATTTATGATATTAATAAATCGTATATGTATAGATTTTTTTAAAAAATATTTTTTTATTATTTTATCAATTTATATTATATTTTGAACCAACTCAATTTAAAATTAAAAAAAAAATTATTAATTTATAAAATTTATTAATTTATCAAAAATTAATTGATAAAGTTTCCAATATATTTATATTGTGAAAAAAGAGAAATACTACCAGTCTTATAATTTGATTTTATTCGGTTTATAATTTCTAACCAAATACTACTGATTTGCAAGACTTCAGTCCTCTTAAACTTAGACTAACCATCATAACTCAAATCATAATTAGAAAATGATTATGTAATTACATTCCCAAAGATTTAGTATTGAAAATACAATCCAAATCATAAACTGCTCGTATCTAAGATTCTATTTGTTTTGTCAACATCAAGTATCTAAACTTATGATATGAATAATTGTCGAACTCATGTTGGATTTGAGATTACAAATTATAATGTTAATGTTTAAATGTTAACTATTAATGAAAACAATCAAAGACCCTAAAATAATATACTGAAATCGTTTTTGTTAAAATACTATGATGATCTTTATGAAGTTGCATATAAAACATAAAAGTAGAATGGAAACTCATAGCATGTGTGTTTTTAGGACAAAAAAATAATAATTTCATTATATCCGATGATTATTTGAGAATCAAAGAATCTCATATAATGTTATGTTTAAAATTTATGAGTAATGTTATGTTTCATTTAAATAGACTTGAAAATAGTTTAGTAATCATTAGTTTTTGTATACCGTATTTTTTTCTATGCCGATTTGGATTTTTAATTCATTATTGTTCTTTTTCGTAGTAAATCTTATGGCTTATACTATCGATATATTAGAAGTCCAAAAATAAAATTTATAATTCAAATTCGTATTTTTTAATGCGCCAGTCGTATCTTAAGTCATCATTATATTGTCAGTTGTACAATCGTAGTTAGGGGCGGACGTATGAACTCCTATCACAAAATTCCTCAATTTTTTTTTTTTTACAACTAAATTCCTCAATTTTTTTCCTAAAAATAATGATAACATACAACAAACTTGTAATCCCTTCTTCTTATTTTGAATGAAATTTTTGTGTATATTATTTGTATCTGATCTTAATCTCAAAAAGTAAAACTACTCAGCAAAATTTACAATCTTCAAAGTAATTCCACAATGTTTTTTTTTTTTTTTTGAACTTAATTCCACAATGTTTAACACTTAGAAATGATACACTTTCCGATACTCCAAGCTTTGAATACTCAAATGTAATTTTTATAACCAACAAGTAGTTGTGGACTTGTTAATTGTCTCCATAGACTTGAGTAAATTCAACTTTAATATCTTTGTTTGGTGCAATCCAAAATCGCATAGTCGGTAACATTCCTATGTTACAACTTACAAGCCTACATCATATGGTTTGGCTAGCCTTAGATACGCATTGGTATGGTCAGTTTCAGGCTATTAAGCTCCAATCTCTCAACTTTTTTGCTCCATTGTTAGATCAACACACTAGTCCCACTAGAGATTTCTTCATCCTCTTCGATAAACTCGAGTGATTCTCCATAATACTCATGAGCATCCTGCCTAACAATAGCCGATAAACCCATTTCGCCATTGGATTCAAGACCTTGGACTAGAATTTTGAAGGAAGACCTATCAGGCTCATACCCTGTTGACTGCATAAAGGTGTAGCAGTCCATGACAAGATCAAACAGCTTATGACTCAGAAGAATCACCAAGAGAGTGTTGAAGCCTTCAATGTCGGCCATTAATCCATTCTCTGATTTCATAGTGGAGTAAAGATTATTGACCTCTTCGAACAAACTATTATCCGCCACTACCGTGATCATATCTGCGTACAATCTCACATGAGGCTTGTACCAATACTCCTTTCGAATCTCTTCAAAAACCTAAAAACGATACCAAAATTGAGATACTAGAACACAGCAGAAACATGATGGAGATAGTGAGAGTGAGAGTGAGAGTGAGAGTGAGAGTGAGAGAGAGACGAACCTTGAGAGCTAGAGAGCACTCGTTCTGGCGTAATAGTTCCCGAAGAACGGCGACCATATCAAATTTCAAGAGCCGACGGAATTTAGAAACGATTACGCGATCCAACATCGCTGGGGAAGACGGGGACGTGGAACAAGGAGGAGGAGATGGAGGAGGATTGGCTCGCTTCAGGGCTTGAACCGCTTGAATCGCTTCGATACTGAGCATCCGACCTCTCTGCAATGGTTTCCTGTTCTTGCTACGGTCTCTCATCTTTATCTCCATAGCTCGCCTCATGATCGGAAAACGGCCGCAGACACCACGGCGTACCATAAATCCGAGACGGAGAATCTCCTCTCCGCAACTTCGCAGTCCAATCCCTTCCATACTCGCCGCTAGGCTCTGTCTCCCTCCCTCTCTGTCGTTTGACAACGGAGTTTTAGAAATTACAAAAACACCCTTCTGGCTTATCTTGGTTTTCAATTCATCTCGGATAAAACCAGATTGTTGTATTCAATTTGTCGGATTATTAAAATTATAATAATAGTGGAACTATATCAATTAACAAAGTCACAACACATTTTTACTAAAAGAAGAATAAGCACAACACATCCGAGACATCATGTCCTTCGATCAAAACAAAAATGTGATCAGAGAATGTAAAATTACGATTTGGCTTCTACTGTTTCCCAGAAGATGCAGCCTCTTAGTCAATCATCAAAACGCAAAGCTGCAAGTTTTATGCTCTGGCCTCTGCTTCTTCTGAACAAGGACTAATCCAATACAAGAGACCGATCACCGTGAAGTGTCATTCTGATCTTCTGAAACTAGATGTTTGGAATCAACGTCATCATCATCCTCTGCCGGTTTGGAACTAGAACTGTCACCCTCTTTCTCTGCACTTTGCTTCTTCAAATCAGTGTCTACGGTATCTGCTTCTTCTTGAACCTTGGGATCAAGTTCTTCAGCTCTTCCTTGTACAAAAGTTTCACCGAATTCCCCAGGTTTTACATCTGAGAGCTTATGAACATTGTCTCCCTCACCTTGTAGAGCTCGGATCAAATCATCGACACTCCTGTCCGTTTCGCTTTTCGTTTGAAGATCTGAAGACAATGTTGTATGATCTTCAGAATCATTATTAGACGCCTGCAAGGGTGAACTGGATGGAGCTAGAGATTTTGCATCACCCAAGCCTTTGGAGAGGCAAACATATTTGAAAACGAGCTCTTTATAACTATTTAGCAAGCCTTCAACGTCTCCTATCCTTAAATCACCAGCACTCGCAAATACGTAAGGATATTCTTTAAAGACTTTGCTTGCCTCGCTGCTATCGTTCAAAAGTGTCGCAGCACCCTTACTTTCCAAATCCGAAACGGATTCAGCTTTCTTTATCGGCATTTCACTGTTTGGATTCAGTGGTTCATTGGTCCCACCAGAAAGACTATCAGACGATTTTGATTGCAGAATCGTGTTTTCCCTCTTAGTAGTGTTATGAGCAATGGGTTCAACACGAGAGGGTGGTGCAGCACCGTGATCAATCTGATAAGACTGGCTTCCCAGTCCAGAAAGACGCGCCCGTGCAGATTCCATTTTCTTTTCAAAGTCAGCTTCATCCATCGAAAGGGATTTGGCATCAATATTTGAGATGAAAGACTCTGCAGAGAGTAAGTTTGTGAAGAAGTAGGCAGCTTCACCAACCAGTTTAGATTGACGCCTATATCTTTGTATATACAACAAGTTTGAGTGAAACTGTGGAGGGTTAGCCTGGAAGAAAAACAGAGTACATAATGATCATAAGTGAATGTAGTTGCACAATCCAAGCATAAGAGTACGACATAAATTTTTCAATCATTCACATACCTTAATGGTAACATATATGAGAACAGGAAGAAATTCGTCCGCTCCAGGTGCATTCTCCTTTGAAGCAATTGAGGCATTTAGCAGTAAGTTGTTTATCACTTTGCAGCAGCTAAGGATACACATAAGCTTATCACGAGGAGCTTTGTACATATTAATCTTCTGGAGCTCTTTTTGAGCTAACTGCCAAAAAGGAGAGATATCAGAAACATAGAACCATTATTATTACATTAAGAAAAATAGTTTACAGTATCGAGAGCTAGATGTGACTTAAATCAGCTCACCAGCCATGATGTTTCGTTTTGAAAAGTTGGTTGTATATCCAAGCTTTCAGGAGAAATGAACTGTTGAACCAATGACATCTTCTGAAAGAGTTTCTCATCAGAGATAACGTCCTCGGCGTTTGATGCAAATACCCTGGTAAATAGCTTTGTCATGACATACTTCTCTAGTCCCTGTGTATTACACAAACGCAGCAATGAGTAAGGGAGGAAAGAGATAGAGAGAATCCAGACGGAAAAGGAAGAAGAATAATTGATATACTCACATCACCGGCACTATCCAACTCCTCCTCAGAACAACCGGACCAAAGTGGATGAGCCTTGAACGCAGCCTCCATCTTGGTAAAGAACTCCTGAACCGCGTCACAGTCTTTTTCTGGGTCTGGCGCATTGTTCGAGAATGAAACTATGAAACTGCAGCATGAAGAGTTGCTCAACTTAGACGGCAAACAGAAATCGCAGAGACCAACGATGATAGACTATGGAAGTTCAGCGGAATTAAGATCTAAGCTCTTAAGAAATCTGCTTTTCGTTTCTAGCGAATCACTTACAGTCTACAGCAAATTATCTAAGTTAATACGATCGTGACAACGACTCAGATCCAACATAGCTATTCATTCCGGAAAGAAAAGAGGCAACTCTCAAATCACTAAGAATCTAGCTCAGACCTAAAAACACAAACACTATGCATATCTTCTTCAGCTAGAGAGAGAACCTTTTGATTGATTTGACGAAATCGCCGGCGGAGGGTTTACGCATCCGCTCCAGAAAGTCATGCAGCCCGGGGAAGACGTCTGTGTTCTCCATCGACGATCACCACCCGGATTCGGATTCGTACAATCGACGTCAAATTAAACTTCAAATCTCCGAACAATTCAGTAGTGAGAAAACGGGAAAGGGGAAATTGGCCAAGGTTGAGAGAAGAGAACTCAAATCGGAATTCAAAATCTGTCTATAGGAGAGAAACTCATCCAATGCTTCTGCTCCCGAGACCAATGATGCTGTTGGGGAAGAAGACTAAGCAATGAGCAAAGACTGGGCCTTCATTATGAATGGAAGAAAGCCCATTCAAGCCCAATCCAAAGAAGAAAGCCCACAGAATCAGAAACCCTTCGTGATCGAGTTGGGTCTTCCAAGTAAAGTTAAATTTGTTAACAAACAATTGAAACTAGCCAAACGACGACGTGAGGCTAAAACAAAGCAGAAACGAGTCAAAAATCACAAAAATTGAAAATCCAATAGCATTCTTGAATGAATCCAGCGAATGTGACAAGGGAGGTTTTGCGACAGGAAGAGATGATGAAAATAAGAAATAAAAGACGAGAAAATTTCAGAAATAAATATACAAGGGTGCTCATTGTTATGGTCTGTCTGAAAAGCTTCTGTCGATTTGAGAAGACGAGGAGAGGCCGAACTGAGCGGAAGAAGATTCCAAGGATTCAAAACTTTTTTATCAAATGTGTGGTCCATGTCCCATGGACGAGTAAAACCCGTAGGGATCATCATCATTAGTAGCAGGAGTGGAGAAATCAAAGAGGCCTTGATCACTCGAGACATTGACATTCCTTAGCTGAGGAGGTGCTAATGGAGCAGTGAGATCCTGAAGCTCCAAGTATAACTCCGAGTTCTCAACTAGGTCGTAAGAGGGTATCATTGGCATGCCGTTGTTATTATGCATGTTGCTGAAGTCTGGTAGGCTGCTGAATATGTCTCCTCCCTCTTCCAAGAAAACTGGAGCTGAAACATTTGGATCGTGTCTCACCTGCAAAATGATAAGCAAGAAATTATTCATTTAACTCAATGGTTCCTTAGTTGCTTCACTAGACTAGCACGCAATGATTCACACTAGCTATCGTAAGAATAAGCCATAATAGGAAGAATGCCAAATATATACCTCATTGTTGTTGGGTACATTGAAACGCAAGTACTCATCCTCGTCGACAAAGAGATCCAACATTGAATATATGTCATCATCGGTGCTGGGAGCTTGACGGCTCTGTGCCAGAGAGGCGGTGTTATTAGAATCAAGAAGTGGCGCAGCAGAAACAGGAGTGTTAGCCGCATCATTCATCAGATGATGAAGCTCGCTGGTAGTAGCTGCAGCTGGTAGGAAGTCAGAGACGCAAGATTCAGAGATCATGCCACCGAAACAATCTTTATTAGGGCCATGCGAGGACCCCACAACCAGACTGGTTTCTTGGTTAGTCACACCGAGGTTTGCGGGATTGTTGGTCGCAGCAACATCAATGTGTTGTTCCTCATCACTCCAGTCCTCTTCCTTAAACGGAGCTCCATACTGGGCTCCATTTCTAGGTCCCGGTCCATCTTTCTTGAATAGAACACACAGCACATAAGTGTCCTGCAGCCCAAACACACAGTAAACGAAAGAGTGATGTAAGCTTACATGACATGGATGAGAACTAATTAATTATCAAAATCAAGCAATAAGGAAACAATATATAAGAGGGTAACAAGGATCGATGGAAACAAAATCAGCCATGCATTAAAGTACAGGAATGTACATTTGTAATCATATAGCCATTTTCAAATTAGTGTTGTTACCTGAGGGATATTCTTCTGAGTGAGCACCTTGTCTTCAAGACGGTACTCATGCATAACCCAATCAGTGCGCTCCCCACGAGGGGACTTGCCAAAGTGATAAACCAGAGTTTTAATCTTTCCCACAACTTCAGCATTGCACAGAACGGCTCTCTCCTTGCCAGTGGTCTTCCAGTAACCACACTCAGTTGCACGGTTCGCCCTAACTCCAGTTGAATACTTCATTTCTCTCGGACAGAAGAAGTGCCACTTGAGATCCCCACACCTAATGTAGGACTTATCTGTCAAGAGTAAGACTCATAAGTAACAGAGAATGAAGAAACAATCCTAAAACTTGAACAATCTTGGTAACAGAAGAAGGAGAAGATTGGATTACCAGGTAAATCAGGTGGTTCGAACTTGTAAATGTCAAGTTCAGCAATTGCATCGACGAGGAGCTTTTTTCCCAACACTTTCCTCTTCAAGTAATATTTCACGAGCTCGACATCAGTCGGATGAAACCGAAAGCCAGGGGCAAGCTGAGTTTTCCCCATTGGCGAATCCAAAGGGGAAAACTAGCAGTCTGCTACGGAAAACTCCTAGCCAGTAAAGTGGGAGTTTCTCGAGCAGAGAAAGGAACTTTTTTCTTCAATATCACAGTAACACAAACGAAAACTTTGGAATCAAATCAAACGGAAAGTTGGAGAGAAGCGAGGAAGAAGAGAAAAGAAGAGAAGAGAGAAGTAGAGAAGGTGAGAGGACGATTAAGTCCAGTGCCTGAACAAGATTATCTGAAAGCACCACAACCTCCCCCTGCTCATATAACCACAGTCGCACCAAAGAAAAGATGGATTCTTCTTGCAGAGATCAACAGACATCTGGTGTACAACGTAAAGCCTGCTATTTAGACATTGAAACAAACAAAAAAAAGAAGAAGAATTGAACTACACGACCAACTTGAAACGAAAAGAGACAGCAGATGTCAAACGAAATTTGGTATTAGAAACAGAACTTTTAAAGACAAAAGTCATCAAACGAGCAAAACCCCAAAAAGAGAAAAACCCTAAAAAAATGAATCAATTCCAGAATTTCAGATCAAGATCAAAAGAGACAAAGAACCAAATTCAGGGATTAAAAACCGACGATTCAGAGCGGAAACACAAAATCACCATACAGAAAACGGCGGAACAGAATCAGAATCAGAAACAGGGAGGAATCTCGTACCCGGAGAGAGGGAAAAACTAGACAGTGGAGAGGACGGTCGGCGCAAGGGGAGGCGAGCGAGAGAGGTAGAGATTAGAGAGAGTGGCGTGAAAGAAAAGCCAGCACTTACGCGTATTATATACGACGGAGCTCCGGACCCTAGGCGTTTACTAAGATACTGGTGGGCCCAACTGTTTTTAATCAAAGCCTTACAACTTACAAGGCCGTCAATTTTCTGTTTTTTTTACTCCTTTTGTTTAAACATTTTCAAAGTCCCTTTTTTCAGCCTATCTTTCCCGATTCAATATTTTTCTCTGCACTTTGTAAAACAATAAAAGAATAATTTTTCTTTTTTGGGTGCACATGTGAGAATCTAGAAAGAATAGTTTAGACTTTGGAACCAATGTGACAGTATGTACATCATTTTTTAAAATTTAAATGACGAAATGGAGAAAGAGTGAAAGTGTGAAACATAATCCTCTACCTTAATATCTGTAGCAAAAGATACACATAAATACATAATACAAATATCACGTCTTCCTCATATTTTTCTTTTCACATCAATAAAACCAATAACCAATAACAGAAGCAAGCTATTTACTTAATCTAAAAGTATAAGAAAAAGAGTAAAAATAGAGACCAAACAAAACTTAGATGTAGTTCTTGAAAGGGTTTGAGAAGGTGGAGAAACTTTTGAATTTGCCTGCTCTTTTATAGATACATAAGAATCAGACCTCTACAAAAACTATATTCTATACAAATTTCACACAATCTCACTCTATATACTGTATATATCGTGTAATTGGTTTCTTCTTCTTTCCTCTCTCAAACACCACACTCAAGAGTTCTTTCAAGCTCGAATGTCTCTGATACTATAGTTTTGAAAGGAGCGTAGAGAACAACAAACCCACATTAATATACATGTTTGGCGTCTGATCAGGTTGATTCAGGAATGAGATCAAACTTTTGCAAATAGTTAACATCATAAGATTCCATTCAAGACCCTTTGGTAGTAATCGTATTGTCGAGTTCGCCAAGCATCTAAGCTACTGCTGATTAGAGAGAGCACCAGAGAGACGCATTGCTGGTTATGGCAATAAAACAGAAAGAAAGAAAAGGAAACAGTTGTGATTGGAGACATGAGACATTATCCTATGAATGGTGTTGAAATTGGTAGAATAAAAAGGAGACATGTAATTTACCTCTTCAGTTAAACTTAGATGGAACCTTTTTCTTAGATTCTGAATGGTGCGTGTAGTACCACCTTTGAAGCAAGGAAACCCCGAATCCTGATTTTTTAATTAAAAAAATGCAAATTATTCAGCCAGGAAATTATTTAATGACTTCATAAACTCATAACAGTTCTCTCTCTAAACAAAAAAAAAACTCATAACAGTTCTCTCGATATTGAGAAGTCTATAGTAATAGCAAATAATAACTCAGATAATGATGATACCTGTAACATTTCGACTAGAAGAATAATCCGTTCTGCATGTTTTCTACATGTTAAGAATCCTTGAATGCATAGCACCTAAAACAGTGTACCATTGAGCCTTTAAGTGACTTTAAGTGACTCAGAAGTCCGAGAAGAGCAAACAAAAGAGCCTTACCTTGAAATAGTCAAAGAACTCGCTTGGAACCCCCTCGGCATCAGAATCCATTACCTATATGCAAGTGCTTTCGAGTTTAAAATAATACTAATACTAATGTTTAACTGCTTCAAAGAGGCGAGTATATGAGACCGAGAACATGCGTCTTACCTCGAGAAGTTCACGGGTTAGCTTAAATGGGGCACTCTCAAAGTTCACGCCTCCAGGAGAATTTGAGAGCATAAAGCCGAAATCAATGTGTATAATGTGACCTTCTTCATCCATCAGAAGGTTTCCGTTATGACGGTCTTTTACCTAAACGAGAAGACAATCACACCATGGACATCACGAGCAATGAAACGTCAGAACAAACCATCATGGAACTTATGAAGAGGGTCAGAGTGCTAAACTTATAGATTCCTTTCGTTCTTGTTCCAAAGCACTTATGCAATAAGAGACACGGTTATGAAGGATATCTACCTGCAGAAGGTAACAGACCAAAGAATATCCCGCCATGCTCTCGACAAAATTCCTCTGCAACAGAAGACAATTCACATCAAAATGTGACATTCTACACAATTGTCTATTATACGCACACTTCTAATTGATGCGTGGAGAAGCCTTAAATGCAGCTTATTTTCATATAATAAACCATGTTTGTGAATTTTATGAAAAGATAGCTACAGAAAAGGGAAATACGAAAATAGCATAACTGCATAAGACCTATCAAGCTCTATACTTCTCACTCTCAAGAAACGCTCCTATATCAAACAACAAAATTGGGTCCTTCGTTGCACAATGTCTATTATAGAGACTAGAGAACACATTTTATGCAGATTCCACACCTCGCATTTGAACGACAGCATACTTAAGAGATTGAAAGTTAATAACGTTCCTGAAACAAAACAGCCAACTTGCTGGTGGACTTGAACCATAAGATGTACATGGGGATAACATTACCTGGGCAAGCTTAAAACTTGGAGAGTTCTCTTTGAACTTGGCATCAAAAAAATCACGCAAGCTTGTGATGTTAGGGTATCTGCTTTTAATAGAATGAATAGAAGCCTGCAGGAGAGGAAGGTTATACTATAGTATGCGCTTTCCAAGACGAAAACATGATCGATTACAAAATACAGATTAAAGTAGCATAATTACCGTATCTGGAATTGTTTCTATAAGGGCAGTGTATGAAGACGTAACCAAGACTTCATAAGGACGTAACCAGAGGGGAAGACCTGCTTCCTGGAATATATCTAGCACATGAACAAGATCATTACTATTTATTATGTAAGATAAAAACTTGAAATATAAAAGCATAGCCATAGCCTAATAAATAAGAACTTTGAAATTAACAGGCATCGATACATGAGAAAATACATTACTTACCAAAAAAGTGAGAAATGAGTTGCACCGCAAGATGTTCCTGCCTACAGTCATCACCACTCTTCACAATGATCTGCAAAGAGGCAGAAACAAACAAACAAAAAACCCGCAAAAAAAGGTCATATAACAAAGAATGACGCAGTTTCAGTATCAACAAGTATAGACCAATTTTTAAATGCAGTTGGAGAAAAAAAAAATTGAAGACAGAAGACTCAGCATCAGCAACTACTTTTGCAAATAAATACATCTGACAAGAAAGACAGAAATCTTTGAGTTCTGTTCAAAAAGATTGAGCATGGCGTAAAACAAAGCCATTATCGCTACACAAGAAGTTCATGCAGAAAAATAAACTTTATAAGGAAACGCCAGCAGAAGATAAAAGGAACGACTTTATCCTTAGTACTTACAGAACGCAAGTCCCAACCCGGTATGTTGCCATATATTGAATCTTTACGAATTCTCAATCGCCGTTTCTCCCAAAGTTCACCAGATAAGGCATCACCTGCTTTCAGCATTCCACCATAGGCCTGATGAACCACATAAAAAATGTTCAACATCTAGAAGACAAAACAACTAATGGAATATCCATATTTTATGATCAACATGCAATCACCATAGTCTGTGAATCTGATGAATCCTGACCAGCCCCTCTGAGAGGAAGACCTGGAGGTGCCTCGCCCTTTGCTGCAGCAGCCTGAATAAGGGAGTTAATTAAGAAATGATGACATCAAACAGGAACACATGCATTGATAACAGCTGATATTTCTATCCCAAACTTAGATGCATGTTTCGGTGAATGATCTATTTGGCAGGCCAAGTCAAGCAGAGACACTACTCAATGAATGTCAGAGCAGTTTTCAACAACTCATAAAAGCAATGAAACAGTAGATAAATTTCACTTGAGCAAAAAAAAGGTACTTGCCTTCTACAAGTTACTTATCAAGAAACACTCACCCGTACTTCCTCAAACGCAACAAGACTTGGAACACGACGATGTTCCTTTCGGCTTGGGACTCCTGGATCAGCAATGCTTTCCATTCTTAGACCTGGATCAGCCGTCAGCACCACCCTAACCCACTCAAGATCACTGTCCAGACCATTCCTCAGGACCCCAGCCACACCACTACTCACTGATTTTGGAACTGAATTACTACGTTTCTCCACCGAGAGACTTGCATTCACAAGTTTAACGTCAGACTTATGAGTCATTGCTTGATCAATTGCTTGAACAGTTGATAGCGACATTCTGTCTGCACTGTTACGGTAAACCTCCTGAGCAGTTGATAGTGGATATGCCCATGGGGGTGGCTTTTGCAAAAACGCATCCCCATTTGCCAATGGAATGCCTCCTTTAGAAAGCTTATGTGAATTAGATATGTCTTTAGCACCACTACAAAATTTCAGAAGACAATAAGAACAATGAGAGAGTGTTATCAAGAAGCCCCTTATAAGTGCAATTAGAACTTAGAAGGCATGAATAGTAACGTAATTTCTGAAAAGAAAAGCAGCAGCCTAATAAATTTTCTGTCTTTTATAGTTACCTGGGTGCTTCCGCTTTCAAAACTTCCACGCATATCATATAGGGCACCTTTTCCCTAGAATTCAAAAGAATAGACTCGTCTTCAGGAATATTAACAATGCGATAAACTCCTCTCCCCATTGGAAAACAGATTCCTGGAATGTTATTGAAAAAATTATCAATATCTTTTTCGAATCATTTACCACACTAGAATCAACGCAAACAGAGTAAAAAACAATTAAAAACGTTTTTCAATTCAAGAGGTAATGTTTAAATGCCAAAAGGATTGAGGTATCTGGCTCTCCAATGTGAGGAACACAATTATACAAGCAAAGACTAAGTTTAAATTTAATAGAATACCTCCAGTAGCTTCAGCCTCAGCTAAATGGGAATTGATCTCTGCAAGGGACTAAAACCAAACAAAAGGAACATGAAATCTTAGTTAAATGTAAAGGACAATGTCAATATTTGCAATTTAATCATCCATATAGAAAAATGTGGATGAAAGGATCACCTCACGAAGAGCAGCCTTCCGATCTTCAGTGGGAAAAGTATCTACCAAATCATATGACGTTTCACATAATGCATGCACAAACTCCAAAGACTCGTGGTAAGCACCTTTCCTGAATTGTGCTGCAGTCTTGCTTGGCAGTGGGGGCTTAGTAGATGAGGTATCATTTCGCTGTTTAGGTGATCCTGGACACTTCTGCAAAGGTCAGAAAAAAGAAATATTAGCATGAGAAAAACCACGCACAAACGTACATGTAATGAATGACAGGTATATTTTTTTTAAACGAAAATTCACTTAAGTGGGAGAAATTTGACATGGCCTGAGAGCAGTAGTCCTATTGTAAAGATAAGGGTTGAAAATAACAAGAATGTCAAAGCAGTACAAATGAGCAGCAATTTAGAGAACAAAAGATCAAGCCAAATGAAGACAAACCTCCTTATATTTCTTCGATCCGAAAAGTTCAGAATCTTCAACAGACCGATCACGATCTCTGAATAATTTTCGGAAAAAGTTTTCTGTCCCCGGACTGCTCTCAGTTAAGCTGCCATTGCTGTTAAGTTCAGTCACTGAAGTAGGTTTTGCATCTTCTGGATTTCTACGGAAAAATCTTTTGAACAACGAGAAGTCTGAAGATTCCTCATCTTCGCTTTCATTCCCATTATCGGCTTTGCCAGTGTCATTTTTGTCTTCACACTTCTCCTTCAATAATTTTTTAAAAAATCCTTCCCTTTCATTGTCTTCACCAGATTTTTCATCAGCACACACAGTTTCATCAGTCTCGTTCCTTTCATTACCATGTCTATTCTGATCACCCACTGCTTTCGAAACTTTCTCATCCTCAGTCTTGCTGTCACGGAATAGTTTCTTGAAGAACCCTTCTGAATTTGCACTTGGCTCCTCGTCTTCACTTTTATTCTCACGCAACAACTTCTTGAAGAAAGTTTCCGAGTTTGCACCTAATTCCTCTTCATCTCCTTTCTTGTCTCGTAACAATCTCTTAAAGAAACCATCGGGACTAGATGTCAGTTCCTCGTCATCTCCTTTACTACTCAATAGCCTCTTGAAGAACCCCTCGGAACTGTTGGTCATCTCCTCCTCTTCTGATTTATTGTCTTTCAGAAGACGCTTAAAGAACCCATCTGAGTTAGACCCTTGCTCATCGTCCTCACCTCTGCTGTCCCTCAATAGCCTCTTGAAGAATCCTTCCTTTTCACTCTCCTCGTCATCTTTCTCAGCTGACTTCCTAAACAATAAAGCATCTCTAACTTTAGGACTTGGGATAAGTCTCTTGAAAATCTTATTGTCATCCGCAGATAACTGACTACCATCATCCTGCAAGTTGCTCCCTGAGGAAGGTGAGAATAACAAAGACTTCTGGGTAGGAGGAGATAAGTTCAACGAGAAGAGCTTCTGCTTTGATGACAAAAACCTATTTAGGACCTGATTCTTGCTCCCTGGAGTTGAAGGCTCGTTCTGTGGCCGCAAAAGAGGTGACCACTCACCCAACAGAGTCGCTGCAGTTTGACACTTGTCTTGAATCCTGCTGACGCCTTCACTATCATCAGAATCCTCAACCTCCGCCAGCAGAAACCACTGCACTTTCAGTGCTATTTTAAGCGACTTTGCACAGATATCAATCACGAACTTGTCAAGCGAAGGACTTGGTTTGTGCACCATCATGTAGCATATCTGGAACAGGTAACTCTCAATACCGGATAAAGGAAGCGTATACATCCTATTGCATAAGTAATCCCTCACGCCCGAGTGCTGGTGCTTGTACAGATAACTGACTGCAATCCACTCACAGAAGAATGACGAATCGAAGAAACGGATAAGCCACCCATTTGAGCCAGACTCGCCAATGAGGCTACTGGGCAAGGTGATCTCACGGGGTGGCTCAGCCGATTCACCTCGAACCAGTGAAAGAAACCGCTCCATCTGCATTTCGATGATCCTACCACCTCAAAGACGCAAATCATCCGGAACAAGGAAGCAGATCCAAGAGATTCTCGACCAAATCCAAGATCAGATACAGAAATCAAACTCTACACTAAACTTTCTTCACTTAAAACCCTAATCTCCTATCTAACCGCAAACTAAAAATCATAATTACAATACCCAATCGAGGGAATTGGGACTTGACAATGCCGTGAACCACACCTTTTCCTAACTAGCTTAACCTAAAATCTCCGAAAATCCACAGCATAAAGCAACAGATTCATTGTCTCCTTCTCAATAAAAACCGGTAAAGAAGGAGAAATTTGCTCCGAAGCGAGACAATCTCAGGGAGGAGAACAAGAGAGAACCCAGTGATTAGCTTCTCAAAAGCAACCCACTATTCGGTCTTACTAAGAGTTGCAAGCTTCGAAAAATTCAAATGCGGAGTGAGAAGTAGCCGAGTTCAATCGCCGCCGTCTCGTCTCTGCCGGTAGCGGTTTTCCTTGTCTCAGCCGTTGTCCAGGGGAGAGAGGAAGTAATTATTGTTGAGACGGTATTTTAAATTCAATTTTTGTTTTTTGTTTAATTAATTTTGTCGAATGATGGGATCTAACGTGCGCTGGTAAGTCCACGCGAGCTGAATCCCTCTTCCTAGCAATTTCGTTTGGTTTTCCCTCCATTTATTGGCGTCACATGGATATTTAAAATTTTGAATTTAACTAGCCTTGAAAAACCATATAATGAAAGAAAAGAAAAGTTAATTTGATTGAAATTATTACATTGGCCACAAAACGAAACATCAAGCAATAATCTTCTACGAAAATAAAATTTGAAACTAATAAATGGTCCAACCAATCAAAATAGATGGTATTCGCTAACAAGAAGGTAGATCAGGAGGAGGCTTGACCATTCGAGATGATTTCGTCGGTCCATCTTTCACAATGAACACTGTGTTCATTCCCCATGTGGCATGTCTCTCTATATGGCAATGCAACAACCACACCCCTATATAAATAAATAGAACCACGATCATAAGAATCATTTTATATCCCAAATGAGATTTGGTAAATCTTACTTCCCAATGTGCCTAACTTTTATTTCACTTTCTAATGTCTTTGATAAAAACAATTTTCCAATTGTCTTTTTTGAATTTTTCAAATAATAGTCGAATGTTTAAAACATCTACGTTTGACTTTGACCAAAGCACGTAATTAATGTGAACTATTTATGTGTTATGATAGGATTCAAACTCGGTAACGTGTAAATTGTAGACCATTAAAAGTTTACTTAATTTTTTTTTAACACCTAATGAAAGAAAAACATTAATCATATATATACATGCAACGTTTTAATATCCGATTTCACGTCGGGAAAATTAACGAAGTGTAGAGTGTGCACTGACCTGGATTATTAGCTATGAACCTGACGGCTGTCCAACCGTTACGGGGAACTCCAACGGTGGTTTCCTCCGGTGGATCAACTAGGTTATACCTCAACGGATCTTTCCGGCGATCGAAGTTCCCAAAACCCGAACCCACGACATAGAAGCTATAACCATGGAGATGGATCGGGTGATTATCTGAGGCCAACACGTTTGTCCCCTGCAAAACCAGCTCTACGCTAGAATTGTAATCTAGAACCACCACTTTCGTTCCGAACCTCGTCGGAAACGGAAGATTCTCTCCGGTGTAATCGAATTTCTTGGGAGGGTTTCTCGGAAAATCCTCTTGGAAAACGCCTCCTATGCGGCGGTAATAGGCTCGGAGAATGTCGATCGATGGGTTTACGAAGCTGATGTTGTTAACGCTCGACGAGAATCTCTTCCCGAAAGGTCCGTTACAGGGTTTATCGTCGGTGCAATTCATCAAGTTCACGGAGATCGCATAAAGAAGATGAGTGTCGATTTTAACCGGGACGTTAACGTGACGCTTACCGCATCGAAGGCTTTTAAACTGGTTAGTGAACCGAGTGGTTGCCTCGGTATGATTGTAAGGAGGCAAATATGGTAGGACCGGTGGATTTCGGTTTGATTCGTCGGTTCCTCTGTACTGTAAGATGGCAGTAGTGGTGGTATTGTCAAAACCGGCACCAAAGGCGGAGGAGTAAGCTCGAGCCGCCAAAAAGTAACGGTCTGAGCGCTGGTTTGCGTGGAGGAGGACGTCCATGGATTGGCCGGGAGTGATCATTAGGTAATCAGTTTTGAAATGTTTTAAGTAGAGACCGTCTTTGCCGACAACGGTTAAGGTGTGGTTTGCGATTGCGAAGAAGAGTTCTTCGTCCATCACGGCGTTGATAATTCGGAGAAGATATTTGCGACCGTGCACCACATCTATGGTGAGTGTATCTGTTTCGAAATAACAAAGAAAAAAACATGAATCTTTTTTATTTACTAAAGATTTGAGCTCGTTTTGGAGCTTGGGAGATACGTACCCGGTTTAGAGCATGGGTATAGATAACCGGGTTGTCCATTTATGGTATATGCATCAGAGATGGCTGGTTCACCTCCGGTTTTATCAGCTTTGCCTGGTATATCCATTATGTTTTTATTTTTCCACCATTCTCCTGTAAATTGTCACACACCGAAATGAGTTTTGTTCCACGTAAATGTACTAATCTCATCAACAAAGAAGTATAAATTCACCTAAAATGAGAGGAATCTCGCGGTGTGGCTTGGGAAAAGGATAAGACGAGCCACGTTTAGGGTAGACAATAAACGCACCGTGGACCGTAGCACGTGCCCATTGGCTATGCGCGTGCCACCAAATCGTTCCTTCTTCAGTCGTAAGATCAATTCTGTATACATAACTCTCTCCTGGTCGGATCGGACATTGAGTTACATATTCAGGTCCGTCAGACCACGGATTCCTGATTTGTCTCGCCCCATGCCTACAATGTTAAACATGTCTCTCCATATCTTATAAGCAATATTAGTCAAATGCGAAATCAAATTTGTGATGATAAGATTGTTTACCAATGGAGGGTAATATTGTAAGTCGCGTTGTTGATGACCTTGACGATGAGTTTATCTCCACGGTAGGCTTTTAACGTCGGTCCGGGGAATTCTCCGTTCACCGTCAATATCTTTTTTGTGTTACAAAGTCTTGTGTATGCTTTTGACTTTATCTGTATAGATAAAAATCCAATATTTTTTCATCTTCTTTTTTAATTTCTCTTGTAAAAAACATTTGTTTTAATCATACCGTAAAAGTGTGACGATGAATTTTGGCCTCTGTGATTTGGGTTGTAAGAACAAAGAGGGAGAAGACTATAGCGAGGGTATTAAAGATTGTGTTTCGAAGGTTGTGCTTGAACTCCATGGTTATTCTTCTCAACAGATAATTTCAGTCAAATGTAATAAATCTTGTGTTTGAATTATCTGTGATAGTGTAATTTTGTTATATTTCTTTTCCTCTAATTTTATTTCGTCTTTTCATATGTTAACTCTTATTATATGCATATGCATTTTTGACAGACATGATTAATTGGTTTATAACATATAGGGGATAGATATATTTCTATAAATTAGTGTATTAAATTATATACACTAAACAAGAAGGGACCAACTAAGAATGAAATCTGTATTATACTGTGCATTGACTAAGAAATCTTATACCATAATAGCTAGTCCAAATAGGCATTGAATATTTTTGAAATATGAATTTGGAAAACTTTTTCTTTCTTTACAAAAAAAGATACAGGTTATGATTTAAACCGGATTATATGGTTCCGATCTTCAAAAGAAATTTTTTATCTGGATCTACTCCAGATGAGAAATAACCATGCTAATTTTTTAATGCGAATTCGGATTCTTTGCGTAATTATCTAGATGCCAATACTAGAGTGTATAGGTTTGGAAAGTTGGATTTTATAAGTTTTGACCGTCTCTTTTTACAAAACATAATTAATGGCCTATTTTTATTACATAGGGAATATATCGAGATTGCAAATAACTCCTGTATCTCATAATTCGATTTTGAGCTTTTTTTTTGTTCAACCCATTTTGAGTTTTCTTAGATAGTTTTTTCTTTATACTAATTGTGGTTCAATAAAACACAATCTGTAAATAATCACCAGTCAACTTAAACAATAGAAATTACCAATGTGTGACAGTGACACACATTGAAACCAAGTCCTTAATGGAAACATCGTAACCTTAATCTAAGGTCTCAGCAAGAGAATTCCATAGTCATCACTCACAAGAAAACAAACAAACTCTTAACTAAAAGGGTTTTAAATACGAGAGAAAAGGGTGACCAACACGGCGCTGATTACAAATGACAAGCCAGAGATTGGGATCAATGAAGAGCCATGGTTCGTTGGAGAAGGGCTTGGAGCTGAATTAGAGGCTGGTGCTGATCTTGGTCCAGCAGCGGGAACTGGTGCCACAAAAACATAACAAGATAAAGAGTCATAAACACCGAATCAAGTTTGATATCTATATAGCATTTAAACTCCATCGGTATCGAAGAATATATGAAACTGAAATCATCGTCGAAACTTAATTGCAAACGATTATACTAATTTAACTCATTTGATTCTTCCAGAATATAGACCAGATATAATATTGAATAAATTCTTTTTAAAAATAAAATAAATTATTTTCAGAT
The DNA here is from genome assembly GCA_911865555.2 of Thlaspi arvense. Lineage (NCBI taxonomy): Eukaryota > Viridiplantae > Streptophyta > Magnoliopsida > Brassicales > Brassicaceae > Thlaspi > Thlaspi arvense. Next base: position 66,924,393 of record OU466862.2, on the reverse strand, counting down.
GGCATGTATAGGCAAGGAAAAAAGAAGAAGAGAGGATTAATCAAATGAAAAAAAAAAGTGATTGAAAATGAAATCAACAAAGAGAAATTAAGTCAAGTACCTGGCGCACTAGCAGGAGGAGTACCAGACACTGCAAACAAGAGTAAAAACAAAAAAACAAAATCTCTGTTAATCGAATAATCATATGACTACGAAAGACACTGTAACAAAATGTGACATATATTGAATATCATAATGGTTTATGATCAAGTAATCACAGTACAGGACAGATCAACGCGAAAATCAGAAGAATGAATAAAAATTACTTGACCTAGATTATATATGCAAGAAAATCTTTGGAAACAAAATAGGGATTTTGAACATAATAATAAAAAAAAACCGTTTTCAAAATCCAGAAAATTAAATAAATCAGGGATCTCTACAAGAATCAAAAACGAGAAGCAAAGAGAGAAAATCTGACATGCGCAAGCAGAGACAGGAGGAGCGGTGAGTTTGCAAAGGGCGGGAAGAGTAGCGGCTTTAGTGACGTTCACTTTGACTCCGAGAGAGTCACTGTTCTTCAACCCTTCACATAAGCATTCGGGGTTCACATCGAGCACTTTCTTGAGACCGGAGCAGCATGAAGCCGATGGTTGATCATCTTTACCCCCGATCGTCACGAAAGCCACACAATTCACCATGCTTAGTACCACGGTGGAGCAATCAACGGCCGGTGCCGAATCTACGTGAACAAAGGGAGATGAAATAGAGAGAAAGAGGACGAGGAGGGATGTCGCGGCGGAGAAGACGGCCATTGTTTGATTCCTTTTGTTTCGTTTAAAACGGAGAATATAAGAAATGTGATAGAACCAAGTGGAAAAAGGCTGTGGTTATATAGAGGTACATACCTGTTTTGGTGACTGTAACACGATGTCGTTTAAATGTACGCGTGATACGTTTCGTGTGTAAACGATATGATGCGTGATTGTGGTATTCTTCTGTGAAAAGAACTTACCCATTTTGAAATTGATTTTATCCTTTATTTTTTTTAATCAACTTTCTTAGTTAAGAGCATTTATATCAAACATTAACTTTATCACCAAAATAGTTTGCATTGTTTGAAGAATATTGAAGAAGAAGAAGATGAAATAAAGGCTGAAATGAGAAATTACAAGTTGTATTTTCTGCTTCACACGCTTTCCTTAAATCTGAGGATTTCGTTTTCAAACTTTTTCTTTCATGCCATATTTGCCGTGTATTCGTGTCCGTGCTGGATTTCATTTATATCTGATAATTATTTTTTTCACTATTTTGGGTTTGTAAATACATGTATGAATATATAACAAATAAATAAAACAAATATACCATAAACACTCATTATATATTTAGTTACATTTACATACGGCATATTCACCGAGCAGTGAATATTAATCTTATTATCAGAAACATCAAAAGTGATTTATAAACAAAGTTTTAGTTAACCTTAGAACAGTTTTTACGAATTTCCCCATTTACCCCTGTTTTCACCCTGATTTCACTCATCCTGGGCATTACCGTCGCAAATGCTTTTCGAAATCTCTGTTTTTGTGTGAGATTTATCAGTGTCTTTACAATGTCGTCGGAAATGCTAAAAAGACTCTGGTCAGTCTTGAGGACTGCATGACCATTGAGTATATTCTTGAAAATGGAAGTGTCGAAGACGAGTTCACTTCCGGTGTCGAGAGCCACGCGGCTCGAACCGTCTCCATTTATGGGACATGAACTCTGCAACTGCGCCAAGAATAGAGGGTCGATAGTCAAATCAATGACGCTTCCGTTGATGCTGAATATCCGCTCAATGATGAACTTACACGCTGCGGTTCCAATCGTATGCCCTCCTGATAAATTAATTAATTAAAACCATATGTTATTTTTTTTTAAAACAATATCATTATTAATTTATTATGATATGTAATGTATCGTCAAAGATCGAATTTAATTTTTAAAATATTAAACGGTACGTTGCACTGCTGTCTACAGTTACAAATGTGAAAAAGCAAATTACGAAGAAAAAAAAGGAGAACTGTTCAGTAGTATATATATATATATATATATGCATTCAACAGTCAAACACTAACACACATCAGATTCAAAAGCAAAATACGATCAGGGTCTATTCAGTAAAGCTACGATTAAAAACAAGATCTTTCTGTATTTCTTGCCGTAGTTCTTAATATCTATATAACTAATGATATAGATGGAGTTTCGGAAAATACTGACCAAGGAGAGCAACGAAATCTTCGGTGTTAAATCCGTGAGCAGCGAAAAAATTGGGCAGAGAGATAATGGAGGTAGCTTGAGACCGAAGATCAACGTTGGTTGCCAACGAAACTCGGCCATCTTTACGCCCTGATTTTACGTCCCAAGTTGGTCCGTTCGTCTGCGTATCCGTATTACACGATGATTGATTAACGTAGTCAAAAAGTTACTAATAATTCAAGATTTCAATTTGCTTTCTGGAATTTTTTTTAAAGAAAAAAATCTAACAAAAATTTTCCACACACACACAAATATTTGGTAAGACCATAATATATTAATTAGCTTTTTTCTAAAAAAAAACTTGTAAATTATTTTAAACATTTTTTGTAAATATTTTTCAAGCTTTAAACAATTTGTTTTCTCCGTCTAGAACCATTCTATATTGTTTTGTAGTTGCCTTTAATTAATAAAAGTACCTTTAACCAAAAACAACAATTTTGCTAATATATATTTTGCTAGAATATACTGTACTTACGAGGACAACGGCATCACGAGCGGCTACAGCTAAAATATCAGCACTATGTGGCTCTCTTTGTTTAATCGTTTAAAAACGCATGGCAAATAATATTTATATTTCTCCTTTTTGCATAGCTTGTGTGATTTACAAATCTTATATATATAACTGGAGTATTTTAACATACGTTTATTCGTTTTAAGAAAATTATATCTTACGCGCAATAAAACCAAGATAAGTTTAACATAAAGGTTCTGATTGGTAACACAATAAAAACTGTGGAATGATAGAAAAAATTAAGCTTCGGAATGGCAGAATGCTGAATAATGGAATAATTAATTTGATATGATTGGATAAATTATGCGGAATGGTAGAATGGTGAAAATGGAATGACAGAAAATATATATAATTAATTTTTTATAATAATATTATATATATAATTTAATATAATAAAAATTAAAATATTAATTATTATAAAAACATAATTTTAATATAATTAGAAAAATCTAAAACTTTTATTGTAATTATTTACTATTTTTTTTTACTATAAAATATATAACTACATTGCAATATTTAATCTACAAATATAATCTGATCATTATATAAATATATGTAGTATAAATATATTTATTTAAATAATAAAATATAATTAGTTATATAATTGAATGATATAAAATATTGATTCCGCAAATAAGTTACTTGAAACATACTTTTCTACTTAATTAAATTTTCTTTGTATTTTTTTGTAAGTTTTTTAGCCATTCCGTAGAACTCGAGTTTTGACGTTTTTCCGCAAGTTTTTCTGATTGGCAAAATTCTTGCGGAATTGAGTTTTTCTACCATTTCACCATTCCACCAAGTTTACCAATCACAGCCAGTTGATGTGGAATTTTAATCTCCATCAGCAAATTTAATGTCAGTTGGTTAAATATGGTGGTATTTATTGGGATTGAGTAAATGGTTTTTCAATAATAAAATGTCATGTGGCTCATAATATTTTGAAAATTGCCATGAGATTTGATTATGTAAACCAACTTTTAGATACATGCAGTATATGGATACTGCACACACACAAAAATATACATAAACAATTGTTTTATTTTTGCGTGATTCTTTCATTTTATTTTATTTTCTTCAAAAATATTTGGTCGTCAAAGTTTGAATTTGTTTTCGCTGGTCATCAGCTACGATTATTATTATTATTATTTTGTATCTTATATATAAATTACGTGATTAAAATTCGAATCAAATTATTAATACCAATGATATATTCCATTCTCTTGTATTTACTTCATTTATTCATTTAACTTAATTGTTGGGTTTCTATCTAATATATTAATTAATTAACATATCTTTCAATGTGTTACTGTATTAGTTATCGAAAGATATAATTATATTATTTATACGGAAAATACAATAATATTTGATAGCATGATGAGTTTACAAGACACATAAACATGCCCAAACCAACAATTACATACGCAATAAAAAAAACATAAAACGTCGTTCGCAAAAAAAAAAAAAAAAACATAAAGGAAAATAATTCAATCACCCGCGTTATTAATCAGCGTGATGTTACTCATTTGATTAATCGCTGAACATCTTCTACGAATTTCCCCATTTGGAAATGTTTTCAACCCGATGTTACTCATCTTGATCATTGCCCTCTCAAATTCGGTGTTGAACGCATCTTTATCATTTACGAACAACTCCACCACAGGTCTAGTGATATCAGAGAGCGAAAGGCTCTGATCCACGTAGAGGACTCCGCGATCGTTGAGGATGTTACTGAAAATGGAGTTGTCGAAGGCGAATTGGCTTCCTGTGTCTAGAGCCACGCGCTGCAGAAGTCCTGGACATGACCCATCAGCGGTCAACCCACACGACGCTGTTCCAATCGTGTGCCCTCCTAATCGATTAATATATTAACACCACATGCACCATGTGTTATGTTTTAAACAATAACGTATACATAAATCATATATATATATATAAAAAAAAAAAAAAACTGACCAACGAGAGCAACAAATTCCTCCATGCTAAATCCGAGAGCACGGAAACTGTTGAGCAGATCGGGGATGGAGGCATTAATAGAAAAAGACGGAAGATTTATGACGTTTTGTCGCAAGGACACTCGTCCATCTCTACGTCCTAATGGTACACGCCAACTTCGTCCGCGCATCCATTTTTTTTTTTATGTAAAAGTATAAGAAATTCCTGATCCCCAAAAAAAATTATGGACCTACGTCCGAAACATTTTGCTCATTTTAAAAAACAAATACCATATTTCAACTTTGTTTTAGAATTACAACTAATCTTATTTACCACGAGTAGTATTCTTATTAGACCTAGGTAGGCATTCAACTTTTCTATAATAAAAATAGATTCCTTTATATAAGTGTCACAGTATATTTTCTTCCATTTTCAAATGAATATTATATTTTTTATAGCCAAAGTAATATGTATATATATATATATATTTTTGATTCTAGTAGTAGATATATAAGTACTTACGAGAACAACGGCATCACGAGCGGCTAGTGTTAGAGCAAATCATTATGGAACTAAGGAGTGCAGAAGTGGAGTTGAAGGAGTCGTTGTTCTGGATCATTGTCTGAACGAGTCTTTAGGAGTTTCTTAGTCAAAATAAGGACCGATTGTTACGGTCAATTAGTTAAAGTAGAGGATCTGTTTTGATTCAGTATTTTTAGGAGTTTCGTTTAATGTAAAGGCTATATAAAGCCATTTCTCTTTCATGAATAAATAGAGTAGTATTCAGAGTCTTTTACAAAGCATTTTATCTTACAAATTGGTATCAGAGCTCTGAGTACTAAAGAGAAAAAGCCGCAGCTTTAAATCACAAGTGAGAGATGGGAGACGATAAGATGAAGTTGCCACAATTTGATGGTCATTGGGATCACTGGAGCGAGGTGATGGAGAACTTTTTCAGAGCAAAGGGTCTATGGAGTATCATCGACATTGGCTTTGAAGAACCACCAACCACAACTGTGCTCACGGCGGAGCAGAGGCAACAGTTAGAGGATGCAAAAACGAATGATCATAAGGTCAAGCATTACCTTTATCAATCAATTGATAGGGTAACGTTTGAGCAGATCCTGGACAGGAAGACATCCAAGATCATCTGGAGCTCCATGAAGAGGAAGTTTGGAGGTAATGATCGGGTGAAGAAGTCATTGCTGCAGAAGTTGAGAAGAGACTTCGAATTATTGGAGATGAGAGAGTCTGAAGTCGTGGAGGAGTATTTCAAACGGGTGCTTGCCATCACTAACCAGATGAGAAGCAATGGGGAAGTCATGGACGACTCAAAGGTGGTGGAGAAAATCCTAAGGACACTGAGCGAGAAGTTCATGTACGTAGTAGTATCGATTGAGGAGTCCAAGGACGTTGGAAGCATTTCACTTGAGGAGTTGCAGAGCTCTCTGTCAGTCCATGAACAGAAGTTCAAAAAGCAAGATAGAGGAGAAGATCAAGCTTTTAAGGTAACAAATGGTGGCAGAGGAAGAGGATTCAATGGAAGAGGCAGAGGACGCGGTCGAGGAAGGACGTTCTCTAAAAGCACCGTGGAAGGTTACAAGTGTCACAAGCTTGGACATTTCAAGAGCGAATGCCCAATGTGGGAAGAAGAAGCAAATTACGCTGATTCCGAAGAGAAGGAAGAAGTACTTCTGATGGCTTACATTGACGAAGATGGTGAAAAATCAGAAGTGAATTTGAAAGATGCAGAGCTGCTGTTGATGACATACTCTGGGAAGCAAGAGAACTTGAGAAAGAGAGCATGGTTTCTTGACTCCGGATGTTCAAACCACATGAGTGGAGATCGAAAATTGTTTTCAACGATGAATGAAGACTTCAAGCACTCTGTCAAGCTAGGAAATGACAAGCGAATGGATGTAGTTGGTAAAGGAAGTGCGAAGCTGGTGCTAAACGGAGTCATATACACTGTCAGCGACGTATACTATGTACCGGAGCTCAAAAACAACTTATTGAGTCTCGGCCAGCTTCAGGAGAAGGAGCTAACCATCATCATACGGAGAGGTTTTTGCAAGATCTATCATGATGAGAAAGGTCTGATAGCTGAGAGCAAAATGAGTATGAACAGGATGTTCATGTTGATTGATCAAGGCGGTAATGAAGACAATCAACAACGGTGCTTGAAGACAGTGTCAGAGGATTTGGCAAAACTGTGGCATGAGCGCTATGGGCATCTCAGTCATCGCGGCATGAAAACATTACAGAGCAGAATGATGGTGCACGGTCTACCAAACTTCAATACACAGAAGTTTACCTGCTCAGACTGTCTAGTAGGGAAGCAACCGAGGAATCCCATCCCTAAGAAGAGCACGTGGAGAGCCAAAGAAGCTCTTGAGCTGATCCACTCAGACATTTGTGGCCCCATCAGTCCAGTTTCCACCAGTGGGAAGAGGTACATTCTCTGTTTTATAGATGACTATAGTTGGAAAGCTTGGGTATATTTTTTGAAAGAGAAGTCAGAAGCTTTCAACCATTTCAGATATTCAAGAGGCGTGTGGAAACTGAAACTGGAAAAAGCATTAAGTGCTTGAAAACTGATCGGGGAGGAGAGTATACTTCTCATCAGTTCTCTGATTACTGTAAGGAGGAGGGCATCAGGAGACAGTTAACCACGGCCTACACACCACAGCAAAACGGTACTGCAGAGAGAAAGAATCGCATTGTTATGAATATGGTCAGGTCTATGCTTTCAACTCGGAAAATACCAAGAGTGTTCTGGGCAGAAGCTGTGAACTGGACGTTCTATGTTCTCAACAGATGTCCTACACTGGCGGTGAAGAACATCACACCACAGGAGGCTTGGAGTGGAGTAAAACCGAGTGTGGAACACTTTCGAGTGTGGGGAAGCATTGCTCATGCTCACATTCCTGATGAGAAACGAAGTAAGCTCGATGACAAGAGCACCACCTGCATATTTCTTGGTTTCTCAGAAGAATCAAAGGGGTATCGGCTATACAACCCAAAGAGCAAGAAAGTGATAGTGAGCAGAGACGTGGTGTTTGAGGAATCAAAAGGCTGGTACTGGGAGGAAGAACACGACCATACAAATGTTGAGCTGACTTGGAATGACGATGATATGACGTGGGAGGAAAGTGGAGATGAAAGCAATGACCAAGGAGAGTCAGATAATGAAGCAGAACAGCCTGTGCAAGAGACTGCAGAGATCGTAGAAGAAGCAGAATAGCCTGTGCAAGAGACTGCAGAGACTGCAGAGATTGCAGAGATTTCAGAAGACGCTCAAGCTCAGACTCAGATTTTGCCACAAATCGAAGTCAGGGAGGGAAGAGTGAAGAGACGTCCACGATATCTCAATGACTATGTCACTGGAAATGATGATGAAGAAGATGAAGTCAACATGGTTGAAATCAATTCAACTGATCCTTTAAGCTTTGAAGAAGCAGAGAAGAGTCTGAAGTGGAGAGAAGCTATGGATGAAGAGATGAATTCGATTGTGAAAAATCAGACTTGGGAGATCTCAAAACTACCAGAAGGAGCAAAGTGCATTGGTGTCAAATGGATTTACAAAACTAAACTCAATGAGCATGGAAAAGTGAATAAATTTAAAGCACGTCTGGTGGCTAAGGGATACTCTCAAGAACATGGGATTGACTACACTGAAGTATATGCGCCTGTGGCTCGAATGGATACAATCAGAACACTGTTGGCTAGAGCAGCTCAGAAGAGATGGGACATCTATCAGTTAGATGTAAAATCTGCTTTCTTACATGGATTCCTCGCAGAAGATGTATACATTGAGCAGCCAAAGGGGTATGTGATCAAAGGTGCAGAAGATAAAGTATACAAACTCCACAAGGCCTTGTATGGTTTAAAGCAAGCTCCAAGGGTCTGGTTTAGCAGAATTGAGGAATATTTCATCAAGGAGGGGTTCATGAAGTCGCAGAACGAAGAGACATTATTCCTCAAAGCAAACTCACGTGGTAATCATCTCTTTGTCAGTATTTATGTGGATGATCTCATATACACAGGAGATGATGGATCGATGATGAAAGGGTTTAAGGAATCTATGCAAAGGGAGTTTGATATGACAGATCTGGGCAAGATGAGATACTTCTTGGGAATTGAAGTGTTGCAGACTTCTCACGGGATTCATATATCTCAAGGGAAATATGCTCTTGAAGTTCTGAAGCGGTTTGGTATGGAGAGTTGTAATGCAGTCTGCAACCCGATGGTGCCAGGAAACAAGCCTGACATGGACAAGGAAGGAGAACGTGTGGATGAGACTTACTATAAACAAATAGTAGGGAGTCTCATGTACATTACAACAACGAGGCCCGACCTGCAATTTTCTGTAAGTCTCCTTAGTCGTTACATGTCTAAGCCCACGCAAATGCATTTACAAGCTGCTAAAAGAGTTATGAGGTACTTGAGTGGCACGATGGACTTTGGTATTTGGTACAAGAGAGGTGGAAATGGAGAGATTTTGATTTATACAGATAGTGACTTTGCTGGAGATGTTGATAGCAGGAAGAGCACATCGGGATACGTCTTTCTCATGGACAATGCCGCTGTTGCTTGGTCATCGAAAAAGCAGCCAATTGTTACACTCTCCACTACTGAAGCGGAATATGTGGCTGCGTCAGCTTGTGCGTGCCAAGTCATATGGTTCAAGAGGATACTGGAAGAATTGAGATACAGTGTTGAAGGAAGTTCAGTCATTCTCTGTGACAATACGTCAACGATCAAGCTGTCCAAGAATCCTGTTTTTCACGGACGGTGCAAGCATATTGGGGTACGTTTTCATTTCTTAAGAGATTTGGTCAATGAAGGTGTGTTGCGTCTTGAACACTGTGGATCACGAGATCAAGTTGCTGACATTTTCACGAAGCCATTGAAGAGGGAAACGTTTGAGAACTTAAGGCAGAAACTTGGGATTTGCTCTGTTGGAGATAAGCTAAGTCTTGTGAACCAAGTCTAGCTTAAGGAGGGTTTGTTAGAGCAAATCATTATGGAACTAAGGAGTGCAGAAGTGGAGTTGAAGGAGTCGTTGTTCTGGATCATTGTCTGAACGAGTCTTTAGGAGTTTCTTAGTCAAAATAAGGACCGATTGTTACGGTCAATTAGTTAAAGTAGAGGATCTGTTTTGATTCAGTATTTTTAGGAGTTTCGTTTAATGTAAAGGCTATATAAAGCCATTTCTCTTTCATGAATAAATAGAGTAGTATTCAGAGTCTTTTACAAAGCATTTTATCTTACAGCTAGAGCTAAAATATCGGCACATGAGACAACACCTGGACACAAGAACTCAAGCTGTGTCTTAATGTCGTTAATGACGTCGAACCCACGAAGGTTTCGGTTTACATCTGCAGTTCTCTCAGTGCCAGGCCCTGAGATTAGCACCGAGCCATCACAACCTTCGACGAAACAATCACTGTAGTGCAGTTTTAGCAGTCCCGGTGCGATGTTCGGTTGTAAAAGGAAACGAGCCGTCGTGGATGTTAGGACGATAGTTTCTACCAGAGGACACGTCAGGTTGTAGAATCCTGGCTGTGTACCCTGGCCGTTGACTGATACTAGATGATAGATGGGGAGGATCGTCAAGATCATGAAAGAGCATAAGAACGATCGAATCAAAGCCATCTCAAATTTTTTTGTTTCGATACAAATATCAAATAATGTTTTTAGGTGCTTGCTTTTTGTGAATAGCTTGTGACATGATGATGCTACATATATATAAGCTAGGAGTCCAGCACCTCAAGTGAACGACCACGTTTATTGATCGAAAGCATCTTTCCACGTTGGTTGTCTCTTTGTTGTTATTTTAAAAATGTATCGTTAAATGCATGGTGTGTGTGCGCGCAATTATATATGTTTTTTCCTCAACGGAATTACAAAATTAATTATTTTAGTTGCATTCTGCAAAACCGCGTTTTTAAAAATATTCTAGTGAGAATAAAAAAACTGTGAAATGTGATAGTTTGAAAGTCATTTATTTGTTGTAATAATATATGAGAAAATGTCAACAAGAAAATTACAAAACTTATATTTTTTAATAGAAAAATCGATATTTGATTGTCACAACTTTCATGATTTCTTTTTTAAATTGTGATTGTAAGTTGTTGTTTTTTTTTGTCTGTTACTATTACCAAAACAACTTTTTGAAAATTTAAGAAGATTTTTCTTTTTTGAATGTGTAGTTGTTGTTCCTACTCTTACCATTTTAACTTGAAGAGTAGAAAATACTCTATCCATTCAAGATAGAAACAGAGGATATGTTTCAGTGATGTCAATAAGTATTCAAGCGATTTCAAAACTAGCACATCAAACACAAAATAAGAAAGACGATCACACGGTATATCGAAATCAAGATTTGCTTTGTATTTGTAAATTGTAACAGTATTTATCAACTTTTTGTTTGTTTCTCTGATCTTTCATAGACACGTTTCTATAAAAAAAAATTGAGTTTCTCAAAACACTAGCCAATAATTTAGTCCTCGCTATATATATTTAGTTTTGGTAAAGCATATCTGTTTATTAAGGAACAATTCAGGAAAGGGGGTACATTAGCTCCATCATTTCACCCACATTATCAGTCTTATCATCACAATACATAGCCAGTGATTAATCAAAGTACCAGTTAACCCTTTCTTTTCCTTGAAGCAAAGTTCTAGTTAACCTTAGAACAGTTTCTACGAATTTCCCCATTTAATTCTGTTTTCACCCCGATTCCACTCATCTTGGCCATTGCCCTTGTAAATATTGTGTTGAATCTTTGAAAAGTTACGAAGTCCTGCAGCATACGGTAAATCATTGGATTGGTCAAAAGAATCTGATCCGTCTTGAGGACCGTGCGACCGTTGAGGATGTTCTTGAAAATAGAGGTGTCGAAGACGAGTTCACTTCCCGTGTCTAGAGCCACGCGGCTCGAACCGCTTCCGTTTATGGGACATGAACTTTGCAACTGCGCCAAGAACAGTGGGTCGATGGTCAGATCGATGGTGCTGAATATCCTATCAGTGATAAACCTACACGCGGCGGTTCCGATCGTGTGCCCTCCTGTTAAATTAGTTAAAACCATACGTTATATTGATACACATCATAAGAGATCAATGCAACAGAGAAAGGAAGGTCAAGGTTTGTCCAAATAATAGCTACATAAAAATTAACTCTTTTTTTTATATTATTTTCGTATTAATTATCAAAACCTTTTTTTTTTTTACTTGGAATTCTAAAATGAATAAAGTTTCTCAAAACTTTAACCAAAAAGAGCAACGAAATCTTCTGTGTTAAGTCCCAATGCAGCAAAATTGTTGAGCAGAACGGTGATGGAGTGAGAAAGAGAGGGGAGATTTTTAACATTGGCTGCTAAAGAAACTCGTCCATCTTTACGTCCTGATTTTACGTCCCAACTTGGTCCGTTCGTCTGTATTCATGTTATTCGCGTACATGCAACCCAATATAAAACACTTATTAATTGAACACATACAATGAGTTATGAGTAATTAAAAATTACCAAAAAAGTCAAGAACAAAGTATTTCATTCTTTCTTTCTTCTTTAGATACAAATATGTGTTTTTTTAAAAATAAAATATCATTTTGCAAACTTAACTAACATTCATATTTTTCGAAAAGTTTTAGTTCATTAGTGTTAATTTATTTTCATTTCCAAACGAACATATTATAGTCAAAGTAATATTTTAGGAAACTCTATGAGAAACAAAACAAAAAGCTTTATAAATAAGATTCAAGTTACTGTCTCTGCCTACTAAAATCTTTCTATGCTGTTTTGTAATTTTCTTTGATTAGTTAGTAGTTAACACAAAGTTACTTCAAATTAATACTTACGAGGACAACGGCATCACGAGCGGCTAAAGCTAAAATATCGGCACATGAGACAACACCTGGACAAACGACCTCAAGCTGTCTCTTGATGTCTTCAATGACTTCGAACCCACGAAGGTTGAGGTTCGCATCTGCGGTTCTCTCGGTGTTAGGCCCCGAGATTAGCACCGAGCCATCACAACCTTCGACGAAACAATCACTGTAGTGCAGTTTTAGCAGCCCCGGTGCGATGTTCGGTTGTACAAGGAAGTAAGTCCTTATGGTTGCTCGGGCGATGGTTTCTGCAAGAGGACATGCCACCGAGTAGAACCCTTCCGTTAAATTCTGACCGTTGACAGAGACTTGACGATAGCTGAAGAGGAATATCAAGATCATGAAGGAACGTATTGATGATTGACCAAAACCCATATCTCCTTAATTATAATTGGCTTTATTAGCTATGATGTGATACAAATGATCAAATGACAAAGCTTTAATAGATTTTGATCGAATTCGAATCTCGAAAGCACGTTTGCACGTTGGTTGACTTTGTGATAATATAACATCAAAAAGTGTATCTTTAAACGCAAGGTGCGTATAACTATGAGTAAATTATTTTATAAATCCGAACTCTGTTTTGAAAAGTCTTGACCATCCGCTCAACATTATTACAATATTACTCAGTGGCTGATTTTCTCATTGTTACTGTTGAAACCATATGTGTGATTGAAAGTACAAAAAGGCTCTTTTTAATTTCTTTCTCAAAGTCAAAACTATATGAGTTCTTCCAAAAAGAAAGAAGGAAACAAAATTGATATTGTAAAAGAATATCACATATTGTCGATATCTTTCAAGATTGAATCAATATCAGGAGTCAAAACTGCATGCCTGTACACATCTCCAACCAGACAGCACTTCTTCTCACTTGAGTCGACAACCATCACATCTTGTGCAAACTCGCTCTTCAATCCTGGGCTAACCTACACCCGATTCCCAATTCCGAATTAGACTTTCAGTACTAACGATTAAAAAATGATCCTATCACATTTTGGTAATCGCATGCTAATCAAAGGAAGAAACAAAAACTGGTATGAGAGGAAATCGCTCACATCATAAAGCACTTCACCGAGTTTCATCTTGACAGCACCACTTTTGTAGATTAGGAGTTTCCCCATGAAACCTTCTGGCAAAGTGGCCTTTAAATCATTTTCTGTTCTTGCTGCTGATTGATTTACCAAAGGAACGGAAGGTAACCTCATAAGTAGCATTTTCTGTTCTCCACTATCTTCCTGCCAACAAGTAATCCACAACATGTAACCATGGAGTTTCCTAAAGTTAGCGTCTGACTTTTCTGTCTCTTTGATGTTTTTTGAATACTTGTAAATGTCACTAACCATCAGACCGAGATTAGCGGCTGTGTTGAGTGACTCTTCATGATTTCCCGCAGCCTGCATAAATTCCTCCACGTCAAGAAGCTCTGCACAACAATGAGCATCATCTCACACATAAGTAAAATGGTAGTCAAGAACATGGTTTCGTTTTTCTCCTCAAGCAAAAGATATATATGTAAACCTGGATCCCCTGCGTAGGGTGTTCTCAACGGAAGTGTGATTGGGTAATAACTGTAATAATCCTGAAAGGGAATCCAAGAATAGTAATTATGCATATTAACATCATCGGCATATAAGTTCGAGATTATGTAACAGGTTACTAGTTGTACCGACCCATGGTTCTTTGTACTCTATCTCCTGCGTAGTGTTTGAGCCATAAGCACCAGCTGCACAAGAAACAGCAGTTTTTTATGATTAGTTCTTCTGATAATAACTACAGATGTTGTTTCAAGAAATCAAAACGATTGCTACCTGAATCGTGATACTTATTTGATCTCGTGGAATTTACCACACCTCCCATCCAAGCAACTTGGGAAGCAGAAACTGTATAATTCAAGTAAAAAAACTCTGAATCAATATGTGTTTGAAAGAGTGTAAGTATTGTAGCAAACAGAATAAGATTAGAGTCAAGTTTCAAGTTAAAGATATTACCTTTCTTGTCCCCTTTCGGCCTACGCAATGATCTTTCCTAAGGCAAACAAAATCAAAAACCAAGAAAACAACTTAGAAAAACAAGCAGAAATAAGAGTGAAAGGTGATTTCAATCAGTGATAAAAGCTTACAGTGACTCTGCGTAGCAACTCCGTAGCCTGTGCACTAGTATTATCATTCTCAACCACTTCACTGCAGATTATTAGAAATTCAAACTTAGCTTTCAGAAGCCAAATTGACCAAAGAACACGTTTTTTATGTTAATTAGATCAGAGAGTTTAAGAAAATTGATTACGGTTTAACTTCCGGTTTTGGCACACGTTTGGGGGGAGCTTTTGGAGCAAATTTCATCTGCAGAAGAAGACACAAAAAACGAAAATCTCAGCAGAGCCAAAAACGAAAATCTTGCATAAAAGACGGTACAAGATGATATCGACCACAAACCTTCCGTACTGGTGGTTTCTCCTCCATTGCAATTGAATTCTAATCTTTTGACCACACCAAAAAAAGACAAAACAGAAGAAGAACATTCAATTACGAGTATACAAAATAAAAATACAGAGAATTAAGCTTCAGAACCGAAAAATTTGGTAAAATCAATGGTTCAGAACTTGGCCTGATACTCGAAGTCTGGTTGATCGGCGATCGTTTAGTTCACTGACGGCGAACAATGAGCCTGGTCGGCGATTAAGAGAAAACACATAAAATTAGGGCCTTTTGGTGTACCGAAACGGCAACGTTTTTATCTTAAACCGGGGGGAGAAATTAAACCGGTTCATTCAGAAAGGAAACAGACGGGCCGTTGCGCTTGCATTGTATCAGGCCCATTATTGTAGGCCCAATTACTGTAACAGCGGCGTTGCTTATCGGATTTTACTCATAGTTCGATTTTTTGGAGGTCTTCCTTCATATTTTTTTTTATCTTTTGCCTTTTCTTCTCCTCGACGCAGCTGTTCATCGCCTGGAAAGCAACGATTCGCCGTCGTCGTTTCGTCTGAGAAGTGAGAACGCTGCTCCAATGGCAGAGAACTCGTCGAGGAAGAACCTTAAACGATCCTTCTTAGAAGATGAAGATTCCAATAAGCAACCACCGTAAGTTTACAAATCTTTCCGAAACCCGAATCCCCTTTTTCTTTTTTCGTTTCCTGTTGAGTGATTGAAGTTTTAGGGGTAAGAGAAAAGTGTTTTCGTCGTTTTATCTGCGTATGATTCTCTCATCTACTATAATTTTTGAAGCGTTTCGATTATGCGGGACCTTGAACCTGAAATTGATTGCGTAGATTAGAGGAATCCGTTGTTTTTGTTTTAGGGATTATATCATTGCCTTGGAGTTTTAATCGTTTTCGATAGTTATCTGTCAGTTACAGTGCCTACGTTTTATATACAACTTGAGCGCGGAGCTTATGATTAGTTTGTGTGCATACGCTAAGATATGGATTTATGGACAAGTAGTTTGGTGTTTCTTTAATGGAGGATCTCTCTCTGGCAGAGAAAAGCGGGTTCGGTTTCCAAAGGGGAAGAAAGATAAACCTGACCAAGTCTTAGAAGAAGAGGCTGTTGCTCGCCGCCAAGCTCGTACTGCTGCTATGGAGCGTGCTCAGATTCGAAATCAGATTACTGCTGACCTCTTTGAAGACGATGATGAAGCTGAGGAGGCTTATGAGGTAGGATTTGTGCAATTCAAATACGGTTTTATGTTCATAAAAAGCATCATGCTGACGCTATTATTATGTCATTGTAGAATGACGGGAACCGCACAGAAGATGGGATCCAAATAGAAGCTTTTAGTCTGGAGAGGGAGAAAGAAGAAGGATACTTTGAACCTGATGGGAATTTTGTAGAGTATGTCAGAGAAAAGGAAGTCAAGGTGCTAATTACACATCCCTTCAATGTAAAGTTCAGCCTTAATGTGTTTTGTGGGTTGTCTTACATGTTTAATTTTATTTCAGGATGCATGGCTTGACAGTATTGAAACTAATCCAATGTATATGGGACGGTCTGCTGCGAATGATACTGAGAAGGATGAAGATAGTGGGAACGAAAAACCAGTGGAGGAACTTTCTCAAGAAGATATTGGAGTAAGGAAGAGGCGTATAGCTAACGTTCTTGAGCCAGGAGAAACGGTAAGACTCATTCTGCGTTTCAACAGCTCAAGATAACATTGTTGATCATATATACATTAAAACATGTAAGATAACTCGGGTTCATTGTCACAGGTCTTGCGAGCTTTGAGGAGGTTGAAAGGCAACTCGAATAATCGCAAAGAGAAGATGACTTCTGAGACAAAGCTTATCTTTGATCAGCTTACTGAGGATGCGGACAAGCTCATACAAAATGGCGACTACAGTTAAGTCTCTATAACTTTATGCTATGAAAATCTTTGCTACAGCAAATATGATATCCTCCCTTTGTTAACATAAGTTCCTCGTTTTATGTATTCAAGATGTTTATCACGAGGAGCAAGAAGTTTTTCAACGTGAAGCAGGTTAGAGCTGCTAATGCTCAATTCTAAAAAAATTCTGCATCTTGATATTTCCTTTTTCACAACACTAGGGAACAACGGGCTTTGCGTGACTTGTTTTTCTCTTGTGGTTTTTGTAGAGGGATATGAGAGACTAGCTCAAGCGAGAGGAAATGGGAATGCTAATACAGAATCGTGTGATATGTTTGGCGATGACGAAGAAGATGCTCCAAATCCTTCCTCCAATCTACCCTCTGTCACTCAACTTAATCCTGGTACCACAATTGCTGAAAGTAAGAACTTTAATTAATGTTTCCTCCTCGAGTTCCAGTTGAAATTGTTTTTTTGAACTGTGCCTTAACCAGTTTCTTCTACAGCTGGAGCCTTGCAACAGGGGTACACAAACGATGGATCTGATTATGTCTTTGACGAGTCTTCAGGGTATGTGTACACACACTCCTCTCTCTTTCTCTCTTGCTCGCTTAGCCAGATTTTTGGCTGAAGCGTTGTGCTATTAGTATAATGATGTGAGTCTCATTTTTCTTTTTTATCTGAATGCATACTAAAGCTATATATGGTTTTCAGGTACTACTACAGCAGCAGTCTTGGTTACTATTATGACCCAAACACTGGACTATACTGCTCCGCAACAACCTGCAAATGGTAATTAACTTCTCACGAGCTTATAACTTAAAAGAAAGAAAGAAAAAAAACCATTACTCGTCTGTGTTTTGTCTTGCAAGCATCTTTGTCGTCAATAAGAATATGAACTAGGGTTGGTATCTGTTTCTTCTCCGATTCTGACTTTGCGATCCGTCTAATTCAGGTACAAGTACGACGAAGAGACGAAGGCATATGAAGAGGTGGTTTCTGAAGTTGCTTCGGGGGAAGTTTAATTCTACTTTAAGTTCTTTTGTCTGTACTTTTAGCGTAAGGTTAACAGTTTTTCCGAGCTAAACATGGTTTTTGTTTTTTAGTCTGCAAAATCAGCACATAATAACATCATTTTGAATATATATATATATATATATATATTTGGATTTATTTATTTTATCATTGATTTTAGTATTCGACAACTGAGAAAAGTAGAGAGATAAGGTAATTTGGCCATAAAGCATAAACTATACCCAGAGAAACTAGCAACAGCTGTACCTTGATGGCAAGATTTTCCTTAACATATGACCAAAACAGAATTTGATTTAAATGTCAACTGTGTATGAATTAAAGCTGATGTATCATCATCAACTGTGAAGAGAGTAAACGAAAAAAAGTAAAAGAAGCTGATGTACCATCATCAACCGCCACTTTTCAATATTTACCGTCACTTTTCAAACAGCATCAACACCTACAATATCAACATGGAGAGTGTCATCTTCCACAGTCGGGTCTTTTATTTTCTCGACCCAAACTTAAAGATCCAACACAAACCATAGAATACGTTAGTGATCCTATAGTCTATAGATGTGCAATCTGGGTTTTAAATTCCGACTGTATGCCAATAAAAAGAAAATTGAAAAGCAAGTGCCGTTCTATGTCGTAGCCAAGGGAGAGGAGATATGACATCAATATATTAACTAATCCGATTAATCGACTAGGCCCAGAAAGAATATTTGACTACGCCCAAATAAGTAACCCAATTAAAATTCTGGTTTAATCCGGTACAATTCTTCAATTTTGTCTCGGACCAGTTCAGTACGAGTCACCTCGGTTCAGCAGCAACTGGTAAAGCAGAGATTGAGATCATCGATATTGACATCATCGGCATTTGGCCGTAAAGAAGAAACAAGACATCCCGTCGAGAAATTCTCTCTGCTCTTCGGATGCGAATCTCTACTCCTACGGCTCATCACGTTTGATCCTGGGAGTCTCTTAGAGGTTTCTGTAACTCTATATCTGTCAAATCGGCGTCGTCTCAGAGTTCTTCGTCTGATCCGTTTTCCGAAACTCTTTCAGCCTCGATTGCAATCTAAGTGTTCTGAAAAAATGGCGGAGGAGAGCAGCTTGGATGGTTCCGAAAAGGAAGAGATCGGCAGCTCAGGTGGTGGCTTTGGAGACTTGGCATCAATGGACTCTATCGAGTCTCGATGGGTTATTCAAGACGATGATGACTCCGATACCCTCGCTGATGATGATGATGACGATGACGGCTTTGACGGCACCGGCCTGGAATCCGAAGACGAAGAGATACCGGAGCATCGTCTGATCCGTACCGGTCCGCGTGTTGACTCCTTCGACGTGGAAGCCCTTGAAGTACCTGGTGCTCCCAGGAATGATTACGAGGTGATTGATGGTTTCGTCTTTGTGCATTTACTGTCTCAAAAAGCAAATCATGATATAGCCATGGATATGCACGGCGAGTGTATGTTTTCTTAGACAAAGTTGGTAACTTACACAAATAGTTTCTTTGTAGTTGTTTTTGACGGAGCTCCGATACGAACTAGAAATCACCACTGAATAAGGGAAAATGCCATAAGAGACTCAGTGAAAGTTCTTTTAGTAAGTGGAGACTATCGACTAGAAACAGTAATCAGAAATGCTTTGTGACTTGTGTTGCGAACTTTGTAGGAGTTTTCTGCTTGAAGCTACTGCTTTCTTTTTTCAAGCTGTGCAGATAATAAACTGATAAAGAACGATGGACGATCACTGACTTGTTTTTAACCAAAATTCTATTTGTTTTTACGTTGCTAGGACTTGACCGTCGGGAGGAGAGTGTTGCTTGCATTCCAGACACTAGGGGTTGTCTTCGGAGATGTAGGAATCAGTCCATTGTATACATTCAGTGTAATGTTCAGTAAATCACCTGTCCAAGAAAAAGAAGATGTCATTGGAGCATTGTCACTAGTGTTATACACCTTACTTTTAGTCCCCCTTATTAAATATGTTCTTATTGTTCTATGGGCAAATGATGATGGTGAAGGTATGCTTCAAGCTATTCTAATCTCCTAATTATAGTCTTGCTTTAAATATTTTCCGTACATACACTTCCAACTGCTTTGGTTACTTGTAATATTTCAGGTGGGACCTTTGCGTTATACTCATTAATCTCTCGTCATGCCAAGATTAGTCTTATCCCAAATCAACTTCGCTCAGACGCCCGGATTTCAAGTTTTAGACTGAAGGTGCCTTGCCCTGAGCTTGAGAGATCACTGAAACTAAAAGAAAAACTCGAGAATTCATTAATTCTGAAGAAAATTCTCCTCGTGCTAGTTCTTGCTGGAACTTCCATGGTGATTGCCGATGGGGTTGTTACTCCTGCAATGTCAGGTTCTTATATAAACTCTTTCAAGTATTGTTCATAGGCATGATTCTGTTGTATTGAACAAGGTGGTTGCTACTATCATATGGGTTTTTCTTAATTACATGATTTGCATAATGCAGTAATGTCAGCTGTTGGTGGACTTAAGGTCGGAGTTGATGCGGTTGAGCAAGGTAATGCGGATGATAGTCTAATCAACTTCGAAGCTGTTCGGTGCTAGTTATTTATCGTTTTCATTGTATCTTTTGCAATTGTTCAGCTATATCTTCTTTCTTCTTTGCAGATCAAGTGGTGATGATTTCGGTTGCATTCCTGGTGATCCTGTTTAGTCTACAAAAGTATGGGACGAGTAAGATGGGACTAGTTGTAGGCCCTGCCTTACTCATATGGTTCTGCTGTCTTGCTGGTATTGGCATTTACAACCTGATCAAATACGATAGCAGTGTTTACAGAGCATTCAACCCTGTCCACATCTATTACTTCTTCAAGAGGAACTCTGTAAATGCGTGGTATGCCCTTGGAGGTTGCATTCTCTGTGCTACAGGTAGTTTTCTCTATTTTGTTGGATGGCTAGAATTTCATCATAAAAAGAATTATATTACTCTTGTAGCAAAGGCTAACAGAACCGAGTAAGCCTTTTTATGCTCGATACTCTGCCTGATAATGTGATGCTTCCTTTGCTGATTGTTCATGCTATATAATCTTTCTCAGGCTCAGAGGCATTATTTGCAGACCTGTGCTACTTTTCTGTTCGATCAGTCCAGGTATATGAGTTGTGGAATGGCCTTTGGCGGCTGATGTTTATTTTTTCTTTTTATATTATATATGTGCTCTTATTTTCTGCAACTTAAATTTATTTCGTAGTTGTTCTCTGCAGCTTACATTTGTGTGTCTCGTCCTGCCGTGCCTCGTGCTAGGCTATATGGGACAAGCTGCATACCTGATCGAGAATCATGCGGATGCAAGTCAAGCTTTCTTTTCATCTGTTCCAGGTGAAGTTCAGTTACTTCCTTCAGTCAGTGATATCCATGCCTTTTTGGCAAACAAAACCACTTTGATACCACTGCAAAGGCTGTTTTCGCCGTGTGGGCTAGTGACTTATATTGAATACAAGCATTAGTTATTGATTCAGCGTACTGTTCTGCAGGTGCTGCATTCTGGCCCGTACTTTTCATAGCCAACGTTGCAGCTCTGATTGCCAGTCGCACAATGACGACTGCAACATTTTCATGTATTAAACAGTCAACAGCTCTGGGTTGTTTCCCTCGTCTCAAAATTATTCACACTTCTCGGAAATTTATGGGTCAGATTTATATACCTGTCCTAAACTGGTTCCTGCTTGCCGTTTGCCTGGTCGTAGTCTGCTCAATCTCAAGTATCACTGAGATTGGAAATGCATATGGTAATCGCTGTTTTCTGTGTTTCCCTTTTCAGCTTCAGTGGTCCGATATGCTTCCCCTCTTTTTGAATTTTGTTTCAATTTCGCAGGGATGGCTGAGCTTGGAGTGATGATGACAACGACAGTTCTAGTGACGTTAATCATGCTTCTGATATGGCAGATAAACATCGTAATCGTGTTTGCCTTTCTGATAGTTTTCCTCGGAGTGGAATTACTCTTTTTCTCGTCAGTTATCGCGAGTGTCGGGGATGGAAGCTGGATAATATTGGTTTTCGCCGTAATCATGTTTGGTATAATGTATGTTTGGAACTATGGAAGCAAGCTCAGGTATGAAACAGAAGTCGAACAAAAGCTGTCAATGGATTTGATGGGAGAACTTGGGTGCAACTTGGGAACAATAAGAGCTCCCGGTATTGGATTGTTGTACAATGAGTTAGTGAAGGGAGTGCCAGCAATATTTGGCCATTTTCTGACTACACTTCCTGCAATCCATTCCATGGTCATCTTTGTCTGCATTAAGTACGTCCCAGTTCCAGTTGTACCCCAGAGTGAGAGGTTCCTCTTCAGACGCGTCTGCACCAAAAGCTACCACTTATTCCGTTGCATTGCCAGGTCGGTCCTTTTTTTTCGTGCTTAATCCTGTTCCATTTTGTTACTTGAAAAAGCGAATATGAACTCAGTTTGGGTTATATGTGGTGAAGGTATGGTTACAAGGATGCAAGAAAGGAGAACCACCAAGCATTTGAGCAGCTACTGATCGAGAGCCTGGAGAAGTTTATTCGGAGAGAAGCTCAAGAACGTTCCTTGGAGAGCGACGGGAACGATGATTCAGACTCAGAGGAAGATTTCCCAGGTTCGAGAGTTGTTATTGGCCCCAACGGAAGCATGTACTCGATGGGGGTTCCTCTTCTCTCAGAATACAGAGACTTGAACAGACCGATCATGGAAATGAACACTTCGTCTAATCACACAAACCACCACCCGTTTGACGCATCGTCGGATTCCTCTGTATCTGAAGCGGAGCAAAGCCTTGAGAGAGAGCTATCGTTCATACACAAAGCGAAAGAATCAGGGGTGGTGTATCTACTGGGACATGGTGATATAAGAGCAAGAAAAGATTCGTGGTTCATCAAGAAGTTAGTTATAAATTACTTTTATGCATTCCTGAGGAAAAACTGCAGAAGAGGGATCGCAAATTTGAGTGTGCCTCAGTCGCATCTGATGCAGGTCGGTATGACATACATGGTCTGAGCTGCTTCTTTCTTCTTTTGATCATAGTTTCTCTTCTTCTTCTTCTTTTTTGTGTCCATAGAATCCGTAAGTTGTGTTATGTTTCTGCATTGTTTGTGAAGAAGAATATGAGTCTTTTGACTAGGTCAAATCTATAGAGCATCTTGTAGAGGAAAATGCTGAAGCCTATATCGATTTCAGGAAATTTTATGAATATAAATATCGGTATCATGATGGATGTCGTTAGCGTGCTATGATTTAAGAATCTGAAATACTTTGTGATAGTTAACTTTTAAAAAGTGTTAATCGCAAAAGCTAGACTCGAAACCAGAAGAAGAGAAAGCATTTTCATAGAATCTTCTTGGGTCACATCAGGACGTAGATCTTGACTTTTGAAACTCCACCACCGCCGCCGCGAGCGAGAATGAGAGCGAAAGTCACTTGACAACAGTTTTTAGTTAAAAAGAAAAAGCTTTTCAAGATACGAAGGACATGACCGATGGTCGGACAAGACAAATCCAGTAAAATACGTATACGTGTCAAAATGCTATTGGGTAAGTGATATAATTCGCTGTTTATAAACAAGTCGATTATCCTCGGTCTCGCCCCAATAAGAAGATATTAAAAAAAAAAACAATTTTGAGAAAGAAAAAAAAGCTTTCGCTTTCACACCTGTAATAAAATCCCGAACGAAGAAAACATACATACAAAGCTTCTCAGTTCATGCATACTCAGATCGGCTAGGGTTCGTTGATTCTCTTTGGGATTACGGAAGTTTGAGATCTCTTTGGGTGGATTTTTGGGTTTATTATATTCTTATGGCGGATCGCGGATCTTTTGGACTTATCAGCCCTCCTCGATTAGGTTTCATTCTGTTTTCCTATTTCCTTATCTAGTGTTTGCTCCCTCCGTCGTTTTGGTTCATTTGGTAGCTTCGATTAGGTTCTACGCCGCCGTCTTTTGCTTTCATGGCTTCCACATTGGGTAGGCAAAAGGAATCGAGCCCGTGTCCTTTCATTAGAGAGGAGGAACTTGGCTCACTCCACCACTTTTTAACTATTGTTGTTCGGCTCGATTTGGTTTAGATTATTTCGTCTGAATGATCTTATGTTGCGAGGAAACAGAGTAATTTGCTCATTTTTAATTTGAAAGTTTGAAATTTCTGCGTTATAGTTTAATTGCTCTGTTGCGTTGGGATGTTCATATATATGTTCAACTGTTTAATTTTGGGAAATCTAATGGATATTTGCTTCTTCACGAATTCGCAGATATGGAACAGTTGCTGTCAGAAGCCCAACACAGGTGGCTTAGGCCTGCTGAGATTTGTGAAATTCTTCAGAACTATAAGAAGTTTCATATAGCATCAGAGTCTCCCATCCGACCCGCCAGTATGTTTTTGGCCGATTCACCTCGTTTTTTGGTTACAAATATATCTTACAAAGCTATTGAATGCATGTATTGTCGATTGTCTGAATACAATGCATGTATAGTCGACGGTCGGAATACTAAAATAGTCAGCCTGTCTTCCATTTTTTTTTGTGAAAATACTAGGATTCTAACGAACTTCGTAAATTAGACCTGCGCCACTCTGTTCATCCTATTGGCTATTTGCGTTTCGAAAAAGTAGACTCTTTTTTTATATTGCGTGAAGTCTACAACTTGCAAATATTACTTTTTTCCTGTAAATTAACATCATCTCTCCACCCTTATAGGTGGTTCGCTCTTTCTTTTTGATAGGAAGGTGCTTAGATATTTTAGAAAAGACGGACATGTCTGGAGGAAGAAGAAGGATGGGAAAACAATAAAAGAAGCTCATGAGAAGCTCAAGGTTATAATTTTTCTGTGATCTTTCCTTCAAAGTTGTGTGTTTTCCAATCATGTAACCTGTTACTTGGTTCCACTTCTGGCTTTGGAGTAAATTAGTTGATAATACTATGTATCTAAATTGTTGAGAGTAACATTGCTTAACTGTCTATAGGTAGGAAGCATTGATGTGCTACATTGTTACTATGCACATGGGGAAGGCAACGAGAATTTCCAGAGACGAGTCTACTGGATGCTTGAACAGTGAGTCTGAGTTTGTCCAAATTTCAGCTTCTCTTACTCTGTTTTCATATGTTAAGTGTGGAACATCAAAATACCAAGCCGGATACTTTTATCATGCAATCTTTAATATTCACTTGTCTAAGTTGACACTCTGCTTCTTGCTATTATATAATTCATAGTGTGTTTTCAGTTTTGTGCTTATACACTCTTTTTGTGCTGTATTGTAACAGAGATTTGATGCATATTGTTTTCGTACACTACTTGGAGGTTAAGGTATAGCTCTTGATGTCTGTGTTGTTACTAGTATAAATATAAATTTCCATCATTTCACATTATATTATTCTTTTGTACTGTTGTTTTCTACTGCTCAGTTTGCTTAAGTTTATCTTATATTGCAAATTATACAGGGTAACCGGACAAGTGTCGGAATGAAAGAAAACAATTCAAATTCTGTAAATGGCACAGCTTCAGTGAATATTGATTCAATAGCAAGCCCGACCAGCACATTGTCATCGTTATGTGAAGATGCTGATTCCGGTATTTCTTTTTATATTATTTTGTATGCTGGGTATCTTTTGTTCAAAGATATAGTTGTCTCATCGATCGATGTTCATCCTAATTTGTGAGGTGTGATGATTTACGTATCTGTAAACATCACATGTTCTTGGTTGTGTGTGTAATTTTCAACACCACCTAATATCAGTTTTGGCGCAGGGGATAGTCATCAAGCAAGTTCTGTCTTACGAGCATCCCCTGAGTCTCAAACTGGTACTCCTTTAGATAAGAGCCAAGCAGGATGCTAGCATATTAACTTCTTACTATACAAGCTCTGTTTTGGGTACTCGCCTGTCTTTCTGGTTTACAGTCTGCATGTTTGATAAGAGTGCCTTTGTTTTCCTGTGTAGGAAATCGCAATGGTTGGACATCAGCTCCTGGCGTGCATATAGCTTCACAGGTTCATGGGAACAGGGTCAGAGAAAGTGATTCCCGGAGATTATTTGATGTCCAAGCTTGGGATGCCGTCGAGAATTTGGTGACAAGATATGATCAACCTTCTCAGGTGCTGGTGGAAGAGTGTACAGACAAAAGTGGGCTGTTAACTGCAGAACATCTGAGAAATCCTCTTCAAACCCAATTAAACTGGCAGGTAGTGTACTGTTTATTATATATTCTTCATGCAAGGGCTATGATGTTATTGGTGAAAGTATAAGAAAGTGTCCATGGATGCCAAGAAACTTGTTTTTAATGGCTCCTTCTTCTTTATTTTTTAAGTGTTCTGATTTCGAGATACTCATCTCTGTAGATTCCAGTTCATGATGACCTATCAAGGCCAAAATGGCCTGTGGATCTGGTTTCGCATTCTGGAATGACTGAGGACACTGATCTGGTGTTATTTGAGCAAAGTGCACAAGATAATTTTCAGACATTTTCTAGTCTCCTTTGCAGCGAAAATCAGCAACCTGTTGGGAGTAGTTTTCAAGCTCCTCCTGCAAGTATGGAATCTGAATATGTAGCTGTAAAGAAATCGTTGTTAAGACACGAAGATAGTTTGAAAAAGGTCGATAGTTTTTCTCGGTGGGCTAGTAAAGAGCTTGGCGAGATGGAGGATTTGCAGATGCAGTCTTCGCTTGGAGATATTGCATGGACCACTGTTGATTGTGAAACTGCAGCGGCTGGACCCTCCTTGAGCCCTTCTCTCTCTGAGGATCAGCGTTTCACCATAGTTGATATTTGGCCTAAATGCGCACAGACTGACGCCGAAGTTGAGGTAGCTTCTCTGTTCATTCTTGGAAAAAATGGTTTTGGTGGTCTTTTGTTGATTTTCGTTCAGCCTTTTTGCCTCTTCATTTTCGGCTATTTCGCTCGTTTTGTTTGTGGGGACTAATTTCTTTCTCATGTATCACTTTATCTACAGGTCATGGTTATTGGGACATTTCTGCTTACTCCTCAAGAAGTAACAAAATATAACTGGTCATGCATGTTTGGTGAAGTGGAGGTTCCTGCTGAGATTCTAGTAGATGGTGTTCTTTGCTGTCACGCTCCGCCGCATACAGCTGGTCAAGTGCCCTTTTATATTACATGTTCCAACAGATTTGCTTGCAGTGAATTACGAGAATTCGATTTCCTTTCTGGTTCTACCAAAAAATTTGATGCTGCTGATATTTATGGTACCTACACCAATGAAGCTTCACTTCAGTTGCGGTTTGAGAGGCTGCTTGCTCACAGAGCCTTTGTTTACGACCACCATATATTCGATGATGTTGGGGAGAAACGAAGAAAAATCAGTAAAATCATGTTGCTAAAGGAGGAAAAAGAGCTTCCGGGGATATATGAGAGAGATTCAACCAAACAAGTACCAAAAGAACGGCTTCTCAGGGAACAGTTTGAGGAAGAAGTATATATTTGGCTCATCCACAAAGTGACCGAAGATGGTAAAGGTCCAAACATTCTGGATGAAGAGGGACAGGGCGTTTTACACTTTGTTGCAGCCCTTGGGTACGATTGGGCTATTAAACCGATTTTAGCAGCAGGAGTTAACATCAACTTCCGTGATGCAAATGGTTGGTCCGCCCTTCATTGGGCTGCGTTTAGTGGCAGGTAAAAGATCTCTATTTCACATTTCTTCCATGTCTCGTTGATCATGAAATACTTCATTGGGCTGTCTTTTGATTTGAGATTATGCATTTCTTTTTAGATTCTCAGTTGATGCGTCACTCGATATTAGTTGGGCCACATGTCCATATGAAGCTAACTCTGTTTCCTGTTAACTTCAGGGAGGAAACTGTCGCTGTGCTTGTCTCTCTAGGTGCTGATGCTGGGGCATTGACGGATCCATCTCCAGAGCTTCCACTGGGTAAAACAGCTGCTGATTTGGCCTACGCGAATGGACACAGGGGGATTTCTGGTTTTCTTGCAGAGTCTTCCTTAACTAGTTATCTTGAAAAGCTAACAATGGACTCGAAGGAAAGCAGTTCTGCCTTAATTAGTGGACCAAAAGCTGTGCAAACAGTCTCTGAGCGAACCGCTGCTCCTATGAGCTATGGCGATGCACCAGAGACACTTTCCTTGAAGGATTCACTTACCGCTGTCCGTAATGCTACACAAGCAGCCGATCGTCTTCACCAAGTGTTCAGGATGCAATCGTTTCAGAGGAAACAGCTGACTGGATTTGGCGATGGTGACGAGATTGATATCTCCAACGAGTTAGCTGTTTCTTTTGCAGCTTCTAAAACTAAGAATCCAGGACACAGTGACGTCTCTGTTCATTCTGCCGCTATCCATATCCAGAAAAAGTATCGTGGTTGGAAGAAGAGGAAAGAGTTTCTTTTAATCCGACAAAGAGTAGTTAAGATTCAGGTTTGTCCGTTTTCCCCTGCTTTTTCTCTTTCTTTCCTTAAAATCTTTGTCTGTTTTCTTATTGCTTGAATCTTCATACTTTTTTACCTTTAGGCTCATGTGAGAGGACATCAGGTCCGGAAACAATACAAACCAATCGTTTGGTCTGTAGGATTACTGGAGAAAATCATTTTGCGTTGGAGACGCAAAGGTAGTGGCTTAAGAGGGTTTAAACGCAGTGCAGTCGCCAAAACCGTGG
This sequence comes from Thlaspi arvense, assembly GCA_911865555.2. Taxonomy (NCBI): domain Eukaryota; kingdom Viridiplantae; phylum Streptophyta; class Magnoliopsida; order Brassicales; family Brassicaceae; genus Thlaspi; species Thlaspi arvense. The sequence goes on along the minus strand of OU466862.2, from coordinate 66,895,802 downwards.
AACCAGAAGCGCCTGTGTCAGTACAATGTCCTAAGAGAGCAGAGGAAGATGACTATGATTTTCTAGAAAAGGGAAGAAAGCAAACCGAGGAAAGGCTTCAAAAGGCTCTCACTCGGGTTAAGTCGATGGTTCAATACCCTGAAGCTCGGGATCAATACCGTAGACTCCTGACCGTTGTCGAGGGCTTCCGTGAAAACGAGGTACCCTAGAACCATTGTATATATGCAATTTCATAAACTATATCATATTTTTTGTTTAACATTCTTGTGATAAATTGTTGTGCAGGCTTCATCAAGTTCATCTATAAACAACAGAGAGGAACTATTCAACTGTGGAGAAGACGATTTAATTGACATTGATTCTATTTTGAACGACGACACTTTGATGTCTCTTTCTCCTTGAATGACACATTTCTGACTCAGCGACTTCGTATTCATTTTCATTCTTTCTCACTTTCTAACTTTTTGCTTTCTCTGTAAATACCATAGCTAATACTACCATTTTATTTATTACTTTGGATTTAAATTCAAGATATAGAAATATTAAATCTTATTCACTATTTCCTTTCGTCGTCTACGTTTTCTACTTTGACAAGTTCATTTATTCTTAGTTGTTAGATATATCATATGGCTCTATTCTCGGTTAATACACATAGTCAAGTCTTTGAATATTATTTCTAATAATTATTGAGCTAAATTATTAAATTACAAATGCAGATCGGCATACCATTTTTTCTAATAAATTTGGATTGGCTAGCCACTTTAAAGAAAGAGAAAAAGAATCTAAATATGGATTTCTTTATAAAGACGAAAAATTGGATTGATGGGCAAGGCTATAGTATATAGAAACTTGACAAATAATTTATTCCAAATTTGAAAAATTTCTGTTTTATATTATCAAGAAAAAAAGTTCAATTGTTAGATGTGCGCGGTTTTGGGTGTGCCTTGACTCGCTTAAAACCTAATTTTCACGAGTGGAAAAGTTCATAAGATTTTAAAATCGTAAAATTTAAAACATTTTGTACACTTTTTAATATATAAAAATGAGATGACTGAATTAAGATAAACTATTATTTAGAAAATCAATTATTTATTACCAAGTATGAGATTTGCAAAAGAAGATTCGCCTTGGGCATCGCCGACCCGAGTTCACGGCTCACCAAGTCATCACACGTAAGCCTGCGCACGATAGCATCCGTCTTCTTCCAAATCGTGTCTCTCTCTCTCCTCTTTTTTTTCTTTCCCCTTTTCGCTCTTAAACCCTCCTAAAACCCTTCGCTCTCTCTCTCTCTCTCTCTCTCTCTCTCTCTCTGTATTTCTCTCTCCTTAGATCGCGTTATGTCGAATACGCTGACTTCGATTCAAAGCAATGCGTCGAATCCGAAGGTATGGGTAGTGATCGGTGTGACGGTGGCCGGGATCGTGATTCTGGCGGAGACCCGTAAGCGGCGGATTAAAGCCCGTAGAGAAGAGGACTTTGGTGCTTTCTTAGATCGTTTCGAACTTCTCCCTTTTCCCCCGCCGCCTCCTCCTGCCGCCAAACAATCCCTTTCCGGTCTTACTCTCTCCATCTCCGACGCGTATGTCCCTCTTCCTCTCTCTCACTTTATTCCCTTTTTTTTTTACTGTCATCGGTTTTACTATTTCTATAAAAAAAACTTGATCTTCCTGCCGCCCGTTTCCTAAGATGGAATCGAATGTTGCATTTTGCTTTTCTTCTTCATTTAACGATCTCGCTTGAAAGTTTAAATCTTTTTTGGTTTAGTTGAAATTTTTGACTTGCGTAGACGAAGTCATGTGCAATGAATGAAGAAATTAATTTCGGGGATATGCTTCTTTTTTGGAACAGGTTCGATGTTAAGGATTATATCACAGGATTTGGTAGTCCACAATGGAAGAAGACTCACGAGGCTGCAGAGGAAACTGCTGTGGTTGTAACAACGCTCTTGAAAAATGGAGCTACTTGTGTTGCCAAGACAATCATGGATGAGATGGGTTTTGGGTATTTCTCCATTCCCGTCTTTCTCCTCCTCATCAAAAATGGGTTCTCTGTAATTGATGTGAAGATCATTTGAATGCGATGTTTTTACAGGATAACTGGTGAAAACAAGCACTATGGCACTCCTATAAATCCGTTAATGCCATCTAATGTTCCTGGAGGCTGTTCCAGTGGCTCAGCAGTTTCTGTTGGAGCTGAACTCGTTGACTTCGCACTTGGTATTCTTCATCTCTTCGTCTTCTCTTGTAAATATACTTTTTGGGGGTCTACTTATGGTAATCTTAAATGCTTGATTTGCAGGTATCGATACCACTGGCGGTGTTAGAATCCCAGCATCATTTTGTGGCATTCTCGGCTTCCGACCATCTCAAGGTACTGTTACTTCAGTTGGAGTCTTGCCCAATTCCCAGAGCCTAGAGACTGTTGGTAAGTTACATTCTTTTCCCCTTTCCTTTGAACAATGTTTAGCAAAGTATCTACATTCGTGGACTGGAAGTTTCACTGTACTTGTATCGATTCAGAGATATTAATCCTTGTACTTGTCAAAATCCCTTTCCTTTTTTGTAATTTCAGTGGTAAATGTTACTCTATGCGCCTTACCTTTCTGATAACTTTTTCTTTTGATTCGTTCTGTAGGATGGTTTGCCCGTGACCCATCTGTTTTGTGTCAAGTTGGGCATGCCTTGCTTAATCTGAGTGCAGTAACACATAAAAGGCAGAGATCTTTAATCTTCGCTGATGATTTATTCGAGCTCTGTGATATTCCTAAGCAAAAGTCAGTGCATGTTGTCAGAAAGGCAATCGAAAATCTATCTGGCTGTAAGTTTGCATTAGCTTTGCTTCCTTCTCTATGCCCTCCCCCGGATTCATATCTTATATCTCTTGACCACTGGCTTGTGCAGACCAAACTCCAAAACATATCAGCGTTGGTCAATATGTCGCTTCAAATGTACCAAGTCTAGCGGAATTCTGTGAGCAATCTAGAAAATCGCCGAATTCAGCATCAACTCTGAGGGCTCTTTCATCTGTGATGTTGTCAATACAAAGGTATTTCAGAAGCTTTGCTCTTTTTGTATACTCACTCTTTTTTTATCTTAATTTTCACCACCTCAATACCTATTTTTCCCTCTCTCTTTCCTTTTCAACTTGGTACAATTAAAGATTGCTATTATTCTCTTTTTCCCGGAGGTAACTAGTTTTGTTTATATATCGTGTTATATGCATTTATTGGAAAAAAAAATTACTTTTTTTTCAACCAGGCATGAGTTTAAAACAAATTATGAAGAATGGTCGCAAACATGCAAATCGTTTCTAGGGCCAAGGTTATCCAATGATGTTGTTGCAGCTCTGAAGAGCAGAAACGAAGGCATTAAATCCCTCTACAGAGTGAAAACTGAGATGCGAGCCGCCATTCAGAGCCTTCTAAAGGTAACCTTCAGACATTTTGCCACTGAAATACAGAAAAATTGGAGGGGTTGCATTGTTAAAGTTTTGATTTTTGAGGGATTATACTCTGCTTTCGTAGCTCTATAGTATCATGATAAACCATATATACGGTATCTTATTATCAGGAAGATGGAATTCTGGTGATCCCCACAGTCGCTGATCCCCCGCCAAAGCTTAACACAAAGAACAAGGACGCTGTGAAAGAGTTTCTTGACCGAAATTATGCACTCTCAAGCATTGCTAGCATGTCTGGGTGTTGTCAGGTATATTTCCATTTCTTCTCTCTCACTTTCAGTGGTTGGAGGACTGTGATGTTCCGTTTTTGTTACTCTGTAGACTTGAGTAATAACACAGATCTACTGTGTATACATATTCTACACAGGTTACAATTCCTTTAGGGAAACATGGTGACTATCCAATATCCGTGTCTTTCCTTACTTACTATGGAGGCGATAAGTTCCTTCTGGATACAATTCTCGATGTATATGCGTCGCTTCAGGACCAAGCCGACATTGCATCTAGCTTAGCTCCCGTGACTGACTCCAATGGTATGGGGGCTTCTGAAGTTATGAAGGAAAAGGTAAAAACTATCTCTTTTGTGCCATCTTCTGAACAAGAAAAGAATCTTTTCTTTTGTTTTGTTTGAATTTGACGGATAGTCTCTGTGGTTCTGATTTTATATGATGTTGGAGTTGGAATGATCTAATTTAAAAGAATGTTACGGTGGATATATTTAATTCCAGGGAAATGCTGCATTCAAGGGGAGACAATGGAGTAAGGCAGCAAGTTTTTATACTGAAGCTATCAAATTGAATGGAGCAAATGCTACTTATTTCTGCAATAGAGCTGCAGCCTACTTGGAACTTGGCCGGTAATTGTTCTCTTCGTATAATTCATTCTGATCGGAAGATATTGTGTTATCTTCTTCTGACCTGAGAGTTTGTTTATAGCTTCCAACAAGCTGAGGAAGATTGTACCGAGGCTGTATTGATCGACAAGAAGGTGCGAACTTGATTACTTATTCTTTCTCCATACTCAAAATCCTAATTGCATAGTTTACTTTTGTTACAATGTGTTTTTAGCATGGCTCTCTTTGCAAGTACTACTATCTTCTAGCCTCGTTCCTGGTTAATTCTTGATAGCTGTTGGATACTGTTTCATCACCACTTTACTCACTAAAGAAACAGCCACGTATGTTTCATAGATTTCAAAGAAGTTGGGATTTTGGTTCTTATAGTTAATTGTTTCTCCAGAATGTAAAAGCATATTTGAGACGAGGGACTGCTAGAGAATCACTTATACGGTACAAGGAAGCTGCTGCAGGTAACTAAAACTAACTCAGACTCTGGATTTTATCACATTCCGGAGACTTGTTCTTCATCAGTAGCCAACAAAATATTGCTTTTAAGGTTTTGAATGTTAAAAGATTGATTTCATCTAGCTAATCAAGATTGCCAAATTATTGAGAACATTTTGACCTGATTTGATTGTCAGTTCTTATCTGAAAATATACTCTCTCCGGTATGGTTTTAGGGGAGTAACATATGGTTTAATATCTCTGCAGATTTCAGGCACGCATTGGTACTTGAACCCCAAAACAAGACGGCGAAGATTGCTGAGAAGCGTCTCCGAAAACTCATGAGTTAGAAAGAACAGAAGATTATTGTTCACCAAGTTATCATTTACTTCTCTTAAACCCTAAAAAGGAAAGGTTTTGATTTATTCGGTCCATGATTGAATCTCCAACAGATTAATAATTCTATGGTTTATTTAATTCCGGCTACATCTGTATAGATATTGGAAATGAACCATTTATTTTACCTCTTAATTACTTGATCGTATGTCTTGGTTGGTCTTTTTTGTCTCTTTATTTCAATACAGTACTTTATACAATTTCAATAATCCACAGGTCTCTTTATGTAATTTCGTAAATTATACGGACGGACCATACGTCACGTTTAATATGAATTTATCGACAAATAACTGAAACCAGATATTTCTCTTCCGTTTCATCGTCACGCCTTTCCTTCTTTCTTCTCCTCTCTGTTTCATTTTTGAAAAAAAAATTGCTATTTTCTCCTGAAAAATGTTTGATCGTCTGAAACTGTTGCGATGCTTCAGCTTCACGGCGTCGCGCGATTGGTTATTCCGGCAATCATTCGCAAACGCCGGTCTTCGTTCCGTCACCACCGATCTCTCCTACGGAAATTCGATCGCGTCGACGGCTATGCATTGCTGGATCCCTAAATCCCCAAGTCGATCCAAACCGAATCTCCTCCTCGTCCACGGATTCGGAGCAAACGCAATGTGGCAATACGGAGAACATCTCCGAGCTTTCACCGGCCGATACAACGTCTACGTTCCCGATCTCCTCTTCTTCGGACTGTCTTCCACATCGGAACCGAACCGAACGGAATCATTCCAGGCTCGATGTTTGATGAGGTTAATGGAAGCGCACGGAGTCCAGAGGATGAACATTGTCGGGATTAGCTACGGTGGATTCGTTGGGTACAGTTTAGCGGCGCAGTTCCCGGAGAAAGTGGAGAAGCTGGTGCTATGCTGCGCCGGGGTTTGCTTGGAGGAGAAAGATATGGAGGATGGGTTGTTCAAGGTTCCGAATCTAGAAGAAGCCACCGGGATTCTGATTCCTCAGACGCCGGAAAAGCTTAAGGAACTCATTAGATTCTCTTTCGTCAAGCCGATCAAAGGCGTTCCATCGTTTTTTCTCTGGGATTTTATCGACGTAAGTTTTTTTTTTTAATTTCTTTGTGTTGTTGATTAATTATGGTTTTTTGAGGTTTCGTGGCCATTTCTTTTTTCCCTTGTTTTACTGATTTATTTTGTTTCATTTCAAAAATGTGAAAAGGTAATGTGTACGGAGTTTGTAGAGGAGAAGCGAGATTTGATCAAATCAATACTCAAAGATCGGAGACTTTCAGATCTTCCTAGGATCAAACAGGTGAAAACTACAAACTTTAGCTTTCTCTTTTTTTTTTTGGAAACTCGAATAGTTTTAAATTTTGAAGTTGCTGTAGAATTGTGATGTTTTTTGTTTAATGTTAAATTAGAAATCTTTGATCATATGGGGAGAAGAAGATCAAATATTTCCACTGGAACTAGGTTACAGATTGAAAAGGTAAAACAACACGTTTCAGCTTTGAGATTACCAGTTCCTTTTTTTTTTATGTGAGACAACAAATTATATTTATAATACCAATATATATAACAAAATAAATCATATGGTGAAACAGGCATATAGGAGAAAATGCAGAGATAGTGGTGATCAAGAAGGCAGGACATGCTGTGAATTTGGAGAAGTCCAAAGAGTTCCTCAAGCACTTGAAGTCTTTCCTCATTGATTCTTTATGATTACTGTTTTATTTATTCCTTTTCTGTAACGATACACTATTTTTCGTTACTGCACATTGAAAGTTTTCTCTCAAACACGATTGTTTAATTTACAACAGGCATTAGTGATTCAAAACAGGTATAGTTTGATGAGACAATTTTTAACTTGCAAGAACCTGGTAAATAATAAATCAACGAGAAAAACTTGAAATAATGTGATTAGTTGGTGAATTCAATTCTTAACTTACAAGAACTAGATAAATAATAAATTAACAAGAAAAACCTTGAAACAGTGTGTAAGTATGAACAAACGAATCATGTAATTAATCAGTAGGCCGAAAACCATATTTGGTTTTTTCCTGGTATCTTTTTGGATTTCAGCTAATAGTGGGATCAGTGTAATTGAAGGCCTAATATTCTTCTAAATGGGCTGTTGTGTCTTTGACTTGATGGGCTTTGACGAAAATATCTCGTAGAAATCAATCATTCATACTGAACAACAAAAAACTTTTGTTAGTTTTACTTTAAAATAACAATTATTTTTGGGGTTTGATATAAAATAGAGCTTATATTTACAGATATTATTATTATTATTTAATCTACTTTAATGAAAAACAGTGAATGTTAATTTACTTTATATGGGTATTTTGCGTTGGAACGGAGGAAAATATATTGTTTAACTCCAGAAATTTATAATTCAAAAATCAATATTCCTTAATACAAAATCTGTCATCCTTCAGATTTATCTGGCTCCCCTATCGACTACGTACGGTTTAATTTTGTTGTATATATATAATATGTGAAGCTCGAATTATATAGAGAAGATTCCAAAAATATTGACTTTCTATATATCCATGACAAGAGAGCTGGGACCAATCTGTGTACTGAGATTGGTTAGTCAACATGAGAAGCTGGTCGGTCGGCCGGCGGCAATATAAGACCAACGTACCTCACAATATCAATTGATTATTGTCCTGAAGATTGTACTAATTGAATCATTAGGACTTTTGATAAACGATAAAAGTATAGCCATTCTATTATTTTACATTTTTACTAATGTTTTTTAGGTAAAAAAAATCCATTGTTGGATTATGCCTTTAATTATCATTTTTGTCTCATGCATTGGTGGTGAAATTATATAAAGTAAGTAAAGAGGAATTACTTTTAGGTGGTATTGGCTGCTTGTGCGGACTAATAATTGCGGAATCTCTTGTGAGCTTGATCAAATTGCCGGTACACGTCGAATGCAGACGAATACTAATGACGTTTAACATTAAAGAATCCAGGACAACAAGATTCAATTTAAGACTTGACCTTTATCTATATATTTTATTTATATATAACTTCTCAATAATTTGATAGGACTTACATTACTTTCGCTAGTCTTTTTCAGCACCTCTTGTCGATACAAAAGTTTAATTATTGTAGCTGTTGAAGCAGTGTCGTTGTCACCGTGCAAGTGTGGTGGTACGTGGTTCTCGTTTTGGTTATCGCAAATTTTGCAATAAAACTACGTGACATCACTGACATGAGTTTTTTGTTTGCGTTAATTTGTGTTTGTTTTAGCGTTTGCATGTTGTAATAGTATGCTTTTATATATATAAATAGTTTGTTTTACAGCTTTGATTGAAATTACTTTATCACTTTACTTGCGTTGTCTACGGTCTTTTTACTTCGATTATTAATTTTATTTTTTCTAACATTTTTACTTGTATTATTGAAAAACAGATTATCAGTAATTGAAAATATTCTATTACTTTTTAATGTGAGACACATCTTTTGAACGTAGTTTTGAAACCATTGAATATAACCAACATGTTTCATGCTTTTTTTTTTCTTCTTCTTTTCGGCTTCGTGCATATATGCTCCAACTTTTACATTCTTTGACCCAAAAAATAGGGGAAAAGGAGAAAGAAAATGATCCAAGTGGGCATGCATGCAACATTTGCCCATAAGCGATAAGACTACTACGTTTGCCTTCAAAGTCAAAAGTTAAGATATGGAGGGGAATGGGTATTTTAACTTTATTTTCAACTTCGTTTGCTAACTTTAATTGACTTCGCCGACATATATACATATGCATATCTCATATTATATAAATATGGTCCCGCTTTCAAAATTTCATATCTTTTTCACTAAGTAGATACATATACAATCAAATATTAATTGTTATATATAGAACATTGATTAATAATAATACCTAAAATAATTTTTACTTAAAATATATAAAACAGATGTTCTTCCGTTTTATTTGTCTCATTTCTAGTTGTGATGTTCCTGTTAACAAATGAATTTGAAACATGATTTTAGTTGTAAAAATTACCGTTTCCCGTTCCGTTCTTACCCCGCATGCCCATACCATTAATGCAATTACATTGTTCCATTCAGAATTTCCTTTTAAACCCTCTTTAATTCGACCAATATGTAACTTACCAGGCATACTACACATGTTTTTTTTTGTAAGATGGTACGCTTTGAGACAGATGAAAAATAAAAATAGAAACATATATATTATTGAGGTAACAAATTGACGCATCTTAGTTGTGATATATAGTTGTTGTTTGGCAAGAGCTAGCTAGTATATACCTAAGTTCCGGGTTCAAATCAAATTACATATATATGACATCGTTTGGTTATTTTGTTTTCGTGATTCGGTCTTCACTGCTTAGAATTATGGTATCCTTTTGTTTTTATTAGAAAAAGTTGTTCTTATACAGTATGTTTTAATTTTTGAAGGTTTTCAATTGAGTAGCAACTACAACAATGAAGGCTTAGTAGGTTAGGTCATGTATATGTAGCTGCCGATTGATTGTTTATAAAGCTAGGTCATATGTACACAACTATATAATTGATTATCATTGCTCGTTTCACGTATAATTTGTCGCCTTCACAGGACAATCAAACATAAATCGTGTCGCATTTCATGCCAATGAAGCATATAGCATGCCAGCATGGTGTTGATATTATTCATACTTTCGCCGCCTTTTGATCAGTTTTTAGCCCTACGAATCACATTGGCAATTACATATGCCTATCCACACGCACGCTCACACCAGAAACACATTAATTGATAGACTTGGTGATGAGAAACATTTAGCTTTCAAATAGTTCAAATCAAAGTTAGTTCATATCCATATCACTCTATTGGTTGGAGAACGACAATGTGACGTTTATTTGATGTAAACACGTTATTATCATAAATACGATTAAAAACTAATTATGTGAAAGACAACGTGGCGTAAACTAGCTAGTCTAACAGAAAGTTTGATTATCATAGGAAAAATATGAACACCTTAAAATAAAATAAAAATATGATGATTGTTATATCATATCAGAAGCAACACTTATTAGAATCGATCCAAGAAAAAATAACAATTAAAATTCGAATATTTTACTAAAATTAAAATCTATTTATCAAATTCACATATTTTATTTAAATTTAGTATCGTTTATCATACACTTAAAAAATTGTGTAGTTACAAAGGTAAAAAAATATAATTTCAAAGTTCCAAAAAAAGGTTAAAGCTGTAACTGCAATTCTTTTTTCTTGATATTGTATTTTTGTTTTGTTACTTTGTCAAAAATAAGTTAACTGTATGGCACGATTGGTATGTTTAATTTCTACGTATGATGAAACTTCACGTGTTAAAATACAAAACTTCCTCCTACCACACAAGTTCTGAGTTCTGACAGTGTGACGTAAAATATATATATATATATATATATCTCAGGTTTTAATCAAGGTACTTGCATGTAGGACCCACGAAACTCATCTTCCTCGTATATCGTGCCTATATACGTTAGAAAATCCAATGGCCATGCTTTGTAAACTGGTTTAAAATTTTAGAAGTTCTAATTACAATTATCAACTTTCTTAGTTTATTTATTGGGCAAAATATCAATTTTCCTTAGTTAACTTGATGACCAATTCTATAAGCTACATCGTCTGAAATTCTGAATGGCGTTTTTTGTTTAAAAAAAAAATTGAATTGGCTTTGATATTCAAAGAAATATCAAAATCAAACTATGATTACGGGGATGAAAAGAAATTTACCATGATTTCATACCACACACAGAATTGTTTTTTGGTCTACGTGTAATATTGGTTGCGGTCTCATCAAATCACATTTGGGAACTCATGTTTATTTTGATTCCGCATCATTCAAAGCACAAACAAAATTACGTATATAAAAACTTGCAACGTTCTAGAATTTAGAGAAGAAAAGTTAATAAAGCTATTTAACAAAAAAAAAAAGAAGAAGCTAGTAAAGCTATACTATAATAAAACAAGGCGAATAACTAAAGATAAAGAAGATTTACAGAAAACGAAATAAAAGAAGAGAGCGTGGACCACGCAGATGTAAGGCAATAATTGCTGTTGGAAAGGGCGTGGTTCGTACGCCTTACCCAAGCTTCTGACTACTGCTGCTCAGAGACTTTGTATATTTCTATACATACACCTAATTCATATATCTGTATAGGTAGATATATACATACATGCATACTTGATTAATGATTACGTTAACTCAATTCAATATTGAAGTATGTTTGGATCGTGGGCGAGTCCTACAAGAAACTGAATGTTCTTTAGTCTTTAGCATTGTTATTACGATAGTATTAGTGTAGTTAGTGCATGGTCGGTTTAGATGTTCAATTATTAAATGATAAACTAAAATAATAAAATTTTCATGACAATAGCTGAACCGATTGAAGAATTCTAATCAGAAAATCACCACAATCAGTTGTAGAGAACAGAAACATTAAAACAGTAAGTCCCTGTATGTAATATACTTTCACCAGTTACTTTCTTTTCCTTTTTCTTTAACAAAAAAGAAGAAAGCATTTGACTCAATCGTAGCTTCTAACGGACAAAATTAAAACAAACAACTATGTGTGATTGACATAGGAAGTAATTTAATAGTCACATCAAATATATCTCAAAACTTCAACAATTTGTTTCTGTGTATTTGTTGAGTTTTTTGGTTTCGTGAACTCGTTGAGTTGGTGATCCAAACACCCATGCTTTTGTAAATGATGATGATAGAATGTAACGGAAACTCGGTGCGTTTTCGAAAACGTATAGGAGGAACACAATCTCCCTCAGCATATAAGATTGTTCTTTTTAAAAATTTTAAAAACATATATATTGTCATTTAAAGAAATTGATTTTAGTTAATTTTATTTATTGAGTTTCATGATTACATCTTCCAATAACTTTAGACGGGAACTGTTCAATGTAAATAGTATAAACTTTATCCGAACTTGCACGGAAGTATTCATCCCTGTCGCATAATTTTTAGATTTTATTTATTTATAAATTATGAAAAGAATTTAATACACGTTTATGGAAACTACCACGTCACCCTAGAAGAACCTCACTACAGGCTGTCAAACACACTTGCCTAACCAATTAAATATATCCACGTGGCTTACGTTTACACGGACGCTCATCCCATTATACAGCTGTTCCCCGTTCAAAACTTTCCGGTATAAATATAGCGCTCAGGGGATTCATAAACCCCAAATTAAATACCAAAACCATCTCTGTCCTCCCAAAATGGCGTGTATTTACCGTTTTGCCATTCTTCTCGTTCTCCTCTCAGCCACCGTCGGCTTCTCCGCCGCCGCGTTGGTCGAGCAGGAGCCTCTGGTGCTCAAGTACCACAACGGCATTCTCTTGAAAGGAAACATCACTCTCAATCTCATTTGGTACGGAAAATTCACACCAATCCAACGATCCATCATCGTCGATTTCATCCGCTCTCTTAACTCCGCCGCTGTCGGAAAAGGTCCCTCCGTTGCGTCGTGGTGGAAGACGACGGAGAAGTACAAAGGCGGCGCGTCAACGATCGTCGTCGGTAAACAGCTCCTCCTCGAGAACTACCCTCTCGGAAAATCCCTTAAAAGCCCTTACCTCCGAGCTCTGTCAAACAAACTTAACGGCGACGGCGTTCGGTCAATAACCGTAGTATTAACGGCAAAAGACGTCGCCGTCGAGGGACTCTGTATGAATCGGTGCGGGACTCACGGCGCGAAGGCCCGTTCCATTAACAGTGGAGCTTACGTCTGGGTCGGAAACTCGGAAACGCAGTGTCCTGGTTACTGCGCGTGGCCGTTCCATCAACCGATTTACGGACCTCAGTCTCCGCCGCTAGTCGCGCCTAACGGTGACGTCGGAGTTGACGGAATGATTATAAACCTGGCGACGCTTCTGGTTAACACCGTAACGAATCCGTTTAAAAGCGGTTACTTCAATGGGCCTCAAGAAGCCGTCTCGGCCTGCACAGGGATATTCGGGTCGGGTGCTTACCCGGGTTACGCGGGAAGGGTTCTCGTGGACAAGACTACCGGAGCGAGTTACAACGCCTTGGGTCTCGCCGGTAGGAAATATCTTTTACCCGCCATGTGGGACCCGCAAACTTCGGCGTGTAAGCCTTTGGTTTGAAATGGACGGTCATGGACGGGACACGTGGTAAGAATCAATGGTGGTGGCGAGCTAAAAAAAAGCTTATTGGAGTCGATGAAAGTTGTAGATATCTTCTATCGGGCGCCTGGTTCGGGGTTTGGGAAAAGGATGTGTTTCTTTTGTCGTTTTCGTGTGACGTGTAAATTCGATCGTGGAAATATGTGAAGGATAAATTCTTATATCTATTTATTATATGCGGATAATAAAATCGATTTGTAGTTTCCCTTAAATAAAATCTCACTTACTATTAACTTGTGACGACAAAAAAAGAAAACTCTTAAAACTTGTTTTAACCAAAGGAATCAAACTTGTTCTTAATCCCAATTAACTATGTGCTGCGTTGAAACTCGATACGGTTAGAAATAGAATAAAGGAGTCAGCTCTTTGGTTAATGCCTTAATGGTTTATGTTGGGACATGGGGGGGGAATAAGAGAACATATCACTTTTTCACTTTTCTAAAACGCTTTACCTATATTGCTTCGTAAACAAATCGTATTTATTGTGAGATGAGAATTAATCATTTTGTCTATATTATCTACATTCCTCCCAATCTCACCTTTTTGGGTAATTTGAATTAAATTATCTCAGAAATTCTTAAATATGATCAGTGGGTAGGTGTCTAGTGCTTCGAGCATGCTCAATCGAATCGATAATTTTCTAATGTTTAAGCTTAAGCAGTAAGCTCTGCTTTTAATAACAGCTTGTTGATAAAGAACCCCATGCTTTGAGAGCTGGTAACGGTACTGTACTCCAAGTTTAAAACTTCGTTTACATCAATCAGTTTCTGTATGTATACCATGTTTTACACCCTTCAATTCAAATGCTTCCCAACTTCTAGCCCATCTATTTTATAAAAATGTTGTAATGCGTTCACATTAGGTACCAACTAGTACCAAAAAAGTCAAATGATTTAGCGGGCATAATTTATTAGGGTCCTTTGAAATGGTAGACAATATTCATGTATGAGACAAATCATATGATCCAAATAAAACTCAGGACAAATCTTTGATTATCCATATGACAATAGAATGCAACCATATGATCGTGTTTATAGGAATCGTCACCAGTCCACACATCCGCCTGCTAAGTTGTTAAAAGAACAAATAACGCTACATTCTCTCCGTAATTTGAAAGTAAAACATTTTTGCGTTGTCCTGAGTTCGGATCCCTCTCCCCCCCCCAAGTTTTTTTTTTTTTGGTAATCGTATGGGAGGCAGAACCCCCACCCTCCTCCCCTTTTATTAAAAGTAATGCATACAAGAAAGATTTAAACAGGGATTTGTCTTGGGTACACAGACAATTTGGAATAACTTCTATATATTAATATTTTGATAATAATTTTCTTTAGTCCCAAATTTAGCGTTTAATCCGATTAATTGTTATAAATTAGTATCTCTCAATATTAGAGATAAAACAATTTTATTTCTTCATCGACACTAAACAATATAATCTCACTCTCACTCAAGTTATTATTATACCAAGACCGTATTAGTATATTTTAAAAATCTGAATATTTGAAATGCTAAGAAAAAAAGAGCTTAAAAGCAAAAACCAAAAAACCAAAAAAATCTTTATTATAAAAGAAAAGAAAGCAATTAAACATATATTTATTACTGTTTTTGTTAAAATTGTCAAAATAAAAATTATAAAATTATAAAAACCATAAAATCACAAATTTCCGCCAAAACTGAAAAATTGTGTTTTCACCAAAATCGTGGAAAATGAAGTTTTTTTATTTTGATGAAAAAATGAATTTTCTTGGTTTTTGATGAAAAAATAATTTTTTTTTGGTTTGACGGAAAAATGCAATTTCTTAGTTTTGTCGAAAAAAATGAAAATTTGAATTTGATGGAAAAATAAAATTTCCCAGATGTGCCAGGAAAATAAATTTTTTCGGGTTTGGCGGAAAAATGAGATTTCTTAGTTTTAGCGAGAAACACAATTTCTTGGTTTTAGCGAGAAAATGATATTTCTTTGGTTTTGTTGGGAATTTTTTTTTTTGAAAAGAAAATAAATTTTCTAAAGTTTTGGCACGAAAATGCAATTTCTCGGTTTTGATAGAAAAATACATTTTTTCGATTTTGACTGAAAAAATATAATTTTTTAATTTTGGTGGGAAAATGCAGTTTCTCGGTTTTATCGGAAAAATGCGGTTTTTCAGTTTTGGCGAGAAAATGCAATTTTTTGGTTTTGAGTGAAAACCACAATTTCTCGATATTACCGGAAAACATGATATTACCAATTTGGGAGATAAATTTTATTTTTCAAGTTTTGCTAGAAAAGTATAATTTGTGGTTTTGTCAAAAAACTTGATTTTATGATTTTATTGGGTTTTGTGAAAAAAAATGTGATTTGATAGGTTTTTTAACTTATTTGTTTTTTTAAATTTAAGAATATTTTAGTTAATTATTATTTTGCATTGAATCATATCCATTGAAATGGTCCAATTTGGTTCATCGAGATGATTCTCATAAATTTGTTTAAGTTCTGTAAAATCATCCAATGATTCATCTAAATATTTTTCGATTTTGTTACAATCATCCAAATAGTTCAATCAAATGAACTATCTAGATGAAAAAACAAACATGGACTTAATCCTAGAGTTTAACATGTTTTTCTTTTCTAAAACACAGAAGATCGATTTATGCGTTAACATTATCACTATTTACTCATAAAAAGTAACTAATAAAGATGAAGTTAGTATAATTAAAAAAACGAGAGAGAAATAGGGATAGAATCTATTCACAACATTGCATTGAAAATTTGATTTTGAATTCGAATTTGTTAAATTAATGTTAGATTATTGCATGAAAAATTTGAATTCGAATATACCAAAAAACAAAAAATTGTAAAAAATACAACTTAGAAAAAAATCAATAAAAATATCATAAGATAAGTACAAAATCTTAAAAAATGATGATACATTTCGTTTTCTTCTAGTGATATATTTGTGGAAAAAACCTTTAACCTGAAACATTACAAAAAATAACAATATATTACAAGAATGAGTTAGATTCAACTTTCATTTAGTGTTAATATTATTATTATTACCATTTTAGCTTCTAATAAAAAATCGATTGATCTATAGTAGTTGTAGAAATAAATTGAACAGAATTCAAATGGTTAAAACTTCTTTATGATTGTACTTTGTAAGGTTGGGCAGTTGTGATTGATTTGGAATAAATATTTCTATTAAAAAAAATATTTCATAGCACAGAAAAAAGTATTCTCAACCAATATTGATCAAAACATCGAGTTTCTTCGTTTAGTACAAATTAAATTACACACGAATCATTTAGGTATCTCGCTTCCGTCACTGACCTCTTAATTAACAACCCAAATATTCAACACCTTAAACCGAGACTACCCAACTCTTTTTCTCCATAGAAAAGTAAAATTAAGAAAATACCAAACTTTGAACAAAAAGAAAAAGAAAATACCAAACCAAAGATACACCAATAATTAATACCAATAAATCAAGAAGAAAATAAGACTATACATAGAGAAGAAAAAGATAAAATCTGGAAGAAAATAAGAATATTTGTGTGATTTGTATAAAATAGAAAACATCAGATTCTTTAAATAAATCGACCGTTATAGAAGAAAATAAAGCTCTTTTTTAACAACGGCCATATACACAAATCACGCGTCTTCTTTACTGCCACGCGTACGTACAGATTTTAACGAGCCGTTATCGCCGAATCCAACCGTGTTTCTTTTTTTTCTTCTCATTCTCATGAGCCTGTCCCCTCACTTCACAACCGTCCGATTTTACTCGTTTCTTAATCAACGATATAGCTTTAACGCGCTCATATACAATGGGTCCCACTTTTCACTTATATATAGAGCTGTTACCGTAGTCTTTCTCTCCAACAGATTACAGATCAATTTTACTCGAGAGCAAACCCAGTCGCCAACTATTTCGAAATTTCTCTTTCACTCTCAGTCAATTCTCACTTGAGATGTCGATCTCCAAAATCGTAGGTTTTCTGGTTTTCGCCTGTCTCCTGATCTCTTCCTCTGTAGCTCAGTCTCCTGCTCCAGCTCCCTTCAGCGGCGGAGGAAGGCGGATTATATCTCCGGCGATCTCTCCTTCTCCGTCTAAAACCCCGACTCCTAAATCCTCCGTCACTTCTCCTCCTTCATCGTCTCAAGCAGATTCTCCTTCCATCGATACTTCAGCAGCAGCTCCGTCTTCCATCTCCGATTCGCCATCAGAAGCTCCTGGTCCAGCACAGAGCAACGCCGTGGCTAACAGATACACGGTTTTTGGTGGATCCGTCGCCGCTATGCTATGCGCTGCGTTTTGGGCTATGTGATATCCATCGACGGAAAGAAAAAAAAAATGCTTCATCAATGGAATCAGCATTATTTTTTTATTCATAGTAATTTTCAGATACAGTTGAACTAGTATGTGTATGTAGGTGATTCTTTATTTGTTTCTTCCGGTTTCTCTCTTTTTTAGCTCTTGTGGATTAGTATTAAATTTGGATGTTCAGAGTCTCACTTGATGTACCCTTATCAATATATCATTAAATTTTCAAATTTTGTTGCCAAACCCAAAATAAGCTAGATAATTATTTAATTTGAGGATTTCTTAAGTCAATAAGAAAACAAGTGCAGAAACATCTAATCTCTTCGAATTGTCACATCGCCGGAAGCGCCGGTGGCTTCTCCGTCACGGAGTCGCGGCTGTTCTAGCCGTCGTATTAGCCTTTATTTCTCTTGTAGCAATTGGGCCGACTTTTATGGGCCCATTAACTATTAAGCTTTTACCATTTGACACAAAACAAAAAAAACGTAATTTTTGGAACTAAGTGATCGCTTAAGATCCTTCTGGTCACACGAACTGAGAATCAATGGCGACTCGCTCGCTCTTCCATAGTCTTAGATGGTGAATCTCCACCACATCTTCTCTCTTTATTTCCTACTGATTTCATTTTTTTTTGTTTCCCGATAAAATCGATTCACGGTCTGTTTTGATATTCTCTTCCTTCTGAATTTAGTCGATTGACGAATGTTGCCGTCGGAAGCAATTTCACTCGGAACGCCGAATCTACGCGATTCTCGAAGTCCTACAGTGCGGATACCGCAATCGGAGGCTCGTATGACGAGGAATCGGAAGAGAAAGACGATCTGAGGAGCCGGATTTTCAGATTGAGACTCCCGAAGCGGAGCGCAACGACTGTTCTCGAGAAATGGGTTGGCGAAGGGAATCAGCTTACAGTCACTGAACTTCGAGAGATCTCCAGAGAGCTTAGGCGAACTCGGCGTTACAAGCACGCTCTCGAGGTACGCCGATCGATAAATTTCTCATTCCTGATGTGTTTTTAGTAGATGTCATTGGAATTAGTGCCTCCAAGTTTCTAGGTCGCTCACTGTGTCCTTGGCGTGAAATTTCTGTGAATCTGCATTGATAAGAGGATAGTAAACGAGAAAGATTGTTGTTTGTCTCCTACAATATCGATTAAAACGAACAAGTCAAACTCTTTACTAGATGATGCCAGTTTCGTGAACTTCCAATGCTCTATCTTACGTATGGTTTGACTTGATAAGCTCACAAAGCTTCTTTAATCAGGCAAATTCTTCAAATTTATGATTATGATGTGTGTTTATGCACAAAATATCACTGCTCTGCATCATTATATGGAACTTGATTCAAGCCTTATTACAGGTTACAGAGTGGATGGTTCAGCATGAAGAATCTAACATCTCAGATGCTGACTACGCGTCACGCATAGATTTGATTTCAAAAGTTTTCGGTATCGACGCAGCTGAACGCTACTTTGAAGGTCTGCATCTAGCTTCAAAGACAACTGAGACATATACTTCTCTCCTTCATGCTTATGCTGGCTCCAAACAAACCGAGCGAGCCGAGGCCCTGTTCAGGAGAATCATAGAGGCTGAGAGTCTCACATTCGGTGCCATCACGTACAACGAGATGATGACTTTATACATGTCTGTCGGGCAAGTTGAGAAAGTACCCGAGGTTATCCAAGTGCTTAAGCGCAAAAAGGTCTCCCCGGACATTTTTACTTACAACCTGTGGCTAAGTTCATGTGCTGCAACCTTTGACATAGATGAGCTCAGAAAGATTCTGGAAGAGATGAGGCATGATGCTAATTCCAAAGAGGGTTGGGCTCGGTATATCGATCTTACGAGTATCTACATAAACAGTAGTAGACTAAGTAGTGCGGAGTCCAGCTCACCGGTTGAAGCTGAGAAGTCTATTTCACAAAGAGAATGGGTCACGTATGACTTCCTTGTGATTCTGCACACTGGATTAGGAAACAAGGATATGATAGATCAGATTTGGAAGTCTCTGAGGAACACTAACCAGAAACTGAGCAGCAGAAGCTACATTTGTGTGCTTTCATCTTATGTAATGCTTGGCCATTTGAGAGAAGCCGGGGAAGTTATAGAGCAGTGGAAGGAGTCTAAAACGACAGAGTTCGACGCTTCTGCTTGCTCGAGGATCTTGAATGCTTTTAGAGATGTCGGGTTAGAGGAAAAAGCCAGTGAATTTCAATTGCTCTTGGTTCAGAAGAAATGCAGCGTGGAAAACGAGGTATCATAAGATTGGGTCTCTGAGACAAATAAGCTGTGAAATTCTGATGCTATTGGCAAGAATCAGATCAAGCTCATCAATAAAAAAATAGAGGTTTTATTACTCTTCACTGTAATTTTTTGTTATTTTGTTATTTTTGTTCCTTACGTCGGAGGCAGTGAGACTTACGATTTTCTCATTTGAAGATTTTGCTTACGATCTTTTTACTCGAACGAATCATTTATCGCTGCGATTAATATCCATGGGCCTTTGACCAGGTCCATTAGATTTCATATAAAGTTCTAACCTCTAAAGTTCAAAACTATTGAAGTTTATTACATGAACATGACTGGTAAGGAAAAAACATCTGTTGGACCCACGAGGGAAACAACAGAAGCAAATGATATTATAGTATATATAGATAGGGGTAAGAGTCGACGATTTAAAAAAGGAACAGAAAAAGAGAAAAGATATGGGATTGATAGCAACAGAAGAGTAATAATGAGACAAACGAAGAGTGGGGACAGAGACTTGACCTAATATGAGAGTGGAGGTATTCACAGAACATGCGAGATTTTTCAATTCCACACAAAACTACTCCAAGAAAATTTCATTTTTGACTTTTTGATTTTTCTCCATCCACAACCACCAGCCACCACAATGGCAGCGATATTATTATTACTCGGGAGGAAAACAAAAAAAAAGAAAGATAATTATGAACGATCAATGAGCACCACCAAGACTTTGCTTTTTCTTCTTTCACTTTTCTTAGACGAAAGTGACTCTTTTTTTTCTTTCTGAGAGCATGCCAAATCCAAAAGTAGATCACTGTTGATCCAGCTAAGCAGAACAAGGGTTACGGTCCCACTAGGTCACCAGGCGTGTCCTAATTGTTTCAAACGCACGTTAATGAAATTTTGAGAGAATCTTCTTTCAGTCCTTTAGCCTCATTGATTATCTTTTGTCCCTTGTCTTCTCTTTAACCAACCAAACATGCCTATCAATGAAGGTAAAAGGGTTTTTCGTTTTTCACCAATCATCTGATGAGTTTAAGTTTTGCTTCAGCAACTTGAGGTAATCAATGGCTTCGTCTAGTAGGGAAAGGGCTTCTTTTCCCTTTGCTCCTGGAACTACGCTCTCGAGGATTCTCAGAGCGATGTAGATCTTGTCTTTTCTTGACTGCTCTTCGCTCAGACCTGACCCCGTTTCTTGTTTGCTTGAGATGTTTGATTCAGGAAGTTTTTCATCTGATAAGCCTTTGAGT
This sequence comes from Thlaspi arvense, assembly GCA_911865555.2. NCBI lineage: Eukaryota > Viridiplantae > Streptophyta > Magnoliopsida > Brassicales > Brassicaceae > Thlaspi > Thlaspi arvense. The sequence goes on along the minus strand of OU466862.2, from coordinate 66,874,732 downwards.
TCAGTGAAACTCTTGGTGCCCACAATGTATGAATGGTCCAGTAGTTTCTGCCTTTTACGAAGTGAACCATCATCATCCTCTTCTCCTGTCGTCTTGTCGCACGCTTGTTGATCAACTAGGAAAGGAGAGTGACCAGTGCTCATCACTTCATCATCACTCTCGCAATCATCATTGTCTTCATCATCAGAATACAGCAGCGCGTCGATTTCCTCAGTGTCTTCGTGCATTTCTGACTCTTCTCCGCCATTACAACACTTCTCAGCATGATCTTCATGGAGCAATATCTTTTCTGGAATGGCACGGTCTTTACTTAACCCGTTCTCTGGGTTTAGGGAACCGAGAATTTTCCCTGGCTCTGCAGCCACAGAAGAAGGAAACCGCAGTGGAAACTGTAACAGTCGAGTCTGGTTCCCTGACTGGTCGAAGATTAGAAATCTTTTCTGAGAAGACTTGAGTGGCCCCTCTGGAGCAGCATTGTAGCTAGACCGGCCGTTCAAACATGAAGCTTGTTTTCCACAAGACTGCTGATCATAACCGGACAGTAAGGCCTGGACCGGTGGCTGCAAATAGCGAAACTGATGCTCAGCTGCATATACTTTACCGAGTTCCTGGAAAGGAATTCCAGGTCGGGAAGACACAGTAGCTGTGTCCTGGACACAAGCTTGAGTATTTAAGCCCAATGGCACCCATTTCTGTTGCCTGGTATCAAGAGGCATGCTCTTGCAGTTTAAGCAAAAGGGAACTTTACTGCAGGTAGAAAAAGCAAAGAAAGGGATGAATTCTTTTACTACATGGCTACGAATGAGATAACTACTAAACTCAACTCAAGAAAGCCATAATCCACAAACAGAACCAACATAATGTAAAAGTGAAAGCATACCGATTGGGGAAGCTGTTGTTACTTCTTGGTTCCTTGTTGAAACAATCGTAAAAGAAAGTAGAGACGAAACGAAAGAAAAAAAGATGGCCAGCTAGAAGATACAATACAAAACACACAAACCAACTACGTCACTGGTTTGAGTATATGTCTAAAGTATTCAGCCTGAAAGTGGAAGACAAACAATAGTGTTAGATAAAAAAAATAAGACTTTGAACTAAAGTGTGACAAGAGAGCATAGATTTCATTTTTTTCTGCAACAAACCTGACAATTATCCATCGGTTGAAAGCAAGCAATAACTCTCACTACAATAGTCGGTTTATTAGAGTCTCCGTTGTTCTCGTACTTCAATGTTCGAAATCTTGTTTGACCAGCTGATTGGCTTACCATAACTTTTCCAAACACTTGAGTGAAAAACAACAGATGCTCCACAGAACAGAGCAAGCTACCAGGGAAAGAGATGACTTGAAGGAGAAAGTGTTGATGGTGAGAAGAAAGAAAGAGAAAGAAGACAAGGGAGCTAAAGATAAAGACTTGAAAAGGCTTTCAGTGTTTAAAAGGAATCGTTTAGCTGATTCTATATTGTTCACAGTGGAAAACGTAGAAACGTTGGGATCCCATTATCAAAGAGATTATATAAACAGAAGAAAAGCGCTGAAGAATGAGGAGAAAAAGAAGAAGAAGATTGGAGATGAGTCTTCAAGGTAGAGAAGAAAATTTACAGAATGACACGGCAATACAGATTCAAGCGCACAACTTTGCGGTATATGTCGACAGAGCTTGTGAACCAAAACATGCTGTTTTTCTCCTTCTATGCACTTTTAGATTTTGATCATCCACTGTTTTGTAATCCAGAGAGAGAGATCCTGTTAAGAAAGAAGGGAAAACAAAAAGAGAGTGAATCATCTCATCAAAATCCAGAAATGGTAAACCAAAGAACCAGATATCACAGCAATTGAAGGATAGATAAATCATAGAGAGCCGAAGAAGATTATCATGTTGCAACATTGAACAAGTACAATTTTATCAAATACTCCCTAGATTTAGACTTGAATTCGCTTAAAAGCTCCAATCTTCTAATCCAAACCAGTCTAACAAAATATTCAAGCTCGTTTCGCATCAAATTCGCCGGTAAATTCCTAAAATTCCCCCCAAAAAATTTCCGAGAAAAAAACAGAGAGCACAGCGAGAAACAATAAGAAGGAAGACCAGATGATTGAATCTAATAGCTTACAGAGAGGACGAAGAGGAAGAGATAGTTTCCAGATCCAGAGAGAGCCAAGAGACTTGTGAGACGAATTCACGCAAAGCTTAAGGGGATAAGGGGAGAAGAAAAAACGAAATTTTAAGAAAATATTTCTAAGTGGGCGTGAAGACTGAAGTGTGAAAATTGCTTTATACTTTATAGAGGCCATTATTCCTTGTGACGTTTTTACCCTTTTCAAACACTTTATTTACAGTCAATAATGGAATGTACTAGCAAAAAAATAGAATGGTTAATTCGTGTTTTGATTCTACAGCTTTTGTCTTTACGTTCGTTTTTAGTTCGAGTTCATACTTCACTCACTTTCTATTTTCTATCGTATTCGTATGTCTTCACCAAACATAATTGAAAAAGGATTGTGATCAAAAGTGCGTTTGGATCATTTTGCCTTAATTTAGAATGATCCACATATATCTAAATCAGTTAAACGGAAAGAATGGAAAAAAAAAAAACAAAAATCATCCAATTCAGAGTTGAAACTTGAAAGTGTTTATCTGGATCATGTCAATTTAGATATATGCTTTTAGAATTCTACAATTATGTGAAAATGACGATTTCACCTTTGGAGTGCGATGCTTTCTCAACTCTCGTAGATAAGTTTTGGTTATAAAGGAGCTTTTCTCCCGTTTTCATATTTCTTATACATTCCTCATTTTTAAAATTGGTATTAACGATTAGTTACTTCGTATTACTAGCTAGTAATGGAGATTGTAATTTCTCTTCTGTAGACCTTTCGATTTAAGTTTGGCTTGACACTTATCTTTTTCATTTATATAAAAATCATGTTGACAAAAAAAAAGAAAAGACAATGGTTCTATTCAAAATTAGTCTAACTTTATTTGTTTAATTGATTGGACAAATTGTGAATTGATTGATAGATAAGAATATGAATATTGCTGTTATGATTAAGACGGAGACAATGGAACGAAGGGAGCGAACGTGTATAAACGTAATTATGGTGTATATAATGGCAAACTCTCACGATCCATAATTCAAGTCATAACTTATAATTGAGTAATATTGTGCAGACGTAATATTTTCTTTGTTGCTCGTTAAAGCAAGCCCGTATGTTTCGACTACTTTCCACATTTTCTTTTTGTTATTGTTGAGAACGTTTATTACTCTTTTAGCCAAATAGTGGAAGTGAGTTTTAACCTTTATTTGGTGGTTTCTTTAATTATTGTTTTTGAATTATTCTAACTTTTCTTTTTCTTTTTCTTTAGGTGCGTGGGTGCTGCTGGGTGGGATGTTTTGGAACATTTTAGATGATGGTAGGATAAAAATCAGACTGCATAGTTAATTTTTACTTATTTTTACTAGTTTAGTAGCTAGCTGATAAAACACCAATTTAGAACACTCGTTTTCTTCCAGATAGTTTTAAAGCTATAGTACATGATATTTTAACAAGTGGTTAGAATTTGAGGAGCATCTACCATATTCCATGATCGTAGGAGAAAAAAATATAAAGATATCAAATTAGGGAAAAAGGGAGAAAAAGAAAAGAAAAAGGGATGCAAGTGAATGATTAAAGAAATGCACGGGGGAATTAAGTGCTTAATTGCCTTGACGACTACTTTTGCCAATCCTATTTTTTATTTTCATTTTTTGCTTTTAGGAGTTTTCTTTCTAAAATTAATTTCTTGTTGCCTCTCCTCCTCTTTGTTTCTTTTGATTTGATATGAGAATAGTAGTTACCGTGTGAGACCAGAGGACCCATATGATTACTAATTACAAATGATTTGAAAGTATGATTTTAAAGTTCTTAAAATTTTAGGAAGCAATTATGTGTTCTGTTGAGAAATTAAGGAAGTGTCACTTTATTGTTAGGTTTTGCTAAGATGGGGTGTCCATATGAAGTTGGGCCTATTATCTAACTTGGACTTATAATAATGGGCCATATTTCTATGCTTTCAGTTAAGATGTGGGAAAGCACAAATTATTTCTCTTTTACAAAATGGTTTTGACTTTTGAGAAACATATTTTTCTTTTTAGAGTAACAAGTAACAACTATATGACTTGTAGTTTCAAATTATTTTAAATGTCTAATTAAATTTAGAGTTGATATTTTATGACAACCACAAAACGATATGATGCCAAACAAAAAGTACCAAAAATAAAGAAGAAGAAGGAATATACCAAACGAAGGTACCCAGCAAAAGCATATCCCCGAGAGACTGGACTGACCGACAAAGCCTTTTTTGCGGCTATCGCATTTTAAGCTAAAATTAACGATTTAAGTTATATAGACTTAAAGAAAAAATGACTAGCCGTCAAAAAAAAATGGGCTACTTGCGCAATCATAAGTACATAAGTAAATTTTTTAAAAAAATACTTGAAATGTATATACAGAGCATAATGGAATATGGTCAAAAATTAGGACTCATCCATATATTTTTAACTACTTTTAAAAACATTTAGTCAAAATTTAACGTTGTTTAACAAACCACGAATTTGTTCTAACGTAACGAACAAGATCATAGTGAACGGTCCTTGCCTCGTCACCGTCGGAACAAACCCTTTGTACAAAGCCATCGGTCCTTCCTCCGCCACCGTCTTCACCACACAATCCAATGGTCCACCGTAGCTATCAGCATCCGCATTCATCATCCTCGTCTTCACGACATCTATCGGATTCGACGCCACCGCCGCCACAATCCCGGCCGCGAAACTCGCCGCCGCGTGTGTTCCTATCCCTCCCGGCGTCCCACGGCCTCCGGCGACCATGATTTCCTTGACATGATCATACGTGGCGAGCTGAGACGCTGTCACGATCATTGCTCGGTTCACGGTAAGCCACGAGCCACGCCATAAGCTTGAGACGCCTTCGTCTTTCACGATTCGCTCGATCGCGTCCACGACGCCGTTGTAGTTTCTGCGACGGTTGAACGGCAGACGTCCGTCGGCTTGCATTCTCACCATCGCCACGTCAGCAGGATTCCCGACGGCGGATCCGACGGCTCCTGCGATGAGTCCAGCTGCGATCTTGGTGACCAACGGGAAATTACCTGTTCCAAAATGTTTGATTAAATGAATTCGTTTATGTTTAATCGATATGGATTCATTTGTGCTCTTTATATTTAAGAGTGAGCCAAAAAAATAATCACACACACACACACAATGATCCTGGAAATATTTTGTCGATCCTTATTAAATAACAAATTAATAATGTAATTTATTATCATTACCGGTGAGTCGATCCGTCCACTTCCGTTTAAGAAAGTCGTAAATACCCATACGGGTGGCAGAGTAAAGCATCTGACGGAGGACGGTGGCAGAGACGCCGGAGAAGAGAGCGGCGGGTCCTTCGGTTTTCACAATGTGGGCCCCAACAGCTAAAGGAGTCGTGCCGGAGCGCGTGGAGGAAGAAGGCGCGTGAGTGGATGAAGGTAACAAGGAAATGCTGCCAATGAGAGAGTCAAGAGCGAAAACGGGTCGGTGAGGTTTAACGGGAAGATTAAGATTAGGGTTAGGGTTTTGGTCGAGAGGGAAAGCGTGTTCGCCTTCGAGCTGCATGCGGACTTTGATGAGGTCTAATGGATGAGTCAGAGCTCCGGCGATGATTGCGGCGATGCCACCTTCAAGAAACGGTTTGAATCCCATTGATTACCGGAGGGTTTGATTAGAGATTGTTTTGATTAATGAGTATATAAAAAAAAAAAACAGAGAAAGAGTTTGAGAAATTGGATCTTTTGTAAGAAAATGTTTGGAGAGGAGAAAATGAAATTGGACAAGTTGAAAATAGAAGAAGACAAGAGACATGGGAAACAAAGAAAATAATGCAACGAGCTGTGTTTGTGTAATAGTCCTGCATTACGGGTTCCAGCTTTAGCACAAGGTTTCCTGTCTTGTCTTGATGCTCACCTTGTCATTATACTCATTACTCATTAGAGAAAGAATAATTATAGAAGCCAGAGGAATAAACCAATATTGGTCAATAATATGGTGTAGAATGTAGAAAAAGATAAGATGACGAGTAATTAACAAGTTACACCTACAATTAATTATTTTACATAGAATTACTGAGTTAACTATAATTTTTGTACCACATAGAGACAGACAAGTTACAAGAGAGAATCATCAGTACATGGCTAAATCCAAACATGACATGTTCTAGTTAGTACATAAATGTACTAGAACGCCTTAAATAATACACAAATCAAACTATTAATACATATGCATGGAGAGCATTTACTATATAAATGTCCTTTTAACGTTTACCTTCAGCCATTGATCCTATGGCTTCTTATTCGAACCACTCGAAATTTCCTCAGAAACAATTGTACTTTTCGCAGGAACCTCTACAACCGTTGCCGTAGGTTTTTTCGTTTCAGTCTTTGGAAAACCGCCGTTAACACCGGGAAAAGGAAAGCTCGGAATCCACGACGGAAATCCAAAGCTTGACTCTTCTTGCTCCTTTGGTGGCTCCTCTGGCTCCTCAGGCTCCTCAGGAATCTCAGGAACCTCAGGCTCTTCTGGTATCTCCGGCTCCTCGGGCAATGGCAACTCCGGCTCTTCTGGAATCTCCGGCTCCTCGATCTTTTTATATTGTGGAGTCTTTGTGACCTCTTCTTGCACCAGAGAGTGACCTACTCTAGCAGCAAAACTAGGCGTAGCAAACAATAAGGACGACGAAATAAAGATAAGGAAAAAGATCGAAGAGAAGAGAAGAAGAAGGCGAGGATTAATCATCTTTTGTGATATGATCTTCTTTCTTGAACGAATACCAACTTAGAAAGAAGAGAAAAGTAATGTTGTTGATTGCAATACAGTGGTTGTGTTTTGGTATTGTGTAAAGAGTGGGTTCTTAAATAATGTTGAGATGAGTGAGGTCTAAAAATGTAGATTTCATAAGAGTCAAAATATTTGGTGAGAAGAACTCTAAGCACGATTGTGAATATGATGTTAGTCTTCAACAAACTCACCTATATATATCATATTTTACTTGTTATGTGTATAACCCCTTTAAGTTTAGTTGCGAACTTAATCTTTGCGTGTTATAAGTTATTAACATTAGACATGAGTACATGACAAGAAAGCTTATATAATGGATAAATCAACCTAACCTACCTAGTCAAAACAAGAAAGAAACAAAAAAAAAAGCTCCTTGAATCAGCTAATTTTGTTCTTCTGGAATTTATAGAGTACTATTTGAAAACTTGGAAATTCGTAAAATATACGAGGAGAAAAAATCATATAAATATTACGCAGCAACTCAAGTCTAAATCCCATGGTGGTATTAAAAAGAAAGTCACCAAGAATAATATAGTATAATAGCGATAATCCGAAAAAGTTTCAAGACAATAGAGTCATCTTAAGAAGACATGAACAAAACAAAACTAGAAGGTATGGTATAAAAGAAATAGCATGGAGTCTCGTAATGGCTTCACTTGAGAGGAATAAACCTAGACGAGTGTGTGGCACCATGACCGGGCTTACCATGCCTAACCGGTTTGTAAGTGATTGAGAACTCCGCAAGGTAATGTCCGATCATCTCCGGCTTAATCTCGATTTGGTTAAAAGTCTTTCCGTTGTAGACACCGATGATGCTTCCAATCATTTCAGGCATAATCACCATGTTCCTTAGATGTGTTCTCACTGGTTCTGGCTTCTCACCGGCTGGGGCCGCCCTTTTCTGTTTTAAGGTAAACCATATATGTCATCTCAAAGAACCAACACAAGATTTCTTAAAAATTTATAACAACACAGATTTAGACTGGGAAAAAAAAAACTTACCGCAATGCGCAATTTCTTGATGAGAGCCAAAGGCTTCCTCGTCAACCCTCTAGACAACCTACAAGGTGATGATCAACATAAACAAAACCAAAAATTCAGAACCCAAAGATATACTATAATCTACCAAAATTGATACAAACGAATGTTGTTGGTAGATCAAACCTTCTTCGAATACGGGAAGGGAAGAGCTTGACAAGATCATCGGTAGGCATGTCGAGAAGAGCATCGAGATCGACTCCTTTGAAGGAGAACTTCTTGAACGTTCTCTTTTTCGCTAGAGCAGCTGCGGAAACCTCTGATTCGACTTCAGCCTATGGATTCCGACAGAGAAATTGAAGACCATGCATGATGATGTTGCAAATCTAATAATATAATAATTTAAGGATTAGAGAGATGGAGATTGGAAAACTAACCATTGTTGTAAGTTTTGAGAAGCCCTAAAAGCAACTGGTGCTAGACTTTAGCTATAGAGAGACGACAAGAGACGCACGCAAACTAACAATAATAGGGTTTGCTTTTACACGAGCTGGGTTTAAAAAAGCTAGAATGTTGATGTTTAAGGGAACTTCCAATACAGAACTATCAAATATTTAATTGTTTCCATAAAAGTTCACAAGTATCTAAAATAATAGATGAATGAATATCTTCTGGTTATACACAACCACGTATTAGATTTAGGAATCCAATGGATTTAACATCTGTTCATAAGATTTTTTTTTTCATATTTGATAATAGGGTGATTTGGAAAATAAAGTTTCAGCCATCTGCAAACACAAAAAAGGAAACACTTTAAAGTCTAAACCATAAAGATTTCGAATTTTTATTCTTTAAGGATATGCGATTTAAAAATTAAATTCAACGATGTTAGTAAATATTGGCAGGTACCCAAAAGAGATGTGTAAATGACCCGACCCGACCCGTATACAAAGTATACTTGTGAACTAGACAGAGGAAAGCAAAGATAATGAAAAAAAAATGCTCTGTATTATTCAAACGCATGAAAAAATTGTTTGTAGACAAAACCTAAAGGAGAGAAGAGAAAGGCAGAGGAAATATTAAAGAGGAAAAAAAACAACAAACGAAAGAGTCGACTTTGGAGCATAAGAGAGACTCTGATTCACTTGAGAGGGATAAACCTGGAGGAATTGGTAGCACCAACACCAGGCCTACCGTGCTTAACCGGCTTATATGAGATTGAAAACTCAGCCAAGTAATGTCCAATCATCTCCGGTTTGATCTCGACTTGGTTAAAAGTCTTTCCGTTGTAGACACCGATGATGCTTCCGATCATTTCAGGCACAATGACCATGTTCCTCAGGTGGGTTCTCACTGCTTCTGGCTTCTCACCTGCGGGTGCGTCCCTTTTCTGCTCAAAACTTCATCATCTTTAGTGTTCATCAAAGCCATTTTGGTTGCAAAGAGCAAACACAACAAAACGAATATATGCATAGAGAAACAAGTCACAATAACCAAGAAATACACAATCTGAAGAAAGAAAAAACACATTCAAGAGAATGGCAGAATCAGAGATTTTGGACACTTTATTGTTGTTCAACGATGTAAAACACAATCACAAATCTTGTCAATTCAATATAGATCTAGTCAAGACAAGAAAATAGTGATACTATGATAGAAAATATGGGATATACCGCTTTGCGCAGTTTCTTGATCAAAGCCATAGGCTTCCTCGTCAATCCTCTAGAGAACCTATAAAGGAGAAAGTTACAATGACATAAACAGAGATCGGTCATGATCTCTACAAGATCGTTACAAAGCTTTTGTTTGTGGTTCAGAGACTCTGACCTTCTGCGGATACGGGAACTGAAGAGCTTGACAAGATCATCTGTAGACATGTCGAGAAGAGCATCGAGATCGACTCCTCTGAAGGAAAACTTTTTGAACGTTCTCTTTTTCACGATCCCAGCCGCTGCAGCAACCTCATCAGCCTACAGATTCCCATGGCAAGAAATTACAATCTATTCACTAGAAATATGATAGTGAGACAGAGATCGGGGATCTAACCATTGTTTTGGATTGTTTGAAACCCTACAAAATTCAGGAAGCCTCAAAACAGTGCCTGCGCAAACGACAAACAACTTACCTTAAGCACCAAATATATATAGCTTGGGCCAACAACCCTAGCAACATTTATTTTTATTTGTGAGGTACAAATATTCTTTTCAATTTTTATCCGGGCCCATATATTTGCAAAATAAAACCAACAAAACAAAATCTTGGAACCTATAAACCAACCATACATCATGATCGACATAACAAACAGTACTTTTTATTGCGTGTGCCCAAAGCGTTCGAATTGGAAACGATTCAGATTGATTTTCCCAAGTATTTTACTTGATACCCAACAATAGTATAATTACCTTGCGTCAAAAGCATGAAGTGATAAATCTATATATGAACTATTCGTTGCCGATCAATAGCAGATTTTTCCGAAAAAAGTCCTTTTTAAGTTTTCTTTAAATGACTGAAACAAGAGTTAACACACACACATCTAACGATGAGAGACTTAGAGCAGAGTAGCTAAAAGAGAGTGAAGTACAGACAAAATGGTCCAAAACAGACATTGAAGGACCCTATAATATAGCTGGCATAACGAGAACTGAGACAACACAGAGCATCGTGCCACAGGCTTTGTACGGTCTTCACTTGAGAGGGATGAACCTGGAGGAGTGTGTAGCACCAACACCGGGCCTTCCGTGCTTGACAGGCTTGTACGAGATGGAGAACTCCGCAAGGTAATGGCCAATCATCTCGGGCTTGATCTCAACTTGGTTAAAAGTCTTTCCATTGTACACACCGATGATGCTTCCAATCATTTCGGGCACGATGACCATGTTCCTCAAGTGGGTTCTCACCGGTTCTGGCTTCTCACCTTGTGGTGCCTCCCTTTTCTGCTTATCAAAATCAAAAGATCAAAGTTCTAAAATCTGAACCATTTGGTTGCATAACAATGAACACACGGAAATTTCTAAAGCATTCTCTAAGTTTACTGCATTTGGGAGCACACAGATGCAAGAAGAGAAAACACATAGCTCACAAAGCAGAGTCAGATTCTAGACACTTCGAATAGGATTCGCAACTCCAACACATTCAATTTAAACGCAAATCTAATCAGTGACGAGAGAAATTTAGGACTATACCGCTTTGCGGAGTTTCTTAATCAGAGCCATAGGCTTTCTCGTCAATCCTCTAGAGAACCTGCAAAAGAGATTCGTATAAGAAATTGGATTAGTAAGAGCTAAGAGACGATTCTAACAAAGCAAAATCGAGACGAATCATTTCTTGGTTCAAAGACTCTGACCTTCTGCGAATACGGGAGCTGAAGAGCTTGACAAGATCATCGGTAGACATGTCGAGAAGAGCATCGAGATCGACTCCTCTGAAGGCGAATTTCTTGAACGTTCTCTTCTTCGGCACTCCCGCCGCTGCAACCTCTGGTTCGACGTCAGCCTGGAGAATCATCCCATTGAGAAGTTACAAACCATGGTTTTGGAAATATGATTGATAGCATAAGAAGTAGATTCAGAGAGATGTAGATCGAGGAACTTACCATTGTTGGATCTCGGCAAAAAGATAAGTGGATAAACCCTCTGAATCTGATTCTACTAACGTTTTCCAAATGAGCAGCAAAACGTTGATATGTGCGGCGGATCCAATTATATACGAGGACTTCGGATAAACCCTAGAAGTTTTTTTATAAAAAAGGGTTTTATTGGTCCGTGAATTAAAAAAGGAGCTAAGAAAATTCACTAAATTATAAAATACAACGCGACGAAACAATATAAAGTACTGTAAACAATATAAACTTATTTCTCCGGTATCTAAATGTAATTGGCAATCAGATTTGGGTTTCGGGTGAAATAAATCATTTTCATGCTGGCCTACACAATAATATTTATATGCTTACAATTTTACCTTGGGGAAATGTCTTTAATGAGTAGTGAGGTCGTAGTTCACATCTCATCTCACTTTCTAGTACTTACGAGAAATCGCAAATGCGTTGAGAATTATGGTTTTGTTGGTTGTTGCAGATGTGGAGCGTATTGGAATTGGCATCTGTTCCAGGAGTTAGCTATGATATATGCTGCAAGAGGTGAGTCTCTATATCAATATGCCTTATCCAAATGGACTTGTTGCTTCCTTTCTTCTTTGGGTCCATTAGCATTGTGAAGAAGCTCATTATTGACATGTTTGCTCTGTTAATTTCAGGGGCTCGTTTGCTGTGCTACCCAGGAGCATTTTAACATGACAACTGGACCGCTGCATTGGGAATTACTGCAAAGGGCAAGGTACAATTCACTAAAGTTGCTTGGCTTAGTTAATCATGGTTGAAACCACAACGCTCACATCGATCTGTTTTCTTTTCCCGAACCAGGTTATTTACAACACGATGGTTGATGGATACTGTTGAAAAAGGTGATCTGGTTGGAGCTCAAAGCGATGGAGAAAGAAGGGATGGTGAAGCCAAATCATCTGGCGTATAATTGTTTGATTAAGAGATTTTGTGAGTTGGGGGAAATGGAGTATGCTGAGCAAGAAGTTAACAAGAGGAAACTCAAGGGAGCGTGGAGACGTATAACATCTTGATCGGGGGCTATGGAAGAAAGAGTGAATTTGATAAGTGCTTCAACATTCTGAAAGAAGGTCAAAGGAGGCACAGATTGTCAGCTCTAAATTAAATGGTCACAGCCTTGATGATGTAACAACAGAGGACGAGGCTCTACCTGCAATAGAGGAGCTGTGAAAATCAAAGAATATGTTTTTCCCTGGTTCATAAACTCGCTAGTTCTTCGTGAAAATCATTAAATGAAATACTTTGAATTCGGATTTATTCTTGTGCAAATACTCTTGGCGAATAGAGATGTATATTAGAAACCCTTAGTGAATTCATAAAACTACTGCTTCTTTGTAACTAATTAGATCCAGATACAAAGATAACAACGATAACGAAGATACATAAACGAGTACATAAAACGTTAAAACTTGGAGGATCCAGAGTGGGATCGGGGACGCTTGTCCTTGTTGCTTTTCTAATGATGGAAAGCTCCTGGTGGTGATGGCGATGGAGAATGCGGCGAGAGGGGAATCATGGTGCTCTTATATGACATTGGAGTTGTGTCGTGGATGTAAAACAACTGACTCTGAAAAGCTTGTGAGGCCCGAAGAGAGCACCTCCACATAACTTCCCCTCGGCGGCGAGAATAGAGGAACCTATGGTGGTGAGCGTGAAGAGCTGGAGAATGGAGACAAAATGAGTCTCTTTCCCCATGAAGCCGCTAGTGGTGATGGTGATGGAGAAGACGAGTACGAGTCGCGAATCAGGGTGGTCTTATCTGGCACGTGAGCATTGTGTGTTCGATGTGGAACAGCTAACATTAAATACCTTGTTAAGCCCGAAATAAGATTACTTTCAATTTTAACTTCTAAAAATTGTAATCATGTACAAAAATTGGACAGATTACATAAGGTTATTTGGTATTGAACCTAATTGCAAAAGGTTTACAAAGAGAATAGAACATCATAATTTGAAGACAAGCTGATAATTCTGGTTTATAGAGAAGATCATAAATTGAAAAAGGGCTTATATTTTACTAATATGAGTTTGATTGGTAATCTTTTGAAGTGTTTATAAGCCCTTTTTCAATTTATTCGCAATCTGCATAGTTACATATATGATGCATTGTTTTGTTGAGTTTCTTGACTACAAAACTGTGATAATTGAGAAATTAAAACTTAATATCAGCAATATATATCATATATGTGTACCCTTTAAACAAAAACATGTCTTAAATAAGTGGCACAATCTATTAAAAAGTAGGTATCAAAATACAAAGATATTTGTATGCATAGAACATACAAATATGACAGAATACAAAGTATAAATGTATCTAAAAAAAGAAAAATAATTATGACTATTAAGAACAGACCATAAAAATATGGTTCACTAAGTAAAACGATGATGAAGAAATATATCTCTCCAAATAGACAAACAATATAAGGGTGGTATAGTAATTTAGGATCATACGATGGGCTTCAAAGTAGTTGGGCCTTATTCTGATTCAGTAGACAGACTTAGACATTTCCTGGAATTTTTGGGAATTCCGGCAACTTGGGAAGTTCAGGCATCTTTGGTAGCTCTGGCTTAGGAATCTCCTGCATTTTTGGAACTTCAGGTTTTGGAATCTCTGGAATCTTTGGTACGTCAAGTTTTGGAACCTTTGGAATCGTCGGTAGCTCTGGTTTCTGAATCTCTGGCATTTTTGGCAACTCCGGCTTCGGAATCTCTGGCATCTTTGGCAACTCCGGCTTCTGAATCTCCGGCAACTTGGGAGCCTCAGGCTTTTGAACCTCTGGAATCTTCGGTAACTCGGGCTTAGGCACCTCCGACATCTTTGGTAGCTCCGGCTTCTGAATCTTTGGCATCTTTGGTAACTCTGGCTTCTTAATCTCCGGCAACTTAGGAACCTCAGGCTTTTGAACCTCTGGAATCTTCGGTAACTCGGGCTTAGGCACCTCCGGCATCTTTGGTAGCTCTGGCTTCTGAATCTCCGGCATCTTTGGTAACTCTGGCTTCTGAATCTCCGGCATCTTTGGTAGCTTTGGCTTCTGAATCTCTGGCATCTTTGGTAACTCTGGCTTCTGAATCTCCGGCAACTTAGGAACCTCGGGCTTTTGAACCTCTGGAATCTTTGGTAACTCGGGCTTAGGAACCTCTGGCATCTTTGGCAACTCCTGCTTTGGAACCTCCGACAACTTAGGAGCCTCAAGCTTTGGAGTCTCCATCAACTTAGGGAACTCAGGCTTTGGAATCTCCGGAAACTTGGGCAATTCGGATTTCGGAATCTCCGGAAACTTAGGCAACTCAGGCTTCGGAATCTCCGGAAACTTTGGCAACTCAGGTTTTGGAATCTCCGGCACCTTTGGCAACTCAGACTTTGGAATCTCCGGAAACTTTGGCAACTCAGGCTTAGGAATTTCCGGAATCTTGGGCAACTCAGGCTTTGGAAATTCAGGTAACTTTGGCATCTCTGGTTTAGGTAGCTCCGGCAACTTGGGAACTTCGAATTTTGGCAGCTCCGGGTGAGGTAGTTCAGGCAATTTCGGTATCTCTGGTTTAGGAATCTCCTCCACTAACCGGCGAGCTCCGACTGAGACCGGATCAGAGAGCAATGCAATAATACAGATGATCAGAATTGGTGATGAGAGGAGAAGAGCAAATAGACTCTTCTTCATCGGTGCCATGTTGCTTGCTTGACAAGTTCTTGCCTTCTTCTTTTATGCTTCTTCTTTTGCTTTGTTGTGTGTTGCTGTTGGTTTGTGATGAGCTTTGGTCTTTGATTCGAAAGGCTATTTAAAGGGTGTTTTGAGTAAGAAGAAAGATGGAGTTTGGTGAGAAAAAATCTGTACAGACCATTTGAATCAAAAAGTTCGTTTAACCTCTCTATCTGTATATCTACACTGTCATTTTCAATCTAGTTGAATTTTAGGTTTTAGTGTTTACGTGGCCATGTTTTTGTTATACGTGTATCTTAAGAAATACTTAAACTTTGTAAACTAGAAGAACCCATTTTCATCAAATTTATATTAAAAATTATTAGAAAAACGAAGATGGGACTTGATGAATTATATGCGTCTTAAAACTCTAGTCTGTCTTAATGATTCTAAATTTCTAATAAATCAAAACCAGCTTCAAGATGAATTTTTTTGCAAATAAATTTGGTAGATTTTAAAGTATGGAAACGCAATTTTTCTATATCACAAAAAAGAAGCAAACAATGTTTAGGTTTTGGCCGGTAATCTACACAACGACTTACAGTACATCCTTTTTCATTGTGTGTAGGTTATGTTCTTTGTCACCAAAGTCATAGATGTACAATGTATTGTTTGATATTGATCTTCAAACAAATTTACAAAAGAACAGTTTCAGAATTGGGTAAAGCTCTAGTAAAAAAACTTTTTTTTTAAGTAAATGCCTACTTACTCTTTCATCAAGATTCTTGTGGAGCTAAAACAAGCGTGAGTAGATTAAAAGCCATTTCCACCATAAATAATAACATTGTGCTTACTCAGACGTCTATAGCAACCAAATCATGCCAAGTTATAGTAAGCAGATAAAACTTTTTTTTTTGGTTATGATACAGAGGAATATATCAGCAGATTCCATCTACATAGATTCCACAAAAGAAACAAAATTACACCATTTTCTACATAGATTCCACAAAATAAACAAAATTACACCATTTTTTACTATGAACATCAACCAGCAGCATACCTAAGGCCTAAGGCAGCCACAAAACAAACAAGAGACAAAAAAAAAAAGCCTTACTTTATCATCTGCAACAACAGAAAGTATTAACAGTCTATTTAAGAACTCATCAAGTTCCTCCAAAAAACCCTTTCCCTTCGACATTATCCACCTTTCTGGTTTCCCTTCGCATCATCTCTCCGACTGTCTTCATCATCAGATATTATAATATACAAGTCATCATCATTATCATCGTAACAGTTTCTTGGAGGAGCCTTCTTAACATTTGCTTGCTGATCAGAGCTTTGCACAGGGTAAACAAAGAGGTGTGAAATTGGCGACCAACCAGAGCCAGAGGTTTTCGCACGATCTGAAATCGCTAATGGGAACACAGCCATTGAACAGAAGTAAACGCCTTCACCATTACCCTCCACTGGTGGCGTTTGCGTCTTAACCGCTTCAAACACTCTTCTACATTGCTGACACCTCAACACGCATCCCTCGTACCCCTTGGGGTACTCAAAAAGCGCGAAACAGAATGGACAAGCAGTCCAAAAGCTTGTAGCCATAGGATTCTCCGAGGTCTCAGCTTCGCTCTGCAATGGCGGCGAATCCCGTCGGGACTGAAATCGCTGCGATTCGCTATGGGTTTGGCCGAATTGACCAATTTGTGTCATCTGCAGCTCTCGGTCGTACATTGATTTCCTGGGAGGATCAGAGAGGACGCACCAAGCATCAGAGACGAGCTTAAGCGCCCGATCGGCGAAAGGGAGATGATTAACCGCGGGACTGAGGAGAAGAGCGAGTCTACGGTACTGAATCGCGGCGTGTTCGGGGTTTTGTGTTAGCCGGACGAGTCGGAGCACCGGGTACCAGTCTGGTAGTTTCGAATCTCCGACGGTGGATTCCCCGGCGAGGAGAGTGTCGGAGATGGCGAGGATAAGGTCCGCTGCATCTGTTCGGGAAGGGTCGGCTTCGCATGCACGGATCGCAAATGTCTTTGCTCCGTGGAAGTCACTTGAGGCCAAGAGCTTCTCCGAAGTAAGTAGACACTGATCCGCCTCCGCACTGTTACTATCGTCGCCTACCATAACTCCGTTTCTCCCTTTTGCTCCCTTTTCTCTTTTTTTTGGGTTAAAACCCTTAAATACAAAGCAGAGCTTAATTTTGTTAGTGGACGAACCGATAATTCCAACCGGATCGGAAAACTTTCAACCGGATCGGTATGAAATTTATACTACACTATACAACAATATACCAATGATCGTCATAGAGTGGAATCTCATTGGACCTTTCTTTAAACCAAGCTGGTCAACCATGGTCAATTTGACATTGGAACTAGTTTGTCTGCCACCTGTTCCTCTAAATATAGTAATTTTTTGTGAGTCGTTAACAATTTGTATAGGAACCAAGTTTTTTTTTTCCTAACAATACGGTTTTAATAATCATTAATCAAAGTCAAAAATTCTCATGGGGTGAAACGGTAAGATCGGAGGTGGTAGTAAGACTGTGTTAACAGCCACACATGATCCTCTATTTCTTTTTCTTCCCACTCAATTTATTTCTCAATAAGAAGAGATCGGAGAAGAATTAAAAGACGATCGATAATAGAGGTAGAGATCGATTACAACAATGGATGAAGAGTACGATGTGATTGTTCTTGGGACTGGTCTCAAGGAGTGTATCCTTAGTGGTCTCCTCTCTGTCGATGGCCTCAAGGTTTTCTCCTTCACCATCTTCTTTCACAATTCACTCTCAAATGCGAACTTGCTTTTGTGCATCACATTCATATAAAATTTTAATTTTACGTTTAGTTCTCGCCTTTGTTTAACTATAGTTATGAATGGTATGCCAGATCAATAGTTATACGGCGAAATAATAATCCAATGATAATTTCTTACCTTTTCAACGAGTTCTTGTTACAGGAAAATTAAAAACAACTTTTGTTTCATAAAATCATGAATGGTCTACAAGATAGTATAGTTAATGTGAAACATTAGCAAACAGATTGTAGAAGAGCAAGTAGATTCATTTTTCACATATGCGAATTCATTAACGAATTTTCAATTTTTTATTCTTGGGATCTAAAAATATGTAGGTACTGCATATGGATAGAAACGACTACTATGGAGGAGAATCAACCTCTCTTAACCTCACCCAGCTATGGAAGCGTTTCAGGGGAAGTGACACTCCTCAAGAAAATCTTGGAGCTAGCAGAGAATACAATGTCGATATGATCCCAAAGGTCCATATATATAAATGCATCTTTATACGTGAATGTATATAAATGTGAATAGATTAATGGTGAATATGGTTTCTTGATCTGCAGTTCATAATGGCCAATGGACTCCTTGTTCAAACCCTAATCCACACAGATGTCACCAAGTATCTTAACTTCAAAGCCGTCGATGGTAGCTTCGTGTACAAGAAGGGCAAGGTAGTAGTTAAGTATGTTTTACTTTCAGAAACAAATTAAATTACTCTGAGATTTTGATCCTCTATACCATACGAATTTCAGATCTATAAAGTCCCGGCCACTGATGTGGAAGCCCTGAAATCACCATTGATGGGTCTGTTCGAGAAGCGACGTGCCAGAAAGTTCTTCATCTATGTGCAAGATTACGATGAGAAGGATCCTAAGTCTCATGAAGGACTTGACCTTAGCAAAGTCACTGCTAGAGAGATCATCTCGTACGTACAACGTTTTTTCTTCCATCTCAAGTCATTTCAATTTCATCATAGTTTCTTGAATCACACGCTTTTTCTCTCTATTTTTTTTTTCCTTCCCAATAGGAAGTATGGACTTGAAGATGATACGATCGACTTCATAGGGCATGCCTTAGCGCTTCACAATGACGATGACTACTTGGATCAACCCGCCATTGATTTTGTCAAGAGAATTAAGGTAAACTGGTTTCCTTTCTTCCTCAACAAGGAAATGTTTCTAAGCTCAATGTCATTTTATTGTTCTGTTATATGGTGAAGCTCTACGCGGAATCTTTGGCTCGATTCCAAGGAGGATCTCCTTACATATACCCATTGTACGGTCTTGGAGAGTTGCCACAGGTTCGTGTTCGCTTTATTCTCATGACACATCTTAATTTAAGACATTTTTCTATGTCTCAAATCTTTGTTTCTATCTCAGGCTTTTGCGCGTTTGAGCGCTGTGTACGGTGGGACTTACATGCTCAACAAGCCTGAATGCAAGGTTACCCACGATCCATATACTTTTCTTTCTCGGCTTTATTTATTAGGAATTTCATATTCAAAAATGTAAGAGATTTATTAATCTAGCTTGTATATAAATGATATTTGTTAACTCTATATATATATACAATAATTGTTAATTATAGAAGCTCACGAATTTTTAACATTATCCCTACCAGGTTGAGTTTGATAGCTCCGGAAAAGCTACTGGTGTCACTTCTGCTGGAGAAACTGCTAAATGCAAGAAAGTTGTCTGTGATCCTTCTTACTTGTCTGACAAGGTAATCGTAAATCTATTTCACCAGCATAAACTGGTTAACTAGTTCTAATACAGCCTAGCTAAGATGGTTTCTTTGTATTTCAGGTTAAGAAAGTTGGGAAAGTGACTCGAGCGGTATGTATAATGAGCCATCCTATTCCAGACACCAATGATGCTCATTCGGTCCAGATCATTCTTCCTCAGAAGCAACTCGGTCGCAAATCAGACATGTAAGCGATCGTAATCAAAACCACATTCAATTATAGAAACATGGATCTCACTTGCTTCTACTTTGAAAAAAATTGATCTCAGAGATTTTTGGACTTTGTAGGTACCTGTTCTGTTGCTCATACGCTCACAATGTGGCACCAAAGGGCAAATACATAGCTTTTGTCTCTGCAGAAGCTGAAACTGACAATCCAGAGGAAGAGCTTAAACCTGGAATCGAATTGCTTGGACCTATTGACGAGATCTTCTATCATTCTTATGACACATACGTTCCGACCAATAATCAAGAAGAAGATAACTGCTTCATCTCTGCTGTAAGTGAAAATCAGAATACATGATATCTTACATGTCTTGTTTTCTTTTCTTAATGTTTCTTTGTTTTGTTTTCTCAGACTTATGATGCAACAACACATTTCGAGAGTACAGTTTTTGATGTGCTTGAGATGTACACCAAGATCACTGGAAAGGTATATACCCTAACCACTTTGTTTCTTGATTCACAAGTAAGCGAAACATTGCAAACACTGAGTTTTTCTACTGTCTATTTTGCAGACTCTTGATCTGTCTGTGGACTTAAGTGCTGCAAGTGCTGCTGCGGAAACTTGATAACTTTTCGTTTCTTAAATTGCAAGTGACTGTTTCTTATTTTTTATTGGATATTTACAATACAGTTCAAACTTCAAAGTAACAGAAGTTTACCTTTTTGTTCATCTTACTTATAACACTGGTTGGTTTTGCTATAATTTGTGCTATTTAAGTATTTACACAGTATTACGAGCCTTAAATTTATCGTTTTCCGAGTGTTTTGGCGAATTCAAAAGTTTAGATACCATCTTTTGACAAGATTTAATCAAAATGAGCAATGTTTATGAATATTTTTAAAATTTTACTTGGTTAAAAAAAAAAGATAAAAATCAAAATCCCCTAACTGGACCGGCTCAAACAGTTTCCTTACTTTTGCCGATTAAAATCAAAATCTCCTAACAGAAACCAATTTTCTTCTAAACCAGTGTTGGTTTTTGATCAAATGCTTCCAGGTTTAATCGTAAACAATACAAAAATCTCGGTTAAGGCCGTATTTTTTGGACATTTGATCTATCTCGGTACGGGTTAATTCGGAATATAAACCGTGCATTGGTGCGATTCGGTTGATGCCGTATAAACCCCCATCCTTTTATACGACGCCGTATCCGCACACCAAAAAGTCCTAAACCCCGTCGTTAGCATCTTTCTTCCAGAAGTGTCGTTACGGAGTTAGAGAGAGAGAGAGACAGTGAGCGGGAAAAGAATGGAGGGAAAAAGCTTTCTCTCTTCTACAGAGAAGAAGTCCGGAGCGCGCGACCCGATTCCCGTATTCGGATCTCCCGCCCGTTCGCCGCCGCTCTCGCCATTGTGGGTGGCGCCGGCGCATGTAAAGTTTCGCATCCTCTGCCCCGAGTCTCGGGCCGGTGCTGTAATCGGATATTGTGGAAGCGTGATCAATCAGATTAAACAGTTAACGAGATCAAAGATCCGAGTCGAGGACGCTCCTCTTGGTTCCCCGGACCGGGTCGTCACGGTTGTCGCACATGGAGATTCGGGGTCTAGGGTAAAACTAGATGATGGCTATGGGGAGGAGGAAGAAGTTGAGGTCTCCAGAGCACAAGAAGCGTTGATTAGGGTTTTCGAAGCTCTGATTGAAGGATTTGGGACTGGTACGGTCTCGTGCAGGCTGTTAATGGAAGCCAGCCATGTGGGTGCTGTGAAAGGTGCGGGTGGTGAAATAGTGGAGATGATAATGAAGGAAACTCGTTGTAAGGTTCAAATAGGGACAGATCATTTGCCGATTTGCGCAGATCCCGATGACGCTTTGGTGGAGGTACGAACTCTTGATTCAGTGTTTTGTTTTCTGGATAATGCTGTGAAATCTCTGAATCTTGAATGCTTCTGGTTTTTCTTGATTAGGGTCGATTAACCGATTTGCGTCTGACCTTGTTTCTTTTCCGTAGAATCGTTCTTTAGACTAGCGAAATCTTAGTCGTTGATTGGTCAACTTCTTGTATAATCATTGACATTAAAACTTGTAAAGATAGCATTTTGTAGATGCTTGTGTTCTCTTATACTTTCTCCTGCTGAGTGAACCTACTAAATCTGTGGCAGATGGTAGGAAGTGTATTGGCAGTGAAGAAAGCTCTGGTATCCGTATCCAGCCGCTTGCAAGCTTGTCAGCAGATTTGTAAGACAAGGATGGTTCAACGAGAAGCATTATACAGGTCTTGTGATGTTTTCCAGGGAGATGACCATAAAGATGTGGATCCTCGTGATTCCTTGCATAGACATTTTGAGATCGGTCAAAGAGATGCTCTGGATAGGCGTTTGGAGCCATTTCCACCAGATGATTACCAAAGGCGTACTGAAACAACCACACAAGAAACTCTTTCTCAGCCAAGGATAGATACGCATCCTCACAGGATCATTGCCTCTGCTTCAAAGAAAGATCCTGTCACCATTGAGCAGCCTCTCTCAGAACCTGATGATGATATCCGAAAAATAGTTTTTAAGCTACTCTGTCCGACCGAAAGTGCTGGTGGTCTTATTGGGCCAGGGGGTGCCAATATCAAGACTATTCAAAGTGAGTCAGGCGCCTCCATATATGTGGCAGATACACCTGCTAACTGTGATGAATGCTTGATTACAATTACATCAGAGGTTGGTCTTCGCTTAACTCTTACCATTTTTAAATCTCTTTGTTTGCTTTCTTCTATCTATTAATTATTCTTGGTTAATGTTTGTTGCTTGTGCGCCATCTTGTAGATCCCTGAAGACAGACTGTCCCCAGCACAAAGAGCTATTGTCCTTGTTTATTCTAGATTATATGAGATTTCTACAACGAGAATCCTGGACAGTGGCTCAAGGCCATCTACCACTGCACGGCTTGTGATCCCCACAATTCAGGTTGGATGGTTGCTGGATAATTCTTCTCAAATGTGGACAGATTTTGACGTTTCTATACAAGTATTGGAGGTTAGGAAGAACCCAAAATGCATCTCAGCGAACGATCATGTTGTGCAGGTACTTAGAAATGTACTGTAACCCTTAAGTAGAAGCCAATATTTTTTATATGAGATCGTTGCTTTCTCTTATATGTTAATTAATAGATATTAGGGCTTCAGTTTGCATATAGATGTATTCTGTGCTGGTCGATAATCATGGAGAATTTGAGATGGAGCATTTAAAGCATGCATGTAGACTAAGAGATTAAAAGTCTTTCCCTTGTTTGTTTGGATGTCTGTCTTATACACGTACTTTCCATTCCACTAGATTTCAGGAGAGTTCCCAACTGTGAAAGGTGTGATCTACCGTATTACCAGTGTGCTACGAGCCTTGGGGATCGCCCGTAGAAATACGAGTTCCATGGGATTTCATCCATCTTCAAGTGATTCATTCACCATTTCTACAAGACGGGGCATAAGATCTAAGGACTCCTTCCAGAGGGTGTCTCATAATCCAGCGAACTATTCCAAGCCTGTTGATGTGAATCCTTATATAAGACCACAAGATCCATTTCTGAGTAGCTTCAGTCCCACTTCTGGATATCCTCCAAATTTTGGTCAGGGATCCACTACGGACGTTGATCATCTCTTAAGTGAAGCTCCATCTCAGTTATGGTCGTCACCGGTATGTCTCCGTGTGAACTCATTGATTTGCATAGCCATTTCACATATACCTGCAGAGTTTATTTCTTACAATTTTAAATACTCTGTTTGGTTTCTTTTAGCTGATCATACATAGTATTAAATACAGCCACCTGCTGCTCCAAGAGGTGCGTACGATGTCAGTGGAGGATTATCTTCTACAATGGCTGACCTTGGACTTGTCAGGTAAGACTATGTGAGAAGAAGCTGTATTTGTTCTGAAAGCAGTAACACGCTGGCTTGACCCTTTTGCAGCGGACACATATCTTCCGTCGTTACAAACATAACTGTGGAAACCAGAGTTCCAGAGAATGCTGTGAGCTTTGTGTGCGGAGGAGAGGTGGATGGTCACTATCGTCTTAATGCTATGAGACGGGTAACACATATTCTGCATACTAAATTCTTTCCTTGATTACTTCATAGAATTGTCTGGATTAGGCCTGAGATGGGATTCAAAGTTGTATCTGATCATTTGATGTTCTCTAATCAGATATCGGGCGCGACAGTCATAGTCCATGAACCTCAGCTTGGAACAAGTTACAGGATCATTGCCATATCTGGGACACCTGATCAAATCCAAACAGCTCTAAAAATTCTTCATGCCTTATTGCCTTTATCCGCATAGATGAATCGTTACCATTGCTTTTTTCATCATATAAGTGATGCCATCATGGGAAGCACAAGGAGATTTGTTTCATTCGTTCTTGTCGGGATTTTTTTGACTCTTTGTACAGTATGCTTTCAACTAACCATTTTGATTGAGTAATACTAATTACTAATGTTTTCTCTAATTTTCCCTATTTTATTTATTTATAACATTACTCTACACATGAAATGAATTAGACTTCGGATTCAGAGTTCAGACATCTGAAATCTCCATAAACTTAGGGGAACAAACCCCACTTTCTGTAGCAAATTGCATTACAAAGTAAATCATCTAACTAAATCCAAATATTATTAAAGTGGGGAATAAATTATATTATATAGTTCTTCTATCAACCTTTGTGACATTTGCCGGCCGAGAACCACCACAAAGTTTGAGATTCGATGTCGTTGTCCAAAGATGAAGATGTTGCAGAGGGTTAATCAACTAGTCAGGTTTGTGTAAATTGTAAGTGAAGCTTTTTGTTCTAAGCCCTTGAAGAAGCTTTCAAGAAACGACATCGTATAGGTAAATTCTGGGAAGGAGAAAAAAAAAGAAAGTAAATTATCTGAAAGATGAAGTTGTTACGGCCCAGTAAAAGCCCGAATCCGGTGTGTTTTCTTTGAGGCGCAAGAACGTGCCCGGCAAGGGGATACTCTCTCATCTAGAGAGTTCGATTCCACAGCAAACCAATAAAACTTTTACACGTGTAAATCTCTCGTGGTCCCGACCTCATCTGATTATGCCGTCTTTCTCTTATAAATTTGTTTCCTCAGGCTTATTTGTCGTCCAGAAAAGAGAAAAAAAGAAAGAATAGCGTCAAGTTTTCGCCTGATAATTTTCACTTGTTCGACTTCTACATTTCAAAATGCCTCGACGCAGCTCCGGAGGTGAGTATTCTCCTTTTTTTTGTTCTCTTCTTATTTTTCAGATCTCTTCCTTCACGTTTGGGTATATTAGGATTTCCGCATGTCACAACATATTTTCAGGGTTTATGTTTGTGTCAACAAAGGGGGAAAATTGATTTTGTGGGTTAATTTATTTGTTGTGCAGGAAGATCTGCTCCTCGCCCTCGTCCCGCAGCTGCGCGTAGCCCTCCTCCCCAAACTGGTGAGTTTCATTTTCGGCCGTACATTCATCAGTCAATATTCTGTAGCTTCATAGATTTTCTGTGATATGTAATTTGCGTTTTTCTTCATCAGTTAATCGTGCTCCTCCTCCAGCAACAGCTCAGCCTAACGGTGGTGGTTCTGTCTTTGGGAGTATTGGCTCAACCATAGCTGATGGTATGCGCTTTTTATCTGTTTGCTTTTGGTGTTTTTTTAAAGCAATTCGTCTTTCCATAGGTTAGTGGTTTGGTTTCTCTTTTTTTTTTTTTTCTGATGTATTGTTTATTTGGAACTAGGTATGGCTTGGGGCACTGGAAACGCAGTTGCACACAGGGTAATGGATTCTGTGATGGGCCCAAGAACCTTTAAGCACGAAACCGTTGTTTCTCAGGCCGCCCCTGCTTCTTCCCCTGTTCCAAACAGCACTGACTCTGGTTCTTGCGACACTCACTCCAAGGCTTTCCAAGATGTAAGTATAAAACCCTTTCTTTATCCTCTTTTAAGCATTTTAGGTTGATACTGGATGAAATCCTTTGTGATTAGGCCCTTCTCATTCTCCTGTCTTCAGTGTAGTACGGCTTAGCGTTGCGTACGTGTTACTATTTATAAGATAATAAGGAATATTGTAGGTGAAACCAGCACCTAGATCATCACTAATTGGTTAGATATCCATTCATATATACACTGAAACTGAAGGACAAGCAGGCACATTGAAAAGTGCTTTCCTTTATCGTACTCTTGTGTATACAAGCCTATCTGGTTGACTCAGGGATGTTTTTGTTCTTCTTTGTTGTGTTGTAGTGTGTTAACAATTTTGGAAGCGACATCAGTAAGTGCCAGTTCTACATGGACATGTTGTCTGAGTGCAGGAAGAATGCTGCTGGTTCCATGATGGCTGCTTAAGTGTGATCTCGCGTCTACTATTTGGAAAAAACCTGCGTGAAATTAGGGAAATTTGTAATAAAGAGTCTATTTGGTATTTAGATAAAAGCTTAGGTCTACTTGCTGTTTGTTTTTATGTCTCTGCTAAAGAAAATCAAACAACGAATTCTCGCCATGATGTTTGTAGCCTCGGAGATGTTAAGAGTTATTAATCATTTTTACTGCTTTTATAAAAAAAAAAAATCAAACTATGGCAGAGTTAAAACAAACCCAACAAAATATTAACGATCTAACGTCGCAAACATAACAACAATCAATTTTACAATTTTTAAATGGGTTTTGTATTCTTAGACCAAAAGAAAATGAAGAAAAGAAAGAAAGTTCAAAATCAAAGTAAATGCTAGAGAGCATTTGGCATCATTCTCGAATATTGTTTGGAGATTGTGTTGGTTGTTCTTAAATCTAGATTCTCTGAATCTTCAGCTTAAAGCATCAGGTGTTGAATGCAATTAGCCGATCTTTTCTCAACTTCTAGTCTTTTGAGCATCTTTTAACCTTTTGGCAGAGTTAAAATTCTCCTCGTTCATATTGTGAATGGGCATAATAAACATCGAATTCTTTTTTTTCAACGTAGGTCACAAAACAAATAAACCTATATGTTCATAAAAAAAATTGTGAATTGACGACGTTGCAAAATTGCTTGTTCAACAATAGAGTATACGAGCCACCAAATTCCACATATATTCTTTTGGGGGCTTGGGATGCAAGAAACTTGTGTGGGAAGGAAACTTACGATAATTTTATAATTATGATAACAAGAACTATATTTGCAAACATATATATAGACAAGTTGCAAATCAAAATTCTCTTTATTTTAGCTTTAACATAGGTTTCGTGTGTATTATGTAATGTTTTTCCTTGGTTGTGTAGAAAGATCTGCCTCTCGCCCTCGAGCAGCAGCTGCACGCAGCCGGTCTTCTCAAAGTAGTAGTAGTACTGGTAAATTTCGTGATATATCAACTAAAACTTTATCTTTCTATTGTTAATTTAGGAACCAAGTTTTTGTATTTTATGATCAAACGTTTAACAAATCCGTGATATGAACAAAGTTTTTCAAATGAAATCACAATAAAAGTTAAATGAAAAAGTGTAATTAATATTTGGATATTTGTATTGTATATATATATATATATATAATTTAATTAAGCTGATGTCTTTTTGTTGTTGTTGTTGTTGTTTGTGTAGCCAAATCTGCTCCTCGCACTCGATCAACAGCTTCACACAGCCCATCTCATCATACCGGTAATTAAATTTTCAGTTTTGGGGTTGTATTTCGTTAGAGACAAAATTTTAGAAGTAGTACTTCTGAAAATTTGTGTTTTAGGAAAATGATAGCTTTAAATGCCCAGTCGCTAACTATTCATCATCACCTTTTTTACATATTGTGAGATTTATAAAGTGTATTTTTCATTTGGTTAATTTCTTGGTTGCTCAGAAAGATCTACTCCACGCACAGCAAGCCACAGTTCACCTCCTCAGGCTGGTAAATTTTCATTTTTGAGCAATATCTCTGCTATAACCTTTTGGATTATAAGTTGTGAGAGTTCTTTAGTTTAGGATTTTAATTAGTTTTTTTTTTTTTTTTATGTTATGTGTTTTGTTTTTTCAGCTCATCATGACTACTCCTCGAGCGGAAGTGGTAGTAACCATAATGGCTACTCCACGAGCAGAAGTGGTAGTGACTACTCCTCCAGAAGTAGTTACCATCATGATAGTGATGAAGGTATATATATGCACGTTAACTCTCATTTTTAGATGATTTTTAAGCAATTTTCGTTTTGGATAATGATTTGATTACAATCTCCTTGTTTACGAGAGTCATTCTATTTCTTTCGAACTAGGGTTCTCTTTTGGTTTCATAGACGCAGTTGTGAATGCTATAAAGAGCTCACGAACGGCCTCTAAGGCAGAACCTGAGGCCGCAGCCGAAGTTGCAGATAGCAGTGACTCTATTTCATGTGTCACTCAAGCCAAAGCTTTCCAACATGTAAGTTATCGATCTTCCCTATCTTCTTTTGGTTTCCTTTTGATTTTCATCAATTCATTATTGAACACTTATGTATTTATATACAGGCATTGCATCTTTATACTTATAAATCACAAGTCAGTTGGCAATTATCCATCTGACACATGTCTTTTTATATTTTTTGTTTTTTTATTTATTTGAAATATCCATCAATTTTACAAAATATCGACCTAAAATCTTTTTTTTCTCTTTCTCGTAGTGGCTACTTTTTAGGTTAAAAGGATATCATGTTATTGTTTTTAATCTCCATTTAAAAAAAAAGAAGGCGTATTGACAAAAATTAAGTAATAAAAAGTTTTACGGTTAAAATTTCCACGTTTTCAATCCACGATCTCCACCTCTTTCACATATATGTAGAAAAGTTAAAAAACCTGCTTAGAACTGATTAAAACTGGATATACAAAGACTCATAGATCTACAAAAATGATGGGGGCTTCGGGTAAAAGTAACCTTGAAGCTAATTTCTCATGGCAAATAGCAGAGTCGACGACAATTTGAAAAAGTATGTATTCATATTTAGATTCATATGACAACATGTTTTGTGTCTGATTTTTCTAAGACTTTGGCTTTATGCTTTAGATGTTTACAGAGAAGTTTCATTTCACAGAGAAGTTTGAAGTTTGCTTATTCGGCGTTGTACTTTTGGAACTAATAACCGGACGTTGTGAAAACAATGCCTACGTCGATGATAGCTTGACTGATACGTTTCTACTCCGACTTTAAATAATCTAACTTTCCATGATTTTTTTAACAATCTAACTGTTGAATAAAGCAAATGCTCTATTTTAATAATGAAAAACAGGCACGACTTTTTCTTAACCGAGCATCTGCAAGGAAACTTTGAGGATTTGACTGATATAAAAATGAATAATGAGTATGACCGAGAGGAGATGACACGCAGGTTGGTTGTGCTTCGGTTTGCATTCCCTCACCGTATATCTTGCATGATCCAGGTAACTTAATTTTTTCCCAATCTTCCTTTGTTCTAAGGGTGAGCATTCGGTTTTGAAACTAGAACTAAAAAATTTAGTTTTAATAAATAAGAAATTCAAGTTAATGTTATGTGCATTTTGTAGAAATAAAATCTACTTTTAGTTTATATTTCAATAAAAAGTATGATTGAAATATAACCTCGGGTTCGGGTTCAGATTAGGTTGTTAAGAAGCTGTAAACAATAAAAAAGTGTAAGAAGAAGATGTAGGCGAGGAAGAAGAAGAGAAATGATGAAAGCTTTCCTTATATTTTAATTGTTTTGTAAATCTAAAATACAGATGAACACAGTTTTATTCGAAAATATGTAGTATGTTGTTAAGAATTTATGATTTTAGATCTATACTGTTTAGAAAAATAAAATAAAATAGATAATAATAGTATTTGCATGTACAATAAATAGTTATAGATGAATAGAATAACATATCGATAAACTGTATATTGTTTGGATTGCATTTATATATAAATAAATAAATTTTCCGGTTCTAAATGTGAATGTAGATATTAATAGTGATATACTAAACGCATTGTTGACTTAAAAACAGATTTTAATGCAGTGAAAAAATATATAATAATCAATTCCTAAAAGTCTTAAATATATTTTTAATTGAGTTTCATATTTAAATTATGTAATCGTTTTAGCCTGCACGAAGTGCGGGCACAATACTAGTTGTGGATAAATTTGTATATAGGAAGTTAGGATGCTTGTGATTTAGGAGTCATGATTGTTACATTTTTTTTTGCATTTAAACGTTTCGGTCTTCCATTATAGTCGAATGCTACTATAGATTCAAGGCTTATCTTTGTTTTTGTGTGTAGTGCCTCGACGAGTCTGAAACAGACATCAGTAAATGTCAGTCCTTCATGGACATTTGGTGCAAGTGCAAGAAGAAGAGTCTCGATTACACTTTGAAATCCTAAATGTGTTTGTTAGGTGTCAAACCATTAGTTCTTATTTACAATTTTATCAAGACAGTTGTTGAAATTTGTAATTCAAATTAGTAGTCCTGTGTTTTTCTTTTTATGCTTTGATGTAAAAAAAGAGAAGAAAATAAGGGGCTTTAAAAGAAGATAACAAATAAAAGGGGGAGAATTATAAAAATATGTAAAGTTTGAGTTGTTCAATGCAATTTAGCCGATTCCCTCCGCTTCAAACAAAGAATCTCTCAGTCGTGAACAAAACAAACCTTCCAAATCCCAGCCGTAGATGATTTTCCGGCGTTTATCCGGGAGATTTCTGTCGGCTTTTTCAACCTCTTACAAACTTCGATTCGAGGCTGCACGGAGTTTCCGATCAGATACGGCGCTCGAAGCCATAGCCAATGCGTCGGAAGAGAAAGTACCAAACTTAGTGCTGTACAATTATCCTTCCTTCTCCGGAGCTTTTTCGGCTCTCTTCGCTCATCTCTACCACTCTCGCCTCCGTATTCCCTGTCTCATCTTGCCCTTCTCTTCGGTCGTACCCTTTAGGTCAACATTTCCTCTTCTCTTCTCTTATCAATCGTTGCAGGAGAGATTGATTCAGTTTTAATAGGTTTTGAGTTTAAAAATTTATGATTCGGAAACTGGGAATTTGAAAAATCTTTGCAGAGTTGAAGATCTGTGCTTGGAGGGGTTTAAGAGGTGTTATCTGCTCGATTTTGTTGCTCCGAAGGGCTTTTCTGCTACGATTTGCCGGAAAACAGATTGCGAGTATGTTCAGTGATAGTTGAATATTACAAACATTTTGGTTCAAAATTTTAAGCTTTTTTGGGGTCTAATTTCGTGAATTTGGGGTTTAGGATCATATGTTTCGATCACCGAAAGTCAGCAGTTTCAAAGATTGGCTCAATGAAGAAGGATAAGAAGAGGTTCAAGATTAATGTTGATATCGAAAAGAGTAGCTCAAGGGCTGTGTATAAATATTTCTCCGATAAACTCACAGAGCAAACATCTCCCGAGGTTAGTAAAGGACTATGATACTGTGTGAGTGATTAATCTTCTTTGATTGGTATATAATCATGACAGTATATGTTTTTAATCTGTGTGAGCTAGGGGGAATCTCTCAGTTTGCTATCCCCTGAAGACCAATATCGGATTGAATCAGTTCTTGATTACATTGAAGATATTGATCTTCGACGATGGAGATTACCAGATATCAAGGCATTCAGCTTCGGTCTCAAGGACTGGCGCTCGAGGATCAACTGCATCACCAATCCTTACATGTACGAACAGGTCCGATTCTTCATTTCGATATTAGCTTGGGGGAGATGATTTGCCTGATCACGTATATATTTCCCTTTGTGAATGCATATAAATACATGAGATCTTTTTGAATATGAGCATGTCAGTGAATTGTTTCATGTCTTTAATGTTGTAGTTGTTAAGAATAAGTTCAGCGGATCTCATTGCTTATGGGAATTCGTATTTTTCATCTCGGCTTGTGGAAGCAAAGAAACTGCTGAAGCTGAATAAAGCTATCAGGATCAGATTGGGAAGAGGGCTCTATGGAGAGTGCCTGGTAATTGCTTTTGCTGCATCAGAATCCTTCAGTTTCAAAAAGCACCGATGATTGAGCCAAACTTGATCTTGTTTTTACGTATAGGGAATGCGCGCAGATGGTAACCATCAACTAAGCGATGAACTTGGCAAGCTACTTAGTCTACAAAGTGCTGCAGCTGGTTTGAGGTAAGTTTAAACTTCCTTTCCTTATGATGCTTCTGCTGTTATGAAGAATTGCTGATAGTGATTTCGTAAAACATCTCAGGCCAATAGGAGCTGTGACATTCATGCAGCGGAATAATCTCAAAATGTGCTTGAGAAGTACCGACGATGTAACGGATACATCTGAAGTTGCTAAGGTTTGTTTGTTCCGGATATCTGAGTGTAAATTTTTGTTTGCTGGTTTTAGTGACCAATTACACTTACATATATTCAATGTTTTATATTTTGGTAAAGGCTTATGGAGGAGGTGGAACTTCTTGTTCAAGCTCGTTTATCATAAGAATGGATGAATATAATCAGTGGATTGCGAGGAATCGAACATGAGAACACTCCTCATCGACCAATTCCAAAGCTCTCGTCTCTGAGATTTTGGCATTGTGAAAGACATAAAGACTCCAAAGTCAAATATCCAGTGAAAAGTTTGGTGGTTGATCACAAAGGGCTGGTAAAGTAACTAATGAAGAAGAGGGGAGAAGAAGAACTTTTGAGTTTGTTGCCTTTCTTGAGCCGATTTTGTTTTCGGTAAAGGGTAACCTAAACCGGCCTTGCATTCCGGTTCGGTTTTGGTATGATTACGGTTTTGTTCTCTTTGTTAAGCCGGTGAGATCGAACGGCTCATAGGAAAAAAAACTGAAAAAGTACAAATGTAGACTTTTTTTGTATAAAACGTTCTCTTATCAGTCTATTTTTGGAAATAAATTTCAGTACAATCTATTTCTAAATTGTTAAAGCGAATGAAATAGCGATTCTCTGTCTTCCACGCGGCAACAGAACGTCCGTTTACTTTGTCCAAACTCACTCTGTTCGAGCCTCGAAACGACGTCGGTCTTAAGCGTTGTGTATTTTTTTAGTTGAGCATATTTTATCGTCGTCGACGTCGAGAAGTATCACCGCCTAGAACCTTCTCTCTTTCTCTAGAAATCTCTCCCCTAAAGGAACTATCGTCTACCTTCAAAAACCCAAAACCCTAAACATACACAGACTCAATTTCATTCGCATCATATTGCATCTTCCTAACTGATCTATCGCCTCTTGAATTTCAAACCATGGCTACCGCCGCTCTCCTCCGTTCAATTCGACGCCGTGAAGTCGCTTCAGCTCCTTTCTCAGCTTACAAATGCGTGAGTATTCTAACCACACGATCCAAATTAAAATTTCAATTGAACTAATCAAGTGAATCCTGATTTACTCATTTGATATGGTTCAATTCTTGCAATTTTGGAAAAATTCCCTCTGCCTGATCTGATCGATTCTATTGCAGATTTCAAAGAGCGGGAAATCATCATTCAAAGCTTCTTACATGAGAAGCTTTTCAAGAGCATTCAGGTATCGATCTTTTTACTTCTATATTTGGTAGCACCAATATCTTGGTATGCTTCTTTTCTAATTTTTTCTTCTACTTGATTCAGCTCCAAGCCTGCTGGAAACGATGTCATCGGTATAGACTTGGGTACTACTAATTCCTGTGTTGCAGTCATGGAGGGGAAGGTGAGATTGTGATCATATATGGTTTTTGATATTTGAGCTTTTGAAACAATTGAGCTAACTTTATTTCTGTATTAATCTGATTTGTAGAATCCGAAAGTCATTGAAAATGCCGAAGGTGCTCGAACCACACCATCAGTTGTGGCTTTCAACCCAAAAGGAGAGCTTCTCGTGGGTACACCAGCGAAGCGACAAGCCGTCACTAATCCAACAAACACGATATTCGGAACGAAGCGTTTGATTGGGAGAAAATTCGACGACCCGCAAACACAGAAAGAGATGAAGATGGTGCCTTACAAGATTGTGCGTGCACCTAACGGCGATGCGTGGGTTGAAGCCAATGGTCAGCAGTATTCTCCTAGTCAGGTTGGAGCGTTTGTGCTGACAAAGATGAAAGAGACAGCCGAAGCTTACCTTGGAAAATCAGTCAAGAAAGCTGTCGTCACTGTCCCTGCTTACTTCAACGATGCTCAGAGGCAAGCAACTAAAGATGCTGGTAGGATCGCTGGTCTTGAAGTCGAGAGGATTATAAACGAGCCTACAGCTGCTGCTCTTTCCTATGGGATGACCAACAAGGAAGGTTTGATTGCTGTGTTTGATCTTGGTGGTGGGACTTTCGATATATCTGTTCTGGAGATTTCTAACGGCGTTTTCGAGGTATTATATCTCTCGAGTGATTTGTGTTTGTCAGGTCTTTTTTTTGAGGATCGTTCTTAATATTAAATTGCTTCTCTTTCTTTTTTTCAGGTGAAAGCCACCAATGGTGATACTTTCTTGGGAGGAGAGGATTTCGATAATGCTCTGCTAGACTTCCTGGTAAATGAATTCAAGACCACTGAGGGAATAGACCTCTCCAAAGATAGACTTGCTCTGCAGAGGCTTAGGGAAGCTGCTGAGAAAGCGAAGATTGAACTATCATCAACTTCGCAGACTGAAATCAATCTGCCGTTTATCACAGCTGATGCTTCTGGGGCAAAGCATTTCAACATCACCCTAACACGGTCAAGGTTTGAAACTCTGGTGAATCACTTGATTGAGAGGACCCGTGATCCTTGCAAGAACTGTCTCAAGGATGCTGGTATAAGTGCTAAGGAAGTCGATGAGGTTCTCCTTGTTGGAGGAATGACCCGTGTTCCCAAGGTACAGTCTGTTGTCTCGGAGATCTTTGGAAAGACTCCTAGCAAAGGTGTCAATCCTGACGAGGCTGTTGCTATGGGAGCTGCCCTTCAAGGTGGTATCCTCCGTGGTGATGTCAAAGAATTGCTGCTTCTAGATGTCACGCCTCTGTCGCTCGGTATTGAAACACTTGGTGGTGTCTTTACAAGACTGATTGGCCGAAACACAACCATCCCCACGAAGAAGAGTCAGGTATGCCTGCAAAGATTTGTCATTATATTCTGATTGAAAACCCACCGAGTAACTAGGAAAGATGAACTCTGACGAACTAGGACACTAAGAGGCATCTATTAGAGTTTGTCTATAGTCACTTAGCTAGGCATTTTCGAGTTACTCCTCATGGCAATGATCCTACATGGTTTCACTCTTTATGAGTTAAGGGTCAAAGCACAGTCCTGTGACATGCTAATTTATGCTCCCATCGTGTTTTGATCAAGTTTTTACTAAAATGTTGATTCTCTCGTTCTTTCTTTTGAAGGTGTTTTCAACTGCAGCCGACAATCAGACACAGGTTGGGATCAGAGTGCTTCAAGGGGAGCGTGAAATGGCTGCAGACAACAAGCTGTTGGGAGAATTCGATCTAGTGGGCATTCCACCATCACCAAGAGGCATCCCTCAGATTGAAGTAACATTCGACATTGATGCCAATGGCATTGTCACTGTTTCCGCCAAGGACAAGACGACTGGTAAAGAGCAACAGATCACAATCCGATCCTCCGGTGGGCTCTCAGAGGATGATATCCAGAAGATGGTGAGAGAAGCAGAGTTGCATGCTCAGAAAGACAAAGAGAGAAAAGAGTTGATCGACACTAAGAACACAGCCGACACAACCATTTACAGCATTGAGAAGAGTCTTGGTGAATACAGAGAGAAGATCCCGAGTGAAGTCGCCAAGGAGATTGAAGATGCTGTGGCAGATCTAAGGAGCGCTTCGTCTGGAGATGATCTCAATGAGATTAAGGCTAAGATCGATGCGGCAAACAAAGCTGTTTCAAAGATCGGCGAGCACATGTCTGGTGGCGGTTCTGCACCAGGAGGAGGATCTCAGGGAGGCGGCGATCAAGCTACAGAGGCAGAGTACGAGGAAGTGAAGAAGTGAAGAGTCTGCGTAAATTCTTGTCAGTTGGGTTAAAAGATTAGGTTAGATCATGGTTGGTTCTGTCTCCAAGGAACTTTTTGCCTTTAAGAACAATGAGCAATGGATCTGTTTCTGAAATAAGCTTTTGTAGTGAATGAAACCTCTAATGTTTCACTATTAAAACACTAATGTTTCTTTATTTAACACAAAAACGTTTGAAACTTCATCAACTACATAATACTCCGGTTTTAAAGTTCCTTTACTTTGCAAGTAACCAAGTATGAGACCAAATAACGAAATAGAATCCAGCTTAGAGGAGAGTCTATCACAATCAAACCCGTAAGTTAGATAGATGTTTTGTTATTTAACTCGTTGTATTCTTTTTGTCTCCTACCACTGAAAACTACCTTAAAAGCCATCAAACATAAGATGAATTCAGATTTACATATCGGCGCACTTGACAAGAAAAAAGAGATTTACATATTCACGCACATGACAAGAAGGAAGAGGGAATATAGATCTCTAGAACCAGCAAACAGAACGAGCATGAATAACATCAAAACAGTTATCCATATTCTCGGCGATAAGATCAAATAATGTTTAGTCTCTACTATTAATTTGCACTACTATACATTTTTCATGTCTAATGGCTCAATCTATGATTGCATTGCCTCCTATCTGACTGTTATTCAGTAGGTTAAAAACTACTTTTCTTAATCCATCATCAAAGCAAGTTTAAGAAAAGCATGTGGTAATCAAAATGGGGATGATTTGGGTTTTTCTGGACAATTGGTTCACTTTCTAGTAGTAAGACAGTTTGTGTCGTCAAATGACGATGAGATTTGATTTTGCATCAATAACAAGCCGATGAGATTCTCATTGACTGAGTTTCATCTTGGCACTAGATTACCATGTTTGATAAAGAAGATAAAATCCTAGTAAATTTGAGTGTAATTGACCTTTATTGTTGTTTGACAAATACCATTCTATATTATCAACTTGCACTAAAACCACACATTTTCCATCCTTGACATATATGGAATAATGATTTAATTAGAAACGTATATATCATATAAAATAATGTTACATTATATTATTTATTATGAATTCTACATAAATAAACCAATAAATATATCCAGAGTACTAAGCTTTAATTCACCAAATTAGTTTATTTTAAATTTTACGAATAAATTCAAAAATTTAGTTTTGAAATCGATAATATATTTTAGTTTCCATAATAAAAACATAAAATGAATTGACATACATTGAATAAATAGAATGGAATCATTTGTAGTCTATATAAAACATTGAATTTTCAATTACAATGATTATCAATTTTACAAAATTAATCCGTTTAAAAAGTTCAAAACATGCGATAAATAAACTTTTTTATGTTTATCTAATAAAATTATTAGTTTATAACAGTTTTTTTAAGATTAAATATGTATATAGAATCTAAACATGAGATAAAATACACATCATAAACACCATACGTTTAGCTCACTGTCCGATAACATCTATGAAATACTGACTTTAAAATCCATATTCAGCCCATATTCGGCCCATACTGGTTTACGTAAAAGATAAAAAATTGTAGTACACGAATACGTCGCTTCGGCCGAGTGGTAAAGGCGTGTGCCTCCTAAGTTTTTACATTGGAAGTTCGAATTTCGGATAAAATTGGGGGAGGATTGTAATTTACTAGTTTAACCCTCCAGTTTAATTTATTTTGTCACTTTTTCTTTTCGACATTTTTTTTGTTAATTAGGGTCTCTTGATTTAGTCGAGATTCCAAATACTGGTTCGGGCTTCTCGAGTTTTGGCAGGAAGAAAACTAGAGATACTGATCTGATTCACTCGATGGCTGCCACGGCTCTTCTCCGATCGATTCGCCGACGCGACGTCGTCTCCGCGCCTCTTTCCGTCTACAAATCTGTATGTTTATTTACTCGGTTGATTGCGTCTTTCTGATGAAGTAGTTGATAGATCGAGAATTTCGGATTCGTTTGATTTCGTTTTTCATTTCCAAAATTATCATCTCAGTCATGCTTCGTTTCGCGGGAAATAGTCAGGGGATTACGTTGATTTGCAGATTTTTGGTGTATTATGTGTTTAATCGTCTCATATAAAAAATCGAGAACACGAGATTGTTTTAGGTAGAAATTTGTATAGCCTCTTCTGGAACAGAAATGAACATCGAAATAATCTTACTACTGCTAGCATTCTATGAAATCTGTGCTTCTGGTTCATTGTAAAAAGCTTGCACTTGCAAAAATATTGGGATGAAGAAGACGATAGTTAGCTTCATATTACTTTTGTATTTGGGCGCTTGATAAGAATCAAACAGTATGAATACAGAGAGTGTTTTCTTAACCGCTCTTGAAACGTTCTTGTTTGCAGCTTGCTGGTAATGCTCAACCTTCATTGGGTAGTTCATACACTGGTCAAAACTATGCAAATCTGTGTAGAGCTTTCGGGTATGTATCTTTTGTTTCATGGGATGTAAATACCCACAGAATCACTCTGTAGTTTGCGCTTTTGAATATTGTGTCTTTTTCTTTATAGATCGAAACCTGGTGTGAATGACATTTTTGGGACTGGTTTGGGATCTACCAACACAAGCAATACCATTAGAGAGGAGAGAGAGGTACGATGACTCTGTCAACATTTTGGGGGTTTTCTTCTTTCTCCTTTGTAGTATTTCAGAGCAGCTTAACTTATGCCTGTGCTTGGTTGATCCTTATCTCAATTCTTCTAGCATTCAAAAGCAACCATGAATGCAGTTGGAGCTCATTTGCGA
Source organism: Thlaspi arvense (assembly GCA_911865555.2). NCBI lineage: Eukaryota > Viridiplantae > Streptophyta > Magnoliopsida > Brassicales > Brassicaceae > Thlaspi > Thlaspi arvense. The sequence continues at coordinate 66,836,274 of OU466862.2, read as the reverse complement.
GCTCTTGGTGTGGGAACACCAAGACGCATGTTGTCTACAATCTCAGGCGGTATAAAGATGACAGAGGAGAAACAGAACTCTCCAAAAGTCCAAAGCTTTCGCCCTCTATCTCCTCACCTTCCTGTTTACCAGCCTCAGATGAACTCCATGTTGTCGATTTTCAACAGAATCTCTGGGGTTTACTTGACCGGAGTCTTTTTCGGCGGCTACCTTCTCTACCTGAAGATGGGTATGATTTGCCTCACCTACCCGAGTTTCTACCAAGTTCTTTTCCAGGTACAGCACCAACTTCCGGTCATCACCTCGGTTACTGCACTAGCCGCGCTCTACCATACCATCAAGAGTACTCACTCGCTCTTGACTCATTAAAAACCTTTCCCAAAGCTTGAAGAATTGCTGGTTAAAGCCGCCAAAGTCTCCAGTAAGAGTTTCTTTGAGATGAGCAAAGATTAATAAAGAGAGAAAGAAACGTTTGTCAAACTCTCATTTGTCTTTGAGAAAGTAAGGTCCAACTTTTGTTTTGGGATTTTAGGCTTTTTAAAAGGTTTATGTTTATTTGCTTTTCTTTGTTCTCAGACCTATTTGAAGTGGTTGACTCTGTTTTGTTCGCAATAAATTCCCCGTTCGGTTGTTATGCCAGTTTAACCAATGTCATACGTTTTGAAAGGGAAAATACAGAGCCAAAACTGTATATTGTTTCGAAGTTCAAGAACATTTGTGTAAATTAAATTAAATACGAATTTACGATCTTTTGTATTTAATTACAAAACCAATCAAAATCAAACCGTATCCGAACCGAAACCAAACTCAAACTGAATTGAATTAGAACGATAGATTCAACACGAATTCGATATTCCAAATCCTTACCGGAAAAGGAAAACATTTCCAATCCCGATGTGACATAGGAGCTCACACCTAGTCCAACTCCAAACATACCAACTCTATTTCTTATATAAAACAAATTATCACAAACAATTTGTCAATCACAATCTCTTTTTTTACTCTCTAGCTAGGTCTTCATCACATCCCCTGTTTTCTTGCAATCCAAGCTATGTCGAACCATGATGGCAAAAACCCAATGCCGTACCATGAGGGCGAAGGCCCTATGTTCGCCGCTTTCAGGAATCTTAATCTCAATAGCAACAATAACCGGTTCGAACGAGGAAGTTCTAGCAACAGCAACATACATAATCTCAACCTTTATTTTAACCTTGATCAGAATTCTCAAGAACGTTCTCGTCTCTCCGCCGGTGGCTTCAGAGTTCCTCCGTCCCCTCCGTCGTCGTGGATCACCCAACCAGGTGCTTCTTCCTCCATCAACTCCGGCCAACCCTTGGCCCATCCTCAGAGTTTTGTGAGGCCAGATCATGTATCGCTATGTAGCCTGGTGAACATGATGACGTGTCCAATACGTTACCCTCAATTCCTAGGGCTCCTCAGAAGATTTGATACCTACGAAGCAGGTGAACGGGAGAGGAGATTGTTACATATCGGGTCAATGTTAACCACAAACCACTCCACTTTCCTCGATGTGGCCACAAACAGAAACGGGTCTATGGCCTTACGAACCCTCCTTCAACGCAGCCCTAGCTTAGATAAGTTCATATTCAAAGCTGTCTGCATGAACTTCTTCTCGCTCATGAGCAGTAAGTACGGTCGTTTCTTGATCGTCCCCACTATACGAGCCGTCGATAAACCCAGGAAGGAGATCATATACGAGCTAACGTACCACAACACTCTGACACTTGCGAGAAACGACGTCGGATGTGTTGCACTGAACGATGTGTTTCAAGAGATTAGAGGCATATTCAGAGACCAAATCTTCGACCTTGTCGCGCAGGAAGCGCAGTGGTTATCTTTTGATCCTTACGGAACTCACGTGGTGCAGAACTTTCTGACACTTCAGAACCCGTGTGCAACACAAGCAATCGCCGAGAATCTTTATGGAAGTTTCTTCTTATTAGCGAGAGTGAGACAAGGAAGCTATGTGGTGGAGAAGTGTCTGAAGTCGGAGTTTGGGAGAGAGAAAGTGTTGGAGGAGTTTAGAGGGAATTATAAAGAATGGGTAAGAATGGCGAATGATAAGTTTGGCAACTTTGTGGCACAGTGTGCGTTGAAAGTAATGAAGCAGGGAGGAATGAAACAACTGTTGAGGGAGTTTGTGGAGAAGCTACGACCTCACTTTCATGAGATGGAGATTGGGCATGGGAAGAACACGCTGAGAGTGATTGAGGAAGAAATTCAAGAATTTATTCTTGACTTTCCAGATCCTCTGCTGGGTTTTGTGTCTTAAGTGCTTTTCTTGTTATTAAGGTTGGTTTTCTCATGTTTTAGACTTTTAGTCGATCGTAATTGTATTACGGATTTTTTATTTTATTTAATGGGATTTTTGGTTATTTATTTATTTATATGTCACGGCTTCACGAAATGATAGACTTCCTATTTAGTACTTGCCACAAGCCAAACTATCATCACTTCCCGAAATTATTCTCATTTAGTAGTATCAAATAAAGAAACAATGTCGAACCCTTTCTCAACGGTTTGAAAGGCTTATAATATTGGGTCAGAACTTTGGGTTTTGGACTAAATTCTTCTTCTTGCTTGTCCATGGATTTCTTCTTTTGACAACGCAAATTTGAATAATTGGGTCCACTAGAAAAAGAAATCAAGAAATAAACTTGAGAAGACAAATTTGGGAGCAAGAGGAAGAACACAAAATCAATTTGAATCCTAATGACAAAGACAATATAGGTTTTACAAGGACACCTGTTTCTTGATTGAGACATGTAATTAATTTGGCAACAAAATAATAAGGACAAGAGACTTTAGATGATCAATGTCAATGATAATGACAATAAAATGATTGTCCCCAAGTAAAAATAAAAATTGGATGATAATACAAACAGTGGGTCACGTGAATTAGTTAGTCAGTGTGAGAGTGAGCGCTTTCATCTTTTTAGATCCAATGCTCTCTCACCTAACACCTTTTATTTTTATTCTCACACAACACATGTCTATACTATTTAAATTATATTTTGGACAACTTTTAAAAAAAATGGCAGGAAACATAAAGGAAATCGATTTCTAGTCCTAATCAATAAAATAAATCAGATGGATAATAAGCATATGGTGGCAATTATGACCATTTTTGCTCTTTACAACTTCAAACTTCAGCTCAACTAATTCGTCAGTAAAAATACGTAACTATCAAAGTGGGTAAAGGCGCAAAAGCTATAGAAGCTTAATATCATTCAGTGGATGGACAAGACGAGGAGAGCAAGTGGTCCAAAAGCATACTTATTAGATATTAAAACAGAGCACTAAAAAGAGTAACCCAAAATATCAAAAGTTTCATCAGAAATCGAGTTTCCAATCTGATGATCTAAAACACTTTTACATATATTATCAAGTATTTATAAACTGATGATAATAAGAATCTGATCATACAACATTTACCTCAACATCACTCACACCAAATCTGGACTTTGCGGCACTTTTGGTGCACTGTTAACCGCCACTTTCCCATCCGGTCCGGTTCTCGTATCGGTCATTCCACTAACCGGTTGACCCATTCCCTGGTACTGCGGCTGAGGCGGTTGCACCATCATGCCGTCTCCAGCCACCGTGTAGTACACAGGATTCCCCATCTGTGAATACGGCGTCGTTTCCTGTAAACCGGTTGGACCAACACTAGTCATAACTTGTGGACCACCTGAATACGTTGGCTGTGGTTGAACCACGTTGTAACCACCCAGCTGGTTCTGCTGCTCCACGTATGCATCAGGGTGATGATGCTGAAGTCCCTGAACAGTTGGGTAATAGCCTTGGTTTCCTTGCGCCGGTGGTCTCATCACGCTATGGTATAATGTCCCTGGAGCTTGAGACTGAGCTGGAATCATGTATACTTGCTGCTCCGGTAGATTCTGTGACGTTGTTGTGTAGACGCTGTTCCCTGGCATGTTGTTATTTCCTTGCCAGTAGCCGACCGGAGGTTGTGGCTGATTCGCCTGAGACACTGTTGTCGGCGCCGGATTTTGAGCGTATGTTGGAGTGAAGTATCGTCCGGTTTCCATGAGTGCCGCCTCTTCGCTCTTTCTTCTGTACATAGCCTCCTGTTGTTGCTGTTGCTGGAGCTGATGTTGCATCTGCTGCTGCTGCATCTGTTGCATCTGTTGTTGTTGTTGTTGTTGCTGCTGCTCTTGCTCTCTGATTTGAATCCTCTGAAATTCATGGATTTGTCTTTGAATCTCCGCCGGATTCATGCCGTGATCCGGTTGTAACACCTGCTGATTTGCGAACATCGGCGGTTCAAGAGCCACCGGATCCTGAATCTGTTGAGGCACCATCACGGCTGATGGCGAAGGCGGAGCTGGATGAGCTACTTTCTCCGATCCAAACAAGAAGTCGGCATTATTGGGATGAGCGGTTACGGATTTCTCCGATTCGGGTCGGCTAGGGATTGGGTTTAGCGTTACCCGTTCCGATTTGGTCGAGCCCTCGGAGCCAAATCCGCCGGAAATAGGAGAAGGCGGGAAGAGGAACAGACGCATCCTCGCTGGCTTAGAAGACATACGGAGCAGCCGGTCGTACTCGTGCATCATGTGCTCGAGATCGTCATCGTTGGTCACTGATATCAACGCATCGAGATCTTCACCTGGAAGCTGATACTTAAACGAGATCTCGCCGCCATCTCCGCCGCCGCATACGGCGGAGAGCTTCGACACCAAAACGGGAAATCTGATGCCGCGGTCGACGGACATGATTTTGGTATCGCCGTTAACGTAGGTGAGCTGGTTATCGTGGGGACGCGGCTGGATCTTGCCGCCATAGCTGCACATGAACTTCACCTTGTAGCTATGTGACTGTTGCTGGTCCTCCCATGGCGGCGGGTTGTCAAAATCGACCTCGCGAGATCTAGGCGACGATTCAGCTGAGTCTGGATACGAGTTGTACGAGAATTTGTCCATTGCGCGAACTTTTAGAAAACGATTTTCCTCTTTCTTTCTATATTTGTTCTGAATCCATGAAAAATAGAGTCTTTGAGAGAAACTTTGGAAGAAATGGAGAAAGGACTAGTAGAGACTTGTTTTATCATGGCGGAAAAACGGTGGTGGTTTTGGAGATGCTAACGTGACAGGTCCTTTTGGCGTGAAGTCACTGGTTTATTACACGTGGCAGTTACGTATGGGTTGAACTAGAAGGTGATAAGATTAAGGTGACGGAACTGTGAGGGTAGCTGTAACTCATGGATTAGACGGACTTTTGCGGCATTTTGGTGGGTCCAGTTAGTGTTTAAATTGCGTGTTCACATTGATATGCGAGAGAACAAGCCATGGTTGAGTTTTGACTATGACTATTACTTACTTTAATTAATCACTCTTACCATTTTTATCATAACTAATTAATTAAAGAAAGGCGTTTGCTCTTTCTTCCTTGGTCCCAATGATAGTGTCTGGATAAAAAAAATCATTGCTTTTTCTGAAAGCCACCAAAAATATAGGAGAGAAATCACGTGATCTTTGCTTCAAACTTTCCCTTCCCACAACTCTCAAATTAATTTAAAATAATTCTAACAGATTCTCAAATCTAACTGTAGCATAGCCTAATCATCCTCTTATTATCTCCTTGGATTCAAGAGAAAAAATATAAATAAAACAACTAACGGCAACATAGATTATTGCTCTAACTTAGCTCCCAAGATTTACAATTTAGAACTTGCACAAGAGTCTCAATAAAGAAAGTGTTCCATGGAGAAAGAACAAAAGAAATGCCTATTTATTGAGCTGAAACGAAAACAAATTTAGAAAAAGAACTTTGGCTCTAAAGCAAAGTAATTTCAAAAGTATAGTTGTCTGCATGCTGAAGGTGAAGCCTGTGCAGGACAAAAAGGGCACTTGAATCTGCGAGAGCCACGGGAGTTCTTGCTGAGCCTCACGATAGATTGCTTGCAAAGAACATGACGACAAGGCATCATCATTGGCGGATTTTCTTCAGTGCTCTCTTCTCTACTCACCGGACAAACAAACACCGAGTGGAACTGAAACTCATTCTCTATCTCCAGATCTATCGGAAGCTGTTTCATCGCTTCCCACTCTTCTTTCTCCAAACACAAGACATGAATCAGCTTCAAAAGTTTCGGCAAGCTCCCTAACCCCGCGGATAACGCGACTGCCAACGGAGACTTAGATGGCTGATCCAGGACATGGTAATACTGCTTCGTTAGCTCTTCGGTTACCTTTTCGCAACATAACGAAGAAATCATCTCTGCGTAAGGAGAATTCTCGAGGTCTCCAGCCCATATCAGAGCAGTCATAAGCTTTTGTATCTCTTTAAAGTGAAGTGAAGCATATGGAGAGAAATGGGTTCTTGCATACTTCAACGCATCGTTACTCTTTCCTTCTCTTACCATCTCACAGTACTTCAAACTTAGGAGCTTCAGCTCCAGCTTCGAACCGTTCTGCTTCAGCTTCTCCCGGTTCGCAGAGATCCATCTCATTGCAGGCTCAATGTTTCCGAGCTTCATTGACTCGGTTAACCGGTGGATTTCTAGAGACTGAGATCTAGCCTCGGTCTCCACCTCTGCTTCAGCCTCCTTAACCAGACAATCTCCAACTTCGAACAAGCCCTGTCGGTATAAATAGTGGACAAGCATCTTAGTCATTAGGTTGGTATCGAAATCAAAGCTTCTGCAGGCTCGAGATATATCAGGATGGTGAGACTTCTCAAGAGCTTTCTCAAACTTGCCAAGACTCGTGTTCATTTCCTTCTGTGATCCTTGGAGCTGGATTATCGGTAAGAGAGAGTCGAGCTTGAGCCTCAGCTCGTTAAAAACCGATCCGGGTTCTACTCCATCGGTATTTAACAGGATCCGAATCAGTGTCTCTATGATTCCTTCACAAACTCGATCGGTGAAAACTTGGGAGACTGAGTGATAAAGCTTTTGTCTTTTAGTAACTCCGTCAAATGCATCTTTCACTGTAGAAATCAGATCCATTTTCTTCTAATTAAGCTGCAACATGCAGTTAGTTGATCAAAAGATATGCCTTTTATTCTAAGTGAGATAATGAAAATCCGAAAAGTCCACAGAGCTAAACCCTAGAATTAGAAGAACAGAAGCAATGATTCCAAATCTTGCGACTCCTAAAGTGCAAAGTTTTTATCTTTCGATCAAACTCTAACCAACTAAATTAGGAATCAATCGGTGATGTATATAGAAGAAATGGGGGAATCTGAGTAAGTAATACCGGAAAGGCGACTGAAAGTTCTTCGATTTCGGCTTCGGAATGTTCACAGAGACGAAGCGAAACACATTGAAAGAAGAATAAGACGAAATCGTGAAATTCGCCGGAATCCTTAAACCCATCAAGATTGTTAAGATTAGGTTCCTTAAAACATGGGATCACTTTCTCAAACTCTAAGCATTATCACGCACAAATAGGAACTAGAGGGCGTTGTTAGGTAGCGATATTAAAATATTGTGTTGAGATTTTATCGAATTTATATTCAAATTGAGTTACGTTGACTTTCTCCGGTCGATCTGATACTTGGTTTGGTTGTGGAGCCTTAAATTAAAGCTCCTCAATTATCCCAGTCAGTCCGGTCCGGTTAACAAAATACTGAAAAAGGCGGCAACACGCTTATTACGTAAACGGTAGCCACGTTTCGAGCACTGCGTTTGTTAATTTGGTTTTATCCTCGTACACAGTAATGAACGTGCTTTTCTTCTTTCTTCTTATTTAGCTTTTGTGGTTCGTTGATTTACAGATTCGTAAGGCATTTTTCTGTTCTAAGCGACACTTTAAGAAGCAGAGAAAATGAGAAAGCTTTACATGTCTGTGTTGTTTCTATTGAGCATCTCCTCCATTTATCATTTGGCTGATGCTTCTTTGCATGTCAAGTATCTTCCTGGTTTGAAAGGTCCTCTTCCTTTTGAGCTCGAGACTGGGTACTAAAAAATCTCTTTATTTATTCTATTTTGTCAAAACCAGAAAAATTATTATTATTTTTATAAAAATCCTTAATTTCAAACATGTGTATTTTCGTTTTGCATGTTGGTTTATTATAATAAGGTATGTGAGTGTTGGTGAATCTGGAGATGTTGAGCTCTTTTACTACTTTGTGAAATCAGAGAGAAATCCAGAAAAGGATCCTCTCATGATTTGGCTCACTGGTGGCCCTGGATGCAGCTCCATATGTGGATTGCTCTATACAAACGGTATATTATATGTAAAATGGGTCATAATAAAATGGTTTAATTGATGCATGTTCCTTGATTGGTCACACCTTGGATTTACGTTTGGAGGATTAAGACAAATCTTGGAGTTTAAAACTTGTTTATTTTATTTGGTCAGGCCCTTTAGCTTTTAAAGGGGATGAGTATAATGGGACACTGCCTCCTTTAGAGCTAACATCTTTTTCATGGACAAAGGTGAGAGAGATCATTACACTGACGTTTATGATTCTCTCTTTAATAGTAGCTAGCAACATTTTGCTTCTAAAGGGGATGAGTATATAATATATACTCTTTTTTTTTTTTTTTTCAGGTGGCTAACATTTTATATGTGGAATCTCCTGCTGGTTCTGGATTTTCTTATGCCAGAACTCAGCGTGCTTTTAAGTCGAGCGATACCAAACAATTTCACCAAATCGACCAATTCCTCAGAAGTGTTAAGAGTGTTCTTTATTGATGTTTTTATTGATTTCTTTCATTTTTTCTTTACCTTTTTTTTTTTTATCTAAGTGTTTGGTCATGCTTTTACTTGCAGTGGTTTGTGGATCACCCTGAGTTTATATCGAATCCATTTTACGTTGGTGGAGATTCATATTCCGGGAGAATTGTTCCAGGAGTTGTGCAACAGATTTCACTTGGTATGTTAATGTTATGTTTAACACACTTATGCTTCCGTGTATTTGAGACCAAAATATTATAAAATCACATTTTACAATATGAATACAGGAAATGAGAAAGGTCTCACACCACTCGTTAATATCCAGGTATTAATCAATAATACTGACCTACTCTATCAATTTTTGTTAAAATTGGGGATTAATAATACCTTGCTAAAAATTTGAGCAGGGATATGTTCTTGGAAACCCTTCGGTAGGTAGCAAATTTGAAATTAATCATCAAGTTCCGTTTGCTAATCGGATGGGACTTATTTCAGATGAGCTCTTTGAGGTACTCTTTCTCTTCACCATCAATGATGTGCATGATTCTTGTGAGTTGTGACATTTATGGTTTGGTTACAATTATTTTGTTTTCACTAATTTTTTGCAGTCACTTGAAAGAAGTTGTGGAGGCAAGTTCTTCAACGTAGACCTGAGTAATGCAGAATGCTCAAATGGTCTTGAAAATTATCAGCAGGTAAAGATGAATTTATGAATACAAACACACCACTTTAGTATCTAAATGTTTCTTTTCCACAAACTAACTTGTCTTGTTTGTCTTTGAGTTTTTAGTGTATCTCAGAGATATACAAAGAGAATATTTTGTTACCAAACTGCGAAGTAGATTACGTCATACCACCAGAAACCTTACAAAACATCAGAATCGGTAAAAGACGAGTAATGAAGGAGTTTTCAGGAAATGATTCATCAGCATTGCCTCCTCGTAGCTGCTTTGTAAGTTTTCTCTTTTTCTTTTTTGGTTTTTTTCTATATTCATAGAGTTTCAGAAATTCTGAAATCTTACATGCATCGTCCTCTCAGACTTATAAGTATTTTCTGTCTGCCTTTTGGGCAAACGATGAAAATGTACGCAGAGCTCTAGGCGTGAAGAAGGTACCTCTTGTGTTTCTTTTTTTTTTTTGTTCTTCTTCTAAACAGATCATAATAAACATTTAAACGCAACTCTTATTCACTAATTCATAATCTTATGCAGGGATTCCGAAGATGGAGTCGATGCACCACCCAGTATCTACCATACACATATGATGTTCGCAATGCCATTCCGCATCTTGTGAACATTAGTCGTAAAGGCTTCCGCTCTCTCGTCTACAGGCAAGATTAATATTTGCTCATCTGTCTTTTTCTTTTTTTTTTCATGTGTTCATTCTTTGAAATGGTAAATAAGTCAAAAACTCAATTTTTTTGGAAGTTTTGGAACAGTGGTGATCATGATATGTTGGTACCTTTCTCTTCAACGGAAGCATGGATAAGATCTCTTAACTATTCCATTGTTGATGCTTGGAGACCTTGGATGATTACTAGCAATCAAGTCGCTGGGTAAAACAAACACCATTGTTTTTTCATTATTTCCTCCTAAGTTATCTTATAACGCATGCACTTCAATTTTATTTTATCTATCCCTGTTTGTAGATATACGATGACTTATGCCAATAAAATGACATTTGCAACCATCAAGGCAATATTTTCTAAACCCTTTCTTCTTCTCCAAATTTTGTTTCAAAACAAAAGTTACATAGGAAGAGTTTTATTGTGTGATCTACTGCAGGGAGGAGGACACACCGCTGAGTATAGTCCAGACCGATGCTCACTTATGTTCAAAAGATGGATTGATGGAGAATCTCTCTAAGATGCTCTCTCACTCACTTCTCTCTCCCTCTCTCTCTCTCTCTCTCTCTCTCTCGCTCAAAAGTTTCATGCGTTGTTGTTGTTCTACCTGAAACTATAATTTCTGTAATCGAACGTCCAACTTTGTTGCTTTTTGGGGGACATGTCCTTTCTTCACTTCTTATTGTGCTTTCAGTTTAATCTATAAATCTGATGCCTACCTTTGTGTTGTTGCGCTCTTTAAAAAAAAAAAGCTCTGTGCCAACTCACAAAGCCTGTTTCCAGAGGCTTAAACTTAATAGTAATACTGTCTTTTTATTATTTCTCAAAACAAAATCTCTTTTGAAAGAAGAACAAGAATGATGAGTCTGTTAATTATTCGAGCTCAGAAAAATGGAAATTCCAAGATTACGTTTCAACTGTTCAGAAAAGTGAAAGGTCTCCAGCATCAACTGATCTCTTCACCAGTTTAGCCCATGATTCATTTGTTTCATGGATGATCTTCAAAGCATAATCCTGTTAAGAAACAAACAAAAACCAGTAAGTGTATAGCTCCTCTCAGTTTTAATACTAAACATGAAACAGCACACAACCAGAGAAACAAAAAGGGAACTTAGAACTTACTTTGTTTGCTGGTTTGTCTCCAAGACCAAATCTGTTAGCAGGCTTTCCATCTGGGATCTTGTAGTCTCTAAACCAGTCTCTAATCGCTGTTAGTGTACCCTGATAACCAGATTCAAGGTCAAAAAACAAAACCCATATCAAACATATTGGGGGATTGCTTTCAACTAGATTAGCTCGTACCGGGAAATGTTTCTCAACGTCTTCAACATCATTCACAAGATGAGCTTTTGGGTCATCCAAAGAAATAGCAACAATCTTCCAGTCTAGCTCTCCTTCATCAATCATAGCTAAGGCAGCCAAAGGCTTGATTTTTAGAACCTCGCCTATCTTCCTTTGGGTTTCACCAATCTCAACAACATCAACTACAATAAAAAACCAAGAATAAACATCAGCACACTTTTTTGTTCCAAATGATAACACCAGTAGATGAAACAAGTATCCCAGGTTTACCTGGATCATTATCCCCAAATGCTCCTTCAACATCAGAGTTTGCCTGAGTTGGATCTTCCCATGTCTGTGGAAGCAACCCATAGTTCCAGTTTATGTTGTACCTGTATAAATCCAGTAGTAGCGGAGATAAGTCACTGTTTGCATCCTATAACGAATCGTAACTCAGAAAAAATGGGCCAACTTGTCATCAATAGATGCAGAAGCCTCATGAATATTTTGAAGGAAGACGTCTGACTTACGGATAATATCTGAGCTTTCCCTTCTTAGTGTCTTGCTTAATAGGAGTGAAATCTTCATCGGTAGCAACCTCCATTTTTGCTTTTGACTCTTTAGGAATTTCAACTATAAAGTTGAAAACTCCATCTCCTAAGGTCAATGGAATATCATGCCATGGAGAAACCTATACACAGATGCTTACAATCCTTATCCCGCCTTTAACAAAAGCACAGAACAGAGTTGACGAACAAAAGCCTTTTCCGAAGAAAATTCACAAATGCAGATTTTGAGAAACAATCTCAGAGAAAAATTCTTCATTGCATAGGCAAATCAAACCACCAGAGTATTCCAAATAACAATGTAATATATACCAAAACTCTGAATTTCAAATAAACACATAATCCATTTCCTAATATCTGTCTCAGTAACCAAGCTTGAACACAGAAGAGAGTGATGAATCACAAGCATTTGATAGCAAATTCACAATGTAGATCTTTAGAAACACTGATTGAAATCTCAGAGAAGATTTATCGGTGACCAAATCTAACCACGGTAGTATTCCAATTAACAATGTGAAAGATCCCCAAAAGTCAAAATTTCGGTAAAACAGAGAAACCAAGTTTCGATTTGAACAGAGAGAGACACAAAACGAAGGAGAAGTAAGAAAGCAAAAAGATAGGATACGAAAGTTAACCTTCTTTCCGGAACCATCGAGGAAGAAGACCCGATAATCTAGGGATTCGGGTTGACCTTCTTCTTTAACCTTAACCTGAGGATTGTATATCGCACTGCAAGAGAAGGGTCGCTTCGATTTCAAAACCAGAGCTCTTCTGTTGAAGCATAGGCCGCCAAATCCGCCGCATGATTTCTTCGCCGGCAGAAGGAAAGCTCGTTTGGCGAGGAAACAGGAGGTGGTTTGGGTTGCGACCGCCACTGCACTAATCACTCTTGTGGCCGCCATTATAGTGGGAAGATTGAAAATGGTGGCCTTTAGTTTTGACTCGCTGTCTCTCTCCTTTATTCTTTTGACGGAGCAGACAAAAGCAATTAAAAAATAAAATTTTAGGATTTGGTTCACAAAAAAAACGAAGAAGAGCATAGAGATCACGTGGGTTTTGTATGGTTGGTGTTACCAACTTTAATAATATACGTATAAATAATTAAATTTTCGGAGATGATAACGTAAAGGTTTCGTGGTGTAGTTGGTTATCACGTCAGTCTAACACACTGAAGGTCTCCGGTTCGAACCCGGGCGAAGCCAAATATTTTTATCCATTTTCAATTTTTATACACCTTCACAAGAAAAGACATTGATCTTCAAATCACATAGATAAGTGCGTTTAAAGAGGCCACAGTGTTACAACACACAAACTGATAAAAAAGGAATTTACAAAGTTGAAAGAAGCAGAAGGACACAGGCATATAATGAGTACATATGATCAAATCATTTTAGGAAGAAGATCTTATTGTCTCTCTCTCATTATTCTCTCAATCTTCATTTTCTGATGAAGTCCACACCTTTCTGAATACTTCCTGCTAATTCTTCTTTTGCTTTCTCCAGACCAACCCTGTAGATTGTGAAATCATTCAGAACAAAAATAAGATTATTAAGATAAAGATTTCTCTATTCTTTATTTTCTAAGAGAATGTCTCAGACCTTTCGTATTCGTTCAAGGGCCCAAGCTGATAAACTTCCTCTGCTCCTGTACGGCCAAGACGCACTTTGGTTGCAAAGAAAGCTAATTCTGTCACCTGTCGTGTGTGTTTAATTAAAAGCGTCAGAGAATGAATTTTTTTTTTCATTAAAAGATGAAAAAACTGAAAATCCTTTTTCAGGATTCACACACCTGTGAAGCAACGAAAGAGCATTCAACGACATTCGCATCACCTCTTAACCCTCGAAGGCAAGCATCTGCAAACTTTGCTGCAGCATATGCCTGTAGTAGTAGTAGTACAACATTCCCTTATGGATTCAGGACATTGTTCAAGAGAAGAACCAGTAGTTGATGATATGTTCTGTTTTTCTTACCATTGAAAGTGTTGCAGATCCTGCTCCAGCTTTTGCCTCCACAACTTCAGTCCCACCGTTTTGAATCCGGTTTGTGAGGTAATCAATTTCTGAAGGTGTGAAGCTGCTTGGAGGCTTAACCTGAGGCAAAATAACAAAATATCAATTAGCACATAAGCTGATGTAATGAAGATGAACCACGCGCGTTCTATTGATATGGAAACCTGTGACAATAGTGGCAAGATTGTGACTCCCGCGTGTCCCCCAACGACTGGTACATCGACTTCTCTTGGATCAAGGCCAAGAACCTCTGCCTGCACAAGAAGGTCAAATCTTGGTGATTGAATGAAAGTCAACAAAACCAAATAATGGAGTGAGGAATGAAGTAGACTTTATTATTACCACAAATGTGTTGGCACGAGCAACATCGAGTGTAGTTACTCCAAGGAGCTTCTTGGGATCATAAGTCCCTGCTTTCTTGAAAACCTCAGCGGCAATGGCGACAGTAGAGTTCACAGGGTTGCTAATCAAGTTGACGATAGCATTAGGACAGCATTTCGCCACGCCTTCACACAGCGTCTTAACAATCCCAGCATTGATCTTAAAGAGATCATCTCGTGTCATCCCTGGTTTCCTCGGCACACCAGCTGGTATGATCACAAGATCCATACCCGTTAGGGCGTCCTCAAGCTGCTTCGGTCCCAAGAAACCGCGAACCTAACAAATGATGATCCCAAAATCAATCAAGAGCGGCCATTACTCATTCATTGGCAAGAAGACAAGTCTTCAAAGTTGAGAGAGGTTCTTACAACAGCTCCAGTGTCCATATGGCTGACGTCAGCTGTGACTCCGGGAGCATTGACAACATCGTAGAGATGAAGTAAAGAGACAAGAGGGTTCATCTTCATCAACAAGGATAGAGACTGTCCTATTCCACCTGCAGCTCCAAGAATTGCTACTTTGAATCCTGGATTCCCTCCTTTCGCTCTGCAGTTTTCTCGTCCCATTACAGAGTTCTTCGCCTCCATCTAACGATCGCTCAATCATGAAGAAGAAAAACAATCACTCTAAAGCTTACAGATTGGCATCTAATAGCATCAGAAATCTTCAGTTACTAGGAATAGAAACGAATGTCAAGTTCGTGATCGGACTAAGTATGTGTCTTGATGAAAAACTAAGAACGTTGATGAATCTGAGATGAAATCAGTTTTTTTGCGAGAGTGAGTACAAACTACTAATGTTGGTTTGGAGCATCTAACCATTGAAGAACCAAAGAAGATAACTTGACATGGGAAACCAAAAAAGGTAAAAGAAAAAACCTGAGGAGTGAAAGAAGGTTGAAGATGAGCTGATATCATAGCAATCCTCTGGTTGGCATCTCCACGAAACTCCATTGTTTGTGTTCTCTTTCTCTGCTCTCGTTAGAAAGCTGTTAAAAGAGTTTTGATTTGTATGTCAGAGAAATGAGATGACTAGAAAAATATGGGGACCAAATTGAAAGAATATGACGTAAATATTTGTTTTTTTCTTGTAAGAAATTATATGAGTTTTGATGATAAAATAATTTGTGTGGAAAGAAAATGTTGTTCATTTGTACGAAAGCCTTCCTTATCCCTTTATCTTCTTCATGTTTCACTCGTCTCTTGACCGTTGTGGCTCTCAAAATTTCCCCTTGAAAAATGATTTAGATGAAGCTATAAATGGTAGACTTAGCTACAAAGAAGCCCACCAAAGGCCCAAACGGTTTACACGGCTCGGATTTTTCCGGTTTAATTCAATTACCCCTCAAGTCGATTATTTATTAACCAAGAAGTTGTTTGACCAATGATCCCGCAAAGCTGCGGTTTATACTACAAAGAGTTTCCAACAAATGTATAAAGGATCCCCACACATTCCAAACACTTTTGAACACATTTACACAGGTTTGTGCTGAGAAGGTGAAACTTACCAAAAGAAAGCTTTCAGTTTCCATCAATGGAGGGTTGATTCAGGCTGCCACCAAGTAAAGACATTATTAGGCCGCCGCCGTGAACTCTCTCCTCCGGAATCATAAAGTCAAAGATGTTTGTTTCTCCTTCATTTGAGTTTCCTGGAGATTTCATTGATGAAGGTACAAGAACCTGCATCGGTATCATCATCTGATTCTTCTGCCTCTTCTCGAACCGCGCTCGATCAACAGAATCAGTGCACTCAGAGACGGCGCTAACTCCAGACTGAGAATGGTCAGAGGCAGAGCCAACAACAAGGCCACGAAAGAGCCCCGGTCCAATCAAACCGCTCTTGCTCCCATCTTCTTCCTTCTCCCGTGACATGATACTGTTATGCTTAGCGCAGAAACCACTCTTTCCTCTAGCAAACTTCTCGCATTTCCCATCTCCCCAAGAACAGCGTTTCCCGCCACCGTGAGCTTTGCAGAAATCAGTACTACCTTGAGCACTCTTCTCACACTCAACAATCATACAGCGTTTCCCGCCACCGTGCTTAACACAACAGTCAGTTCGACCACGCGCGCTCTTAGTACACCCGGCCACAGCACATCTTTTCCCGCCGCCGTGAGCAACACAGAAGTTAGTCCCACCATGTACGCTTTTAGAGCAGATCCCGCCTCCATCAGAGAGACAGCGTTTCCCACCACCGTGAGCTTTACACAGAGGAGTACTCCCTTCTGCTCCTTTGCTACACCCTGAGAATATACAGCGTTTCCCTCCTCCATGGGCTTTGCAGTAGTTAGTACTTCCTTGAGCTCCTTTGTCACAACCTGAGAAATACTGACAACGTTTCCCACCTCCGTGAGATATACAAAGACCAGCTTGTCCTTCAGCACTTCGTGTACAGCTTTCGACGTTACATCTTTTGCCACCGCCGTGTTTGATGCAGAGTCCAGATTTTCCTCTGGCTGCTTTGTCACATCCTTCAACGAACTCACAGCGTCTCCCACCACCGTGAGATATGCAGAAATCGGTTTTTCCTTCAGCGCTCTTGGTGCATCCCAAGTGTTCACATCTCTTCCCTCCACCGTGGGTTTTGCAGAAAGTGGTTTTACTTTCTGCACCTTTGTTGCAGCCTGGCTTTTGACATCTCTGTCCTCCTCCATGACAGATGCAAAGCCCTGTCGCTCCTCGAGCTCCTTTCACACATCCCATAAACTTGCACTTCTTCGGGTTGTAAGTCCTCTGTTGTACAGAAAACGATGTGTGAGTTGATGACTCCAGGCTCACTTGTGAATGACCATAACGAACTCCGGTTCCAAAATTATTTGAAGGGTTTCTGACATTTTCCGCCATTGGATCTAACAGAAGTGATGACATGTAGCCACCTGATCTCTTTGCAGAAGTAGAACCCTCATCAACAACAGGAACCACACGTTGTCTGCTGTTACTGATATCTGTATATGTCGACAACGAACAACCAAGTCCGCTGATAGTGTCTGGAAGACCGAGTTGCAGAACCGAGTCACCTCGTGATTGAGTGAATCCAGAAACATAATCTTTGTTGCTGAAATAGTATGAAGCTGATGTTGGACCCAATCCAAGGACCAAGCGGCAGCCATCATCAGTGCAATTAGAAACACCAGAACAGAAATGGTTTTGAGAGTCCCCTAGGCACTTCAGGCTAAGAGCGGTGTCACCCATATTGTCGCCTTTACCGTCGTTCGAATTCATACGAAGATGAAAAGGATATAGGTGAAAGAGAACTCCACAAAAAATTACCACTTAGCACATCACACTTGTAGCTATATGCATATATTGGAATAACTTGAGAGATAATAAACTTCCACCACTCACAAAGCCACATGTATCTGCCCTGTCCATCTTCAAGAATGGGGGAAAAGGAGAACTCTTCCCTAAAACCAAATAGATATTACTGGATTTCTACACCAAATTCCATGGAGATGATCAGATTCAGCTGAAAAGCAAAGAACTTTGTAGAGAATTTTCCTCGAGACCTGAATAAAATCCAGAAAGCATTAAACTAGGGAGTTCAACGAGAAGCATGAAGAGCAAAGAACATTGAAGTTTCTGAATGTGGGATAAGGATACGAGCCAGACAGAGAACAATCAAGTTGCAGTCTAAACTAATTAAGATGATTTTTTACATCTTTAATCAAATATGGTTCACACAAGAAGTAGATTTGGACATTGGTATTCAATGATATCATGTCCTCTGTAATGTTACCCAAAAATTCGGTAAGAAAGAAAGAAAAAAAGTGAAAATCACATGAGAGACGCATCAAAAGCTCCAAAGTCAACTCCTTTCTTTTTTTCTAATACAATACTTGATTAGAACCACGAGTGAAGATCCAAACACAAGATCCAAAACCTAAGAAAATACTTGTTTCCAGAGGTTTGACTTGGAAGACTGATTATTGAAAGTAGGAGAAAACACCAGAATAGTAATATTCAAACTTTTATCAGCAATTTTCTGAACAAGCCAATAAACAAAACAGCAACAACAAAAAATCACTTTGAGGAAAAGAATGATCTAACCAAAGACTCAATATATAATTACAATTTTCAGCAAACTTCACATAGCAAAGATTTCATACACGAAAAAACTGAAGACAAAAACAAAGTCTAAAGATGCTGGGTCAGACATTACTGACCAAAATTTAAACTAAAAGAAGAAATCATAACAAAACCCCCGAATGAGTGTAAGGATTGAAGAACAAGTAGTATGGATAATTAAATTCAGAAGAGTTAAATATACACAAAACAGCCACACATTCTAATTAGACTCCGATCAAGCAAATCAATGAAAACCCATTAACAAAATGAATTAGAAAGCATGAAGAAGAGAATCAAAGACCTGGTGGATCTGAAACTTGGGTTCCAGATAGAGTCAGTCCAAGGAGAAAACAAGGAGGAGGAAGAAGAGAGAATAAAATTTGGAAACAGGTGTCAAAGAAATAAGAAATTAGACTATTGGCAAGATGATAGTCTAATAAAGTCAGGTTTTTTCTAGGACTTGAAATACCGAAAGTACCCTCAGTCCATGTCAGAAAGAACGGTTGTGATTGGGTTAGAAAGAAAGAACTTCAATTTGAAAAGTCTGATTTGGCTTTCTTCTTGTTTCCAGAGAGCAACTTCTTCTGATAGAATATGAGCAGTTACAGTCTTTGCGGATCAAAAGTATATAAGCCGGTACATTCCACTCGAGACAAGAACTGTCTAATCTGAAAAACAGAGAACCCACAAAAATGGAAAAAACAGAGGAAAGTGTCGGAATTATAGTTTACACGGCGACTCCGCCGCAAAAACCATCACCTTCACCCCCGTCTCGTTCGCCAAACCCCGTCTCAATCTCTTCGCTGCCAACACTTCCGGCAGGGGCCGCTGCCGGAGGAGGAAAAGGTCGAAAACGTCGCATGGTGGCGCAAGGAGTTCAGAAAACGGTTTCAAAGACATCAATGCTCGTCAATTTCCTCCCGACAGGAACCCTCTTGATGTTCGAAATGGTTCTTCCGTCGATTTACCGTGGCGGAGACTGTAACGGAGTTAACACACTCATGATCCATCTTCTCTTGCTTCTTTGCGCAATGTCTTGCTTCTTCTTCCATTTCACCGATAGTTTCAAAGCCGCCGATGGGAAAATCTACTACGGTTTCGTGACGCCTCGTGGACTTGCTGTGTTCATGAAACCGCCACCGTCGGATATCGGAGGAGGAGATGTGATCGCGGAAGCGGAGATTCCCGTGACGGCTGAGAGGTATAAGTTGAAGGTTAACGACTTTGTCCATGCAGTGATGAGCGTTTTGGTGTTTATGGCGATTGCGTTTTCGGATCGAAGAGTCACGGGATGTTTGTTCCCTGGGAAGGAGAAAGAGATTGATCAGGTTATGGAGAGTTTTCCATTAATGGTCGGAATTGTTTGCAGTGCTCTGTTTCTTGTTTTCCCGACCACTCGAGTTGGTGCTGGTTGCATGTCTGCCTGATTTTTCGTTATTTTATTTTCTCTTTTGTTTGGTATTTGAAGTACTTATGTTGTCATCTAGTAGTATTGTATTGTAAAATAAATTGCTGTGTTAGTCACATAATGTGATCAAGGATTCTGGAAACCTTTAACATATTGACATCAAATAGTTGTGTAAAAGTCTAATACAAAGTACATAATCGTGTTGAGCGTTTTCATTTGAAGAATCGAAATGTAAACACTAAATAAATTTTATTTGACTCAAGAATCCTCTATACGGGAGTATATGATAACCTCGACCTCGTCACATTCTTACTTCTTCACCTTGGTGTCATCCAAAACTCCAACGAGGCATTTCTCAAGTAAGATATCAAAATTGACCCAAGCATGGTATTTGTTGAACAAGAGCGTACCGTCTCTCCCAACGGCTTTCATCAGCATATCGACACCTCCGGGATGAAATTTCATGTAAGGAGATATGTTGTACACACGGCCTTTCAAAACAGTCCACATTGAATCTCCTGATTTGTGCTTCTTGACTTCATCCATCGATATAAGCCTCCTGTTCGACTCTCCCTTCAGGCCTGCAAAAACAATATTGTCCTTCTCATCATGTAACACATGAAAATGTTTTCAGGAAAAAAGAAGACCAGTAAAGAAAGCTTTACCTGCAAGATCGGGATGTGTTCGTGTAAGTTTCAGCCAATCCATTTGGCTATAACCCTTTTCAAATGGAACTTTGGTACGAGTTATGGGCTTTCTAGCTGAAGCTTTGAGAATCTCAGATGGTTCATTGGACAGCTTTGAAGATGAAGAATCAATCACCGTGAAAGACAAAGAACCTACTGTCTTTTCATTTGGAGAAACTTGATTCGGAGACTTGCTTTGAGCATCTAATCCATCTTTAAGGGCAATACCGTCTACATGTGATGCAAGATCTTTTGCCTCTTGAACAACTTCACTACCCGGTGGCACAACCTTTTAAACGGGACAGACAAGAATCAATCACCATAAAGACTAAAACTTTCATGTTCTAATAACCTCTGAAGATCTGAAGAAATGAGTGCAAACTCACCTTTGAGAATGTGAAGTCATCGTTTCTAGTAGTATCCATCTTGAGCTAAAACTGAGCTTTGAGCTATAATTTTCAGAACAGTTAGTATCAGTTAGAATTGAAACCCTAAAGTCTCTCTAAAGCACTCTAGAAAAGAAGAAGATCTAAACAGAGGACTCATCCAATTTCACATAACAAAGACTTCATAGACGAATGTTAGAGACAAAGCAGAGTCTGAAGATGCCGACTTTAGGGATTCTTGACCAAAATTTAAGAGAATGGAACAAATTGAAGCATAGAATGAAACAAATTTAAGAACAACTCCAAAAAGTGTGCAGATTGAACCAGAAGAGTTTGACTTCACAAACCATTCATGCAATTCCGATTCATGAATCCATACCACGCAATCAATAGAAGCCCATATTTTTTAAAAGGTGAGTAGTTGTAAAACTAGTCCAAAAGAGAATTGAATACCTGGTGGATCTGAGGCAGGAGATATCGCTGCGAGACTCTGAAACAGAGAATCGAAGGAGAAACAAAGAAGAGTGAAGAAAAAGAATGAGCGATGAGAGAGATCTATTGACAGAACGAGAATGAAGCGTATCAATAGAAGCCCTGTTCTTCCCTGAAGGCTGGACTCAAAATACCAAATTCGATTCGGTTCAATTTGGTTTTTCGGGTTTAGGGTGAATTTCGGGTTGAGAGGAGTAGAGCCGGACCCAAATTCATTTCATTTTGATTCGTCCTGGCCCGTTCCATTGCAAGCTTTAAATAAAACCTTATTTACTAGACCATCTCTTCTTCTTCTTTTTTCCGACAAAAGAAAGTCACAACAAATGGTAACATGATCTAATAAATAAATTCTTCATTCTTCTTTTTTTTTTTTAAGTATTCTTCTTCTTTCCAATTTTTGTTTCTCTTCATTTCAATCTCAAATCCTCTCACTCTTTCTTTCACCATTTAAATAGATAGTCATATTTCATTCTTGAATTTTTGGTGAAAACAAAATGGGATTCGGTACAGTCTTAGCTATCGAAGCAGTATTGCGACTCAAAAAAAGGATTTGTTGTCAAAAAATACTCCATTTTCATTAGAAAGTATCTTCCTCATCATATCATATTTTGTACTTATTTTATCAAAAAATTATTAAGTGATTAAATTCAGAAAATGTGCAAGAATTCAAAAATAAGTGATTTTGAAAGTATTTAAAGTTTTTTATTGAAATTTAAATGAAATCTATCAAAATCACAGCAAAATAGTAATAATGATTCTTTGCAATTTTTAAGTGAAATTGTATTAAATTCTTTGTAAACGATAATACTAAAAAAAACTACTATAAAATTGAATAACATTAGAATTCAAAATAATTTAATATAATAATTTCAAATACTTAATCCAATAACACATAAATTTAAAAGAATTTTTATATTGAAAACTTTTTTAAATTCTATTTTTATTCAATTATGTATTTTATTAATCCTTTTAAATTCATGTGTTTTTGGATTAAATATTTTTATGCATTCTACTAAATTGCTTTGAATGAAATATGAATTTCTTAAATCTATTAAATATTAGTGTTATTCAATTTGATAATAGTTTTCTAATATTATCATTTGGAATGAATTTAATAAAATATTACTTAAAATTGTAAAGAACCAACTCTTATTATTTTTGCTTTGATTTTAATAAATTAGTTTAAATTCCAACAAAATCTTGTAAATTACTTTAAAATTAATTATTTTAAAAAATTATACATTTTAAATTCAATCATTCAATGTCCATTAACTAATACGAAAAAGTATTTAAATATAAAAAGCATAAAATATTTAGTAAAATGACAAAACCCTTTTATTGTTTGCAAATACGAACCGTAGATAAATGTCTGCACAATAACAAAACCTATCATTATTCATTATATACACTTATGTAAGAAAAACAATTGTCTTAATCCTCTGATATATCTAAACTTTTAAAGGCAAAATTTGTTGTGTCAGAGTGGTTTTAATTATAGTATTCAAACAGTGTTAATCCAAATTTGATTCATTTGTTTGTGTTCTTTTATTATTTTAGTTATAGCTTTTAGAAAAAAAAAATTCAGATTTCAAATTGAAAAAAAAAATTAAATCCCAAACCAAAAAAATATGATCCTTAGAAAACAAAAAAGGAATTGAAACAAGTTCTTAAAGTTTATTAATACCTTTTAGGTTAGTTCTATTTTATAATTTTGTTCATATTTCCTTAAAATTTATTGATAATTAATATTTCTTAAGTTCAAGGCTTTTAGTTTAGATGGGCTTTAATGTATAATGTTTTTATCAAAAGCTTTAATATATTTACTTTTTTTTGCTCTAATTTTTCATTTGTTTTACTTATTTTTTACCCTATTTTCTCATTTATTTTGCTTTCTTTAAAACAAAACTTATCTCAACTTTATTTGAGTTGTAATTTTTTTTATGTATAATGATTGTCTTGGTATTTCCTTTGCCTATTTTTTTATTTTCAAAATATTATGTTCATTTACGTTTTATTTTTTCAATTATGGTTCATAGTTCTTTTTCACATGTTATACTTCTCACCGCCTTCCTTCTTAGCATTTTACAACTCCACCAATTTGTTAATTCTGCAGCATTGGTTAACAGCTTTCCTCAAGGCTTTTAATCATCCGATGGAGACGGTGGCCATTAGGAATATAAGAGTGAATGCAAATGAGCTGCTTGTAGATTTATTTGGGAAAACAAGGTTTCTCATAGATGGCAGTGACTCTTCTTTGGTTTTGCATTGAGCAACTAACTGAATGTATAAGCCTCCTACAGTATTTGGCACAAATTTCTTCATGTTTAGTTTTATCTCATAATTAAAACTGAATTAAGACTTTTTGGATATATAGTAGAATTTCTATAAAGTAATACTTGAATAATTAATAATTAAAATAAATTAATAAATTTTACCGGTTTCAAGTTAGAGTCAGTATAAATATTAGCAAATTATTTTAGCAAATTTTATAAGATAATAAGATAATATTTTTTTAAAAATTTTTATGTAAATTAATATTTATACATTTATGACACTGAGCCAATTACATATATTTTAAGCAAATTTTCAAAGATCAAAAACCAAATCACACTAGTGAAAACAAAAAACTGTTCATTACTAGTAACAACTTATTTTCCTTTTTTTTCTTACAAAATTATTTTTCATTCAATTGTTTAAAGTAATCTATACATTGCTGAGTACGAGGAACAAAATAATTTATTGTTGGTGTGAAAAATGAATCTAAAATTGAATTAGTTTGAAACTGGTACAGTTTCTGCTTTCACTTTTGAAGAGCTGAGAAGATGTACAAACAATTTCGTAGAGGCTAGTGGCATTGGGGGTGGAGGGCCTAGAGGTTATGAGCAGCTCATAGCAATCAAAAAAGCCCAACAAGAATCTTTGTAAGGAAAGATGGAATTCAAAACTGAGATCGGGCTTCTTTCAAGGGTTCATCACAAGAATGCTGTGAGTCTTCTGAGCTTCTGCTTTGATCAAAAGGAGCAGATACTTGTATACAAGTACATCACCATTGGCTCTCTTAGAGACAGTCTCTCAAGGTAATACAACAAATCAAACCCAACAAATTGCTTGTATACAAAGAATTCTGATAAATCTGAAACTAACAATATTATGTAGGGAAGAGTGATGTTAAGTTGGATTGGATGACACGGCTTAGAATAGCACTTGGTTTAGGCAAAGGTTTGCCATATCTTCATGACCTTACTGATCTTCCAAATCAAGTAATATCTTGATGATATTCTGACTGCAAAAGTTGCTCACTTCAGTCTAGCAAAAATTCTGGAAGACCTTCACAAAGGTCATGTCACAACAGTAATGAAAGGTCATATCAAATAGTATGTTTACATAAATAATGATCGTAATTTTCAGATTATTTTAGAATTTTACACTTTTTGAATTAGTTTGAAATTGGTACAGTTTCTGCCTTACAAGCACATAAAGGCAAACACATAACTAAAAAAAGTCACTAATCATTAATCAAATTAAATTATTTGAGTTATAATTAGTTATGGTAGATTTACAATTTTCAGTTATGTTCTTTGTAAAATAGCCAATTCAATTCAAAATTCAAAATCATGAAAGATATGATGAATTTAATTAAGTTTGAGTTAGTATTTTTTTTTGAATATTTTTTTGTTTACTTACACTTTTGTTTTGCTTAATTTGTGCTTATTTTCTACTCTTACAATAATCCACACGTGTTTCTTTCATGAGGAGGGGGGGAGGAGGAGGGGGGAATTTGGGTTATTGGTTTAATTTATATGGCAAATTTGTTTAATCATGTTTCATCCGACAAAATTTGTTACATTAACTTAGTTTTGACAACATGCCACAGATCTAACACCCTTAAATTTTTTTCTTTGAGACCCAACGGCTAAAAACATTCCAGACACAGCTTATAAAGGCCCTCTCTCACATTCAAATGCCGATCATCTAGACCCTAATTTAGCGAGAAGGTCTCCAAATATAGTATTGTTCTACAGCATCTCCTTTCTACCTGGCTCCGCCCCGGCATCCACACGTGTTTCTTTCCTCCGATCATCAAGATCCCACAAGACCTTTGAACCGAGCGTAAGTCAGTATAATCACAAACAAGACTGCGCAAAATGCTCCTGTGAGGCTAACCACCTGCATGCAACACGACAAAAACAAAAACCTATGAAATCAAAGTCTTTTTGCACGATTCTAAACGACTTCTTTCTGAAATGTGTTCTTTACCCATTTGAAAATGTATCCATGCTCGTCGTTCCATGTGTAGGGAATGTTCATGCCGAATATTCCGGCGATCATAGAGTACATTGATATGCAGACGGTTCCAGAGCTTAACATAAGCTCTAACTGCAAAGATTCTAGGGTATTTTAGACACATTTTATATATGAAATAAGACCTATCAATCTTGAGTTTTCTTCTTTACTCACTCACCTGAATCAGCTGGTTTCGGTGATTGTCTAGCTGCAAAACAAACAAAAAAACCCTCGATTAGTCAGTGAGAGAAACTATATTTTCACAACATAACTTTAGCAAAATAGGTTTTCATTTTGGTTACCTGGATGTTAATGTAATCCTCAGTGTCATCAATATACTCGCGTAACTGCATCATGTTCAATTATAATTTCTGAGTCAGAGATATCACAAAGATTCACAACTAAAAAAAAAGAAAAGGAAAAAATAAGGACAGAAGGGGACAAAATGATACAATACCGCGGTTAATTTGTTCAAAGTGCTGTCGATTTGCATGAAGTATGCCTGCAAAACAAAATCAAGTTACTGATTATTTAGATTTTCACACGTAGCTGAAAACAGATATAGTAGAGGTAGATATATATATATACAACATTCATGCAACAACCTCGAGCAACATTTCAAGTTCTTCAACATCATTTTCATCGTCCCCACGAACCGTGGCTAAACTCACTCTACTTGCTCGGGAAATCTTAGAACCTATTGTTGGGGACGTAGGATACCAAAGGGGTTCATCAGAAACACTAATCGATGATGATACACCAGCAAGCTTCCTTGAAAGATAGATATCAGCCATGTCATCGTCATCATCCAACAGTTGTTCGAGCTCATCCCTTACCTACAAAAAGTGATGAGGGGTTAGCTTTAATTCTTTATCTAATACACTGTCTTTGAAGCAGCACAAGACGAGTGTATGACTCAGTTTTAAGAGACAGTTAATTTTCATGAGGCTTAAGCATAATTCATATATAATAGGCTCTGTTTTCTTAGTGATAACTGCTCACCTTTTGGACCCTAGCTGTCAATCTGGTAATGGCACTCTTCAATTTACGAACCCTTTCCAAGTTAAGGCTACTTATCTACAAAATGTAATTAATGGTTTTCATCGTTCTGCTGTAGTTGGAAATGGATCAGTGTAGACAACCATAGCAGAGTTACTTTACCTTCAAGGTAAGTTCATCCAAAGCAGGATAAGCAGACTTCTCTAGTTCCGTTGTCCTTGCATCTAGGAAACTGCAAATAGCTTCCAAAACCACCTCTAGCGCCCGAAACTCAAACGGGGATTCTATAATAGTATCAAGCAAACGTTACATAAATACCAAAAGTGAACAAGAGTGAATGGTTCTTATGTAGTAGTCTTAATATATCACAGGCATATAATGAATAAAAGTTGAGGAATACCATCTTCATCACCCGCTTCAGCCTCTCCATGGCCATTGTGTGCCTCATTCCCATCAGGCAAACGTCTCTGAAGCTCCTCCAGGACGGGAATAACATTTTCATCAGGTGAAGCCCTAAGCAAAACCTGAGAAACCAAAACCATCCAAAGATGAAATCTTTTTCACGGCAAGGACAGCTAATTAATGCTAACCACATCAAAACCCTCAACTTATCAAACGAAGTAGCATCAAGCATTGAAAATTAAACAATTTTAGTGTTTGTGGCAAAATCCAAATATAGCTAGTGTAGCTACTAGCCCACAGAGAGAAAGAAACCAACTTTCTCTGTGTCAAGATATATAAGTCAGAGTCTAACCTCTTCGGCAGTGATAATCGCCTTGATATGCTGCACCGAACCAGAAAAAACAAACATAAGTAAGTAAAACGCAGAGGAGAGATTAAAGTCTGGACCAACCTCTAAGTTAAGAACAATGGCTCTCTCTCGACCGAGGATAGCAGAAGGGTAAAAAAGGTTTGGGTCGAGGATCCGGAGATCGCGAGCGTGGATCTGGACGCGGTGCATAATCGCGTATTTGTCTACGTCAAGCACCGTTTTCTGCCCCGTCGTGTCTATGGAAATCCAGCTCCGCGATGACTGAGGTGTCTTCCTCTTCACCGTGACAACCGCCGATGGATCCACCGGAAACAGTTCTCCGTCAGGCGACATCTCCGATTCTAATCTTCACTGTTTGCACCCCTCAACGCCTAATAAGTCAACGCCACAAATGAAAACCAGTAGCAAAAAGCACCCAATCGATTCGGTCCTTTTTGAGTACTGTTCATATGAAATCGACGGAGAAACGAAAAACCTAGATGGGTTAAGAAAAGTGGGTTTTCGTTGTATCTGCTCCTTTTCCATTATAAAATTCAACGAAAGTCGTTATTCTTCTGTCTAAAAAATCGGGTTATTCTTTTAATAAATCTGACGGGAAGATATTTCGCCTAGTTTTTCATGTAGAGAGCGTCGACGGCGATGAAAAGTGAAACAGGGCGGCCGCGTGAGTGAGAAGATGTAACGATTCAATTCGAACAAAATAAAATGGGAAGATGAAGAAGAGACTACGATTTAACCGCCCAAGACGCCAAACAAGCGTTCTCACACGAACAAACAAATCGCAAACAAATATATCCTCGAACTTTTATTCTTTTAATAACATTTATCGTATCAGACCCTAATGCTCAAGAGATGTTTCAAGCTTCCCACGTGGAGAAGATGTTCGCCTAACGCGATTCTCCTCTTCCCGGCTTCATCAACCACACTCAGATCCTTACACACATCGACCTTAAATCTAACCACCGCCTCTTCATTCTTCCCCAGACGAACCTTGTCGAACTCTAGCAGATGCTTAATCGGCGATCTGTGTACTGCCGGCGGCGTCGTGAATAGAAACACCGTGTGGCTCCCCTCTCTGTCTCCGGCGTTCCTTACAATTAGGTGGACTTCGAAATCCGATCCTCCCTCGACGGCGTTCTCGCAGTGTGGTCCCATCGCGTCCAGTGATTGGCACTCCGACGATCTGCAAGGGTGGCTCTTGTCAAGACGAAGAGAGACTGGTCGTGGGGCTTTGATTAGCCGATGGCTGAACTGAGTGTAGCTGATTCCGTCACCGAAGGCGTATACGGTTTCCCCGGCGTAAAACCGGTAGCTCCGACCCGGATACCCGGTTGATTCGTCGGGTCTCATGTTCATATTCGACATCGGAACTTTCTCCACATACGACTGAGGATACCACGTCATCGGCAACCTTCCGCCTACCGAAAATCCAATCAAATTCACCGGTTACGGAAATTACCAATCGTAAACACGAACCGGTCGGTTATTACCGGTTCAAGTTGGATAATTGAATCTTACTCGGATTATAACGGCCGAAGATGACGTCAGCAATGGCGAGACCACCGGCTTCACCAGGATATCCGACCCACATAATGCTTGTGATCTTCTCATCGTTCTTGGCGAAAGTAACGTCAAATCCTCCACCGGACATTATGACGAGGACCACCGGTCCTTTCGCCGCCTTAGCCACCTGAGTCACAAGATCTTGCTGTTTCCCGGGAAGATTCAGGTCGACTCGGTCAACGTCCTCCCACTCAATTGATATATCTATCCCCATCACGAGCACAACTGCATCCGCAGAAGCTGCAAGGGCCGTGGCTGATTCTAAATCCGCCTCTGCGCACGCCACGTTAGAACACCCTGGCTGATACGTCGACGGAACCGTTTCCGCCAGTCCCTGAAGCGGCGTTGTGTACTTGCACGGTTTACCTGAAAGATAAGATAAAAACGATCTCGGTTTTACACGTGTAAGCTTGAAAATTTAATCGACCGATAGTCACTTGTGTTTCAATTTGGGTTAATTTCGGTTTACCACTGTAGTCTCCGATCATCGTTTCGGTGACATTGGCGTTTGGTCCGATCACTGCTAACGTTTTGATCGCGGAGGATGAGAGCGGAAGCGAACCAGCAGAGTTCTTGAGCAAGACAATGCCTTGCCTTGCGGCTTCTCTAGCGAGTTCTTGGTTCTCAGCGGTGCAAACATCGTTGGGACCAAGACCACCGTAGGGCTGCTTCTTCGGGTCACCATCGAAGAATCCTAAACGCATCAGAGTCGCGAAATTGTTTGAAATCGCTTTGTCAATGTCTGCTTCGTTTATTAAACCGGCCTTGACCGCTTCCATCGCGTGCTGACCCGTGAAATGATAACAATTCAAATCCAAACCTGCCAACATCGATTTGGCCACAGCTTCCTCTGGAGTCTTGGTATAGTGTTGGTTCACATACATCACTTCTACTGAATCACAATCCGAAACAATGTACCTAACAAAAACAAAATAAAACCGAGAAATAAAATAAGAAAACCAATGATTTATAAAACCAAACCCTTCACAGAATAAAACAAGCTTACCCATTTAACTTCCATTGACCGCGGATCACACCAGAAAGCAGATCAGGATCAGCGCATGTCGGTTTACCGTTAACTTGGTTGTAAGAACACATGACACTAGCCACATTCCCATCAACTACACAGCTCTTGAACGGTGGTTGAAACGTATCATCCATATCTTGCTGGTTCACCTAATCCAACACATAATACGCAAAAACACAATCACAAAATGCATTTGTTGTGACCAAAAGACAAAAGCCACCTAAAGCTTAGAGAATTCAAAAAACTCTCTTATTTTCTTACCACGGCGTTGAAAGTAAAACGATGGACATCTTTCCAATTGTCAACGTCATAGGCGGTGTAGTGTTTGCAGCAAGCGGCGACTTTTAGACGGTCTGGATCTCCACCGTCAGTGTCCTGTAGACCTTTAACATAAGCCACCGCGTATTTGCTCGCGAGCGTCGGGTCCTCGCCGGGAGTCTCTTGTCCTCTTCCCCATCTCGGGTCCCGGAATATGTTCACATTCGGTGACCAAAACGTTAAACCAGCTGATCCCGTATTGTACATTGCCCTCGCCTCCGTCGACACAACCTTAAACCAAATCATGGATACAAAGTTAAAAAATAAGATTGTCACAAAACAAGAAATATTTCATTTACATAACGAGTGAGTTTTCACATTAAGGGAAAAAGAAAAAAGATATTATTTTTTTCCACCTTGCCAATAGCTTGGAATAGAGACACATTGAAGGAAGCAGCGGTGAGTATGACTTGAGGGAAGCTAGTGGCGCCAGGGACTTGACCGGAGAAACTACTACCACCTCCGACGTCAGAGACGCCGTGAAGTGCCTCCGACCACCAATTATATTCCGGAATCCCAAGCCGGCTCACGCCGGTAGCTCGACTCACCGAAAACCCGATTTTCTCCTCCAACGTCAATCTTCCGACAAGATCGGTGACTCGGGCTTCGGCCTTCAACCCCGTGTTGCAGAACCCAAACCCGGCGAGAGAAGGGTTTCCGGTTAAGTCACATGCGAACACCGGCGGGTTTTGGGCATACGATGGCTTGGAGATGCAGAGGAGGAAGCCTAGGAGAAGTGTGGAAACAGAGGAGAGTGCTCTGTTTCGCTTCGTTTGCCGAGAATAATAACCCATTGTGTTTTTCGTCTCGTGTTTTTGTGTGTGTGTGTGTAATTTGTTTAATTGTTGACACTATTATATACACTAATAAAATGGGAGAGAGCGGCCATTTCCTACTTCAATAGTAGGCTGCAATTCATAGTTGCACTTGCACTTACAATTTGTGCAAAAACCTACCTATATTTCATATTTTTAAATATTTTATACTTAAACTCTAAAAAAGTAACTAAAATGTATGTTTGGAGATTTGAAAGTGGAGAATTGGTTGGAGATTGTAATTTTAGGATTATTAAAAATAATAAAGTTGTATCTATATAGAAACTGAAAAATCGCAGCCTTGCAAATTAGACTGAAGATCACTATGAATTTTCTGCCAAAAAT
The DNA here is from genome assembly GCA_911865555.2 of Thlaspi arvense. NCBI lineage: Eukaryota > Viridiplantae > Streptophyta > Magnoliopsida > Brassicales > Brassicaceae > Thlaspi > Thlaspi arvense. The sequence goes on along the minus strand of OU466862.2, from coordinate 66,804,864 downwards.
GATATTCCCTAGTCCCTACTGATTACTTTAAAAAAGCTGATGGTATTTATGAAATCAAGAAGATTCGTTAGTCGACAACGAAACTTGATACAAGTCAAGGTGTATCATAAATCCGAATCTCCTAAATTCGGATAAAAGTTACTGTATGGCCGTGAGGTATGCACATTACATTACGTTGTTTGTAAAGATCATTTCTTTTTCGCCAACTTGTCATATTAGATTAGAGATTAACACGTTAAAAAAATATATATTTAGATGCTTTTCACATAATGATTACTACTTTCTAACCTCATAATCGTTAAAGTTTTAAATAATTTATATACCCTATATATTGTGTTTTAAATACTTTTTGGAGTCCCGCGGGGATTAAAACTAAAAACTTTTTGGTCTTAGCTTTTTTAAAATCTAAAATCTAAATATATAAAATAAACCTATTTACAACGAGTCAACAACATATTTGATTGTAGTTTGTAAAAAGAAAATGTATATCTAACATGCTAGTTTATGCTACTATGAGATCTCTCTAAATTTCCAACAATTTTTCATTCGAAGAAACAATGAAAAGTTGCTAGCGTGTAAAATAATTTGATCTCATTCTAATTAACATATACTTAAAATTTATATGTACAAAGAAATATGTTTTTAGTCATCATCAGACATTCCAAGCAACTTTGTTCACTGCAGCATACTGCTGTATCGGGATTGGTCGGCGGCAAATCTACTTTTGACTTCAAAAATGTACTTTATAATATAAAGATAAATTATCAAAAAGAATTGAGAAATTTTAATTAGTTGTTATGTCTTTTTCTCGAATAATTGTGAATCACCTCAGTAGAATCCACGAGTTTGGTGATCCGTAAAGCGAGAAAGATAGATTTTGCTGCTACGAAACAATATGGGTTTTAATGCTAAGACAGTAAACTACGTTTCATAGATGAGTTGTTCATGGTAGGATTGTGTTTCGTAGTACAAAAACGTTATTTCCGAAGAAAAACAAATAGCTTACGGTATTTTATTTGGATTTATTCACGTTAAGAGAGAGATTTTCTGTCAGAGACTGATTACACTTTATATAAAAATTCTGTTTTCATTCTAAATTCTGACTCTGTAACTCGAGTTTTTTTTAACAAAAAACAAAACCCATGTTTTTTTTTCCATTATTGTCTACAATCTGCATGGTGACAAATATCTTACAGCTAGTTGTTCCGTCATTGTTTTCAATTTATTTGATGATCATAATACAACACGCTAACAAACTCAGTAAAATATTAATCAGGTCGTCTAATACTCTTTTTTTTCTTTGTCAGAAATCAGAATATGTTGTGTAACGAATCACACATAATGAACACGACCCATAATTATATTCGGAACTTCAAGGGTTTCTAAGAATTAAATATCCACAATGTACAATGTTTCAGGTATTCTGGTGGTTTAATCTCTATATTTTTTATTTTTAGGTATGTTGATCTTGTAATCTATTGACCAACAGCTGGACTAAAACTCTATGTTTATGTAAAAAAATATTAAATATCGATAACGATTGGTCATCAAATGATTGTATGGTCACTTTTTCTCATATACACCCAAATGATTGTACGGTCATTTTTCTCTAATTCGTATAAGAAAACTCAATTTATATAGGTTATAGCTTATAGGTTACCAACAAAAAAAGAAGAATTTATTTGGGTATGTTCTGAATAAAGAAGAGAAGAATCTATACATAAATGTTAACAATGGAATGGACCACATTGGCACCAATAAACCTAAAACCAAAAGTGTAGCCTCGTTGGAGATGGAGATGTGGACTGGAGAATATAGACATGATTGAGTTGGCTTTTAACGTGGAATATCAAACATTATATCTGAAATAATGTAAAAACTAGAAATATAGAAATCAAAAACAAATTGTGAAAGAAAACCGATTTCTCAAAACAATTTAAAATACAGCTCTAGAAGATAACATATTGTACCAAAAGAAAGATGGAAACAATGAAGTTGCTTCAAATTCGACATTTTGAGAATTGTTGATAAGCCCACTTCAAGTTGAACTAAACATTTACAAGTAAACTACACAGACAGTATAGGAGAAGAAGAGTGTGCTTAGCTTTTAGACAAGGGAGATAGTTACACACTCAATGACTCAAATCAATTCCAATGGCACAAGAATACTTTTTTTTATCTTCTAAGTCTGGTGCTTGTTTTGAGATCAACTCTGGTCCTTGTAAGGTGTCCAGATCAGTTTGCTAACATCAACATCCAGACCACCTCGGCCTGCAGCTTTCAGATGTCGGTCCAGAACCTTTGGATCCGCACAGATCACGTGTTGTCCTTTCCTGTACTGTATCAGTTCTAGGCTCTGAAGCGTGCTTAATATGTCTTCCGCTTTGATTGCTGTCATGTCGCTCAGCTCCTACATCATCATAGTTGAAACAGAGACACGTGAGTGGATTCTTAGATCGCAGAAAGCAGGACTTGCCTAAGATTTTCCATCATTTAAAAACACAACCTAACCTTGATAGAAATGTTTGCTTTATGTTTTTTCAAGATGTCTAATAGAACACGAGTCCAATAACCTCTGTAGCTTAGCAAGCCTAGATCCGACAGGGGTCTTTCCGGTGTCCCAACTTTTCCCTCTTTCTTTGACAGTTCATACGCTGCAACTCACAAGGACACTCTGTTAGTATTTTTTATCGACATGGGACTGAGAAGGGCGGCGATAGAGTCAAGTGACGAGAACTCACAAAAAGCTATTAAGAATTTTCCGTAGCCTTTTCTTTGATATGGAGGAAGTGTTAGAATGCAAGCTAAGTTGTATGCTTCTTCCGAATGCTTCTCCTGTACCCAACAGAAGTTAAGGTTTATTAACAAATCGGAGAGCTGAAACCAAACATATCTATAAATGCTGCGCTGTGTTACCTTTGAAAAGTATCCAACCATGTGGCATCCTCGGTCATCACATTCGCAAAGAACGTAGAACAGAAACAAATCAACGTCGTAGTAAAGAGTTTTGTGGTCGAGAAATAACTTTGCCAAGTAACAGAGATTCTGTGCATAGACCTTGTTCTTTTTGCCATCTACCTGGAATATCAGGGTACGGTTAGAGAAGCTATATTAGAAAATATAGAGCAAGCAATAGAAGCTGACAATATTATATCATTTACAGGGGAAGAAGACTGGACAGAAAATATAAAATGAAGATCTTGGAGTATTACCTCAAACATTGACAAGGTACCACTTCGGTAAATTTCATCACCAGGAGGGTGCTTCAGGTCACACTTCCTCTGCAGAGAAAACCAAGGGGATTATACAAACCTTATAGATGAAAACATAAGAATGCAACTTTAATGAACTGTGAATGTAGATATGCATTTCGATGACAATATTAACAGCATCTGAAAGACTTGATACTCTATATATCGAAGTTCGCAACAACAGTGAAACAGGAAAGCATCATATAAAAGTCAAAGATATGGAAAAACAGATGCTCACCATATGCCTTTGAAGCTGCTCTTTGCGTTTCATGAAGTTGAGGCAAAACTCACAAAAGAAGAGCTTCACACAGTCATTGTATTCTGGCGGAAAAGGGGAAAAGTACCAAGTCTCAATCTCATATTTGCCAAGCTCAATCGTCGCAATGTTCTTCACCTTCGTGAATTCCTCATGTTCACGCAAACTTGCTGCATCCAGCTCTTCATGACCCTATACAAAAAAAAAAAAAAAAAAAATTTGAAACACAGAATACTGAATCAGCATAAGCCTTATGTTTCCAGGACCCGCCTTGAAGTGGCACTCATATAACTTACCTCTACATGTGTCTCATCGATCTTCCGCTTCTGGTGGCGTGTCATCTTCAAGCTCGTCACCTAGAAACCTCAGACAGAAGTCTCCGCTCAGTGCTAAACGTGGAAGAGAAACACTCATGTAATGCAACGAAGCATTATGCAACTAATAACACAAAACTAAAGAAAGCACCTTGTCTTCCACTTTTTCATCTACAGCACACTCTACAGAATCAAGGTCCAGTTGATCCAGCTGAGTCCATTCATCTAGCCTCCTATTAACTGCAGTTTCAGAAAAAATTATGATAATCAAACACCAAACATTATCATCATTTTACTCAGCTTGATCAAATAATAGTTAGAACGGGTTCAAAAAATCTTAAGAAGCAAAATCCGATGCAGGATTTGAGCTCTTTCTCAAAATCTCACCCAAATTGAAGCCAATTCTAATGGTCTAAGTGATAAAGGCTTTCAATTTTTGCACATCGTGATCCTAACACGTAACGCTCGATCAAAAATTGGTAAAACGACATACACTCTGTGTAATGAACGTAATACTCGTAATCATTTGGGCCGCCTTTATGAATCCTCCGGCGCTCGATTACTTTTACCGGATGGTGTTTTCCGTCTCTCCATCGACACATCACACGAGTACCCACTTCGAGCGGAAGCATCCCCATTTTCCTCTTCTTCGACTGATCCGACTCTGAGATAGCCTGATCAGGAGCAGAAGGAGGAGGATGAGGCTGATTCAGAGGTGCCTCACCGCCATTCGTAGCTGGAGGCTTGTGATTCGACGACGGTGGCGAGGCTGTGCCGTTGGTTTCTGTATTCGCAGACGATCCCATTCTTCGGCCGGGTCGGAGATTCCCGGGTGGGTTTCTGTTGCACACGACCGAATAGCTAGAGAGCGACAAACGACAGTTGAGGCCCATTAGTTACTTTATACGCTATTTGGGCCTTACTCGTTAACGGGCCGGAAAGATAAAGAAAATGGTATTTGATGTTGTAAAAAATGATTTGGTCATGTAAGAATTATCTAAAATCTTAACTGAATGAATACTTCTGTATCAAATCGAATGAAATGTGAAAACATAGGAATCATACCGACGGCTATCTACTGAATACTGATGGATGTTTAGTCGTGAAGTTCTTGTATACATATTATCAATAGGCTATGAATCTATAATTATGGCCAAAAAGAAAATAGAGAGAATATAATTGGTTGTCAAAAGAAAATAAAATAAATATGATTTCCTGGCAAAGCGGATAGGTTTCCTTGAATCTCACTGACATTTCGTTGTGTCTTCATTAAAACTTATGATTGTGAGGAGTCACAAAAGTCAGCGAAAATATCCAAATGAACTCTGCATACATTTGCTCTCTGAGTTTTTCTGACCAACAACAAGTGTGGAGCAAAGCTATGGTTTTTTTAATGTTTGTTGTCAAAGACTTTTCTTTTTATTCTTGGGAAGGTAAAAAGATATTGCAACTTTTTTAATTGGACTTCGGTTCATTACTTGGAGACAAACAAGCAAGTACATTTTCTCTGCACCATCCTCTATATTAATGTGTCAATCTGCTCCTTTTTTGGTGTATCTATAGTTATGTGTATATCGTCACCATACCGGTTTAGGCTATGTACAACAAAGTTTCATTTTATGGATGATAATCGTTATTTTCATTCTCATTAACGTTTTTTTTAATAAAAATTAAACATATATACTTCTTAGCGACTTTACCACTAAAAATGAGAGTATGATTGGGTTTCGTACTTACGTCTCGTCTATTAGCTTCTTAGGTTTGTATAATTAAGTATTTTTTGTATTGAATCATTTGTTAAAAGTTGTCTCATATACCCACACACGTACGCATGCATACAAGGTAATAATTATTAACGTTCAAATGTGAGAGGTATATATGCACGTAAGATGAATATGTGCCCCTTACAAAAGAAAATAAGAAGATGAATATGTGCTTTATATAAGTGAGGGATGCAACAATAGAGTACACTTTATTCACATATACGCTCTATAGTATATAATACTAGAATACAAATATATACGTTGTGTGTATACAAAGACAAAAGTCCACAGTAATGATAACACTATTTAAATAGGGTTTTTTCATTGCGTCATGGTTTTTATTCCCGAAAAATGCCCGGCCAAAACTTGTATACAACCAAACTACAAATCAAGACCTTATTATTATATATACGAAATGATTACATAAATATTAAATATATGGTGGTACACAACTCAAGCTAACCGTTATGATTATTCCGCAACCTTTTCTCGGTCAACAAACAATATATTATATCCTAACAAACTCTTACTTCGTATCCTTTTTTATATATAAACACTTTCCATAATTGTACCATTAATCACACTTTATAACATAATTTAGTTACTATTATTGGAATTTTCACCTGATTTAGATCAATTCTCCTTCTCCTTCTCCTCCACCTCCACCGCCGAAATTTGGCGGTGGTGGCGGGGAAACCCATGATGTCGTCACCGCCTGCGAAGCTTGATCTTGCGGCGGAGGAGGAGTATTGAGTAGCCGGATCTGCCGTTTCAAGAACTTGACGTAACGTATGGCTTCATCGAGCATTGAAGCTGTATCCATCTTGGTGCCACCTGGCACAAGTCTCTGGAGGATTCTGATCCTCTCGCTGATTCTCTCACGGCGGTGTCTCGCTGCCACGCTCTGAGGGTCGTCGGAGATTCTAACGTTACGGCGTTTGGGTTTCTTGACGGTTGCTGGATCGATGTCGACGGGCTGCATGGCTGCGATCTTGTACATCATCTCTTTCATAGCACCGAGTTCCTCTAGAGGTTCTTCTTCATCTTCTTCGTCTTCTTGATCTCCGGAGAAGAGATTGGTGGTTGTGAGGGAAGAAGAGAGAGGAGGGAGATGAGAAGAAGACGAAGTGAAAGGATTGAAGATGTGGACGTAGGTGTGTTGGTCCATCGCCATACCGATTGGATCGTTATGATGATCATCATCATTCTTGTTGTTGTTGTTGATGATAATGTTGTTCCAAGTGTAATTTTGGAAGAGAGATGGGTTCATATTATTATTATTCATACTTATGTTTTTTTATTTGTGAAATTTTTAATGCCTTTGAGGCAGAGATATATACATTATATATGTGCGTGTGTGTGTGAATGTACGCATATTTTAAAGGAAAAAGAAAGGTGATCATCATATGATGAGAGGGGTTAGGTTGGTGATGCAATAAGGATATTTTTGGTGCGGATAAAAAACATATATAAATTAAGAAATGTATTTTATATGTTTTTCAATAAGTGAGCGTCACTAGCCGCTACAACAAAGTAATTTGTTTATAGTAGAATAAGAAGTCCCTCGAATGCTCTAAAATATTTACAACCCTAGTATATGTAAATAAGTATTGTACCCAAATAAAAATTGTACAGCTAGTTTGCATTATTCCACACAAGAAAAGCGTTTTAAAATAGGAGGTCTAGCAGTCTAACTAATGAGATTGCAGTTAATTAATTAATTTTGTAAATTTTTACAAACCCTCTCATTCCTTAATAAAATTTACATTCATATAAAAATGAGATATTTATTTAGATTTGGCTAGGTTTTCTATCTCTCGCATTGAGACTTGAAATTAGGGTAGATTGAGAAAGTGGCTTTCACCAAAGTAATAACTAATAAGGATGTGAATTACTTTATATGAACATCTAATTCTCTTTGATTCTCAAAAGATGTCACCACTTGTGTGCTCTTATTCTGACTTCTCAATTTCAATCTCTCTATCTCCCTCTCTCTCTTCGCAAAGCCCATTCACCCAAATAGGAAATATTGATAAATTTTCTCTCATTCTCTTGTCTCTGTACTAAATAGCCATTTCGTTGATCCTACACTCATATCCCAATCAACGGTCGCGATTAGCTCCCTCCCTCTCGATAGAGTCCAATACTGAATGTAAATTGTGTGTGAGACTCGAATGCTATATGTATAATTTGCGACGTGATTAAAGGTTTAAAAGGATCACATCAAATCAGTCGCATGGGAACACCTTCATCAAGATTTAGGTGTTATCTATGATTGTCGTCAACAAGAAAGACGTGTGTATCCTCGTCGTGACTCGTTATATATCATTTTCCATGACGAAATTTTCATAATTTATTTCAATGTTTACATCTACGTAAGTACTTTCATGTATATAAGTGTATATAGCAAAGCAAATTCGTAAAATACACGAAAGTTTTATGAGACTTCAAAAGAGGAAAATAGACGCTGCCATTTCTTGATTAGTGCTCCAATTAATCAACTTGAGTTATCTTATAATTAATTAATATATATATCAGGCTGTCTTTGCTGTAATGTGACACAAGTTTCCTATGTCATATGTCTCATCGCGAAAGCATTGTATATGCATTTACATGTATCTACATATACGAGAAGGATTTGTATTTTTTGCACATATGTTATGATTTGGTCTGCATAATAATCATGAAAATTGCGAATTGCGCATGCAGGCTGCAATCATGCATGATAGGGTTTCCTTCTTTGGTATTTATCAATCGTTCCTTGTATCTTATTTTTATTAAAGCCGCCCAACGGCCAACTACATATACAACAGGTACATCTCTTATACCTAAGTTTTGATCATTTGTTTAGGTCGCGTATAATGTATATATATATCCGCATTTGTACTAAAATGGTGTAATTATATTTTTGTCATGATCATGTGATATATAATTTTTTTTGCTAAATGGTTTAGATCGTGTGATATGGTCTATAAAAGAAAAATACAAATAAGCGAGATACATATAGAATTTTTGATCTAACATAATAGCATTCTATCATATACTAGTTTTGTGGAATAACAGTCGAAATTATTATCGTTTAGTTATAAGTACGCAGATTCTTTTCTTGCTATGGTTATAATGAAATTCAGATGTGGTTTAAAGTTGGGACTTGAGAGGGAAGCTCATAAACGTATATGCGCATCTACGAATTCTTCTTAATTTAATGGTTGTGACGATTATTAGCTATAAATCTGGAGATAGGTTTGAACATCGAGGAAAATGACCAGGTCTCCTGAATAACACAACTTTGGATGCAATTGATACACTAATAAATCATTTCTTCAGTCAATTATCACTAAACTAGCTTTATGATGTGGTTAAAACATCATGTGACAGCTCAAACGGCCCTCGTCCGTATATAAGTTATAAACTATAACTGTAAACCCTAACTAGATGAATCTAACGTAAATGTATATAGTACATATACACGTGAGTGGATGAAATAAATGTGTAACATTTTCCGAGGAAGATTGAATCATAAAATCTGACACGATCTCCATTATTTTCATCCAAATTATCGTCTATATAATAAAAGCATTCAATAACCATATTTATTTATAAAAGTTTATTTTTTGAACAATTGTGTTGTTTTTTTCTGAACGATATATACTACTAGTAATATATTTGATCAACTGTGTGTTACAATTCCCAAAGCCACACCCTCAATTCCTCAGAGTCCGGTTTTTTACAGCGACTTTTTTTTCCCTTTCTTCTTTCTGCATACACCGTGGAGAAGAACAAGCAAATAAAAGCTCAGTAGTGTATGTTTCTAAATTTGCGCACACATTGTAATGTAGTGATTTCACTTTATCAGTATCGAATTTCACCGGCTATGTTTGGTAGTGATAAATAATTATGAAACCACTAGAAAAATACATTTTTTTAATCTCCAAGTCACCGACTCATTTTTCCGAAAATAAAAATTCAATTTGGTGATCAAGTTATGAGAAGGAAAAGGGATAAACGAGAAAAAGAACCTGAAACAATTCGACTTCGGGATCAAAATCAAAACTACGTTTTTTCTGGTTTTAGAATCAAGACGACTATGTTAATACTTAAGAGACTATAAAACTCCGGTAGTTTCAAAATATTATTTATGTGGACGGTAAGTGGATTTTATTTTTTATGATTCTTTATGAAATTTTAACTTCTCTACAATGTCGGATTCATAAACTGCCTCATCGTAGTGGTATTTATTTGAGCTCACTCTGACATTCATCTTATGCTAAATAATTTGCTAAAATATACTTATACAAAAAAAACCTTTTCTTGACGTCCAACATTTTTGAAAAACGGCATATGTTTTTTTTTTCTCTCTCTCAAAAAGAAAACAGCATATATTGAAGCGTCGAAGTTTCACTTTTCAAATCAATAAGTTAGCGTTCAATATTTATTTAGACTTAATAACTCTCGTTTAGCAAAAAAAGAAAGAAAAGAATCACTTCACAATTTCTTAATATGTTTATATTTGATGCAACAAATTTGATTATACAAAAGGGATACCTACACGGCTCACGGCTGCTAAACCAACAAGAACAATAAATTTTGAAATCACTCCCAAGTTTCACTTTTGCCAGCTATGATGCAATCGTTAGTATTACTTAGCTATGTCGTCGATAAATGTTTTGGAAATATGACGAATGGTTAAACTAAAAAAAAAACTGTTTTATTTTCGCGAGAGGATCTAAAAGTCTTAAAAAGTGATTACAAGGCATGGGCAGATGCTGTGGAGAAAGTGAAGAAGTCTCCTGTTTGGTCCGAAAGTGTTGTGATATAGAAAGCTCTTTAATGAGTTTTTTCACTTTATTTGTTACTATTTCTCTTCTTCTTAAAGGAAATTCAATTAAATAGACGAAGTTAACTTCAATGGTTTTTTCATTTGCTTGGATTAATGTATTGTTAGTATCCATGCATACCAACTATAGTAAGTCACTACTGTTTAATTTCTTTTTTTTCCTCTGTTTTACATTTATTCTGTTTGGATTTGTTTTGATAGTATAATTATTTTTTAAACTCAGTAAAAAAATAATTTATGCACTGACCAACATTCTTCACCCGGCACCCATTGATCAACAAATTTATTTCAAGACCAACATTTTTAAATCAGTTTAACCAATGTAAATAAACTAGCACATTTTGATCACGAGACAGTAAAACAGTGGTCTATTAAAACTCAAATGAAAAAGTAAACAATCGCATACATTTTAAGTCCAGATAAAAAAAAAAAATTTCAAAACTCATGCGAAGAGAAACTAAACCAAAGATTAAAGATTGAACGCTCCAAGGTTAGATAATGGAGTCAAAACTTATCAAAGCTATTGAAATAGTTGGAAGTGAAAACTTATCAAAGCTATTGAAATGTTTAATAATCATTTATTATATAGAAGTTAATTCATCAAATCGTACGTTGGGTTGGAGATTTTCACTTGCAATATGTGGTTTATAAGTAGTCAATGCCAACAAAAAAACTAAAATGTAAGGAAACATGAATAAATATATTTATAAGATTTAAAACAAAGTACAAAAGAAAACTTATTCTAAACACAATTAACTGTTCGATAATTTGTTATTTGTGTCTTATCTGAACCCGCTCGGAATAAATTCAGAAAGAAAATCGGAGCCCACATGATCTTGTTTATTTCTGGCAGACCTTCGCTAATTACCTGAGGGCCTGAGGCTGTGTGTTGCTTAAAACTGGTAATTGGCAACTGACAAACATGCAACTGACATTTTTGTGGGCTAATATCAGCCCAAAGTATTATCATCATTCAAAATATGGGCCGGTCAAAACCTAATATTTTTTTAAAAAAATATTTTAAATACCAAATGCAATGTGCTGAAAGAAAGTTTCTGAAATAGAATAATGTTTGAAGATATGTAGTTATATGTTCATATCATTAAAGATGTCATTTCTGTAAAGATATCATTTGTGTATTTTTTTTTGTTTTTTCTGTAGTTTGAACACATAATATACAAAGATCTGTAACATTTATTATAAAATTAAATTATTCTATATTACAGTTTGGTATTGCTTAAATTTTAAATTATATAATTTAATATTTTTAAAAAGAAGGAATCCAAAACCGAAACTGCAGATCTTCAATCCGAAACTACACTTACCAACCTAAAACCAGATCGATAGAGCTTATCATCACTGCGACCGGAAACACTAAACCGATAAAAACCGGAGTCCAAACCGGACTTTCTTCCCTAATAGAACCGCAATTAAGTAAGGACACTCACAAAATTCCAATCTCTCTCTCTCCGTCTCTGCGCGCATGATCGCAATAGTGTTCCACTATGCACCGCCCGTGACTCTAATGGTCTGTGACTGTAATCCATTTCTCTCCATTTTATTTTTAATTTCCTATTTTTGCTTAATTCAATTTCCATCTACACACACATATATATATATATATATACACATCGGTCTCTAATGGCTTCTTCGAAACTACTCCATCATCCTCTTTCCTCCTCCGCTAAATCTCACCGCAGAAAATTTCCAATCCGCTGTTTCTGCCTCTTAATCATCACAATGTCCTCCATTCTCATTCTCCTCTTCTCTCTCTTCATCTTCTCTTCTCCCTCCTCCTCCCGTCACCACCACCACCACAATTCCCGCCAATTACCCTCCGACACTCCTCCGGCCAATCCCTCGCCGGTTCCCGCCGCTCAGATCCGCCTCGCCTGCAACGCCACTCGTTACCCAGACGAATGCGTCTCTTCCCTATCCGAGCCGGGTCGGGTTCCTCCGGATCCTAAACCATCTCAGATCATCCACTCAGCGATCTCCGTCTCGTTCCAAAACCTCAAAACCGCACAATCGAAAGTGAAGTCTATCCTAGACGCCTCCGTCGGGAATCTGAACCGTACCAACGCCGCCAACACGTGTCTCCAGCTCCTCTCTTACTCCGAGCACCGAACCCAATCGACGGATCAAACGTTGACACGTGGCAAAATCAAGGACGCTCGCGCCTGGATGAGCGCTGCTCTCGTGTACCAGTACGATTCATGGTCCGCGCTCAAATACGTCAACGACACGAAGCAAGTAGGCGAAACGATGTCGTTTCTCGATGGACTCATCCACCTCAGCAGTAACGCTCTTAGCATGATGGTATCTTACGATAACTTCGGAGACAACGTCGCGTCGTGGACCTACCCGGCAACCGAACGAGACGGTTTCTGGGACAAGACTGGGCCGGGTACAGGGCCCAGTTTGAGTTTTCCTTCCGGTTTAAAAGAAGACGTGACGGTGTGTAAAGACGGAAAATGCCGTTACAAGACGGTGCAGGAAGCGGTTGACGCGGCGCCGGAGGATAACGGAATGCGTAAGTTTGTTATAAAGATTAGCGAAGGAGTGTACGAGGAAACCGTTCGGGTTCCGTTTGAGAAGAAGAACGTCGTGTTCATCGGAGACGGTATGGGCAAAACGGTCATTACAGGCTCGTTGAACGCCGGGATGCCTGGAATCACCACTTACAACACTGCAACTGTCGGTGAGTCTTTATTATGAGTAAACGCCCTTTTAATGAGTAAACGCTCTTTAAAGCAACGTATGTTTTGGGGTTGAATATTATAAACGTTGAAAGTTCTTATTCTTATAGTATATTTTAAGATTTAAGTCGAGCTAGATAGATAAACATTTCTAATGTTGTCACTGAATCTAGATAGTTGATCAACAGAGTCAAAGAATCCAGGATTTTTCATTGAATACACATCGCAATTTATGTGCTAATTGAATAGGCCGTTTTGCATGATTTTGCCATTTCAAAATGGTATGATTAATGTGATGTTTTTGGTTTGATAGGAGTGGTAGGAGATGGATTCATGGCTCGTGATATGACGTTCCAGAACACGGCGGGACCAGACGCTCACCAAGCGGTGGCGTTTAGATCCGATAGCGATTTTTCTTTACTAGAGAACTGTGAGTTCCTTGGGAACCAAGACACTCTCTATGCCCATGGCCTTCGTCAGTTCTACAAAAGCTGCCGTATCCAAGGAAACGTTGACTTCATCTTTGGAAACTCAGCTTCTGTCTTCCAAGATTGCGAAATCCTAATCGCCCCGCGTCAAGTTAACCCTGAAAAGGGCGAGAAAAACGCTGTCACTGCCCAAGGAAGAGTCGACCCGTCACAGTCAACGGGATTCGTGTTCTTGAACTGTGTGATAAACGGAACAGAGGAGTACATGAAGCTGTATAAAGCCAACCCTAAGGTGCACAAGACCTTCTTGGGGAGGCCATGGAAAGATTACTCAAGGACCGTCTTTATAGGCTGCAATTTAGAGTCTTTGATCACTCCTGATGGATGGTTACCGTGGAGCGGCGATTTCGCTCTGAAGACGCTTTATTACGGTGAATCCAAGAATACGGGTCCGGGATCGGATAGGTCAAAGAGGGTTTCATGGAGCAGTGAGATACCAGACGAGCATGTTCATGTGTATTCCGTGGCTAACTTTATTCAGGCTGATGAATGGGGTTCCATGTCTGCTTGACTCTAGCTAAGATTTTAAAAAACGAATTAAAAGGAAAGCTTTATAAGAAGAAGACATTCTTCTCATTGTACTTTTAAGCTAAGAAAGTTTATAAACAAAAATCCATACTTTTCATTCATGTTATATCAATTGAAAGTTCAGATTGTTAGGACTAATTGAAGTAAAATAATGAAAACAACTTTACGGCTTATCATTGTGTGTAGCTATCAAAGTTTAGCGTGTTGGGCTATAATCATAAATGAGTATGGAGGAGGATCGCTCAAGTTGCGAGCTGGGAAGCGTATGATGCTTTTTGCTTGACGTTAAAGCAGAGTTTGTTGTAAGAAAACGAAACCCTCGAAAAAGTTTTCAACGAAGTGGACATCATCATCTCTCTGTTTTAGAGTTGACTGTAAAAGACAGGAGGTTGGAGAAAGTAGTAAAGGGCAGGTATAAAAAACCGTTAATTTCAAAGAAGAGTAGGTTTCAATTTTCAATTGTAAAACCAAATTTGGGGTTTTAGAGTTCTTTTAAAAGTGGTTCACCTAATGACATTTAAGTGGGTAGGAGTCCATGCATTAAGCACATAGCTCTACTGTTTTAGTAGATCATAGGGCCACACGTTAATCTGGACTCCTAACCTGATCTAGCGAAAGCAAGAGAAAGAGAGAAACCTCTCTACTTGTAGTTTAATTCGTAGGTAGATGGGCAACGAAAAGGAATCCGAACCTGTTGATGCTTTCAAGACTAGATTTTTAAATGTTCATAACCAACAAAATTTATTGTTTACCTCTTGATAACATATTATGGCAAATGCTTAATGATAGAGAAAGTAAACATTTGAAGCAAAAACAAGATATTTTGGTGGAGATTCAGTTTCCCACATTATAGCTCGGAATCAGAGCTTTTCTCCTCCTTAGGTGGAGCGAACTGCTTCAGGAGGCGGGATCTTGCCCAAGGGTCCAACGGCACTCGTTGTGGTGGTTGTGGTGTTGGTGGATTCGATTGCCTAAGCTCTTTTTCTCTGTCTATAAACCTGCCCACAAGATACGATTCCATTACTATACCAAAAAAAACTTCTAAAGACATCAAATCTTATTAACACAACTTATTTGAGCTATCACCGAATCATGAATGTAGCAGAAGAAAGAAAAGAAACTATATTCTTACTCGATATAGGCCATTGGCGCAGCATCGTTAACTCTTATGCGAGTACGTAGCATTCTTGTGTATCCACCAGCTCTATCTCTGTAACAAAATGATACTTATCCCAATGACTACTCAAAGCGCTTAGGTGATAACAGTTCAAATGAATGGCTAAAAAGGTTTCTGAAGATTCACTTGTATCGATATGCCAATTCTGTGAAGATCTTGTGAAGGACATCATCTCCTCTGACAAAACCAGCTGCTTTCCTTGACGCAGAGAGTGTGCCCTGATAAGTTTATATCAGTCATACGAAGTTATCGAGAACGTAATCACTTCAGCTGCAGAACAAACCAACTCATCCATAGCAATTGTAGGAAGTGAGAGGAACTTAGTATGGCTCAAATCTATATGTTTTGAACAGTTCATAACACACAAGCACTTTTTCAATCCAACAGATGCTTTCGCCAGTAGATATAGATAGATAACCGATAAGCCGAAATTACGAAACTCTGATGTCAACATTACAAAGACATCCCGAAACCAACGTACCTCTTTACCGAGTTGAATCATATTATCAGCAAGACGACGAACCTCTTTAGCCTGCAAAACGCAATGTTCCTTTAGCAAATATAAGCAAATCACTAAACACCATTTACACAAGCTTCACAGTGGATATCAAAAAACAGCCCAGTAATCGAATTTTGCTATATAAAAGTGTATCCTTTTCAGCAAAACTATCTGATGAAATTGAGTAACAGGCAGGCAGATTCGCAGGTTCTATAAACCCTAATTAAACCCAAGAATCCGGAAAATGTGGGAGAAATGGAATCAATACCTTTGTGACGGTGGTCTCTATACGTTCGTGCTTCACCAATTGAGACACCATTGTCCTGATAACAAGAGTGAAAAACCCAACACTTTGAAATCAAACGAGAAAGCATTTTCTATGGAAAAATAAAGTGCGAAGAGGAGAGATTGAAACCTGAGCATGTTCATACGGTGACCCGCATGCCGGCCGAGCTTCCTGAACTTGGTCATTTCTGCGTCGGAGAAGTTATCGGAGAGGAGAACCCTAAGGGACAAGAGAGGAGAGACGGTAAATGTGTACAGACTAACTTAGTGTCGGGTTGGGCTTTAGGCCCAAAGTACATATTTTCTTGTATTTGATTAAACAATCTTATATAATTAAACTTAAATTTGGCCTTTCTATATGATTGAATTCAAATTTAAGGTTACAAAAACAAGTTTCAGATAAGAAAAAGAAAAAAACAACAAGTTTCAGATATTTATTTTTTGGTTGTTCCAACTTCCAACCAATAGTATGATAAACTAAATAAATCTTATATGGCAACATCTTAAAAGATGTTGAAAAACTCCAAGAACATAGAAAAGAAGTTAAGATTTCACTTGAAACCTAACAAAAGTTTCTGCCAAAGAAGTTATAATTAGTCTATCACTAACTCCATAATCAAGAAGAATGCATAACCTCTTCAAAGGCCATACAGTTTAGCTCTACATTTCTAATTGGCTTGTAAATGGCAACAAAATAAAACCAATTGATCCAGAGACTCTGTAAAACTTGTTTAGGGGGTTGAAAGATCAGATGAAATTGTGAGTAGGATACTCATGCTCATAACCATTGTAGTCATAGTAGAGCCTTTCCCCTTTCGAAATATCGCGCGTTGCGACCAGAAGAACACGACATTCGCCATTTACGTTGTACCTCACGCACTTACAGTTCTGCTTCTTCTTGCCGAACCTGCAACCATAAGTGATGTGATGATCCAAAGCCGGAAAAAGATAATGTTGTCAGGAAACAAAAAGAAAAAAGGATGCTAAACTTGTTTGCTTACCGATTGTGATTGTTGATGCCACTGATGAAGCGAGATATGTTTCCATACTTGTCGGGGCAGATAACAAGAGTTTCCGATGGATCTTCAGGTAGGAGGAGAGTCATGATGCTGTCACAATCGTCATGTTCTCGGTTCTTTAAGTAATCAACATCCCCTGTATATTCAGCTATGAATGTTAAGTCCTTAATTGGACCGTCTGCTTCAACTGTGTAACTGTATTAAAACGGAAAGAAAGCATGTTTATAACTCAAACAAACTCTGTCATTAAAGGAAGGTATTGATTGAATGAATCGAGAAAAATACCCTTCAAGCGGATCGAATACCACAACAAGAGGAGGGCACTCTCCACGTCTGTACATAGCTCGACACTGTTCCAGAGTCTCCAAGTCTTCTTTCGAAAGCACCTGCAAAAACATAAACCGAAGAAAAACAACTAAGGGGAGTAACTTAAATGAGAGAGGTATTTGAAAAGGGATGAAAGATTGTCTCTTTCTCTTTCTTCTTTTTACCTGCATCCCACCTAGCTCGAACTTGGATTGATTTGCAGACCGAGGAGCCATTCCGGGAGCATAAGTTAAGTCGTCACTGTATTTGATACCCAATGCTGTTAAAGCAGACGCAAGTGTGCCCATTTGATTGAGCCTCTGCTCAGGATCTTCTGATGGAACCGAAGGTAATAGCTTTCTCTTTCTCTTCTTCACTGTCAAAGAGAAAGATCGTTTCCGATACTTTCTAGCCTCTTCTTCAAAACAAGAAATGAAGCCATTACAAAAACGGAAATTGCTCAGTTTCAAACACTTATTAATATTATTCGGTTAATCCTGAAGCATCTGTGTATAAGATGCGTTGGTTCTCATCAATGCTAATTAACCCTAAGCCAACAACAATGCTTAATGAGGTGCAACAGATTTAATCCAGAATTAAAGCTAAAGTTCAGCTCTTTCATATTCATCAAACTGTTAACCAAGTGAACCATCTCTTCCGATTCACCAAGTTTTAGACAATAACGATTATCACATCATGAAAGCAAATAACAAAATCGTACCTTGACTCAGTTCTGATTTCTCCGTTTGATAAAATTGCTTCTCAATCCGAAAGAAATGCAAAATATTCTTCTGAGAGAACCCTAAACATTTTACCCGGACAATAAAATAATCCCCAAAAAACAAAAAAAATTGAATAAAAGAACATACGAAAGTTGGAATTTTGACAGAAATTTTTCAAGCGAAAAAAAATCCCTACTTCGGACAGGTCGTTGGTCGGAACAATCGACACAGAGCCATGGTCCAATGGGGACACGAACCACGATCGGTCGAAGGCATTTCATGTGAAACCCTCTATCGCATTTGTCGCAGAGAAGAAGCTCGTCGTCTCTTTCTCCGGAGTCGCATTCCTCGCAGGTGACGTCACCGTAGCTGTCGTCTTGTTCCTGTTCAACCACAGGCACAGATTTCGCCAGTATATCGGCGATTGATCTCATCCTCCTCGGTGGAGATTCGGAGGAAGGTCGTCTCGCTGGAGCCTTCGTTCTTCGCCTCGAGGAGACGATACGGGCAGGAGACGCCGTTGGGGGTGAGGCGTTCCACGTGGCCATGACGGCTGACGACGGAGAGTCGCCGGAGAAGGAAGAGCTGATTTTGATTGGTCGCGGCTATTGTGCACCGCCTGTGGGCATGGAAACTGATGTGCGCATCACCTGGAGTGGTAATTTTGGGTTCTTCCTTTGGATTTTTAACCTTTGACAAATTCAAAATTACTGGTATGCAGGTTCTGATTGTCTTAAAAAGTTATAAACTTGTAAGAGATTAAATTACAATGACTAGATCTTCTTCTTCTTCTTTTTTATACTAAATCTTAAAATTTATTTTGAGTGCTGATAAAACAAATAAATTTTTAAATATAAAAAAACTTTGTTGACTACTTGTATAAATTTAATTAATGCACAAATTCATATAAACAGAATGTCGAAAAGTTTTAAACAATGTATGAAGAAAATGTACATTTCATACTTTGTTAAAAATGAGTATCTGCAATTTTAAATACTTACTTAAAAACGATATATTTATGTACAATTTTCCACGCTTTTCACTTACTAATTTTATCAACAAACTTGCTAAAAAATGATATATTCGTGTATAATTTCCCGCGCTTTTCACTTATTAATTTTATCAACAAAAGATAATTATATTTTATAAAATTTAAAATTCTATTTTAAGTATTTTCCAAAAAAAACTTATACATGCAAATACAAATGCATAAACAACCTTTCAACTAAAATAGATATAAATATTTGATATTTGTCACATTTTTATTATTTTGTATTTAATTTGAAATTCGAAACACTCATTATTGTTAAAGTAAATAACAAGTAATATAATTAAAATACTTGCAGTTATATATCAAGTAATAAGTTTTTTAAAAACAATTAATAAATGATTTGTTATATTTGTTATTTGTTTTTTTTTCTTTTAGACATTTGTATGTATAGTATATATTAAAAATTAAAATAAATTTAAAATTAGATCTAAAGTTTGAATTAAATGTATTATAAGTAGTAAATAATAAAACACGACCAAAAATTATAAATATATAATTTTAAGCAAATATTTGAAATTATTAATATTCATTTTTAACAAAATAAATTAAAGTATCAATTTATATTATTCCCATATGATAAGTCAAACAATAAATATTTTATATTATCTCTCACAAAGTAAGTCAAATAATCAGTATATTACATATAGTTGG
Organism: Thlaspi arvense; assembly: GCA_911865555.2. Classification (NCBI taxonomy): domain Eukaryota; kingdom Viridiplantae; phylum Streptophyta; class Magnoliopsida; order Brassicales; family Brassicaceae; genus Thlaspi; species Thlaspi arvense. The sequence continues at coordinate 66,785,018 of OU466862.2, read as the reverse complement.
TAATTGTGTTGTGCCAATTTCTACACTTTAACTCCTAAGAAATTATGAAGTAACAAACTTTTTTCTTAAAAGTCCAAAAATAAAAAAGATTTGTATCCATTTTTAACACTTTAACTCCTTGGCATAGGATAAGTCAAATAATAAATATTTTATATTATCCCCCACGAAGTGAGTCAAACGATAAGTATATTACACATATCAAGTATTTGTGTTGTGCCCATTTCTACACTTTATTTCCTAAGAAATTATGAAGTAACGATTTTTTTTCTTAAAAGTCCACAAAAATAAATAGATTTGTATCCATTTCTATCTAACAAGACAAATACAACAAATAAATCTATATTATCCCCACAAGGTAAGTCAAACAATAAGGATTTAAGTCAAATAATAAGTAGTACTACATATATTAGCAAGTATCTGTGTTGTCCCCGTTTCTACACTTTAACTCCTAAGAGATTATGAAGTAACAACATTTTTTAAAAAGTTCACAAAAATAAAAAGACAGAAGATATGTATCCATTTATATACAAGACAAGTAAATTAATTTATATTATCCCCACAAAGTAAGTCAAACAATACAATATTCTATTATTCCCATAAGGTAAGTCCATATACAAGTATTTGTATTGTGCCCATTTGGCCATTTCTATACACTAAACTCCTAAGAAATTATGAAGTAACAATTTGTTTCTTAAAAATCCACAAAAATAAAAAGACAGAAGATTTGTTACACGGCATCTATTAAATTTTTTATCTAAATCACAGTAACTTGGAAATTTTTACCAATGTATAACTATAAGCTACTAAAAGAACCTTGTCCCTTTTAGATGAAAAAAAAAAACGAATGGAGAAGGAAATGTTTAAACGGGCTACTGCAAACGTTCTGGCCTGGCCTGCAACAACAACCCCAATTAAATTGAATCTCAATTGCTTCCATTCACTTTTAACTGCGCCTCTTTTGCTTACAATTTGAATTTTTACCAACAAGTAATTCCTAAAGAACTTCATACGAAGGGGCATTAGAGGAGAAAAACCAAAAACAAAAACGGCATCATGTGTGTCGTTTTAGTGTCGTATACAATGAAAAAATATTTCCAAAAATTCTTAAGGTTTTTTGGTTAAGGCTAACAGTACTGCGAAAAAATAGTTAACTGTTTAACTTTCAATTCCGGTTTGGTTCTACGAAACTGTGAAAATACAAAAAGCCCTCTATGAGAATGAATGCAAAACGTGTGAATAAAAACCTTGCTTCGGTTTGTAATAGTAGATTTCGTCACTTGGACAAGCATTTAGATCTTATTTGCTGTTGTTCTGACATAACTACTGTTGTTGCCTTTTATTTTCAGTTTCCTTCTGATCTTCTAACATCTTGTCGGTAAGATAGTCTTTCCACTTCAATATTTATGCCCCAAAAGTGGATACAACTTATTAGGTGTGCATTATTTAGAAAACCTACGGGCTTTAAGTAGACTTCAACTGGATATAAACAGTTGATGATATTTTTTTGGCAAAAGTATGGAATTAGTTGATCCGTGTCTTGTGGTGTAGTAGTTGTATTGAGTATTACCGTTATGTTTTAACTCGAACTTATTATATGTAAAAGGTAAATCTTGTTCTTTTTGCTCAAATAAAAGGTAAAATCTTTATAACCAAAGTATACACATGCGTGGTTCGCTCAACCAATTGTAAGATATTATTTATATATAATATCAGACCTGTGGGATGATTTTCTATAAGCTGCTGACACTAATATCGGATTTAAGTTCCATTACAATAGCATGCTAAAAGAGGAATGAATAGGAATGGTTTACGTATTTTTTAAACCAACACATTCCCATGCGTTATTAGAATTGGTTTCACATCCGATAAACTAAAAACTAAAGAACGAATACAAAAATTATAAGTACCCACTAGTAAACGAAAATACGATTTTCAAGTTAAGAAAAAAAATTAGCACGAAAAAAAAATAAGAAGAATTTAAGCACATGAATATAATTTTCTGACATAATTATTCATGTATAAAAAAAAACATGAAATGAAAAGGCTTTTACCCACCACTAATTATTTTAAATGTCATTTTCTCCTCTCTTTGTAGTTTGTCCCCCTCGTTCTTTTCCATTTCGCATATCTAATATTACTTATTAGAAGAGACGAAAGAAAAACGAAATGACGTCAAAAGAATATAAATGAGAAATGTGTATTTTTTTCCTTTCTCTAAAATTAGAAATCTCCGAAATACGTGATATACTTACCCGTGAACCTAACTAAGGAAGTCTTCCTCCAAAAATGTTTTCTTGTGGGTCGGTCATATAGAACTATAAATTAATATTCTTCGCAAATTAAGAACCATTTATTTAATATTTCTTGTATACGACTTCATAAAATATGTTTTTAAATCACCCCGTCGCAACATTTCTAAACCTAATAGACTATTTGGATTAGTAAGGTTCCTTACTTAACGACGAGAAAGCCATGATTAATTTGGATTTACCCTCAATGGTTTCGTTCAATAGATAAAACATACGAATAGAACCATAAGTAAATAAAAGAACATACGAATAGAACCACAAGTCAACATCTTTCTCAATCACATTCTCTCTCTCTCTCTCTCTTGATGTGCCCATATTTCTTGCTGTCAACAATTCACAACCTCCTCTTTTTCATTCCATGACCCATCAACAAAAGACCCTTTTAAATATTAAATAACTCCACCCCAAAACCCTTCAACAAAAATCCATTCCCTCTCTCTTTCTCTCTATTCCTCTCTTTCATCGATTCTGATCTTATAACTCAACAAATGTCTTCTCAAAACAGCAGATCAAGAACATATCAACTCACGAAGACAATCCTTATTCTCATTCTTCTTCTTGTGCTTTTGAGTTGCTGCAATGGAGCAAGAACCACGAATGTGTTCAACACGAGCTCACCACCCAAACAAAACGACGTAGTTTCGCCACCCCATCATCATCAGCGTCACGTACAAGATCACAAAACTGCACAGTTCTTGGGGTTCTTGCCACGTCAGTTTCCGGTTCCAGCATCTGGTCCTTCTAGAAAACATAACGACATCGGTTTAAGTAGTACTACTAGGACTTAGTCTTCTCCTTGAAGCTCAAAGATTTAATCAATGAATCTGTAAGTTTTTAATGTGGTTGACTTTTACCCCTTTTGATTTTGGTTTAAACTGCTGTAAATGGGATGTTAGTAATGATTTATTTCTGGGAAATGCTGTGGATAGATCAACTTTTTATTTTTAATATTGGAACGAACTTGTTGAATCCTTTGAAATATAGTACGTACGTAAGAGGAGCGATAATGATCTTTTTGTAATTAAACAATTATTGTTCCTTTTGTTATTCCTTTAAGGAAAGTTCGTTCCTCTTTTAATTTCTTTTTTTTTATTCGACTCCTATACTACATTCTAAATCGTGCATTATCCGGATTGATAATGATGTGATACGGTACAATACTAGCGAGGATCCTTATTAAGATATACGTCCCATTCAATTTACTCGTTTGGTAGTTTGTTCATTTCATACAAGCCGATTGATGGTTTCAATTATTTAATGTGAACTTTTATTCTCATAGAAAACAAAAGGAGAATCAATTTAAGAACCCACGAAAATAAATATGTTGTGTCCTGTAATTAAATTGCATCTACAGCAAGAGAAAATTGGTATTTTAAATAAACGAGTTATTAGACCAGTCATCAAGAAGAAAGAAAACAACTGAGATGTGGAAATAAAATAATCATACAATGGACTTTGACAAGTACTAATAATGTGTGTTCGTGCGTAAATAAATGGTCCGTTGTTCAAAAGTATGAAGCAATTAAAAGGATATATTATAGCAACGTGTGATTAAGATTGGACTTATACATATAATTGATTACTTTGGATCCATCCTTTTTGTTTAATTGCAGTGAATAATGTCATTGAGAGTAGTCGTTGTGAACGCGACGGACCAACGGTTGCAGATTCTTATTGGAGGATATGATGTGATATCTCCTACGAAATTCAGATGTTCTTTGAACGCTTTTTTGGGTTTAGTGAATTGTTATTGGAGATGGTGCATTTTTCTATATAATTTCAAAAAAACAAAAAAACCACAATTATATTCACTTGTTCATTCAAACTTTGAATAACTTTATTGGAAATCCATGTGATGATATATACTTTTCGTGAACAATAGGGTCCCTTGACTCAAATTTAGTTTTTGTCTCGATTACGACTTCAGGTTAGGTCATTAAAATTAATTAGGCGTAAGCTATGGACTGGTTAAAGAGTAAAATAAAGAGATTCCATAAACGGTAACAGCCTAAAAGGATTGGTGTCATTTGTTTTTTATGAAAACCTAAAATTTCCCAAAATGGATCTTGTATCTTCTTTACTGTCTACGTAACGTCAGTGGCTCACTGCACTGTTCTTACGAAGTGTATATATACTATAAACATCAGTACTTCCTGGTACATTAAGCTTCTTTGTTTCTTATAAATGTTTTACAAAATTATAAACTATCTTTGGTGTGAAAACTATTGATTTGACGAGTTTTGTATGTTTTGTTTTGACGTCTTATTTTTGATGAGATTACATCTGGAATTTTGTCACCTCTACAATGTTGTATTAATCAAAGCATGCGTGTGAGATTGAATAAATTAATAAGAAAAAATGGCTGTAACGATGTGACAAATGCTAGAGTTTGTATATTACAATGGAGATGCCGCATGTGATGTGTTCATGCGTACGTGTGTTCTCCTGTCCACGTGCACATACACGTGCGATGTACCCCGCTTGGATAGAGAGGGTATCGACTCTCGAGTATTTCGAAATCACATATATTAAATTATTAAATGAATTATTGATAATAAGCTAACCAATAATAATTCTATAATCCATCCATATGCACGCTTGGACAAACATATTGGTACCAAAAACTCAATATTTTGGTTAATGATTGAACATTATTGATTGTATATGTTTAGTTTTACGTACGTATATGTTTCATACTCAGTATAGAAGTATACAGGGACCCAAAGTATATAGTATATGTTTTGAGTTTTGACGTTTGTTGATTACACTTGAATTATCCGGTTTAAAAAATAACTAGTTTACCATATAACTCGAAAACAAATAAAATGTATTCACAAACATGTAAAATAAACATCATTTTTTTTTCTGATTTACGATTTTGTTATGCTACATGGCTTACTTATGATAATACAATTTTCATGTCAAAATCTGTTTGATTTGATCATGTGAAAATCCGCGACTGTATATCATGATATTCACCGTCAAACTCTGACAGCCTCCACGAATAGAGACACAACTATGATTAGCTTAAAAACAATCTAAACGGTACCGCAATCACACAAAACATGTGTTTCAACTTTATTTTTTTTTCTGATTCAACGCATATTCTCTGAAGAGTCGACAAATACTTATATATATATAGAATAAGAATAATAATGCTTTTGACCTACAGAGAGAGAGAGAGAGAGAGTCATTTTTCTTTTTCTTTTCGACATCTACTATAAGAGTCATCCACATTACTAACAAGCTAAGCAACTCATAAAGCACAAAAATTGGTAAGATATAACATGTGATTTTGAAAACAAAAAAGACTTGCTGAATACTCAAAATCAGTTAGAAATGAATAACAAAGTTTGATAAAAGATAAGCTTTTGTGCTGTTATTTGGTTGAAAGAAAAAAAACCATTTATTCTCTCTGGTTAAACGACTCAACACAAACACTATGGTAAATTGTTATGACGTAAATTTCAAATTATACCAACCAAAACGATAATGAAGATAATTGGATCATTGGGTCTTGAAGTTACTAATTGGGCTAACGGGTACATATTTGAGCCCAAATATAAAACTGGTATCCTTTTATTCCATTATCATTCGGCCCGATTATTTCCACGAACCCAAAAAATAAAGTCATCTATTTATTTCCCACCGGAAATGAAGTTTAATGAATATAAAAACTTTCATATCTATTTACGATGAGATGCGGTTCAAAGTTTGCAATCACTGTAAAGTGGAAATGGGAAAAATGGTGGCTCAACTTATCTTTCCTTTGAATACAACTAGAAATGATGACGGCTTTGGCTTCCATTTGAATTTACCTTTTTACCTCTCTTTTTGAAAAAAATAAAATAACTATCTGATATTATTTATTGTAAGAATATTTGACAAAAATGTTAAGAAATCAAATTGCATAAGAAAACGTATGATATATATTTTGATTATTTAAGTTGCCAACCAAGCGAGACCACTTTCCAACTTTTATTGGCAAAGTGCAGGAACTTAGCACATGCTTCCTACATGGGACATGAAGCTTTATTTCAAAAAGATTATTTTTAAGAATAATTTAATCATTTCAAAAGGTGATTAGCATTTGAAATTTTGAACTATTAGTTTTGGACACATACCTAATAACATAAATGGACAAAACATGTTATAAGAATAAGTAGAGGTTATTGGTTCTTGTATTTTGATGGATTTATAAATTTTCTTTGGATTTAATAGATTTATTGATTTCAAAATCAGCAAAATAGAAAAAAATCAAATCCACTCAAATACCAAGGTTAGACCTTGTATTTGAGTCTTTGTATTTTAGTCATGAAAATCCTTCCAAATTAATTCAAATTCAATTAAAACTCAAATCTTTATAATATTTAGATTCTAAAATGATGAAACCAATAACATTGTATTTCATTATGGATTTTAAAATCATAGAACCAATAACACTGTATTTCAATATAAATTTTAAAATACAAGAACCAATAACACTGAATTTGGTTTAGATTCCCAAATCCATTAAAATACATAAACCAATAACATCTCCCTATTCTGATAACAATTTGTTTCATAAAAATATACAATGTCCGCACCGTAACTTTTCATATACAGTATATTCAAAAGAAATATATATAAAAATTTTGTTCTCAGGTACAATTGCCCACACGCAATTTTTTGTTAGTGAATTGGTAAAAATATCTTGTTTGTCCATCATGAGTTCAAACGTAAAATATACAGTATAATTTTTATTTATATAACGACAGCAACATTTTTTTTTAAATTCCGTCAATTTTAACAGATTTTATAATACAATGAATTGTCTTTAAAAGTGGACTACTCAAAATCTCCGTCAATTTTATCGTGTTCCCGTCAAAATTTTAATTTTAGTATTTGAACTTTGAAGTTTGAATTCACAAAGACGAAAGCTAAATAAGAGAAACATAAATGATACTAGTAAATTTAAAATTCCATGGATCTTCAAAAACAGTCACGGGAGAAAAACCACAAAGTCCGCTTGTCAGCAATAGTTTTTATTTTATTCTATCATTATTAGTTTTTGCAATCATCGAGAATAAAATTTGAACCCTGTCCGAACCACCGAAGCCGAGCCGATAAATCTTAACCAGAGCCTAGCCTAGCCGTGTCACGATAAGTCACGGCTCCCGGGATGATTTATTTGAAGGGAACTGCGATCAACGGTTGATATAAATCTAAATAACAATCCGACGGTTGCTGAAGAAGCGTCGGTGAGCCAAAACAAGTGTCCAGCCAGGTCACCATAGCATTTTCCCCTGCAGGTTATTTTAATTTCGTTTCAAACTTGAAAAAACATAGAAATTATAAAAAACGAAAAATGAGGAGTGAAATGAAGGGAAAATCCTACCTATATATTCGCACGTATACTCTCGTATCACTTTCCTAAGTAGCTGCTGGCCGCTGTTTGTTTCTGCTTCATATCTCTTCTCTCTCTCTCTCCCTCCCTCTCGCTGCTTCTCGAATCGTTTTCTCTTCTTAAAGGTGAGTTTAGATCCGACTCTTTTTCACTCATCGCCTGATTTTCTTCTGCTTGTTTGCTGTTTTCCTCTGCTGATTTGCTAGATCTATCACGCATGCGCTGGGTTTTATCAGAAAATCGTTCATATCTTTTGTACCTCGCTCGGTGCTTGTTGGATCGATCTGATTTAATCGTTGATTTCTTAAGGTTTATGCGTTAGATCTATAGAGTTCGGGGATTATTCTGGCTTGTGTCGATCTGTTGCCGTTAATTTTCAGTGAAGTGAAGTGTCTAGCTCGAAATGATTTCGTGATTCACTTTGTGTGTTCGATTGATCTAGTTTTAATCTTCGATCTGTCATGTGTCGACGATTACAAGTCGATTTCAAGTGTTTTCTCTCTGAGATCTGTGAAGTTTAAACCCAGGTTTATCTCATCTTTCTTGACTCCACGCCTGATCTGATTAATCGTTAACATGTAAACCGAGGTTTCAATTTCAGTTAACGCAGCTAATCGTCAAAACTAGGCTGTGATCCGATTCGTGGGAGTTTATTTAGTGTTTTTGTTTGATTGCCTCGGTTTAGCTTATAATTTAGATCCTAGATCGTCGTGTTTGTTTACTTCAGGAGCTTATCTAATTGCCTCGGTTTCATTTGCCTTTGCTTAGTGAAAGATGGCTGACGGTGAGGACATTCAACCCCTTGTCTGTGACAATGGAACTGGAATGGTGAAGGTGAGTAAGATATTGTTTGTATAGCTAATGATTATGTGTCTTTTGTTGTATTTGAAGATCTCTAATCACGATCTTATATTTGCACAGGCTGGTTTTGCTGGTGACGATGCCCCGAGGGCAGTGTTCCCAAGTATTGTTGGTCGACCCAGGCACACTGGTGTCATGGTTGGGATGGGGCAGAAAGATGCTTACGTTGGTGATGAAGCTCAGTCCAAAAGAGGTATTCTCACTCTCAAGTATCCAATCGAGCATGGTATTGTAAGCAACTGGGACGACATGGAGAAGATCTGGCATCACACTTTCTACAACGAGCTTCGTGTAGCGCCTGAGGAGCACCCGGTTCTTCTCACAGAGGCACCTCTTAACCCTAAAGCCAACAGGGAAAAGATGACTCAGATCATGTTCGAGACATTCAATGTCCCTGCCATGTATGTTGCCATCCAGGCCGTTCTCTCTCTCTACGCCAGTGGTCGTACTACAGGTTAGTGCTCAACTTGAGATCATGTAAATCTGAGTGACATTCTCTCTTCTATACTTGTGTTTGCTTAAAAATGTTCTCCTCTTGTTATTGTTTTTGTAGGTATTGTTCTCGACTCTGGTGATGGTGTGTCTCACACCGTGCCAATCTACGAGGGGTACGCACTTCCGCATGCTATCCTCCGTCTCGATCTCGCCGGTAGGGATCTCACAGATTCTCTAATGAAGATTCTCACCGAAAGGGGTTACATGTTCACCACAACGGCAGAGCGAGAAATTGTCCGTGACATAAAAGAGAAGCTTGCCTATGTCGCTCTTGACTACGAGCAAGAGCTGGAGACAGCCAAGAGCAGTTCTTCAGTGGAGAAGAACTACGAGCTACCTGATGGGCAAGTCATCACTATCGGAGCTGAGAGATTCCGTTGCCCTGAGGTTCTGTTCCAGCCGTCGCTCATCGGAATGGAAGCTCCTGGAATCCATGAAACAACTTACAACTCCATCATGAAGTGTGATGTCGATATCAGGAAGGATCTCTACGGAAACATCGTCCTCAGTGGTGGTTCAACCATGTTCCCAGGAATCGCTGACCGTATGAGCAAAGAGATCACCGCACTCGCACCTAGCAGCATGAAGATCAAGGTCGTCGCACCGCCTGAGAGGAAATACAGTGTCTGGATTGGAGGATCCATCCTTGCATCCCTCAGCACTTTCCAACAGGTACAAATAAAACCGATTCTTGACTCTTTTTTAAAAAAAAACCTTGGAACTTGAGAGTGAATAATATACTGAAACCTGTTTTGCTTTGTGTGTGTGTGTGAATCAGATGTGGATCTCGAAGGGAGAGTACGATGAGTCGGGTCCATCGATTGTTCACAGGAAATGCTTCTAAGGCTCTCTTCTCTCGTTCGTGGTGGTGAGTTTGTTACAATCTATTTCCCTAGTTGAGATGGGAATTGAAACTATCTGTTGTCATGTGGTTGTTTTCTCTTGTCTTTTGGTCTCTTTAGAACCCTTTGGATGTCTCGAGAGTCTCTGTGTACTTTAGTTTTTATATCTGTTTCTTTTTTTTCTCTCTTTAGGATGCTTGTGATGGTGCTTTTTTTTTTGTCCGTATTAAGCAAAAAAAATATCATATTATATTTGGTCGTTGCTTCATTTTTGGGTTTTTTCCCTATAAATATTGGTTTGGATGTCTTCAATTTTTTGGTGTTCGCCGTTGCGAAACGATCTTTTGTTTGTATGGGACAAAATTTTCGAGTATCAGATTGCAAATGCAGCCTATGAATTAGATGAGTGTTTCGAATATAAATGGAAAGGAAAATTGAAATATGCAAAATATCACTAATTAGCTATGAAGAAGTTAATTAGTAACAACTCATGTATAGGCTCATGCTAAACCGCCTATTTCAAAAGGTCCATTGAGGTAAACTGTACATCAAATTACTGGCAAAAATTAAAACCCAAAAATTTCAACAGTTAGCAATCAATAATTTTCATTGTTTTGTCTTTGTAGGTGAAAGGAAATGTATATTATTGGTTATGCTATTGTGTTTGGGTATTTGGAATATATTACATGTTTCAAATCACAAAATGTCTAAAACATCACAATCTGTTTATGTTCCTACCGAGTTAATTTGTTTGGTCCCCACTGTTGAAAAGACTTGAAATGGTCGGTCCAACCAAATCACCCAAATACTTTAATCGACACATTGAAGAAATTCCCTTCAACAGCTCACATACACACACAAAAATGAGTAGTTGCCTGACATAATCACCGACTTCCTCTAACTTTATTATGTACATTTTTGTAAAGTCTATCGAACCTTCCAAGAATCTAATGTTTTCTTCATCGATGAGCCAACACAGCCAATGTTAGATAACTCTTGAATTCAAAGTATAGATGTCCAACACTGAAGAAACCTACAACTGAAGAAGCATCTGATGTAAGAATGATTTTTCTTTGAATTAATGTAACATATAATTCAAAAAAAAAAAAGTATAGATGTCTATCGGACCCCAACTGAAACTGTTACAAATATTTTAGCTGTGAAAATCGCATAAAAGAAACTAAAAGGGAACCCCCCCAATTTGACAATTTCTTTTTATATTATAATTTTAAAAGGAAAACGCAATCCTATATAATGGGTTTACGTGTGTGTCATTAGGAAATAAGGCAATTCGATAAGGAAATAACGCAATCCTATATAATAAGGAAATAAGTAGCCCAAGGCCCATTGGATAACGGGAGGGAACAGAAGCTTCGTTGATAAAAAGTAGCTATCAAGTCGATCGTTCACCGTTTGCTGTCGACGTGAGGGACATAGCGAAAACGAGTACCTGGAGAAAACGGGACATGGATCGAATAGGAAGAGGAGGGAAAAGAGTGTGAACGAGAAGAGCGTGAGGAGTTACAGGAAGAAGACGGTGACGACCGTGAGGGTAAGAGGGATCGGGAGAAAGAGAGACACATGCGCAGCGGCCGAGACGAAAAAAGAGTGAGGGTTAGGGAGTGTAGGTTCTCTTCTGATGTAGAAAAGTTGAGTTTTGTGGAGAGAATTGCTCGTTTGGTTTCCAAAATGGGGTTGGAGATGGAGAAGGCGTTGATGGCCCTTAATACGCTTCTTGTGGAAATCAGACCCATTGTCACACATTCTACCAGCACAAGCTCTTTGGATACCACCGTGAGGCTAAGAATAACGATGAAGTTCAACCCCCTGATGCTCATGATTGCGTAGCTGATGATGATTGTGGTGATCCATCCCTTTTTCCGACGCCTTATACCTTCCATTAGAACCTCCTCTCACACTCAAGGAGCTTGGTATTATCAGCGCAGTTTGTGGCTCGGTATGCATGTGTTCTCTGCGGGGTTTAGAGAAGATAACATTCTTCGGTAATATATTTTTCTAAAAAGTTATATATTATTATATCTTCTGTGTGTGTGAGATGGTATCTAATTAGCAGTCATACATTTTTCAGAGTTCGGTTACAATCAAAGTTTTTGTCCAAAACGTCGGTGAAGCCGTTATCAGGAAGTAGCTGGGAGGTCGGAATCTGCAGCAAAGCAGCCGGCAAATGGTATCAAACAGAGAATAACCAAATTAGAGATAAGTGCAAAGAGGAGGTATTCATGGTACGAAACAGAGGATATAACCAAATTAAAGCAAAAGGGTTGATATTTTTCTTGAGGAACAAGCAAGCTCTTCTTGTGGAACCGAGTTTGAAAGACGCAGTAAGCAATTTCTTATAAAAATTTAGGGTTTCTCTGTTCTCTCCAATACAAATACATTCCCTTTCCCATCTCTCCCTACTTGTAAATCTTCGTCTAAATATCTGCAAAATTCTCAGAATCAAGGAATCCAAAACAAAAAAAAAATGAAGAAGTAATTACTGCGATTACGTTCCTGGATTTTTAGTTCAAAGGATACGAAATCTCAAATAGTCCCTCCGGGTTGAAGATTCCTAGAAGAAGATTCATGTTCTTCCTGAAGATGTTCATCAACTGTTTTCCAACAAAAATAAATAAATCTTTTTTTCTTCTACAAATTGATTATGTCAAGAAACTAAATACACACTTACCTGGTCAGGCATGATCGTGGAGCTTTCATAAGTTATCTCAACACTCTACAAACAAACGCAAATCCGTCAAAAACGCGATCTGAAACCAAAAACGCCAAGTTGTTATTTGTAATGTACCGATTTGGATATGATCTTGAAGGCGGCGACGATTCTAAACTCGCCGTCGAGTAGATTCAGTCCCCGGACATCGAATTTCAACACATGGACCGTTTTGCCCTTCGTTAAAACAGAAAATAAATCAGACACCAGGAAAGCTGAAGATCTTGTCCAATCCGGTTTTGGTTTACCTGAGCAATGTCGATCTGTTGAAGAAGATCTCCGAGAGAGACGAAATCTCGAAGACCCAACTTGGTTCGTTTAGAGCCCAATACAGTGATTGTGCTGTAAATTAGTCTCCAGCAACCTCCGATCTTTTCTAGCTCTCCGGTTGGCTCCGGCGTCGGATTCCGACATTCCAGAAGCTCGACCAGACGCTCGATCTCTGCTTTTTTATCCGATTTAACTCCGAAAATCCCTCTATTGATCCCTTTTCATCCTCCATACAATTCATTCTTTGACATGTCAGTAAAATTTTTTTAAAAAAAACTTATTTACTCGATGACTGAAATCAAATTCTACCTTTTGCACCACCTAGTGATTCAAACTGGAGAAAGTACATATTTTTTTGCGCTAAAGGATCGTGAAAGGAGCGAATCTAATCACCTTTGAGAGATTCGTAGAGCTCTTCTTTAATCTGGGAAACTGCAATATCTTTTTCTTCTTCTTGTTGTTCATTTGGGGAGGAAGCAGAGCTCTGTTCTGTGACTTTTCCGATGAACATGGGTCTGAGACGAAACGGGTTGTCACTAAAACTCAGCGTTTTGCGATTGGAATTACTGAAGGAGAGTAGCATCTTGGCGTTTCCTGTTCTTCTTGAGATTGCTCCTCGTGAAGCCGCCATTGATGGTGGTTGGATAAGCTTACTCGACATTGCCTGTTGTCAACACAATCACCAAGGAATCTCAAGGATGTGATTATTAGGTAAGAAAATGGGGATTTGGAGGGGAAGAGACGGTGAATTTTATGGGGATGAGATTGGACAGTTTGGTTATTTTATCTATCTTTTAGCATCTATCATCAGTCGATCACCACCATTCACTATGTCTATGCTAAAAGATTAACAATATTAAAATCCCAATGTTTTTTTTTTTCTTCTCTGGTTTTCTATTGTTAATCTTTTACACTTGTCATCTTAACTTTTTGGTAGACATAAAAACTGATTTGTGGATTTTTTACAGTTTAGAGAGATTGTCACTTACAAATTTTATATAAGATTATTTGAACAAAGTTAGTATTTAAGATTGACCCCAAAAAATTATATAAATATATAATTAGAGCTGATTCATTGGATTGGGCCACTAAATTAATTATTTTCTTGTGTTTTGCTTTTGATTAGGCTAATTAGGTGCACCGTAGATCTGATCGAATAAAGCTTCCAGTACCACCACTTGACAGCGAAACTCGTTTCTCGATACCGATACAATTTGTCAATTTCATTATGTGCCATTTTTTTTTTTTGGGTTAGGGTCACACACAGTGTGGAGTGTGTTGTTAACAACACAAATGTGGTTTTAATAACGCTGTCAGAAAACTTGTCGTTTCGGTAACGTAAACTTTACCATTTATATCCACCAATTAAAATGCAGTTAACATTTGTTTTGTCTATTCGGGATTTAAATTTATGATTATACCACTTTTTCACTTTTTATTTAGAAAAAGTGATTAGTTTAACGAAAGCCATGAATGATCAAACTCAGCACTCTGTCTATATATTTGTAATAGTCTAATAGATTTGCAAGCAACGACAAAGTATCAAACATATAGTCATGATGATCTGTTATTTGTCACAAGGCATTAAAAGCAGAGTTTCAAGCATCTTTGGTTTGAGTTGCAGAGTCTTGTGATGGCTTCCATTGTTGTGGAGTCTGAGCTTTCTTAATAGAGAGGGCATGAATCTCCTTCATTTCTTCTTCAAGTGCAGCATTCACCATACGGTGCCTCTCCAGCAATCTCTTCCCCTCGAACTGTTCAGAGACAACCTCGACTTCAAAACTCGCACCACAGCTGTTAAAAAAGGGATTAGCAAAGATTAAGAACATGAGGTTATGCCCTAAGCCAGAGGATTAAGGATGTCTGTGATGATATTGGTAATCAGGTACTTACCCTCCAGATATGTCAATGACTTCCTGGTACACACAAAAATGAACAATGTCAGTCTCAAATTCTTAAGCATTCTATAGAGAATCGAAGCTAAAAATGGAACAATTTTGAAACCATGAGTCAATGAAAAGGGTAATAGACTCATGCTGGATTAAGTTTAACTTCAATCTTCACATGTTGTAAGGCAAAGACACACTCTTGGGTTTGGTTTTGAGTTCCAATTCACAAACAACAACATACAGAATTTTGCCGATAAGAACACCCAGCTCGTAAGTTACTAATACATCATGAAGCCCTATCATCGGATCTTGAGATCATCACCCACATTATCAGAATTATAACACAAAGTGATGGATAATTTCTCTAGATGCTGATATTACAATAAATATTACTAGTACCACAGCTAAAAATAGAAGCAAGCATGTTCCAGAATCATCCTATGATCAAGTTATTAAAATTTATGGTTTGATCCAAGTGACGACACAAAAAGATCAACTTGACCATGTTTACCAGAAGAAACACAAACAAAATTGAAGAGGAGACTCAATCAAGAGATGAAATTGAAAGAAGAAAGGAGTCGAAGAAAAACTCACGAGATGAATAGGCTTGAGTTTCGAAGTCAGCGAAGCTTCGACCTGCTCCTTCGTCACACCCATCCCTCTCGCTCTGCAACAATCTTTGGGGGAACCCTAAGTGCTTATCCAATTAGAAATTAAACACACTTATGGTTGTTTGGTTTAGGGAAATTTCGGTTTAGTTTGGTTCAATTTGGATTCGATTCGGTTTCCGATAAATAAAAATAAATGAATAATTAGGGTTTAAGCGCTGCTTTTTCCTTTCTTCGTCTCCCTCACTCCTAAAACCCTCTGCCACTGATCCATTTTCGATTTTATTCCCGGAGCAAAATCAGTTCTCCGACTATGAAATTGGCATCTCTACCGTCAAAATCCCTCCTCTTCCACCTCTCTTCTTCCTCCACCGCTCAATCTTCCCGTCGAGCGATCGCCGTTCTCGTCACTAACTTTCAATCCTCTACATATTCCACCACCACTGGCTCCGCCTCCGGATCCGGATCCAGCCATTCTTCTTCGAGGCGTCCTCAGCACGACGAAGAGTCTCGGTCCGTTAGGGTTTCGGTGTGGTGGGACTTGGATAAATGCAATTTGCCGGCGGGTGCCAAAGTCTTCAAGGTAGCGCAATACATCACCGCAGCTATCAGAAACAGCGGAATCAAAGGTCCGATCACAATCACAGCCTTCGGAGACGTTTTTAAGCTCCCCAGATCAAACCAAGACGCTCTCTCCGCTACCGGAATCAGTCTCTCTCATGTTCCTCAAGGTTCGATTTTTGTTTCCCTCTTTGCGAATGTTACTGATAGACGCTCTCTCAGCTTGATCATTTCTTCGATTTCTCTCGCAGGTGGGAAGAACAGTGCAGATAGGTCTCTGACTACGGATCTAATGTGCTGGGTTGCTCAGAACCCACCTCCAGCTCATCTCTTTCTAATCTCCAGCGACGAGGGATTCGCAAGTGTGTTGCACAGATTGAGGATGAGCAATTACAACGTTTTGCTGGCGAGCAAATCATCTGCTCCTGGCGTTCTGTGTAGTGCTGCTTCGATCATGTGGGATTGGGATGCTTTGATCAAAGGAGAGAATGTCACTGCTAAGCACTTTAACCAGCCTCCAGATGGTCCTTATAACTCTTGGTATGGTCACTATAGGGTTCCTCTTCTTGACCCATTTGCAACCCCCACCACCACTGAGCAATCCTCTACTGTGAAAACCGAAGAAGTTTCCGAGTCTAAGCCCGAGTCGGAATCGGTTAATTCGAGTTCTGCTAAAGTTCGTTCTGTCCCAAAAGAAGTTGTTAACAAGATTCGTCTGATCTTGAGCTTTAATCCCAAGGGGGCACCCATTTCCGAACTACACGCCGGGCTGATTAAGAGCAACTTGGCCATGGATAAGGATTTCTATGGACATAAGACGTTTGCTCGGTTACTACAATCCATGCCAGATATCTTTCAAGTTACTACAGATAGTGATGGCTTGTTTGTTGTTCGTGCTGTCGCCGAAAAAACAACTCCTACGCGACTTGAGTCCAGTCCTGGCTTGTATACTGCCGTTGATCAGAAGATTAAAGAGAAGGAAACTGCTAATGTAGAAGTTGCTGCTGAAAGAAGAAGAGATGACTCACTTGGAAAGAAGCAGGACACTGTAACTGAGAATGATAAACATGTCAAAGAGAACACACCAGAGAGTTCCCAAGAGTCCATTCTAATCAACCGGAAGGACGTTAATGCAAATGACAAAGCGGTGGAGATGAATCAGGTCGCTCTCATAGCGGGCAGTGAATCTTCCATGGAAGATGGATTTTTTCACAAGCTAAAAAGACTATGGTCTGGTTCACCTGAGATGGAAGCAGAGCGTCTACCAAAAAATGAAAATGCTTCTGGAAGTGGAGACAAGGGCGAAGGGGTTGTTCATGATGGCAAGGCTAAGGATAAGGACTTAAAATCATCGAGTCAGGGAACTGATCCCATGTCTCAAATCCCAGCTTCCTCTGGTAAGGAATCTGCAGAAGAGGTAATAGCAGGAACGGATGAAGTAGAGAATAATGATAAAAATGCAAGTCCGGGACTTTTTAGCCAACTTGTGAAGAGTTTCAAGTTCTGGGGAAGAAACACAGGGCTTAGCAATGACTCGAGTGGGAATCAGAAGCTGGTCGATGTTGATTCTCAAGTACATGCCGTTTTTGCAGAAGAGTCTTCCTGGAGCGATCTTGAATCTTTCATTAATTCTCCAAGAGGCTTCGTTATTGTTTCTCACTCAAGGACAAGGTTCTTACTTTTCCTTTATATTTGGAATGAGTGTGAATTACATATTAATTAATTTGTATATTTATCTTAGGCTGAGAACAGTTACAATTGGTTCTTGCATTAGCCATTGTTGCCGTCCTTCAGGGAAGAGTATTTGGCTAATGTTATGTTCTTTATCAACCTGTCAGGGAAATGATGGCTAAGAATCTGCAGAGGGAAGGGCCTTCTTGTCTCAGACAACTCGATGAATCAAGCATGCTTCATTTAGTTACCTTATTAATATCACAAAAGAAATGGATTGAAGAAGACCCCTCCTCTTCCCCACCATTCAGCATCATCAAAGACTCTAGCCCTAGCCATCGTCATACTTCAAACGGTTTGAGCTCAATATTCTCGGATTGCGCAAAATCACAGTCGCAGAAACAAGACGGTGAGAAAAGGTGGAAGAACGTTGCTCATGCTGGAGTTTCTGTTAGTTACAAAAGCAATGCAGTTGCTGACTGTCAGAAGCTGGTAAAGAAGATAACAGAGAAAAACCCTGAAGGTTATAGCCTGATTCGTTTCAGGAAAGACTTCTTAGAGGAATACGGGTACCATTTAGCCGTTGAAAAGCTCGGTTACGAAAACCTACAGTCTCTGATTCAAGCAATGCCTGGAGTGAGAATAGCATCTGGATACATTCTTCCTTCAACTTCTTCACCAGGTGCTAAGTCTGCAAAAGAAGATGAGTCGGACTTGTTATTCGAAGAACTCGGTCCAGTTTCTGACGCAACAAGTAACCACCCGACGACGACCACGGAAAAGCTTCCAGTGTATGAACCATCTCTCTCAGAGGATGAAGATTCTGGCTCAGAGAGAGACAACCCGAAGAAGAAGAAGAAGCAAGTGATGAATGGAAAGGATAATGAGAGTTCGTTGTTGCAAATTTTGGATTCTTATTACACAAGCAAAGATGGGGAAGTTAAGAAGGATAAACCAGAGGAGAGAAAGCTTGTGATTAGGAAGCCAAAGCCTTCAAAGGCGTATTCCTTTGTTAAAGATTAAGAATTCCAGTGAGTCCGAGTGTTTTTTGCGGGAGATCGAGTGTTTAACTAAATTGTGGAAGTCGGTTTCAGGTTTGGTCTATGGTAAACCGAATCCGGTTAATGAGAAATCAGGTCAAATTGGTGCAAGGTGTAGTTTAGTATATTCATGAAGATATTCCCTTATCTAATTAATCTAATAGCAGTTGCTTGCATTAATTGGTAGTTTTGTGTTATGTGATTTCTTAATTAAATATCACGTGGTTTCCAAGAGTGATGATTAATTAAACATTTATTTCGATTGTATATAAACTATACGATATTAAGACGATGATGGCGTGTTTTTGGCTATAAGTAGGTGTTAAACACGTCAACAAATCCTATATAAAATTAGTATTTAATCTAATATTACCTTTTTCTTGCTAACTGTTTTTTAACTTCTTTTGAAAAAAAAAATTCAGTATTTCTTGTCATTTTAAGAAAAAAACAAAATAATAATATAAAAGTTTCAATTGAAATTGTGGCGTACATGTGGAGTTGCTTGGTGGGTTATAGTTGCCACTTGAGTCTTCTCAATGGACACTTAAAAAACAATAGAAGTACTTTAAAATGGATAAAGAATGAAAATTAATCTACTTATTTAAGCGTAATTTTGTCTTGTTCCCTTGAAGTATGCCACTATTAATTATATTATTAATTTCCCTGTATAAATAATTTAATACAATAATTAACAAAACAGCTCATGCGTATCCACAATGATTCGGTCAAAAAGATAAATAAAAATGGGTCTCATTCATCATATGGGGGGTCTGAAGGCTAGAGCAGAAAGTCAAAAAGAAAAAAATTCGTTTGTTTTTGTTTGTTTCGATTTCTTAAACCCAAATCTAAAAGATAAGCTCGACATTAAAATTACACTTTCTACTCATCCAAATATTTTGGGTAATTTGGAAAAATACCTCCAAATTTTACTTCTAGTCCTTATTGTAAACCCAAAAAGTAAAAACCACTTTACAAGATTGTCCCGTTAAATAGAAACTGCATTTACATTGACTGTAATTGGTAAAAATTTCCTGCAACCCGTGAATCTGCACGAAAAAAAAACATAAATTAAAAAGGTCAAATCTTTAGGTATAAAATGACATTAAGCAAAAGAATCAATTCCTAAGAAATTTAATTCCCCATTCATTTTTTTTCTCTAAAGAACAAGATACAAGCATCATTGTGTAAACCACAAAAACACAAATGGTAAACTTGATTTTTTCGATTCTACTATTATTCATAAAAACCAAGAAATTTATGTTCTTTATCAGAAAAAATAATAATAGTAGAGTAACAACAAAATGGAAAACAAGTTTACCCACCAACTTAATTCCAAATTCTTGAAACACTTTTAGAATTCACCGTCTCTCCTTGTGTGTCTAAACAACAAAACAAAACAGAGCTTTGTTTCTCTGTCTTTTTTCAATCTCTTCTTCCTCGTTTCCCTCAACTCTCATCATCTTTTTCATTCAGTTTACCAATGTCTACCGCCTTGAGAAGTGCCGCCTTTTCTTGGAAAAAATCCACCTTTCTTAGGTTTAGGGATCTCATGAATGTCCATCACCTGTATAGTCCTTTGCTTTTTCGCTGTATTCAAAACATCAAAAAAAAAAAAAGAACTAGGTCAGGAATTGATCCAATTGAGTAAAGATCTGAAACTGAAACAGAAGATGATTGATCGAGAGTTTTAAAACCGTTCTCGGCTTGTCTGTAGTTCTGTTGTAGTCTTTTCCTGGCAGTGTCGAAATCAACTTCTTTATGCTCCTTGTCCCTCTGTAATCCCCAAACCAAAGTCATCACAATTTGCATAACATTAGAGACTTGAAACACCGATATTAGGATCCGGTTTAGCAATGTACCTGAATGTTTTGTTGAGAAGGAGAAGGACGAGATGGTTTAGCTGGAGAAGGAGATTCTCTCCTAGGAGGAGGAGCAACAGGTCTTGGTTTCCTCTCTGGCTCGCCACTGTTACTGTTCTTGCTTGAACCGGAATACCCATCTGTTGAAAACCGGAATAGGAATAAGCTTTTTGTGGAATAGAAATGGACAAATATCAACTTTAGAATTCTTGTTTTAACAGCTTACTCTGAGTCTGAGGAACCGGTGAATACCCGAAATCAGGAACCTGCCACAGAGAAACAAGACGACAATTGAAGCTCATTTAGTAATGAAGCTCATTTAGTAACTTAACCAAGAGATCAAAAGAGTTTCTGTTTTTACCTGTTGGCGATTACTGTTGTGGAGAGCTTTCTGCTGCGGTGAGTCCTCATCAGCTACATTGAATAGATTGATTGTTCTGAGATCTGGAAAATAAGAATGATGCTTGTTCTGAGAACTAGACTTGTTTTTTCTTTTTACCTATCAAACTCGGAGGCTCGAGATCACCAGGCTGGTTAAACTTGACCCATTCGTCCACTGTTTCCTTCCATTTTCTGCAGAGACACAAGTGGATCGAATTAGAAAAACCAAGAGTGGTTCTTGACAGTTGAAGCTGGGGCAGAAAGTGTCTGAATTTGATCGTAACTTGACAAGCTGTTTAGCTAGTCTTCGAACATTGTTCGATGGATGCTTCCGAACTCGATTCACATGCCTCCCAATATCAGTTTCCTAAAGTGCCCAAACATCATAAAGTTTCAAAAACTATGAACAAACCGAAGAATCAGAAGAGTGTTCGATTCGGAATTTTGATTCAAGCTACTACCTGAAGAGCTTGGAATGTTATATCCATGTCTTCCAGATTCTGAAGCAACTCAACCAAAGCTTCTTCAGACTGAAACCAAACCACAAACAAAAAACGATTCAGTCCTTTAAAACCGAACACAGGAGACATAATCTAGATCCAATCCAAGAGAGAAAAACCAGATCAGGATCTTCAAGCTTCTCCTTGATTTCGAGAATACTCTTCTGCTCATCATCAAACAAACCAGCAAACGGATCGAAATCGTCATCGTCGTCACCATTAACAGATTTCTCCCTCACTTCTTCTTCTGCTGCTTCTCCTTCTTCTTCCTCCGCCTCCTCGTGAACCCTCCCATTAACCCTAGCAACCGCTGCTTCCGTAACGCTTCCTCCGACGCCGAAATCGCAGTTTCTACACTTGTTCGCCATCGACGTCGCGTACAGACGCTCGACGATGTTATCTCTCCGCCGCTTCAGCTCTTGTCCGTAATCAAGCGACGCGACAAGGATCGCAGTGTCGATAAATGTCCAAACATCGACACCTGCGTTATCCATAATCGACCGGAAATCGTCCAAATCCATCGCCGGCAGCAACGAAAGCTCCCACCCTCCCAAATTCAGTTACTTTAAATAATCCAAAAAACAGAGCAGCCGATTTGTTATCACATCACCAGATCTAAAATAGAAAACGTTTGATGAATTCGATTCATCGGAGGATTGAAAATCGGAAGAAGGCCCCAGCAAAGTTTATATTCAATCGTTTAAAGATAAAAGAAAACAATAAGAAGCAGATTAAATCCGATAAAAGAAAGACCCTTTCGAGCTTTGGTGACGCTTTACTATTACGAGGAAGATGGAACAAAATAATCAAAAACAGAGTTCACATAGATCAATAAGGAAATGGCAGAAAGACAAAAAAGAAAAGAAATGGAAGATGAAAGGGAATATTCCAAATTTGAGGCTTTAGAATTTGTTTTGGGGGAGGGATGTGTGTTATTGCTTTTCCTTCATTCTTCTGCAAGTTTTTTTGTTCCCGTAAAAAAATATTCGAATTCAGACAAAACAATTACAAGTAAAAAAAAAGGGATTTGCTTTAATCAGGATGCTCTTGCCCTGGACAGAGTAAAGCAAAGCAAGTTGGTTTGTTGTGGTTGGGGAGATGAACAGCTAGAGAGAGGTGAGAGAGATGTGAGTGTTTTGCAATAATGGCGTTTACTTTTTTTGGATTTTCTTTTTTAATTGGAGAGGAAACGGAAGTTGAAAATAACAATAACAATGTTACTAAACTAGGCCTGTATCAATGTTCGGCCCAAAATAACAATATCAATGTTTTGCACACTTTAGGTTAATGAGCCTACAATTTCTAGGCCCAAAATAAGTTTACCCCAATAAGTAGGCCCATTAAAAACGGGAAATTTATATTGGAACATCTCTTTTTCTTCTTCTTCGTTCCTTTCTTCGAATTTCGCATCCGCTTAAACTGTCGCTGTGAATCTCTTAATTCCGGTGACTCATAGTCACATTCGCTTGCTGCTCAAATCTTTCGCCGTACTTGTTCACCGACGGCCAATATATCCGGTGCTGGTGTTAACAGTAATTATCTCTTCATTAGTCCTTTTTTTTTCCGTCAGCCATAATCCGATAGGTTTTTTTTTTGCTCAAGAGGTTTCCTTTCAAAATTTGCAGGCAAGCAATTTGAGGTGGAAGCTGATTCGTTTAGAATGGTATTTTTTTCGACCCTTTTGATTGTGCCTGGTTAAATCTATAGCACTGATCCTCTGGCACCATATTTACAGATTTCGATTAGAAACGCTGATAGTGTTTATCTCTGAAAAAAACTGATTTGTGCAATTTGTGGTTCTTCTCAGGATGCATTTAGAGATGCTATATTGCAGCGAGGTCCAATTGAAAGCTTTGCGCTCAAGACTGTCCAAGAGTTTATACAACCTCAGGTAATTGTTGGAATCGATAAACAAAGTTTTCACTCTTCGGTGTATCTGTTGTGACAATTTTGCGAAGTTTAGAAAGTCATCGATGCATTGTATTGTGTGGTCAAACTTTGAGTGAGCATCGACTACAATAAATGTTCCCATTTCTGTTCGTAGATTGTTAACTTATGTTACTTTGTCTACTATATAATCTGACAGAAACAAACAAAGCTGGCCCAAGATGAAAACCAAATGCTTGAGAACATGCTCCGGACGTTGCTGCAGGAGCTTGTGGTCTGTTGCTTCTCCTCTATAGATTTTCGTTATCTGCATATTTTTGTTGATTTAGCCATTTGATTTTATTTTGTGGATTTCTCTCTCTGTTTTGGGGTTCAGGCCTCTGCTGCGCAATCAGGAGAGCAAATAATGGAGTATGGTCAGTTGATTGATGATGATCATGATGAAAATATACATGGCCAGATTCCTCATCTTCTAGGTTAGCAATTTATGCCAAAGCGTTCTTTCTAGTCTGATTTGTATATCTCGTTAATAAGTGCAAGTGTGTGCCCATAAAACATCTTATTCTCATATAGTTTACTTTTGTCCAGCCTCTCACTCTCTTCTTGTTCTTTTTTTTCAATTGGTTTGTTAGATGTTGTGCTTTATCTTTGTGAGAAAGAGCATGTAGAAGGTGGCATGATATTCCAGCTGCTGGAGGATTTGACGGAAATGTCTACCATGAAAAACTGTAAAGATGTTTTTGGTTATATCGAAAGCAAACAAGATATATTGGGCAAGGTTTGTCTTAGGTGAAATTAAAGTTTGTCTTCTTCGTATTAGTTGCATGAGTATCTTGTCTTTTGACTTGGATCACGTTACAATTATTTGCAGCAAGAGCTTTTTGCACGCGGAAAACTTGTAATGTTGCGGACTTGCAACCAACTTCTCAGGCGACTCTCAAAGGTTCATTATCTTCACCCTTTATAATCTTCCTTTTCTTCAGTTATAACACTTCCACTCTTTGTTAATTCCTTGTCTGCTTTCATAATCTGGCATACAGGCTAATGATGTGGTATTTTGTGGAAGAATTCTCATGTTTTTGGCTCACTTTTTCCCGTTATCTGAACGTTCAGGTAAGGAGGATTTCTTGTAATTTATTCAATATACGATTTTTAGGTATGCAAATATATAGAAGTTATGTAACGTTTACTTGCTTGACTTGTTCTTGCAGCTGTGAATATAAAAGGCGTTTTTAATACATCCAATGAAACCAAATATGAAAAAGATCCTCCAAATGGCAAGCGAAACTCTTATCTATTGGTTTCTGCTATTCATATCCGTTAGACCATTCTAATACGTTTTATCCGTTCTGTCTATGCCATTGCTTCTCAGGAATTTCTGTAGATTTCAACTTCTATAAGACATTTTGGAGTTTACAGGTACGTAGTAGTCAAAGGAACTTTGTAGGGAACTCTGTTGCGCCTTTTTCATTAGGGTTGTCTCATAGAGCTTTTGCTTGCTTATCAGACAAATGCATTTACTGGAGATAGCATCTCAGTTTTTCTTTTGTTAGTTACTTTATTGAGGTAGTGCTTCCTTTATTGAGAAATTTGTGTCATTTCCAGGAGTATTTCTGTAATCCGGCTTCTCTTACTTCGGCATCTACCAAGTGGCAGAAATTTTCATCTAGTTTGGCGGTATGTGATCTATGGTTTTTGCCTTTTTGGCTATAATGTACTCTGTGGTTTCTTATATATCTATACGCATTGACCAGTGATGCCGGTGGTAATGAGAAATCTTCTTAGATCTAGTTTTTTGAACTGCCTATGTAGGTTGTATTAAACACCTTTGATGCTCAACCACTAAGCGAAGAAGAGGGAGAGGCTAATAGTTTGGAGGAAGAGGCAGCAACTTTCAACATAAAATACCTAACAAGTAGTAAACTAATGGGTTTAGAGGTAAGTATAATATATTTATTGTATCTCTTTGTGTAGATTGCATTTGAGATGTGTTGACAGTACAATACAAACTTCTGAACTTAGCAGTAATACACTTTTTTCACTTTTGGTCACAGTTAAAGGATTCGAGTTTCCGAAGACATATTCTTCTCCAGTGCCTCATTCTGTTTGATTATCTGAGGGTAAATGTCTCTCAAGAACTGTATGTTAAATTATATTCTCCCTGGTACTCTGGTGTAATCGACTCCTATTTCGTGTTAGGCACCGGGGAAGAACGACAAAGATCTGCCATCCGAAACCATGGTGAGGGCTTTTACTTTTTCGAGGAGCAAATGTTCTCTTGCTTTGTTTCAAAGGTTGACAAACCTAGCTTATATCTGAGTATACGGGTTTTATTCAAAATCACTCAAAACTATGGTTGGTTTATTTTTTTGGCCTAGAAGGAGGGACTTAAGTCATGTGAGGATCGCGTAAAGAAATTGCTTGAGATCACTCCCCCTAAAGGGAAAGAATTCCTCCGTGCAGTTGAGCATATACTGGAGCGTGAAAAGAATTGGGTATATGTGCTGCTTTCTCTCTTACTTTCTGGCTTGAAGGCTACGGTCGATAATGATTTCCACTAAAACAGGTCTGGTGGAAACGTGATGGATGCCCACCATTTGAAAAGCAACCGATAGAGAAGAAATCACCTAACGCAGGGCAAAAGAAACGGTATGGGAAAAGCATTCCCTATTTATCTCTCATGTAGTCGCATTACCTAGGTGGTTGTCAGCCATTAGAAGCTTAGAATTCTTTATGTGCAAGAAACCGATAAAAGGAGAGTTATCTCATAAGCTCCGCGTGGGTAATCTTCTGCTTTTACAGGAAGCAAAGATGGAGATTGGGCAATAAAGAACTCTCCCAACTTTGGAGATGGGCCGATCAAAATCCGGTATGTATTATTTTTCTTGCATCACTGTTCGTTGTTACCTCGATGCCACATTCTATTCCACACTCTCTCTTTCTCAGTTATTGTACCAATCTTGAATTTATGGCTCTACAATAATTGTGTACCTCTGATGTCTTTACAGAATGCTTTGACTGATTCTCAACGTGTACGAACGCCTGACATTGCAGACTACTGGAAACCATTAGCAGAAGATGTAAGACAACAAATCACCTTTTTTTTTTTTTTTGACAAACGACATTTTTGCGGAATGGTTATTATTATCTTATGAGCCCACTTGTTGTTTCTACTTAAATCTCAGATGGACCCGTCAGCTGGCATAGAGGATGAGTACCACCATAAAAACAACAGAGTAAATATAACTTTCCTCTGACTTTACAACTTTATTTTTGAAATGTCTCGTTAAAATAAGTCTCACAGCACATTAATTGTTACTGTCTTGAAAGGTTTACTGCTGGAAAGGTCTTCGGTTTACAGCACGGCAAGACCTGGAAGGATTCTCTAGGGTACTTTGCTTCTTATAACTCATAAACTCTGATTTCTCAATGCTTGATATGATTTGGCTTTTTTAACTTCTTTTATTCGTTTTGTTTTACAGTTTACTGATCTAGGAATCGAAGGAGTTGTACCTGTTGAACTGTTGCCACCTGAAGTACAGTCCAAATTCCAAGCTAAACCGAGCGAAAAAGCGAAACGTGCTAAGAAAGAAGAAACCAAAGGTGGAGGATCTCAGGACGCTGAGGGAATCTATATTAGTGGTTCTACTAATGAAGCGGAAGGATTAAGAGGCGAAGCAGAGGCGATGGAGAGTGATGCTATTGCGGACACTCCTACGCCTGAGGAACAACAAAGACTCGGTGGTTCTGACACAGACAACGGTCAAGAGGCCGGACAAATCGAAGACACGGAGACAGAAGAAACTGGCTTGATGGATGCTGATCTTAATCATCCTCCTATGTCTATCGCGTGAGTAGGCTTTAAGTTTGTGAACCCTTTCTTCAATGGTGGATCTTTTGGATATGAAGTTAGAAGGTGTTTTGATGCTTATCAAATTATGACAAGTACAATTCTAAATGTATATTGAGAAACCATTACTCTTGATGAAATCCATAGACCAGTATGTTATTGTTTGCGTAAAATTTGATATGTTTTGCTGTTCTCAAATTATGATAAAGTATTCAAGGAAAAAATAGTACTGTTTAGTGTAAAATATAATTGTAATTAAAAAAAAAAATTGCATTTTCGATTAACTCATTGTTTCCAATTTTTTTTTAACATCAAATTCTTCAATATATATATATATATATATATGTAAGAGATATTTAAATATATATATTTCCAAAAGAGTAAGAGATCTACGAGATAGTGTCAAAATTAAACTTTAGTTTTTACAGACATAAGGAATGTAGTGTCGTTTTCAAACATTGTCAAGACATTTTCTTAAATTTTGGAGTAGTGTTGGAAGCTTTCGAAGAGTTATCGGTGTGAATTATTTTCCAACAGTCGCCATTAAATTTTTGTCTATATGCTTTATGCTTAATAAGAGTTGTTTTAAAAATGTTTGCTTTAGGGGTTGTTAATTCAGATCGTTTTTTATGTGTATACCAAGCTTTTTAAGGGGACGGATCAAACTTTTATCTCATCTCTGACTTCATGTTTACCGTTATATGTAAAATAGCATAGATTAAACAAGAGTTTAGAAAACCTAGTATTTATAATATACTAAGTTATTATCATACCTTTTTAGTTCTTTTACGTCATTTATCGCCTACCTGAATGTAACACTAGACAGTGAACACATACTAGTAAGTAGTAACAAGTAACAACCAATAAACATTGGATTCAAACGCAATCCAGTAATAATTACAAACTTTAAACAAAACAAAAATCAATTAATAAAGGGACCTATAGGCTACAGCCAAAACAAAAGTGTCACTACTACTAGCTATCAAACCAAACTTGATGTTTGGCAATCACTTTATAAAATATAAATGAGTGGTTTCAAGTCATGTCACGATTTTAAGCCATAAACACCCTGGATCAATCTAATACAAAGATTAGTCATGCACATTCGTTTTCTAGTTTATCTATATTTTAATCATACTCCAACATATATTATATTAGTTCTTCAAATCGAGTTATACTGAATTTGATTCACTTTTTACCCCCAAACCGATTAAGAATATTATAAATCTTAATCCCAAAATTATGTCTTTCGTTTAGTCGTCGTCAATGCAAAATCGAATCACCTCATCAATATACCCCTTACACTATTAATTTGTTGCTGCATTGTCATATTTCACAGTGCACTCTTGTGACAACAAATAAGTTGTCGACTCAAAATGAAATAAAAGACGAGACACTGTTACCAGAGCGATGCAAAGAGACCTAAAGTTATCATTAATTTTTTTGTTTTAAGTCATATCTTTAGTTCACTTGAAATAAAATATATAGTTGTTTAGACCTAAATCCGAATAAAATTTGACTAAACATCAACATGTTTATTTCCTCAATTTTCCCGGAAGAAAATAAAAGTACATGTGGCACCGACAGTTTATAATTTTCTGTAAAAGCAAGTGGCCCAAGGATTTGGAGATTACAGTCCATACAATACTTTCCAATTTAACATGGAATGTGACTGACAGACATATGATGTTTTAACCTACTGATAGAGTTTTTTTCTTCTTATAAAAAATACTAATAAAGTTGCGATTCCATCTTTTTCTTTACTTGTAGTTTTAAGCTAATATTGTCAATTCGTATGTTTTTTTTCTTCTTGGCTTATTATATATATCGATTGTCGGCAAACGTATACATATGAATAATGAATGTATAGTATATATATTTGAGGTGACATGATAGTCTAAAATCTCAATAATTTGTACATTGTTTTCCACTTGTAGATTTTTTTTGTATGGTCATTAGCACATTAAATTTTAGATGCAAACAGGAGAAAAGACAAATGGGATATAGTGGTGGGTGGAGCCAACCCCTAAATTATATATATAGGGAAGAGTTAATATATAGAAATAGAAAGTTTAGAGTCTATTTTAAGGCAAGGGAATGAAAAACCATTGATATAAAGAAAGAAACACCTTGGGCATTACTGAATCACTAGTGTTTCAGTTTAATAGAAAATACATTACAATAATAACCACGACTAAAAGTTAAAACCAATGCGGTCAACATATGATGTAATCAAAATTTAAGAAGCTTTTTTTTTGTTCTAATGGTTGACTAAAATTAATTGTTTCTACATTGGATTTTGGTTTTAATCTTTGAAAACATCATAGATGCAAACTTGCAAAGCTGTCAAATAGTATGATTTATTGGATTATCATTTGTAAAAGATCCAATAAACAAAAGAAATTAAACAATGATGCAAAGAAACTAAAAGCAAAAGAAGAAATAATTGGAAAAAAAAACATTTAACAAGTTTAAAACCTAGAAATTTGAATACAGTCTCCTTTTCTTCTTAATTGTAGAAAAATAAGATCATGGTCACGATGCTTACAGATCGTATTGAATCTGGTGACATGTTGACAGCTATATCTCAACAAACACGAAACAGTGAAACACAATAAACATCTTCAAAGATTATATTAGAGATCATACGAGAGGAAACTCTGTCCGAGACATTTTCAAAAGTTGTGAAAGTAGAAGATTCTTTTTACCGGCCGGGTTAGAAGATTATATGAATTGAAAATTACAAGTAACAAAGTTTATCTGCTGGAGTAGTAGTATATAGTCATGAAACAAAAGACATAAGAACTGTATCAGAGGGAAATAAAATAAATGTAAGGGTGATCCAATGTTTACCTAATATGTATATATTTTCATTTCCAAGAAAGACTATTAAATCAAAAGTATTAGTAGTACTATTTTTCTTCTCACGTCATTTTAAATTATCAAAAAGATTTCCTGTAAACCCTTTATTAAAAAAAAAGTAAAAAAGATTTCCTGTAAATTTGTTTTGTTGTTTTCCTTTTGTCCGTGGATTAACTTTGGATTCTACTACCTTCGCGGTTCTTTTTTTCTTACCATTTACCAAATGCCTACTCAGACAATTGGAGTGGAGGACAGAGAGCGCCAAACGACACACTTTGTCTGGGTCCCACTCTTTTTATTTTGCTTTTATTTTTTTTTGGGTTTGTTAACGATTTTGTTTCGATGGTTTATTCTACTTTGGTAGTTGATACTTGGTTGCTTGAATTAAAACCTCAGCACTTACACTGGTCGATTTCTCTCTTCTGTTTCCGTGTCTCTCTCTCTCTTCCTTCATCTTCTTCCATACGCGTCTTCTTCTTCTCCTCCTACATTTTGCCCCTCTCTTTAATTGTCTGCTGCTCTCCTTTCACTATCTCTCGATTTCTCTTACCCTTTTTTATTTATTGTCTTCTTACATTTGGAGAACCAGAAAAAAAGAGGGAAAAGCCTGCAAAGCTAATTTCAATTTCAATCAAACACCTTCTTCACACGGCTTCCCCCATTTTGTTCTCTCTAAATTTTGTTAAAGTTTTCCCCTTTTTTTCGCACGAACTGAAAGTTTTCCTTTCTTGCTCGAACATAAAACCGGAGAAGTCTCACTCAAAATCCTCTGAGATTCGTCCGTGAAGCTGTTCATTGCATGTTTTGATGGGAGTTGAAGCGACTGGATCTCTTTAGCTGAGTTGACCCGGTTGCAGCACTCGGAAGCTATCTCTCTAGATTGCGTATCGGTGAATCCGCCATTGCATTCGATTGTGTCGTGAATATGAATACCGGTGGTCGGCTCATCGCCGGTTCTCACAACAGGAACGAGTTCGTGTTAATTAATGCAGACGAGAGTGCCAGAGTAAGATTACCAAAATTGAAGCCTGTCTCATTTCTTAATTTAGTTCACTTTCCTTCCTGTTTCTCATGTGCACCCATTGTTTTCAATTTCGTTTCTCCGTGTAAAGGTTTTGCCTTTTTCTTCTTTCTGGATCTGGGTTTTACATTTACCCGTTGAAAAAAAATCAATTAGGGGGGTTTCATCGAAATCATGATTCCGAAGTTCTTACCTACTTTTATGAAGATGTACAGTGAAAGTTTGTGTCGGTGGGGGTTGATTTCTGAGCTCTAGAGTGTAATATCGTCTAATTGAAGCTAATGTCAAGCCCCAAAACTAAATGCTGTGTTTGAAAGAACAAAATTTTGAGTTCATTTATTCTGAATGCTTTTGAAATGATTGAGATCTCCATCCTGTGTTAATTCGATTTGTTTATAGATGAAATCAGTCTGCTTCTGCTGTTTTTTCTGATGTGTAGCTACTCTTATTACAGATAAGATCAGTGGAAGAAATAAGTGGGCAAACATGTCAAATCTGTGGAGATGAGATTGAGCTGACAGATGATGGAGAGTCTTTTGTGGCGTGTAATGAATGTGCATTCCCTGTCTGTAGACCTTGCTACGAGTACGAGAGAAGAGAAGGAAACCAATCTTGTCCTCAGTGCAAAACCCGCTTCAAGCGCATCAAAGGTGAGTTTTAACTGTTTCAGTCTGGTTTTAGCTTTAGTTCATAACTTGCTGGATAGAGAGGTGTGCAGTGTCTCACAAATGTCTGTGATTGGTGTTTTCAGGGAGTCCAAGGGTTGAAGGAGATGAGGAGGATGATGGAATTGATGATCTTGACTTTGAGTTTGATTATAGGAGTGGCATTGGATCTGAACAGGCTACTGACACTTTCTCTCGCCGCAACTCTGAGTTTGATCTGGCTTCTGCTCCTCCTGGCTCTCAGATTCCATTGTTAACTTACGGAGATGAGGTTCGTTTATATTTTCCCACAATTACTATCAATTTGTCTCTGTTTTTGAATTCTCTTTTCTTGGCTCATTTGTGTTAATTTGTTTTGGTAGGATGTTGAGATATCATCAGATAGGCATGCTCTTATTGTTTCTCCATCACCTGGTCATGTCAATAGGTTTCATCAAGCGCCTTTTGCTGACTCCGCCGGTAAATTTTCATCTTAACGTATTTGAATTACATTTTTTTTGTCTGTTTCTGTGTCTGCGGTTACTAAGTTAGTGGTTTGTTCTGTCCACAGCACATCCAAGACCAATGGTACCTCAAAAAGACCTCGCGGTTTACGGATATGGAAGTGTCGCATGGAAGGATCGAATGGAGGAGTGGAAGAGAAAGCAGAACGAGAAATTTCAGGTGGTTCAACATGATGGAGACTCTAGCTTAGGCGATGGAGATGATGCTGAGATCCCCATGTAAGACAAGACAAAATCTTTCCGAATTAAGACACTGGTCTTTTGTTCATGTTTCATTGCTCTGCTTTGGTATTTACGAGCTTTCTTTTTTGTGTTTGAAGGATGGATGAGGGAAGGCAGCCTCTGTCTAGGAAAGTACCTATAAAGTCGAGCAAGATAAATCCGTACAGGATGCTAATCATTCTGCGTCTTGTGATTCTCGGTCTCTTCTTCCATTACCGTATCCTTCACCCAGTCAAAGATGCTTACCCATTGTGGTTAATATCCGTGATATGCGAGATTTGGTTTGCGGTTTCATGGGTTCTTGATCAGTTCCCTAAGTGGTATCCTATAGAGAGAGAGACATACTTGGACCGGCTCTCGCTGAGGTACGAGAAAGAAGGGAAACCATCTGAACTAGCCGGTGTGGATGTGTTTGTGAGTACGGTGGATCCGTTGAAAGAGCCTCCGCTTATTACAGCAAACACCGTCCTGTCTATTCTTGCCGTTGATTATCCGGTAGACAGGGTTGCTTGTTATGTCTCTGATGATGGTGCTGCTATGCTCACTTTTGAAGCACTCTCAGAAACAGCTGAATTCGCAAGGAAGTGGGTTCCTTTCTGCAAGAAGTACAATATCGAGCCACGCGCTCCCGAGTGGTACTTTTGCCTCAAAATGGATTATCTAAAGAATAAAGTTCATCCTGCGTTTGTTAGGGAACGCAGAGCCATGAAGGTTTGTTCATATTCTTGCTCATAAATTTCCTGAGCTAAGTGTTATGCCTTTATTAAAAAGAATTGCCTTTTTTTTTTCTTTCTCTGGTCATAGAGAGACTATGAAGAGTTCAAGGTTAAGATCAATGCTTTAGTTGCGACAGCACAGAAAGTGCCTGAAGAAGGCTGGACTATGCAAGACGGTACTCCTTGGCCTGGTAATAACGTCCGAGATCATCCAGGCATGATCCAGGTGAGATGCTGCCTCTGAGGCTTTTACTGTTTCATTTCGTTCCATTTGCTGTGTGTGTATACTCCCAAACTTACCGGTTTCTTCTCCTGTGAAACAGGTCTTCCTTGGAAATAACGGTGTTCGCGACGTTGAAAACCACGAGCTGCCTCGGCTGGTTTATGTTTCTCGTGAGAAGAGACCAGGATTTGAACATCATAAGAAGGCTGGAGCCATGAATTCTTTGGTAAAAAAATAGCTTTGCTTAATCCTTGAATGTGTTCTCTGAATTGATGAGTCTCTCGCTAACTTTTTCCATGTTACCGTATATTTACATTGAAGATACGAGTCTCGGGAGTTCTATCAAACGCTCCTTACCTTCTAAATGTGGATTGTGATCACTACATCAACAATAGCAAAGCTATTAGAGAAGCAATGTGTTTCATGATGGATCCTCAGTCGGGAAAGAAAATCTGTTACGTTCAGTTCCCTCAGAGATTCGATGGGATCGATAGACACGACAGATACTCTAATCGCAATGTTGTATTCTTCGATGTAAGTACACACACACACCTTCTCTCTATCACATTTTGAGGTTTTATGCATTTCGCTCTTACGTAACAGTCTTTTGATGAATCTTGTAACTGTCGAAAAACAGATTAACATGAAAGGCTTGGATGGACTACAAGGGCCTATATACGTCGGAACAGGGTGTGTTTTTAGGAGACAAGCACTTTACGGATACGATGCGCCGAAAAAGAAGAAGACTCGGCGCATGACTTGCAACTGCTGGCCTAAATGGTGTCTCTTTTGCTGTGGGTTGAGAAAGAATCGTAAGGCAAAGACAACGGATAAGAAAAAGAAGAACAGAGAGGCCTCGAAGCAGATACACGCGCTAGAAAACATCGAAGAGGGCGGCACCAACGGTAAATAGAAGAAACATCATTTGGTTTTTCAGCATTTAGTTTGCAGCTCATTACTGAACACTCTTTTTTTTTGTGTGTTTCTTTGAAGGCACTAATAATAATGCGGTGAAATCGCCAGAGGCGGCGCAAATGAAGTTGGAGAAGAAGTTTGGGCAGTCTCCTGTTTTTGTTGCCTCTGCTGTTATGGAGAATGGTGGGCTTGCTAGGAACGCGAGTCCTGCTTCTCTGCTTAGAGAAGCCATCCAAGTCATTAGCTGTGGCTACGAAGATAAAACCGAATGGGGAAAAGAGGTAACAGAGAGCTCTTTTGATAAAGCTTTTACCACTTGATCTTCATGTTGCGATAAGTTTTTTGATTTTTTTCTTGATGGTGTTTGTTTCAAGATTGGGTGGATCTACGGTTCTGTCACTGAGGATATCCTTACGGGATTCAAGATGCATTCTCATGGCTGGAGATCAGTTTACTGCACGCCAAAGATACCGGCTTTCAAAGGATCAGCGCCTATCAATCTCTCCGACCGTCTTCATCAAGTTCTCCGGTGGGCGCTCGGGTCTGTTGAGATCTTCATGAGCAGGCATTGCCCTATATGGTACGGTTATGGAGGCGGTTTGAAATGGCTTGAGAGATTGTCTTACATCAACTCTGTGGTTTATCCATGGACCTCTATTCCTCTCCTCGTTTACTGCTCTCTCCCTGCTATCTGTCTTCTCACCGGCAAATTCATCGTCCCCGAGGTAAAACAAACAAAATAATCTCCAAAAGTTTGAAACTTGATTCCATGTTTTGTGTATCTTTGAGTTCTCTTAAGAAATAGTATGTTAAGGGTTCTTGTGTTGGTGTCTTGTTGTTGCAGATTAGTAACTATGCGAGTATCCTCTTCATGGCGCTATTCGCGTCGATTGCTGTAACGGGGATTCTTGAGATGCAATGGGGTAAAGTTAGGATCGATGATTGGTGGAGAAACGAACAGTTTTGGGTAATCGGAGGCGTTTCAGCTCATCTCTTTGCTCTCTTCCAAGGCCTTCTCAAGGTTTTAGCTGGTGTCAACACAAACTTCACAGTCACATCTAAAGCAGCAGACGATGGTGAATTCTCTGAGCTCTACATCTTCAAATGGACCTCTCTCTTGATCCCTCCGACCACGCTCCTCATCATCAACGTGATCGGAGTCATTGTCGGAATCTCTGATGCGATCAGTAACGGATATGACTCGTGGGGGCCGCTTTTCGGGAGACTGTTCTTTGCGCTTTGGGTCATACTCCATCTTTATCCTTTCCTTAAAGGTTTGCTTGGGAAACAAGACAGGATGCCTACTATCATTCTTGTCTGGTCGATCCTTCTCGCATCTATCCTCACGCTTCTTTGGGTCCGAGTCAATCCTTTTGTGGCGAAAGGCGGTCCGATCCTCGAGATCTGCGGTTTGGACTGTCTTTGATACATAAACGTTTTTTCCACAGAGGTAAGTAAAGAGGAAAATTCGTTTTTACTGTGTTTACTATTATTGTTGGGGAGAAAAAGCCCTATTAGATTGAACCAAATTATAAAAAAAAATTAGATATATATAATGTTATTTTTGGAAGAAGGTGTTGTATTGTAGTCTATAATTTGTAGATATAGAAGAAGAAGATATGTTGTCTATTTAGTTCTTGTTATTTATTTTTGGGCGAAAGTGAAACAGAAAAGAGAGATGTGTTATATTATCAATTCTTTAATTGAATATTTTGAGCAATCTTATGCATATTCCAGATAACAAAAGACTGACGGTTTTTTTCTGTACTTGTTGAGAAGAAGATATTTGTCTGTAATGATACTTTCTTGTCGTCTGAAGATAATGAGATTCTTGTCCGAATTCTCTTAGACTTCGTGTGCAATATTCTTCTCTCTACTTCTCCTAGAGAGACTGTGGAACATGAATTTAGTCAACAGTCAACACGAGTCTTTGACTGGAAACTTTTGGAACCAAACCCAACGATCGATCAATTTATCCTCTTTTTTTTTAATCTCTTTCTTTATTTTTCGTATATTTAAGCCTGTGAAAATTGTCTTACATTTAAGTTTTTGTAGTGCTTATATTTAATTTAAAATTTATGAATTTATATTTGCATTTTGTAAATGTGTCTGCGTTTCATATTTTCGTTTTCAATTTGCTTTTTTCAACTTATTGTAAATAATTATGGAATTGCATATTTGCAATTGCATGTGTATTTGTCTTCATGCTGTGTTGCTTTACCATTTCTATTTTTGATTTTTTTTAAAAAGTTTTATATTGTGTTTGTGTTACCATTTGCATTATCAGTTTTGTATTTTCGTTTTATATTTTGTACAAATATACAATCGGGGCCGCCTATTATAAATTTATGTTGCATTTTTGACAATTTGATGCTATCAAAATAGAAAAATTTCCTCTGAATTTTGGTCAATCTGGTCTGCTAGATCAAATGGGTATTAGTAACACAGAAATGCATTATGTTTATAGTTTTAAATTTATTTTATTGTAACGGCCAAAAGGTGAGAGATGGCGTAAAAAAACTTCTCTCAAAATTTTAGGCTATTTAGTTAGTTAAATAACTGAAAATAGTTTTAATTTATAAAAGGGAGCGAGTCAGCGAAAAGAGAAAGATACGCGTTTTGTGATCAAGGGAAAGTCAAAGTAGGTAGGGGCCACCGAGAGGGTAATTTGGATATTTGTAAAACTTTCATTTATTTCCTAAATCAGTTAAGAAGCGTTCGTGTAAAAACATAGCCACTATTTTTCCTCAGAGCATCTGACGGTACAGATTTTGCGATGGTCCTAAATAAACATAACAACAACCTGATATAGAAACTATACATTTGCTCTTTATACACTTACCCCAACACATTGCGGAAATCATAGCCATGCCAGAAAATTTATAAAGGTTACATTCTGACCCTCGCTAAGATAAGATGGCAACACTTGGCAAAGTTTACAACTAGTATTACAATAACTCAACTGGTACTGATAAAATTGTGTGTTTACATATTTTCATATAAGAAAAGAAATAATTATATCATTTA
Organism: Thlaspi arvense; assembly: GCA_911865555.2. Taxonomy (NCBI): domain Eukaryota; kingdom Viridiplantae; phylum Streptophyta; class Magnoliopsida; order Brassicales; family Brassicaceae; genus Thlaspi; species Thlaspi arvense. The sequence continues at coordinate 66,747,727 of OU466862.2, read as the reverse complement.
GCATAATTCTAAGATGAAAATCCCAAAGTGAATTTATAACTTGAATTACAATTATGGATGGTTAAAGAAACAGTTTTAGAAATAAAGACGTGAGTTGTTGAACGAGTCAAAAAGTATAGGGATTGAGTTTGCAAAGTATAGTTAAAAAGATGAGGGGGAGAGAGAGAGAGAGAGAGATTTCGCAGCACCAGCCTCGCAGTTTCTCATAGCCTTCAAAAACCCATCTCAACATTACGTAATCCTCGAAGAAATTTACTACAAAAAATATAATAAGATAAAAAAGAGATCGAACAATACACCATATTTGCAAGAGAGATTTGAATTATTAGTTTCAGAAGGAAACTCGATATTTCAATTTCAATTTCAGGATTCTCGCTTCATTATGGAGAAGAGGAGAAGAGAAGAGATGATAACGGAGACGGAGATGGAGGCAGCTGAACATCTGATGCAGCTAAGCGACGATGAGACTAATCTCAGTATAATCAAGAAGAAGAAGATTGAGGAAATATTCGGTGCGGATGATATTTTTCAAGATCAATGCAAGAAAGAAATGGTGATCATGAGAGTAATGTCGTCATCGAAGAAGAAGAAGAAGAAGGTTAAGAAGTTTAGGACGCTTGAGAGCATTTACATGGCGACTAGACCTCTCAGGGTCGTGATTAGATGATGAAACAGCTCTCGTTGGTTTGAAGCTTAGGGTTTAGATGTTGCATTATGGTTTCTACGAGGATTTCGTTATTAGTTCGACTGTTCGAAGCAGATGAATGAAGGTAAAATGTTAATTAATTCCTTTTTATAAAAGAGATACAGTCAACGTAGTTTACATTATTATTTTATGAACTAATGTTAGAGATTGTTAAGATCATAAGAATCGATTGAGGATGAGATATGTGGTTCGAGGGAGAAAATCAGAAAAAGATCCAATGATTATGATCGCGGAGTCACGGATAATAGCTTGCCTTCTCTTCTTTCTTTCGTACAAAATTTTCGGACGCGTCCAAGTCTTTGTTAATTATATACGCGTGTTGGGTTTTGTGACGTTTGTCTTTCGCAGTTACTCTAATTAAACCTTGCTTGCTATGTGTATAAATTTATCTGAGTTTTCCCCATAGCCGTAATAACAAGAAATCTCGTGTGTTAAAGGTGTGAATAGTTTCGAGAGATAAATATTTATAGTCAGGCCGTTTATAACTGCTAGTAAAATCTTGGTAGAAGAAGTAAGACGGTTTCATATTTCTTCTTTTGTTTACACCCATGAATGATTGGGTCAATCTCATGACTAAAAACTTTTAGGTTGTGGTTGTGGAAGAAGAAGAAAAACTTCATAGAAAATAATATTTAGCAACGTTTAAGAAAATTCTAGGCTCTCATTTGCGTTATGATATAGCTATATTTTTTCTTTGTAAATGTAGCAATTCCTGCTCCGAATTATAAACCGTTTATCAGAGCTGATTTTAGGAAAATCAAGATGACGACACAACATATAACCATTATTATAGAGTTACGTTACTAAAGAATAATTCTTCATTAAAAAAACAGAGGAAAGGTCCCCAATAATCTTTGGATCTATGTAACATGTTTCAGACAAGAGATTGAATCTGGATCGCAGTCCGGTTTAGGTTTACCAAGTCAGAACAAGAAAATCTATTTGCCTGCAATTCACGCCTTGGCTCTCGCTTCATATTCATGTGAAGGCTGCAATAAAAATAGATATATTCATTCGATAAACCTGAGAAAAGATACGAGGAAAAGACAGAAAATAATATATATATTTTACCATGAAAGTTGCAGATATCATCTTTTGGGCAAACCATCTCCCGTGCATCGCTCTTTGAGCTGCCGCTGCCGCCTGCACCGATTCAAACCGCAGATAGACAAAACCCGCGCTGTTCCTGCATTATTACCAGATTCAGATTCATGAATTGATGATCCGTGAGCCATTTTGATGACCACTAATGAAATGATACTTACTTGTCGACATAAATATGGTTGACCCTGCCATACTTATTGCATTCTTCCTCAACGTCTTCTTTGATAACATCATCAAAATCCGGTTCCATCTGCAACCACATAACACTTTGCTGTTAATACTACTTGTAAACAAATAGATAGCAGCCCGACTTACACGAGGCATACACTCACATTTTTTTCTTTCTTTCCCACAGCTCTCAAACGAAGAAAAAAAAGAAATCAGAAAAAGAAGCAAGAATCGACCTCTGTTGCAGGATCAAACATGTTCTTCAGTAGGAGACATTCACTTGGCTGGCCAATTGGTTCGGTGATAAAAGATGGGATTGCTGTTGTCGGAAGCACTGATGTGGGGAAACCAGGATTCATGCCTTGTTGATTAAGAGCTGTTCCATTTAGCCCTGGTACTCCAAGGTGCCCCACAATGCTGTGCAGATATTTCACTTGTTATAAGGAGACGCGCAAAACAAAAAAAACATTTGTGAACTAAACGACTAAACAAAAGATGCATACACGAGAGACATACCTTGTTGTGATACCTGAACGATCCAGCTTCTGCATAAGCTGAACCCTCGTGTTTGCATTTAAAGACTGTGAGAGAGAGAGAGAGAGATGTTAAAGAACAAGTATTACAGAGAAAAGAGCCAAGCATTGTACAAGTAATAGAGTTCTCTGGCTCACCAGTCCACCTCCATCATCATCATCAAAATCAGCAGATTTTGGATTTGCGTCTTGTGAGGCAACATGATCAGCCACAGAGGAAACCTAAGTAAACAAATATATTTAAGGCAGTACATCAGATACACGCAAGTCCAAAAAAAATCATCATTTGACCACATAAGAGTTAAAGAAATCACCTTGATTGTCCTGCCAGCAATCTCCAATTTTCCATTTAAGGAAATTTGTGCTGCCTTTGAATGTTCAAGTTGCGCAAACTATGGAAGGAAAATAAATATAAGTAATCACGAAGAAAAATAGCACCGACTAATTTAAAAAACGTGTTCTACAAACCTGGATAAATCCGTAACCTTTGCATTGCCCAGAATCAGGGTCAAGTGGTAACTGAACGAGCTCAACAGGACCAAACGGCTCAAAAATCTGGTAAATAATGAAACAACAGTAAGCCTATCAAGAAAGCCATATATCTAGAGAATGGGTGTCTAAAACTGACAATACCTGTCTAAGCTGCAGCTCTGTCATGTTGAAATGCAAGTTCCCCACATAAAGCTTCCTATCAACAGGGCCATTGCCACCTACACCGCCTGGAATGGTGTTAGATTGAGCCAAATTCTTTTCAGCTTCAGAGGGCTTCACCATCACAGGTTGTCCAAGAAACAGCTGTCCACATTGGGCAATGGCCGCTGGAACTGACATGGCATCATAAAACTCGATATACCTGCAATACAAAAAAGAGAGATATTTGACTTCAAGCACGCGTGGGACGAACATATCAGAAAAAAACTTACAAAGCAGGTAGCAAAGAGAAGTTGGAAACAAAAAACTTTAGTGCGGGGATTCAAGCTGAGTCTCTTTTGGTGGGATGGAGGCCTAGAGTAATAGAAAATGTTAGCCCATCGTGATAAAATTAAAGTTAAAAATCTAAAAAGCAAAGAAGATCGAAGCAAGCACATCCATCAGTGAAATATCATTGGACTGGAAAAGCACCAGAGACTAGGAGAAAGCATAAAAAAGAACTCATGCATTGTTCACTAATGGATTCCATCCTCCTTGATAGTGCTTGCAACGGAAAGTAACAACTGAAATAGGATTCAGGTTCTCTGACAACTACCTTGACCCCGCAGAATTGATTAAACAAGTGAGCAAGGTATTGCCATCATCCTCATCATTATCGCATTGAATCTAAGAATACATTTAAATCGAGTTCTTGAAATTGCGGAGAAAACTAAATATGCAGAATATTACGTACCAAGTGCACAAACAAACAAAAAAAAACTTAGTTTAAAAAGAAACAGGAAGGAAAACATACCCGACTCCTTTTGATCGTCTTGAGTTTCTGTCCATGATCAATCGCACGTCCCTCACCTGAAAGTATAAGGAAAAGAGGACATTATGAACAAAAGACTCATGGAGTCATATTAATACCTTGATATGGCCTAAACTAACTACAACCGTAAAAACAATTAACAAAGAAGAAAGGCAAAGTGACTGACCTTGCCAACTTTAGAGAAGAACTCATAAACATCTCTCTCGGTAGCTTTAAGAGGCATCTGTTGATTACAAAAAACAGATAGGTTTGCTTAATCAGTAAAACTCAACTGTGTGGATTCTCTTTCCATCATTATTAACACAATGTTTAAGAATCTACCTGATATGCAAAAACCGTTCGTTGGTCTCTCTCTGGATCTGCTTCAGGCTCATCTTTCTTGTCCTTGTGTCTCCTGCAATCGTGAAATCATTTTAAAAAATTTCAGTCGGTTCATTGGAGCTTTGCCTCAATTCATTCCTACTGAATCCGAAATTTTAGCAGCAAAGTTTGCTGATTGAGATAAAGCATAATCAAGGGAGTAGAATCCAACAAACCTGCTTCCTCTTTCCACTACTTCGCGTTCCTTCTCCTCCCTCCGGGATCTACTGCTGCTTCTCCTCTCTCTTCTCTCTCTGTCTCGGGATTTGTCCCTCTCGCTCCTGTCTCTCTCCTTGCTACTCCTCTCCCGATCGCTCTCTTTATCTCTCGATCCTTCTCGAACCTTCTCCCTCTCCCTCTCCTTGTCTCTGCTGCTCCTGTCTTTCTCGCGGTCTCTGTTGCTGTCTCGGCTGCTCCTGTGCCTCTCTCTCTCCCGATTCCTCTTACCCGCACCGTTCTCTTCGCCGTCTCCCCGAGACCTCTTGCTCCCTCGCTCATCGTCACGGTCTTCTTCCTCATGCCTCTCTCCTCTCTTCCTGTAACTCCTATCGCTCTTCTCGTTCCCGTTCTCTTCATTCTTCCTATTCGATCCATCTCCTTCCCCTACCGTCTTCTCAAGGTACTCGTACTCATCAAACTCCATCCTCGTCAAGCAATTTCGTCAGTTAGGGTTTTTGTTAGGGTTTCGAATTGGAAGAAGCGATTAAGGGAATGGAATTTTGCTCTCTGCCTGTTCGATTGATATCTAGAAGAAGATGGTGCTAATTCGTCAATTCCAAACAATATCGAGGTTATAAACGGTACCTCACAACACAAATCAGCTACGTTAATAATGGGCCTAGATACTTGTAATAGTTAAAGGCCCGTTTCTTTAGATTGTTTTTTTGAACGTTACGTTCTAGATTGTTTTGCCTCCTCGCTTTCTCAGAAAATTATTAACACTACTCGAAAAAAGCAAATGGCTGATGAAACCAATAAGTGGCAAAACCTCCACTAGTGTACAAAAACCATACTACATTTTCCAAGTCTTGTCAATGAAACACTGTTTCGAGTTTTTTTTTTTTTTTCCCACACAAAGATGAAAGATGCTAATAACTCAAAGGAAGATCCTTAAAAGTTTCATGAGGATGGTCATCAAAGAACGTCTTCAAGGTCTGAGTGCGGCTTTGTGAACCATGGTCTCCTTGTGAATTTGGTGGCAACTCTTTTCAACAAGATCCAAAAGCTTCTCCAAATTCACTGCCCACGAGTTGAGAATCTCGTTGCTGTCCTTTGCGATCTGGAAGCACACGATTCCTGATGGTCTGTCTATTTTTGCAATCAGTGCTTTCGACACGACCATCTCCGACAGATGCTTCTCCGCCTCCTGATATTGTAATTACCAGACATTTTATAAATTAAGAGCTTAAGAATAAGAAGTAGAAGCATATGGTACAACCAGTGAGATTAGATCATACCTCAATGCTCAGGCATAATAGCTCTGCAAGTCTCTTTAAAGTTATCCTCGAGTAATACTTTGAGACAACGAGAATATTCTGCAGAATTATAAAGAGGAAATTGAAGAACATCAATAAAATCATAAAGTGGATGTAAACAAGCTTTGAGATAAAGTAAGAGACTTACATGTTCAATGATTCTCAATTTCAGATCTTCACCAGCTTTGTCACCCAAAGAACCCCCAACCATGCTTTTTTCTTTCTCAAACTCATCCTTGTATTTGTTCCACAGAGCCGTCCATTGAATAACCTCCATTGTCACTACCTGTTTTAGAAGCATCCTGCAACCAATAATATAAAACACAAGAGACTACTCAGAACCCATCTGAAACCAAAAGAGTAATGAGAAACCAAGTTTATGAAGAAAGAAAAATACTTGAAATCGGGGATTTCCGACAGATTCTTGTCTTCCAGAGTTGCATTGAGCAAGCTTGATTGCATTGGATCATGAGGTGCTAAAACCAAGAACCAGCAGATCTTCCTCAGGACCTGGTGTTAAATGAAGAGCACAGAGAAGTTATTCTAAACGAATGTGTACTAGTAAGCATCCCCAATCAATAGCATGAGACTTACTGGAATCCACTGCTCTGGGGTTTCTTTTACAGAAGGGATATCATATATCGCCTTGTAGCTACGGCAGATTTCAAGGTACTCATTGTTATGAGTATAGTACCTGCATGGTTGAATTAGGCCATAAAGATATTAATACAAAACAAAAATGCCACAAAAATCAATCATGGTACATCATCATTAAGCGGAACCATATATGGAATTCAAGTCACAGATCGCTAGCCAGGGTAAAAAAAAACTAAATTTTTTGACACAGAACAGGAGACTCATCCAAATTTTAATGATGTCCAACAAGAACAACTTGGAACATGTATCTCTGAGGAAATCATAGCAAACAAAAAAAGTCTAATATTGATTGAAGAGTGGGAGAGAGCGGTCGTTGATAAAAGTACCAATACGAATTTATAAGACGCTTGATTGAAATACAAATCAAGAACAATGTGTAAGAGAAGCACAAAAAGGCCTTACCGAATCATTAGCTCGTAGAAAATTCGCTTAAGCTCCAACAAGGTTGGTATATCAGCAGGAGCCTCCTCTACCATGTTGTCACCTTCCTTAGGTTTCTTCTTATCTTTTTTGGTATCCGCGTCAAACACTCTAGGATTGATCTTCCTAGATAAGATTTGTGCACGAACATAATCTTGGCGATCCAAGCACAAGCGGACCTTTTAAAGGTTACCCAAAAGCAGTTAGCACCGCAAATGAAAATACCAACAAAATATTAAACTGCAACAACAATATAGCACAAGTCTTACTTGTTCAAGGATGAAGGCAATTTTCTCAGTTTTTGCCATAGCGCCAAATGTCTCCACCTGTTATTCATGATCACATTGCAGTGTTTAACTAGGAAAGAAGATTTCCATGAGAATTAAGTACCAAAAGGCAGAATAAGCTTACAGCAACTTCTTGCATAAGATCTGCAGCCTCAGCAATCTGACCCTGCTCTTCCTTAATCTTAGCAAGCCTCTTTGTCAGACGAGCTCTCTCAATTTCAACATATATCTGTGTACACACGCGGAGTTCAAATGTAAACAATTACACTTTTTTTTTGGTCAACTGTAAACAATTACACAGAATGATGAAAATATGATGTAGATACAACCATCAGGTTCTTAGTCTCTCACCTTTCCAGCAGACACATTGTTCAACGTCTTAATAAGCTCTATCCGAGTTTCTATGTCTGGAGTCTGGTCGATATACTGCATCGCTTGCTGCACCATGGATTGCACAGCCTGCAAATGAAGTTGTTCACCCAAAAAAAAATCACCGATTGCAACTTTTCAATATAATTCTTTACTTGAAAAAGCTAAGCTAATTCCGTATGAAGATTCTAGACCAAGAAAACACAAAACGCGGAGTGAAACCAACGAAACTCTGAAAATAGAACCAAAATTTAGTAATAAACTGAAGCAAAAATACAACCATCATTAAGACAACTATCTGCAATGACCCATTTTCGCATTAATACTTAATTCAACAGTCAGCTTTTAAGTTGGGTAACAATAAATCAAGATCATAGGAATCACAAAGCAACCTATTGTCAGTAAAATAAGTTTGTATTGAAAACACAAAAGGCAAATCCCCATGAAGTTTATGTTTATTTCCTTTTACCTCTTTTCAGGATTAGAGTCACCAAACACTAAGCCTATGCAATTCACAATTTAAATGTGGAAGAAATCACAATAAATGTTCCAATCAAACGATTCATTCAAACTGTCAAACGAAAAGGAAAATCAAAACTGAAAATCCATGTTACATGCGAGCTTAATCGACAAACTAATGAGATCCTAACAAAAATCGAAGTACCTGCTTGAGCTGACCACGTTTCTTGGAGAGATTGAGAATCTGCTCGTTCAAAAGTTTCCAGTCCTTAGCTTCGAAGCAAAGCTGCAGAATCTCGAGAGCGGCTTTCCTTGTACCGGCGACATTCTCCGCGAGTCTCATCTGCTTCTCTTCGTTCAGAAGCCGATCTACTGACGCCTCGAGTTTCCCGCTGTCTCCCTGAAATCCACACTAAACGGAATGAGATGCACAATTCGGGATGAGGGGAAAGAAAAACAGATAACAGATCTGAGAATCCGAGAACTCGCCATCGTAAAAACACAACGAATCAACTCAAAGCAAGAAGAGGCGAAATTCCGGTGACAGAACGGAGAAATTCTATAGTCTAGGGAAAGGAGGCGAGAGAGAGAGAGAGAGATTAGAGAGCTGATGGAGTTGCCGAGCACAGAAAAATCGCAGTGTCCCCAACCCCTTGAACAAGAAAGCTAAGATTCTTCGGCCGATAATCTTTACTCGAATGGGCCACTGATGGGCCCATTTACAAATTTGTTTTGAACTCATAATATTGGTTCCTTGCTAGATGCCACGTCAGCAGCATCCAGAAGGTTGGAAAAAGAAAAGGAAATAACCGGCCCAAATCAAAGCAGATATAATTATTAAAAAAGGGGATATATACATAGCTTCTTCCTCAAGGACCTACAAACCAAAATTCACAATATTTCTCTCCTTATTGGTTTCTTCTTCTTAACCGGTGTCTTGTGTCTCTCACTGAAATTGAAATTTTCTGATTTATACTTTAGAGGATGACATTGAGCGGTGATAAAATTTTCGATTTTATGAAAGGCTCGTTTGAGCTCGAGAGAAGCCGGTAAGTTGATGCTTTTTTTTTGGAGATTTGTATATGTAAGATGATGGATTAATTAGGGTTGTTGATAATATATTGATCTCCTTGCAAACTAGGGTTGCGATCAGCGTTGGGGGATACGACACTTCGCTTCCTGCGAAGCAAATCATAGACGCGTTGCGCGATCACTTCAAATCATGTGGAGAGATCATTAGGGTTCGGTCAACCAGAGACATCGTAACCAATGAGCTCGAAAGGTTTGTGGCTTGGTGAATTCGTTCCCTCCCTTATAATGCTAGCTGCTTTCCTGGTTCTTGTTTGCTTTTAATGTGACAGGCGTGCTTTTGTTGTTCTCTGCAAAGGCGCGGAAGAAAAGGCATTGCAACTTAATGGAAGTGAAGTGATGGAAGGATGGAAGGCAGATGTTAAGGTTATGTCGTGTGAAGGCAGTGAGTATACTACCGATCAATTGGCTGCGATGAGTGTCGCACACTGTCGAAGAAGACTGTAAGTTATATTATGCCTTTTTTTTGTGTGTTTTACGTGAAAAAGTCTTTACTCGCAAGAGATGTTGATATAATTACTATTTTGCAGAAGCCATGGCATCTCCGTTACGGGATATGACGCTTCGCTTCCTGCGGAGGATGTCAAGAGCGCACTGAGGAAACACTTCTCTACATGTGGACACATCACGGATGTGTTTGTTCTCAACGGGTTTGTTGTGACGACCAGCTGATGAATTATGATAATTATTTCAATTTTAACCTTTTTCATGACAAAGTGGAACAAGAAAGCTCAGATTATTCATTCTTAAACCGGTATGGGCCACTTACAAATTTGTCTTGAGCTCCTATTATGTGGTTCCATGCCAAACTGATAGGTTTGGTTTGGTACTATCAACCGGTTTAGTAAGCAATCTGCTGGTTTTGGTTCAGTACCTCACTGAACCGATCCAATTGATTGAGATATCCGCACGCAACTTGAGCCTGATGAATGAAAATATGAATAGGAAACTTAATATCGTTTCTTCTTCCGCAAATTGTCGATCCAGACCTCACTCTACTCTCCTCGTCTCGAGATTTCCTCATTCACCTTGATTACCTGAGAGATTTGTCTGAATTGTATGCTAGATTCATCGAGAAGAAGAACGTTAAGGAGGAAGAAGGAGAATCCACTTTGGCGGTGAAAGCAAAATGAGGTTTTGGAGGGAGCGTGAAAAGGAAACGAAGGAACAGATCGCCGCGCCATTATGCGGCCAGATTCGAGTATTGGTCGTTGGTGACTCAGGTAATACCAAATTCTCGTTTCCATATGGATGATGCCGGAGTTGTAGATGGGTCGTGTGTTAAAGATTCCATAATGCAAACAAACTCAAGCTTGGAAAGATAGATTCGCATGATTGATTTGATATAGTTGTGGTGGAATCTAGTATTTCGTTAAAAGATAGATTCGCATGATTGATTGATTCAACATTACATTACTTGCTGTGATCCTAGTCGAAATTTTATCTCTGAATATCAAATTAGGTGTTGGGAAATCATCTCTTGTGCATCTCATCCTCAAAGGCTGCTCTATTGTTCGCCCATCTCAAACAATTGGCTGTAGTGTTGGTGTCAAGGTAACTTAAGCTGTCTTTAGTTTTTGTCCATGTGATTAACGAGAGAGGTGCTCCTTAACCGGCTTTCCGGAATTTGGTTCCGTGCATGCAGCACATAACTTACGCAACTCCTACTTCTTCTTCAAGTAACATTAAAGGTGACTCGGAGAGAGATTTCTTTGTCGAACTATGGGATGTGTCAGGTCATGAGAGATACAGAGATTGCCGCTCACTGTTCTATTCACAAATCAATGGTCTGTCTACTCAGTTCTTATCGCAAATAATGTCAATCTCAGTCTCTGTTTATCCCGTCACTTACAGATGAGAGACGGTTTTGATTACGCAGGAGTCATATTCGTTCATGACCTTTCCCAGAGAAGAACAAAAACAAATTTGCAGAAATGGGCTGCTGAAGTTACAGTAAGCGGGACGTTTTCAGCTCCTCTTTCTTCTTCTGGTGGACCTTGTGGTCTTCCAGTGCCATACATGGTCATTGGGAACAAAGCTGATATTGCTGCCAAGGAAGGAACAAGTGGAAGCAGTGGAAATCTTGTTGATGCAGCTCGCCAATGGGTTGAGAAACAAGGCCTGCTTCCCCATAGTGATGAACTTCCCCTCTCTGAGAGCTTCCTTAGCAATGGTGGTCTCACAATGGTAACCATACTTCTTAAAATCAGTGACCACTCGTTTCTCTAACACATATAACGTTGGTGAGCCAATGCACAGGCTGCCAAAGAAGCTAGATATGACAAAGAAGCTCTCAACAAATTTTTCCGTATGGTTAGTGTTATTTCCCACCTTGCCATGTTTTTACAACAGAGCTCTCTCTCTCTCTCTGTCAACGTAAAGAACACTTTCTATTTCCAGTTGATACGAAGAAGATATTTCTCAGACGAGGGCACAAGCGATGAAGATCAATTCTATAAAAGGACAAGGTAATAATACACCTTAGAGCATCATCAAATGTACCGGTTTTGTCTTCGGATTTGGGGTTTCAAAACCGATGGTTTTGGTGTTTTGAATTTTGCAGCCTAAGGGGAGGAGATCCTTATAACACGTTACCGGCACGGAACCTCACGCAACCAGTTTCTACACATGACCGTTACAGTTACTCCATCCCGAGATTCTCTCTTTCCAGTGTTGAGGAAACCAACAACGGTAATGCCATCGGATGGATACTGTGATATTATTTTCAATCCTGGTTGGATTTTATACTCCCGATAGAATCGTAATTAAATTATCATTCTTTTTCCTTTTTTTTTGGTAATTCCATTTCATCAATTGTTTGCTATGTTTGGAAAAGTTTTAGCTACTCTTTTTTTCTTGTTGGTTAATACATTTTATAATTCAGCTTGTCTTGAATTGGAACATTAGATTACCCATTTTGATAATCAAAGCTAACGGATAACTTTACTCGAAAGAAAATCATATCATTTGCCTATCGAAGAATTATCCCATAGTCACGGTCCTTACGGAGATTCTTCTTTCATATAAATTAATATTCTTTTATCGAAAGAATATTGGGAAAAAGGTACCATTTCTCATTTTTTAGATGATAGGAGTAGGACCTTATGGTTGGTGGCCCAAATTCCACTCGCAGTCCACAAGGCGAAGAAGAACAATGCTTCATTATTGCAAGGAAAAATGACAACTTAAGGCTCAAACAATTTATATGTCAAAGCGCAATGGCACTACAAAATAGTACTAGTAACTAAATTTATGGATTCAGAGACAACCTCATTAAACTAATCAACATTTTGTCGCTTAGAGAGACGAGAAAGCCTTTTTAATTATGGGCCGTAAATGCTTTAGCAAGAGCCTAGGAGAATTCTGCAACCATCTTCAAAGCAGCTGCGATGCTAATTTTAAACTTTGTCTACTTAAGTGTTACTTAATTGTGTGAGAAACACATAATTTTCTTTTGTATCATATTTGTTTATCAAAAGAAATTTCTATTTACATCACAATTTTTGGAACGGTATTATTGTTATTTTTATATATACATGCTAATAAATTTATTGTTAAAATTGAAAAATTGCTTATACCGTTATTTATTTATTTTCAAATATGTCTCTTTATTTGTTTTCAATTTCTCTCTATTACCATCTATTTAATCAAAAATTGAAAACCTCTGTTTAATTATTTTCAATTTCTCTCTATTGCCCCATCTACTAATTTCTGTCAATTTCCCCATCGACTTAATTAACTTTTTTGATTTTCCATTTTAATGATAGAGCTTGCTTGCTTCTTTTTATATAACTGTTCAAACATAAAATAATTGATCATCTGGCCTTATATTCTTATTCTTCACTTACGTTCTGTCGTTAGACGAAAAAAAAAAACGAGAGAAGGAACATAAAAGTCCTTAGGGTTCGATTTACCTCCTTGGTACTCGCCATGTCTGGAGAAGAACAAGAGAACGCCGCCGAGCTCAAGATCGGAGACGGTACTTCTCTATTCCCTTCTCCGTGTCCGTAGCTATTGCAACCGCAAAATTAGGGTTTTTTTTTGTTTTCATTCGAATTGATCTTCGTGCAATACGATCGAATCGAAACAATTTTCTTCTTCGAATTCTCATTGAGCTTACCCTTTTCGATACCCGTACCCAATTTTGGAGATTTTCGCACTGAAATTTATGGGTTTGTTCTTTTGTCAATAGAGTTCTTGAAGGCAAAGTGCTTAATGAACTGTGAAGTCTCTTTGATCCTTGAGCACAAGTATGAACAGCTTCAGCAGGTCTCCGAGGATCCTATGAATCAAGTTTCTCAGTAAGTATTATTAGCTTTTGTGCTTCATAAACATTCACCGTATAAATTACCAGTCAAGAAGTAAAAGAGCCTTGGATCTTGGAGACTAAGAATTGAAGAATGTACTCAGCTTTTGATATTAGTATATTACTTATAGATTAGTGGTGCTCGCTATTGGACTTATGGTTATGTCGATTTCATTATCAGGAAACAAAAATTACAATATTTTCTTGGTGAAGAACTTTTGTTTTCTCCTTGCAGGGTGTTTGAGAAGTCCTTGCAATATGTTAAGCGATTCAGCCGGTACAAGAATCCAGATGCTGTGAGACAAGTTCGAGAGTATCCTATTTCTGAATTAGTTTTTTCGTAGTTTAGACCAATGGTTGCTTTGACATGCTTGCATCTTTATTCGAAAGAGGTAGGTATTATGAGAATGCATTGATTCTGCTTTTCTTAGCACTGAACGTTAAATGAGAGAGTGGTTCAAGTTCGTTAGTTTTGTGAGAATATGCCATTTGATTTTTACTGCAACATGTTTTACCTTAACTCAAGTTTCACAGAATTCTGAGCAGGCATCAACTCACTGAGTTTGAGGTAAGATTTTTAAATCTTTTTGAGATTGGATTTTTGTCATCAGCTTAGTCGTTTTCGACACATGAGTTTTAAACCATTGCATTCGCCATTATTGAACAGCTCTGTGTTCTTGGCAATCTCTGTCCTGAGACTACTGAAGAAGCAGTGGCAATGGTTCCTTCTCTTAAGGTAAACGTATTCTGCTTTGTCTATTCAGTGGAGATGAGATAACCTAAAAAGAACAAATAGTCTTGTTATGTCAGTGAGACTTTTGAGATGATTTAAGCTTCTGTTATTGTGTAGACAAAAGGAAGAGCTCATGATGATGGAGCAATTCAGAAGATGCTCAATGATCTTTCCCTTGTCAAGAGATTCGAATAGTGCAGAAAATTCGCAAGATCATATTTGAGGGGTTGCTATGTATTCGCCCTTTAGCTGATGTCTGATCAAATATATCTGGTGTTAATTTTTTCATGTCTGAAATTACAAAAGATGTCAAGGTCAATAGTATTTGGAATGAATGTAATTTACAATGGATGATGCAAGCTTTCAGTGAGATATATACTAAATCCAGTTATTGTTAACATCATCATTATACATATATGATATTTAGCTACAGCTACATGTTTAGCTTCAATTCCATCTCTTGACACTTTTTCTGGACATTGACTTCTGTTTGGAAGCTTGAAACGCCTTCATCTTTTGCTTCTTCCGTGCTTCTCTCTCAGCCTTTGACATCTTTGACTTTGCTTTCACTTTTGGAGCTTTTCTCTCTAATTCTGCTTCTCTCTCCACCTCCTTGGCTCTAGCTTCCATATTCCTCTCCAGGTAATACTGAGAAACATACTGAGAAACAATTCTTATTAGCCCAATGCGGACAACAATAACTCTGTTAACGATTTGTTTAATGAAGCCCATGACTTTAATGGGCTTTACTGGTTAGCCCAATACGGACAACAATTCTTATTAGCTCAAGTGGCTTATTAATTTTTTTTGGTTTAAAACTTAAAACGAATTTTCTCGCTGACAAGTGACATCCAATGTATGGATTTCGACTGTAGCTAAATTATGATAAACTAGAGATGTTTCTGCGCTACGCGCAGATTGTTTTTATATAGATATTTGATTATTAATAAGTTAAATTATTTTCACTTTAAGTTAATATTTTAAATATAATATTTAATTTTTAAAATTGTTTTGATATGATTATACATCAAAAATATTTTAACGTATTCAAAAAATGTATCATGATATAATTTTAAGAATTATCTACTTGATATATGCTAAAATTAACTGTTAATCTAAAACTTAATATTTGTATATAAACTCACTGTTATTCACTAACTTTCAAAATATTATTAAAATTATTTTTGTTTTGACTAAATTTGATTATTATTGTTCCAATTAATTTATATTTTTATTTTTATTTCAACTGTGTTTGTGTAGTGTTTTTATTTAATTAGCACTCTCAAATACAAACAACACTCAATGTTCTAATCTCTTATAAATCTATAAAATAACTATGATTCATATAAATAAAAACAACATTTACATAGTATAAAAAATCACAATCATATTGATAAAATGCAATTTTGATTTGGTCTATGAAGTATACGTAAACTATAAAAATATAGATGAATGAGGCAAGTAATACATATACAAATACAATTTCATACTAACTCATTATGTTAAATAAAGTATGTTGAGTTTCTCAAAACTCAAAAGATGTAAAAAATTTGTGCTTGTAATTTAACTTAAACATTTTTATTAAACTACACATATATATTTTGACGAGCCTTTATAATTAAACTAATAATATATATTATATTATTTTTAAAAGAGTTTCTTAACCCAGTAAAAAAAACCATATTAGTTTTTCATTCAAGTTGGGTTTATAAAGAATTTTGTTGATGTGGATGGTTAGAGATTTTTTTAGACATTTTTTTCTACATAAAAATGTGTATGTTATTTTTTCAAAAATGCATTATTATTTAATTTAAAAATTTACTAACTTGATATATATAAAAATTAACTATCATCTAAAACTTAATTTTTGTATATAAACTGTTTAACTCATGAGTTGACATGTATCGCTTGTAGTAACTTGACTACCTTAAGTCAACTAAGACACACATTGAATAAATATCAGTGCATGAAATTCTTCTTGTGTCCATTATTTTCTGCAATGTAAATAGTAACGATGATCGAAATCTTCATATAGATAGATGCTTTGAAAAGCTTCCTATAACTTCCGTTGTCTTGTTGGTTGCCATAAATCTAACGTACTGTGATGTTTAATCTGTATGTTTCTAAAAGGTAAATGTTTTAGATTTTTATAATTTGTAAATGTTTTAAATTTTATTTTAGAAATTATTATTTTGTAATCTTGTTTCTATTAACTATTATTTAAGTTTTTTAGAGCAATTTATTGTCCAATATATTCACTATATTACAAAAAAGAATATATATTAATGCTATAGATTTAAATTATATTTATTTTACTGATTCAGAAAATGATATTTAGTTTTATTTAGTTATTGCTAATAACTATATTAACTTAGTGGTTCTATTTATTTATTTTATGTGTATTTCAAAAGATATAAAGTGAAATTTTTTATTATTGTTATATTACAAACAAAAAGAATATATATTGATGCTATAAATTTAAATGATGTTTATTTTACTGATTCAAAAAATAATATTTTAATTTTATTTACTTTTGTTAGTAACTATATTAATTTTAGTGACAAAAATGAGTATATATTAATGCTACAGATTTAAATGATATTTATTTTACTGATTAAAATGATATTTAGTTTTATTTAGTTTTTGCTAATAACTATATTAATTTAATGGTTCTATTTATTTATTTTATGTGTATTTTAAAAAATCTAAAGTGAGAATTTTCATTATTGTTAATTTGTTATATTACAAACAAAAAGAGTATATATTGATGCTATAGATTTAAATAATATTTATTATACTGATTAAAAAAATAATATTTTATTTTTATTTACTTTTGTATTTAACTATATTAATTTTGGTTCTATTTATTACTTTATGTGTATTTCAAAAAAATATAAAGTGGAAATTTATATTATTATTTTTTGCTGATGTGTCATATTTTTATAGTAGTTTGAAAAGCTGAGATGGATAGCTTAAGGAGTCCTAAATAGTTTCTTTTATTTAGTATAGATTTGGTGGAACACTTTTTTGTTCTTACTGTTGTTATTCAAAACAGTATATTCGACGGAAAATAATTTTGAGCTGTTAGAAAGAAATCATTACAGACTATACGAAATTATAACTTTATTTTTACTGGGTCAGACAAATAAAGAGAAATTTATTAACTTTCCGTCCTAATCGTGTAACTGTAACTAAATTTTGTCGAATTTAGTCATAACTGGAATTATGGTTCTAAACAGAAACTTAATGTCTGCAAGAAAGAAGAAAAGGAAAACTTCAAATAATGGGGTCCTCTTTTCTAAATTTTCTACAAATAAAGTCTTCTGATCTTCTGACCAAAAGGAAAAGGAAAAAGTCTTTTGATCTTATAATTACAGTTTTGCCCCCCACATCAGAATTTTTTATTTGGCCAACACCGAAAGGAGAGCGAGAGAAGAAGATACAAAAGTCCTAATGGCAATCTCGTGATTATTACACACTACCTCGGACTTTCCGTAATTGTTTATTATTACATTATTATTGGGCATGAGGAGAAATGGAAAAACAAAAAGTATATTTTTGATATAAAATTGAGCTGTTTTTTGCTGTAATAATAATAATAATTTCACAATCTTTACTCTTTTTTTCTTATATATGATTCTGTCTCTCCAACTTCTCTTTTGCTAGGATCATCGGCAAAATCTAAACCAAACAAAAAAAATCAGAAAAACTCATCTCTCTGTTTCTCTCTGTCTACAAACTTGTCTTCTTTACAGAGTTGAGTCATATGGAGGAGGATCGAAAAGAGGTAAAACAATCGTCTTCTTCATCTGTTTTATCTCTCTTCTGTGTTTGTTTTCTTGAGGAAATTTTGTTTTGAACAATAAAATCAAGATCTGCTTGTTTTGTTGTGCCCTTTGGATCTTGTCGGGGAATCGAACATTGGGTTTTACACGTTTAACAAGCTCCCACCACTAAATTGTACTGTTAATAGTGACGATTTGATTAAAAAAATCAGCATATGTGTATCCTGAAAACTAAATTAAGTAGTAGATTCTAAAGTCTTCCCTTTTACTATATCGAATCTTGGAAACAGGGATTTTCTCATAACGAGGTATATATATAAAGTTTTGATTTTCTTGCTCGGTATTTTCAAACTTTGGGTTACCTTTTATCGGATTGATGATAAGAAGATCCTTACTTTACCCAGATTTTTCTCGATCGTTGACAATCTCTATAAAATCTAGTGATCAGGATTTCAAAGCTTAGTAACAGTCCAATAAAGTCAAGAACTTTGCCTTTGTTTTCTCATCTCTGACTTCATCCTCCTTTATCAGGATGCATCGCTTTGTAAATAGCTCTCTGTATTTTTTTAAGTCTTATGCATCAGACACGTAATTACTTAATGTAAATTGTTGGGTTTGTTTGGTTGCTTGCAGAAGAACTCTCCGTGGCTATCAGTGCCACAGTTTGGTGATTGGGACCAGAAAGGAGGAGGAACGATTCCTGATTACTCAATGGACTTCACTAAGATTAGAGAGATGAGGAAACAGAACAAGAGAGACCCTTCTCGAGCCAGTCTAGGCAACGAGGAAGAGCTCATCAAGCCACCCGAGTCAGCGACATCAACAGAAGCAACCACTAAGCTCACTACGGTCCATAGCGAAAACCAACAACACTTCTCTCCGAGCCACATTCACCAGCCACATTCTCCTTCTGTAAGATTCCTAAAGCGTTTTTTTGAGTCTTTTGCTTTGATCATTTAACATAAATCATTCGCATCTGCGACGGTTATATCATATAAAACATTGTTTTGATTTGCATTATCATCATTAGGTCATCTTATAGGATGAGGCATTAGCAAAAAGGGTTTGGTAACAATATTTTAGGGTCTAGTTTTGTTTTTGTTACAAATATTTTAAGTAAAATTTTGAATATTGAGCCGGTCTTGATTCCTATGGAGTAAGATAAGAATTTTGGTGTTGTATTGTTTGGAACAGACGAGGAGAAGCATTTTCAGCTGCTTCAACTGCTGCGTTAAAGCTTGAAGGATGGCGAAGGAGCAGTTTTATATATTGACTTGTGTGTGATTCGAATATGGAAATGTAATGTGATGACACTTTTTATATATGTTTGAATCCATTTGTCTCTCTTTTTTCTATGCATATATAGCTCTCTATTACAATGCGAAACATGGAGACTGATCCCAATTTGAGTATCACTGAGCACATGGCAAGTGGCAGGCTTCCAAACATTAAGGCCCATTGGTCCAAACTCACTAGTAATGAAATAAATCAATTATATGATATCTGGAACATTTTGGGCTTAATTTTAAGCAGAAAATAGTTTTTCAAATAATATAGAATTTTCTTTATAAAATCTTGATATTGTATGACAATTAAGTTTTAAAAAATCTGAAAAAATAACTTTATAAGAAACTTACTTATAATACAATTCAAGACTGCAAGGTCTTTTTTTTTTTTGGTCAAGCTTAATTTTAAGGTCTAAAATGTTGTCCACCCCTTTATATAACTCCAAAGGACCTGAATATACATGTAGGCCTACATCAAAGCCCGCTCTAAAATCAAACAATGGGCTGCATTTCTCTACATTTTCGATTTCTGTTTGGAAATAGACGAGACGGGATAAAAACGAGAATTTTCAAAATATTGAGGACAAATTATATATATCTTTTATTATACTAGAAAATTGGCAATATTATTACACGCATATATGGAGAGAAAAAAAATAGTTTTCTATATTATTTCGAGAATTTGTCTTCTAGAATCATAAATTAGATTTCAATGAGACAACGAATTGATTCACAAATGCCGGTAATGTCGTCCCAAATTCCCGTTTAACCGATTATCAACACAAATTATGAAAGATGGACCCCACAATGGTGAAAACGTGGCAGAGATGATAAAAATCTGTCAACGGTCAACATCATATGTTTAGTCTTGTTTACGGCCCAACTCCCATGTCCCTACCTGCCTTTAGGTTTATTTTCTCGTTACATTTTTGAAAATGATCGCGATGGTGAAAGAAACTATGCTCCAAATGGTAAACTATAATTATGGTTGACCCACACTAGTTTCTGCCTTTTGGTATAGTGTTTTGAGGGTCCAAAGATTTGAAAGAAATGCGATTGTTTCATTCAATTCGTTATCGTAAAATAATTATTTTATTTTTTATTAAAACTGTTATTTTTTACGAGAGAATGCGTATGATTAATCATTCTGAACTTAGAAGAAAGAGTGAAAGTCGTAACTCTAAATCACATAAAATCTAAGATTTCGTCTCGTTGATCATCATGCATGCACGTTTCTACTTTCTACTACTTTATCCCTGCGTACACAGTTACAGAACATGTGAGCGACCAAAGCCATTTCCGGTTCTTGCTTTCAAGATGTCAGAAGGACTGAATCGTTCTCAATTGTCAACCAAATCAGACGGACTCTCGTTCAAAACTTATTGGTCTTCTTACACTGTCACGTTTGAGCAAGCATTGCATAGAAACTTGTCGGTGTGGTCATAAGATAAAATTTTCCTGGGAAAATTTCACGTCACGATATTTATGATTCACCTGTGGCATTAATTATACGATCTTGGGCTTGTTGAGATTCCTGCTCCTTACACCATAGCTACTGTGCCCTTTGAAGCATAGCCACCGTTAACGCTAGTTAATTTCAGTTTAGATTTAACCGGTCACGTGTATATATCACTGAATCATTCTTAACAAAAGTTTACTGAAGATGAGGTTAGTTATGTTTTTGGATATGCCGTATGCACATTAAAAATGCTAAATTATCATTTTCAATACATTGTGAATCCACCATATATTGTATACTGAGAAGGCTTGTATATATATTGGTTCATATATAAGTTAGGATTCAAGTTCTAATAAATGAAAAAAAAAAAAAAAACAGAATATGGTTTATCCTTAGTATGAGAAACATCAATTTTTAACCGCTGCTGACTTCCACTATTATCAAAAAGAGAGTTTAATGTTTTTTTTTTCTTTTCTGAATCGCTTTTAGCAACGAGAAAACGAATTTTGGCGCTCAAAAATAAGTAAGAGAGATATACAAAATACACGACAAAAGGCAAACCTGAAATACTAAAAAAAAAAGCTCTTAATTAAAAGGGCCAGTTTGATCAGCGTGAAACATGTCGTCAGACCTACACAACGTTACTTAGAAATTGCACTCCACAATTCAGTATATATTTAGCTCAATCCAATAAATGCATACTGTTTTAGTCTTATCGTCAATTTTTTTTTAAAAA
Organism: Thlaspi arvense; assembly: GCA_911865555.2. Taxonomy (NCBI): domain Eukaryota; kingdom Viridiplantae; phylum Streptophyta; class Magnoliopsida; order Brassicales; family Brassicaceae; genus Thlaspi; species Thlaspi arvense. The sequence goes on along the minus strand of OU466862.2, from coordinate 66,726,333 downwards.
AATACATGTATTATCAACTGGTGTACCTGAATCTTGAAAGATTATGAAACAAGGATCGAATTTGTAGTATATATATAGAAAAAGGTACAATGTACTTTGAGTACTTAGGGGACATTGGGATGGTTCATGTCTCCTATCATTTATTCTTATTTGTCCACCCGCCCATTCCCTGCCAAACCTCCCTTCTTAACCATTCACACTTTTTTTTTTAATTTATTTTGCCAAATTTTTAATACTCCTATTTATAATTTATGTAACATTAACTAAAACGAAATGAGAAAGCACCGATCTATTTTTCATAGAGATGTAAACTTTTTTCACATATGTGTTGACATGCGAACCTAATATGTTTAACATGGAGAACGGATGATTTGGTGCCTGCCAGCCCCAGCCTCTAAGATTCCACCTTGGATTCCTCTAACTTTCACCAATTTGTTATGCTTTTTTTTAAAAAAAATATTCATAAACATTATCATAAAAAACGGTAAACGGCGAGCTAGAAATAAGCAACATACATATCGCATGAGACGTTTGGTTAACCGGTTTTCTAATGAGATTTGACTGTCCTTGTTGGTATTTAAGATTATTAATACTCGTTAAAGCAAAACAAAATTATGCGAAACCGCCAGCCATTTGTTTAATGTTTTACATAGGTTTGAATAAGAATCTCAAAATATGCAATTTCTTTTATGTATTATTATGAATGTGATTTATTATATGATTTGCCTTCTGTACTTTTTTACAAGTTTGATTGATTCTTGAGGCGCCGTACGCCGCTATCTCCAATACTTTGCATGTTGTGGCTTCAACTTTCGATTAGACATTAATGAATAAAGAGTTAGATATTTGTACGTTGTCACAGCTGTGAACGATAAAAATATGCTAGAATATGATAAACTGTGATAGAATTAGAAAATAACTCCCAGTAATTGACATCTTTATAGATTTGGATATCTCATATGTATATGCTAGTATATGAGTTAGTTTCCCTTTTTTTCTCTACAAGAACTTGCAAGTTGCGATCAACAACAATTTAATTAACCAACGATATTTCTATCGTATGAGATTTTGCATATATGCGTGGATGTTTTAAAACTTCGATTATGATTGAGAAGTTCTCATAAAAACAATCGTGATTTCATTTTACTATAAACTCAAACTCGCGTTTTTTGCGATTATGCTGAAAAATCATAAACAGAAAATTAAAAAAGATAAGGATAATTCTTAAATAGAAGAGAAATGAAATAGGGCAAGTCAATCGTCGCACGTCACACTACTCTCTCTACTCTATAACCGATTAATATTAACTTTTTCTCCCAAAAAAACATATTCATTAGTTCGTCCTTTCGTATTTCCTTAGCTAAGCCGAAATACAAGGTCTCATTAAATTCTTTTTCGGTTTAACGAACCTCATTAAATTCTCTTTTATCTCACATCGATGCAAACAACAAAACCCATAAATAAAACGGTGCAAACTAAATTAAATGATTTCATTAAGAAAAAGGAAAAAAAAAATGCCAAATTCATTGTGATAACGCCCACACACATATCTTTCATTTCATCTCAACACCAAACCAATTCATGCGACTCACCTCCTCCCTCCACGTGATCCTCTCCCAATTTTTAACCTTACCATTTTTCTTACATTAATCAAATTTACATCAACATTATTTATAAATTAATCATTTTAAAACCGACGTCTCTCTCCCATGCATTGCGCATTTAATTAACGCTGCCAAAAAATGCATGTGGGTATATATATAATTTCATATATCTATTTATACCTTTACCTTCAACTTCTCCATTGTTCCTCCAAGTACTTCTCTCTTTAACCCCCCAAAAAAGTACTTTTTCTTCATCTCATAAAGTCTTGCTCTGTTTTATAATATCTCTGAGGAAAAAAACATACTTCTCTTCTTTTTTTGGTTATTATTGTTTGTTAGTGCGTTTTGTTCATTATTTGATAAGAAACAAGATCAATAGTATATCAAAAAAGGGAGAAAAATAAATGGAGTTGATGAATCTGGCATCAAAAGAAACGAGTTATTGGATGATCGCACTACCTGCCGTTTTTGGATCCCAAAACATACACGATGTTTCCGTCCTCGGCTATCTATTCCTCGCCGTCGTTTCTCTCTCTATACTCACGTGGGCTCTAGCCGGAGGTGGCGGCGGCGCATGGAAGAACGGCCGTAACCGACTGGGTCGGGTCACGATTCCGGGTCCTCGGGGTGTACCAGTATTCGGCAGTCTTTTCACTCTCAGCCGCGGCTTGGCTCATCGGTCGTTAGCAGCCATGGCTTGGAGCCGCGCCAATACTGAGATTATGGCTTTCAGCCTCGGCTCGACGCCGGTTATCGTGGCTTCTGAACCGAATACGGCTCGCGAGATTTTGATGTCGAGTCACTTCGCGGACCGGCCAGTTAAGCAGTCGGCTAAGAGCCTCATGTTTAGTCGAGCAATAGGTTTCGCACCGAACGGGGCTTACTGGCGCACGTTAAGAAGGATCGCCTCGACGCACCTATTCGCTCCTCAGCGTATTTTAGCACACGAAGCTGGGCGCAAGCTAGACTGCGCCGAAATGGTGAAAGCTGTGTCAACGGAGCAAACCGGCGTCGGATCCGTCGTTTTGAGGAAACACTTGCAGCTAGCCGCCTTGAACAACATCATGGGGAGTGTTTTTGGGAGAAGATACGACCCTGTGGCTCAGAAAATGGATCTTGATGAGCTCACATCAATGGTTAGAGAAGGTTTTGAGCTCTTGGGTGCTTTTAATTGGTCTGATTATCTTCCATGGCTCGGTTGTTTCTACGATCCGGTTCGGTTAAAGCAACGCTGCTCAGATCTCGTTCCTCGAATCCGAGCCCTCGTCAAGAGAATCATTGACGAACACAGAGTCGTCAGTAACTCGGAGAAGAAAAGAGATATTGGAGATTTCGTTGATGTCTTGTTATCTTTAGACGGTGATGACAAGCTGCAAGAAGATGACATGATCGCCGTTTTATGGGTAAGTTCGTATGAAATTGAAATGGAAGTCACATTTAATTAACGGTATATATATGTAACGGTCTAGTACGTTGTAATGTTTCTTTTTGCATTTCTTGGTGCTAATAATCTTTTTTTTTTTAAATATAGGAGATGATATTTCGAGGGACAGATACAACGGCGTTATTAACGGAGTGGACCATGGCGGAGCTAGTACTGAACCCTAACGTGCAAGCCAAGCTAAGGGACGAGATCAAAACGGCCGTGAGCGAGCGAGTCGACGTGGCAGATACGGACCTGGCAAAACTCCCGTACTTAAAGGCTGTGGTGAAGGAAACTCTAAGGCTGCATCCTCCTGGACCATTGTTATCGTGGGCCCGTCTTTCCACGTCAGATGTCCAGCTCAGCAACGGCATGGTGGTTCCGAAGGGTACTACAGCGATGGTCAACATGTGGGCCATTACTCACGACCCGACGGTATGGTCCGACCCGTTAAAATTCGACCCGGAGAGATTCAATGGGAATGCTGACGTGGACATTCGTGGTGGGGATCTAAGGCTTGCGCCGTTCGGAGCCGGGAGGAGGGTGTGTCCGGGGAAAAACATGGGTTTGTCTACTGTGACTCGGTGGGTGGCTGAGTTAGTACGACGGTTCGAGTGGAGACAGGATCAGACCGAGCCGGTTAATCTTGGTGAGGTCTTGAAGCTTTCTTGTGAGATGGAGCATCCGTTACGTGCCGTTGTAACGGAAATATTTTAAAGTTAGGGTTTTTGACTTTTGTCAACGTTTTTTCTTCTTTCTTATTCTTATAATAATAATGATTTATGTATTTTTACGTTTTCTTTTTGATTCCTTGAGAGAGGTTTGGATTGTTTGATTGCTTGCCGTTTTAGTAAGTTGTTGAGAGAGTGTGGTTTGTTTTAATGTTTAATTAGTTTGATGTGGTAATTCGGTTTGATTTGTAGTATCATATCCTTAACTAGCGTGTTCTAAATGAAATGAAAAATGACTAGAGGATATCAATTTTGGTCTTTTGTCCTAGTTATGACTTTGTCTATATATACGTATGTGAATTTCCCTATATTTCTTTAAAAATCAAAATACTTGCACTTGTTTGTTTGCGAAAACCAGATATTTTTGAATCAGTAGAAACAAACCGGATGGGACGTGGGCAAAACACTGAGATGGTTCTACTTTAATTATAATTTGGACGATTTTGATCAATTTGGTGCATCTACTTGCTAGTTTCAATCCGAAAGAGTTGTTGTCATCTTGTAATAAGTGAGGAGAAGGAGGCAATTCAAATGATATCATGTCGTTAATGTATTCAGACATTAGTATATATTTATGAATTTGTGTCGTTGGATCCAAACGCCATAGTTTTCAACAATTATTATATAACACTTATCTATGTTCGGAAACGGAAATGTCAAGTTAAACTGATCGATGGAAAACAATATATAAAGAAACAATTTTAATAATAAAATCTTGTTTTTCAACTAATTAACAAACCCGTATGATTTAAAGTTAGGTTAAAATCGTGAGAAGCTCTCTTTAAGGTGCATGGATAAGGATAAACATTCGGTTGATTAGATGGTACTAATTTTGATCAGGTCGGAGCATTCTATAACAAAAAATTTGAAGGCTACATGTCTATATGCATAATGCAAAACATTTTTCAAATTAGTGTTTCTAACTCCAAAGGGTGATCAATGATCATATTGGGATATATTGGTCCCATGATAATCGTTGTTCCTCCCCGGGATAAGCAAACTCACCCTAATCCGATTTGGCCGAGTTATCTTAGTGAAAAAGTATCATACACAAACATAAAAGTCTCATTAAATTTCCGAGATATTTAGATTACTAACAACCATTTGATAAAAATAGTTAGCAGTAATAGTTAATTATCTATATGTATCTCGTAATCGATCAGCGGGAAAACATTGAACACAACACACAGAACAAGAACACAGAGCAATGGTATCACATTCTAGGGATGGAGCCACACCCACACACACACAATGTTTTTGGTGTGTTTGATCTGTCGGTGGAAAAATAATTTGGAAGTCAAAATCAATGTATTGGTTTAACTTTGGCATATTCACCTCAAATCAAGACAAAATCTGTTAACATTGCTGGACAAAATTAAATAGGCTCTTAGTAAGACATGATGATGGTGAAGGATTCCATAGACGGTGACGTTGCGTTTTTTTCTCTCTAATGAATAGATATTTACATGACATAATATTTTGATTAGATTTGTTGTCGAGTAGAGCACAATTTTGAAGAAACAAATATATGATAGTTAGATATATAGCTATGATGATCTAACGATTAAACATATACACAATTTTGGTACTATTCGGACCGCCCCGCATCATTTCCATTTGGAGCTACAATTTATAACTTAAATTTGGGGAAGAAACCACCAATATATCTACCATTTTAGAAATTTTCGATGCCTATATCTAAGTTTTGGGGATAAAACCAAAAAACAAAAAAATTGGAAATGACCAAATGTTCACATGCTATACTTAGATGTAGACCGAGAGATAATATATGGAGGTTTCAGAAATCAACCAAAACAAACATACTGTATGTAGCCTAGTTAAATTAGAAATACTATACATGTATATCTAGTTTGACATCGTATTCTCAATAAAAAATTGATAGTATTTATTATTTAATATGGTATATAGGACCCCGCTGATCCAAATGAATATAACGAGCTTGCTTAAGGTTAAGATTAGTCTGAAACAACTTTAACTAAACTGTACTATTTTAAACGTCGCCGCCATTTAGAATCTTAAATTTATTGACACGATGTCCTCATATATACAACTTTATTTTGTAAGAGTTAATGAGAGAGAGAGAGAGAGAGAGAAAACAGAGAAGTAATAAGGAGGTGGAGAAGTCATAGGTTTCGTCGCTGATACGGATGATCTAGTTGAACAAAAAAAAAAATTAAAGACACCGAGACCTGTGCATGTAGTCGTATCTCTGAAACTGGCTCGTGTCTTTGTCTCTTCACTATTCAATTTCAGACACTGACCTATCACTGCTTCAAAGTTAGTGGCTAGGGGCAGTCGACAATTCTTCAGGTGACATTGACCCATCCTTTTTTATTTATGGTTATCCTTTTCCTGCTTTTCTTTAATGTTCTTATTATTCACCAATCATTAATATACGTAAAATCTGTAATTTGAACAAAAAGTTGATATGGCCGAGTTGGTCTAAGGCGCCAGATTAAGGTTCTGGTCCGAAAGGGCGTGGGTTCAAATCCCACTGTCAACAATTATATTTTTACTTTTTTCGGTTCAACAATAATTCGGGCCTCTATTTTAAACTTTCAAAGCCGTATCTAAGCCTTCAACTATGGGCCTCAATTTATTTTACTAGATTCGGCCCAATATTCTAAGCCCTCAAAATAAAAGTGTATCGTCTCTTGCTATATGACTGATTGATCTTGGCTCTTCTTCCCTTCAAACATTTCTTTGTTGTTTTTGTACTTTTGAACCTGACCTAAATGATATAACAAACATTCCACTTTATAATTTCCTTATATGAAGCGATAAAAAGTAGGAGGAAATCTACAATGCTAATATAAAGTATTCTTTTTTTATACATTTTGGAAAAACACATCATGTTTTTGTCCATGTAAAGTTAGCTTTATTCCACGTTAATTTATAGATATTATTGTTTATCTAAAATTCATATCCACTTTTCAGGACTCGGGAAATTAAACTTCTATCAATAAAAAAAAAACCATTGAATCACGAATAGCTTTTGTTATTATAGTAAAAACCATCTCACATGCTTTACTTGTGCTTAATTATATTTATCAATCTACGTGGATATGACTGAATCGGAAAGTCAGGAAAGTCAGCAATAGTGCATTAAAAAGTGTTGGAAATTTGAGAAAACGAATAATAATTCTAAAACTTGTAGCAATATTATAATGGACCACCGACCGACAGCAGAAGTACCCGCGAGTTTTAGAATACACATGGAATTTGTTGTGTCAATATTATTATATGCGTCGCATGTAATATTTACAGTATACAAAAATCGCTAATCCGAACCTATGAATATACTGTATAGCATTCGTATACGAGACAATTTCAGTATATTCTTTATAAGTATAAGAACAAATCAGTGAATCACAAACGGAAAACATGCAAATGATATGAATAGAGGCGACCTATGAGCTGTTACAATAAGATAAATTAGATGAATTTGTATGATTAGCATATTTTAAAATTATTAATGTAAACGCTGAAAGTTGACCAAGAAGAAATGATGAGGGATTTGAACTCTATTAATGACCCGATTAGTATCTTCTGTGCATAATCGGAAGAAAGAAGAAGAAGAGATGGAGGGAGAAGGAAGAAGAGAAGATGGAGTTTCTTCTTATCTCTGCATGCCTTTTAATTTCATACACGAAACTCTGCAATCTCTATTCGTTAAGTTTCTCGGTTTAAGATCTCATCCTAATAATTTTTCGGTGAGTGATTTCTATACAATCAATTGATAATGTATAATTTTTGTTTCTGTTATGAAAAGTCTACGAGTTATATATATATATATATATATATATATATATCTAAAAAACAGTTGATAGTAAAAAGATGTAAGTAGTTATTAAAAATGGTGATTTGATTATTATTCGAATATGTTAGTATCCGGTTTATATTTGGAGTTTTCCATGCATGGTTTATTATAATTGTGCGTAAATAAGATTTCAGTCTCTTAGACTCTTGAATTCCGTCCAGTCGCTTACATTTTTTTATGTGATTGTGGTAGATATGGAGAAAACTTGTTGTCAAATACTATATGAAACTCGATTTGGAAAACCAACTAGCAGAAATAATTTAAAATTTTCATGTACTTAATTGTGATACATATCGCTTATCAATACAAAAATTCTAATGATATTGATGGTGATGATCGATGAAGATATCACAAGACGAGGAAGAGACGGAGGTTGTGGAAGTGTCGTCGAGGAATCTTTCAGCGAAGCAGAATAAGCAGAATACGAGTTCCGGGAAGCCTGGACGTATCAACAAGAAGCCTTCCTAAGTTTCTCTTCCACTTGTCTTCGTTTCAACAAAAGTCAACTTCAACAATTCAAGTCAAATACTGTGTGAAGAAAAATCCTTTACTTTGTACATTTTCTTCTTATGCTTAATGAGTATATTGTTATAAATATCATGGTACTCTTCTGTGTGTATTATTTACATGACTCTTGTTTGTTTGTAAGTTTTTGAGTCATTTCTTTTGAAAAATAACAAAATAAAACGTTATACTGATGATCGTGAAGATTTTTTGCGATCTGATGGTTGTGATGCTTCTCAATCGGGATTGTTGGACGATAATGTAGTTTCGATTAGGTTTTAGGGTTATTGGTTCATGAGGAACTCGAATGGATTGGTGTCGAATTTGATGCTTTAGTTTCTTTCCTGTGGTGACATATGTGAACCTTTTATAAGTCTGAGAAATGATTATAAACTTTATCATCCACACAGAAAAGTCATACATAGGGAGCCAAACGTCTAGCTAGAACAAGGAAGGCTGGTAAATACAAACCTACACAAAATACTTGTTTTTTTTCCGGTTTCGGCAACGGCAAGGCCTTAGCAACTAGTCTCCATCCTCCCACGCCACTTGCACTACGTTCCACCTTCCTTCGACTACGTTTCAGCGCGTTATCTACTGCGCCTATTCCGAAAAAATAAACAAGAGCCCGGCTGCAAAAACAAAATAAAGGGTTTTAGCAAAGCTTGGGAGTGGGGACAACAAATTCACAACACAAGAAGCAAATAGCAACAAACCTGTTGAGAACAAACACATCCGTGATCTGTCCACATGAAGAGAAGTGTTTCCTCAGTGCCCTCTTGACTTCATCCGCAGGAACCGATGTGTCATATCCCGTAACGGAGATGCCACGGCTTCTGCAAAATAGTAATTAATTTTCCATATCATCAACACATGCAAGAACACATATCTTCTCACAACAGTTACGTCTCTCAAAAACATAAAAGGCATCAATATAATTTTACCTGTTTCTTTGAAAGTGTGCGACTGTCATAGCGGCCAATTGATCAGTAGTAAACTCGCTGTCTTTCATCGGTATAGCCTTTACAGCTGCCTTCCATCCTCCCATATCACTTCCATTGAGCTGCAATGCCTTCTCTTCTGCGCCCTCTCCGCGAAGAACAACAAAAGAACGTCTGTCACATTTATCACAAAAATCAATTTTTTTTTTTTTTTTGTTAAGTAGCTAGCATTATTTAAGGGAAAAATAAATCCACACCTGTCGATGGCATTGGTTACAGGGTCTCTGGGAACCTCAATATCCCAGATTTCTCCACATGATTTGAAGTGATTATCCAACGCGTCTATGATATCCTTCAGAGGAAGCCAAGTGTCGTATCCTTCAACGCTAATCCTAACCCTAATTTCCAAAGGAGATCGATATATTATATCAACAACAGTAATTAACAACACGTCCATCTTACATATGCAAGTCTCCAAAATAACTTACTGGCTTCTGTCGAAATCATACAAGGATTTGAGAACCTCGTGAGTTTTTTCACGGAACTGTGGTAACCCCTAAAGTATAAATCAGAAATTTCAATTTCAGATATTATTATTTTTCTTAAACCATCAATCAATATATAGAGAGATACAAAGAAGAAGAAATCCACAAGGAGAAGAAGATTACTTTGCCGGGATGGTTCTCGCTGGCCCACACGTCCATGGAGAACCTTAGGCTGCCGCTTTCGATTTTAGGGATTTAGGAAGATTGTGAATTTTGGTTTTTAGGTCAATGAGGAAGAAGTAATTTATAATCCCTTTTTTAACAACTAGATCTGCTTTGGTTTTGAAAATCTCATCACAATTTTTTATCATTAAATTTCTTTATAAACTAGTAGTAATATTTGTAAATATCTTTTTGATAAACTAATATTTTAATTTTAACCATATCATTCAAAAACAATTGATAATTACTAACTTTAGATGACCACAAAACTACAAGCTCAAGCAAGCAAGAATGTAACAAAAAAATATATGAACATACCAAGGAAGGCTTAGAGTCGGAATATCATCTGCACGGAATAAGCAAGACCCGTTTGTTACTTTCTTTCTACCGACGACCGAGTTGAACTCTTGCACTGCGCTTAGCAGATCCTGGAAGCATAAACGATAAATAAACCATTAGTCTCTTTGTGAAATGAGAAAAGATGAGTCAGGTTCCCATGTGGGTGTTCTAGCTACTGTAACCAAGTCTTTATACATTTTCGCCAATCACGAGCTTCTCTCATCTAAAGTTCGAAGTTTGCCACTAAACTCTGCATCTTATGCATATGTAGAATAAAAACGATACATCAAAAAAGAAAATGTACCCAAACACCCTAAAAAGCAGATATGTATTTTTAGAAATGATAGGAAATAGATTCTATCCAATGGGGTCTTAAAAAAAATAGTAGGCTACATGAGTATATATAATTAGATAACGAGGCAAGTACTTTTTTAGTATACATACTAGTATTAATTAACAACTCATACGAACATGCAACGCTACAGAAAGACGCGCCAAATGAGCTGTTATTATCAGACTAAACTAGGTTAATATATTATTTTATGAATCCCAATTTATAATAATTAATGTAAAGAGCCTACTTTTTTATTTTAAATTTTCACATACTGATGAGCCTCTCTATATTTAAAAGGGAATTCCTCAAGTCACAGATTCTCTCACTTAGCTCAATCAAAGAGAAGATGGAGAGAGAAGGAAGAAGAAAAGAAGAAGAAGAAGGAATTTCTTATTATCTTTGGATCCCTTTTAAGTTCATTTACCAAACTCTCCGATCTCTCTTACTCAAGCTGTTCGGTCTCCGATCTCCTTCTCATCATAATATTCAGGTAATTAAATACTTTCTCTACCCAACAATCAATAACAATAAAATTTAGTTCAAACAAAAAAAAAACTATCATTAATAATTTAATATTTCAAATGTATGTCAAGTTCGTGTGATTAGATCTCGTTTCTTTGAACATGAGATTCCTACTATAATGATTTGATTTCCCCGAAATTATTGTATTTATGGTTTATTCCAATGAGTTTTTTCCTTCCCGGACAATGATTATATGTTTTACAAAGATTTGCGTAACACTTTCTCTAATCCGGATTGTACTTGTAGTAGGGTAGGTTTGGTTGATTTATACTTACAGAAAAGAACAATTTTAATTGGTTTCACTCGCCTACAGTTTTTATTTTCTAATTGGATCGGTTTTTTTAATTTATTATATCGTATAATACCAGATTATCATACTTACAAAAACTGTTATTTTCAAAAACACAACTTTGAATTGAAACGATGATTTTTTTTCTACTCGTAAATTTCATTATTATATATTAGAGCTACTACTTGTCTAATAATAAATTAAAAATGTGGAGAGATCTAAAATGAGTTTTTGGTGGTCTAGAAAAAAAAGAAGGAATTTTAAAATAACTAAAAATATAATACTATATAATCAAATAAGACGTAGACATATAATAAAAAAACTTATCTTCAACTCCAGAGCTGACACATAACCCCATTAGCTTATTTTAACATAAAACGGACGTGTATGAAAAATCTAATTAAAAGCAATTTTCCCACAGCAGGAAGAGGAGGAGGAGGAGGAAGAAGTTGAGGTTGTGGAAGTGTCGTCGAGGGGACTTCCGGTGAAACCAAAACTACTGAAAAAGTCCAGAGCCAGTTCCGGCAAGCCGGGAGGTACCAACAAGAAGCCTTCCTAGTTTTATTTAACTAAGTATAATAATTTACGGAGATATTCTTGCGTACATGCATTTTCTTCTGATTAGTAGTATAAGAAAATGAAAAAAAAAAAGATTTCTCTCTTTTTCTGTGATTATTGTATAATTCTTAAAGATTTGTAAGTTCTCCGAAACCATCCTTTTTTTTTCCTTTTTAAAAGACACGATAATAAGAGAACGTGGTACTGTATTTGGTGAGAAAGTTGTAAGAAAAAAAAAAAGAACCTCCTTTACGAAAGAAAAAAAGTTGTAAGAAAGTAACACTATCATATTTGTTTTATATTAAAGTAAAACCAAATACATGAATTACGGAATGATTAATTCGATCTCTTACCGTGACAAATCTATCATTCTACTGTAGTACTGTGTTGGTTATGTAAATTAACTGCAAAACAAAAATTGCATGTATATTCTGTTGTCATGTGGTGGTGTCTCGCTCTCATCAAATCTCAATGATAATAAGGTGGGACTATTTTCCTTATGCAATTTAATAGTGTTAGACAAAACTCCCAAATCTATTTATTAGGTTCGGCTATACGCACGTGTTATGTAGCTTCCCGAGATTATTTAATTTGTCGGAGATTCTAGAATTTGGAATGTCATAAACTCTAAAACCCGAAATTTCTCTCAGCACTATTTGGGAAAAATACGTACAAATGACTTCACTTTTTTGGTTTTGTTATGTTTTTTTTTCCGAACCTTTATTAACAAATGACTTAATTTCTGGTAGAACATATCAATTCTGTTGGTTTCCATCTAGCAGCTTCCTACAAAGACAGAGATGGCCACTGTATAGAAAAAGAGAAACACAAAAGTTCAGCCGCATCTTATCTATACTGCTTTTGTAATCGCATCTAAAAAGATGATTGATCTTTTGGTCTTTTGGTAGAAAGGAAAATTTTGATTAGAAAGTCATATTAGAAGACAAGAGAAGATGCAGCAGGAGAAGGATAACAAAAGACGCAGTTGCAATCTCATCAGTCGAACTGTGATGGCCTTCCTCGAGTGTCTGAGATTCAGACACTCATCTTCCTCTTCATACATGGAGAAAGCTAAAGCAAGAAATCTAAACTGATGGTTCTCTCTCTTTTACTACCTACATGAGTGTTTTTCTTTTCTGCTTAGCTTCTGGTTTTGTGTGGCAGGAGGAGGAAGAAGAAGCTCCATCTGTTGAAACTTCAACGAGGAGTCTCCACATGGCGAGTAAACGGACAAGGAAACCGCCGGTTAGCTCAGGGAAACGAGGTGGAGTTAACTACTACGACATGTAGCTAGAGTCTTAACTATGTTTTGATGTAGTAGAGTTGGATAATCTTGTTTAGTAGTTACTCTAAAAGAAACTTGCTTTGCGTCTCAAGAATCAGGATCATCTACATAGTTTCATATCAATCAAACTAAGACTATTCTTAAAGCTAGTAAAGACAGGAGCTTGACTTGGGGGGATGTGATTACTCTCACCTTCTACTGCTTAGCTCGCTTTGCAAGATAACTTGTGGCAATCTTAGAGAACCGAGTGACTGCGAATAACAATTGCCACAAGGAACGTCCCTTAACGATCCCTTCCTTTAAGCCCCTCGCTGTTTTAGCAATCACTGGTTCTGTTTCCTTTGTCTTGGTTTGTTGCATCACCTCCTGCATTGAAGCTACTGGTGAAGTAAATATGGAGTTAATCGTGAAGTCCACGATTGACAAGAGAGTCTAGAAGTGATGGCTAAACCTGGATTCATGTTTGTTAGCCGTCTTAGTCTATCCTCAGCAACGCGAATAGCCCGTGTCGAGCTTTTAACACCTTGAGTGATGCCTTGGCTACAAAACAAAAAAGAAAAGAGAAGACAATATTGAAGAGTTTGCAAAGGAAATGAAGAATTGGTCAATCATGGTGGATGAGAGCAGAAACAGAACAAACCCTAAATCACTGAGCTCCATTGTTAAGTCACTGATCTCCATCCCGGATAAACGAACAGCAGCCATTGTATCAGGCAACTCTTCTCTGGTTACATCCAAAAGCTTTGCAAGAGACTCGGCTGCTTTCTTAAAAGCCTTTTTCAACATGTCAAGGTACACAATATGTAGAAATCAACTCCAAAATCTCTAAAACCTAAAAAGAAGAAGAAGAAGAAAGTGTTCGAGAACAAACCAGAAGAGTAGAAATTGCAGCGAAGAATAGCCATGATGCTGAGATTGCTGACTGCAAGTGTATAAGAGAGAAGCTCATCATGGTGACGATAAATTGTTTCAAAGCGAAAAATTCAGATCTTCATTTGAGCAATTAGAGTCAAAAGATCTCACGATTCCATGGCTAACTTAAAATTGAATTAAAAAAAGAAGCAGAAAATTTGTTTGACCCAGAGGAGAAATTCGTATTTCCGGAAAACCTAAATCCAAGAGCGAAATTCGGGTATGGAGGCTGGAAATAAGGCGAGGATCTCGAAGATGGACACAGAGACTTACTACGCAGGCGGCGACACTGAGCAAGACGAATTGCTTCTGAGTGAGCCACTGATAGAGTTGGAGAGGAGGCTGTCCCACGGACGACGTCAGACGAGAAGAGTCCCATGGCTCATGCGGATTCGAGTACAATGGAGGGGGTGAAGAGGGAGAGGAAGACGAAGCTGAATCCGAAACCTTAGCGAATCGCAATGTCGGCGAAGCTTGCCGGAGAGTGTACCGGCGGCGAAACGAAAGAGTTTTATCGACGAATCGTTGATGGAGAATCCGATTACCGAAGATTGCAGGTTTGGGGCATTGCAATCTCGAAGTGAATACCATAGTGATGGTGATGGTCTCGTTCTATTCGTCAGACTCAGAACCCATCGTTAAGTCGACGATAAAAATAAAATTCAATTGCTAAGTCCTTCGTTTATAATTTAATTAACAAAAGAACCCCATCACTACTATTTGAACTATTTTGACCCCCTTCGCGTTCTAAGTAAATCGGAACACCACGTTGGTTTTGGAGCTTAGTGAGTTCATAACGACACGTAGCACCTCTCTATGCATGTGTTACAGGTATCGCACTGATGCATGAGCTATATGATATCAATATATAAGTTTTGTTTTGATTCGTTGTTCTTACACAAATTCGACCAAATTAAGCCAAAGCATAATTGATGGATCTAGCACACTCTTGCATCATAAGGATCCCTCTAATATCACCATCACGTGCTCAGCTTACGACCAGACTCAAGAAGACTTATGCGTTTTCTCCAAGAGGCAGTTGTGTACAAGTGTATGCAACGGCGTCTCGTAGAGTGAAACTGATCAGCCCGGGAGGCGAGGAGCACGAGATCGACGTAAACGATGGTAGTTGCATACTTGAATCGGCGGAGAACGCGGGACTTGAACTACCATACTCGTGTAGGTCAGGGACTTGTGGGACATGTTGTGGTAAGATAGTGTCGGGAAAAGTGGATCAGTCACAAGGTTCTTTTCTTGAAGAAGAACAGATTCAGAAGGGTTACGTCCTCACGTGTATCTCACAGCCATTAGGGAACTGTGTAGTTTACACCCACAAGCAAGCCGATCTTGATTGAGTCACACAATCTCATTGCCATACTGTTTGCATTCATCTCTGTCTTTTAAGTGTTTAGTAGTGTCCGCCCATAGGCCTGTAACTGGCTCTAAACATATAGGCCCATTAAAAGACCTGTGAAGAAAGGGGATTGATACCATTGGGTTTTTGTCCAGGCCCACATCTGGATGAATAGATTGTTTTTTCTTCACTTTCGCAACAAATATGGATGAAGCAAGAAGATGCAAGTTTTGATTTCTTAGTTTTTTTTTTTGTTTTAGTATCTTTTATGTGAGTGAGGTCATCTAATTGGAGACAGCGATTTATAAATCTACTATTTAAAAAAATTATCAGTTTGCGAAATGGCATTCTCTAATTATTCTAGAAGATTGATACTATAATGCTAAGAAAAGCAGAGAGTATCATCATGATTTTCCAGCTAGTTGTCAAGTTTCGACAATAACAAAATGGTATTATTTTGGTGGACCCTAGTATAAGTTAGAAAGAGAGACGGATATTTACAATATTATTAGACAAAGTAGAATAAATTTGGCATCTTTCATTTTATGATTAGAGAAAATGACATTCTAAAAAAGACCAAATAAACTGACCCCTCGAGATTTATGTTTATATTTTGCATATCAATAAGTCCGCGACAAGTTAGATCCCCTAAATTCGAAATAAATATAATATATATCAGTCAAACAGTGCCATATATACTTTCAAAAATATTATTTTCCATCCGAGCGTATAACGTAGGCTGATATACTAGAAAACTATGTATTTTTGAAAAATACATTCGATTGGGTTGGATAAACCGTTAGAGATATATTTGAGTCAAAACGTAAAAAGCCTAACTATTTTTCAATAAGGGTTTTGTTACTTAATTATTTATTTAAATCAATGAATCTAATAACGGGATTAAGGAACAAAGCATTATTATTAAACTGAAATTAACTTTGTTTGTTTTGTTTGAATAGCATATAAAAATTGACAGGTCGGTCTATAAGAGTCGTATAAATGACATAGTACATAGTATAGTATTACGTTCTTCTCTCTCCGTCCCGTTTTAACTTTAAATTGCAGAGTGTACGGCGTTTCCTGTCACGTATGGATTGCATGTGAAGAAGGTTGGTGCGAATTTTCCTAATAAAAAGAAAAAAAAGACAGATCGACTCACGACATGCCATTGTCTTTTCCAGTCTGTTTTTACTTATCTGTAAACTAATCATATATTACCTCTTCTTCTTTGCCGCTATATTTAACGGTTTTTTTTCCTTCCCCACTCTTTAGTTTTCACTTTCTTTTATAATATTTATTTATTCGAAGATTTTTAAAAAAAACTTTTGGTATATACTTTGTATCCGGAAATTTGAACCATGGTATTGTATAGAGTAGACTCTCGTCTCACTAGATACGTTATATATAAAACGAAGTATGCAGTAGAGCATGTTTCGCGAAGTTACGTGCCATAACAATGATTAGACAAAGACTATAACGTGATAACGACTTGACGCAATTAGTGTTGTAAACACATTTAATGTCATGTCTAACAAATTTGGTAATTAATCAAAACAAAACAAAACTAGGTGATATACCCATAAAATTAATTAAAAAAAGCTTTTCTACGATTTGAGAAAAATAGTATAAGTCGATTTAAGCATTAATCTAACTGAATTTCCAATGGTAAAAATAGAATTTAAGCTTAAATCGGAGAAATAAAAGGCGCCTAGTACGTGAAGAACCAAAGTATAATCAGTAGTTAAACGTAAATTAGTTTTCTTTTGTAATTGCGTTGGGGAGAGACACCATAAACATAATAAAGAATAGAACTAAGAAAATTAAATTAAATTAATACTATAAGAATTCGATTTTCTGGAAAACCTCAAACACTCTCCCTCACACAAACACAAAGACACACACACTCTCTCTCTCTTCTTCCCTCTTTCAATTTCCAGATTCTAGGGTTTCGAGTATAACCCTAAATCTCCGTCTCACTGTCTCTTTCTCGGATATGAATCCTTAGGGTTTTCTCTCCACTTTGCATTTTCTTCTGGAGAGATTCTTCGGGGCTAAATGAGTCCTTTTCTCACTCTCGCTCTCTGCTTCACCTCTCTACTCCTCGGTGCCAACGCCGTAACCCAGTCGGAGCTCCGATCTCTACTCGAGTTCCGGAAAGGGATCCGTGACGAGAGCTCTAACCAACGCATCTCATGGTCCGCTACAAGCAGCCTCACTGACCCCACTACTTGCCCCGAGGGCTGGCCCGGCATCTCCTGCGACGCGGAAACCGGCTCAATCGTCGCCATTAATCTCGATCGTCTCGGTCTCTCCGGCGAGCTCAAATTCAGCACGCTTACTGGTCTCACCTCTCTTCGCAACCTCACTCTATCCGGAAACAACTTCTCGGGTCGGGTCGTGCCTCTGCTCGGAGGGATTTCGTCGCTCCAGCACTTAGATCTGTCAGACAACGGATTCTATGGACCTATTCCGGGTCGGATCTCGGATCTGTGGGGTTTGAATTACCTCAATTTGTCTGCGAACAAGTTCCAAGGCGGGTTTCCGAGTGGGCTCCGGAACCTTCAGCAGCTAAGATCTCTGGATTTGCACGGAAATGAGTTTTGGGGAGACGTAGGAGAAATTTTCACTGAGCTGAAGAACGTGGAGTTCGTTGACTTGAGCTGCAATCGCTTCCATGGCGGCTTTTCTTTATCCGTCGACAACATCTCGAGCATCTCCAACACCCTCCGTCACTTGAATTTGAGCCACAATGCGTTAAACGGCGGGTTTTTCAGCGAGGATTCCATGGGTTTGTTCAAGAACCTCGAGACGATTGACCTGGAGAACAACCAGATCAATGGAGAGTTACCGCGTTTTGGATCGCAGCCGAGTTTGAGGATCTTGAAGCTTGCCCGCAACCAATTATTCGGTACAGTGCCTCAAGAGTTGTTGCAGAGTTCGATTCCACTGCGAGAGCTAGATCTCAGTCGAAATGGTTTTACAGGTGATTTGAAATTTTAAACTTTTCTTATTTTTGCTCCCTACCGTTTGTTCCTGAGCAAGATTTGCCAAAATTGCTGAATTTTGCTTTTGCTACTTTAGGGAATTTGGAAAGAGAACTATTCATTGAGCATTGATTTGACTGATTTCCTGGACTTGACTAGACATTTGTGTCATATTGTCTTATAACGTTTGTGCTTCATGTAAATTAAAGGAGTTTCTTTTTATTCAAGTGCAGGATCAATCAGTGAAATCAATTCAACAACTTTAACTTTGTTGAACCTTTCTTCTAATGGCCTGTCTGGGGAACTTCCATCGAGTTTGAAAAGCTGCTTAGTGATAGATCTGAGTGGGAACACTTTCTCCGGCGATGTTTCTGTTGTTCGAAAGTGGGAAGCTACTCCAGATATTCTTGATCTGAGCTCAAACAGCTTGTCGGGAAGCTTGCCAAACTTCACTTCTGCATTTTCAAGACTAAGTGTGTTGAGCATCAGAAATAACTCCGTCGCTGGTAGCTTGCCTTCTCTGTGGGATGATTCAGGGGCGTCCCAATTCTCTGTGATTGATCTCAGCTCAAATAAGTTCAGCGGCTCCATTCCGCAAAGTTTCTTTACTTTTGGAAGCTTGAAAAGTCTGAACCTTTCTATGAACAACTTGGAAGGGCCGATTCCTTTTCGTGGTTCACGTGCAAGTGAGCTTTTGGCTCTAACTTCTGTTCCTCAGATGGAGTTGCTTGATCTCTCAACCAATTCTTTGACGGGTATGCTGCCGCGAGATATAGGTACAATGGAAAGGATTAAGGTTCTGAATCTTGCCAATAACAAGCTCTCCGGGGAACTCCCAAGCGACCTCAACAAGCTTAGTGGCCTTGAGTACCTTGACTTGTCGAACAATGCCTTCAAGGGTCAAATTCCCGACAAGCTTCCTTCCCGAATGGTGAGATTTAATGTGTCATACAACGACCTATCAGGCATAATTCCGGTAGACCTGAGAAGCTACCCACATTCATCGTTTTATCCTGGCAACTCCAAGCTAAGTCTCCCTGGTGGGATTCCTACGGATTCTACTCGTCAACTGACTTTTCATGGGAAAGACCATCATTCGAAGCTTAGCATAAGAATAGCAATTATTGTTGCTTCAGTTGGAGCTGCTCTTATGATTCTTTTCGTCTTGTTTGCCTATCATCGAACGCAGCTCAAGGACTTTCATGGGAGGACTGGGTTTACTGACCATGCCACGACTAGAGACGCCAAGCCTGGACGCTCTTCCCGTCCCTCCTTTCTCAACTTCAGCTCGAATGTTGAACACCAGTCATCGTCTTTGAGCTTCTCAAACGATCACTTGCTCACCGCTAATTCGAGGTCCTTGTCTGGGATACCTGAGCCTGAAATATCTGAGCAGGGTTTTCCAGCTACTTCAGCCACTGCAAACCCTAACCTCCTTGATGATTATCCCGCAACGTCTGGACGGAAGTCTTCTTCAGGAGGCTCCCCATTATCCTCCTCGCCGCGTTTTAGCGACCAGCCTGTGATGTTAGATGTTTACTCACCCGATCGATTGGCTGGAGAACTCTTCTTCTTAGATGTCTCACTAAAACTCACAGCAGAAGAGTTATCCCGAGCTCCTGCAGAAGTTCTAGGTAGAAGCAGCCATGGCACGCTATACAAGGCAACACTGGATAACGGACATATGTTAACCGTGAAATGGCTGAGAGTTGGGCTCGTGAGGCATAAGAAAGATTTTGCGAAGGAAGCTAAAAAAATCGGCTCTTTAAAACATGAAAACATTGTCACGTTGCGAGCATACTATTGGGGTCCCAGGGAACAAGAAAGGCTTCTCCTTTCTGACTACATGGGAGGAGAAAGCTTGGCCATGCATCTTTACGGTTAGAAGCTCTTTTGATTAGTCTCTTTGACTCCTATTTGACGCCTTTCTGTAAAATCTCGTTTGAGCTAAATGTAATCGCCTTTTTCTCTGCAGAGACTACTCCTCGGAGGTATTCTCCAATGTCTTTCACGCAAAGACTAAAAGTTGCGGTTGAAGTGGCGCGATGCCTTCTCTACCTTCATGATAGAGCAATGCCACATGGGAACTTGAAACCGACAAACATAATCCTCACAAGCCCCGACAATGCTGTGCGAATAACCGATTACTGTATCCACCGTCTGATGAGTCAGTCTGGTGTAGCGGAACAGATACTGAACATGAGTGCACTCGGTTACTCTGCTCCTGAGCTTGCCTCGGCTTCCAAACCCGTTCCAACGCTCAAATCCGACGTGTATGCGTTTGGGGTGATTCTTATGGAGCTCTTGACTAGACGGAGCGCGGGTGACATAATCTCGGGTCAATCAGGAGCCGTTGATCTGACGGATTGGGTGCGGTTGTGTGATCAAGAAGGTAGGAGAATGGATTGCATAGACAGAGACATTGCAGGTGGGGAAGAACTCTCAAAGGCAATGGAGGATGCACTTGCTGTTGCAATCAGGTGCATTGTCTCTGTACATGAAAGGCCTAACATCAGACAAGTTCTTGATCATCTTACCTCAATTTCTGCTTGAGATTTGTTTTGAGTTTTTTTTTTTTTCTTTTGTATATCTCCACGGATTTCTCTTCCACCATCCCAATTTTTTCTTCTTCTTCTTCTTCCTGATTTTTATCTTTCTCTAGTAGTTGATTCAGATCCTCAGGTGTTCTTACATTTATATTTTGTTGATTATTTTCCCTTCCTTGTAAAGGTAGAAGAAAAACTAATCCCATTGATTCTGACAGAAAGATTTGAGTTTGTTTATTGATTTTTATAAAACATTTTATTCCTTTTCTTTCGTGATTACCTAAGTTTGCAAGGAAAAAGTTTAACATCACACTGTAATCATAGATCTACTGCAATCAACATTATACACAATCTATAATATTACAGTACATTCAGAAAACCAAAAAAAAAAACATTTATCGAAAAATTGGTTTCTAAAGCTACAAACTTTACGTTGCTGTCTTGCTGATCATATTTACATCTTTCCTCAGGCATTTTCCTTATAGCTGTAAGACAAGAATCATCATCACCATCACCATCATCGACCATAGCTCATGTTCTTGTTCTTGTCCCAAATCCACTTACCATCAATCTCCATTCTCGATTCTTATTAACAAGTCTCAAGCCTTTCTTGAAAATCTAATATCCTTGATTACGTTGGTTCACGTTGCCGAGTCGCCCAACTCGAGCTTAAAGCTCTAAGCCGTTGGAAATACTCACCTAATGCTAACAAACCCCTAGCCGCTTGTCTCGTGGTTAAGATCCGATGCATCTGTTGCAATGTCTCATGTCTCAGATGATCAGCCTACAACAAAACAGTTTAAGAAAACACAACTCGCTTGTCCATAATAATCTCTCATTAGAATTTTGTTAAAAATCTTTCATTCTTACCTGATTCACAAAGCTCACCAAAGCCTCCAATCTCTCCATAGCACAAGTTATTTGAGGAACATAGCTTCCTTCACCGAGTTTCCCGGCTGCTACAGTATCTGCTAATGTATGTTGCAACTTCTCCATACCTTGAGAGACCGCATCTTCCGCTTGTTGACATGACTGCCTCAAATTACATACATCCAATAGTTGTTGATCCGTCAAAGGATCAAAATGCGGTAACAGAACCTTGAGAAGCTCAGAGGGTCTAAATCCGCCTATCCACAAGAAGAACCGCTCTGCAGAAGTTTTCCACATTCCGGACATTATGTAGAAGACATCGATTTTTGCAGCGGCTGATTTCATTCGGAAGAGATGAAAGTAATGTTTCATGGCATTGTCAACCAGCGAACGGAGCTCTTCATCACTAACTTGTCCGTGTAAAACTGTTCTTAGTTCGCATATTTGCCTGTTCTGTTCTTCCACCCAGTGTCCATATTCCATCTCAAATGCAACAATCCCTGAAATAAAGAAAAATTAAACCGATTAAAATCTTGCTTTTGAGAGAGAGAGATGATTAGGAAATTCTCCAAAAGGTGAAAAGAAAGATTCAAACCTGAGCTCATGTTATCTGAGAAACCAAGAGCATTATTAGTATCTACTCCGTTCCCCACGTAGAAGCCCTGTTGTCTAGCACGATCGAGTTCTTGCTCTAAATGAATTAACTTCAACCGGCTTGTCTCTAGCTGCTGAACATAAGCCTGCAAGACAAAGGTTCTCAAACTCTGTCTAACAAAACAAACACATAACTATTTTCACGGAACATAAAGTCTTCTCATACTTTCTTGCGCAAACGACTTTTCCTAGCTGCCTCGCGGTTCTGTGCAAGCCGTCTCTGTATCTGTAAAGACATGATAAAGATTTCATATTGACAAAAGCTCCAAAGAACTAAAGATAACCTAATGAGCTGTTATAACACTTACCTTATCAGGATGTCTGGATGTGGAAGCCTCTTGGTCAAACTTGTGAGGAGTTCCTTCTGTTCCATGAGATGTATCCTCTGACTGAACAAACATGAAAATCAACCATTAGTTTCTGGATTTCAAATGTGAGACAAAAATAACAGATTTTGAAGTACCAAGCTGTCTGGTTTTTCGTTTGTCGGGATGATGATAGAGTTAGGCGTATACATGCCTCCTCCATTGTTCTTGAAGCTTTCTTCCCACATACCGATTTGGTTGAGAGGCTCGTAGATTTCAAACCTTCTCTGTGGAACAAAATGTGTGGAAGTTGTTGTATTCATGCTTCCTCAACTGCACAAAAAACAAAAGATACATACATACACAAGCTTCATCAATAAAAAAAAACTCAAGAACTTCAAAGATACAAGTTGAGAGTTATGTTATGTAAGTGATTTTCAGCTAAAAGCAAAAAAAGAAAGTTTGTGGCTTTAAGTCATTTTCCATCACCCAATTCGTCAACGCTACCTCTCCTACTTCTGTTAGCTCCATTGATAAGGCGAAACATCAGACTCATGTACACCCGAAAAAACCTATTCTTTACTAGTGTTTTTGAAAGTTCCTTCAATTAGATGAAGATAAATCTAAAAATTTGTTCTTTAAAACTTCTAACTGTAGTTCCTAGAAAACATACCAAACTCTAATGTCAATGTCAGTTATTGGATCTCACTGTATCTTCTTTCTTTTAGCCACTAATGGTGGACCATCTTAAACACCTCCCAATAAGGAAAATAATTCCATTACTCTCTCTCAGTGATTTGATATAACATTCTGTTTTCTTGCACAAAAGTCAAGATTCCATTTAAGGCAGCTCGGAGAAGAAGAGATACAACCAAATATCACATAGCCGATCATGAATTTGAAGCGTATTTGAATCAGTTACGATTGCAATTAACGACGATAAAACCCTAATCAAGAAAAAAAAAACAAATAGTCATCGAGTTTACTTAAGCTTCATCATTCACGGTAGAGATTAGAGAATGGAACAGAGTAAAACAAATTTCGTATATTTTTTCTTCATTGAAGCATAAAAGACGATTTGCTCAGAAATCAATCTAAATATAAAAATTCATAATTCATGAAGAACAGAGACCCGAAGCCGAACCTTCTTATCGTCCTTAGTGTTAAAAGGGCTTCAAAAATGTGAACTTTTCCCGCGGAAACCATGAATTAAGACAAAACAAAATTTAATAAAAGCAAAGAAACTTTTCACTTTCAGCGACGAAACAGAACGCAAAGCCCAGAAATCCGCAGTTCAAATCGGTCTGACAAGAGAAGGGATGAAAAAAATCTCTTTCTCTGGTCTTTTCATCTTGAAGAAGAAGAGGAAGAAGAATCATGCGAGAACACGACAACTTAAAAGATTATAATCCTAATAAAAATGTAAATAAATAAATACTGAATTTTCTTCTTTTTTTTTTTTTTGGTTTTCTTTTTGGTGGGTTCTTCGGTGATTGTTGTCTTCAAGCAATTAGCAAACGCAGGATCTACGCTGAGTCAAAGACCCACTTTTACATTGAATGTTATTCCTTTTTACCGTATATTCTTTTAGTTTTCTTTTAATTCGAATACTATAGAATAAAATTTGTTTCTGCTTATTCTTTTTTTTTTCTCTCATTTGTCCAAATATTTATTTCCACTATCTCGCTGATGTGCGCACCAGGTAGATTAGAATTTTTGTTTTTGTTCCTTTTTAATTATTCAGTAATAATTCATTTTTTTGGTGTGAATTATCCACTGTACACGTTTAGCGGCGAGTCCCGTCGGTGGTGATAACTCGTTGTGACGGCACACGCGCGAAGTAGAAGCGCGTGGGCGAGATGTGGAATGAAAGGCGGTTAACTCTCCAAGCGTTTATTGTAACGGCTATTTTCTAAGTTTTATTATATATCTAAGTTTGGGATTTTATAAAACACTTTAAAGACATCAACCAAACAAAGTATAATAATAATTTGTTCATACAAGAAAAATAATGGCTTAGCTGATGAAATATATAGTTAGAAAATAAAGTGTATTTAACATCTAGCTAGGTGTAATTTATATATAGGCTATATGCCAGCTAAAAATATTCACATCATCACATATTCGTCTTGTTCGTATTCGATTATATTTAAATACGGAAAAAGAAAAATGAACTTGATTTTGCGAAGGAATCAACTGATAAATATATATGATTAGAAACGATTGGCTCTTCAAGCTCCATAGGAGACACATTTGTGTGACCGGAGCTTTGTCTACCCCACTGCCTCTTTGCTTATTATTTTAATCACAATGGATACTAAGTAGAATAATATGTTAGGGATTTGGTGCATTTTGCTGTATAAAACATTACATATGTATTACATATATATATATAGCCAACTTTCCCATTTTCCTTATAATATGATATCATATATGATCACGTATCGCATATTGTTTGCCTGACACTATTATAAAATTTTGTGGAAATTATATATTTATATATAAAGTTCTACAAATCATGTGATGGTGGAAGTAGGCACTCATTCCATTTTAGAGGTTTTATTAGTTCGTTGATTGATTTGCGATTTTCCTTTTGACATCCTATCCACGTATTTAAATATTGCAATAATGTATATTCGAATACAAAAAACAGCAAAAATGAAAATAAAGAATTAGAAGAAGGATGAATTAATGAGACATGACGCACATACTCTTTGCTTTTGCGTTTGTCTATTTGTGGAATTATTCTCAAGTGTGATGATCTTATGAAAAGTGGTTTGGCACTAAGAGTGGCTATCGTCACTCTGATTTTAATTTCATACGGATATATGGCTAAACTCATTTTGAAATCAATCTGAGAGTTTCACGACCCTTCATGGCCCCAACATAGAGCCGTTCCTTTACAGGAAAAAAATAGAGTCGTTATTTAATGTTAAATCTTTATATATTTGAATGTCAGATTAATTTTTAGATCGAAGTAGCTCTACTCAATTGGACTTGCATTCTTATTATATTTCATACCAATCAGATGTTAAACTATGATGTATAGGTATCTCACAAGTCACAAAAATAAGAAACACTTGTATACATTTTATTTTTGTAAGGACAACAGAAAAAGAAGATAAAGAAAAAAAAGTTGAGGATGTCTTTGCGACATCATCCCAAGACAAATGGGAACTATAATCATTTTTAAGATTACTTCCTTTTCTTTCCTTTGACTTCATAGTCTACATTTTATCTTATTCTTTTACTTTTTTTTTTCTTTCTTTCTTTTCTTTCTTTCTTTTCTTTCTTTCTTTTCTTCTGATATATTATTATTGGATAAGCTGACTATTTCACAAACATTTAGTTTAGTTATATGAATCCAGAACTTGGCGGGAAACGTATTCTACTGAACATCCAATTTTTTTGTTTACTAGTTTTTAGTTAAATTAAATTATCATCTATTCAAAAACAATCCTCAGATTGCTGTGGACGAAAAGAGACCAAGAGAGAGTGGTCATAGATTGAAAAGAAAACGAGTTACTCTCTATCCCCCATAATGGGCTATTATCATAAAACTGAGAAAATAATACCTTGGCCCAATAAAATATTGTAACGACATAATTTAATAGCAAACTGGATCGACATAAACAAAATAAACAATTGCCAAATATAATAAGAATTGCTATAGAGGAAACCTCCACAACTTACAATTCTATTTGGATAACGCGATCCACTGATTCCACATCATGACAAAAAGAGATCACGACACGAATGAACATTGACATTATATACTTTTTGTGACCATTGTCATTTACTTTTTACATTTCAAATACAGTTTGTGTACTGCAAGTATACTTTGTTGAGTCGCAAAATAGTATTATTTTGATTGGACATATAATAATATTATTTATATATACTTCATCAGTGCACATGCTATCAAGAAACCGACGTAGCCAACATTTTCAGAAACCACCAATCAATTATGATTAAAATACAATAAAACAACCCTTAAAATAATACTAGTAAAAAAAAAAATGGAACCGATCCTTATCCAAAACCGCACGCTAAAGCAATATAAATAGCTTACGTGTTTTGGCATAGAACTTGGGAGATATCCAATTCCAATAGCAGGAAGATCGAGTGATTGATTCAATGACGGACATAGCACTTTTAGTGGTGGAGGAATACGAGCGGAGGGTGAAGCTTACAGCTTCGAGCTCGGCGGAGGTTGGATGGTGGAATGATTTTCCGGCAAAAATGACGATGTTTGGGGTTGAGGTGAAGAAGATTGAGAGTTTGAAGAGGAAATTTGAAACTAAATCTCAGTTTGCTCTCGCCGTCTCCAATGGCTTCTTCTCTGCTTAACTATGTTTCTTTAATCAGAGGAAATTTGTTTGTTTGTTTGTTTTAACTTAATGAAATAAAGAATTGCTCTCTATATTTTCTTTTTTGACGATATATGTATCTGTAAATGAATAAATTAAGCAAACCTGATTTTCTGGTTGCCAGTCTTTAGAAGAGGTGATGATTAACGTGAGAAAGGAGTTAAAATATCATAACCGTGAAATTTAGAAGCATGTGATGTGAGTTATATAATACTAATAATCTTATCAATCGTAAGCTTTAGAAGCTTGTGGTAAAAACAGTTAAATTTAGAAACCTATGGGGAAGAAGCATAGAATATAAAAATATCTTCCCTTCAGTTTATTATTGGGAGTATTGTCAAAACGGCAGCGTATAAATAATCACAAATCGTCTGCACCATTTTATACTTTTGATCAGTTAGCAGCTCGAAGCTATAGTTAACTTACTAATGAAAACGACGCGAGTAATTAAGAGACCTAATTGGTTGTTAAAGTTTGGACCACTCAGCCTAATCCGATGCATTAAATCTCTAAAATCAAATTAAACGTACTCTTAATCCATTGTTGACCAATCTGAAAACCTCGACGAGGGCTCTAAAATGGAAAGCGGCGACGAGAGCCCGGTGGTTCTGATAACGGGATGCTCGCAGGGAGGAATCGGTCACGCGCTGGCGCGTGAGTTCTCCGTGAACGGATGTCGAGTGGTTGCGACGAGCCGATCGCGGAGCACGATGACGGATCTGGAGCAGGATCCGAGGCTGTTAGTACAGGAGCTCGATGTGCAGTCGGAGCAGAGCGTGAGCAAAGTCATATCGAATGTGATAGATAAGTTCGGCCAAATCGACGTTCTCGTCAACAACGCCGGCGTGCAGTGCGTCGGACCTCTGGCGGAGATCCCAATTTCGGCCATGGAAAACACCTTCAACACCAATGTCTTCGGTAAAAATTGGGTTTTGAATTCGATTTCTCTATCATTTGGTCGCAAGAGGGAGCTTCGATAGTTCTAATTGGATTTCTGGCTGTGTGCTTACTAGTGAAGAACCATTAGAATGCGTAAATATCCATTTTAGATGACGATTCTGTGGGCAATGACAAGAGCTTTTCTTCTGGAATACTCGCTCTCATGTTGTGGCTTTCTCGTCCACTGATTGACTTGGGACAGTGTCTCTCCTAGTGTTTGTGAATTATGAGAAGAAACTTTGAAAGAAGTGAATCTATCCGATGCAGGTTCCATGAGGATGACTCAAGCCGTTGTACCTCACATGGTTTCCAAGAAGAAAGGAAAGATTGTGAACGTTGGAAGTATCACTGTTATGGCACCAGGTCCATGGGCAGGGGTCTATACAGCAACCAAAGCTGCTATCCACGCTCTTACCGATACCTTGAGGTTCGATTTTAGCCTTTTTCTTCAGCTATTTGATGAAAAGGTCTGATCTCTGTGAAAGTTTGGTCGAGTATCATCATTCATCTCTGAGAACTCAAAACCTGATGTTGAGTTAGGTTATGTTAAAGCTAATGTGTAGTTGTTCTAATTATCCAGTACCGGATGGTCTTGTTTTTTTCTTTCAATTGTTTGTGATGGTTCCTGATAAACGCAGGTTAGAGCTCGGGACCTTTGGCATTGATGTAATCAATGTCGTCCCAGGAGGAATACGAACAAACATAGCAAACTCAGCTGTAGCAAACTTCAACAAAATGCCTGAGCTGAAACTATACAAGCCTTACGAAGAAGCTATCAGGGAGAGGGCGTTTATATCGCAGAGGATGAAGCCAACCCCTGCAGAAACATTCGCCAAAGACACCGTAGCAGCGGTGCTGAAGAAGAACCCGCCCGCTTGGTTCTCTTCAGGCAGGTACTCAACCCTCATGGCGATAATGTACCACATGCCCCTTTGGTTCAAAGATTTTGTCCAGAAGAAGGCTTTAATGAAAAAGGGGTGATCAGGTTTAAGGCTGTTTGTTATGAAAAACGGATGTAAAAGATTTGCTCAGGCTGAAAATTAAATCTTTATTATGTCCTCATGTTTGAGTAGGTTCGATTTTGAAAAGTACGAATGCATGTGGAGTGTTACATGAGGAATTAGGGAGATCATTTCCGAAATTTAAGGATGGTGTGTAGCTCCATATGTTTTTTCTCCGGTGGCTGTAAAGTTGGGATGATCGACTGAGGAATTTGAGATTGTTGATTACCTTAAATCAATCTATCCCAACGTCAATCACTACTACATTATTCAAATTGAAACATGAGATCAAACATAAACCTACTGTACCGTGGGGCATGTATGTAGGTGATAAATCTCTTTGGTGCACCCACTCTCAAAACCATGGATCCTCCCATGGTTTTCTATTTCTTAACAATTAAAACTTGTTTCAAAAAGCTAAATGCACTCTAAAGTTGATTCAATAATTAATAAATAGAATAACAAAAGTATCTATCTATTTCATTTGGGAATAACAAAAGTATTCCTTGGCGAAAAGGTGATTCATTTGAGATATTTTGAGAGATACTCTTGAGATATCTTCTATTTTCATATACAGGCATTCTATGATTGAACAATTTTTTTTAATAAATATATAACAAAATTATATTAAAATATTAGTACTATTATACAGATGAGATATTTGAGATCTCGCCAATAGAGATATGGTCACAATTAAAAACTGAAGGACTGTTTTTGTAATAATATTTGATTGAGACGTTTTGAAAGATGTGAGTTGGAAAGCAATTCAAATTCACTTGAGTTAAGGTTTGACCAATCTCTCATGTGGTTAGGTTTGAAAATATAAACAACTGGTTGAGAGAACATATTAACCACTTTTGTAAACCATTCGAAGAAACATTGACGTGAATCGTTGAGTTATTGCAGAACAAGAAATGGCGCCAACTTCACAAGTGCTGATGACGACCAGTTTGTTCCTCGGATTTAACAGAAGACACGTCGTCGTAAGACGTCAACAGTCTCCTCGTGCCTCTTCTCTCAGAGGTTTATCAGATTTCGCTTCCCTCCGAATGCAAATAAGCGACGAGAGCCCGGTGGTTATGATAACGGGATGCTCGCACGGCGGGATCGGACACGCGCTGGCGCGTGAGTTCTCTGATAACGGCTGTCTGGTGGTGGCGACGAGCAGATCACGGAGCACGATGACGGATCTGGAGGAGGATCCGAGGCTGTTCGTGCAGGAGCTTGATGTGCGATCGGAGCAGAGCGTGACCGAAGCCATATCGAATGTTATAGATAAGTTCGGCCAGATCGATGTTCTCGTCAACAACGCCGGCGTTCAATGCGTCGGACCTCTCTCGGAGATCCCACTATCTTCCATGGAAAACACATTCAACACCAACGTTTTCGGTAAAGTGGATTTTGAATTCGTTGGCTTTTCAAACTATAATAACCGTCAATGAACTAAAACAAGGTTCCTCAAATACAAGTACTGTATACAACCATCAAACCAAACCGAGAATATAAACCAAAGATAACCAACATCAAATTAACCGGTTCTGTGAATTTCACCACCATCTCGAATTCTTGTTAACGCTTGGTCATGTTGTGGCTTGGGACAGTGTCTCTCGTTGCGTTAGTGAATTATGAGAAGAAACTTTTCAAGAGTGAATTTGTCCGATGCAGGTTCCTTGAGGATGACTCAAGCCGTTGTACCTCACATGGTGTCTAAGAAAAAGGGAAAGATTGTGAACGTTGGAAGTATCTCTGTTATGGCACCAGGCCCATGGGCAGGGGCTTACACTGCAACCAAAGCTGCTATCCATTCTCTAACCGATACACTCAGGTTTGGTTTTAGTATTTACTTTCACTTTTGAGACCATTCTCGGTCTTGGTTCTTCAATTGTTTGTAATGGTTACTTATAAAACGCAGGTTGGAGCTCGAGCCGTTTGGCATTGATGTCATCGATGTGGTCCCAGGAGGAGTACGATCAAACTTAGCCAACTCAGCTGTATCAATCTTCAACAAAACGACTGAGCTGAAACTATACAAGCCTTACGAAGAAGCTATCATAGAGAGGGCCTTCTTCTTTCAGAAACATAAGCCAACTCCTGCAGAAACATTCGCCAAAGACACTGTCGCTGCGGTGCTAAAGAAGAACCCGCCCGCTTGGTTCTCTTCAGGCAGATACTCAACATTCATGGCGATAATGTACCACATGCCCCTTTGGTTCAAAGATTTCGTCCAGAAGAAGGCTTTAATGAAAAAGGGGTGATCAGTTTTAAGACTGTTTTTTATGAAAAACGGATGTAAAAGATTTGCTCAGGCTGAAGATTTAATCTTTGTTATGTCCTCATGTTTGAGTAGGTTCGATTTCGAAAAGTATCAATCACTACTATATTATTCAAATTGAAGCGTGAGATCAAACATAAACATACTGTACCGTGGGGGAGAATCTAGTGCCTATATAATCCAAGTAGACGTGTTCACCTTGAAATGCGGACTTCTACATATCACGCGTTTTGTTATGTTGTGCATGAAAGGTGATAAAATCTCACTGGTGCACCCACTCTCAATACCATGATAAAATCTCACAGATAAAATCCAAGTAGACGTGTTCACCTTTAACATGTTTTTTTTTCTTTTCTGAAACATGAAGATCGAGTTATGCATTAATATTATCATTATTTACACTTACAAAAACAATTAATAAAAGCGAATCTGATATATTTAGATAAAAAGAAGGATAGAGAAAAAGAAAAATATAGAGTACTTGCAACAAGAACATAAGAATATATATATTACTGATGTATTTGTTAAATTAATGTCAGATTATTACACTGAAAATTTGAATTCAAATATGGAGAAAACAGAAATTGCAAATAAAAATTACAACTTGAAAAGGAAACATTAAATAAAATATCATAAAATAAATATAATTATAAAATCTTAAAAAAATGATGCTCTTTTTCTTTGCGTGAAGTGTTATGTTTTGATTATATTCAAATTTCATTTACTAATATTAATATTATCATTCTCTTTTGATTGATTTACATTAACGATGAAAACAAATTGAACATAGATAATCTCTAATGACCAAATGAACTCAAATAGCTGGATACCATGTCAGTTAGTTTCACCACTAATATAAATCTAATCAGTTTTAAACTAATCAAAGTTTTAACGCAAATATATAATAAAAAAGAGTAAAAAACATATATTTTTTTTTCCGTTGAGTTTCTTTCTCTAGAATCTTTTGCTTCCTTAATTTTGACAAGCAAATTTTTACCTGAAACATTACCAAAAACAACACAAAATTTTTGTTAGATTCAAATTTTATTAAATATTACAACAATTATTATCTTTTTATTTTTTTTCCTAATAGAAACAAAACCGATTGATCAATATTTAGTTATGGATACAAATTGAACATAGTTAATCTCTAACGATCAAATGAATTCAAATGGCTGGATACCATGTCCGGTTAGTTTCACAACTAATATTAATCTAATCAATTTTAAACTATTGGTTTTAAATCCGGATGAACAAAAAAAAATCAAAGAGATAATAAAAAACATATCTGAGTTTCCTTCTGTAGTCAAAGATTTCAGCTCGTTTGCTATAAATTTGGCTAAAAAGGTTTTCCCAAGGAACAAAAACACAAAAAAGGCCCAATTAGCATTTAAATTTTCCATCAATCTGCTTCACGAGCTAAAAGAAAAGAAATCTCTAACCTTTTCGATGATTTCTCTAATGGCGTACTTGCAAGCTCTCTGGCAAATCTCAGTGATATCAGCGCCACTGAATCCATGAGTGTACTTAGCGAGTGCAGTCACATCGACATCTTTAGCAACATGAGATTTCCTCAGGCAGGCCTTGAAGATGTTGAGACGGTAAATGAAATGATTAGAATCGAAACAACATGTTCTGATTCATATACAAGCAGAGGAACAACACTTACAGTTTCACGAAGTGCAGATGGGTTGCTGTTACCAAGACCGTTCTGGAAGTGTTCATTAGACACCGCCGTGGAGTTGAGGATCTCGGCGTCAATTTCGTCATCTTCCAAGTCAATCACATCACATCCATCTTCTTTCTGATACATTGAAGGGCAGCTTCAGTGCATATCGCTGCAAGATCGGCAACAACATATCCATGTGTGTTCCTCGAATGATCCATCTTCTCAGCCTCCTCGAATGCTTTCCTGAGGTTGCTCCCACCGGCCAGTTTCGACATGATCTCCGGTCCATTAATACAGAAGAAAAACGTCCCGGTTTCGTAAGGAGGATGTTGAAAAAGTTCAATTTTTGTTAGCAATCCAAACTAACAAAACATGATCTTAAAGCAAACATGAACTCAAAAAGACAGTTTGACTATGATATGAAAGAGAACTAAAGATTCAAGCAAACCTGCGCTTCAGGTAAGCCCTTCAATGGTATCATCAACAGGCAAGATGTGCACACGCTTCCATACTTGACATCTGGGCACTGGTGAAGAGAAATAACATCTCCCACAGTCTAACCCTCAAGTTAGACCCAACGACCTTGTTCATTCTGATCTTAGGTTCCTCGCATGATTTATCAGCAAGGGCAATGCACACAGTGTCCTTCCTTTTCATACGACAGAGCTGCCGTCGTTACAACAAGTTGGTTTGGAGACTTCTTTCTCTCGAGAATAGCAGTACTGAAACAAACAAAAGAGAATAACTTTAAAACCCTCAAAAACCAGTGCATTATGAATTCAAAGTTTTATCTTTGCTCTGTGACAAATACGAATTCATAGATGGGTTACATTATGTAGTCGACATTGCATTTGAAAATACTGGATATTGCAAGTTGATTAATATACGTACAGATTTCAAAGCCGAGGTGATCAACCTCTTCCAATTGATTTTCTTCTCATCGTCCTTCTTCTTCGCTTTCTTTACTTCACCTCCATTTGTTTCCTCGCCTTGAAGTACATCTCCGTTACTCGTTTCGTCCAAAGTCTCTAGCTTTCTCTTCTTCTCAGCAACAACCGAGGAGACAGGTAAATCCACTTTCTTCTCTTCGGAATCACCATTTGAGACCTTTCGGTTGCATCCACCGTGGATTGCTGTTTAGCATGAAAGGCTTTTGCTTTTCCATCGGCATGGGCAAGCAAAGTCTGCTGGCTTGTAGCCTTTGTGTTACACAAACTGCAAACGAATAAGACAAATACTCAAAACCATGTCCTCATTAAAACTCTCACCACAAGACAACACAAGCAGGCAAGGATGCATACATTTGAAAGAAAAACCTAACATTGGCTCTATCATCTTCTTAATAAAACGTAGACGAACCTCGAGACATTAAAATGCACAAAAGCAGGAAACTGAAGGAAGGTCGAGAGAAGTGAATACCTACAAAACCATGGATACAGATTTGATAAGCCAACATTTATATCAAAATCTGGCTGTTGCTTCGAGTTGTCCTGTGGCTTTGCTGGTGTGCCATTGGATGGCTTTGACTGACCTTTTGGACCATATTTCTCCTAATTACAGAGAAAAACAAAAGCATTCAAGAACACAGAAACAATTCTTCATTATCTTATTCCAAGAACCTAAAATCTAAGCCAATTTGTTCTATAGAAGATTTGATAGAAATGGTAAAATTACTTACAGCTTCGTGGTTATGTCCTTGAACACTATCTTTCCCAAACATTTCTCGACAGTCGAGGCACGACAACTATTTGATTGGTAACACAAAAAGCAAAGATATTTAACAGAAGAACCATCAAATAGATTCGATTTTGAAAAGGAGAAACCAAAAGAAATTGAATCAAAACTTTATGATCGGAAAACGAAAATTAGAGTTCTAGGTACTTACGAGTCGGAAGATTCAGGTTGGTTTATGATCGGAAAACGAAAACCGGAGATCTGGGTCGGAAAATCCAGGTTGGTTTAACATGGTGATTGCTGAAAATTGACCAGAAAGTTGCAAAATTTGTTTCTAGAAAGATCGATTGATGAGTCTTTGTGATTATGGGATCTGAAGAGAGAGCAGATTTCGGAATTTATACCTCTTTCTTCTGGTTTGAAAACAAGAAAAGAATCCGTTGCTTTCTTTTTCTTTTGCTAATCGGTAGAAAAAGAATCCGTTGTAACGCCAATGTGCCATGTCGATAAATACTGTTTTTTTTAATTGAATTTTGTTTAAATATTGTTTAATTTCCCATAAAATTAAAGAAACAAAATAACACAAACGTAATTATTTTTGAAGCGAAAGCCCATTAGCAGTGAGGGAAGATGCATGTTTCGTATGTCGTCAAAGTACAAAAAAATGACATATAGATTTATTTTAATTATTGTTTTAGTTTCTAATTAAATGCTTGTGATTAACAATGGTATAAGTCCGATTTAAATGTATTTTTATTATGAGAGAATGATCCGATTTATCACATATAATGTACATATAGTATAGACTAAGCTTATTTACAGATAAAAGAATTCATAACGTTCTACACATTTGTTGGTTTCTGGCTTATATAATAAACTAACTTACAGGTCATTCTATGATTGAACTATTTTCTTTTAATAAATATATAACAAAATTATATTAACCGATACACTGCAACCAAAGCTGCTATCCATTCTCTAACCGATACACTCCGGTTTGGTTTTAGTATTTACTTTCACGATTTGAGACCATTATTGGTCTTAGTTCTTCAATTGTTTGTAATGGTTACTTATAAAACGCAGGTTAGAGCTCGAGCCGTTTGGCATTGATGTCATCGATGTGGTCCCAGGAGGAGTACGATCAAACTTAGCGAACTCAGCTGTAGCAGTTTTCAACAAAACGACTGAGCTGAAACTATACAAGCCTTACGAAGAAGCTATCATAGAGAGGGCCTTCTTCTTTCAGAAACATAAGCCAAAGACACTGTCGCTGCGGTGCTAAAGAAGAACCCTCCCGCTTGGTTCTCTACAGGCAGATACTCAACCTTCATGGCTATAATGTACCATATGCCCATCTGGTTCAAGGATTCTCTCCAGAAGAGGGCTTTAATGAAAAAGGGATGATCAGGTTCGTGTTTAAAGGCTGTTTATTATCAAAACGAATGTAAAAGATTGTTCAGCCTTGTAATAGAGGGAGAGGATGATAATATTACATTATGTTGTAAGGGAAAACGTGAACGTTTCTACAACCACAGGAACAATATTTCCGCTTTGATTTGACCCAATAATGTATCATTAAAACCACATTTCACCAGATAAAAAAGGGTCAGAACTATCTAAAGCTACAACTAAACATCTAAATTTAAGAATGGTGTGGAGCTCCATAATACATGATTCCAGGTGGCTGGAAAGTTGGACCTTGTTGAGACTGTTGTTGAGCTGTGTTCGTCTGAGGAATTTGAGGCTGTTGATTACCTATCATGTGTTGTGGTGGTGGAGGCGGCGGCGGAAGTCCAGGTGGCATTAACGGTATGTTACCAAAGCCATAAGGATTGTTCATTACCGGCGGTTTTAGGAACTGTGGTTGCGGTGCTGCTGCTGGATTAGGGATAACGTGATACTGACCCTGTGTGGTGAGTGTCTGGTTCTGGGAGTTGCTGTAAGAAGGGACAAAAGCACTAGTGTCTGAAACAGGAACTGCGCTCTCTGATTTGGATAGGCCAGAAGTCTTTGTTGCTTCAGCAGCGAATGAAGACAGAACAGATTGCATGATCATATGTGACGAGGTAGATGCTGTGAGCATCGCAGCGATAGAAGCAGGCGTCATTTTTGATGCTTGACCAGAATTTGCGTTGTTGTCGCTTGTCTCGGTCGTGGTTGTTGGTTTTGATGCATAATCCTCATCGTTGAGCCGTTTCTGCATGTTTTGAGCTTCCTCTGTTTGTTCTTGTGCCACCTGACCATATACAAAAACAGTTCATGAGCTAAAAAAGCTCAGGTAGGTCACAAGCGAAGCGAAAGAAGCAGTGGCAAATCAAACACATACCTGAATCTGGGCTTTAAGATTATCCAGTTCGGATTCCTGACATAAGCACGCAAAAGAATGAAAGATAGTTCACAAAATAGTTAACTTGGCAAAGTGCGCAAAATCATTATTATTACCTGTTCGCGTAATGCGTCTTTGAGCTGGTTTACAAGGGAAGATCTACTTCCTTGAACAGATTTAAGTTTCTCCATACATTGTCTCAAAAGGTATTCTTCTTCTTCCAGTTCTTTCGCCAATGATTTCCTCTTCGGGCTGTCTTTTGCTGGAGAGACATGAACATATGAGTTCACTGGATTTAAAGGGGGAAAAACCGAACAAAGGTGGTTGGTGATCCAGATGATTAGTAAAAACAGATGTATTTTACCAGAAGAGCAGGTTTCGTCAACGTCTTTCTCCATCCTCCTGATTCGTTTAACTGCAGACTTGCATTTATTCATCTCAGCTTCTTCATTTGAGTTTTCTGCAACAACCAAATGATATGCTGATGCTATCTTCTCAGCCACACATCCACTTGATGATAGTTTCTGGTTACAAAAGCAAACAAAAAGAAATAACAAACGTAAGGAAATTTGACTGATATCAATAAAGGAGAGAAGGAGTTCTCGGTGTTTCGAGATTTACCGTTCTGGACGATTTTGAATCCCGTTTTGAGGATTTGGATCCGCGAGGCCGCTTTTTGCTGACCTCAAGTGGCAGAGGGACATCTTCTCCAAGCATCACGTCTCTAAGATTCTTCGAACGGGATCCAAACACTCTTCTTTCTTCCCATATCTTGACCTACAATATCACGTAAATAGAATATCTCTATCAGCAAAGTTTTTAAGTTATTCGTGTTTCAACTTCACAAAATTCAATGGTGTTTCACTATATAGCATCACACATCAATGCAGTACCAAATCGACGAAGAAGACGATTCTCAAGAACCTTAAATCAATTTCATCTCAACATCCATCATTACAGTATCGCAAAATGAAATATGAGATCAAACATAAACATACTTAAGAAACGAAGTTGCACAGAAGAAACAAGTGCTGATATCTTAACCAATTCGCGAACCACAATCGCACACTGATAATGACATACAAAGTATCAAACTCATTTCCAGAGGATAAGAGATTACATATTCAGAAAAAAACATGAGACTAAGCATTAACAGAATTACGAAACCAAATGCTGGCATCATGAAACTATTCACAAAACATGTTTTCTCTCCACCGGATTTATAGCTTCAAAGGCAACTGCACACCAATATTAACAAATAAAGTAACAAAAACCATTCGCAGAGAATAGAAGAAGCACGAACACAAGCGGCAAAGAAAGAGCGAA
The DNA here is from genome assembly GCA_911865555.2 of Thlaspi arvense. Lineage (NCBI taxonomy): Eukaryota > Viridiplantae > Streptophyta > Magnoliopsida > Brassicales > Brassicaceae > Thlaspi > Thlaspi arvense. The sequence goes on along the minus strand of OU466862.2, from coordinate 66,688,053 downwards.
AAACAGAGTATTTACCAAACGCGAAACTACGCCTTTCCCACGATCATCTCCCTGAGAAACAATGTCTTTGACGGCCTTAGGAAGAACATTCCAGAACTCTTGCACGAACTCATTGCCCTGACGCTTACTGTTCTGAAGAATATCATTGGCCAGATACAAAAGAGGCACTTTCTGCGCCATCTCTGTACTGTGAAACTGTTTCTCCCATGTCGTAACGATCAATTCAGCTTTGACCCGATTGAATATACACCAATGTGAGAGAGCTTATTCCAAGAAAGTCAAGAAACCAAAAATCGGAGATTGACACAAAATAGCAAAATTTACAAGATCTAAGTAAAAGATTAGAATCTCTATGAAAAGATTTAAAACCTATAATAATTTTTGAAAAAAAGGATACTTTCGATGGATTGTTGAGTGCTATTGAGCTTCGCGAGCTTATCAATCAGGATCTGCTCACTGAATACAGTACTCATCCCACCAACGACTGTGAAGATTATCAAAAACCAGCCAAAGACAAGCTTACAACCCAGAAATTTTGGAGAAAGGAGAAGCTAAAATCCCACCGAGCGGTTTAAGAATTTGATGGAGAAGCAGCCGGATTTGGTTACAGCCGGTGAGCTGGGCGACAGAAGAATGCGACGGAGCTGGAAAGAGTGCGGCGGAGCGAGAACGGAGAAACCCTAGAACAGACTGAAGGCGGAAGCAGATTAGGAATAAGGGATGACCAAAACGACAACGTTTGACGCCAAAGTGAGGATGGGGGAGCAAAAATCGCAGAGAAGAGAGGAAAGTTGTGTTTTAATTTCCAGATACTTTTGTTTCCCTTTCTCCAATTTTTAATTTCACTTTCAGATTTTTCATTTTGTTTGACCTAAAAACGTTTTGAATTTTTTACATGGAAGAAAACAAAAATGTTGCTTTTAATAGTATTAAAATTTTAAGACAAGGAGTAGATATTTTTATATTTATTAATAAAAATAAATAAACATACTACACGGTATTATACTCAACAAGAGATCCCACATAAAGAAGTTGATTCAACAACACTGCTCCTAGTGTTGTAACCCCAACGATGGAACCTTTCAAAGATTCTCCTCACTCGCTGTTTTCATCATCTTCCTCACTGTCTTCTAGTTTCATATGGTTCATGTTCCTCTCTAGAGGAGGGAGACCATCATCATCATCCTCTGATTCACCACCAGATTCACCTTCTTTCCTAACACCTACACAACACACACAAGCCACAAGCAAGGTCTTGTTATTCATGGTGAAATCATCATACGATTGGTCTACTGAGAGAGAGAGAGAGAGAGAGAGAGAGAGAGAGAGATTTGGAAATGCGGCTTACGCTCTTCAAGCGGAGGTGGTTGTTTTGGGACCTGAGTTTGCTGTGAAAGCCAAGAATTTTGAACTGAGATGATCTCAGCACTATTCTCGCATTTCGAGTACTCCTTTAGAATATCCCTGCAGTAATAGCGAGACCCAGTTTAAAAAAAGAAATCAGATACTCCAAATGTATACGTAGATCCAAAAACAAAACGATGTGAAGATGTTGCTTCTTCAGTATTGTTTACTTGTTGAGAGACAAAAAGGCATGACCCCATTTGAATTTCCCTAGCAAGAGATTTGCAGTTTCCTCCTCCCCACTGATTGAAAAACAAATAGAGCAAAGGCATATCAGAAAACCTAATAATGTACGACCGTAAGCGAAAGAGAAGAAGCCATGGCTCACCATAGTATTAAAGCCGCAGACAAAGCTTCTACACAGGATAGCTCACATGGCCTTCCATAATTTACTGGATTAGCTGCTACTAACCATGGAACTACAACCATTGTACAGAAACAGAGTTAACTAAGAGATGTTGGCTAAATAAAATCCTCTTTAAACAAAGTGATTGATTGAAACTTCTTACGGAGGCGAGGAGCAGTACAACGCAGCTTCACAAACGGTACATCACTTAGACGAGCCCAAGAACAATCAACAACGGCTAATCCTTTTCTTTTAATCAGACTGTAGTCTTCCTTGGACACACATTGTCTACCAACGGGACTGCCAAAATCATAACACACAGACTAGGATTAAAGCTGCGTTCGTCATCTACTTCAGTAATGCCATTACAAATGACCCTAAGATAAAGAGTAATAACAGGTAGAGAGATACCTCAAAACAACGCCTCCGAAGCCAGTGTTAACCCGTAACTCCTACAAAATCAATTTTCAGCTTACACATTTTCGAAAAAAAGAGAACATATGTATCTGTTTTATTCGGCCACGATACTTACTTTTAACAGGTTAAATCGAGCAAGCTTACGACCAGTGCATCTCTTTGCATCACACTGACCAAAATCCTGAAACAACAAACAAACAATATTTACAGTTGTGAGCACTGAAGCAGTTCGATCATTGAAGGTTTACTTTGGATTTGGATCATTTAAACGCAAGGAAGTCATGCATACCCACATTGCCAATTGAACTTTTGGACCTGGTGCTTCATCCTCAGGTTCTACGATAATTCACCCAATTCAAACATTACTGGGACATTCAACATCTAAAGCCGATCAAATTACACAACACAGCTAAAGAAAAAAATCAAGTTTCAGGTACCTTGATCAAGAGGAAGCGATTCAGCTTCCCTGCAATTTCAACGAAGCCGTTACTAGTCGACCAGAGAGAAAGCTCGACCCGAAAGAAGAAGAAAACAAAACAAAATTATACCTTTCAAGATTATAAGTCCTACTGGTTTGGCCTGGATTCGAATTGCCTCCTCTCGATCGCCTGTGCTTGCCGTGACCCATTTTTCCGGCGTTATTACCGACAAGTGATTGGGTTTTTCGATCGGCTTTGGGTTTTACATTTAAATTAGGGTTTCTTAAGGTGGCCGACAGCAAACCAACCTACAGTACCGGACCGATTTTAAACCATTATCTCTTTTCGTTTAACGAATAACCACTGAGGGTACTTTTTTTTTTTTTACGTGATGAATGATTTTTGTTGATTAGCACTACTAATTAGTTGGTTGATAAATATTTTTTTAACAATTGATAAATATTTTTGTTGGTTGATAAAATATGTCTGTTGGTTGATAAAACCGTAATTTCGTCGAACCAAACCGGACGAATGATTGGTTACACTTGCTCCCATGTTCAAAGTTTTGCTAGTGGCCGGATTGGACCTAGTGCGTAACAGAAAAATTACAGATTAATTAGAGAGTAGTTAAGGATTAGTTTTGAATATTTTAAAATATTATATTAGATTATGTTAAAATAGTTATATATGTGGTTAAATAAATAAGTTTCCGAGCGTTAATGATGAATATAGCTGAGTTGGGTTAATGCTTTTTTTTTTTTTCTTAACATTGTGAAATAGAGGCTTGTGTTTACAAAGAATGCATCCACCTCTATTTATATTAGATTACCTTCAACTTACTCAATAAGAATTTGCTGAATAAAAACTTGCTCAGTGTTCAATACGAATTTTGTTAATAAACCTCGTGAATTTGCCGAAATAGGATTGTTCGGATTGTTCTGCATCGGCAATGTTGCCGCAACAATGATTAGACTATTCGTCATACTTTGTTTTTAAAAGATGAAAAATGGGTTATACTTACAAACTCATTTTGGCTATTTTTCTTACCTTTTAATGAGAACAAAAAAGTAATTAATATGTCTTTTTTTTCATTCACGGTTTTCGATATTTGAATTACAGTCGTCGAGATCTTTTTATTTATTTTCATAGATTTCATTTTGTTTTTAACTATATTTGATAGAAAAATTATAGATAAAATATGAAATTTATTATTTCAAACCAAAAATCATGAGAATTTGAAAGTTTTTTTAAAATATTTTTGATTTTTATTATGATTAGATTGAATAATCTTATAATCTATAATTTCACACCCACATTTTTGAACAAAAGCTGCACTATTCATATGTAAGGCAAATCGTTTAAAGCAATAATGTTATTTTTAGTAAAAAAAAAATAATTTTTAAAAATAATATTTCAAAACTTTTCGCGTTAACCAAACGAATTCTCGCGCTCAAACAATCGGTATATATATGAAAAATACAAAGACCTGTAAAGTTATTTGAGTAAATTAATTTCTTTCCAACATTATTTTATAAAATGAAAACCTAGCATTTAGAAGACATATATAAGCAAATTCCTATAAATATATAGCTTTTGGCTGGTGATATTGAAATTTACAGACATTTTCTTTAGTACTACTGAAGTTAACAAGAAAGTAAATTATAAGTTTAATGAAGTAGTTGAAATGAAAATAATTTTCTCCGCCATCTTAGGTGATACCAATATTGTATTTTAATTTGAATAATTTAATATGAAAATATATATTCTGACAAAAAAAAAACCCAATTCAGCCGTAATCATCATTAACATAGGCTTGGAAACTAATTTATTAAACCAAATATCTAATTATTTTGACATACTGTATAATCTAATATATTTTTAATTTTTTTTGTAAAAACTAATCTTGATTACTCTCCGATTAATCTGCTATTTTGTTGATCGGGCCATCCGATTAACACCTACCAAAATTATGCACATGGATTAAGATAAAACCGTAATTTCGTGGTAGCCAAACCGGACAAATGATTGACTACACGTGTAAAAAGTACAACGCTCGGGGTAATTACGTCATTATACAACCATACTTTCTTCCCGTTAAGCTACTCCTTCTCTCTCACTCTCTATCTCTCTGAGTCAGTCATAGACTCATAGCTGCGACCAACATTCACAGTCTCAGTATATCTACAAATCGCTTCTCTACACACACCTTGATCCAAAACCCAATTTTACTGAGATTCTGCTCTTCGATAACAGTTCCAGGCCCAGTAATCTGGAAACTATTTCCTCTTTCAGCAAAACCCTAGCTCGAAAAATGGCGTCACGATCTGCTCTGTTACTCTTCTGTTTTTTTGCTCTAGCCACAGAAGAGACTCTGGCCTCAGTATTCTCCTCAAGGCTGATCCATCGCTTCTCCGACGAAGGCAGAGCGTCGATTAAGACTCCGACATCGTCGGATTCGTTGCCGGAGAAGCGGAGCTTGGAGTATTACCGGTTGCTCGCGAGTAGTGATTTCAGAAGACAGAGGATGAATCTCGGTGCCAAGTTTCAGTCCCTTGTTCCATCAGAAGGAAGCAAAACGATTTCTACTGGAAATTACTTTGGATGGTAATTTCTTTTCCTTTTAGTCTTCACACTGAAATGAAAAAGTTCCTCTTTTTAATTAAATCAAATCACCCAATCTTCGTGAAGTTTCTAAATTTTGCACCTTTAGATTCGATCCTGAAGTAAAAAGTTTGGAAAATTGTTTGCTAGTCCTGTGTTTCGACTTATGATCACTCTGCTTGATATTTATGCTCATTATTCACATGAGACAGCAAGTCTTTTCCTTTGTGTTTAATTGTTTTTGGATAAATAATCTGTGTGGTGAAATAAGTTATGAACTTTGTTGATTCCTTGTAATGAATTTTGTATTTGATGGTGTTTTTCACTCAGGCTACACTACACGTGGATCGACATAGGGACTCCAAAAGTGTCGTTTCTTGTGGCTTTGGATTCTGGAAGTGATCTACTTTGGATTCCTTGCAACTGTGTGCAGTGCGCACCTTTAACATCCACTTACTATAGCAGCCTGGTATGTGATTTAAAGACGATAAGCATGGTTTGCTTATGCACTCAGTTAGTGAAAATGATGACCGGTTTAGCGCTTATTTCCTATTGATTGATTGGCAGATGCTTCCTCGTGTTTGGGAGCACATGTTCTGCAGGCTACCAAAGACCTGAACGAGTATGATCCATCGAGTTCAAGCACCAGCAAGGTGTTTTTGTGCAGCCATAAGCTTTGTGAATCAGCTCCAAGCTGTGAGACCCCGAGGGAGCAATGCCCTTATACTGTTAACTACGCTAGTGGCAACACCTCGAGCTCGGGATTACTTGTTGAGGACATCTTACATCTTGCCTATGAAACAAACAATAGATTGATGAACGCTTCCTCCTCTGTCAAGGCTCGAGTTGTTATAGGGTGCGTTTGTGTTCCTATTTGTATGTTCGATTTATGTTTGTGTTCCGAGTTTTAGTATTGAATAAGTGTTGTTCTTCATATTTTGCAGATGTGGTAAGAAGCAAAGTGGTGAATACTTGAATGGTGTTGCTCCTGATGGCTTGATGGGTTTAGGACTTGGAGACATCTCGGTTCCAAGTTTTCTTTCTAAAGCAGGACTCATGCGAAACTCTTTCTCCATGTGCTTTGACGAGGAAGATTCAGGAAGAATTTACTTCGGTGATATGGGACCGTCGATGCAACAATCAACACAATTCATTCCGCTTGACGACGAATAGTAATGACAAATAAATGATCTTCAATACTTCTGCTGAAGACAGATTTTACTTGTACTAAGCAACTTCTGTTGATTTTTGTTCTACAGTGTAGCCTACATTGTGGGCGTGGAGGCATGTTGTATTGGCAATTCGTGTCTGAAGCAGACAAGTTTCAGAACTTTGATTGACAGTGGACAATCATTTACATATCTACCAGAAGAAACATACAGAGAAGTTGCGCTTGAGATTGACAGTCATGTAAACGCTACGATTAAGAGAGTCAAAGGTGGCCCATGGGATTATTGCTATGAGACTAGGTACACAACATAGAGAAAGTAGCTACTTGCTTGGTTTTATGTAATTGAGATTCTCTCTTACAAAATGTTTTTTTTTTTTGGTTCGATTCTCTTTTTGTTTGATGGATTAGTGTTGAGCCAAAGGTACCAGCGATCAAACTCAAGTTTTCGCACAACAACACATTCGTGATTCACAAACCTTTGTTTGAACTCGAACAAAGCCAGGTTAGACCATTTCCATATACATATAAACTCATGCTTCACAACAAGATTTAGATTTTGATGAAATCAAATTTTCAGGGGACTGTCCAGTTTTGCTTGCCTATCAGTTCTAGTGGACAAGAAGACATAGGAAGCATAGGACGTATGTGATAAGCCTTATTCACATTCTCTCTGTCTCTGTGCCTCCATGAATTAAACTTATCTTCTTCTTCTTTTTTGCAGAGAACTACATGAGAGGGTATCGAATGGTTTTCGATAGAGAGAACATGAAGCTAGGCTGGTCAGCCTCCAAATGTGAGCTTTCGATTTTACAGAACATTATTACTGATTAAGACCTCTTTTATGGATCCAAAGCTAAATCGATTTTCATCGCAGGTCAAGAGGATAAGATAGCGCCGCCTCAGACTTCACCGGGAAGCACTTCATCGCCATATCCGTTGCCAACAGAGGAGCAGCAAAGCAGAGGCCATGCGGTTTCACCAGCAATTGCAGGTAAAACTCCTTCCAAAACACCATCATCATCATCATCATCACCATCATGCAGCTTCTCTTCCATGAGATTATTCAACTCTCTTCTTCTCCTCCTTCTTCTGCTACATGGCCTTGTCGCTCATTTAGTGTAGAGATAAAACTCGTCTTATTAAAAACATAACTATTTTGCGTTCGCGTATATATAAGAGTTCATTTTTAAAGTCTGTCCACATCAATTTGTTATCTTTCTTCATTCATCTCCATCTTTCATGTCGGCTAAGCTTTTAGCAATATTCTAGAGAACAACAAACTGGCAAATGCAGCAGTACAGAACAAAAATCAAATGAAAAAAATCATCTCGGAATATAAATATTTTAGTAAAAGTTTAAATCTTTGTTCTAAATTATAATATAACGTCGGTAATTCGAGTTGTTGTATTTACACCGAGATAGAAAATTAAAAAATTCTGTTTGTGATTAATTAAAAAATTTAAAGAGCTTCTCAATTTCCCTTGACCAAAAAAAAAGGTCAAGACCCGATTCCGTCTGTAACGTCCCGGACGATTTCAAGAGTCACGGCCACGGCGGTTCACGAGCTGCTTCTGAGCCTCCGACAATCCTCTGGTCACTTCCTCGTCTTCCGGTGTCTCTTTTATCAATATCTCGTAATCTTTAACCGCCGATTCCCAATTCCCAAGCTGCAACGTAGAGGAAAAAAAAAACTTAAATTTAAAACACTCTGTTATAAAACACGATTTTGCGAATGCTACCTGTTATATATATATAATTGCATGAAAGGCCTAATAAAAATTTATTTCAAAACATTAACCCATATTACCTTAGCGTTACAATCGGCTCTCCTGAGTCGAGCCTTGGCGTAGCCAGGACGGACGGTGAGTGCGGTTGTGGAGTCTTCAACGGCTCTATCGAATTGGCCCATTTTAGACAGACAAGCCGCTCGGTTACATAGCAAGACTGAGTTTCTCGAGTCGTGGTCTAATCCTTCGCCATAAGCCGCGCTAGCTTCTTGAAATCGTCCCGCTTTGAAGAAATCGTTGCCTTTCGACCGCGCCGCCGTAACCGCCTGCGCACGCCGGAGAACCATACTCACTTCCCTGTTGTTCCCGTCCAGCTTGTTCGCTCGTTGAATCGCCTCCACGGCCTCTCCGAATCTGATTGAACAAAAACCGTTTTGATCCAAAACCGGTTAAGGATGGCTTTAATCATCTAAACATGACCAGTAGACATTTGAATTTTTTTTTGGTTCGGTTTGGTTTTGAAGTTTGGAGAGAGAGAGTCAAAGAGAACAAACCTGCCGGAAGACATGTGAACCTGAGCCCAGACGACCAAGAAACCAGCGTAACCGATTGGTCCGTAATACTTTGTGCTCATTTCCACATCGAAAACCGGACATCTAGACAGAGCATCATCGGCCTCTTGATGTCTGTAACTCTTCAAAAAGGCTTCTGCTTGCAATGCATATACTTGGGGGGCTGCATCGGCGCCTGAAGCTATGGTGCTTTCCGTTTCTTTGATCAAAGTGTTCCAATCTCGCAATCTTTTGGCCTCTGTGCACTTGTTGAGATGTGTTTGAACCGTTTTAGCCTTCAAAATGTCTTCTTGGTCTGCTTCTGGACCCGAATGCTTGAAATGATATATCGAGTTCTCGACCTCTCCTAACCTATCGGTTTCAAGTTTATATTATTTTTATTAAAAAGTATGAGAATATATATATATATATATATGTGTGGGTTGCAAGGTAGGGTTTGGATGAGAGATTACCTGAGGTACAAGTTAGCTAACCGATGGTGTGCTCTATGGTAATGAGGCTCCATTCTGATTGCTTCTCTACACTCAAATACTGCTTCAAGTATTCTCCCCAACGCCGTTAAAGCTGCGCTTTTGTTGCTACGATACGCAGCCTTCTTCGGATCGATGGCTATTGCAGCGTCATACAACGCTAAGGCCTCTGCGAAGTTCCCGTTTTTGTAATCTTCATTCCCCATTATTTTCAACGTTTCAGGATCCATCCGCGTGGAGATCGCTCTACACAAAGATCCTGACTGATCTTGGTCATTCGAAACCGGGTTTGGTGCAGCCGATATCCGTCTTTCCTCTTCCATCGTCTTCCTCGCCCCATACCCTCCACCAGCATTCCCGTATCCGTTGTTCTGAGCAGTTGTTTGATCCCTACTAAACGCTGATCCAGGCTGCTTCAAGTTCCCAAGATTGCCAAACAACATCACATTGCTAGAAGATGCTCGGACCATGGAGCCTTTGCTCCCTTTTGCTTTCTGATTATCGATGATCATGCTCTCTAGCTCACCGGATAAACCGATGGCTTCCCTTGGCACCTTCCTCGCTTGTTGTTGGACCGGCCCTGGATTATTAGTACTCTGTTGGTAGTTACCGTTATTGCCTGATTGGTGGTTATTAGGGTGTTGATTCGGTGAGGGTTTTGAGACAGGTCTCTGCATCTGGTTCTGGTTCTGGTTCTGGATCGGGATAGGTTCAGGTGAAACTTTATGATCTTGAAGCTTTTTCTGGTTTAATTCGGTACCTGGAGATTTGGTGAACTGAATGTTAGCAGTGTTGGCGGTAGCGGTAGCGGAGGAGGCGGTGCTGCTACTCATTGCGCTTCTATGGCTACCATTGTCCGTGGAACATTTCTTGGACCACAAGCCACGTCTACCAAACACGACGCCCAAGAACCCACAACGCGACCTTTTCTCCACCGGATTTTCCGCCATCCTTCCGCCGCTAGAATGTAACAAAACCCTGTCGCGGAAGGTAATATTGGAAGATAGAAATGTAGCGAAACAGAGCCTCAACGTTTGGTATTTGAAGAAGAGAAAGACACCATTGTTAAGAAGAGAGAGGAGATAGAGGAAGCTTCTTTTGCTGCGTGTCCTCTTCTTGAATCGATAACTTTATACAAAATGGCATTATAATCAAACTAGGTCAGAATGAACAAATGGAAGAAGAAGAAGAATGATATTTTGTTTTCTCTCTTCTCAAATTGATGTAAAAATTGTCAATAGACTTGGTGGTAAGTTTGTCTTCTGTTCTGTTCTCTTCTGTCAATTCTTATTTTTTCCTCTTTTTTTATTTGTTCTTCGTTTGTCTTTTTTTCTCCCTATGGCTATTGCCTGTTGACCTGGTCTTGTAAGAGAAACGGAAAATGAACCATAGATTTGTTAAGTTGATATTTAGAAAGAAAATGGGAGACTTGTACGAACGAAACAAAGTCCGAGTTTTTCTCGACCCGATTCTATTTTTGGTGATCTTATGGGGTTCACGTTGGTTTTTTAGTTCTATATGTAAATTAAGGTGTTCACAACGACGTATGTAGATTTCTCATAATACCTTAAATACTGTGGTCTCACCATATCAAATTAAATCTAAGAAGACAAGTTTCCTACATATCATTGTTGAAAGAACTGTAATTTCAAATTTATAAGTGGAGATATCAAGCTCTTGATTATGGTATCAAGATCATAAATATTTTAATATAAGACACACCTATTAAGCTCCTAATTTTGTCTATGGATGTACATGTGGTGTAAGGTTTTAGACTAACACAGTACTCTAACATATCATAAAAGGTCAGACAGAGAAAATATCATAAAAGTAAAACTGGTATGCGGGAAGGAAACTAGTTTAAAGTAAAAACAAAAGGTCAAGCAAACTAATTTGTACTAATCACCTCGAAACCCTAAATTAATAACATAATAAAAGCTATAAACAATTCTTAAAACGAGTGGTTAACTAGCAAAATACGTTAACCCTTAAGCAACCAGCTACAAAAAACAAAAAACATCATATTAAAGAAAACAGATGCTTCGATCGATTGATTAGTGGAGACGCAGAACTTGTGGGCTTCGTGTACACACGTACAATGAAGTAATATGTGTTATTACTTTTCCGGTTTTCCAAGTACTTTATTACTAAATTATTATGCATGCATGTTCTTATTCGCTTTTAGGTTTGATAAAAAAAGAACTGCCGACTTCCGGTGCGCGGCTCGAAGCAGGACAAGAGCCAGACGTACGAGTCATATCACCTATAGTTTCAGGTAGTGAGCGACACACGTGTACGAGTCTTTTTCATCTCTTAGGCTCCTTTCCGGTCCATGGCTGGCTAAGTAGCCTCACACTCCATATATAAGACCTTCGAATATATAATTGAACTTGAAAATTATCTAGATACTGATCGTTACACAATATTCTATAAGGTGAATTGTAATTATTATACTATTTGTTCATCTACTCACATAGTAGACTGGTATATACAACTGGTAATAGCGAGATCAAGAAAACTCAAAGTCGATATATAGACTTTCGTAACTGATGCAAGTCTAATTAATTTGATTACTACGCGTGCTAGAATCATTTTAAATTCAAAAAGAACCAAGTTACTATAAATTTGATACAAGATCAAATGGGTTGATTTTGCCTAAACATGCGGGTTTTGATTTGCCGTCGTGTAGCCTTCTTGATTCTTATTTGCTTATGTGTACTGTGTACACTGTTATTTCTTTTGCTTGGTTTTGAGTTCAGACCAATAAATTCTTCAAAATCGGATTTGCGAGCATACTTTGGACGCAGAAGAACTTTATGCCAAGCTAATAAGTGAGATACAAACTGAATATGATCTGGTGTTACTAAAATGATATACAAACAATAATGTACGACCTCTATATTAACAGAGACCGATGTTTAGACAAAAAGTATGAGATATTTGTGCATGTATCATTTACCTAGAGCACGTTCACATAAATATCAGTCTAAATTCCCATTCAACATACATTAAATCGAGAAACTACACCAGAGCACTTTGACACCCCTAAAAAGGAGAGACTACACATGCAAAAATATATTCGAATAATTATTCGTCGTGGCTATAAAAAGTAACATTGTATCAATTTGGTTTGATTATAGATATAATCAGAATATTTTTCCCGTAAAGTTATAATTATTGTAATATTATCACTTTTGAAATACAATTAAATGTAGCTACTCAACGTTTATGAATATTAATATCTTAAATGTGTTATTTGATATACATCATTCATGTAACCTCCACAACATTTAAATTCAAAGGAGTTTACGAATCTCATTTTCTGAAAAGGTTCCCTATCGGTTGACATTCTCGAAATCAAGAAAATAAATTTAAAACAGGCTTCTTAACAATAGGATGTAACTGAAACCATATGGTGTACTAATATACTATTAAATATACTTTTTTAATCCGATATATATCTGGTTAATCAATATATTGATACCAATATTAAATGTACTTAATTTTAGATATGTATCTGGTAAGCAAGTGTGTCTTGATACATTGTGAAATGGTATGATACAATCCAGTATTCTTATTTATATGTTTTCTCTTTTGGTTAAAAGCATCGGGGAATTAATGAGAACGAGACTAAGATTATTTACATCTCGTTTATGCTAAAATATATAAAAGAAATTGGATATACAATAGGTTTACTGTTAGCATTTTAGAAATGAAGGAGAGACAATTGCCAAAAACAAGCTCTAGTTTACATTACAAAAATCAAAGTTTTAAAATTTCAATGGGATATTAAGGAAATGAAAAACAATACTATACTTTTCTTAATCAGATTATACTAATCTGTATAGTGTTTTTAATATTATCACGTTTTACTTAGTTTTGCAATAATCGAAATAGAAAAAGGAGGATACGCGGATTCGACGACTCGCATGGTTCGGTAACATTAGACACGCAAACATATTACAACGTACGCGAATGAGACCATCAAAACGTGGGCCCAGAAAAACCCATTATTAGGCCCAGTAGGTCCCACTACTTCTCGGGTTTGGTTGGTCCCACTCGTTTGCTCTTTGTAACTTCTCCTACATAAACTAATTCGCAGGAGTGGAAAAAACACACAAATCCTCCTCATCATCATCTCCTTCCTCTCTGTTGATCTTTTTCTTTCTTCTCTCCCTTAATCTCAATCTATCTTTGATTCACATATTTCAACTCGGATCTTTAATTCTCTCAAATGGGTAAGCTTTAGTCTCAGTAGAATTTCATCTAAAATCTCTCTCTGAATAACCAATACTTATACTCTGTTTTTCGCAGTAAGTTTTGTCGTTGAAAAGCCACAGAGAATGTCAGCGAGCCAAAACGTTGTCGTATCAGAGACCACAAGGTCAAGTATCATCCCCAACAACTCATCTTCTGCCCAGAAAGCCCCAACGGCTCATCCTGGTTTCATCTCAATCTCCAAGAAAAAGCTTCTCAAGAATCTCGAAATCATCAATGGTGGCCAAAGAATCAACGCTTGGGTAGATTCAATGCGAGCTTCTTCTCCTACTCATCTCAAAGCACTTCCTTCGTCTATCTCCTCACAGCAACAACTCAACTCATGGATCGTAAGTAGTCACCGTTACTCTCTCTCTCTCTCTCTCTCTCTCTCTCTCTCTCTCTCTCACACAAACTCTTGATGTGTCTTTCTCTTACATTTTCTTACTTGTGTTTCCGATAGATGGATCATCCTTCGGCATTAGACATGTTCGAACAGATCATGGAAGCTTCGGCAGGGAAACAAATCGTAATGTTTCTTGATTATGACGGTACTCTCTCTCCCATCGTTGATGATCCAGACAGGGCTTACATGTCAAGCAAGGTTCGTCTTGACAATAACATTTCTGATTGACTTAATCATATTAATCTCTGTCATTAATCACATTTTGATTGATGTAATTCTCAGATGAGAAGAACAGTGAAAAAACTGGCCAAATGTTTCCCCACTGCTATAGTTACTGGTAGATGTATAGACAAGGTATTTGTTTTTTTTTTTATTCTTCTTGGCATTTTCCCCATATTTTATATAGTTTATTAATTGTTTTCTTTTATAATTGTTTTTGTTTCAAAGGTGTATAACTTTGTGAAGCTAGCTGAGCTGTATTATGCTGGAAGCCATGGCATGGACATTAAAGGCCCAGCAAAAGGCTTGTCTAGACACAAGAGGGTAATTTCAAATAACCTAATTAATTGATAGAAACAAACTATTAATATTTCTTTATTTTCGTTTAAGCTTATTTAATTCCTTTTTTATTTAGGTTAAACAGTCTCTTCTGTACCAACCAGCCAGTGACTATCTTCCCATGATCGACGAAGTAAGAAGACATACTCTATGTTATGTTGGGTTTATTAAATAAATAAGTATATGTTTCTTTGGTTGTTGTTGTAACGACAAATATACATGTGGCTAGTGGCTTGAGTATTGGATTATAACAATTTAATATATGTGTTTGATTTTTAAAGGTCTATAAACAACTATTGGAGAAAACCAAATCAACCCCAGGAGTCAAAATAGAAAACCACAAGTTTTGTGCTTCCGTGCACTTTCGTTGCGTCGACGAGAAGGTAACATCGAAATCACATTTAGAGAAAAATTTACTACAAGAAGGAAAACTAACATTGAAATGTAAAACATAACACTCCAGAAATGGAGCGAACTGGTTCTACAGGTTCGGTCTGTATTAAAGGATTACCCTACGCTGAAACTGACCCAAGGTCGGAAGGTATGACATGACATTCTCACTTTGGTCAAACGTACTTAAGAGAAACCCTTTGAAATCTAGTTTTGTTTTTAAAACAGTGAATGCAAAATGATTTAAATTTGTTTTGGAATTAAATCGGCAGGTTTTCGAAATCCGTCCTATGATTGATTGGGATAAAGGAAAAGCTCTTGAGTTCTTATTAGAGTCACTTGGTGAGTACTGAGTAGCACTCTCTTTTTAATTTATTTTCTTTTCAATCTATAATTAAAGCATGAATTTTGTCTTGTCTTTTTATATAAAAGTACTTTTTCTCCACTAATCATTATTTATCATCAACATGCTTCTCAATTCACCTTTGGAAATTTGGACACAGTCAATTTAAAGACTGTATTAATTTTGAAACTTTGGTTACGACAGGATTTGGGAACTCTAACAACGTTTTTCCGGTTTACATCGGCGATGATCGGACCGACGAAGATGCTTTCAAGGTATACGAATCATGTTCTTAAACTATGTTATAACTACCTATATTGCGTTTCATGAACTATAAATAAATATATATAATTAAGTTACGATACTAATTGTATTTGTTGATTTAAATTTGCCTTGTAAATTAGATGCTACAAGACAGAGGCGAAGGCTTTGGCATTCTTGTCTCCAAATTTCCCAAGGACACGGATGCTTCGTATTCTTTGCAAGATCCGTCCGAGGCAAGTCCACACACACGTATATATATGATATGTGTATCCATTATACATATATACATTGTCGTATATATATATTTATACGTATAAAATGGTATTATACACGTGCTAACTCTCCCAAAAACTAAATCAACAGGTGATGGAATTCTTGCGAAGATTGGTGGAATGGAAACAAACGCAGCCAAGAATGTGAATCGGAGATATAATAAATGAATGGCAATGACCGAAATAATTAAGGCCAACGAACATATTGGTGGTCGGTGGAAATATTCTATATCATATATATAATGAATATGTACATGCCTGACCTTTCTTGGAACGTTGTAAAGGATAGGGCAATGTCTTAATTTGCACCCTTAGATTAATATTCTTGTTCATCGCATTTTGTTTTTGTAAGAAAAAAAAAGATGTACAAGAAAAAAGGGTGACAAACTGCTTTCTTATAATTCTACTAAGTTGTAATTATCTTCGGAACTGTAATATATATATGTAGACGCATGTTAATTAAGAAACTAATATTATTTACTGTCTCTGAGTTCTTTTGATATTTCAATGGTTATTTTTTGTATATTTTGTATCCGCCTTATATTGATCAAGATCCAATATAATATGTGGACAAGTAAGTTGGAGACGCTGACAAAGTAAAACAAATAGATAAATCTTGGGACACAAAGGATTTACATGTAAACTGATCAATGTGATACATATTTAGTAAAACAAATAAAAATGGATTGAATGCGAGGAATTTGAAAGAGTTAGATGAATCGAGAGATTTGTCTCACTTTGCGTACTTGTCTACTGACACTTTGACACATAGCCTCGTGGGGTCCAAGTGAAGCTAAATTATCAACTCCAAATATGTCTGGTACTTTTCACGAGTAGAGACAATAAACCCTAACCAAATTAATCCGGATCGAACCAAGAATTAATACTTGTATTCTTGCTCGTTGTAGCAAAGACAAACTCTGGAAACTTGGAAGTCTTATTTTGTTTTTATTGTTAGTTTGGGTAAAGTAATAAGTCGTGTTCCTCTTCGTGCACGTCCCTGATTACGAACGCTCTATATATTTATTTGTTGGTACGAGACAAATTTAATACTCTATCGTATTGTAGCAGATTTTGTACTTGTTTCAAATCATATTGAAGATAATTATTACGATAATGTTAATTTGTTAATTTGTTATTTTTTGTGTGAGTTCTGATGGATGAGATTTTTCTCTACCAGACTGTATATCTTTTAGGTCAGGGACGAGATAAAATATTTTTGACAAATGAGTCCTCTCCACGAACGTGTCGTCGACTTGCACTCTGGTCTGACAAGATTTAGTGAGTCCACTTCCAAGTGGCTGGACTAACCAATATATTCAATGGCGGATCATTTATGGGGGAATTGCTGAATATGACTCAAAATTTGAATTTAAATGCAAAAATTAGACCCTTTATTGCATGTTTGACAAAAATAACTTACAAGGGTTGTGAAATTACAACATTAACCCTTCTGACCAAACAAAAAAAATGCCGCCACAATTACTGTTTTATCCCCGAGAAGTCTACTCGAGCTCGAGTAGACTTCTCGAGTAGACTTCCTGGAGAAGTCTACTCTATAATAGTTGTTTACAATTAATTTTAAAAATCATGAAAAATATTTTGATAAAAAGATTAGAACCATAACATATATATATATATATATATATATTTACACCTATTAAAAATAAAAATTGACACAAAATAATCAATTTAAATCATCATAAATAAATTAGGTTAGAAATGAATACTAAGTAAAATTCTCGAGTAGACTTCTCGGTTTCTCGAGTAGACTTCTCGAGTAGACTTCTTGGAGAAGTCTACTTACACGAATTTTTTTCTACATATATAAGGAGATTTTAACCTAATTGTATTAACAATAAAGTCTCTCTCTATCTAAAAAACGCCTCTCTCTCTTCTCCCTTCTCTCTGGCCATGAATTTCTTCTCCTTCCTCTCTTGCTATCAATATCCTCTTCATCCTCTCTATCTTGCATTCAACCTCCTCTCACTTGCAGGTTATGGTAGTGGTAAGCAAATCTGAGATTTTGTGTTCCTCCTTTTGTTTGCTTTGTGTTCATATTGCAAATCTGAGCTTATTATTATAGATTTGAGCTTATTGTTGTAGATCTAAGTTTATTTTGTAGATCTGAGTTTATTGTTGTATAAATTTTATAGATTTTGTTAATTTTTTGTTATTATTGCAGAGCTGAATTTTTTTGATTTTTGTACAGATCTAAATGTTATAAATATAGTAGATTATTATAGATACGAGCTTATTAGTTTAGATTTGAGCTTATTATTGTAGATCTAAGTTTATATTTGTAGATCTGAGTTTATTGTTGTATAAATTTTATAGATTTTGTTCTAGATCTAAATTTTTTGTTATTGTTGCAGAGCTGAATTTTGTTGATTTTTTTGCAGATCTGAATGTAGACTTCTCGAGTAGACTTCTCGATCTTGAGCAGACTTCTAGAGTAGACTTCTCGATCTCGAGCAGACTTCTCAAGCAGACTTCAGTTGCATACATAATTTTCAGAGATTTTAGTTTACTAGTAATTTCTTATGTCAGTTTTAAGATTTATAATTAGTGATCCTTAAATGTTTGTTTGTTTAGAGGGTTATTTTCTATGTAATGTTGAATTGCATTGAATGTTTTATATCAAATTCCTAAATTATCTATGTTTATCTATTCTACAAAATAGACTTCTCCTGTCTCGAGTAGACTTCTTAATGACATTAATTTTACATAACTTATAAGTCATTCAGAGGGACATTTCTCTCATTTATATCATATAACTTGTCAACCGAGTAGACTTCTCTTGTCTCGAGTAGACTTCTCCTGTCTCGAGTAGACTTCTAAAGACATTAATTGTACCGGGTAGACTTCTCTTGTCTCGAGTAGACTTCTCCTGTCTCGAGTAGACTTCTAAAAGACATTAATTTTACATAACTTATAAGTGATTCAGAGGGACATTTCTCCCATTTATATCATATAACTTGTCAACCGAGTAGACTTCTCTTGTCTTGAGTAGACTTCTCCTGTCTCGAGTAGACTTCTAAAAGACATTAATTGTACCGGGTAGACTTCTCTTGTCTCGAGTAGACTTCTCCTGTCTCGAGTAGACTTCTAAAAGACATTAATTTTACATAACTTAAAAGTGATTCAGAGGGACATTTCTCTCATTTATATCATGCAACTTGTCAACCGAGTAGACTTCTGAAGTAGACTTCTCATTGTCTCGAGTAGACTTCTTAAAGACATTAATTTTACATAACTTAAAGGTGACAACATTCGCCCTCCTTTGCTATTCGCCCTCCATTGCCAACATTCACCAAGAAGCTCACCATGTGTGCAACCATCTCTTAAGAACAACATTCGCCCTTCTTTGCTATTATCCACCTCTAACTGCCACATTGATTCACTCTTAACCCATTCTCCATAAACAGCGGGTATGTGAGCCATTCTCTGTGAAAAAGAACAAAATCCAAACCACATTAGACATCAAAATTGCATAAGTAGACTTCTCTGAAAGTCGGATGAAGTCCATATAGTAGACTTCTAGAGTAGACTAAGAAGTCTACTCTTAATAAGCTAAGTATCATATAAAACATGAAAACTCATTCGACTATACCTATAATATATAAACATGCAAAACTTATACATAAGCAAGAAAACTTAATAACAAAAGCTTAGGATCACGAAAATCTTAAAAATTCATTATATATTGTATAAAAATGATTTTTTTTAAAAAATAAGAAAAAAAGACTTCTCGGATAAAAGTAGACTTCTCGCAGGTTAGTTTTGCAATTGCCAAAATATTAGTAGACTTCTCTATGAAAAGTAGACTTCTCAGAGATGTCTACTTTCGTAAGTAGACTTCTCGCAGGTCATTTTTGCAATTGCAAAATATTTGAAAGTAGACTTCTCGGAAAAGTCTACTCTGAAAAGTAGACTTCTCCGAGAAGTCTACTTTCGTAAGTAGACTTCTTGCAGGTCATTTTTGCAATTGAAAAATATTTTACTTTTTGGTCAATTGCAAAAATGACCTGCGAGAAGTCTACTTGCGGAAGTAGACTTCTCTGAGAAGTCTACTTTTCAGAGTAGACTTCCCGGAGAAGTCTACTTTCACAAGTAGACTTCTCGCAGGTCATTTTTGCAATTGACCAAAAAGTCAAATATTTTTCAATTGCAAAAATGACCTGTGAGAAGTCTACTTCCGTAAGTAGACTTCTCAGAGAAGTCTACTTTGCATAGAGAAGTCTACTCTACAAAGTCAAAGGTTGGTCAATTGCAAAAATGATCTGCTTCTAAAGAAGTCTACTCGAGAAGTCTACTTTATTTTTTTGTTATCAAAGGAAATAGAGTAGACTTCATTCGGACCAAAAGAAATCTACTTTTTCATGCGGTCAATTGCAAAACTAACCTAGGCGTTGACTAGTAGACTTCATTCGGACCGAGAGAAGTCTACTTTCAGAGCATTTTCGTAAATACGTGAGGAAGATGATGATTAATTGGTCATTTGGATTTCTAAAAATAAAAGAAATTAATTAAAAATAATGGCAATTTCATAAATAACTGAAACTATGAAGGATTCTTTGGACACAAAATAGAAAATGTTGGGAAGATAATTTTTGTTGGTTAGATTTGTAATTCAAATCAAATTTTATGTCATTTTTGCAAAAATCCCATCATTTATTACCTACGTCTTAGGACATGTTTTATTTTTAAATTTGGTTAACTAAAAATATAAAATATAAATATTTATCCCAAAAAGTTTTCTGGTGTAGAGTTAGATGAATATTCTTTTTTTTTTTTAACATTATGAATATTCTTTAAAGACCTCGACCAATATATGTCAACTAATTATATTTTTGTGCTGTATTATTATTTATTAAAATTACCAAATAATTTGTATCAAAATCTAGAATGGTTCTTTAGATCATATAAGGTCTTAACACTGAAAGGATATATATTTAACCACTTTTAGATTGGGTAATTTTTTATAGTATAATTTTGGGTATTTTAGGCGATTTTGGACATGTATAATGTTTAAATTCATATGTATTGATGATCTTTAAGCAACATTAGAGGAGCGGCCGAATACAACAAAATGTGAAACATGAACCTCTCATATTCTTCAATGTAATTAATCGAGTTTAGTCGTGTAACGAATATCGTTTCCACTAGAACGTGTGATATTATAGCAAAATAAAAAGTAGAACGTTCGTCTGATTTTAAGAATAACTTTTGTAATTAACCTACACCTATGCCTTACTAATATTGTTCCAATTGCCTCCCCCCTCAAACCATATAATTAACTGTAGACGAATTAGACAATTTAATCTGACTACAAATAGATACATTGTACAAGTCAAGCCCAATCTCTGACTTTCCTACATTACTGTTTTCTATTTTTACTAGAATTTGTACTTACGTCTTTTGGAATCTGACAGTGGAAATGGCATATATAGATAGACATACATGATTTAGATACACATATTATGTATACATATACATTGGCTATATAGATTCATCAAGTGCATGCACGTAGTCTGTGAAAGCTGAGATGTGTAGAGAGTCATGACTATACGTATAGTGTCATAGCAAATCAATAATAGTGGATGGTCATTACGGTCAAAGCTTTTTGTCCATAGCTTTTGGGTGTATATTGCGACTAACTATCACAATAAGGCTGAATGTGTTTTCAATTCTTTCCGATGTAGACATTTTACCAATCCACAATATCTCTTTTACAATACACGTACTCTTATTGTCCATGACCTAGAAAGAAAAAATATGAAAGTTTCTAACTCTGGAAAGTAGAAACCCATAAATTTCAGAATTGAATTTGAATGTGTAAAAAAAACCTTTTGGATATCGTTTGCATTTCATGATAGAAGGAATTTAAACAGTAAAAATGTCTTTTTAACTAGAATGTTTTATTAAACTTGTGAATGAACAGTACAGATCATTAGATCTTTATATTTAAGCAGTCCAACAAATCCAATACTACTAAAAGAATTAAAGAATTTTTTTTCCATAGTAGAACAATACTAATGCTAGTAGGACTTGCTTGAAATGATCAGTAAGATTTTTCTCATTCTTATGTGGGAATGAGAAGAGTTAAGATTGGCCAAGTTGGAATCCACTTATAAGATCGCATTGCTGTGTTAAAAGTGTATATGATTAAAAACAAAAAAAACGACAAAAAATAGAAGGGGGAAAAAAAACGAAAACTGAACACATGGGTGAGGCAGAAAACAAAGACAATGAGATAGTTCCAAAGAGTTACAAGTGTTGTCAAACAAAACTCACTTCCTTACTTCTTTTTGAACGTGGAAAGATGGATTCCACTCTTTGCTTTCCCTTCAATCCCTTTCAATGGCTGACTCTTGCCTCTATAGGCTACCTTGCGACAAAAAAAAAAAGTTCATTTTGATAGCTTAATAATATTATTTGATTAAACATTCAAATCGCAATTATTGGTGATTAATGAGTCTCGAATCTTCACACCACGAAGCTCATACTTTTATGTAGTACTATACTACTAATATAATATAAACCACGTTAAGTGAGATACGTCTTCTAGAGTTATATGATCTACACAAAGGGTTTAGTGAAAAGGGAATCTAATCTAAACAAATATTGAAATGTTTAATTATCTATGCATGTATGCTTAAATCAAAATCAAATGCAAGTGTATTATATTCGTCCAAATTATATAATTACAATTGTGTGGATCTTGGCACTAGTAATGAATCATGTGGAGGAGCTCAGATTCAATGTCGATTTATTGATATAAGGTTCATGTAGACTCTAGAAGTTATTAATATTCTATTCGCGTATCCCATTTATTATTGGTTTGTCCATTATTAAAAGCCTTGAATAGTTAAAGTGGAAGGTTTTTCTGTTATTTCTTTTTCTCCTTTTTCAAATTAAATAAAACTCTATAGTCTCTATTTAATACTATATGTATATTTGTTTTCAGGGTTAAGAAGAGAGGGATGGTCTTTTTTCTGGAGCTCCCGTAGTTCTGTTACACGTGTCCGCGTTGGAGACCGGTCCCCGCCTTGAGGGTCGAACTTTCTGTAAGAGTGTCTAGAGCATTTTATCTTTATTCACTCATGTTTTTTAAAAAACGTATAACTAATTAACTATTCCGTTTACATACAAATGTATACAACAAATATATATATATATATATATATAATTTTACCCCCCGAAAAGGCAAAATATATATTGAGACGTATAAGATCGGATTGATATAAACATCGTTAAGAATACATTATTTTTGACGTCAATACTATACATGCGAAATATGTTATTACTTGTAAGATTTCATATGTATATGTAATAATGTCAAGCTTCATGGCCTTTAAATTTTGCTTTTTTACTCAAAAATTGTGCGTGGGTTCTCTTGAATTACTTTATTACTTCTAAATTATAGATCTAATGGAATACTTTTTTTTTCTTAAGATTTGATATGTAATCCTTGACATCAATACTGAAATTAGATATGGGCATCGTGATTATTATTATATGTGACTATATTCCATATGTTTCCGACTATTACGCGTACTTTAAAAAGATGGGATCGCTGCCTAACTCGTGTACCAATGTGTATAGTAATATATGAGTAAATAAATGTGTCACATGGGAACTCATGCAAAGGAGAATGCCATAAGTTCATAACAATGGGGAGCCAAATCACTGTATACACAGTACGGGTTTGCCCTTGGAATCGAAATTGTTAGAATGATAAATTAAAACATATATTTTTGGATGGAGGAATTTTTTTCACATTATTAAGAAGCCCACGTATCAATGAATGTGTTCGTCTTATATCTAATGTTATTAGGCTTTTTCTGTAAATCAATCCATAACCAAAATTTCTGGATCCAGCTAAGTTTACAGAAATTCTTAAGAGCCCATAACCCAAATATATGACATTCATTTCAAATTTGACGTTTCGCAATCGCATGTTGTTTAGTAAAAATGTATATACAACTTGGACGTAACTTGTAACGTACGTCAAGCATCTCCTTTCCACTGTCTCCAGTCCCTTTTTCTGCTTGTATTTCGGGATTTCATTCTCCAACATGATCTTGATGATTTATCCAAAAATGGGTACAAAAACCCAATTTCGAAGAGGAGAAAATCCCAAAGCAGACAATGTAAGCAACTTTTAAAAGGGTTAATGTACACTCTCACTCTCAGTCTGACTTTGAGAGATGAGAACAAACGTTTTTTGTCCATTATTCTTAAAATTCTTCTAAACCTAAAAGTTACTTGTTCAGTCTGAATCAAATAATGTACAAACAGACTGGTAAAATATCTAGAACAGTATATATAACTTACTAAAATTACCTTTTAGTTGACTTTTCGTATGTCAAAGCAAGAAGTATAGATTAATTTAGTAACCATGATTAAGTAGCTCATCAGTGCAAATCATTTGTTATATAACAAGGAATTTGTAGATTAACAGCACGATTGGACATTCCACCAGTTGCAACCTTATACTTTGTTTGATTCTTAGTTATGACACAGAATAAAACAAAATAGTCAATGCCATAGAAAGTAGAAACACAAAGAGGCTTCTGTGTGTTGTGAACTGTTGGTCTTGAAAAACACAAAAGAGTTTTTAGGGACGAACAAACACAGAAGGGCAAGTTTGCACATACATACGGAGATATTAACGATTTTAAGCATATCTATACATTGCATCGAGATTTTACATATTACAATTTTCACACGAGCTGCTGCGAAAATCAAAAAGAAGTTTTGAGTCCATACAGTGCTCGGTCAAGTAGAGAAGAGTACTTACTAGGTGCTGTGCTGAGGTGGTTTCATCGCTCTCTCCAAATCAATTTTGCAATCTTCTCGCAATTCTCTCATTGCCGAGAAGCTATTTTGCTGCAGGAAAGGAGTTAACACAAACAGAGGAAACTCAGGTTTATATCTGACAGAAGAAGCAAAAGGGTTAAACAAAACACTATATGCATTGTGCTTCGAAAACACTTACAAGGGTGTTACTTTCATGAGCGAGGATATCGCCCATGCTAAGAAACAGCGACCTCCAATGGCCCATGAGATCAGATGCAAGGTTTGCAGAATTAACCGAGTTTAGCGAGGCATGAAAATCCGTAGGCCTTTCTTTGCGATTCCTTTCAATCAAACTGCTCGCTAGTTTCTGACTCTTCTTCAAGGCTGATTCAGAAAAGCAGAAACAACAACAAAACATATGATAAAATATTCACAAGAAAATCCCTCAAGAGCGTATGGTTTTTACTGATATCCAGATAACTGGAACTTACCAGATAATCGACCTTTGATATCCTGGTAATGAAGATCTGACCAGATATACGCAGCTGAAACAAATCCATAGTATCAAATTGCTAAGTTGGTTAATTTTATTTGAGCCAAGAAAATTGAATAACAACGCAAGAAAAAAGCTACCTTTAAGGCAAAAAGAACAAGAGCAAGACTTTAGCAAGTCATCTCCCATAGTCTGATTCACATGCTCTTCCTTGTTAACATTTGAGCATCGACTCAATTCAAATGATCTCAGATTCTGACATTTAGGCAACTCCTCCCTTATAGCCAGGCTCTCGATATCGCTGCTTAACACAGGTAAAGCCAAGCCTTCACCAGCAGTAACACCAGTTTGATCTGCATTAGGAGCAGCTGGGTTCAAGTTCAACTCCCGTGCACCGTCTCTGTCACCAGGCTCAAAATATATCTCCTTCAATGGTTTGCCGTCTCCACTGGAAATCTCCACCATAGCACCATGAGATTCCCCAGATCCTTTCTCATCGGAATCAACAGAAGCATTCTTAAAATCCGAAGAAGACCCTTCGTTTTCCTTTACCAAATCATCTACAACTACACACAGCCTCTTTGAAAACTCTACTCTCGAACCTTCATGGGCAACGTTCTTCCCAAATTCACCTTCGGATTTATGTAGGAAATCGCCCAGAATCGACGAAATTCCCCTTTTCCTCGAAAGATTTGTCAAATCACCCAAAGCGGTGCGGGTTTCTGCCGACTCTAATTCTCCGCTATCTTCAGTCATCTTCAAAATCACCCACAAGGAAAGAGCAACAATTTCAATCTCAAACAAGAAAATGAGGTATAAACTGAAACTAAGATGATTACTTTTCAACAAAGAACCGAAAAATCTAATCCGGAGCAAGAAATTCAACAAAAACTTTTCAATTTCGCATCCAGAAATTGACAGTGTGCATCAAAAGATAAAACGGAATCGATTCGTACCTAGAGATTACGAACACAATGAAATGAAATTTGGGTTGCACTGATCTCGAGAGGTTGAGAGGATCCGTCGATGGTGATTATGCAGGATCTAAGAGTGTGAAATTAGGGTTTTTGATTTCGTTGAGGCGGGAACCGTGTTAATAATATCCCGATCTCGGTTTTTTTTTTTTAATCGCGTTTCGAATCACATAATTGGGCGTGACACTCGAGTGACGCGCGGTCCCACTGCTTAATGAGGTAGAAATATCAATGAAGCCCAATATCATGAAATCAATTGACCCATTAGAATCTACTGGGCCTTCTATAAACATCTGAAGAAGGAGAATCTTTCTTTTTGGAGGTGGTATATATATTCTGAACTGGCAATTTTTTTTCTTTTTTTTTTGTCAACAACTGGCAATTCTAAATGGATTATTTTGTTTTCAACAGTTTAAATCACTAGATTAATATATAATTAGCAAATTGGTCCTAAATGCTTTATATAGTAAAAAATAATTAATTTATAGATATTATTTAGTTGAAAAAATAATTTTAGGACTTACAAAAAAATATTGATTTATTGAAGTGTTGATTTATAAAGGTTCTATTATATCTAATTGAATTTACTACAACTATACAATCTGTTAAAAATAAATATAATATATGCGATGTTTTTTTTTGAAAAAGTAATATATGCGATGTTTCTTAGGCTTTTAAAAAAAACCGACATCGTTTTACGATCTAATACTTTTTTGGGTCAACGATCTAATACTTAATGCATGACATATTGACATCATAAGATTGCCTTTCAGTTCCAATGAACAGACAAATCTCAAACTTATTTTTTTTGTTTTATTTTTCCAACCATTTTTAATTATTTTCCCCCATAAGTATTCTTGTATGCAGTAAATACTAAATACATTTATTAATAGAAAGAAGAAAAAAAGTAAATACATTTCACAAACATATAAAAGACATGTAAGGTGTAAATAAAAGGTCGAGCCTTAGGTAAGCTCATACGAAAGCGTCGTAATAATATTGCTGTCTGATCTAAAAAATCCCCGAAATCCCTCGCTTACCGTATTATCCAATGCTTTCATCTCCTACCACTTCCGTCACTCTTAAAACGATTCTAATGATCTTCTTATTAATCTACCTATACCATTGCTCACATGCGTCACCAACAAATTAAGTATATATCAAATAGTATAAAGAATCATATATGAATAAAAACATATATAAAGAATAATTTGACTATCCTAAACAATAGTTGTGCCATTTTTCTTAATACACATGGTTTCCAGACATGTCTACACTTTTTGCAAAATATGATCGGTGATTAAAAAAAAACAATCCTTTATCCCTTTAGTCGTAATTTTCTTATTACATACTATATTTTAATGAAGTCGGTGCAATCAACTTTCGTTATCCATCGACTTTGATGCAACTGAAGAAATTTTCTACTAACTTCCGGCGTCGTGATGCCCGGAGATAACTCTTGTCCACCTAAAAAACATAAATATCTCCGCCACAAAGATCCAAATTCTTTTACAACTTATGTTTAGCTCAGACCGAACCAGGAGATCTCGACACGTCAGTCATCGCACATGCACACCCTCCTCCCAAAGCAAACATACACCATAATTTGAATAATCTTCTATATACCATATCCCACCAAAAACATATGCATATATAATCTAAGATCTATATAAAGGCACTCAAATAAGGTGGTCGTGTTACATCAGTACGGACAATAACCTCAATCACGTATGATATACTCGTCTTAAAAACAAAGATGGTTATAATTAATTACAGTCCATGACTTGAAATTTGATGGTCAAAAACCAAAATGGTGGAAGTCGAAGAATTGGAACCACTTAGTCCAATCGAAGACACGGGAGAAGAGGGAGAAGAAGAAATAACCTATGATGACCTCAAAAGACGCATGTGGAAAGACCGAAACCTCATGGAAAAGTTCAAGCAACAGAAACGACACAATAAGGACGTCGTTTCATTGTCGATGCACCGAGCCGAAGCTTCACGGCGCAAGAAGATGGCTCGTTCACAAGACTCGGTGTTGAAATACATGATGAAGATCATGGAGGTGTGTAAAGCGAAAGGCTTTGTCTACGGGATCGTACCGGAAAAGGGTAAACCGATAACCGGTTCTTCTGATAGCTTAAGAGGTTGGTGGAAAGAAAACGTTCAGTTCGACCAAACCGCTCCGAACGCTGTCTCTGATTACCTAGCACTCGCGGCTGCTGCGGCAGAGCTAATCGAGAAGGAACCATTAAGCTTATTACACATGCTACAGGAGCTACAAGATACGACTCTAGGGTCGTTACTTTCGGCGTTAATGCAACACTGCGTGCCGCCACAACGTCGGTTTCCGTTAGAGAATGGAATCGCGCCGCCGTGGTGGCCCACAGGGAGGGAGCTTTGGTGGGGAGAGCAAGGAGCGGCTCACGAACACGGTGCGCCACCGTATCGAAAGCCGCATGATTTGAGGAAATCTTGGAAAGTTAGCGTTCTCGCGGCCGTGATTAAACACATGTCGCCGAATTTGGGAAGAGTGAGACGTCTCGCTACGCAATCGAAATGTTTGCAAGATAAGATGATGGCTAAAGAGACCGATACTTGGTCTCGTGTCTTAAACCAAGAAGAAGCCCTTCTCAATATAAAAGACCTCAAGATCTCGGAAGATCAAGAAGCTTCGGGGTCCAAGAGAAAAGGTGGTTTTATGGAACCGTCTAAGAGTGTTTACACTTGCCAAAACTCGAGCTGTCCGAAGAGTGATATGAGTTTTGGATTCGTGGACAAGAACTCGAGGACGGGCCATGAGATCCAGTGTCTCTACGGGCCATCGACGCAAGAACCGAGCCAGAGTACGGGAGATACAATCTCCGTGCTTGAAACGGCTCCAAGTATTGGTACTAATACGACTAGTGAAGATGATTACAGTGTGAGCTCGAGCACAATGGACAAGCGAGATAATGATGATCGCAGCAATTGGATGGATTATTTATGGTTTGAGAGGATGCAACACGAGTTGAATTGCTCTAGGGAATTCGAAGATGGTGATGATAGTGCGATGGATTTGAGCCAATTACCGGAATATAATCAATCTGACAATGTGAACCAGAGTACTTTTTCAGTTTGGGATATGGGTTGTGAAGACAAAGACATATATATGTACGATTATTAATCAAGTTGGCTACTATAATCTTAGTCTTTATGCAATAATATTCTCTACATGCACCCAAAGTCAGAACATTTCTGCACCTACGTTATCTAGTTTTTTTTTTTTTTTTTTTTGACATCACCTACGTTATCTAGTTACATCTATCCACCTATACAATAAAAAAATTTCACATCGGGTTTCCTAAGCTTGTTACTGGTTAGTTCTCTATGCAATAATAATGCTTTACATGCATGTAACCACCAATCAAATATTTCTGCACTTATTCTCTGGTTACATCTATCCACCTATACAATAGAATAATTTATAGACCTATTTTCCTAATTAATTTTTATAACTATTATAATATCGTTAGTTTCACAATTTTGTTAATTTTTTAATATATACCGAGATTGTTGAATATAGGTAACAGAAACATAACACAAATCTTTTCTTTTTTTTCATCAACATGAGAAAAGTTCTTTTAAGGTTGCAAATACTTTATTTTATGAAGTTCTTTAAATATGTCTAAATAGTAAATAGTGTCACACTGTCACTAGCTTTAAAGATTCAACGACAATATAACGCAAAATAAAAATAAAAACTATAAATCAAGTTTTTTTTTCTTTTTCTTTTTAACATTAAGTTTTTGTTTTTGTTTCACCAAGAAGAACATGAAGTGAGTATTAGCATGGCTCAAATAGCTCGGACGTCGCCGTCGGCGAGGTAGTGTTTGCGGAGAGCGGCGCAGCTACGAAGCGGTTGGTCCTGTAAGAAACCCATGGCGTTGGCGAAATGACGTGTAGAAGCGGCGCCGTTGGAGCGCGTGAGGATCACGGTGGCGGTGCTTCGGCCAGGATCAGCCACGTGGCAGTTGGACATTGGACTGTGGACGAGCTCCGCCACACATTGCTGGTCCTGTCGGTCTCCTGTGACGGCAACTCTGTATCTTCCCCGGCGTCTCGTCACGGCCTCACCAACCACCTCCGATTTCAATGTCAGTCTGTCTTTGCAAACTATTCTTACTTTTGCCCCTGTTTCAAATAATCCCAAATACTTTTTCTCAATCTAACCAAAATCGAATGAGGAATTAGGAGTATATATGAAAAAAATAAATAATACTTGCTAACTAACAGGAAACATAGTTGTTATGTCTCAGTTGTTTCAATAGAAGAAAACAAATCACATTTCTGAAATATTTTTTTTTTTTTTTTGTAAAATCACATTTTTTGTAAATTAAAAATCATATCTGAAAATAACCATTATTTTGTTAAAATATCAAAGTTGTGGGATTATTTAGAAAAGTACATTTGAAACGTAAACCTAAACAAACAATCTATAAGTTTCGTTTCATTTAATTTTTTTTTTAAAACAGCCGGATGGTGTATTTTTTTGGGTGATTAAATTTGCGGAACTATAAACCATGATTCCGTAAAAATATGGGAATTGGTAAAAACTTGCGGAAGTTTGAGAATTATTCTACCAATGTGTTATTCCGGATGTTACTAATCAGATACAAACAACTAATTACAATGTGAAATACACGAGGACAATGAGTACATATGCAAGTATAAATACGAACCGGTGATATATTTAGTGGCGATGGTCTCGAACCCAAATCGGCAAGTGTCGCAGTAAACACATCCTTCAATGTGGAATGGCGTTCCAACCGCCATGGCCGCAAGTGGCAGTAGCGAAACGCATAACACAGCGATCAGAGGTACAGATGATCGAGCCATCTCCATAAACAAACTATACTATAAATTTTTGGAGACTGTTATTGGTGAAGGGGGTTTGTGTATTATGTACAAGCTGTGTTATTATATATATAAGAAGGAGATTGAAAGGCACATGTAGTAGAGAAGGTGTAAGTGTATCGCATCTTATACATATTAAAAGCTTCCTTAGTGTCGGCTGGATCCACTTGCGCCTGCTCCTCCGCCGTCCACGGCGAGAGAGTTTGTGTTGCCTTCTCCACAAGTCAACTCGTACGGTTCTTGTTAATCTAATCTACTTCTCGAACTATAGTTTATTATAATTCTTCTATTTTTTATAAAAGTTTTGTAGACTGAATCCAAATCGTCGATTTTTATGTAGTCTTATTAGATTCAACATCACAGTACACTTTGACCTCAAATTATCTTAGTTTTTTGCATATCGTAATTAGGAAATTCGTGGACTAATCAATTTGTGAAATAGAGAGCGATGAAATTGCTGTTTAGCTTCGGTCCGACCCACAACGTGCTTTTGTTTCCTCTTTACGTAAGAGTGCATTTTGACACTAACGCCGTTGATCCATGAATCTGTTATATACTAATTTATTATATCATTATCGTGGGTTTGGTTATATAAATTATATTATGATTAAATTAAATAAGATTAGTAGAAAAGGTCATTAATGTCCACTGCAGTGTCTGATAATCTTGATCTAAATTAAACACAGCTCTGACTTTAATCCGTGGCTTATAATAACAGGTAAACCTTAGTGCTTAGAAGTTGAAAGTGCCTGTTGTTATAGAAAAGCCACTGTTTTAGATTTTGGTCTTTCTGCTTTTCTTAGTTATCTCTGTATTTGTATTCTGTTTCAACTCTAAAATGGTATAAAATTTTACATTTTACCAAAAAAAAAAAAAAAAGCTTATACAACTTCTTAACCGTTGTAGAGTTCATAATACATAGTTCAAATTTTCAAGGTAAATTGCGAAAGTGTCCAATCGATTGAAGCTAATGTAACTGAGCCGACTTCTTTTTATACACAAGTGTGGATTAACCGATTTCATGGAAGAGCTCATGTTTAAAATAAAAAATGTGGAAGAGGTCGGTCTAACATGAATAGTAATGAATCTTAAGAAATAGGCCTATTGGGCCAAGTATGACCGACGTGGGCCCATAGAAACCCATGACAACCCCACACTACGCGTTTTAGATCAAAACAAATTAATCATGAAGACAAAATAAGAAAAAGCAGAGAGAGCCACGTCTCCATTGCAAAATAAGCCGTAGGCTTCTTCATCGTGAAGTAAGGACAAGTTTTGACAGGAGAGAAGAAGAGGCAAACAAACTCGCTGCAATTCTCCTCGACAAAGGTACAAGGATCCATAGTCTTGTCTTAAAATACATTTTTCTTACTTAAATCTAACATATAGTGTTAAACACAGAGTCTCTCAGCCAAAGAGAGTATTAAGATATACAACATGCACCCTTATCAAGGAGAAATAATTACATAACTTATTTTTTCCCTTAATTATATATGTTTTGGATTTGATTTAACCGCCGATTAAAAGGTGGCTAATTAAGCAGCGGGAGAGTTACCGGAAGATTCATGTCGGAGATTTGTCCAGGTGACATCTCCATATTATCAGCATCTGCTTCCATATGATTCTTCTCCATCTGTAAGATAAATTATATATAGGTCAAAACCAATATTCAGTATTCACTATTCTCTCACTTCTTTGTCATCTATATTTTATCCCTTTATTAATTACCCCAAGGAATAATATGATCTTTATCCTACCACCGATTAAAACTAACCACCATCAAAATATATAGCAGTCTTGCTTTAACAATTCGGCTGCTTTTGACGATCGAGCTTTTAGGGTCTTTCAAGTTTAAAGAGCATGTTTTAGCACCCAATTTTTTTTTATAAAAAAACATGTATCCTTCTCCAAAGCATGTACCGTTCTAGCGTTTTCCGGTTTATTATCAACCTGAACTAGTAAAACTATGACCTAAAGCATAACTAACAACCCAATCGGTTCCATAAATCTCAAACAAAACTAACACTATATATACGGCAAACAGGATTTAATTTTACCAGAAAATATATACAATAATACAAACTTAAGCTATACACAGTCATGAATTTAAAACTGTTCACAAACTCCTTTTTGGTTTTGTTGTTTTCAGGTCCAGGTTTCATTGAATATATATCATTATTTAAAAAAAAACCTAAGCAGAAAAAAATAGGGTGCGTCTTTTAGCTTTAAAGTAATATAGTACTTTTAGGGTTAAAGATAAGTGATAAGATTTGTGACGGAGATAAGGATCAACTTTTAGGGTTTAGGGTTAAATGTTGTTATAAAATGTGGAATATTTTCATAAGTGTCCCTATTTAACTACTATATATAGTTTTACCAATAAAATAATCTTGAAATGATTTGTTGGTTTAATTTTAGTTTCACCTTTTTTCCTAAACCCAGCACTAAAACCGAATCAAAATCTCCCCGGCCCCAACCAAAATCAGACCAATCAAATTCTTTCAGTAATATTTTCACCAAATCGAAAAACCAAACCTAACAACAAACCGAAATGTCCTCATCTTCAGAGGTTTTTTTTTTTATCAAAAGCAAGACAGGAAAGTTGTAACTAGTGAGCGCTTAAAGTGCAATATTCTATATATGTAATCTGCTAGTAAAAGAGTCCATGTAAATATGCAAGAAGTGCTTATTAGCTTATGCATATATTTATAAAAGAATGTAGCTTTCGTTACCTGGCTAGCCAAAACCTGATTCTCTTCTTTCAGCAATTTCTCCTGTTTTTGAAGGTCAACATGTTCATCAATTAATTTACCATTCAAGTTTCAAACCTAATTTCAGATTCTGGAATCCAAAAACTGCATCATCCCCAAGAAGACTAGATGCGTTTTGAAGAAGTTTGAAATAGACTTGCCAGCTAATAAAGGATACTTAAAGAAACTAATACAACACACAAAAGTCACTCAACCAAGAGAAAAGATGTCTAAAATGCAATAAACTTGGAGCAGATTTCTAACCTTTTCTTTGAGGCTATCAACAAGCTTCAACATTAATTCAGTCTGCAACAAAATAAACATAACCGCACGGTCATTCTCGACATACAGAAAAAAAAGAGTAAGAAAAGAGGAGACATTATGAAATCAACGTACCTTCCTAGCTCTAGTTATTGAAAGGGCAGTCTCAAGGTGATCCTCCAGCTGAACGAGGGAATCCACACTTACATTGTCGACATCTGATTCCACAAGCTTGCTGCATATATGAATAGATTGACAAGAAACCCTAATTCCCTTTTCTATCAAAGGAGGATAGCAAAAATAGTCTTTGTTCTACTAACCTTTCCACAAGTTCTAGTAGCTCATGGTGCGAACCATAGTTCAGAGCTTTTGACTGAAGATCCTGTCCACAAAAAAGGGAGAGAAGACGTAAAAAATGGCTTTGAGAATTTGGGTATGCACGTGGATCCACAACTTCATATAAGATAATTATGTGAACTAATAGCTCGTAGGTGGATCTATAATGCTAAATACCTCTATCTACATCGCCGAAATTTTAAGGTGCTAAACATGTGTTTTAGTCATGTCTACCGAATAATTATTCCTAAAGGAGCATCAATCTCTCAATAACCCTCTTCGATGAACTTGAGAACAACCTTTGACAACTACAGTAATTATATGTGCCAACGTTAAATGCATGTGAGTCAATGTCCATAAATTGCAATTTGAAACTCAAGGCTATGATTCGGCTCTGACTAGTATGGAAGGCCTTTTTAATTTCTTACGTAAATGCATCAGAAGAAAGATTCAGATATATTACCAAGGCTTTAAGATCATCAGCATGTTGTTTTCCATATCGATCAAGGATCTTGACCAAGCTGGAGAAGACAAAAAAAGAAGAAGAAAGCAATATATTAGGATCAGAACTACGAGCTAACCCTTGAAAACACAATTGGAATATATGAACATGCATATGGCATCAGCATAGACCTTTAGAAAGAAAGGGTTATTGTTCACACACGTATATATAACGCCGCTAGAATTCGTTAACATTTCAGGAAAACTTTGCATGTTTAAGAAACAGCACATCTGGATTTCCACTTATTATTATTCTTTTAATTGCTCGGAGGCTTTCCTAGCAAAATTTTCATGATAGATATATAAGATATTTTATCCCCTCAACAACCAAATAAAAAAAAAAACCCTCTAAAATTACTGGAGTTTGACTATCCAAATTTTTTTGTGGGTTTACATGTATTTAGTATATACTTGGTCAGATTGAAAATGACATTCTTTCTCGAGGAAAAGTTATACTAAAATTGAGGCCTGATCAGGTTATCCTTTTAACATAGCAATTCATTTCCAGCGCTGGATTTTGATTCACTTAAAAGTAAAACTAATTAAGGTACACGAGAACCCTAATCTCAAGCAAACAAACAATTGAGGCTTAATAGATAGATAGAAAGATAGATAGATATTCCATAAAAGAAAACGACTGAAGGCATTCAAAATTAGGGGAAATTAAAAACTTCAAGTTTTCTATTTATGATCTTATAGAAGTCAAAGCATATTAAACAAAATTTCCACTAACTCACTAAAAAGTTTGTCTTAATAGGTACAGTTCCATTGTGAAAATAAGCTCTCTGCACCAAAATCAAAGATCCAAAAATGAGTTACTGAGGGACTAAGGGTTTCCAAGCTCTTATGTTGCTCACATAATCACTGAGATTTTCATAAGTAATACCAGGAGTTTTGACTACTCCAAGGCTGAACCTAGCATTCAGTATAAGGCGTGAACAAGTCCTAGCAAGTATGGATCAAGTGAGAATCAACCTGCGATCTTGACCAACAAGGCCAAACCATCACAACGACTTGCTTAATTAGAGGCTTTTAGTTAAGACTATCACCAAATTTGGTTTTGACAATGTGGCACCATACTGATTCATTGTAGAACGGTTGGAAACAAGGTTGTGTTATTGCCAATTTCTAAGACAAAATACACAACAAGAGTTTCAAGGTTGTGTGATTGTTACTTTTCACAACAAAAGTTGCAAGGTTGTGTGATTGTGGTTTTCACTATCAAGCTACAAGGTTAAATTAATACATTGCAAAAAGATTAGGACCAACGTGTGTTATATATATGTGCACACAGAGCTTATATATCCAATCACATTAATATGTAACATATATATGGTAACTGCGAGTGTGTGAAACTATAAATCTTTAGAGAATTTTCAAGAAACAAATCCATAAAAAGGTGAGAAATTTCCTATAAAAGCACCACATGAACCTTTAAGTTTATAGTTAAACAATGTGGCGTATTAAACCAAAGTTGTTGATTTCTTTTACCATTAACCCCATGCTAATTTTTCAGCAAATCTCCCGGAAGTTACATTGTATATAAAGAGGACAATGAATTTTAATTAAGTCTAAAAATAGACCAGTTGATGCACACTATGTACTGCAAGAAGTATCATATATACACACAGCGATTGTGATTAAAAGAATCACAATGGATTGCCGGATCCCATAAGTAATTTAGCATATGTGCGGTAAGTACAAATTGTGAGGCTGAGTTTTCTTAAAGCTACCAATATATGTAAATGAAAAATTAAGAATTTAATTAGAAACCTTAATTTGGATAATCTTCAAGTAATAAATCAATGGTAAAGAGAGAAATTCTGGGAAGATCTACAATAATCTTTTAGTGAGTAGCTGGACAATGTGGCATACATTCAAATCAAAACTCTTGACCAACTATTCAGCATTCAAATCAAATCAAAACTCTTGATCTACATTCAAATTCAAATCAAAACTCTTAATCTTCAAGTAATGAATCTCCCCGAAGTGCACTGCGTTGCATACAAATCCGAGAGATCCAATGGTTTTGACTACTCTAAAAGGAGAAACATTAATCAATTTTAATTCTGAGATAAACAGCTCTTCAGATACATACGGATCGGAATCCCTACAGCCAAATTAACAACTAATGAAAGTAATTTAACAATCAAAGATGGCTTGAAACTTCACTAAACAACATCGAGTATGCATCACAACGTATCACAAAAGATCTTCAGGGACATGCAAATTTCTTACAGATAAAATAAAATCCATGCAGAAAAAATCAAGAAAAAAAAAGATAGAGAGAGAAGAATGAATAAAGTAAGAAGCTTTAGCTCATCACGACATTTTTCTCCCTTAAATTTGGTTAGCTCATGTATCTCTCATGGCCATGGAAAAAACAGTAACAAACACAGAACCGAGGGAACCTCAAGAGATTCGCCGGAATAATCAAAGCGTCTTTTAATTGTTTATATTTTTGTTTTATTTTATTTTCTCAAAAAAAAGGAGAGGGAAGTAAACCGAAGCTTAAAGGGGGAAAAAGGAAAACCCAGAAGAGGAGAAGTCGTACTTATCGCCGGAGGAGAAGCTGTATAGCTTGCCAGAGGCAGAGACAACGAGAAGAGCGACGGATGCATCGCAGAGAACAGAAAGCTGACGAGCTTTCTCGATGAGACCGTTGCGTCGTTTGGAGAAGGTGACTTGTCGGCTACTTTTGTTCTCAATTCGCTTGATTTCTAGTTTTTTTCTCCCCATGGCTTCTGTCCCGGAGAGGCCTTTGTGCCCTAATTTGATCCTGAGGTTCGGTTCAAGTCGCCGGAGATACTGAGCGTATTTTCTTTCTTATTTTTTTTTTCCTTCCTTTTTCCTTTTATTTCTTTCTTTTTTTGTGTCTCTATCTACTTTTTCTTCCTCGGGCAAGTTTTTTTTGTTTTGGAGTAAACGAGAGATGAAAAAAAAATATGTAAGTGAAAACGATGCGTTTTAGCGACAAGACATCCACGTGTACCCTAAAACGAATTCCCTGTGGGCGCGTGGCGTTGCGCTTGGCCCTTACATTTTTTTGACAAACATATATAATCTGCAAAACGGAAAATGTAAAATAATTTTATAAGCGAGAGATTTTATTTTAAGAGATTTAACGTGAAAATTATATAAATCCTCAAGAATTTTGTATGTAAGTAGAACTGATATGTAATATGTGAACCATGTAAAATGTATAGCCGTATATGGCTGATGTTTGCCTTACAAAGCGCATTTTCAAGTTGTATATGGTTAGATCTCAAATACTTCTGAACTCTTCTGTCAGTATTCTTCTTTTGGCTGGCTTTAGGGAAAACCACGATTGTCCATGTGTTTTATCAAATAATTATATAAAAGGAAATGTATATCTAAACAAAATGCACAACTGTAGACAACAAACAAACAAAAAACACACACGAGATTAGCACTAATTACACTACTTGTAACTTCTACATAAACAACACACATGAACTTCGTTATGATATCCAATAATTTGTTCTCCGATCTTCTGCCCAAACTTAAATTCTTACCTACCACAATCTTGTGTGTTTTGAATCAGACCAATTGTTAGGATTTATCTATAAATCTTATAAAATCTTAACATATTCATCTATATATATCTAACCCCTCCATTGGAATTTCATACATCTTTTAGAAAATGGGAGACTATTATTTTTGTTCGATTATTATATATATATATATATATAATTTGAGATGCACCCACGTTTCTTGATATACGAGTATAATATATATATATATATTAAGCCAGTTTTTTTTTCCCCTTTTTAATTTCAACTTCTTGCTCGATGTTGCATGTTCAAAATTTAACTTCCTACAAGTGAGACCAATTGTTAGGATTAATAGAACATTCATAAAAAAATTATTGGATAATCTGACATAAAAAACTAATTACTATCCAAAAAATTGGTATGGGTTTGGTTTGAGTCGAATCCTAATAAAGGAAATTGTTTGGTAACCCTATGGAACGTTCCTTATAAACGTTACTATTAATTTGTGGCAGAGAAAATACGGTATTTATTATTAAAAACTTAATGCGAAAAGTACTTATACGAATAGATGGGTGAATGTACGGCAGGGTCTATATCCAATCACCTCACCGGCTTTTCATATTCTGGATCCATCTATTATCCTTTCTTCAGAAGCATCTCTATGCTTTAAATTTTAATTTATAGTATATTAACTGTTAATTTGCAAAAAACTTTAACCCTTCAACTTACACGACAATATAATATCTCATTCTGGTAGATTCCTATAAAAAACAACTTTTTTACGATATCGAAACTGGATTTACGGATTTTGCCATTTCCACTTGTCCACTAGTGATAATTGACAAAGTGGAAAAATATATTCCCGATTATAAAACAGCAACATCTAGTCATTACTCATTACAATTAATTGCCATTTACTGCATCTACCACTAGTAACATAACCTTATAACTTTACGTTAATTTCTTTTTATTTCTTGATTAGCTTCGATGATGACATTAAACACGATGAGCTCTTCTTTCTCGGTATACATTTCACCTTTACGATCGATCCTTCTTCTTCCTCATCTTTCTTCTTGGCCTCCTTATCGCCAGTATTTGGTCTGTTCATTTAAAAGTTTTTCACTATTGTTATAGCCATCATTCACGATTCGAGAATAGATGTATCGAGTTGACTCGGTCTGAGAGAGTACTACCTTTCTTCGTTGAACGAGTTGGATCGCTTTAGCGCGGGCTCTGCCGTGACTCGTGCTTGACTCATCGATTCGACGATGCTCCCGCTGAAATACTCTTTCTCTTCCGCCTGTGGATTTCCGAACCTTGGATTCTCCGACATGAACCTTATCATCTCGCGTTCGTCTTCAACGACAGTCTTCTTCACTATGTTCTTGCACAAAACCCCTTTACGAAGATTCTCTTCCTTTTGTCTCGAACTCACCAGGCTCGGTGCGTAATGCTTGGCGATGTGGCCGCACGAGATCATCTGGAGCCAAATCGACCCACGAACAGAACCGGGATCCACTAGATCTCCGTCCTCGACCCGCTCCGAAACGACGAGTCGACGTGGTTCCACTGGGTAGGAACGAGTCAACTCAGACGGGTCAGATCGGACCGGCAAACCCTGTTCCGTCTTGCCCAAGTTCGGTTTTTTCTCAGTGAATTCTATCGCCTCAGTCGAAATACCTCGGGAACAGCGAGACTGTGGCGTCGTGGAAGACGTATAACTCGTTTTCTCTTCGTCAAGTTCGTACTCTCCATCTTCTTCTTCTTCTTCTTCCACTTCTCCGACGTAGAGCTCTGAGTTATCGAATGACGTCGTTCTGTCTTGAGGTTTTGGTTTTGACCTGAGAAGTTGACCTTTTGGAGCTTCTTGAATTGGACCCGACATTGGTCGGCTCACATGTACCACCTCTTCAAATTTCTCTACAATTCAAAATTTTAAAACAAATGAACTCAACTGTGGAAAACCCCATAATTACAAGACTAGTAATTATTGAACTTACCGGCGATTTCAGATCCTTTCAACACATACTCAGCACAGTCCGACGGGTAAATCACATCGTTTTCTGCTAAGTCGTTCCACACGAATCCATTTCTATAGCTCCTGATGAAATATCGATATATATATATATAATATGCATTAATCTTTCGCCTTTGATTACAGATTTTGCCTCAATTTAAAAGCGTTACCTTTTGCATGACCAAGCGTATAGTGATGGCATGCTCTTCCCTCTCAAAACCGTAAGCCGGTTCATCACATCTTCATTAAGACACATACCCAAAAAAAAAATCGAGCTTTAGCAACAAGTTCATATGAAAACACTAACCCATGATCACATAACCATTAATGTATACCAAAAAATAGAATCCAAAACACTATTCAGAGCACCTATGTTCTATGATGAACAGATTATAGTGATTACTCTCTGTGTGTGTTGTTTTGGGTATTTACCTCTTAACCGGAGAGGCTGGTTAACCGGAGAGATAACTTCGATGAAGTGAGGGTGTTCGAGGTGGCCATTTCTAGTGAGATAATAAACGACTTGTACTCTTCTGAAGACTGGTCGCCGAGTCTTGGCCTCTTCTTCTTCTTCGTATTGCTGATGGTTTAAAGACCTTATCAGCCTCTCTGGAGTTTTGTTGTTCTCTCTGCCTCTTCTGCTTCTTACAGCTTCCATCTTTTGTGTCTATGTGTGGACAAGAGGTAAGAATTATTAACACACGGAGTGTTGTTTATATATATATGAAGAAAATGTATGTTAATGTAATATGAGTGTGTGTGAAAATGGTCTCTCTCTGATACAATTCAACAGAACTGGCATTGGAGATGAGCCCAACCAGAACTGACAAGGACTTGGCTTTGCTTTCTATGGAACTCGGTAACTTAAATAATTACAAGTTACACTTTACGCATTATAAGATTTGGTTGAGCAATGTGTCTTGAATGATATTCTTATAATGTCGAATGTTTAACCTCATTAAATTTGTTTCGTTGCTTAAATTTGGATAAAAAGATGCAATCGAAAAGTTGTTTCAGAGATGAAGATGAGTCAAGATCACTGTGCTTCAAATGGAAATTTGACTTTTAATGACCTATCATCATATAAAAATTAAAAATAAATACAATCTGATGTTTTTATTTAACCACGCCCCAAGTCTTTATGATTAAAGAGAGCTCCAGAATCTAGGCAACTAAAGAGAACACGTGAGGGGTGTTTACTGCTTTTATGTTCTGTACTCTCTCATTACATCAGTTAAAAACAGACCAATATGACATATCAATACAAAGGTAAAACAATTTATAGATGGGACTGAAAATCTATTTTTTTTTAAATGATACTGACTGTTTAATTTTTTTTTATTAATTCAACAGTCTTCCCAAACCCACACAATGTACTGTGAATTCACTTATATTAAGGTTAATAATCAACACTCCAATTTAATTAATCGTTGATTAACAAAACTAGTGAAAGACAGTCAGTTTTGTGGGGGGGGGAAAGAAATGAAACAGAGAAATATAGAATGTAGATGTGTTCTATTAACCCATTTGCATGGACATAGCAGAGTTCTCTGGGCGTGGAGTGGCCCATACACTTAACTTCCTCAATCCTCACCAGCCACCAAACAAAAACAGTGCCGTCTTCTAAATAGTTGTGTCAGCTTTTTATTTCCTCTGAATAATTTCTTAGCAATAAATATTGAGTTCATAGAGAGGTAACAATAATATAAATAGGCAAAAAATAATAAACATTAAAGTATGAAAAGTATTGAATTGTTTTTATAATTTTCGAAAAATATTCGAATGATCGACATTGATCTAAATACTAAAATACTACTATATACTTAGAATATTGCTTAATATATGTGATTCTTTATCAAATACAAAACAAAACGGTCGATATATTGAGTAT
The DNA here is from genome assembly GCA_911865555.2 of Thlaspi arvense. Taxonomy (NCBI): domain Eukaryota; kingdom Viridiplantae; phylum Streptophyta; class Magnoliopsida; order Brassicales; family Brassicaceae; genus Thlaspi; species Thlaspi arvense. Next base: position 66,645,997 of record OU466862.2, on the reverse strand, counting down.
ATGAATTAATCCCAGCTTTTGATGTTAACATAATAACTAATACATTAAACTGAATATCGCAAACGTATTTATCTGCCTAACGAAATGATTTGACTGCATGATAGTTTTGTTAGATTAAAGAAGTTGTTGTAACATTTTCAAATTTTACAGGTCTTTCTTTTCGATTTTTTTTTATGAATCGATTAAATATTGATCATTTGATCTTGTAATATTTTTAAGTTTCAGTTGAATAGTAAAGAGCCTTTTTTTTAGATGAATAGTAAATTTCAACTTCTGTATTCGTAGTTGCTACACAATGTAGGCGGGTGGTTGGTATGACGTGGTGTATATATTTGTGTCAATTATCACAAATATATCTTCTTGCAATTTTCACCTTCTATTAATAGAAACAGTTGCACCGTCAATATGACTTAAAGAAATAGTTGACAAAATTAAACTGACATAAAAAAAAAAAGTGTATTAGGTGGAAAAATCGAGTGCCCACAAAAAAAAAACCGAATGGGCTTTGCTAGAAAAGGCCCAAACGAAGCTCATAAAGCAAAAAGGGCCCATATAGTAATCCCATTTCACCCACCATTGTTTCCGTTGGAAGCTCTTTCAAACTCCCTTAGAAATCTCCGTCCCTTTCTCTCGAAATCAATCGTCAATGGCGGCCTCCAACTCCATATTCACCGTCGCTCCGTCGAGAAATTTCGCACGTATCCATGTTCATCAGGCAGTATCTTCACCGTCGAGTCTTCCGCTCACCAGATCGAGCTCCGTCGCGCTCCGTCCCAAACGCCGATCCATCTCTCTCGTCAAGTGCTCCACCGATGAATCAAAGAGCACTGCAGAGAAAGAGATCCCAATCGAACTCAGTAATTTCTCTCTCTATGGCATTCTGATTACAAATCGAATTTCAGTATCTTTTTAAAATTGCGAATCCTTTAATTTTCAGGGTACGAGGCTTATCCTACGGTGATGGACATCAATAAGATACAAGAGATTTTGCCTCACAGGTTCGAATTTCTCATTTCACTGTTGATTTAAGCTGAAGCTGTATTGCTCTGATTCGATTTCTTCATCAGATTTTGGATTGTCTTTGTAGGTTCCCGTTTCTGCTAGTGGATAGAGTGATAGAGTACACAGCTGGTGTTTCCGCGGTAGCTATTAAAAACGTTACCATTAATGACAATTTCTTTCCTGGGCATTTCCCTGAGAGACCGATTATGCCTGGAGTCCTCATGGTTGAGGTAAATCGCATTGCTCGCTTGTCACCTTCTTACTCCAAGCTTACATTTTTTAGTTCAGTAGAAGCTATTTGAAGATATTCATACATTCCCGTTTGCTTTGAGTCTTGCTTGCTCAATTAGAATGTTTTTTTTGTTTGTTTGTTTGTGAATGATTCACTTAGTTGATTAGTTGGTTTTGAATGGTGTTGGTGATTCTAGGAACTAGACTGATAGTGAGAGATTTTGTGTTTCAGCTGAAGCTTTGAGGGTATTAAAGATGAAAGCTTTTTGCTTTAAGTTTCAGTTTTAGTGTGGGCTAATAGTTCCCTCCAAGGCTTCAAATTGAATACCTTGGATCATAGTTTTACATGACACAGTTTCTCTACTAAGACAATGTATGTAAATGAATGATTAGGAGACTCGTTATGTATCGTTGCAGATAATACGCGTTACGTATTCATAGAGCTAGTTTTCAGTTTTAAACATCTTGTGTAAGATATCTGTTTTGTTTCGATAGGCCATGGCTCAGGTAGGAGGTATAGTGATGCTACAACCAGAAGTAGGCGGATCTAAAAGCAACTTCTTCTTCGCTGGTATCGACAAAGTCAGATTCCGGAAGCCCGTGATCGCAGGTGACACTCTGGTGATGAAGATGACGCTTGTGAAGCTGCAGAAGCGGTTTGGTATAGCGAAAATGGAAGGGAAAGCATACGTAGGGAACACTGTGGTATGCGAAGGAGAGTTCTTGATGGCTATGGGAAAAGAGGAGTGATCATATTCATTGCCTTTTGCTTTCTTTCACCCTTGTGGCTACGAATGTTCACACACCTTGAGTTAAGTCTCGTTTCTATCTCCAATTTCTGTTGTTTGTTCTCAGCTTTGACCATTTATTTCAAGGGAAAGAATGAAGAGATAGTACTGTATGCGTATGTACTCTTCAATTTTGTTTTTAAGATTTAATAATCATGATAAATTTTAGATTTTTATACCTTTTAAACTTTTAAACTTTTACATTTTACTATTTTCATAGTAATTATATCATTAATTTTGGTGTTGTTAACAAAAAGGATTAGTTTTTGTGGTGTTTGAAAAAAAAAATATAGTTTTGGTGTAGTTCTGTTCTTAAATGAAAAAGAGTAACTATTTATTTGAAAAGAGACAAATTATCAAGCCTCACTTTTATTCATGACTTTTAAATAAGATGGAAGACAAATACAGTTTAGCGCAAGATGCCAATCTTTTGGCTCGGTAAAAAAACGAAACCACATGGATGACAAGAAATAAAAAGCTTACATTTTAGAAATGTAATTGTTCATTCAAATATTATAAAAAAAGAAAAAGGCAAAGCTAAGAGGCGAATCTTAAATGTTGATCGGACTGAACGATATCTTCATCAATCATCACTTGTACTCGAGAATCATGTTGTTCTCAGGAGCAAGTCCAACACAAGCTCTGAGTATGTTCTCAAGCATTGCACGCTGTTTGGACAAAGCGTTCACAACAGGCGTGCCGGGTGGAACCTGCATTCATTTAAGAGTAAATTTTTAATAATGTTGCTATAACTCAGAAACGGCACGATGTTTCAAGCTTTGTTTCCCTTACCAATGGTGCCTTGGAGAGGTAACTCAGGAGAGTAGCCACCGGATGGAAAGAATGGAACTTTCCCTGCATTAGATAAAAACAACAAATCAAATTCACAATGTAACATCTTTTTGATAAACAACTATATAAACATAAACACAAATGCAAACACAATCAAAACTTTATACAAACCTCATCCTCGGACATGAACTGGATCCGAGTAGTGAGCTCGGCGAGAAGAACAAGGTCCAAAATAATAGGAGCAGCCAAGAGAGAGTCTTCACAAGTGTTGTGCATCACAATCGTGTTCTTCCCACCCATGAAGATCTCTGATGTGTACTCGTCCATTGCTCTCTTGCTGTCTCCTACATACGGCACATACTGCAACGTAATCCAATGGTACATTTCATTATGCATATACTATATAACTTTCTTCTTAAATCCTACTAATAATATATCTGAATTTATCACCTTAATGACGACAACATGGTCAGGATGTTCACCGGACTCGTATAAAATGCCGTTGCTAGCAACCATATCGTCGACGACATTGCTCTTAGATATCTCCTTTGACCGGAATGTTTGAGGTGCCGACAAATTCATGCCGTCGTTGTTCCCAAGGTGGTTGTAGCTCACAATGGACGTTGGCTACATTATGTTCGTAAATATAAATGCAATTAGTTTCGTTTTGGTTATGACCAAATGTTTGAGAGAGTTATTTATGAATGTACGTACTTTGATTCCAGCGCCGACAAGGAAATCGACGAGGACAGACTTCATCTTGGTCTGACCACTCTTGAAGTCATCACCACCGATCAAGCTGTTTCTAGTGATTGCCAATTCCATAAGCCCTGTGAAGATATATGAACATTTTTGTTTAATACAATTTGATTCACTATAGGAATTTGATATGATTAATACTCATATCTATAGTTTATTTAATTACCAGGGACAAAAGTGTTTTGTGGGCTTCCATTGATGAAAGGAACGTTCTCAAGAACACAAGCAATGGCGTAAAGCGTAGAAGGAGAAATCTCAGACTCGTTCCTGTCCAAAGATGACATGAGATTCTCCGTCGTGTCGTTAAGACCAACCACCACATTGCTGTATCTTTCTGTGTTCGCCGTCCACAGTACGACCACCTTGTCCACTTTGTTTTTCTCTTTGAAATCCCTATTCATAAAACAATTTCATTATTAGAAAAAAGAACTTGATTTTCTTGTAAATAACGTTCATGCTGCATCTTATGAGTTTTGGGATCTTCAAAGCGACGTTAGAAAACAAAAATAATGGGTTTTATTGTATACTATTTTGTAAATTAATTTGCTAATCGTTTGACATAAACCGTTACGTTATGTTACCTGATGTCCTTGATGACTTGTTCAAGCTGTTGTTTCTTAGTGCCTTTGATCAAGTGGTTGGCACGTGACCCCTGGTTAGCTGCGATGAAATCTGGGTCGTAGATTCCAGGGAGTGGGACCATGTGCTCCATGAACGGACGCAGCTGCTTTTGGAGGTCGATGTCTAGGACCTTGCCTCGTGCCATTGCGTCTGCTAAGTTCATGTCGCTTATGTCCCATCCTCCAAACACGATTTCTTCCGGATTCACCTATCATAATCAAAACCAAAAAAAAACCCATCTAATAAGCGATATTTACAATTATTCTACTTGTCCACTAAACATAATATAAATACTTTGAGTATACAATCCCCAATATTACGTTTATTAATCTATTCGTTTTAATAGATGATGATATTAAAATATTCTTTTTAATAATACTACATCACTAGTATAGAATACTAAAAGTAAATGTGTAATACAGTCAAAAGAGGATATACTGTACCATGGGGAGAAGACTTTTGAAGGGAGCATAGATTTCTTCGCCATTAAATGACCCGACCCGAATAGAGGATGCTTGGGTTAATGACCCGAAATAATTAGCTTGTTGCACTTTCTCCTTCGTAGCCCAGGAGATTCCCCTGCCACCAATTGATGATTTTCTTTTTAATTTAATTAAGTAAAAATTATATAAATCCCAACTTGTGCATTTATTCTATATCCAGTTGCGGGAATATGAATAATTTATTAAACCCACCCGCATTGAAAAAGACACACAACTTTATTCCCATTTGAAACAGCATAGTAAAACGAAACTAAAAACGATTATCAGAGAAAGTGTAATCAAGAAACAAAATTTTACTCACTCGCGATTGGCGATAACACCAGCGGTGAGAGTAGAACCATTGTTCCCTCCCCAGCCAACGAGCATCACTCTGACAAAAAATAAAATTAGACAAAGCAAAAACATCGTCAGTCAAATAATAAAAGAAAAATACATAAACAACGTATTATATAATTAAGAAGAAACAAAGAACTAATACTATGAGGAGAACTAGGAAGATTTTAGAGAAGAAGACAAACCCAAGTTTGGGAACATGAGTGTCCGTCTTAAACTCGTATTTCACGGTTTTTGGCTTCACGGTCCATTGATACGCACCGTTTTTGTTCTCATGAACAAGCTCAGTGGTTTGGTAGTCGTACACTGAATGGATCTCACTGTCTGTGTACTTCACGTTTGGAGATTCAACCTTGAAGCTTTCGATGAACATTTTTGCCTAATTTTTTTTTCTAAATGGAAATCTGGAATTTGATTGATCCTTTTGAATGAGAGTCTGCTTCTGAATGCGTTGTGATTTGAGACCCAAGCTCGTCTTTTATAGACGAGATGCACATTATGATAATATTTTATTTCCGAAAACGTCTATATATTTTTCTTTCTTTTCAACCTGTCTTAAAGAGAGGTGTCAATATATTTATTTTACCATTTACCGGATTATGACAAGTGTATCAATTCTACAAAACGTGTTCTTACGTGATTTTTCTCTAAAAGATTAGATTACTTAGAATGGAAAACACTGAGAGAGGAATCTAATTCTATTTGACTAGAAATTAAGGTGATAAAGATAGGGATAAGGCACAGATTATATAGTTACTGAAAAGAGAAAAAAGATTTGATTAGATTTCTATCTTAAAAAAAGAAAATTTGTACGACACTGAAATTAATAATAATATGTGAAAGAAACTAAAAAGCAGTTTAATATAAATAAAATATTTCTTCTGTTATTTTGACACCTTTTACATAAATTAAAAAAATTAATAGAAAATCTTTTCTATTCTTTCTAATTAATATATTAATATAATAAGATTAAAAATAAAATTTTGTTTAAAACTTCGTATTAAAAATAAAAAATGATATTTTTAGTGAAAAAACAAAATTTTAAAGTAACATATTTTATGAAACGGAGGAAATACTTCAGTAGGAGGTTTCGTGGATAAAAGAAATATATTTACCGATGATAATGAACGGAAAGCTGTGACAACTACGATGAATTTTTTGGTAACAATAAAACTCATCATCTCATACATGTGGCTATACATCAGTGGTCTGTGGCATCAAGGACAAAGAGTGAACGTGATCGAGTGTCTCCTCATAGCCATAGGCCATGCAATCACATGATGCAACGGACGAGGAAGATTTCTTCGTCTTGTGACTATTTCACACCCGTGTGAGCCCACGCGTGTGACGGTGTGAGATAACCATCTACGGTGTTGCACTAACACGCGTCTTAATCGCATGATGTGATGGTCCTACACAAGACTGTACTGGAACTTGTGAAAACTTCAAGGACTTAAAAAAATAACATGACCATTAAACATATTTCCGATCGTCAGTTTTTTTTTTAAATTTTTTTACCATAAATAGATTTTTGTGATTCTGACTTGCAAATAAGCGTGTATTCGAATTTCGATCGTCACGAGACTCACGACCCCATAACGAGGTATGTTCAGACGCATTTGCAGATAGCGTTCTTTTGTTAGTGCAGTACAGATATAGATAAAATGCTGAATTCGAACTTAAGAAAAACTCTGACCAATATACACATCTTTCTGATTTTTTAAAGATAGTATTATAGAACACGGTTAATAATATTTAACCACCTTGTCTGTTTCTCTTCTCTGCCTTTGTTTTTGTCTTGTTAATATTTCGGATTTATTACCCGAAAATCTAATTTGTGCTCTATTGTCTATAGTGCGTAAAATACTAAGGCCCATATCAAAAGGGAGTTTTATGTGGCCTTTATTGACATCCTTAAAGCCCATCTAACTTTCGGAGGAATTTCAAAATGTACCGTGCACGTGCGTGAACACACGTGTGAGTATATAAAACGAAACGTGTTTTAGTTTACGTTTGACAGTTAGGTGAGTGTTGCTGACAAATTTCAACTAAACATTCGTAAATATAGTATTCAGTCCACGTAGACTTTTATTTGTGGAATATAAGTTACGATATCTCTTTTTTTATTGAGCTCTCTCTGAACTGAAGGGGTTAAAGCATACTGTATTTCGATTATTGCACAGAAAAAAAGGAAGAAACATATAATTCATAATCATAGTAAAAAAAAAAAAATCTCTGATTGGGATATATTTTTCCTACTTTCATGTTCCACTTTCAAAACATAAAAAATTGCGGAAAAAAAAAACACTTAACAGTTGGAGAAGAACGAAGCTTAGACTTATCCATATTGAAACATATGGTGGGCCATGGCCCAATTGTGTCGACTTATTCAATAGTCTCTGGTTTTGTCAACTAAATTTCGTTGATTTGCATATTTCCAATTTTCCATGTCTACTAAAATCTCCATTTGTATACAAAAGAGGGAGAAATCAATCACTAATATTTCTTTCATTTGGTCCCTATGAATAATGATATTATGCGATTTAGCTTTCTACTTCTCCAATGGACAAAAAAATGATTACTATTTGTATTAGTCTTATTATTGTTACAGTACGAAAGTGTTTCTCATGCCCATGCTTTTCTCCATACGCCAACATCATGCGGTTGTCGTCCATCATATCTGTTTCTCATCACAAGTGTTTTTCTATAAATTTTAGTTTCAAACATCACATATGTAATATTCAATTACAGATTTAAACCTTATATAAATTAAGGGGAAAATGAGTCATTCCACGGCGACGCCAAAAGAATAAATACACTACAACATTACATACATTTTTACAATAGAGAAAACTCGAAGGCTTTGACTTTGGTCTGTATTTGGACCCAACGAGGCACACATATAGTGTCTTCTCCACTTGGTCCGACCAAGACAAAGACATTTCATCTATTGGCTGTGGTATAACCAATTCACTTTAAAACCCATCACACGTTTCCATCATTTGGCCTATCCAAAAGTTCAGTTAATAATGTCAATCTATAAACCATTTGAAATATTTATTAGAAGTGGTAACAATTTCTAACCGGCTTTATTTATTAAACCTCATAAAATATGTTTTCACGTTTCCATCATATGAGGGTGTAGATAAAGAAAATGTTTTTGATGCTCCTTTTCATTTTCATCTACCATGTCATTCCCAAAGAAACAATAAACTGTTTTGCTTTTGTATAACTTAATTGCTAAAGATTTTCATTGATGAACTTTAACAAGAGTTTTAGAGCAATGTGCCACCTATTTACAAAATCATAAAGTTGTAAAGTTTGTTTTTTTCCCTTAGAAATATATATATATATATATATATATATATATATATCACTTTTGGTGCTTTAATTAACAAAAAATGGACACAAAAAATGGACACCATGAGATTCCACTAACTCATGTGTATATAAACATTAGAGAATCAGTCCATTCACTTCAGCATCCACACACTTTGAATGCTCAATCAAAGCTTCTTCATAGTTAACCTTCCTCGCAACGTCAGAAATCGAGAAGATGAAAGAGAGAGATTCAGAGAGTTTTGAATCTCTCTCTCAAGTTCTCCCAAACACTTCAAATCCGGTACACATGATCCAGATGGCCATGGCCAACTCAGGTTCATCTGCAGCCGCACCTGCCGGTCAAGACCAACTTGATCGGTCAAAGTGGTTGCTTGACTGTCCTGAACCACCTAGCCCGTGGCATGAGCTCAAGAGCCAAGTCAAAGGCTCTTTCCTAAGCAAAGCCAAAAAGTTCGAGTCACTCCGAAAACAGCCTCTCCCAAAACGCATCCTCACTATCCTTCAAGCCGTTTTCCCAATCTTTGGTTGGTGTAGAAACTATAAACTCACCATGTTCAAGAACGATCTCATGGCTGGTTTAACCCTCGCTAGCCTCTGCATTCCCCAGGTATTTATCCATAACACAAACTTAATCATAATCTTTTGATCCACTTAGAGATATTAACTTCTTTAAAATATTTTATTTTTCTAATTGTACAGAGCATTGGTTATGCAACTCTCGCAAAGCTTGATCCTCAATATGGCCTATGTAAGTTTATGAATACATATTAAAATCATGTGTGTTTTTTTCGTCAAATAAAACCACAACATTTAGAGAAAAAAAAGTTCTGAAAGATATAATAATCAAAACCGTAAATATTTCAAGAACTATACTTATTATATATATGGACCGTTACACTTTTACAGATACCAGCGTGGTGCCACCGTTGATATACGCAATGATGGGGACATCAAGAGAGATAGCGATCGGACCAGTGGCTGTAGTATCTCTTTTAATATCCTCAATGTTGCAAAAACTCATCGATCCAGAAACAGATCCATTGGGCTACACGAAACTCGTCCTAACCACAACTTTCTTTGCCGGGATCTTTCAAGCTTCTTTCGGAATATTCAGATTAGGGTTTCTGGTGGATTTTCTGTCGCACGCAGCCATAGTAGGGTTCATGGGTGGTGCAGCCATTGTTATTGGACTTCAACAGCTCAAAGGTTTACTTGGTATCACTAACTTCACAACCAACACTGACATTGTGTCTGTTCTTCGAGCTGTCTGGCGATCTTGTCAACAACAGTGGAGTCCTCACACTTTTATCCTCGGATGTTCCTTCCTCAGTTTTATCCTTATCACTCGCTTCATCGTAAGTACATTTTTAAAGTTGCTTTGATTTGGCACTAAATCCTACTTTTAGGTCAAGTTAATCTGAGTATAATTCCATATGAAAGTTTTCATAGGTTAAATTCGTCTTAAACCAATTAGCAATGTTTAAACTTTAAAGTATCATTTTCATGTTTTAAAAACAAAATATTTTTACTTGTTTTTCTCATCCAACTTTTTTTGTAGATTCTAAATTATGATGTATGGGTTTCAAATTTATAGAAATATTTAAAATTGTGGGTTCATTTGAAAAAAGAAAAAAAATTACATGTAAAAATGTACGTTAACAAAAACAATTTATAGACAATCGAAACGTAGATTAATTCGTTACTTATAATTCGTTATTTATAATGTGGAGTTTTCTAGGAATGGCTAACGGTTAAAAGTGTTAGATAATAAACTGATTAAGAATGAAAATATATATATCAGGGGAAGAAGAACAAAAAACTGTTTTGGCTACCGGCAATAGCTCCGTTGATCTCCGTCGTAGTGTCAACGTTAATGGTCTTTCTCACAAAAGCCGACGAGCATGGCGTGAAGACGGTGAGGCACATCAAAGGAGGTCTTAATCCAATCTCCATTCACGATCTTGAGTTTAATACTCCTCATCTCGGACAAATCGCTAAAATCGCATTAATCATTGCCCTTGTTGCTCTAACCGTACGTCAATTAACCTTTGAACGATAGTAATTATATATTTTCTTATATCAATTTGTTAATTAATTATGTTTATATAATTTTTTTCCAGGAGGCGATTGCGGTGGGAAGGTCGTTCGCCGGAATTAAAGGGTATAGACTCGATGGAAACAAAGAAATGGTGGCCATTGGATTTATGAATGTTCTTGGTTCCTTCACATCTTGTTATGCTGCTACTGGTAATTAATTAACACATAATCTATCTTTATGTATATAAATCTACCACTATCCGACTATATACTATTTGACATAACATATATATGGACCACTTTTTTTTGGGTGGAATGTGAAGTACACTGCTTATAAAAGTCCTTTTTGATGGATGAATACAATTTGCTTACTGTTTTGTATTACTTCCTAAAGCTTACTAACTAACATTAAGAAAAATCATTTCAAAAGATAAACGATCATCACATTTAACAACTCTTTTAAATAATGGCTATAACAATTTTTTTTCAAAATTATATATAAAATGGATACATGTAAATGTTTTTATTTATGTAAATTATATGTTGTGACGAGACGACCTAAATTTGACAAAGTCGTCATTTAAAAAAAAAATCCTGTTCAGGATGAACATTTTCAAATTCGTACGTGACAGAATTATAACGACCTTTTATATAAATTATTGACTTTAGGTTCTTTCTCTCGGACGGCGGTGAACTTCGCCGCCGGGTGTGAGACGGCGATGTCGAACATCGTAATGGCGGTTACAGTTTTTGTAGCACTCGAGTGCTTAACGAGGCTTCTCTACTATACTCCGATCGCGATCCTCGCCTCCATAATCCTTTCAGCACTGCCAGGACTAATCGATATTAAAGAAGCTATTCACATTTGGAAAATCGATAAATTTGACTTTCTTGCTCTCATTGGCGCTTTCTTTGGCGTTTTATTTGTGTCTGTCGAAATCGGACTCCTCGTTGCGGTAAGTACAAACATTAAGTGTAAAGCAAACTATATACAAATGTGAATTCATGCATAAATTACAATAGTTTTGATTATATTTTATCTAAATAGATTAATCGATTATGTGTTTATAGGTGGTTATTTCGTTTGCCAAGATCATACTCATATCGATCCGACCAGGGATAGAAACGCTCGGGAGAATGCCGGGGACCGACATTTTTGCAGATACCGAGCAATATCCTATGTCGGTTAAGACTCCGGGTGTGTTGATTTTCCGAGTCAAGTCTGCATTGTTGTGCTTTGCTAATGCCAGTTTCATCCAAGAAAGGTATGATTATTAGAATATACAACATTCTTTGTATACATATCGGTTGGTTACAAAGTTAAAAGATTTTTGAGTACGTATATTTAATCACGTATGCTTGCGTATAGGATTAGGGAATGGATCAATGAGGAAGAAGAAGATGATGAAAACACAAAGAGCAACGCTAAGAGAAAGATCCTCTTTGTAGTCCTTGATATGTCAAGTAAGTGGACTTCAATACAATAATGCAAAACTATATATATTATATATAGCTTACCACATTCTTTAAACATGGCCGATATATAAAATGTATATGATTATCGAAATAATAAAAATAAGGATTTTTTTGTAGTTTTTTGTTGTTTTGTTTAACATTTGTCCTAATTATTTATTGATAGATTTAATAAACGTTGATACATCGGGGATTACGGCCTTGGTGGAGCTCCATAACAATCTAAGCCAAAATGGTGTTGAGGTAAATTACATTCTCACAAGTTATAATCCCCTTTTCTCTATACAAATAACTAATGACAAAATAAATATCATTAAATATTTGTTTTTTTCAGCTAGTGATCGTTAACCCGAAATGGCAAGTGATCCACAAGCTAAATCAAGCAAAGTTCGTCAACAAGATCGGTGGCAAAGTCTACTTGACAATTGGAGAAGCTCTCGATGCTTGCTTTGGATTAAAAGTTTAAGAAGTATCTGATCAACATGCGTGTTTTACAGATTGTTGCATGTCAATTTTATGTGAGTTTTCGTAATCTAAATGCGATTTGTGTGCATGATGCCTATATGTATAATTATGAAGTACGTATGTGTAATGTAGAGTGCCTTGGTACGTACGTAAGCTCGGTTGTGATTAAATAAAGTCATGCAATCTGTAGTATGACGATCGATGTGTGTGTTACTATATATGGAAGTAATGTTTATATATGTAAGTTTGAGAAATATTGGTGTTTGAAATGTTATTCTGCAAAGTCCGGCGCTTATTAAAACGTTATTCCGTCATGCATAACTAAAAATCAACAAAATTTCGTATGAAAGTTTACTAAGTTAAAATCCGATTTGGAAGCAAAAACCACATGTCTAAGTTCAATGTATCTTAATCCGTTTAACAAAAGTATTTATTTGGTGAATCAATTTAGTTTAGTGGAGGGACTTTATAGGGTATAAGTATTGATGCATGTCACTTGGAAAAGTCAAGAGAGAGAATCTATATTGGGAGGGTTAATTATGTTCCCCAATTTAAATGGTTAATCAACTTTTTGAGTTTTAATTATTGGAGTTAATGGGAACCACTGTTTTATTCACGATCTCCTCCTGATTTCTCACGGCTTCGTATATAGTGCGTCTAGGTTCACTGAATCTGATTAAACTTGGAGGTAAAGTTGGTTTGCTAAGGTCTACGTTTCCTCATTCCTGTCTATTTTAAAACTAGCTAGTAGAAAGTGTTATGATTTGAATCAGCAATTAACAATCCTTTAAAACATAAACACTAACTAACACTTCAAGTTGCGTTTGTGGTCCAGTGCATAATTATTTTTCCGGTCAATGCGTGTGTGAATTTGTATTAGTTAATATAGAAGTCATGAACCTAAAAATTCAATTATGGAGGGCTTCAGCTACTTTCGTACATCAACGTGAGAATATTATTTGAAAGAGATGTGTGATTCTAATTTGTCATCTATTTATAAAAGTAAGTATATACGACAAATCTTATAGAAAACAAACCACATGCGCTTTTGGTACATGAGAAATGGCACTGTTGGTATATAAAGGGTTCAGAAAGCTAAATAAGAAATGACACTTTTTGGTATTACAATTTTGAGATGATAAGTATCAGAGGCTGGGATATTATTACAATAACGTTAACATATAATTATTGGTAAGTATCAGTAAGAAATAACTAATATTTTGGTGTTAATATCAATATTAGACATATATATTAATGTTATTACATATATTCGCTACTTGAGAGTTTAGAGATGACACTTCTGGTATCATATTCATATATGTTGAGTTGATAAGGAAACATCTCTTTTTCTTTTGATAATAAGAGATGATATCATTGGTTGTGTTGTGTTTTCTTTGTAGTGAGTGGTGTGATCAATCAGTACGATCGAGCGAGAACGCATTGGACGAAGTTGGTCAATCTTCATTCTTCACAGATTTTTGTCAAACCATTTGCAATTTGTTTTGTTTTTGCGTCATTTTTCCGTCAATTTAGTATAGATACCAACTAAATGAATGGCGATGATTCTGAAATGACGTATATCAGAGTACTCACAAGTTTTTTTCTCTTACGTTTTCCTTTTTTATTACACAGGCAATGATAACGTTTCATATAAAGTTCCAACAGTTTAAATAACTTTATAGTAAGTTAGTAACTAACCAGTGGGTTCTATGACTAAAAGCCTAAGAGAAAAAAGAAAACAATAGTTGAAGCTTATAAGCTCTAGTAGCCAGTCCAATAAGTGTAGAGAGTTGGCTCAGAGTGTTATGGACTTTAAGCCCATCTTATTGCGTTAAACCATTTAGTGGACTATTAGACTAATACAAACTAATGGGCATGTAGCCTAAAGCTGACACATAACCAATATTCTTTGGTGTCATTCGATTCATCTAATGAGTCATGAAATTGAATATTTTTAGTTTGATAAAAAAAATGTTTATAGAGTTAAAATATCCCTATAGTTGTCTTATAAAATTAGAAGTAGTCTCATTTTTTACTATTTTAATTAACTGATTTCAGCTAACTTTAAAGTTGATTTAAGATACAATTTTCAGATAAAATATTACTAGCTAAAAGTGTGCATATACTTTATCCATATATTGATAAGATTTTTCAAAATATGAAATTATCATTTTAAATTCATTCACTAGCATTGAGTAATACACTATATTTCATTTAAATTTTGTATATACACCTTTAAACATAAATTCAGATAAAATAACACAAATAAATTTAAAAACGTTAAGCTTTAGAAAATAGACTAAACCATGCACATGTTTATAACACGTCGCAACTAGATAAACTAGTAGACATTGAAATGACACAATAATAGAAACTGAAAAACACAAGAAACACAAGAAGGAAAAATATATATTCTTACAATAAATTAATTTAAAGACAAAATTTAAGTTAGACAAATTTATATCATTGACAAAAATGGAAATTAGGATACAAAACGAGATCCCCCTAAATTGTAGTAAGACTAATGATTCTCCCCAAAATCAATTTCAAAGTATAAGGGCTCCACGTCTGGTTGCTTTTACGGAATCACATACGTCCACGTGTCACAGTGGCCATCTGGACCGTACTCTGTTCTGGTCTCTCTGATACTTTTCTTTCCTCTTACTTTCGTCAACCTTTCCACACTTCAGTTTTCGCTTCCCGTTGAAGCAAGTGGGAACCAAAAACCTCCCTTTCCGATTAGACTCAGCAGAGTATCGATCTTAATCCGGCGAAAATTCCACCGTAATTCCGAATCCGGCGAAGACCCAGAAGCAATGAAATCAGAGACTCTAACATTAGTTCTGGTGTATCTCGCCGGAATCATGGAGCGAGCCGACGAGTCTCTGCTTCCGGGAGTTTACAAAGAGGTAGGAGAGGCTCTACACGTGGACCCCACAGCACTTGGAACACTTACTCTGTTTCGTTCTATTGTTCAGTCTTGCTGCTACCCTTTAGCCGCTTACTTGTCTTCCCGACATAACCGAGCACACGTCATCGCTCTCGGCGCTTTCCTCTGGGCCACGGCCACTTTACTCGTCGCCATCTCCACCACTTTCTTCCAGGTTTTGACTCCTCAACGTATTCTCTCTCTTATAGCTATAGACTTATAGTCAACTGAAATCAGATCTGTTGGAATTTTTTTTGATCTGGGTAGAATAGAACAAAAGTCTGGAGCTTGATGGAGTCTGATTTGGAATCTTGTTTTCAATTAGGGCGATTTCCAAAGATCGTTGCTTTATTTTGTGATGTTGAGAGATTGTATTTGTTTTGATGTGAAGGCATGAAAAACATAGACTTTGTGTCATAGTGTTCGTTAGGGGATTCCTTCGATTCATTGCAATGATTTATATAAAAAAAAATCGTTGCAAGTCTTCGGTCGAAAACGAATTTGGATCGGAATCGAAAAAAGGGGATTTGACATTGTTGCTATAAATGTATGGTGGAACCAGGTGGCAGTATCAAGAGGCTTGAACGGGATAGGACTAGCCATCGTGACACCAGCGATTCAGTCGCTAGTGGCTGACTCAACGGAAGACAGTAACCGTGGCGTGGCGTTTGGATGGTTAGGAGTCACTTCAAACTTTGGTACCATACTTGGCAATCTCTGCTCCATCCTCTTTGCCTCCAAGTCTTTCAATGGCGTCGCTGGCTGGAGAGTCGCCTTCCTTTTGGTAGCTTTCATAAGCGTGATAGTCGGTGTCTTGGTCCGCCTCTTCGCAAGCGACCCTCATTACAGCGACAGGAAAGTCACTAAACGTGACAAAGACAAACCTTTCTGGTCAGACATAGGAGATCTACTGAGAGAAGCCAAGATGGTGATGAAGATTCCGTCTTTCCAAATCTTCGTGGCTCAGGGAGTCTCGGGGTCGTTCCCTTGGTCAGCTTTAGCTTTTGCGCCGTTGTGGCTAGAGCTCATCGGTTTCTCCCACAAAACAACCGCGGTTCTTGTGACTCTCTTCACCATTTCTTGCTCTGTTGGGCATTTGTTTGGAGGATACATGGGAGATTATCTCGCCAAGAAGCTCCCAAACGCCGGTAGGATACTGCTCTCTCAGATAAGCTCAGGCTCGGCCATACCTTTAGCTGCGATTTTGCTTATCGGATTACCTGATGATCCCACCACGGCCTTTAGCCACGGCCTGGTTCTTGTCATCATGGGATTGTTCATCTCATGGAACGGTTCTGCTACAAACGGGTGAGTACATGTGTCCATGTAAAATTTGTTTTTTTTTTCTCTTTCTTTCTTGATCCCGGAAGAATCTGCTTGAAATGGTTTTATGCAGTCCGATATTTGCAGAGATTGTTCCTGAGAGAGCGAGGACGAGCATCTACGCGTTAGACAGATCATTCGAATCGATATTAGCTTCTTTTGCTCCTCCTATTGTGGGAGTGCTTGCTCAGAACGTCTATGGATATAAACCGGTCGCTGAAGGATCATCAAGCCTGGTCAAGATTGAAACAGACAGAGAGAACGCAGCATCGCTCGCGAAAGCACTCTACTCAGCGATCGGGATCCCGATGCTCCTCTGTTGCACAATCTACTCGTTCCTGTATTGCACGTACCCGAGGGACCGAGATCGAGCCAAGATGCATGCCTTGATCGAGTCAGAGATGCAACAACTCAGAGAAGAAGAAGAAGACGAGAAGTGTGGGATTGAGGTTAAGTGTTCAGGAGCTGAGGAACACGATGAGACTTACCTGCTGAAGCAGCATCAGAGTGAGGGTGTCAGATGATGATTTGACTTATTGACATTTTGCATTTTTTTTGTGTCCACCGAGTATATTATAGGAAGTTTGGGTCACGATTATAATTTTTGTAAAAGAAAAGCACTCAAGTGCAATATACTGGTGGTAGATAACATTACAATTCACAAGAACGTTGTAAACAGGGTAAAATACTGATTTTTTTTTTAAGGAAATATATTAATGAGTTTTGATTATAAAGATATTCTCGCTCTTTAAATTTGAAAATCATTCTTAGACATAATCAATAATGCGAGTATTAATTTGGTAAAAACATTAGACTAGTAATACCGAACCGGACTTAAACCGGATCCGACAGAACAAGAGGCAGGCGCGTCAGTAAATTAGAGTTATTTCGATATTTGGGTTACCATAAATCACTTTACTCTTATTTCTGCCCCAAACTTTTATACACGAGAGAAGATCCATCGCTCTCTCTCTCTCCTTCATCTTCTCAGTTGTATTTTTTTCTTTTCACTTCCGATGTCCGATTGAAGAAGACAAACTAGAATCGCCCACCTAAATGCCGTTGCGTTATTCTTCGGTTAATCTCGAGGATCGAAGAAGCAGCAGTAATCTGCTGTTCTGTAGGGTTACTTTGCCTGTTTCCTAATTCTAGGTATCTTCTTTCTCTTAGCCTTTTCTTTCTCTTTTTCTTCTCAGTCAAAATTCAACAAAAAAAAAAAAAAACCGAGAAAGCCTTTCTATTGTTGTTGTTTGTAACGTACTATACGAGACCGATTTTTTTTAGTGGGTATTTCAAAGATTTAAACTTTCCTGTGAATTTTCCAGAATCATTTCGATGTTATTTCTCTACTGGCTTTGGGTTCTTATACCCAAAAGAGCTGATTTTAAGTGTTTTAGAACATAGATCTTACTGCTAAACACATCAAGAATCTCCAGTGTTTGATATATGTTTGTCCTCTTGTCCCAGAGATCTAATTGATTCGAGCAATGTTGTCTTCTAGTTGCGAAATCAAATTTAATGGTTTCAGCTCGAGATTTTGAAAATTCACTGGATCTTTTTTTGTCTATTTCAGCTGTCTCTTTGTTTCCCTCTCGGTATCTTAAATAAAACAGGACCACTCGTTTTCTCATGTAAGATCCAATATCACCTTTCGTTTTCAGGATTTGACTTGGCAAAATAGAAATATTTTGAATTTATTCGAATCCAATAGTGTTCTTTTTTGGTAATTCAAATTGTAGTTTAAGATTGTTCTTGTTTCATATTTTCAGCTAAATTGATAGAGCAACATCGAAGCGGAAACAAGTTTTGTTCTTTCTTTTTGTCGTCGATGGATAAAGCTTCTTCACAAGAGTGTCCTTACCCAGGATGTTTCTTCTGTGTAATGAAAGAAGGAAACCCGAGCAAACGAAGATCATGCATCCTCAAATTCTTTCGTGACCTTCCATCTCAAGACGACGATGGTCAAGTTCTTCCCATAAGCGGTCTCTGGAACACAGCGATGGCACACCCTAACGACCCTGAGTTCATCGAGCTCGGAATCTTCGAGTGTATGTCCGCTTTGATATGGAAAGGACTTAAAAACCGCCGTTGGCTATCTCATGACCAGAACATATACATTCCATACTACGCGGCTCACATCATCGGGTCTTACACTATGAACATGGAAGAGTTTGCAGAGAGAGCCGTAGAAGCTGGAGTGATCCCTCCACTTGTTGAGCTTCTAAGAGGCAGGCTCACTTGGGTCGAACAGAGAGTAGCGGTTCGTGCTCTAGGGCATCTAGCTACTTACCCGAGCACTTTCCCCGCTGTTGCAAACCACGGTGAGATCCTCGAGCTCGCGATTCAGTTGGCTATGAGCTCGTTGGAGATAGTTTACTCTCATTTCTACCAGTTTCCGGATCGAAGGTTGAGTTACCATTGCGATCTTCTGACTCGCGGCATGGGAGGTGTTGAGATGGAGTCGAGAAAAGCAGAGGAATGGGCGAGTCAGCTTCAGTGCTGGTCTCTTCAGCTCATCAACTGTTTCGCCTTTAAACCCGAGTTTCTTCCCACTCTTTGCAAACCTGAGTTTCTTGTGAATCTTCCGGTTATGTGGGGAGGGCTTGTGAATGAGAACTCTCCCGCTGGTATCGGTTTGCTTAGAACAATCTGTCAGCACAAACTCGGCCGTGGACCGGTCTCTGCGTGTTCGGGGATGATCGAGGCGTTGTGTAACATCGCTCGTTCTTCTGATGATTGGCAGTATATGGCTATAGAGTGTCTTCTTTGGATGCTTCAAGATCCCAATACTTCTCACAAGGTGGTAGACAAAGCGGTGCCAACGCTTGTGGATCTCGCCGAGATCACGAACTTGGGCGATCACAAGAAGTTAGGAGATTCCATCGTGAGTGTTCTTCAAGAATGCAGCTCTATGGGGAACCGTTCGAGGGAACTGATCGAAGAGACGGTGAATTCTCGACAAAGGCTCAAATGGGAGAAGAGTATGCCTAAAGAGGATCTTCATATCAAACAAGCGGCAGCGTTAGTGGTCAAGCTCGAAGGGAACTCTCTGTTTTCATCAGGAGACATTGCGGGTGCAGCGGAGAAGTACTCTGAAGCTTTGTCTTTATGTCCGATGAGGTCGAAGAAGGAGAGAGTTGTGCTGTACAGCAATCGAGCTCAGTGTCATCTCTTGCTGCAACAGCCTTTGGTTGCTATAAGCGACGCCACGCGTGCGCTCTGCTTGCACAATCCAGTGAACAGGCATGCTAAGAGTCTCTGGAGAAGAGCTCAGGCTTATGATATGTTAGGTTTGGCTAAAGAGAGCTTGTTAGATGCGATTCTGTTCATCAATGAATGTTCTCAGTCGAATGATCCGGATCTCTCTATGAGACAGAACAAGGTTCCAGATTACGCAGAGAGGCTGGTGAAGAAGCAGATGAGAGCGGCTTGGTTGTTTAAAGAAGCGGCGTTGAAGCATGGAGGCGTGCATAGGAAAGGAGAAGAGAGGGAAGTTTATGGGAATGAAACCGATGATTCGGAGTGGGAAACTGCGAGTGAGAGCGATATTGGAGATGACGGAAGGGATCATATGGGACTTGATGATGATGAGGAGGAGGAAGTGGAAGGCCATGGAGAGAAGTGGAAGAACCGTGATAAATCGAGTGATAAAAATGACAAAACGTCTGCGAAAGGTGAGTTTTTTTATTCCGGTTTAGTTGCATGATTATGATCAACACATTGTCTGATTTCAGTTTAGTTAATGGTTTTTTGTGTTAAAATCTATGGGTTCATTCAGGTATGAGGCATGGATACAGCATAAAGCTAGCAGAAGGTGAAATGTGAAACCCTGAAACAATGGAGAAAACACAAGTTCGTTAAAAGACGCTGAGAAGGGAAAATAAGTGTCTTTGCATGGGTTTTTTAGTCTTTTTACAAGCAAGAAACTTGCCTCATGGAAATCGTAAGTTTTGAGTGTGTAGAATTTCTGGTAAATTTTATCCATTTGAAGGAGTAAAAAGATGAAAAAGGAACAATTGTTTTGGTTTTTTTTCCAGTGATTTTATTTATTTTTGTTTTGGTGTGTATGTAGTAACTAAGAATTGTTCAACTTCAAGAGAATGAGTTCCAATTTGTATAAATTCCATTCTCTCTCGTATTAAGAAATGATTTCGTGACTTTGTGATTGGGAGATTGTAGATTTTCCTAATAGATGGAAAAAAGGCATTTAAACTGTAGATTCGAACGTTAGCTAATATATATTTAGTAAAAAAGTTGAGAAATGGAAGATCAAGCATTAAAATCCACCGTGGATTATCATAGTAGATGACACGATAGTGAAATTTGATTGGAGAAAAGAGGATATGTACCAAGTCACTATTTACCTTTTACGTCAGGTTTCATCTTCTGATGTCCGTTCGATATCTTCAACGGATATAAACAGAGGATCTGAATTGAAAGAATGATATCCATGAGAAAAAAAAAAGTTAAATAAGTATTTTTGGCACATTTTCTTGTGTAATCAAAGTCTATCATGTATGACTACAATTGATCATGGGATATTCTCACACTTTTTGTAATTTTATCTTTTGAGTCAAACTCCATTTTCATTTCTATACATGCATATCTAGTATATACTTGTTTTTATTTAAAAGTTTGTTTCTGTTGACTCTATTTCAAAACAACTTTCGGTTATTGGATTGTGTCCACACGCGAGATGTAATCAAATAATGATCAAGTCTTCAAAATGGCATATTTGAATTAATAAAACTTATTTTTGTAAATTATCTCCCAAAACTATGGGCAAGAGTCATTACTAAATCGACTCTTGGTTCTTAGTGATACTCAAGAGTTAAATTAATTAAATACAACCTTCACTAACATATAATTCGAATATTTAATTGAAATCTATAGTGTTGAGTTTCACTCGAACATTCTTCATATATAAAGTACTAATGATTCGTCCATGCACATATAACATATTCATAACACACACCTTCATTCCTCTAAAATCCACTCTATTGCAAATTTTTAAGCAAATGGGTAACGTTAAAAACCTTTGTTCTCTTAAATTTGAAGTGAAAATCGTGGAAGCGAGAAACGTGGAGGTTAAGTCATCACCAAGCTCCCTTTTCGTCAGATTCTATCTCTATGCAGGGAGTAACCGAAAGATTGAATTAAGCACAGCAGAGATCTGTTCGAGATCAGGCCACGAGGTCATGATCTGGAACCAATCATTCTGTCTGGAGTGTCAAGGGAACGAAACCGCCGTCGAGCAACTGAAGCAAGAAAGCGTCGTCTTCGAGCTACGGAGAAGGAAAACGGCGTCGTTTATGAGGAAGCGGTCGAGATCGGAGTTAGTCGGTAGAGGAGAGCTTTCATGGAAATCGGTCATTGAGTCGGACGGGATGGAAACAGAGAGATTTGTTGTGATGGGTGAGACGAAAGATCGAATCTTGGAAGATTATAATAAGCCTCTTTTATTGAAGATAGCTTTAAAACTCCAAGCTTCAAAATTGGTGAACACTAGTAAGAGAGTGGAAGATCTTTGTGGGTGTAGAGATTGTAAGAGATGTAATTGCTTAGATTATGAAGCTTTTGTTATGGCCTGTGCGTTAGATGAAATCTAGTTTGTAAGTATAAGTTAAACAAGATATGAAACCCGAATGAGTTGTTGCAATAAAACGAGAATACGAAGAACACACATCAATCAGATAAGTTGAAAGACTTAATCATAACTGTTTTTTTTTTTATTGAAGACAATGAAACGATGATGGATGTTGTCTCTCAACTCAAGCATGGGCATGACCGAGAAGGGCGAGAAGCATGGCCTTGAAGTGACCAGAAGTGTCTTTAGCAATGGCCCGGTCAAGAGGAACGCTGTTCCTGCGTAAGTATTAATTTGTTTTAAGCCTCTCAACTATTAGGAACAACACCGGTAAGAAACATACAGCAAATAATATTTACTCTATCAAAGTGGATTTTTTTTAGACATGTCAACAGCTCATGGGCTTAACACATACCAGGCCTAATTCGATCACATTAGCCCCAATTCAATACAATCTAATTGAGAAAACAGGTCAGATAATAAGAAATTTTACAGAGCTGAAACAAATAAAGCATTTTTTCGAAAAGTTATATTCTTTTCACACTGTAAAACTGCATGTTATTTAGAAACAATACTGCGAAATGTTTGATAAGAAACTAGTATAAAGTGTTTTGGTTAGTTAATCTACATAGAATATTGGAACAAAATAAAATATGGGTTGATTTAGTTAAGTATATTTACGGTTAAGAGGAAAAAGCAAAACAAAATATTTCTTTCTTATGTTTTGATTTGAAAGAAAGAATACCTGAAAATAATTCTTAATATTCAAAAGTTGCAAATAGCATAAAGTAATAAAAATAAGTGAACAAAAAAGAAAGAGAAAGAGAGCCATGAGAACGGATTTTTTTCTTTTTGTACAACTTCAGTTCAAAAATGAATTCTTTTAAACCCATCGTCGCCTAACAACTAATAGATATGAGACTACAATGCTTTTATTAAAGATTTGATCAGCAGCAGTATCATCATCTTCAGAGCTCTTCAGCTGGCCTGCAAATGCTGATTTCATTTCCCCTTTGAATCTGCAAAACAGAGAAAATAAGATAATCTGAAACTACAAGTGTGGTTTGATTATTTGTCGGATAGAGATGAAATATAAGTGTATCAAAGTGTGGAGACAAATATGAGAGTAAATGTGAGAAGATAGTATGTGGCTTTTGTATTGTATACATTGGGAGAAACAGTTGTGTTGTACCTTTCGCTGTTGAATATATGAGCTGCTTAATGATTTTCAAGACATAATGTTTTGTCATTAAATACCATCTCTCTGTAATTACCTGATCTGCTTAATCTTGACCATATATGTGATGACTGATGATACTAGTATTCTTTGGAGTTTTAGTTGGTTTAATAACATCACTCACTTTGATACCGCATCGTTTAAAGATATCACCATCGTTTTTATTATAGTTAACTTTCGATTTAATTACTTGATTTGTGTGCGTTAGAAGAATCTTAGACGTTTCATTTTCTTCTTTTGGAGTAAAGGTGAGTGTGAAAGTGCCTTTTGCCAACAAATTATGTAAAATCATGTGCAAACTGCTCTAGTGACTGTTGTGATTCTTGTATACCCTTCGTCTAGTGACTGTTGTGATTCTTATATACCCTTCGTTCAATGCTTATCGCAATGGTCATCTACATTTCGCAAGGTAAGTTATTTGCCTTTCATTACCTAATATCTTTAAATTGAATTCGCATTAGATTGCAGCTGCTGATTTCTCTTAATTGAAATTGCATTAACTGATTTTTTGAATTGAGTTTTGCTTATTTTGCCATTCAGTGAATATATGTTCCTACAGAATACGAATTGACTACTAGACCTGCTGAAAATCACTTGATGTTGGCATGTGGTCATGGCGTGTATCAAGGTAAGCGTTTCTTAGAGACACATGATTCTGCAGGCCCTTCTACAGGCGATCAAAGCTATTTTATGTTTCAATTGGGTGATAGGTTCATATCTCATTTCTTTGAGATGATTGGGCCGTATGCTGATTTGCCTAGTCCAACGCCCTGACAAGTTGAGGATGATTCTGATGAATCTGGTGATTTTGGGAAAGACCAGCATGGTTCTGATGATTCTGGAGAAGATGTGGTTCTCATGCAAGAGTGAGACATTGGATGAGTGAGAGTTTGGATACGTTTGTTTGATTTCCGTTTTCCACTTTGGTTTTACCATTATCATTTGGATACGTTTGTTTGATTTTTGTTTTCCACTTTTGTTTTGCCATTATCATTTGAATACGTTTGTTTAATTTCTGTTTTCCATCATTTAGATTCAAAAGAGAAGTGATATTTAGAGTAATTGGTATTTCATATCCTGGTTTTTAAGGTTACAAGTTACACAATTAAAAAAAATAAAACTTAGTTACAATGGAAATTGGAAAAACATCCCAATTCCCTTATTCCCATTTCAAAACATCGAAAAATAACACCGGTATACAACCGTAACAAAACGCCTACTGATGTGCCAAGTTATGAGGTGGACTGCAAGTGAAGATCACCGCCATGTAAGGATTCAGTTCGAGCAAGAGTTGATCTCTCTTTTTGTTAAGATGGTAGCGCCATACAGTGATGTGCCAAGTCCAATGAGATGGACTGCAAGTGAAGATCGTGAGAGCCATCAAAAAAGTTTTTTTTCTTTTTGTACAACTTCAGTTCAAAAATGAATTCTTTTAAGCTCATCATCTGGTTGATAGAGAAAATTTGACTATTGTTAATTAGTGACAGTGTGACATTTTTCATAACATGCTATCTTCAACTATTCTGCAGCCTGCAGCTTTTGTCTCCGTATTTGAAGGATCGCACACCTGTAGACAAGGCAATTACTTTTAGTTATGTCTCCTGCGTGTTTATTTTTTATCACTTAATGGTTGAAATTTGATAGAGGATTCTTCCTGTCGTCAAATGTCATTTTTCATCGGTACAGTATTATTTCATGTCCTGGTTTTTAAGCACACTAGTTAATAAATTATAGGCTAAAAAAGATATGAAACCCGAATGAGTTGTTGCAATAAAACGAGAAAACGAAGAACACACATCAATCAGATAAGTTCAAGGACTAAATCATATCTGTTCTTTTTTTTATTGACGACAATGAAACGATGATGGGTGTTGTCTCTCAAGCATGGCCATGACCGAGAAGGGCGAGAAGCATGTCCTTGTAGTCACCAGAAGTGTCTTTAGCAATGGCCCGGTCAAGAGGAACGCTGTTCCTGCGCAAGTATTCCTCTTTGATCCGCTCCATGTCGACCTCTGCTCGTGTAGTGACCACTCTAGTGAGTGCCCACTCGTCTGTTCCCACCTTGTTGATGGCTCGACGCAG
The DNA here is from genome assembly GCA_911865555.2 of Thlaspi arvense. Classification (NCBI taxonomy): domain Eukaryota; kingdom Viridiplantae; phylum Streptophyta; class Magnoliopsida; order Brassicales; family Brassicaceae; genus Thlaspi; species Thlaspi arvense. The sequence goes on along the minus strand of OU466862.2, from coordinate 66,620,493 downwards.
AACCTTCTCAAAGTACTTCTCTGGACACGTCAGGCACTTGATCACGGTTTTGAGTAACTGCAAATATTCATCTTCCGAATCTTCTTCCTTCAAGTACTTGTTGACGGAACTCCCAAACTTGTCCTTGAAGTGATTGAGCGTTGCCACGATCTGAGCCTTGCTCCTTGTTGTCAAGATTCTGATGAGCTCCTCGTCACTGTAAGCCTTCTCAGTGATCTTCTTGTGAAGCGTCTTTGCTTCGGAACTAGCCAGCTTCACGTTGACCTCATCAGCATTCCCATCGTACCTGAAGGTGCTCACAAGAGGAACCAGCAGCTGCATTTCCACAAGTGGTCAAAAATCAAAAGAACAAACAACATATTGATTAAGAAACTCGTCATTCGTTCTTGATTCTTGGCGATCAGTTTGTAAATACCTTTCGGATATCTCCAGATGTGTGGTGAGCGACATCCTCCTCGAGAGAGGTCTTGTAGCGAGCTTGGTATGCTTGCTTGGCCTTGAAAAACTCAAGGGGAGGCCTAGTACAAGCGATTTCAACAAGAACCCAGTTGTTTTTGGTGAACATTTTGGTAGATTCTTTGGCCAAATAAGCATCTCTCTCCGTTGGCTCACGAGTCCACAGCATCACAGCTCTCTGTTTTCAAAACAAACCATAGTGTATATATACTCAGACCAAAAGAAGAAAGATAAAAGAGATTTTGTTTTTGCTCTGACCAAACCTCAAAGTCACCGGATAGTTCTCGGTCTAACTCGGTGAGAAGATCCTTATTGTGGTTAGCAGCATAAACAGAGCGGATGAAGCTGCGCTGCGTCGCATTTCTGTGAGCCAAGATTGATATGATCATCCCTTCGTTGGTTCCCCATCCTACGCCACACAACGTCATCAACTTAAGAACATCATCTTCACCAAATCTCAAAAATAATGTTATATTGTGGAACACTTGGTGTGCAGAAACGAAATGCAACAGAAACAAACGAGATAATCTATGGGTTTAACTTATCCGCCATTGTAGTGATACAAAACCGTGAGTGGAAGATTTTCCGTTCATCGGAACCCTCGACGGAAGACTTTGACGGCATCTGTTTGTCGCTGACGCCAAGGCCCAAGGCCCGAAGCCGAAGGTAAGTGACAAATTTCAAACCGAAGCTTAACCATGCTTGTACCAAACTCAATTAAACCGAACGGTTACAAAACACTTCTTTAAAATTATTTTTATCTTCAGTTACAAACCGGACGGTTACATTCATTTTACTAATGTGCATCGTACATGTGTCAACTGTTTGACTGGTTGATAAACAATCAAATCTAATATTATCTCTTTGACAAGTGAGTGACCAACCGAAATTAGAACTCAGTTTATTCAAATTGCAGAATCCAAACGTAAGCATGGAGATTTTGGATCTGATTGCAAATATTTACAAAGAGAAATCTAAATTTTGTTGGATGTAAACTATTAGATCATTTGGATGCTTCGATTGCTTAGTAGGATCATTAAAATATCAAATGACTCTATTACGAACCGTAAGTAATTAAATGTTGGGGAAAATGATCATCAACTAAACTAAGCTTAGATCTGTAGAATGTAGATCAGCCGATAAGAGAGATGAGAGTAAAACCTTTAAAAGCCTTGTGGAGCTGCTCGGAGTCTTCTTCGGGAAGAGGAACATTGGCTGGAACTTTCAGAGACGCCATTTTTTGGACAAAGTGAATGAATAATCTCTCTAGTTTTTGTTTAGAAACTGTGGGACGAGGAACATGCACATTGTCTTAAATAATCAATTGAAATCCCTTTTTCTTTAATTAAAAAAACTTACCAATTAAGTAAATCAGTAAAAGGGAACTTTTTTTCTTTCTTTTTTATCGATACAGTGGGCAGAAAAGGTTTAAAAAAAACAGAAATGGGGTTAAAGATTCATATTTTTGCGATTTTTAAAAAGGTATTAGATCTTTGCATTTTTTACATATATAGGAGTGACGTGCTGAACATGCATTTAGCTTTCAAGGGAAAAAATATGCTGAGCTGTAAAAAACTATATATACATCTGTTGATCAAACGAAAAAAATTAATAATGCAAGATTCCTTGGTTGATGAATGATGATGAATTCTAAGAAGAAGGTTGATAGAATGAAAAGTCATTCAAAAGGTTGTCTTATGATAAGATTAAGTAATTGTAGAAATCAAACAAAACAAAAACAAAAGAAAGCATTTAGTCACAAGCTTACAAGTTACAATTAAAAAAAAAAAAAAAGAACTTACAAGTTACTACAATGGAAATTGTAAAAATGTCGCAATTCCCTTATTCCTTCCCGTTTTCAAAACATCGAAAGATAACACACCGGTATACAACCATAACTAAAAGCCTGTTTAATAACTGCCACTTTTCTTTTGTAACCCTCGAGCAGCTCGGTATGCTTCTTCATCGGAAATAACCGCCGGTATTTTCCACTCTCCCGGCGCGTGCCCATAAACTTTTTTCATGAAAGTCAAAAAGTCATAAACAGAAGAAGAATAAAGAGAGAAGGAATGTCGAAGATGTTGGTACCTTCTTGAGTAGCTCCTTCACATCTTTTGTTGTAACTTGAAGACAAATGTGGATCCAGGGATTTCATAAGCTCTTCGAACTTCTCTTCAGCTTCCGATATCTGCTTCGCCTGCAAAAAAAACAACAATGAGCTCGAGAAACTTTGATTGGTTGTCGTATTAACTATAACGTTTCTTTACCAGCTCAGTGGGTGCATTCAAAGGGCCGAATATTCCCACAAACATTCGTAGTACATTGAAACTGTTTTGGAGCACATCGTCCTACAAGAAAAAGCCATATCGATTTGGTCAGTACAGATCGTGATGTGACCTCATCGGGAGTTCTTTGACTGTAGCTCTAACCTCGTAATCGAGCCTGCAAAAGTACATTTCAAAACCACTCAAGATTCTGAAGAGATTCATTCAAACTTTGTGTGTTTATAGAAAACAGAAAGAAAGCTTACAGATCATCAGCTATTTCAACGAGGAACACTGAAACTGACAAGAAGTCCATATGCAACTCATTCACCTTTTTCCACAGTTCCAAAGAAACAAGACAAGACATATGTATATCAATCTATATGCACTGAGATGTACTTCTGTTGATGGAATATGAGTTCACAACAACAACAATGTACTACTTTACCTCTTCTCCTCTCAGCTTGTATAGTAGAAGATTCAACACCCGGTAATCAAAAGACTTCAACTGAATTGCTCTCATCACATCCTCGAGACAGATCTACAAAGATATCAGATGAAACAGACCATTGTTTTACGACAATAACCTGATGAACCAGTTTACCTTGTTTTTGTTTGAAAGAGCACCACAAAGCTGTCTTTCTAACGCCCAATACTCTTTGCCCGAGTTAAACTCTTGTCGTATTCTAAACCCATCAAAATAGTTAATATCTTGTCACTTTGCTGAGAAAACAGAGAAGTTATCTCAAGAAAATTAAATACCTTTGCGTCAACACGCCCTCACGTTCAAGCACATCTGCGAGCGGCTTCAATGGATCAGTTTCAAACAGAACTCGTGATCCATGGTTTGAACACTGCATCTCAAACCGTTAAGAGTGTACACAGATTTGGTGATTCCCATACTCGTAAATATTAGAGATGCAATCTTACAATGACTTGGGATCCACCAGCTGATTCAGTGACCATCTTCTCATTAGCAACATCAACCTAACAGAAACAGAAAGATTTACATCTCTTAGATTCGGGAAACGATGTTATTGTTGCAGTGAAACTTTACTGAACACGGGAAAATCTTATGGACACCAAAGACACAGTTTTTACCTGATATATGTAACTCTCAGTGAATGAAAGTATGGGTAAATATCTGAACATTGACTGTGGTTGGCTAATTTCCAGCTGATGGAACACGAAGTAAGACCTTGACTGCAACATGATATATAGGGAATTACACAGAAATCATGAGTGAGAGAGAGAGAGAACAGTTCCATAACTCAGAACGAGACGTTTATTCTTCATTTGTGTACAATAAAGACAGAACGGTTTCTAGGAGGAAAGACTCACGAAATCCTCAAGTGTAGAGTTTGCTCTTTTCATTGCATCGAGCCCGACCATTGCCGAGAGTTCTTCATGTTTCTGTGACGCGTCAGGATCAACCTTGTTCACATGACTCTTTTGGGACTTTGCTGCATGGAAATTGAATTCTTAACTAAAAACACTATTGTTGCAGAGCACCATAGATACAACAGAACTACTTTTTAAGTAACTCAGCCAAATACATTTTCGAACCTGAGCTTGTGTTTGCTGGCTTAGCTTCACCGTCGTCTCGCTGAATTGACCTAGATATCTCCTCGAGGAAAGGTCCAGATATCTACGTAATCAAACAACAACACACTTCTGAAAGAGAGGAGGGTCTAGATTTCAAGGAAAATAGTAGCAAAAATCTAGCTTTTGCTTACTTTCGGTACGAAATCAGAGACGAGGCCGAGTTTCGAATCAATGTCGAGGTCACCGCATGGTTGCAACTTCTCCAATAGCCTTAGCTCTTCCATAACTCTACAGATGTCCAAAGGGAAGTTGACGAAGAAAGTAAACCGTGAGATGAAATGCTTGATACAAACTTGTCCAAATTTATAATCGTTTATTTTGTAAACATTCAAAAACATCTGTCATAAAGTATGATCGTGTACATTTGTTTCTTTACCCAAAAACATCTGTCAAAAATTATATGACATGTACATTTGCTTTTTTTTTTTTAAAATCATATGACATGTACATTTGCTTCGTGTACATTTGTTTCGTTACCCAAAACCATCTGTCAAAAAGTATGACGTTTACATTTTGTTGAATTTTTTTCTTTTTTAACCATCACCATAAAATGCATGCAAACTCAACTCTTTACAATAATAATTAGAAGTCGTATTCGGATGTTGATATATGTAGATCATTTAAGGTTTGATTCCATAGTCCAACATGGCAACATCAAACATTGAACAAAAATTCAAAAACTTAAGTCACTATGAACAATGAGAAAATCTACAAACCGATGAGGTAAGAAAATCTACAACAACTTCAGCACGTTATTTTTGTTTAACTCCAAGAAATAGCCGCAGGCCCCGGCACGGGTCACGTGGATGGTGCTACGCTAAACGTGTGAAAGGAGCAGTATAATTGTTTGGCAACCAAATTCTGAAAATCTAGATTTTTAAATCTCATATAAAATAAACGCAACGCCATATATAGACTGTAAAAATTGAGTTTATATGGGATATAAAAGTTGACCACAAAGACTTGATTCCAATAGACTGTAAAGATGATCTTGTATCGTAAAATGAAAAAAGAACGACTCTGGCGCTAACAAAAAATGAAAAAAGAACGACTCTGCTGGGGATCGAACCCAGAATCTCTGGTTTCGTAGACCAGCGCCTTATCCATTGGGCCACAGAGTCATTTTGATTATTTTACACTTGTTTGTATTATAAACCGTTCAAACAAACCATTTCCGATTAGTATACTTTCCTACACCAAAAAAAATCAAAATACTCAAAATTGAAATGAAACAAAATCTGGATTGAACAAACTTGAACGTTATAATCTTACAGAATTGAAAAGCTGAAGCTGTGATAAAAGAAAGAAGCGGATTCATGAAAACGTCTTTCATAATAATATGAAGGATCAGTCTTTTCATGAATTGTCTAATAACACTAAATACAGAAAATCACCAGCAATAATTGGTATATCCGCAACACAGGAAAAAAAAAAGAAAGAAACGAGAATTGTAGTCATTGATCCTACGGAAGATGATAAAATATTGTTTTCTGAGACACTAGCTTAAACCTTGTTTTATCTCAAACAATGGCTTCAGTTTTCTCTGCCAGTTTCTGTAGTTTCTCGGGACGAGGATCTTCTTCGGCTTTATCTTCCTCATAGGCTGCAACATGAACTCCAAGAGCCGCACGACCTGACGGGTCAAGATTCTGTGACCAAGCCGCATCCCATTCTACAGCTTTTGCTGTACTACATGCCACACTCGGGCCTCCTGGTACAGTCGCTCTAGCAGCGCTCTGCTCATTATATGATCCCCAAAAACAAATCAGAGCAACGATTAAAACAAACAAGGCGAAGATGTAACTTTGTAGGTGCAAATGATAACAACCTTAGGGAAGAACTTTTCGAAGATTGTTCTGTAGTAGTAAGCTTCCTTTGTCAAAGGTGTGTTATCCGGGAAGACGAAGCTTGCGTTCGTCAGCATCGTGTCGGAGACCTAACCAAGAGAGAAAGGAAAGCACCACGTTAATCGAACTGTGGCTTGAGCGATTCTCTCAATGAATAAAAAGAGGCATCTTATTACATGTTTGTTTGCGTGATCTTTCAGACCATCAATCCAGCTGTATCCAACTCCATCACTGAACTGTTCTTTCTGCCTGTATAGAATGTGCTACATTTACCAAAAAGATGAGAGAACTTGTTAGCAATCCTGAATAATTTCGTCAAATTTTGCAGGGAAAGTTTTTGTTAGAAAACCTTTGGCAGATAAGGGTTTTCCTCATCATCAAAGGCATTGCGTAACACCCATTTCTCGATCCTTCCCATATCAGGCTTGATCTGCATTGTAGTTTGGACCAATTTTTTCATCAAATTCAAAATTTTTGTGATAAAACAAAGTCATGACCTGAAAGCAGTGCTTTGGTGTGTGTGTGTGTGTGTGTAATAGAAGGACGAAAAAGGGGACGATGAGAAAGATGCCACCTACCATCTTCCACTCTGGGTCGATGCTCATGGCGACATTTATAAATTCCTTATCGAGGAATGGTACACGAGCCTCAACACCCCATGCAGAAGTTGATTTGTTAGCCCTCAAGCAATCATATTGATGAAGAGCTTTGATCTGTAAGCAAATCAGCACACAAACAAGGTTCAGAAGCTACAAAAAGGTACAGAGTATCACAAGAAGTTCTGGTCTAAAGTCGTTACCTTTCGGCATGTCTCCTCGTGAAACTCCTTCTTGTTGGGTGCTTTATGGAAGTACAAATATCCTCCAAAAATTTCATCAGAACCTTCCCCAGAGAGAACCATCTTTACGCCAAGCGACTTGATTTTTCTCGACATAAGAAACATCGGAGTGCTGGCTCTTATAGTAGTCACGTCATAGGTCTCAACATGGTATATAACTTCTTCAATGGCATCTATCCCTTCCTGATATAATCATCAAAAGAAGAGATAAACAATCAACCGACAGAAACAAATTTCAACACTCTTGTTAAGTGAAAAAAAAAAGGGAAACTTTACCTGAACTGTAAAGTGTAACTCGTGGTGGCGAGTTCCTAGATAGTCAGCGACTTCTTTGCCAGCTTTAAGATCCGGGGATCCCTGAAAAGAAAACAGAGGTTAATAACAAAGTTTGGATGAGCGTAGAAAGCTATAAGAGGAAACATTCTGAATCATCATCGGATAAGCCTTTAAAAACCTCAAGACCGATACAAAATGTGTGCAACTTAGAACCCCACTGACGAGCAGCTTCTGATTTTTCAAGATGACGTAAAGTCACTGAAGCAACAAGGGATGAGTCTAATCCTCCAGAGAGAAGGACACCAAAAGGCACATCGGTCATTAGTCTCTTTATGACAGCCTGCAAGTCAACGACAGGATCACAATTCATACTTCGGAAACCTCATCAGCAACTATACAAACGGATATAAATGGAAAATTGACATCTGAGACCCTTGAGGAGGATGAAGCTCCAGAGGTTACCTTCTCGAAAGTATTGCGCACTGCTAAGGGATCATATGGGATTGAAGGAACCTGCTCAGAGAACCACGGTGGGTTGTACCACCTCCTAAGCCCACCTACAACAAACCTTTGTAACATGAAATCCAAATCCACTAAAAGATAGAAACTGTGACTACAACCAAATTTAACAAATGTTGAACTTTGTGAGTGTGTCCAGAGCGATACGAGTAAGCCAAGAAACATAATGAATTTACTATAGGATAGATGTGTTTCGATGTGAGATGCAAACCTTGTTTACTCGAATAGATGTGGCCTGGTGGGAAAGACATAAACTGTTCACAGTCATCACTAAGCGCTTTCATCTCAGAAGCAAACCAGACAGAACCTGTGGAAGATTATTTACCAAAGAGTAAACCAGTAATCAGTGGAAAGGGTTACAAGAAACAAATACACTTCAAATCCATTGAGATGAATTTCTTAGAGAAAATATGAAACACACCATCGAGACCCCACCCGATGTAGAGTGGGGTGATACCAATAGCATCCCTCGCAGCGATAAAACTTTTGTCCCGAGTATCAAGAAGGACAAATGCAAACATGCCATCCAACATGTCGACAAATTCTTCTCCATGTTCTTCGTACTGCATTTATAATAAGAAATCACAAATCAAACCGATAAAAACAGAGTCTAAGCACAATAACTATTCAACCACCATTAGGTAACAAAGATCTAGGTAATCTCCTTGCACTTGCATTTACATAAAAATGCATAAAACACACAACATCTGTATATAGGGAAGCCCTGAGCTCATGAACACGTCACAGTTAATGGTACTTACAAGATGAGCAATCACTTCACAATCACTCCCAGTACGGAACTGGTGAGATTTCAGATTTTCACGCAATGCCTTGTGGTTGTATATCTCCCCATTGACCTGAAAAGCGTCCAAACAAACAAATGACATTTTTTGGTGATCATCTGAGAAGGAAATGGCATTCGGTATTCCTCAGTTCCTCAAAGAAATTGAGATTAGGAGACAAGTCAATGTTACCGTGACAACGACAGTCTTGTCTTCGTTATAGAGTGGTTGGTCTCCAGAAGTGGGGTCAACGATGGCTAAACGCTCATGAGCCAAGTAACAATCCTCATAACAATGGAGCCCGCTCCAATCAGGACCTCTATGCCTCAATCTACACAGCATTTCAACAGATTCATATGCCATCAGTTCAACCATCTTCAATTAATTTTGACTTCAATCATGTATTTCATCTTGATTGAAAATTGAGTAAAGGCTCTTCATTTCTAACAAAACAAGCTCATTTTAATCAGAAAGTTGGAAACTTTTCTCTTCCAAGACAATACCCAATCAACATTGCGCAGCCCAAGGAGATCGAGAAAAAAAAAAAAAAAAAAAGGATTTGAATGAGACACAATAAACGGGAGGATTCGATTGAGAATAACCTGCGAGAGAGTTCGATGATACGGGAACGTTTGGCTTGGGAGTTATCGACGCAGCCGAGAACAGCAAGAATCCCACACATGGTGGCGGCAATAAGACCACAACGGCTTCTGAGAAATGGGATGCTCGAAACTATAAAGAGATGATCTTTATAAGAAGGTGGGTTTCAACTCTCAGTTCAATCAGAGCCGTCGATTTTGTCAAATAAATATATATTTTTATTTCCAAAGATGAAAGATTCGGATTTTACTTTACCCTAATTTTCCTTTGACTGGCAAAAGATTCTCTTCAGTGGCTGGGGTATCGTCACGAGATTCACCGGATTCTCGAGAATATTTTGACGAGTAGGTGTTATAGCAAAAGCTTACCATAGGATGATTTTAGGGAAATAAATAATTATTATTTTGCATAGTTTCAAGAACGACGTATATCCTCGTTGGCTGCTGATCTTACTGCATTGTCAACAAACCATATGAAAAGACAAAACAAAATGCTTGAACCTAAACTCACATCAGCAACAAAGGAGCATTAAGGACTAAATGGTTTGTATTTTGGAAGTTATATATACGATTTTTTTTCGTTTTCAAACCATTGCAATTACGTAATTGGGCATTATATAGGTTGAGAGAATTTGATTTCTTTTCGGCTGAAAGTACAATTGATTGGTTTAATTGAGTAACGCATAAGTTAGGGCTTATGACATGGACACTCTTCTCCTGAAGCTGGTTCTTGGTCCCGTGGAGCTTTGTCTTTGCGGCCTGTCTCTTGTTTCATCGTCTTCGCGTTTTATGTGGAATGATTTCTTCATTTTTTGCCAACGCGATCCCCAGTTGTGTGTGCTCTTCTGCTTGCTACTACTTAGCTTTTCGTACTCTTGTTGAAGCTCATTGTAATCGTTCTGAAGCTCATCCATCTTCTTCTTCGCATTTTCCAGCTCTTCCTTAAGTGTCCTGATTTCATTATCTCTAGATATTCGTTTATCCTCACGACCTTCAAGGTTTTCTTCTTTGGTCTCCGGTTGCTTGTCTTGCATCACCATCCTCATCTTTACTTGTTCTGAGAAAAGCACCTGAGTGTTGATCTTGATTATCATCGAATCAAGTCGCTTGTATATTATTTTTTGACTTCAAAAAGAGCCTATGAAAATAAAATTTGTTCTATAAATTATAGCTTACCTGGACGATAGTTCTCAGAGGCAACCGATCATTTTGTACAGCGTGAAGGCACGCATCAAGAGATAGTTTCTCACAGTTTATTGTTTTGCACAGTCTTCTTCTATCATGCTCTGATAGTAGAGGATGGGTCTGCAAAACAAGAATGAAAAATTTAATCTGTGAAAGATTTTGATTTTGGTTTGTAGAATGAAATGACATAATCACCTTGAGAAACATATCAATTGCTCTGTAAAGACCATCATGGCATTTCCAAGCATCTTCTGGCAACGCCTCTGCTAAAATCTGAAACTTTTATATGCAGACATGGATCTTTTGCAATCTCGGCTAAATAATTGTCTAAGAGCTTTGTTATGTTTGGTTTTCCTAGTACATGCTGCTGTTGCTGCTGCTGCTGCTCATGCATCAAGAAATACTCGAAAATCCTATGAACCACATCCACATTGTATATTGTGTATACCTCAGGTGAGCTGCGCATACAAAGGCCAATGTTAAAGTATTCAATATCAAAACGTTTGCATATGCTTAAATGAACAATAAAAGTAGATTTTTCTCACCTGGCTCCTTTCTGTTGATCTTCACATTTGAAGTTTGGAATCAGAAGGTCACATACATTAGCATCTTCCAGTAGCATACCGACTCGCTTCTCAAGATCAGATATCAAAGCTGGTGATGCAGAATACACAATCGCAGTTTTCAGCAACCTTAACAAGAAATGGCATGATATTGTTCCATGTTGTGGAGGAAGAACGCTTACTAAGCTTTCGATAATCCCCTTTTGTTCTTCACATCCTAAACTGCTTTCCTCTGTTTTCTCTCTGTTGTTCACACTGAACTTCAGCTCACTCTTTCCTAACCCGTGACCTCTTACTCCTTCCAAATCCTCATCGATCAGCGGCAACCACTTCTCTGCGTACTTGATGATGATTTTACATGTAATCTCTGGTTTGGCCCGTCTTGCTTTCACAGTTGTTATAACCCTCATGAAGTGATCAATTCGAAGAGTTGCTATATCATTGTACAAACATCTTTCATCGCTAGCTCCATCCTCTGGTATGTTGTTGTCATCGTTGCAGGCTTTCCAAGCAAGCAAGTCGCAGCATCTCCTTACGATCTGGAGGTTCTCTGCCCATGGAGACAAGTTTGCACATGATCTCAGAATAGTGAGTGTGTCTCTCCACGAGGCGAGTACTACAAAAGTGATGAAAGCATCTGTCTTGGAGATAAGATTCCCGTCTTCAGTCATGTACAAGTCATGTACAAGTATTCTGATGTACAAGTCATATACAACTCTTCAGTCATGTACAAGTATTCTGATGCACATCTCAGTGGGGCTACGTTGTGAGGGTTCAAGTCTAGTGGGAGACCGTAGCAGAATTTCAGAATAGTCTCAAACGTTTCTGCTCCACCTGGTAAGTTTTCTAACTTGAGATGATACCCATTCTCAGAAGCTGAAGGTTGTAGCTCAATGTTGCTTATGTAACCACATTTGGAGATCAAAGGAAACTGTTGAAGATAAAGAAATAAGGTTAAACCTTTTTGTTTGCTAGAGTAACAATCACTGGACTTATATGGATATACAATCACTAGACTTTTACTACCTTGTGTGCTTGGAAGGTGATATCATCGACTTGAATAGAAACATCATTAGGGATTTGAGATTTGACATACCTGCAGAGATGCATTAGCTCATTAGCTACCTAAACACTTATTGGTTCTCCTCTGTTCTGCAATATGTATAATCAAAACTTTGCACACCATGAACGGTCTTTCTTCTCAAAGCTGTTTGGCTAATGTAACAACTCTGTGTGGGACTATAATGCTTTTATTAAAGATTTGATCAGCAGCAGTAGTATTATCATCTTCAGAGCTCTTCAACTGGTCTGCAGGTGCTGATTTCATTCTCCTTTGAATCTGCAAAACAGAGAAAATAAGATAATCTGAAACTCTAAGTGTGGTTTGATTATTTGTCGGACAGAGATGAAATATAAGTGTATCAAAGTGTGGGGACAAATATGAGAGTAAATGTGAGAAGATAGTATATGGCTCTTGTATTGTATACATTGGGAGAAACGGTTGTGTTGTACCTTTCGTTGTTGAATATATGAGCTGTTTAATGATTTTCAGGACAGAATGTTTTGTCATTAAATACCATCTCTCTGTCATTACCTGGTCTGCTTAATCTTGACCATATACTGATGATAGTATTCTTTGGAGTTTTAGTTGGTTTAATTACATCACTCACCATCGTCTTTATTATAGTTAACTTTCGATTTAATTAGTGTGCGTTAGAAGAATCTTAGACGTTTCATTTTCTTCTTTTTGGAGTGAAAGTGCCTTTTGCCAACAAATTATGTAAAGTCATGTGCAAATGATTACATTTGTGATTCTGTAAACATCAAAATTATAATCCCCATCAAGCATAAAAATAAAGAGAAATTGGTATCAAATTGATTAGTTTTATTTTAATATAAATTTAGGCAAGTATATACTATATGTATTTAATTTGCTAACTAGGAAAATTAATTAATCGATGTAATTTATTTACTATTCTTGATAAAGTTAATAATCTTCGTGGTTTGCGCCTTGCGGTTACTTTTGCCATATAAAACGCGTCAAACTCACAATGCTCGTCGCCTTCGATTCTCACAAATCTGTACCTGAAGAAACCGAAAACTCAGATCTATAACACCTCAATTTTGTTGCGGCGAAGAAGATCCTCAGAATGGCGTCGGTGTCACCTTTAGCCAAGTACAAGCTCGTCTTCCTCGGGGATCAATCCGTCGGCAAGACCAGCATCATCACTCGTTTCATGTACGACAAATTCGATACCACTTATCAGGTTTGCAAATCCCATCCGATCGATCTCTCTCTCTGTCAAAATACATTGCCATCTACAGCTATTTTTCTTTTTTCAATCGTCTGTTCAATCATAATGCTAATCCGTGTGATTCGCGATCGTTTTGCTGTTCTTGTATGTGTGGGAGAGATTTGGATCAGATTCAAAAACTGGGAATAAACTCATTGCGGATTTGGTTTATACGCCCTGATATTTGTTGATTTGATTGTTGTTCTTCGTTTATGTTATCTTTGCAGGCTACGATTGGGATCGATTTTTTGTCGAAAACAATGTACCTTGAGGATCGGACTCTTCGTCTGCAACTATGGTAATATCATCTTCTGCTATTCCTTTTTCAGTTCCTTTCACAAGTATTTTAGAGATTAGGCCTCTCCGAATGTTTCAAAACGCAATTCATGCTCTTACGTTCATAATTTCCAAAGGAATTTTTGATTCTTCATTTGGAAAATCTACACAAACGTTTAGAAAACGCCGAAACTATAAAGAAGCAATGAATGCCTAAGTGGTCTCGTTAGTTATTTTTTTGTTGTACTTATATGTCCATGGAATTTTTCAGCTCTAGATCCGTGCTATCATCTTTATTGACAATGAAATTTTTAATTCTTTTTGATATTATGCATATAGTTTTCGGTGATTGATATGTGCGTTTCAGTAAGCGTCGACTTTATAATTGCACAGGGATACTGCCGGGCAGGAGAGATTTCGAAGTCTGATACCAAGTTATATCAGAGACTCCTCTGTTGCTGTAATTGTCTATGATGTTGCAAGTAAGGCTTCTGTGTGAACTTTTCAGATTTATATACATCCTTTCTCTGAATAATCATAGATGGACAAAAACAACATTTCAATTCTCATAGATGTTGCAAGAACGGTATGCAAGTGTCTCATGTTTTCGTTTTCATTGTTTTCTTGCAATGTACAGATAGGCAGTCATTCTTGAACACCGCCAAGTGGATTGAGGATGTTCGTACAGAGAGAGGTAGCGATGTCATCATTGTTCTGGTGGGTAACAAAACAGATCTCGTTGATAAGAGGTTAGAAACACTTTGACTTAGTAACATCGATGAATAAGTTATCATGGAAACTTTTTTTGTCATTTTTAGCTATCTACTTGACATTTCCATTTGACAGGCAAGTGTCGATAGAGGAAGGGGATAACAAAGCTCGTGATTTTGGAGTAATATTCATAGAGACGAGTGCAAAAGCAGGATTTAACATCAAGGTGAGGAGCAACTATATGTATCCCCGTGACTGTTTAAGATCTTGAGATTTGTTTGTTGAAGTAAACGTTTTTATGTGTGTAATTTGGAAACTTGTAGCCACTATTCCGCAAGATTTCAGCAGCATTACCAGGAATGGAGTCGCTTGCTTCGACGAAACAAGATGATATGGTTGATGTGAACCTAAAGTCATCGACCAATGCATCTCATGGGGAGCAACAGCGAGGTGGCTGTTATTGTTAATTAAAATACTGAGTAGGAAATTTTTAAAAGAAAGAATTCATAACTTGATGAAATAAACAAATGGTGGTATAAGGAAAGAGATTGTTTTACTTGGAGACTCTAGTATTCTTTTGGATGGTTTTGACTTTAATATAGAGTTTGTAATAATGACGCATGAAAGCTTAAGAATAAGGTGACAATTTTACGCTCTGTTCTGATTGCATAATTTTTTTACAGCGTATACTGCCGATTTTTCCATCTTTCACATTACTAGTGAAATAAGAAAAATTGTGAACAAGAGATTCAATATCTTATAATTAATCTTGTATTACTAGACTAACATTTGACCCCCAAGCGTAAGATATCAGACAAAAAGACAGGAGCGACACATGTTTAGAGCTCTACTGTTGCCATCGGTTTCTACTACCTCCCATTAGGTTCTGACCATACTGACCACCTTGTGTGTGGTTAGGTGGTCCAACACCGTACGCACCGCCACTAGGCCCTCTAGGACCGGCTACATAAGGACCTCCGTGTCCTTGTGTTGGAAGATTCGATCCGCTGCTGTAACCCCCTCGGTTCTGATTATAACCCCCGCTTTGATTTCCACTAGGAGGGTACTGGTCTGGACCATGCAGGTTCCCGTTGAAGTGGTGGCTTGATCCCGCAGGTACTTGCGGCGGTGCGTTAGTGGGAAGGTTTGGACCAGCAGGCCAATGTGGAGCAGGGCGAGATTGGCCACCATGTTGAAATGGAGGCAAGCGAGAGTGCTGCTGCTGTGGATACTGCTGCAGTTTCGGTCTTTTGGCTACTTCCTCGCTTTGACGCTGTTGTTGCCGCCTTTTCTTTGTCTGGAACTCATGCGATGATTTATATCTAGGTAGACTAGAAAATATGAAACATTGGTTTAGTCAAAAGAATGATGATGCATAAACAAAAACGGTTACTAGAAAATCAGAAAAAATGATAATACCTCTTTGGGTCACATGGCAACGGCTCAGTCCAAAAGTACTCGGCATCAAGAGCATCCTGTGCAGATATTCTCTACACCGGGACAACACGAAAAAGTTAACTTATATATATGTCAAGAACAGCGGAGGTCTAAATGGTGTTTACAGCGTCCTGACTTGAAGTCACAATAGGAGGCAAAGTTCGGTTTACAGGTATTCGCTGCCAATAAGGGATAAGTATCTCTAATACCTTTGATGGGTCAAGCACCAACATTTTCTCCAGTAGGTCAATAGCATGGCGATCGAAGCTGTGGCAAAAGAGAAAGAAGAGCCAAATGAAAAATCTTATCAAAGTACTTGCGTAAACGTGAAGCTATATATACAACAAGTCTACGTTACTGACTGGCGGATGGACTCTCTCACGCGTCTCTTCAAAGGCGTTGTGG
Source organism: Thlaspi arvense (assembly GCA_911865555.2). Taxonomy (NCBI): domain Eukaryota; kingdom Viridiplantae; phylum Streptophyta; class Magnoliopsida; order Brassicales; family Brassicaceae; genus Thlaspi; species Thlaspi arvense. The sequence continues at coordinate 66,604,436 of OU466862.2, read as the reverse complement.
GCTTGAAATTGTTATACCAAGGCATCTTGGAAACCCCAGGCCAAATTTTTTCATCAGGTGATCCGCAAAGCTCAAAAATCTTCTTCAGTTGCTCTTGCTGAAACAATGTAGGAGACAGCATATCATTTTGAGATTATCAAAAAACAGCTACACTTAACTGCGTCTACACTACTGTCTATGGGAAGATCTTTATACTATTACTGGCATCAAAGCACACTGTACTAGCATCCGACATGTTCAAAAGAACTGAGCTATCAGCAAAAATGACACCCTGACCTCATTTTGCCCAGGCAAGATTGGTTTTGCATCCAAGAGTTCAGCAAATATGCAACCAACCGACCACATGTCAACGGCTGGGCCATATTTTGTGGCCCCGAGTAGTAATTCAGGGGGCCTGCCGCAAAGTCAGCAAAGTAACAATAACTGATACATTAGCAAACACCATAATACAGAGATAACGAGGCATACCTATACCACAGTGTGATGACACGATTTGTGAGATTTCCAGTATGATTATGAGAATACGATCTTGCAAGCCCAAAATCTGCCAGCTTTAGATTGCCCTCATTGTCAATAAGGAGATTTGAGCCTGCATCAAGATCTGGGTTAATAAGCAGGTAAAGGGGTATAAACCAACTATACACCAAAACTGTAACTGGGAAAGTCACCTTTTATATCACGGTGAAGAACTTGATTCACATGACAATAGTGAAGCCCAGTGAGCAGTTGTTTCATGTAACACTTATACATAGAATCGAATGTTAGAGAAAGTAAAAGAAAACAAGTATGCAAAGAGTTTATACCATTAGCAAACTATCTATCCGTGCAATACCTTGATCTGAGGAATAGTAAATCTCAGTTCACCACTATCAGCGAGTCCAGTCAGATCATGATCCATGTAATCAAAAACCATATAGACGCCTCCCTTGTATTTATTGTCATCTGCAATTTCGTGCAAAGTCGCAAAACTTTTTAGGCAACCAAACACAATCTATGATTATCTATTCGCTAAACTACAGAGCATGAATTAATTTTCACCAACCTGGCTTTCCTTGGTCATCCCTGTCCCGACCTGCTTTTAAAGAGACAGAGCAATTCATGAAGCACAAAATCTTAGACCTCTTCAACAGAAACAGCTATGAAACTAACTCCAGTGTGACATGTGTGTTCCTTATACATACCTGGTGAAGTCACAATCTCTCTCAGTTGAATGACATTTTTGTGATTCAACTTCTTCAGAATTTTAATCTCCCTGATAGCTGTTATAGGAAACTACATCATACCAATTGTGACAATGAGTTACAACTTCCTAGAAACAGAAACTTGCATCTGTTCTCTAAGCTTGCTGCAACATAGTGAGCATCATAAAAAAAAAAAAAGTAAAAGTCGGTTTTTAAAGAGAAAGAAGTGTATATAGCCCTTCTCTTTCGTTGTCCATACGGATCTTTTTCAGAGCCACGATTTCGCCAGTTTTGATCTCTTTAGCCATGTAAACTTGACTGCAAGAGCAAAAACAAGAACAAATAAACACCCTAACGCGCAACTATGTACTTCGGATTTAGCTTAATCGTGTGACTTCAAAACCAGGAAGACGCATAGGCATTGTTAAAAGCCGAATCCCACAATAAAAAAAACGCCTCAAACCCCAATTTATCAAGCCACAGGAGAATCAATTACCCCGAGAATAAAGCCCTTTTGATTACGCAACGAAATTGAATTGGATTCAAGTAAAAGAGGAAGAATTTGAGAAGTAGACCCGTAAGTTCCTTCGCCGATTTGTTCGAGCTTCTCAAAGCAATCAACGCTGCGAGATCCCCAAACCGGAGGAGGACCCTTGAGGTTTAGCTTTCCGAAGGCTGCCACCGCCATCTTCGTTCCCAGCTTTCTCTCGATTAATCTTTGCTCGATGACCAAAATTTCGGCTTCTCGATCGCTTCCCTCCTTCGACAAACACTCCCCCGTATGTTTATACCTTCTTTAGCGTTTCGGTATCGATTTTGCGAATCCGGTTTAACGAATTGTTCGGTTTCTTAAACCGGTTTAACCGTGAAATAGAAGATCTTGGGGATATACCAGCGTCCAGGGTCCCACCGGAACCAAATATGGATGTTATTTAGATTCGTTAGATTTAGATATATACAGTACATTGTTTTATGTAAAATTTGTAATTATCGGCTTCTATGTTTTCCTTTTTCTAATCTAATTTTCTCCATTTAACCAGACTTGTTGACAATTTCTATATTTAAAAAAAAAAATTAACATGCCAATACAGTATCAATAATTAGCGAGTGTCCTTAAAATACACACACACACAAGTTAAATTATCTCTACCAAATTTTACAATTTGTTCAGAAAAATTCATAATTCTTTTTTTCTAAACATTTTCAATATTTTTTTGGGAAATAACCCCCCCCCCCCCCCCCCCCCCCCCCCCCCCCTAAAAAAAACAATGAATAATTTCTTAATTTTCCCGTAATTTAGTAATTTACTGCTGAATATAGCTTTTAACATTTTTTTTTAGATAATTGGAGGCGAATTTGACATGGCGGGAAAACTAAGAAATGATTTAGGTTTTCCAAAGGGTTTCGGAACGGGAGGTCCGATTTGGTGGAACAGAGAACTCTTGCCGTGTTTGCGTGCTTAGCACTCCATTGAGCTGGAGGGTTCTCGATCTCCCGACTCATCTTCAAACGTTAAAATCGGTCCCCACAATGGATACATCAATAAAATAAGGCTCCATTTATATATGTTTTCTATGGTATTTCATTTATCACTTCATATCTCTAAATCGAAGTGGAAGCTATAATTCGGTTAGGGCTTTGTGGAACTGGTGTTGAAAATCGACTTAGGTGATGGAAATATAAGATAGTTTCCGTAAGGTTCTATCAACTTGATTCTGTTCAATTTTGTTTGGTCCACAATGCCATGAAAGATACGTTTACTTATTGTTCTATATATGCCTTTCCTTCTTCGTATATATACTATGTATAGGGAATCTGTAGACTGATGAAAGTTTGGTTATATGAAACCATGATTAAATAATCCTTAAAGACTATAAACAATGCTCTCATCCAATCCACTATCGAATATACAAGATCTTGACACAATGGGGTTGAGATATATGATCCTCTACTAACTGACATCCTCTCTGATGATGCCGTTTTCAAGCTAATCAAAATATTCCTCATCCAAGCCACTTTCTTGTATGGATTACTAAGGTATTGGAGTTGTTCTACCACCTCCTACTATTCTGCTGATTTCTGTCATATTTTATTCTTGAGTTTCTTAATTCAAGGGATTGGTTTACCCTTTGGGAGGACTTACATGTCCATCACATATAACCTATCCCACTTTCTGCACCATAAATGATACATAATAAGTCCTATTTAAAGACCACATTGGCAATGAGGAGTCTCTGTTACCATGTTTCAGTTTCAAGCCATAGGAGTTTGATGTCGAAGGGCGCTACAGTTCAGTACAGGTATCTCATCTTCTTGGGTTGTTAGCAAAACTGCAGGATGCTAAGTTGTAATAGTCAGTTGTCTTGTTGTTGTGGGGTGCTGCTTGTTAATAACTGTGTTGATTCATCTCATCTTCTCTGAGTCGTGTACAAAGAGAGTTTTACGGATTTTTCATGATCATGTTTTGTGAGAATAACGTAAAGACAGTTGAAATAGAAATGATCTAGTCCATGATGATTTACCTAATATAGTTTATCTGAAGGCTAAGTCAAAGATCTATCTGCCCACAATATTAGATAGGGGAAATCGTCAACATTATAGACTTTTATGCAGAATTCATTGATTGTTATTTCTTTTCAGAATTATCGTTAAGTTGGAGTTGGCATCTTTTATCTATTCACATCTATCAGTCTACAGTTTACTTACAGATTCTTTAATCCTGCATCTCAAGGGTAGCATCAGTCTTTTCTTTGTGTTATTATATAGTTTTGGGAGAAATCATTTTGTGTATTTTCGTGTGTCTGAAAAAGATAGGGAAAATATTTGAAGCTTTAAGCGATAGGTCAGTGTTTCCTTAATATTAAGTGCTACCAATATAGAATAAGTACAAAAGGCAGAGGACAAAGATCAGATCTAAAGGCTACTTATGAGGTTTGCTCATGGATAGCTTTATTTTCTTTATTGGAACTCATTTTAAAGACCTGACTTACCAACCCCAACCATGTGTTTTAGTCTTTTAAAGTTATGCACAGCCTTTTATGATGCTTTTGTCATGATTATTCTATTATGTATATCTTGTTACTACGTATATATTCATGCAGAGATCTTCGTACTTTTTTGGGTGAGGCCGTGAGGCCATGTGACTTACTTTTTCATGCAAAAAGCTTCATCCCCCAGTCTTTTTTGTCTTTAAACTCTTATACTTTCGTGAAAAGATCAAACCCTTTTGCCTGTTTTGCTTTAGCTACTACCTTCTTAAAAGCAACAATGTTAATTTGTACAGGGTCTTTCAGGTTTTCTTATTGTCTTCTGCTTGATGCTTGCTGGTGAGAGAAACGATGAATGGCGCGCGAGTGGCATTGCGAGTCTCTTAGGTTTTGAGGTTCGTAGATACTTCTTCTCTGATTCTTTCGTCTAGTCACTAGTATACTTCAGTAGAATCTTTGATGAAGCAAATGTGGTTGCTCCAAGCACAGACAAACTTATTTGGTAAAACTATTTCAAAATTTTATGGTTTTGAGCTACGTTGATTGGTAATATTAAAGGGACTTTCTAGGGAATATCATATAGTTTTTCAGGCACATCATTCATGAAAAAGATGACATAAATCGACCTTTCCACCTTTACCACATGACTGGTAAAGTTAACTAACTTTTTCAGCTGTGCCTTTTTTGTCCCCCATTTGTCAAGGTGAAAGCTGGACTTTTTATACTCTTTTTTTTTAAAGATTGTTTACTGCAAAATCTCGTTTGTTTGGATTATACTATGTAGGTGTACTGAGTTCATCTCCTTTTCATAGTAAAGCTCAGAGTTCAAAAAAGGTGTTTTTTATATGTTCAAGAAAAATATGTCTAAGTTGTCTAGATGTTAGTGAAGATTTGTGAAAATAATAAAGATTTGTATGAATTATTTGTAACTAGATGTTAACGCCTATCTTTATTAGTTTATGCTGAAGGTGGACCTTTTGAAAACCCCTATAAAAAGCTTTTAGTGAGAAGGCATTACTAACTTGGTAAACTCAACCAGGAACCGAGTTGAGAAAGCCACTACTAATCCTTTTTGGATGCTTAACACATTTTTTGTATGTTCTACCTATTTGTAATAGATGTAGCAAATACTATGATTTTTTACTATTATGAGAAGTGGTTGGTTAGTAAATGTATATAGATAATTTTGTTCTTCTGATTACCAATCTGATTATTAGGATATATATATATATATATATATATAATACCCAAATAACACATAGTTGGCTTGCTTTATGATGCCTACTTAACCTTGTTTAACAAATTTCTTGATAGCTACTGCTTCTTGCCTCTGAGCTCATGGGCTTTCTCTATGGTGATTTCAGTTTGGGCTTTGTTAGATTGGGTTTAACATATCTCAGGTTAGGCAATCCTCAACTTACAATCTTCTAAACATGTTTTTATGTAGTGTAATTCCTTCAAAGATTTGCAGTGAGCTCGATCAAGATAAACTGTTTGAATTCTATTTTCCATGGCAGGAATAATCACAGAAAGGAAAATTATATGTATACCTTAAAGGGGCGTGGAGAGACATAAGAACTCTTGAAACAATCCTCTCGAAATTCCTGGTAAAAAAAGGTTTTGAACATCTATCATATGGTATATTTTTCTAAGGTACAGCTTATTCTTGAAATATTAGAGAACTTTATTCAACAATGACATCTTGAAATCATATTTTCTTTTTATTTTCGTTGATGTTCTGAATCTGGTAGGTTGTTTATAATGATTTTTGTTTTCTGCATTCCCTATTGCTTTCTCTAGAGTTTAAATGTTGGACAAACTTACTGATCACATGCACCTTTCAAAGTCTTAATGAAGTAAGAGCTACTTGAGAAACTTGGTTTGTATAAGATACACATTTTCTGTAGTGTTTTTCTTTTCTGCATATAGTGAAACTTTACTCATTTTCGTTGTTGCTGTTCATATATCTTACTAAATGACATATGCTATTATTGCATCCAAAGAGATAGGTTTGTAGAGCTCTTGGATGGCATATTCTTCCATTGTTAACTTCCATGACTTTTACTGTCTTGAGCTGTAAAACGATGTCCACGACAAAAGAAGTTCAGCCACCTAAAATGACATTTAGTGGTTGATAATTAACAAAAACAACATCTAAGACCACACAATTTAGGTCATATAGTATTTGACTGGCTCTATAAATTAATGGTAGACATTCTTGTTCTTCCTTTTTAGGTGTCATGTTCTCGAGGTTTCTTGTGACGATGCTTTTTTTTTTAGAAGATGCTCCTCCAGCAATGCTGGGCGTAACGGTTGAGAAAAGTATGTGCTAATTTAGTATTCTATACGTAAGATTATGCAAAAAGATGTTTGAACGGTGATTTCTTGTTTCACTTTCTGGATTTGAATAAATATATTGAGTTTTAAAGATAAATGCCTTTTAGACCACGATCATATAAAACTAATCCTTTCTATACGTAACCACCTTACCACCATTACTTTGATTACTACAGAATACAGATAAAGTAGAAATTACCAAAAAGATTTTCTGGCCCCATTCATGTATTCCAATAAAGTTGCTACCATCTGAACAGCTGAAAAAAAAAAAGACGATGTTGAAGAAGACTATACGTGATATTACGTATATATACATTTGCATGCGTGTGTGTTGTTACACGTGCGTAATGCTCCTCTTGGTTTTAACAGTCGTAACTCGTTGGAATTTCTTTCAGGAAAACTCACTGATGGTGATGATTTTCAAAACACGAGGATCTTGGTTTCCTCTCATCGACTTGTGTAAGTATAAATAGTTTAGTAGTACTGCAGATTAACCCTACACACCTTATTTGTGTCTTATCGATTTTGTGGTATTTTAAAGTTGATTGGAAAAAAGCTCAGTATGTAGGTTGTTAATTAGAGGTATATTCCTGCAAAATGGAACTCCAGTAATGCTTTTCACATTTACATACAATAATTAAAAGGGTTAAATATGTTCATTGGTCGCATAGAAAGTTTAAGCTTTTAGACGCGTTGGTTAGAAACTTAGGAGAAGAAGCAATTCAGTTGTTTAGCTGACATTTACAACCAAGTTGTTTTTTCCTTTTCTTGTTTTTTTTTTTTATTAGAGAAAAAGAACGGTTTAAATGACATCACATATTTCATAATTAATACTTTTGTAAGACCCTAGTGGCTTCCTTAATTCTTTAGTATTTTCTGTACCTGCTTCCTCCATTCGAGACTGTGGTCCACTCTGCGAGGAACCCTAATTCAACAAGCAATTCACATCCTTCTTTCCCCCAAAATTTATTTATACTTTTGTAAGATTTCTCGTTTTTTTAAACCCCTCTATGAAATTCGTAGTTTTATCTTGCCTAGGTATATGATGATATAGCGTTCTATACACCAGGATGCATGATTCCTGGTGTTATTTGGATTTGACACGATGGAATGAAACCATATATACACATATAACATCCGGATGCTTCCTTAAAGTTTCATTGTATAATGAAACTAGTATGATAAATTTCATTAATTGTCTTCTGATATGGCTCTATAATCTCTACACTACATGAACATACTACTTACATGCTGGTCTATAATTGGAAACCTAAGCTGAGGAAAGTTGTCTTGTTGGGTTATCTAGGGAATGTAATTTTGTCAAGCCTCATGGTTATTCATATGTTTATACTTGCATTGAAGGTATAAATGAGTTGAATGAAAACATGTTACTGAAAAGTCCAAAGATGTCCAGAGTATCATATTTCATTTCACCTACAGTTACTGAATACACTAAAATATCTTCTAGAAACTGACAGATTTGATGCCCTCATTAGGTAATTAAAACATCTTCTTGTTTGATCTCTCTATATTTCTTAATTAGATTTTGTTTCTTGATGTTTTGTCTTTCAGTTTGAAACTCTGCACGAAACCTGTGATCTTCATTTTGTAGAAGACACAGAAGAAAAAGACAAGAGCTCAAGATATGCCATTGGTTGCAATACTGAGGCGGATGGAGAAAGTCTTTTAGGTTTCAAAGATGGTGGTGATTTAGATAATTTTCTGCACCCACCTCTCCCCTAACCAGCTCCTCTCTAATGGTCAAAGTCTGTCACATCAAGCCTCTCACCATCATCCTTAGTAAGTTTTTCTTCGGATAATACCAAAAGTTACCACTGTTATCTTGTCCTCCATATTTGTCTATCCATTACTATTGCTGTTTGAATTTTCAGCAATTGGATCCTTGTTGAATAGAGTTAGAATGTCAAATATGGTTACCATTACTGATCTCCTGCGTAATTAACTCATTGCTATGGAATTTCATGGGATGGGAGAATTCTCCCTGCAAATATTTACTAAATTTATATGGTTAGCAATGGTAACTAATTAATTTAGCCAGTGTTATTGGCATCTTCCCCTGTGAAAACAATATTTTGCTATGTTACAGATAATATTTATTGCCACAAAATGATAGGAAACGTATGCTGATAAGTTTTATTGTAACTACGATATGCTTTCACTGTTGCAGATTTTTTCATTTGGTATCTTTTCTTCCTAGAAAGAGCATTTGGAAATCTCTGTAAGTATTACCTAAATTTTGCTATATCAGGAATTTCTCATGATGTGTCAAACAAGAAATTACACTCTCATATCAGATCACTCTGCATCTCTTACTTGCTTCAATAATATTACAATGCTTTTGAGTTAGTTTCAGATTCTTGAAACATTCTCATTTTCAGAGACAATAGCTTTTAGGGTTCATTGCTTGATTTTTGTTTGGTTGGTCGATCGTACCTTTAGTCGATATGAAGAAAAATACAATAATAATATGAAATATTAATAAATACATAAATTAGTAAGCTATGGAAATGGATGATGAGAGGAAACCTATTTTGCGTACCAGAGGAGATGTCTCTTTGGCCAGCCTTTTGTTGCCATGTGTTGTTGTTGGCGCTGACTTGTATTTCAAACCCTTTCTCTTTTTATTTGTCTGCAATTATTTTTTTAAAAAATATAACTAACAGTTTCTTCCTCCTGTCAAATTCCCTTTATTGCCCCTTCTCCTCCATCATTACCTACTCGAAGAAGATCTTTTATGGATTTCATAAAAAAGATGATGAAACCTTCTAGCTTTAGTTGATCTATTTTTGTTTTGTTTTGTGTGAGTGGAATATTTCAGTAGCAGGAACCTTCAATAACCTCTATGTTAGCCTCATTTATGAAAAAGAAAAAAAGAAAAAAAACTGTTACTAGATTTTGGATTGTGAAGAGACGGATCAATAATAAGTATGTGTTGTTATTCTCCTTGACAAATGCAGGATTTGGTACTAGGGCATAGTGATGGCTACTGATGAACTACTTCCCAATTAAAGACAAATAAGAGATTAATTGATATGTGTTTGTCCATTGAAGACGGCTGCTCCTGAGATGATACTGATGTTGCTTAAGACAAGAAGAAGAATTTACATTGAATGGTTTTTTTTTTCACACGAGTAAGGGAATGCGTATGTGAGAGAAGGAAAGAAAAAAAAAATGATTAGAGAAATGGAATTGAAAGGTGACAGCGACATGGTTGTTTTGGTAAACGAATAGGAATGAAGCACGTGATGAATGGACATGAACAGAAAAGGGTGCTAGGTTTAATATAAATAGAAATACGAAGCAGTTAGTGGTTGTGAAGGAAGGAGGAAGCAAGCGACCAAATCTCAGAGACATAACAGTATAGAGGAGGAAGAAGAAAGAAAAGAGAGTCCGTTGTTGATTAGATACAGATCATCACCGAACATGGGAAGATCTCCTTGCAGTGATGACTCTGGTCTCAAGAAAGGTCCTTGGACTCCTGATGAAGATGAGAAACTTGTCAAATATGTCCAAAAACATGGCCATAGTAGCTGGAGAGCTCTTCCCAAGCTTGCTGGTACTGCTTTGTGTTGATTTTTTTTTAATCTATTATATGGTTTGATTAGTCTAAAACATCATGTGGCTGTCTCTCTCTCTCTGCAGGTCTTAACCGGTGTGGGAAGAGTTGCAGGCTAAGATGGACGAACTACTTGAGACCTGACATCAAGCGAGGGAAGTTCTCTCCGGACGAGGAACAGACTATCTTGAACCTTCATTCAGTTCTTGGCAACAAGTAATCTTCTGATTCTTTTGATTTCTTTTATAGTCAACGGTTTTGTGTACCAAATTCTCTTGAACTGCTTGCTTATGATGATGATGATGATGATGATGATGATGATGATGATGTTATAAGGTGGTCAACGATTGCAAACCAATTACCGGGGAGAACAGACAATGAGATCAAGAACTTCTGGAACACTCATTTGAAGAAAAAGCTGATTCAGATGGGATTTGACCCAATGACTCATCGCCCAAGAACAGACATCTTCTCCAGCTTATCTCAGCTCGTGTCTCTGTCCTCTAACCTGAGAGGCTTTGTGGATCTGCAGCAACAGTTTCCAATTGATCAAGACCAAACTATAGTCAAACTCCAAACCGAGATGGCCAAACTCCAATTGTTCCAATACCTTCTTCAACCACCTTCCATGAATAGCATCAACCCTAATGAGTTTGACACTCTCAGTCTCCTCAGCTCTATTGCCTCCTTCAAAGAAACCTCTAATACCACCAGCAACAATCTGGACCTCGGTTTCCTAGGTTCCTATCTTCAGGACTTCAACGGCTTACCATCCTTAAAAACCCTAAACTCCAACATTGGACCGTCATTTGTTTTCCCTCAAATTCCTGATCACAATCACTTCAAGTTCTTCTGTCAAAGAGAGAACAACCTACCCGTTTCTCCAACATGGCTCTCTGATCCTTCAAGCTCAAATCAGAGTTTGTTACCTTCTCTTTATCCTTCTTCTGCTGTGAGTGATGATCTGATAAGAAACCAATACGTTATTGAAGATGTCAATAGCAATCTCACCTCTTCAAGCTGCCAAGAATCAGGAGCTTCAGCTTCAGCTGCATGGCCTGATCATCTATTGGATGATTCCATATTTTCCGATATCCCTTAGCCTTCTTTGTCTTTTCAGGTATGTTTTGGAGGAACTCAAAATCGAATTTTCTCTTGGGACTGTGCTGGTTTTGGAGAATTTAATTATTTTCATATCTATTATATATTGGACGACACATGATATATATGTGCTCATGTTGTAGAATGTACTGTACAGTACATGTTTCATATAACTCGTATGCGTGTTTGCTATTATCAATGTTTCTTTAGCATACATTTGTACGGTACCCATCGCCGAGTTTTTACATATAGAGATCACTTGTAGTGGTAATTAGGGTTTTTTTATAATTATTTGGATCTTTTGTTTTACTTTACCTGTTTACGACATTCGAATCATGTATGAATATGTTATCCAAGTTTGTGTATCTTTATATATTTTTTTTAAGTAATAGTTAAGCAGAGATCAAACAAAATCAAGTTAGAGAGTTAATTTATATATGTCACATGTAAGGAACAGTACTTAAATGTCAAACTGTCGAAACTAAAGAATGCACATTTTAGAGTTTAAATGTTGATTTGTTCACAATCAATACTCATGAGTATGAGTATGATCATATCTCTTTTTGGTTTGCCAGGAACAAAAATAATGGAAGAAGTGAAGACAACATGTGATCCGCTGGCTAACGATAATATAAAAATGTCAAGTAGATGTTTAATATTAATTTATAAATTTATATAAAAAAAAATATGTGATGTCAGATAAAGGGATCTCTCGTTAGGTTATAATTCACTCATTGAGTTGCCTGCTTGGCAAAGATCGATCGCCCTGAAATATTGTACTTCATCCGTATCCAATGGATAATGACATAATGTATGTTTATTATCCATTTTCGTTTGTCAACTTGTTTTTCTATCCATATTTAATCTACATATTTTGGATACATAAGAATAGCGATTTTTTGCTTGTTAGTATAATTATTGCGTTACCGCATGTTTTCTTCACTTCTTGAAAATAACTAACAAAACAAAAAGTATTGAAATTTTTTATTATAAAACCAAAAAAATGAAAATACATCGGTATTGTGTTTTTTACGGTAATTGGTACTGTTATTTTTATATTGTTTTTGATAGTAACATGAAATAAAAACTATTTAATGCCAAATTAGTAAATGGTCAGAAATAGGAAAATAATCAAATATTAAAATTTGAGAAACGTTCTTTTTAATAGAATAAAACCCTACGATTTAGGACAAAAGAGGACATAACAGGTCGGTTCCATATACTTCGAATAATTGTGACAAATTATTTGTTTTTAAAATCAATATAACATATGTTTTATTAAGCTTAAAACGCCCATAATAAACCCATAATAAAAAGAAAATATCATACGCGCAGATATAGCGCGTGGACGACACAGAAGAAAGTAGAAGTTAATAAAAAAAATTAGGAATTTTTTTTTTGTTAAAAGGTCTAAAAAAATTTTAGGATATGAAAAACGATTTTCTGTTTTCGTTACTGTTTAATATTTTATTTTATTTTATTTTAGCTTGATTTTACAACTGTTTTGAAAAGAAAAGGAAAAAAAAATCTTTTTTTACAACTGCATGTAACCAATTTATGATGTTAGTTTCGACTAATATTTTGGTTCAGATAGCAAAATCTATAATTCAGGCAGTTATAAAATAATTTATTTATTTGATTCATCCCACGTTTCTGCAGTTTCAACACACTCAATCATTTTTAATTTTTTTCTAATCAGAACTCTTTTTTCTCTTACGATCTTTGAACAGAAGACCGAGTAAAATCATCATTGTACTACAAGCATTACAGATTTACAGGTCCTTATTCTCTTCTCAACATTAGACATCTTTTTGTCAACGTTAGACCTTTTCATTCTCATATATACTTTATTTGTTTAAAAGTTCTCTCACGCGGTACTTGTAAACCGTTTCCTACTTATTAAAAACTACAATAGAAATATTTTATGACAGAACTAAAAAAAAAAGGTCACGTTGACGCCATTATTCTGAGAGATTGGGTTTCTGGTTTCATTTGAGCAACGGCTTCCAAATCAAGAGTCCTCTTGAAACACACGTATACAGAGTTTAATACTGTTACGTTTGAAAAAACTAGTTTATGTTATGCGAATCTTGCACATAGAGCACCAACGAATGATTTTGGATTAAAAAAAATATGATTCTAAAGTTTGAAAACTTATTGATTAGTATGTTTTTTACTCGCAACATTTTTAAAGCTAATCAATGTTTTGGAGTTATACAATTTTATTGTGGAGACTTTGCCTCGTCAATGTTTTTGCGTTCACAAAAAATGATGATTATGTCATTTGAAAGCTCCATAGAAGGAACCTGTAGTGAACCTTCGTTACATCCAACATATTTGATATATATAAATACACATATATATGAAACTTTACAACACAAAGAAAATACCCATCAATAGATAACATTTGACGAAAAGGTAGAAGAAATGAAAGGAAGGCTGTGTTTGATTGCTTCGCTTCTTGTTATCTCTTTGGTGTTTTCATCTCATGAGGTCTCGTCAGCTAAACCATTCGAATCCCGCAAACTTAGTGAGTAATCCCACTATTTATCACTTTGCTCCATGCTTTTAAATATTTGGTGAAGCTTATTAAGTTAAATCGTTTCACTTCACCAAATAAAATAATAATATAAGTTAAATAGTAGAAAGTAAAGTAATACCACTATTAATTATTTGTTTTCTAAAAATACCAAAACTTTTCAAGACAAGATTTTTTAAAAACCAGTTTAGTGTTTTTGAAATTACTTTTAAGTATAAGGAAGCATGTGTAATTGCCAAATTTACTGAAAGATCTATGTGTTTTGTATGTAAAATATTATAGAAGAAACAGGAAAAAACATTCAGATTCACAAGGTATTAAAGATCGAAGTATCTCCCAGTAAGTCTCGACCGGGGAAGGGGCCGAGAAAAAACATAGCTGAGAAGCCGTGAAAGTGTAAATCATCTCCTGATTTCGAAGGCATATATATATATATATATATATATATATATATATGTGCTAAGTGTTTTTTTCACCATATTTATTGATTTATTATTTATCACTCTGATGTGAGTAAAGGTTCAAACAATTTTTTCTTTAAAAAAAATCATGTAGAAATAAGTAAGCAATAAAAACTATAGTCTCGATCGTTTGCTTGCTATCTAGAATTTTTTTTTAAATGAATGCAAAACCTTTATCAATTTTTTTTTTACCATAAATGTAAATGTTAGTTAACACACAAGCTAACAAAAATGTGACCCAACAAAATAAAAGCGCAAGAAAACAAAACCAACAAAACTTACAAAATGTTTTTTCTCACTTAGATATTATCATATTTCGACTCTTATTCTATTTATCAATAAAATCAAGAAATCGATTTTTTATACGCTCTTGAAAAACCAACCTCTAATGGCTGGCATTTTGCACGCCTCCAAGCGAAGTCAACGCAAAAAGTCAAAATAAATCTCTGTTCAAAGGAGGTAACGACAATCAAAATATAATAGGGCCCTTCTCTTTCACAGGATTCAAGTCAAAGATAGCTCATGAATTACAAAACATGTATACAACTTGATTTTCAATTCTTCTTCACCGAACCAAGAAAAAAGACAAAAAAAAAGTTGGAAACTTTACAGTAAAATCAAGATTTGATGTTTTGGTCATCATCTTCCACCTGATAATTCAATGGCGTCTTGGTTATGCATAGAATCTTCACCCCAATCAAACCTCCTCTGCAACCGCTCGAACTCATGACGTCTCGTGACTTCCACGTTCTGCCACTCTTCCCATCTCTCTGCAAGCCCTTCTCCTTCTAACATCCGTACAACTTCCGACATCACTGGTCTTTCTTCCGGCGAGCCTTGTGTACAAAGCAAAGCCACTTGTATCATCATCTCTACTTCTTCTTTTATATAGTCCCCATCCAAGTTCTTATCTACAATCGCTCCCAACCTCTTCTCTCTTTCCAGTTTCTTCACCTGCCCAAACCAACAAAAAACACCAAAACATTATTGTAAATAAAGCTTGAGAGAGGCCATTAAACAGGTGATTTGATTATAGTATACATACGTGGTCAAGCAACAAAACATCATCTTCTTCCTCCAAACGCGAAAAATCTATCGCTCGTTGTCCTGTAACCAGCTCAAGAAGCATGATCCCATACCCGAAAACATCTGTTCTCTCTGACGATTTCCCCGTCGATAGGTACTCAGGCGCAATGTGACCCATCGTTCCTCTAACTTGAGTCGTCACATTAGTCCTTCTAACATCAACCAACTTGGCTAACCCGAAATCACCAACCACCGCTTCAAAATCTTCATCTAGTAGCACGTTCGCCGCTTTCACGTCCCTATGTATGATCTTCGGATTGCAATGTTCGTGAAGGTACTCAAAACCACGAGCCGCTCCTAAGGCAATCCGTTTCCTCGTCTCCCAATCAAGAACCGGGTCGCCAGCTTTCACCTCTCTGAGACGATGTGCAAGGCTTAGATTCTGCATGAAGGGATAAACCAGGAGGCGTTCTGTTTGAGTGGTGCAGAAACCGATAAGACGCAGTAGGTTCCTGTGAACAGCTACGCTTATCATCTCGACTTCCCTCTGGAAAGCAGCATCTCCTCCGGGACTTTCGAAATCCGTCAATCTCTTCACGGCGACTTTGGTGTTATCAGGAAGCACTCCTTTGTAAACTTTCCCAAAGCCTCCTTGGCCAAGCACGTTCTTCTCGCTGAAGTTGTCTGTAGCCAATTGGAGCTCTCTCCATGCAAATCTTTTCAACTGCCCAAATGCTATTCTCCTGTCAACTTCACCTGAAAAAGAGTTTTCAAGAAGTTAGCATCTTTCTTTCATCATAACATCTACGAAAAAGAAAGGTTTCCCCTTCGGGTATGTAAAAGACCTGCAACATCCACGAACACGTCACGTTTGTATCCTTTATGCCTATCCTTGCAGAACAAGAACAACAAGATTCCAAAGAGGATCACTGTAACTCCGGCAACAACTCCAGCGATCATACCAGTTTTGGGCTTTCTTGAATCACCTATCACCACAGATTACGAATTTTTCAGTCTTTTGAATCTGTTGCAAATAAAGGAGATATAGTTAAGAGAAATCGCAAAAGAGTAATGTAGTTACCTGAGTGAGCGACCTCAGATACACAAGGATGAGGTTGAACACCGCCACAATTCAAGTTGTTTGCCGTGAAACTATAGTTGATAAATAAAGTATCAGATTACTGCTAAACCTTTTGAAAAAACAACAAGATTCACCTAAAGTAATCAAACTTACTTGTATTTCGGGATCTCAAACAGACTTTGAGGAATCTGGCCATTCAGATTATTGGAATCAAGCAGACTGTAAAACGTAGTTTCCAAACAATGTTTTTGAGACGAGGAAATACTTTTTTTATAAAAAAAGATAGGAAGCATAAACACAGAGAAGAGTTAACTTACAGATTTATAAGATTTGGAAGACCTGTGAGTGATGCCGGGATAGTCCCATTAAGTTTGTTCCTACTCAGTGTCCTGCTTTTGCCAATAAACGGTAAATAAAAAGACAATCTTTTTGGGTCTCTTAAAATGTTTTAGAACAGGTGCAAGATTGCAACAGCATTGAGAAGCAAAGCTACTTACAAGAACTGAAGCTTCTTGAGATTACCGAGAGTGGATGGTATAGGACCACTTAACTGATTCTCCTCCAAATCCAAACTGGTCAAGCTTGTCAAATTTCCAAAGTCTTCTGGTATTCCACCCGTGATTCCATTCCCCTTCAACGTACTATAATGTATAGAGAGAATAACAACAAAATGCTCAGACGTCAAGAACAACATATGTTGTAGGATCTCAGACAGAAAGAGACGTTACTCTAGGGCACTTACAGAGTCTTGAGAGTTTTAAGTATTCCTATTCTTGAAGACAAGGTTCCAGAGAAGTTCATGTCCGACAAGGTCCTGGAATTACAATATCTTTCAATGTCAACAAACAAAAAAACACTCCTTTGGAATAAACTACAGTTACTTAGTACAACTAGTTCAGAGTGATCATTAATTAAACTTACAGAGAAGTGACAAAGTTTTTGTCATCGCATATAACTTGGGACCAAGTGCAAGGATTCACTTGATTCTGGTTCCAGTCACTTAACTGATTGGGCAATGCTCTTAACGAGATTCTCAACGCAAACAGTGCATCCCCTGGATTTGGAATTACAATTGAGCGAGAATGTAAAACCTTACTCCAAGATTTGCAATATATATATAAACAGCTTAGAAAATTAGCAAAAGTAAAACTAAAGAAATGGCATCACCTTGCGCATCTGGTGACACAAATGGCAACAACAAGGCTAATACCAACACAGTTAGAGCCATAGCCATCTTCTGGGAGCTAAAACATCTCATCTCATAAACTGGGATTGTTCCATCTACGAAGAAACGGTTAACAACATCAGAAAGAAAATATCTTTCTTACTTTCAATGGATCTGACACATCTCAGCAAATGATTGGTGGACAAATTCTCGGAGACTTTCTGAATTCGACCGAAATAGCTAAAATTGAGAGCTTCGGGTATACAGGGGAAAGAGAAAAAGAGTCAAAGGGGGATGATGCTAAAACACGAACCTGCTCAGTTTCCCAGAACGATTTAATGAACAAATTTCTCAAAACCCATGAACAAGGGAGATTTAGGCGAGCATGGACTGAAAACCTCGTACCGGGGAAGAAAATCCCAAAAATCGAAAACGAAAAGGAAAAGAAAACTTCGCTGCTCGAAAGATTCACTCAAGGGAAATAGAACCAAGAGAACAAAACAGAAAAGGCTGAAAGATAAAGTGAAAAAGCTTTGTCTTTTCGCTTCTTCTCTAGACTTTTGTTTGGCAATTCGCAATTATCACTCTCGCTAATGGCGATGTCTAAGAAAAGTCCGATGTTGGTCCACGAACCTGCTTTTTCTGCGTGCAACTTGTAATAAAAAATAATAATTAATTAACTTTGATAATGATGTTTGGAGTGTGATTAAATATAAACTACTACAGTAATAAGTGCTATTTGTTTCTTTCGGCTATTACGACATTTTTAGTTCATGCCCGGTACGTGGATTTATATGTAACTGTAGTAGGTACGCGTATTTACTACTTCTACGTGTATATGACACGTACTGACGACGTACATCACTAATTCGTATACAAACATACACATACGCCTCCTTTCACACCATATAAAGAAAACAAACATTTACCAAGTTTTAAATCAAATTAGAGAACAAATGTTTTTTTCTTTTTGTGTGATAAACTGAACCAAATAGAAATCTTTGATTAATAAATTTAAAATATTTGTTTTGATAAATTCGAATATGTTTTTCGTGTTAACCAAAACCACACTACACCATCCAGTTTTTAATTTGATTTAGTTCATTTTTTCTTCCGTTAGGTTTTTCATTTCACCCTTAATTATGTAAACAGGGGAATGATTTTTCGATCTCTCATATCCATCAGTATCGTTATAAAAAATTAAGTTTCAGAAAGAAAAAAAAAAATACGCAAAAATGTTCAGTTCTCTAAAACTACAACATGGACAGAATATACGCACGTTTTTTATTATGTTCAGATGGTTCCGTAAAGCTTTCTCACATCCATCAAATCGCCACGATTGAAGCAAGGAAATTCTTTAAAC
Source organism: Thlaspi arvense (assembly GCA_911865555.2). Lineage (NCBI taxonomy): Eukaryota > Viridiplantae > Streptophyta > Magnoliopsida > Brassicales > Brassicaceae > Thlaspi > Thlaspi arvense. The sequence continues at coordinate 66,585,618 of OU466862.2, read as the reverse complement.
GTACACTTTAAAATGTTGTAACATATAGTTTATGTATATCTGAAGTACTTTTGTAGAATTTTACAAAGTTAAAATTCCGATCGCTGTCAAATCTAGAAAGCACGACCGACGATACCGCCGACCGAACCGAAGAAGCTAGAGACTTTTGAAACGAATAAATGCAACCTCATAAACTCTTATCGACAGACATTGTATCTCAACAGACTCGACATATGTCAGAATCAGTATGATTAAAAACGTAACGCGTGTGAGCTTTATCCAGCTATATAATAACGTCACAGCCTTATCTACTCTCAATCAATCAAGAACCAATAAACACACAAAAATTCGTTCATCGAGACCCTCATGGAGAGAAAACAACACTTTGTGTTAGTTCACAACGCTTACCATGGAGCCTGGATCTGGTTCAAGCTCAAACCTCTCCTTGAATCCGCCGGCCACCGCGTCACTGCCGTCGAGCTAGCCGCCTCCGGGATCGACCCACGACCAATCCAGGCCGTTGAATCCTTCGACGAATACTCCCAACCGTTGATCAAAACCCTCGAAGCTCTCCCGGAGAATGAGCAGGTGATTCTCGTTGGATCTAGCTTGGGAGGCTACAACATTGCTCTTGCCGCCGATAAATTCCCGGCCAAAATTAAGGTTCTTGTGTTCGTCAACGCCTTCTTGCCCGACACAACACACGTTCCCTCTCACGTGCTAGATAAGGTTTAGTAAACGTTACTACTTTTAATTTAATATGAGAATTATTTTACTTCTGCTTTTCAGCATATAAGAATTATTATTTTTGTTTTTGTTGATGGAAAAAAGTATATGGAGATGCCTGGAGATTTTGAAGACTGTGAGCTTTCGTCTCATGAAACAAGAAATGGAACAATGAGTTTGTTAAAGATGGGACCTAAATTCATGAAGAATCGTCTCTACCAAGAATGTCCTATTCAGGTATTTACATATAACGACACTACTCTAAAAATTATAATTCAAATTCTCTTTGGGATAAATGAATAGTATATGTTTTCCGAAACCACTCTAAAATGCTTGAAAATTTACTAGTTAAATATTAGTATTTATAATCTTGTGAGATGATTATCAACTAATTTTTGCGTGTTCTATATAATATAACAGGATTATGAGCTTGCAAAAACATTGCATAGACAAGGGTCGTTTTTCATAGAGGATTTATCGAAGAAAGAAAAGTTTAGCGAGGAAGGGTATGGTTCGGTGCCACGAGTTTACATAATGGGTAGTGAAGACAAAGCCATTCCGTGCGATTTCATTCGTTGGATGATTGATAATATCAACGTCTCAAAAGTCTACGAGATCGACGGTGGAGATCACATGCTGATGCTCTCTAAACCCCAACAACTTTTTGACTCTCTCTCCGCTATCGCTGCCAATTATTAGTATTAAAAGAAACCTAAACTCCGTTTGGCTCTTCCCCGTTACGTTACTAGTTTATGGGCTTTTACTAATAAAACAAGACTTGTGTCTTAAACTTCAATCTACATCTCGTCTTTCTGAATTTTTAGTTTCATTCCTAAAGCAAATTTATAAATATGAAGCAGCATCGGATGTAGACAAACAAAAAGGTCAACGTAGACTAGATAACTTTTTTTGTTTCATAATTAACAGTAAAAGAATGCACTTAGTTTATGTTAATTCAGTACTAGTATAGTATATTTTGAAGCTATAAAACAAGAAAAGTGATGATAATAATTGTACGAAGAATCCTTACTCGGATATGGGTCTACAGAAGATTCACGAGAAGAGAGACTCAAACAGTGACGTGTAGGACATCGAGGCAGGTGAGACAAAACTGATTAATCAATTTTGACAGTGTGTTGTTCCATTCAAGTCAAATCTAAATTCATTCTTTTCCAAAAATTATATATATTAGAAATTGGTTAAACAAGTTAAAACAGAACGTTAAGTAATAATCCCTTTGGTTAATTAATTACCCTTTTTTTTTTAGCTCCGAAGGGTTTTGTCAGTATAAAACCTAAAAGCTGAAAAAGCTGACGAAAATAAATTGTGAACATGCAAACGTTAAGGAATCAAATAAGATATAGATTTAAATTGAATGAACTGAAAAATTAAAAGCAAAAAAGTGTTGAAAGAAATGAATGACGCAAGTAGTTAAAGCAATCTCTCTGCAAATGCAATTATCGGTGGTGCCATACCAATGCCGATGCTAGCTGACTTTGATCTTTCAAAATAATCATAGAACTTTTGATTATTTACAAATTGAGCCATACATTTACAAAGAATGCAAAGAACACCTCTACTCTCAAAAATCCAGAATCATCAATTTTTTATAAAGTAATAAAAGAAGAGATGGAGCCAGAGGATAACGCTTTCAAGGGTTATAAAAGTGGCCATTGCAGTGGCATTTCCATCCCATGGGTTTGTAATTAGAGTACTGATCAAGAACGGAGGTTAGAGAGGAGGGAGGCCGGACGAATCCGCCGGAGAACGGGTCAACTCGGGTGAACCGGGAGCGACTCGGGAGAGTGGGAACTTGAGTAGGCATGCAAGGATGGCAGCCATTGCATCTGTTGTGGCAGCTCGGTGGTGTCGAACCTAATCTCGCTTTATCTTCAACCAAAGCCACCTGAACCAAAAGCAAATTAACTTATATAGATCAGTCAAAACGAAGAAAAAATGATTTAACTTTGGGAATTGACAAGGGAACTGAGTGAAAGATGGAGTTGATTACTTGAGGAGAATCCGGAGGCTGGACAGGTTGGAGAAAGGATGAGACTTGTGGAGAGAGGAAAACGAGGAGGAGAAGGAGAAGAAGAAGGGCAGAATTGTAAATAGTAAACATTTTTGAATTCAGGAATGAATCTATCTATCATACAGGACGAAACTTCATGTGGGTCTATAGAAATTTCAAGACTTTGGAAGCAAAACAGAGAGATGAAGTAGAAGAAGCTTTTTGGATCAGAGGTTGAAAAATGAGTGAGAAGGAGAAATTTTAAGGTGAGAGAGAGAGAGAGAGACAGAGAAGGGTAAAGTGGTAATTTGGAAAGGAAGGTGAAAGGAACAAGACAGAGTGGGGGAGACAGAATAGGAGGATACATATCAGAGGAGAGACTCAGAAACCAGCCTTCTTTCTATGTGTCACTTCAATCTTTCTTCTCTTTCTCTCTTTTCATTTCCTTTAATTCTATTATTTTTTGTTCCTTTGCATTGTTCTTTAGTTTTGAGTTTTTTTTTACCATTTACTTTACATTTCAACTGGAACAAACATGCGCTGTTAATTTTATTTGATTGATTGACCTTGACTTCACCTTTCGGATTTGATATCATATCAGTAGTACTAACCCCGGTTTAATGAGATTTATAATTATAAAAACCCTTTTGGTTAAAGTGGGTTACTAGATGAGAGTTGTTGTGTTGTAAAAGTCTCTAACGTTTTACTTTTTCACTCACTCAGTTTATAAGAAAAAGTTACTGTGCACTGATTGAGGTGATTATACCAATACATAAATCTTATATTCGTTTGTTATTGTTTTGTAACTTTGTTCAGTTTTCTTGGTTTCAATTTACTGAATCTAAAATAAAATAAATTAAATTAAAGATAAGCTTTAATGTTCTGGCATTACTACTATTGAGCTTCTAATAGACGCTTTCGAGTATAAAATACTTTTCTTTCTTTGCTCTTAATGTGTCCTACAAACATTTATTTTCCCAATAGAACACTGCATTCCCAATGTGAAAAAAGGAAAAGCTGGTAGAATATCTTCTAATTGCTTAAACGAACTACATTCAAGAAGTATTTAACAAAAAAAAACTATATGTAAATATAAGTATTTATATTGCATATGCTGAATTTGCATTCGTTTGTGTTGTGTCTCCCCACAAATGAGGAGGACCATAATAGTTACAGCTTTTTGTTCATTGTCCATTCAATTAACTAGCTGCAACCTTTGAATTGAATCTCGAGTCAATATGCTTAATACCAAGATCTTTAGACTTAAATGCTTCATGGTTCCACACTCATTACTAATGCTAGCTTTCCCTATAATCATCTAAATGTTGAGTGGACCTTTCAACGGTAAGAAAAGAGTCGAATAACATTTCACCGGTAAGTATCTATTTACTGACACATCAAATGGGGTGTTTCTTTTATCATCAGAAAATAGTAAGCAAATAGGAAAATTTGGGGTTCCTTTTATCATTAGAAAAATAGTAAGCAAACAGGGAATTTACTGAGTAGCAATAGTAGTAAAAACCACAGTTTGACTGGGTTTTGATTTTCAAACAAAAGGGGAAAGAGGTAAATTTTTACCAGGATCAATAAATGAAGAAGAAGAAAAGGATGCCACATTTTATCATTTTGACTGCTTTCATTTAATATTGTCAACAATCTTATGTTATTAAATGTGAGCATCTGTGCCCTTAATATTATTATGGGCAATGGGTGGTGTCTCTTTCTGCTGTTTTCCAACAATTTTCGCACTATCGTTCTACTACTTAATGTTTCATTTTTTTAACATTTTTGGGAAATTAGTTATTCTGAAAGAAAATACTTTTTTCCCCATTATATTATTTTTGGGATAAAAAAGTACTAATACGTAACAACTCAAATGATTACATTTTACAAATAAGCAAAGTTTTGATCGACATAATAATTAAAAGGAATAGAATACGGAATGGTCCATGGACTATTGATGATCACTAACAACTGTTCGGTTGCAATTTATGGTGGCATCGACTTTTGTATGGCTTCTTGAAAACAAAGTGTAGAACTTTGGTACATCGAAACCAGAACAAATAGATTATAAAACAATATGTGTATATTGTCTTAACTAAAACTGTGAGAAATAGAGTATAGTATTATATTTCTTCAACTCTATAATTAAAAAATTATATAATTTCTTTACTACCAAAACCTGAAAAGTAGTATAACTATATATGTTGATCTCGCTGATCGCATTGTCCACAATGTATTTATTACCTATAATTTTTTGTTCTTGCATAAAAAGAACAGTTCTAGAAACAAAAACTTCAGAGAAAAAAATTATAGTGTTTGAGTTAAAGTTTTTTTCGCTCTATACTTTATATTTTTTCTGAAATACAAGCACTACATGGTTTTACGAACTCACGAATATCTGTTATGTTGATATCAAAATAATAAAATATGGTATCTATTTATGTTAAAGGTAAAAATGTATGTAAAAAGTGAGAAATGAAAGAAAAAAAAGCTTATCGAGAATATAATTAAACTCTAAAGTCTAAACCCATCAAATTTGGAACATCCTTATAATCACACATGACGCCTTCTGTGACTATACTTTTCCACGTTACCTGATTTGTTCCATTTCGTCCTTTTTGAAAAATATACATAATTCAAAAAAATAATTAAATACTAATATGAAGTCAGAAATAAATAAAAAAAAATCAGCAGAAAGAGAAGACTTTCACAGTAAGACAACAAGACTGCGGGAAAAATAAAAACTGAAATTATTATTGCGTGATCCAATTATAAGAGTCAAGGGCTTTTGTCTCCTTTGATATACGTAGGTCCCACTCTTCTACCACCTTCTCCTTTTAAACGGTTCAGATGGAATCTCAGCAAAATCCTACAGTCGAATAGAGATTTCAGCTTCCCACAACACATCCAAAGATATAATCGGTTTAATCCGGTATACAACCATAACACAACCCCGGTTTACTAACTGCCACCTTTTAGTCTTTACCGTTGAGCAGCTCGATATGCTTCTTCGTCGGAAATAACCACCGGTATGTTCCACGTTCCCAGCGAATGCCCAGAAATGTTCCCACCTACATTTTTTCATGAAGTCAATAAGTCACCAGAGTTGAAAACTGTTTCTCGAAAAAAGTTAATAATAAGTCAACAGAAGAAGAAAAAAGAGAAAAGGAATGTCGAAGATGTTTGTACCTTCTTTAGTAGCTTCTTCACATCTTCTTTTGTAACTTGAAGACAAATGTGGATCCAGGGATTTCATAATCTCTTCGTACTTCTCTTCAGCTTCCGATATCTGCTTCGCCTGCAAAAATATAAACAATGAGCTCTATAGACATTTTCAGAGAAACTTTGATTGATTGTCGTATTAACTAACGTTTCTTTACCAGCTCAGTGGGTGCATTCGAAGCGCCAAATATTCCCACAAACATTCGTAATACATTGAAATGGTTTTCGAGCACATCTTCCTATAAGAAAAGCCATATCGATTTGATCAGTAGAGATCGTGATGTGACCTCATCAGGAGTTCTTTGACGGTAGCTCTAACCTCGTAATCGAACCTGCAAAAGTACAATTCAAAACCACTCAAGAATTCTGAAAGATTCAAACTTTGTGTGTTTATGGAAGATAAAAATGTTTTGAGAGGAAGCTTACAGATCATCAGCTACTTCAACTAGGAACTCTGAAATTGACAAGAAGTCCATATGCAACTCATTCACCTTTTCCACAGTTCCGAAGAAAGAAGACAAAGACATATGTATCAAATACAACTCCAATCTATATGCACTTAGATACTATAAGTGTAAAATTTGTCGGATTGAATATGAGTTCACATCCAGAAAAGGATAAAAACAAGGCACATGAATGTACTCCTACTATACCTCTTCTCCTCTCAGCTTGTATAGTAGAAGATTCAACACCCGGTAATCAAAAGACTTCAAATGAATTGCTCTCATCACATCCTCGAGACGGATCTTTAAAGATATCAGATGAAACAGTGAGCAAAAGAATAAACATGCCAATTGTTTGACGACAATTACCTGATGAACCAGTTTACCTTGTTTTTGTTTGAAAGAGCATCACAAAGCTGTCTTTCTAACGCCCAATACTCTTTGCCCGAGTTAAACTCGTGTTGTATTCTAACTCGTGGAATAGTTAACATCTGTTAGTGTTGTATTGTTTGTCCTTTTGCTGATAAAACAGTAAGAAAATAGACGTTATCTCAAGGAAATACCTTTGAGTCAGAAGACCCTCACGTTCAAGCACATCTCCCAGCGGTTTCAATGGATCAGTTTCAAACAGAACTCGTGATTCAGCATTCCATCCATTGTTTAAACACTGCATCTCAAACAGTTAAGACCGTACACTGATTTGGTGATTCCGATACTCGTAAATATTAGAGATGATATCTTACAATGACTTGGGATCCACAAGCTGATTCACTGACTATCTTCTCATTAAGAGCATCAATCTAACAGAAACAGAAAGGCTTACATCTCTTAGATTCGGGTAACATTATTGTAGCAGTGCAACTTTACTGGAAAATCTTATAGACATGAGGGAAAAACAAACAGCACAAAGACTCAATATTTACCTGATATATGTAACTCTCAGTGAATGAAAGCATGGGTAAATATCTGAAGAGTGACTGTGGTTGACTAATCTCCAGCTGATGGAACATGAAGTAAGACCTTGACTGCAACAGGATATATTATGCAATTACACAGAAATCATGAGTGTGAGAGAGAACAGTTCCATAACTCAGAAGAGAAGTTTATTTTTCATTTGTGTACAATAAAAACAGAACAGTTTCTAGAAGGAAAGACTCACGAAATCCTCAAGTGTAGAGTTTGCTCTTTTCATTGCATCAAGCCCGACCATTGCCACGAGTTCTTCATGTTTCTCTGAAGCGTCAGGATCAACCTTGTCCACATGACTCTTTTGGGACTCTGCTGCATGGAAATTGAACTATTTTAACCGCCATTTTCACATATAACTAAAAAGACTCAGAATTTCAGGCAGCAAGTCGAATTGCAGAGAATCCTGAACTTGTGTTTGCTCGCTGAATTGACTTCGATATCTCCTCGAGGAAAGGTCCAGGTATCTACGTAATGAAACAACAACACACTTCTGAAAGAGGGGAGAATCTAGATTTCAGGGAAAATAGTAGCAAAAATCTAGCTTTGCTTACTTTCGGGATGAAATCAGAGACGAGGCCGAGTTTCGAATCAATATCGAGGTCGCCGCATGGTTGTACCTTGAATGAAGAATGAAATCAGGTTCTCTTTTAAATTTCCGGGAGATCTGTCAAAAGTGAAAATTCGAAAGGCTTACCAGGAAAAGGACGAGGGTGGAAAGGAATCGAGAGGAAGCTTGATCGGAAGTTGAAGAAGAAAGTAAACCATTAGAAGTGATGGCTGCTTCAACACTCTGAAGCTTCTCCAATCGCCTAAGCTCTTCCATCAAAAAAATAGACTGTTCCGATGCTTGGTAAACCATTATTAATTAACCGGTTTACTTTTTACTTATTGAAAAGTTAGATTTTGATATTCATATAAATAACTAACAAGAAAACTAAGATATTTCGATTTCCTTTTTACTGATGTGAAAAAATTCCTTTTACATAATAAATAATTTAGGTTTTCTTCTCTTTTGTAATTGTTTTGTAACTTTGTTCAAATTTGCTCGGTTTTGAATTTAGATTAACGAATGATTATTTTTTTTTTCTTCTCTCAAACCCATGCTATTGTGATCGAGACTGAACGAAACACAAAAAAAGTCTGGATATCAGCTACGTGTCAACCTCACTATGGTCAGAGGATTCTTCCGTTTACTTCATTATTAGCCAGCTTTGGATTTAAAGAAGCAATAACAAAGATGGAAAGAAATGGACGCTTTTAGTCTCATCCGATCGATCACGAGAGAGTTCAAAAAGAAGTTTAGGTGCAACAAAAGCAAAACCATACTCATAAAAAAAGCTTGAAATGGAGGGACGACCTCTATTCTCTAGGCATCATCATCTCTATCATTGTTATCCTTCTCTGGTTCTTATTCCGATACGGCTACTATTGATACGGCATGTACCGCATTGGCCTTCTGAACCTAGGAGCTTTCCTGTACAAGGCATTTCCTTCTTAAGATAGAGGAAGAAAATGCCAAAAATGTGACAATTGACATTGAAGATGTGGAGTTTCAAACTTACCCGTATCCATATGCTGAATAAAAGTAAGGAGGCACGAAGGGTCTGCGAAACCGGTAACCCATTGAAGTGTTGAAACGCCCAGGACTATACTGTTTCATTCCAGGAACGTTGGTTCGCTTAGGCAAGACCTGGAACGAAAAAGCGAAAAAGATAAAGACAAGATTGACATCACTTAAAGTGTCCCATTTGCTAGTCAGTATTGGTCTTAGTCAGAGAAGATACCTTGAGTTGACGACCATGTAGCTCTGATTCATTCAGTTGTAGAGCTTCTTGCACGGCCTCGACTTCAACAAACTCCACATAAGCAAATCCCTTTGGTTGTCCAAACTTGTCCATCAGAATGGTTACTCGGTTGACTGTTCCGCATGTTTGGAAATGCAGCTGCACTTCTTCGGGTGTACATGCATAATCTACCTGCAGGGTGGAAAAAATGTGGTCTTAGTATAACACACCAGCATTCAGATTGCAGCTTAAACCATGACTCACTGTGCACATAACAGATAAATAAGTTAATCACTGCAATAAAGGAAACCGAGTTACAAACTTTGTGAGCTCTAAAGCAATCTTCTATGTCATGTGTACAGAACATAAACGTGATGATATTCTTGATTCTAAGAGCGTGCGTCAATATATATGATAACAGGCCAGTATCAAACTGCAGCCAGTCACGAAATCCACAAAACAACCAAACCTGTATGAGCTTTAGGTCTTGACTGGAAAGCATTCAGCATCTTGATTCAGCTCTCCAAAGGCCATCTCCTCAAGGATTACAAAAACCTTGCTTTCTATTCCCACCCACCTCACTCAGAGTCTTTTCTTTTTCCCACTCAATCAGTTTTTTTTTTTTTTTTCAAATTTCACAAACTCATGCAATCTTTTTTTTTTCTCTACTGCTTTATCTTTTTTTTTTACTTTATCAACATTTTTTTTTAGCTTTTTTTTTCATATAATTCCACAACAAGACTTTCCAAGGAAATTATCTAGAAAGCCACAAAATCTAGTTGACAACCCAGAGCTACTAAGAACTTCAGCAATGAGAACAACCCTGCGATTATATAGGACATAGAGTCAAACTATGATACTTGAGTCACAAAGCATTCATAAGAGAAGCAAGACCCAGCAAATTTCAGGTATAAATATCCAATATCAACAACATTAATTTAAGAGAAACCATAGTGATACTGATTTTAACAGTAATCTGCAGTTATATTCTCAAAGGAGAAAGTTATGGTAACGAAATAGTCGGCATAGGCTAATCCACACTAAGATCAGTGCGAGATATATAACTATGGCATTGAGCAGAACGCTTAAATGAAACAATTAGAGAAAACAAGCTTTCTTACATTGCCAACGTAAACTGATCGAGCATCCACCTCCTCTTTCCCTTCTTGATTCGTAGCCATACTAGCAGGATCTGAGATTGAAAAAATTTGGCAAACAGGAAGCAAAACAGATCGAATCAGAACTTCAGCTCTTAAAAAACTAATCCAGACAATTAACGAGTCCCAGTGTATCGAATTCAAAAGATAATCTCCAGCAAACTTATTCAATTTCTCGAAAACACATGAGCTGTGAAAAAAAAAAAAAATAGCCAACAAACCTTGAGCAATTCCCATCTCTTTCTCGACCTTTGCCTGCATCTCGCGCAGAGCAGCAGCCTCTTCATCCATCTCTTTCAATCTCCTCTTCACCTCATCAAGATCCTGATACCCCGAAAAAAAAACGAGAAACTAAAATCAAACAGAAGGTTTACACACGCATCATACAAATCAAATCGAGCGAAAGAGAAGAAACAGACCTTAACAGCACCGTCATCGCCGCCGGCAGTCATATCGATATCCGGATCGGGAACATCCATCTCGCCAACTTCAGGGATTTCTCCTCCGTAAACCTCGTGCTCTTCTTCTTCCATTTTTTTTTGTTTTTCCACTCTTCCTCGCTCAACAACGATTACTTCTTGCTTAGGCGAATCAGAAGCGCTTTCTACCGATGCAGAGAGTCGATACGACGTCGTTTCATAATGGGCCTCAGCGACGGGAACTAAAAGGCTTTAACCTAAAAAGGATTACATTCAAATATCGGCCCTTGAGATTATTTTTTTAGTAATTAACAGCGCAGCACCGAAAAACATGCGTCTGAAAACTAAGGAATAATAGTTGGACACGTAAGCAATGTAGACGAGTTACACAAGAAATTGCCGCACCTGATCACTGCGTGTAAAGCTCCTCTTCTTCCATCTTGTTCTCTACTTAATTAATGGGTTTAACATACATAGGCATAGTTTAGCACTTGACCATTGTTGAAAACAGGGGATTTCCGGTGAAGATGACGAGTGGAGGATACGGAGACCCGTCGCAGAAGATTGACTACGTCTTCAAGCTGGTGCTGATCGGAGACTCTGGGGTTGGGAAATCGCAGATACTATCTCGGTACGCGAGAAACGAATTCAGCTTGGACTCCAAAGCTACCATCGGCGTCGAGTTCCAAACTCGTACACTTGTTCTCGACCATAAGAGTGTCAAGGCTCAGATCTGGGATACTGCAGGCCAAGAACGGTAATCTCAAAAACTCTATTTAGAACTTGCTAATACTGGTTTCGGCTTTACATTTTCGCCCACCGTTGGATTGGATCCGCCGGTTTTTCGAACTAGATCTTGTAGATTCAGAGGGCGTCGGATTTCGGATTCTCCTCTAAACAATATCCATCTCTTTTGCGAAATTCCGAATTGCTTTCGTTCCCGAGATTTGTTGAATATAAGAATCGGTCGAAGTCGATATGACTTGGTCAATACGGTGTCGTACAGGTACAGAGCGGTGACGAGTGCGTATTACAGAGGAGCGGTTGGGGCGATGCTGGTTTACGACGTAACTCGACGGCAGACATTCGACCATATCCCACGGTGGCTAGAAGAGCTTCGAGGTCACGCGGACAAGAACATTGTGATTATGCTCGTCGGGAATAAGTCTGATCTTGAGGATCAACGAGCGATCTCGACGGAAGATGCCAAAGAATTCGCAGAGAAAGAAGGTCTCTTCTTCTTGGAGACATCGGCTCTAAACGCAGTCAACGTGGAGTCCGCTTTCTCGACTGTTTTGACTGAGATTTTCAACATCGTGAACAAGAAAAACCTCGTTGCTGGAGATGAACAAGGTAATGGCGATCCTGCGTCTCTTGCTGGTAAGAAGATCGATATTGTTCCAGGTCCTGCTCAGGTGATCCCAACGAAGAATAGCTTGTGCTGTAACTCTTAGAGCCTTGAATCTCGTACTTTGTATCCACATTTCACACATTATAACCTCATCATTTCCCTTTTTGTTTTGAGGTTTTTTGGTTAGCGCTTTGAAATCGGGTTTAAATTGAAATGTTTACTATTTCATAACTTTCAGATTTAAATTAGCTGTTTGATAACGTTTTTTTTTTTTGAAAAAAGGGGAACAGTTTGTCGATGATTGAAACGGGTATATATAAATTGGAACAAAAATATAACGCATCAATACTTAGGTTCAAAACTTTGATATAATAAAACGGCTTGAATAGTTAAAACAAAGCATAAACCCAACAAAAAAAAAAAGACGTTCAAAATGGCGATTACATGTCTTTGGAGCAAACTTAAATAGAAAGAAATCTCTCTTCATCTTGGGAGGTAGGGGGATTTAAGCAGCCACGGGCTTGGCGGCAGCAGAAGAGAGTCTAGACCTCTTCTTGGCCAAACTTTCACTACGGCGATCACGCTGCTCCTTAAGCCTCGAGGCAAGAAGCTTCTGGTACTCAGCTGCGTCAGAGTTAGCCTTGGCGATTCTCTTCTTCTTGTCAGCGATTCTAGCTCTCTTCCTCTGGAGGGTCAACGGAGTCACAAGCCTCTGGATCTTGGGAGCCTTGCTGACCTTCTTGCCTGGCAAAAGGAAGAAACAAACTTTAGTGAATATCAATTATACTACCAGTTTTTTTTAATCAAATATCAAAGTGCGTGCGTTGTTTCTTACCGTTCTTGTTGGTGAAGGTGCGGCGGTACGTGTTGACGTACTTCCTCACATCATCATCCTTTCCAAGGTTGAACAGCTTGCGGATCTTCGATGCCCTCTTGGGACCTCTCATCCTTGGCTTCTCGGTATCAGTAAGCCCAGGAAGATCGTTCTCACCTTTCTTCACAATGACCAAGTTGAGGACAGAGAGATCAGGGCTCACAATGCAACCACGGACAGACTTTCTCCTCCTCTCTCCAGTCCTCCTTCCGTGTCCTCTGAAGCAAGGAGTACCTAATCACACAGACCAGATTACGTAAGTCCAAAAGAAATGAAAGATTAATGGCACAGAGAAACTGACGAAGCTGTACAAGTTGCAAGGTTAGGAGGGAAGACAAGTACCTCGGTGAAGCAAAAGGCGGACACGACCAGGGGTCAGAACCCCCTGTTTCATTGGGAAACCCTGCTTGTCACATCCTCCCATGATCTTGAAGACGTAACCCTTGAACTCCTACAAAACAGTTCAATAGATCAACACAATTTCAATAACCATTTCGAAGATCCATAAGAGAAATAAAAAACAATGAAACGAGTGATAGAAACTTCACCTCGCCCAAAGAATCTCCGCTAACTTCCTGAGAGAGCCTCTTGTCGTAAAAAGCACGGCTGCAACATCAAACGAAACTCAAACTCAGCCATTTTTAATCCAGAAAAGTCTATTCCCAACAACAATCAGTCAAGTTGATATTGTAGATTCAGTATTGGTTAGTGAATAAACTAGCAAATCGCTAAACAAGTCAGATTTCGATATTGCAAAATGTAAAGTAAATTCAAGCCGGGTATAACAGTGATTTATCATAAATTTCTAAGGTTTCAAAAGGAGATAGTCTACATTGTACACTCAATTACCTAAACGTAAACAAATGAAGAACTAGTCCCAAATCTATCAAAAAAAATCATGAATCTATAAGAACATAAAAGGAGATATGATTGAAATCAGAGATCTTACAGCTTCTGGTCGTCATCGATCTCGAGCTTCTTCTGGCAACCAGTAGTCGGATTTGCGACGTTGAACTGCGATAAGAAGAATAATCGAGTTAGATCAAACGAAATAACAAAGATATCTCAGCAGAAAATCAAAGAGAGCACGTGAGAAGGAAAATATGAGCTACCTTCATTGTCTCCGATAGAAACTGCAGCTACAACTGCGTGGGAGAGAAGAAGAAGAAAGATATATAGCTCTCGGCGCAAGACGGCAGTGGGAACTAGGGTTTTGTGCGGTTGAGCAAATGACTTATACTAAAAACAGATGGGCCCAAAAAAATATGGGCTCTTACTTATTTTCAGATAAGATTTTAACCATGATGGGCCTTAAGGTTCACGTATGAATTTGGCTATGCCAATAAGAAACGCACTAGTGAAACCCAATCAAATGTAACTTGATTGGACGTAGTTAGTTTCCGATGTAGATATTATAGGATTGTAACATATACAGAAACTCCCAAAACTCGTTCCTTCTGTCTATTTCACCAGGTAACTTCTATGAACAAAGATTGTAGGATAAATGTTCTATGTATGTTTATTTGAGTTTTGGGTTGGATTTTGGATATATAAGTAAAAAAGTTGCATAAAAATAACACAAAGTGATTTTTGATTAAGTCAACACGTATTAAGTTGTGTTTAAAGTTTTCTGGATCATATTTACTTGAACCAAGATTATAAAAAATTATAACAATTCAAATCAGTTTTAATTTATTCATATATTGTTTTGGAATGTTCAAGTTTGTTAGACCTTCCAGTTTTAAACTTCAACACACAAATAGTTTATTAAAAAATAAAAGATTGAAGTTAAAAAAAAAAATCATTTTCTGCTATTTAAATATTCTGTAATTTATTCATTTTATATATTTTATTTTAAATAGTCTTTAAATTAATAACTATATATTATAAAATTAAATTTTGTGACTAAACTTATAGATAATTGGTAATATATTGCTGTAAAAAATTAGTAATAGATTTTTTGTTATTTATAAACTCAATTTTGCTATTTGATATTTGTGGTTAAAATTAATAAATTTTCATTAAAACATTTATCACTTAAATAATTATTTTAACCATGCCTCAGATACAGTTATAATTACTATATTATTTTGTTGTTAGATTTATAAAACACAAACTATCTATTGATTAAAATTTATAGATAATGTATCAAATGACAAAAAATCCCATAACTATATGAAAAATGAAATAAACTAATTCAATTGATGAGGTTAAAATTGTTGATTATCATTTCTATATTATATTATTTTCTAAATTTCGATATCATAAAATTTATTCGTTTACTAAACTATTTTTTGACTAATGAAATAAATTACCTTTTTAAAATTAAATTGTTGGCTATTATTCTTATATTATAATATTTATAAATTTATAAACAATATTTTTCATTGGAATTTATAAATGATGTACCAAACGAATAAAAGAAACTATTTTACCATACGAAAAAATAAATAAATTACCTCAATTTAATTTGATTGTTTGATGAAACTAAAATTGTTGGATAGAGAAACAACAAGGATTAGGGATTTAGGTTTTAGGAAATACTATGAGTTGAAGGAAATTAGGAAAAACAAGTATTATATAAATATTGTGTTTCTCTGCCTCTGAGTCTTTTCAACTTCTGTCTCTTTCGCTCTCTCAATTGTTAGAGAAGTGGCATCACCCCATGAGGAGCTCTTTTCCTCCGACCGACGGTGGAAGATCGCCGACGATCAGTGATCGTCGGCGATCGTTTACCTCCAGTTCTATCAACCGTAATAACTATCGCCCTGTGCACTCTTCTCCGCCGCTTAATCACCGTCCTACTCACAACCACCACCAGTACCCTAGCTCTGATTTCCCGCCAAATTGCAGGCGCGATCGGGCTCCGGCGACGGGAATACCTTCTTCAGTCATGCGTATCAGGCCGAATTTCATCGTTCAGCTTGTTCACCCGAGAATTACCGCCGGCAACAGCGACGCCAAGCCGCCTTTTCCGGTTAGAAGGCAAGAGATCATAAGCCTGGCTTCGCTCTGCGAAATTCCGGAGAAATCACTCCATGTGCCCCAGTTCGGCTGTATCGCCGGAAGTTTCAGTTTTTGTCAGTGGGTCGAGGCGCTCTCCGCTGTGGTGGCTCTCTGGGATTATCGCCTCCAAGG
Organism: Thlaspi arvense; assembly: GCA_911865555.2. Lineage (NCBI taxonomy): Eukaryota > Viridiplantae > Streptophyta > Magnoliopsida > Brassicales > Brassicaceae > Thlaspi > Thlaspi arvense. The sequence continues at coordinate 66,569,542 of OU466862.2, read as the reverse complement.
GAGACATGATTTCGTTCCCGAAATGATTGCCAATATCATCGTCCCGTCCGACATGGACGAGCTCAGACACAAGCTCAGCGATCTTTTCTCGGCTCACGTTCTTTCGCTTTTGGAAAACGGGGAAAGCGTCAAGAAGGTGAAAAGCGAGATAGATGAGAAATCTCGTCAAATTGAGTCCTTTTCGTCCAGAAAGGGTCTAAAAATAGAGGCCTTTGAGAGCAAGAAGGCTCTAGAGGCGGAGAAAGATTTGGTTATCAAGCGGCTTGAAGAATTCAAGAATGCCATGAAGAGCATTGTGCGGTTTCTCAAAGAAAGTGACGGTTCTGAGTCTGATGGAGAAGACGGCGTGGCCGTGCTGAGTCTGCAAGGGGCCTATGATTGGCCACGCATTCATAGTTTAATCCGCAGGGAGTGTCGAAGGCTTGAGGATGGACTGCCTATCTATGCTTACCGGCGGAGTATTTTGAAGAGAATTCATGGAGAACAGGTACTTCCCAAAAACCCATTTTTTCATCTGTGTGGTGAAACTGTTATGACTTGCTAGTTATCTCTGACAATCTGAAAACTTTACCGAATCGGCTCGAATTGTTCACATATGTGTATAGATTTTGCGAATCAAGCACAGAAAATCATTCTCAGTGATCGATTTAAGTATGGTTGTAGCTCCTCTGCCAAGGCTTAGTTTTCTCTGGAATGATTCTTACATGAATCCTGTGTTTGGGCGTTTTTGAGTGTGTGATGATTCATTTCTTTCTGTGTTCACAGATAATGGTATTGATTGGAGAAACCGGTTCGGGGAAGAGCACTCAGTTAGTTCAGTTCCTTGCTGATTCTGGGGTTGCTGCTAGTGAGTCGATCGTTTGTACACAGCCGCGGAAAATCGCTGCATTGACATTGGCTAATCGGGTCAGAGAAGAGAGCAGTGGCTGCTATGAGGAAAATTCTGTCCGCTGCACTCCAGCTTTCTCTTCCACCGAGCAGATCAGTTCCAAAGTTGTGTACATGACGGATAATTGTCTGCTTCAGCACTACATAAAAGACCGGAGCTTGTCTGGCATTTCATGCGTTATCATTGACGAAGCCCATGAAAGAAGCTTAAACACAGACCTTCTTTTGGCGTTGCTCAAAGATCTGCTATGCACAAGGGTTGACCTGAGGCTTGTCATCATGTCTGCCACGGCCGACGCCTACCAGCTCTCGGACTATTTCTTCGGCTGTGGGATTCTTCATGTCACCGGGAGGAACTTTCCGGTGGAGATTGTATATTCTCCTAGTGACACAGAAGAGGCTTGTGTTGTTGGCAGGGTTGCGTCATATGTTGACGATGTTGTTAAGAAGGCAGTGGAAGTACATAAAACAGAGGAAGAAGGAACCATCCTTGCATTCTTGACTTCCCAAGCAGAGGTTGAATGGGCATGCGAAAGGTTTATAGCTCAATCTGCAGTTGTTTTGCCTTTGCATGGAAAGCTTTCCTTCGAAGAGCAGTTTAGGGTTTTCCAGAACCATCCCGGGAGACGAAAAGTGATATTTGCCACAAATATCGCAGAGACCTCGCTCACTATTCCTGGTGTCAAGTATGTAATTGATTCCGGAATGGTGAAAGAGAGTAAATATGAGCCTAGAACTGGTATGAGCATCCTCAAAGTCTGCCGGGTCAGTCAGAGTTCTGCTCAACAACGTGCTGGCCGCGCTGGCAGGACAGAAGCTGGAAAATGTTACAGACTGTACTCAAACGGCGATTTTGATTCAATGAATCTTAATCAGGAACCTGAAATTCGGAGGGTCCATCTTGGTGTAGCACTTTTGAGGATTCTTGCTCTGGGTGTAGACAACATAGCTGATTTTGACTTTGTTGACGCGCCTGTCCCTGAAGCCATTGCAATGGCTGTCCAAAATCTTGTTCAGCTGGGTGCAGTCGTTGAGAAGAATGGTGTTCTTGAGTTAACACAGGAAGGGCGCTGTTTAGTCAAGTTGGGTCTGGAGCCAAGGCTTGGGAAGTTAATTTTAGGCTGCTTCAGACACAGAATGGGCAAAGAGGGGATTGTTCTTGCTGCTGTCATGGCTAATGCGAGCAGTATATTTTGCAGAGTTGGCAACCTCGACGATAAGATGAAAGCTGATTGCCTAAAGGTATGATTCTGAGCTTCCGTTAACTTTGTTATTGCCTCACGTTCGATTTACCGGTATACACCTAGATGAGTTGGGATTGTCTCTGTCGTTCTACAAAGTCTGAATTTTTTAGCTTTAGATCTTCTTACATCCTCTTAGAAGATATGTTCTGAAGTTTTTACTTTTGACATATTCAAGGTACAATTCTGCAACCGTAATGGAGACCTGTTCACTCTTCTTTCGGTTTACAAAGAATGGTCAAATCTGCCGCGAGAGAGAAGAAATAAATGGTGCTGGGATAATTGCCTGAATGCAAAATCAATGCGGAGATGTGAAGACACAGTCAAGGAACTGGAGATATGCATTGAGAGAGAACTTACTCTTGTCAGCCCTAGTTACTGGGTTTGGAATCCAACTGAGGGCACCAAACACGACAAGCATTTGAAAATGGTTATACTTGCATCACTTGCAGAGAATGTGGCGATGTACACTGGCTATGATCAGCTTGGATACGAGGTGGCATTGACTGGCAAACAAGTTCAGTTGCACCCGTCGTGCTCGTTGCTAGCGTTTGGCCAGAAGCCAAACTGGGTTGTCTTCGGTGAACTTCTCTCAGTTGTTGATGAGTACTTGGTATGTGTGACTGCGTTTGATTTTGAGGCCTTGTCTATGCTTGATCCACCTCCACCTTTTGATGCATCTCAGATGGATGAGCGGAGGCTCCAAGTGAAAAAAGTGGTTGGTTGTAGCAGCACAGTGCTGAAACGATTCTGTGGGAAATATAACCGTAGTCTGCTTTCAATTGTTTCTCGTGCAAGGTCTCTTTGTATGGATGAAAGGATTGGTATTCGAGTCGATGTCAATCAGAATGAGATTCAACTGTATGCACCTCCGCTCGACATGGAGAAAGTGTTGGCCCTTGTGAACGATGCGTTGGAATGTGAAAAGAAGTGGATGCATAATGAATGTTTGGAGAAGTATCTTTTTCATGGTCGGGGAGAAGTGCCTCTTGCACTGTTTGGGTCTGGTGCTCAGATAAAGCATCTTGAAGTTGATCAGAGATTTTTGACAGTCGATGTACTCTATTATGGCGACAGTGCTGTTGATGACAGAGAGCTTGTGGCGTTTCTGGATAAGAAGATTGATGGGTGTATCTGCTCTATTCACAAGTTTACTGCTAACAAGCAAGACTGTGATGAGAAGGAGAAGTGGGGTAGGATCACCTTTCTCACTCCGGAATCTGCTATGAAGGCAGCAGAGATTCAGAGATTTAGTTTCAATGGATCAGTGGTTAAATTATTCCCGTCGCTGTCAGCTGGTGGAGGAATTTCCAAGATGCCTACTTTCCCCTCTGTTACAGCTAAGATTCGTTGGCCGCGATTGAAAAGCTCTGGTGTAGGCCGTGTTACGTGCCCTTCTGGTGATGTTCACAGTATATTTGATGGGATCTCCGGCCTTGTCATAGGTAACCATTTTGTCAACATTCAGAGAGATCAAAAGTCCGATGATTGTATCTTGGTGAGTGGGCTTGACAGGGAACTTTCGGATGACGAAGTTTTAGATGTTTTAGAGTGCGCTACGTCGAGAAGGGATCTGAATTTCTTTTTATTCAGAAAACACGCTGTGCAGTGTCCACCTCCTACTGCCTGCGAAGAGATGCTGCATTCGAGAATATTTGCGTCCATGTCGTCGAGGAATCCAGATCCGAACTGTGTCCAAGTACAAGTTCTTGAACCAAAAGAAAATGCTTATTTCATGCGAGCGAATATTACATTTGACGGGAGATTTCACTTGGAAGCTGCGAAAGCTCTGCAGGAGTTAAATGGAGAGGTGATACCTGGATGCCTGAACTGGCAGAAGATAACGTGTGAGCAAATGTTTCAGAGCTCCATAATCTTCTCCGCTTCTATCTACAACATAGTCAAAAGACAATTGAATGCTTTATTAGTGAGCTTCGAGAGACAAAGAGGTTAGATTTTACTACCTTCTGTCAACTACTACCTTGTGGATAGGCTTGGGTTTGATATGCGTGAACGTTTCTTATATTTGTGTAGGAGGTGAATGGCATCTGGAACCAACTCAGAGCGGTGCTTATCGTGTTAAGATTTTTGCTAATGCAACAAGACCCATCGCAGAGATGCGGAGATCTCTTGAAGAACTCACGAGAGGAAGACCCATAAATCATCCAGACTTAACCCCTAGAGTCTTGCAGCATCTTTCGTCCAGAGATGGTTTAATTCTGATGCGGAAGATCCAACAGGAGACTGAAACTTACATTATATTTGACAGGAACAATCACACAGTACGGATTTGTGGATCACGGCAGAAATACGCCAAGGCTGAACAAGAACTGGTTCAGTCGCTTCTGGCCTATCACGAGAGCAAGCAACTTGAGATCCACCTCCGAGGTCCTGATATACGTCCTGACCTCATGAAGGAAGTTGTGAAGCGGTTTGGTCCGGAGCTCCAAGGTATCAAAGAGAAGGTAAATGGTGTGGATCTGAAGCTCAACACCCGGCACCATGTTATTCAGGTTCAAGGGAGCAAAGAAATGAGGCAGGAAGTAGAAAAGATGGTCAATGAGCTTGCACGAGAAGAGAGTGCGCATGGCGAGAAACAAGATGACATTGAAGTTGAATGCCCCATTTGCTTGTCGGAGGTTGATGATGGCTACTCTCTTGAAGGATGCTCACACCTCTTCTGCAAAGCCTGTTTGTTGGAACAATTCGAGGCGTCGATGAGAAACTTTGACTCATTCCCCATAGTTTGTTCTCACGTGGACTGTGGAGCTCCAATAGTACTTGCTGATATGAGAGCCCTCTTATCACAAGAGAAGCTTGATGAACTGTTCCGAGCATCCTTATCCTCTTTTGTTACATCGAGTGAAGGAAAGTTCCGGTTCTGCTCCACACCAGATTGCCCGTCCGTCTACCGTGTAGCTGGTCCTTATGAATCCGGTGAGCCATTCATCTGTGGAGCCTGCAACGCGGAGACATGCACAAGGTGTCACCTCGAGTATCACTTGTATCTCTCTTGTGAAAGTTACAAGCTGTTCAAGGAAAATCCGGACTTGTCGCTGAAAGACTGGGCAAAAGGGAAGGACGTGAAGAATTGTCCGTCTTGCAAGGCCACGATAGAGAAATCTCAAGGGTGTAACCATTTGCAGTGCCTATGTGGGAAGCACATTTGCTGGGTCTGCTTAGCCTACTTCAATCATTCAGAGCCTTGCTATGAACATTTGAGGATAATTCATGGCGGAATTGGTATTGCCGACGGCCTTGGTATCCCCATGTTTTGAAACCGGACTAGACCAGACCGGGTCTCTTCAATGTACAAATTTGTCAAAGTAAAGTCCATGTATATATTATGTAACATCTGGTTTGGTTCTTTATGTACATATTGTCGAGTTTGTGTGGTTCAGTAATATTCCTTCCTTAACAACCTACACGAAACCGATTATAGTGGGGAAGACTCATGAACCGAATGCCAAAAATATGAAGGATTTTTTTTTCTATATACTACTAAAGCCCTGAGTTCGTAAAGTTCGTAACTTTTCAAAGGTTCAACACTATATTTACAAGGGCAATGGCCCAGGATGAGTGGAATCGGGGTGACTTATTGGGGGTAATTGGAGAAACAGTTCTAAGGTTAATTAGAACTTTGCTTCAACGACAAGAAAGGGTTAACTACTACTTTGATTAATCTGATTATGTTTTGTGATTGATATTTGGGTTAAATTAAATGATTGATAATATTGATAATTTGGGTTAAATTAAATGATGGTTTCGTATCAGTATGTCGTCGATATAGTGGGGTTCACTATTATAGCTTGTTTAACCAACTCAAAACCGATCATAATATGGGAGACTTATAAACTTGACTTGTTACACTTACACATCACAGATTACGCGTAAATGACTAGAGAGAGTTGTACTAAAGTCTAGTCGATTTTTGACACTTTTCCCGTCAAAGACAAAGCTGAAAGGAAACTAGTTTCCAACATACAATGAGATCTCTTTAATGGCGTTGTCATTTCCACGAAATTTCCACCCAACTTCAAAACCCTTAAAAAGGACAAATCCTCCTCCGTTTTAGAGTCTTGTAGATCGTGATTTGTGTCCCAAGTCTGTGATTTTATTCATGACAAGTACTTTTCTTGGAAATGAACGCGCCACTTATTTCTCGCCGGAAAAAACACGCCCTTGAAATTTTGGGTCATGAGGATGACTCAGTGTAGATTCTAACGTATTTATGGGTTTTAAGGTTTCATCCAGCACCCTATTTCTTGACGCTTTTCTTAAGAGCAGAAACTACGAGATCGTGTCTGAAACCCATTTCCCTTGTTCTGGCTCTGTTTCTACTAATTGTCTCTCAAAGTAAACTCCCCTGTTCTGGCTCTGTTTCTTTGGTCTCTGAACTCTGGAAATGGCGTTCAATCACAGAAAGATACTCGAATCATATCTACCGAGTAAAACTTTCAACTTGACGATCTACATCCCTTGCTTCCAGACATATCCTCTGCCGCCACCGCCACCGCCACCGCCGCAGAGAGATCTTTTTATCCTAGTCTCCACCTCCATCTGGATACTCGGCTCCGTCTTACTCTTCCTATTTCTGGCCGTATTCCTATATCTCTACATCATGCAATCACGGCGTAGCTCAGCCGCTGCAGTGTCTCCCGCTGATACCAACCAAAGAGAAGACGAGAACGGAGCGGGAGAAAGAAGTATCTCCGGCTACCATCACGTCTGGCGAATCACAACCGCCGGTCTCCACCGTTCTGCGATCGACTCTATCACAGCCGTCCGGTTCACAAAGGGGGAAGGGATCGTCTACGGCACAGAATGCTCCGTCTGCTTAAACGAGTTTGAAGAAGATGAATCCCTGAGAATGTTACCAAAGTGTAGCCACGCGTTTCACATCAACTGCATCGACACTTGGTTGCTCTCTCACAAGAACTGTCCTTTATGCCGTGCCCCTGTTCTTCCCAGTGAGCCTCGGCATCAAGAAACGGAGGCGAACTATGTATCAGCAGAGTCTGGATCCAGCAATGAGCTCCGTGTTGAAGAAGTGAGTTCCGGATTTAGAAACCCTGGTTTGCTTTCGAGGGCACAAAGCGATTTGGCGAACCATTGTGGTTCGGGAAGTCCTGCAACTGTGAGAAGATCGTTTTCAATTGGAGGAAGCACGTCACTTAAAGCTGGGGATAGTGATGATATCGCTGCTAGAAGACATTTCTACAGCAGTTTAAGTGATAACTTCTTCGCATCATCAAGACGATCAACGAATCAAGACCCGGTTCTCCCAAACCAAATGCCATCTTTATCTGGTTAATCCGGTTAAAAGGCGACTACAACTAAAAGCTTATGTAATGTAATGTCTAGTGTGTGTCATAGGATACCGAATCTAAAAAATAAACGGAATGTTTCAAATGTTCCAAGATTATGTGATTGTGATTTCTACTAGAAGTAACGTCTGGGTGATTTAACGCGCAGAGACACATAAATTTGAAAGCATGTGAAGAGAATTGGGCAAATAAGTTATACTATTAAACAAGAGAAACTCTCTTTGGGATATTTCGTCCAACACCTTCAGGACTATCTTAACAAAGGCTTAAACTAAACAAACCCAGAATTAAAAACGAGCCAAGCTCTACACTTGAAGTAACCCATCAGCTAAACGCAGATAAAAATCCCAGAAACAGATTGCCCAACAACGAACTACTCCCAGAAAGCTTAAATAGAATAAGAGTCTTCAAGCTCGTTCACCTCTGATCCTCCTTGCGAGCTGGATATCCTTGGGCATGATGGTGACCCTCTTGGCGTGAATCGCACACAGATTTGTGTCTTCAAACAAACCCACAAGGTAAGCCTCCGCCGCCTCTTGCAAAGCCGCGACGGCGCTGCTCTGGAACCTCAGATCCGTCTTGAAATCCTGAGCGATCTCACGAACCAGACGCTGGAACGGGAGCTTACGGATCAGAAGCTCCGTGCTCTTCTGGTACTTCCTGATCTCTCTTAAAGCCACGGTTCCTGGGCGGAATCTGTGTGGCTTCTTCACTCCGCCGGTGGCCGGCGCTGATTTCCTCGCCGCCTTCGTCGCAAGCTGCTTCCTTGGGGCTTTGCCTCCGGTGGATTTCCTGGCGGTTTGCTTGGTACGAGCCATTTCCAAATCAAACAATCGCTACGAATAATCTAACTGATCGACTATATCTTCCACTAGAGAATAGGATTGCGAAATTTGGTGGTGGAGAATAAAGCAGAAGATGTGTTGCTTTTATGGGCAAGGCTGAAGAGAAATTGGCGGTGAGCTGAATAAAAAACTTGGAGGGAGTTTTCCTGAATATTTTGTTTTCGAGGGAAAATTATTTTTTGTCCGTTGGATTAAATTACAATCGACGGCTGAGAGTTTCAATCCGGGTGATTCCTTTATCAACCAATTAAAACCAGTTTTTTCCAAACTACGAGACGAGACCTTAAAAAGTCTTTAGCGGCACTTCAAATTTTGGCCATGAACGATTCCAATTGTAGAGAATAAGAATGAAATTATTTCAAACAGATATGTACTCCTTAATTGATATTAATGTCATACGATTCTGATTGGGCCTAATCTATAAAGTATCTAACTTAAATAGAAGGCAACCAGTGAACTTGGCTCAAGACCTAAGGATCCAAACAGAGATGTACAAGGAACAATTCAACACATTTGCGTCCCATCCATAGATAGATGCATAAAGGTCGCCGGTTGAAAACTGCACAAAATCATAACAAACGATGATATGTAATAGTATTACTCAGATCTCTCCGATCTCTCACTCTCACTCTCACTCGGTGTAATCATCGCTCAAATGAGACGATCGATTTGGGAAAGATAAAATAAGCTCGTAAGAGAAGATCAAAAGATAAAATAAGCTCATAAGGCTTGAAGATATTACTGAATCTTAAGAGAAGATCAAAAGATTGAAAATAACAACTAGATTGGTAATCATTTAGGCATTTCATCGAACATCTTAAAGACAGATCTAAACAAAAGACTAAAACACAGGAAACCAAAGCCTAAGACGCAACGTTTTAAAACGATTTACATATCCGATAAAAGGGAAACAAGTAGAACACCACCACAGAAGCTAAAGCATTACTAAGAATCTTAGTCTTCTTCATCTGCTTCTTCTCTCAAGCCCTCTCTCCCCTGATTCTCCTCGCAAGCTGAATGTCCTTGGGCATGATTGTAACCCTCTTAGCGTGAATCGCACAGAGGTTGGTATCCTCGAACAGACCAACCAGGTAAGCCTCCGCTGCCTCCTGAAGAGCCGCGACGGCGCTGCTCTGAAACCTCAGATCCGTCTTGAAATCCTGAGCAATCTCACGGACAAGCCTCTGGAAAGGAAGCTTGCGGATCAGTAGCTCGGTGCTCTTCTGGTACTTCCTGATCTCTCTCAACGCCACCGTTCCTGGACGGAATCTGTGCGGTTTCTTCACTCCTCCGGTGGCCGGAGCCGACTTCCTCGCCGCCTTCGTCGCGAGTTGTTTCCTTGGAGCCTTTCCTCCGGTGGACTTCCTAGCGGTTTGCTTGGTACGAGCCATTTGTTGGATTTGTTTAAGAACGAAAGCTTCTCTTTTGGAATTAGATTTGATGAGAATGTGATCGATATGCAGAGACTGAGGATGTGATGTGTTTTTTATACGGAAAGGGAGAGAGGATGTTATTTGTTTTGATCCGTTGGATCTTTTGGATTATTGACGGTTGCGATTGTTTGTATCACTCCTATCCGCGTCATTGTTAACTAGTCAATCAGAATGCTTTCAGCGTCCGAATTTTTTTTCCCCAGGAATTTAGCTTCTTTTCTTTCCCTCTTCTTTTCAATTATACGCGCGCGTCCATTCTGAAATGTCCAAAAAGCCCATAAACTTCTTGGGTCAATGTAGTCCATATATTGATCTAAGAAATAAATGTAATCCATAGATTTGGAACAAGATAAATTATAATATAAATCTTCCTTATTTGCTTCTAAAACTCTGATATCTTAATTTTAAATAAAATGAGACGATGTTATAGAAACAAAAAACGAAATGACACGTTCGTTTAAGACTACTACTGAAATTAAGATTTTTATAGGAGATAAAACAAAAAAATTAATTGTTTTTTTCAGAAAAAAAAAAACAGAATCGAATTTTAAGATGTCATGTAAATTCAGTAGAACACATAACTGATGTCCAGATTAATATAGAAATGACATTTTAAAAAACTCAAATTGATATCCAAAATTTTCGAGGACGACATTTTTGTGTTTGTTTAGTGTGAATTGAATGAATTCGCTGATGGCTATCGGGTGGTGTACGATTGTACTGCCGACATATTCGTTACCATATATATTTTCAATCATGGAGGAACTGATCTATGTATACATACCACATTATTTTAGCTGAATCTTTTAAAAATATATATTTGGAAGTAGAATATGTCGGCAATGGTTCAATTGCCAAATCTTTGGTGATATTTTAGCTTTTATGGTTTCTAACTTTCTATATCGATTTAATTCATTACTTACAAGTTATTTTTAAAACTTATTATTACTTTAGCAAAATGTTTTCTACAGCGGCATATTTTCTAGAATTTTTAAAGTTATCTCACCTAACTAGGATTATTGATACAATTTTAAATTTATAATTATAATTGTTATTAACCAATAGCACATTTTTATATTAAATTATATGTAAATCTGTTACCTAATCAGCTGAATAAATTTAATATTAATAAACTTATTTATATATAGAAAACACGATCCAGCAATCTATTAGAATAATATTGTACTTAGTCTTATAAATGACGTTGACTATGAATTTTGTCATGTTTAATATACATAAATTAACAAAAAGATGAAATGATGACTTTGGATATTTAGAAAAAAGGAAAATCTAATCAATTAGATCTTTTACAAACGCAAAACCACATATGTTAACAATACTTTCCTCAAATAAAATTTTTGAAACAATCAGAAAGACGAAATTAAAAATGAATCAAACCTTTGATGCCTATAAGAATCAAAAGTCACATAATTAACCAGAGAAAGCATCTTCGTCTCTTCTCCTTTCCCTCCGCTAAAAAAATGGCAAAACTCAAATATCTCATCATCGGAAAAGTCAAAGACAAAGCTTCAATAGGCAAAGCCAGATTGTTTCATAGTTTCAGCTCCAACGCCGTCAAGTACATTCACTTAGCCCTTCTGAAATCAACAACTCATACTTCTCACAAACCACCCGATAGCAACTATGTCTCCGACGTTATCTCTTACTCCAACAGCCGTCATGGTCCGGCAGCTTTCGCGGCGGTTATGTGGAGGTTGCGAGTCACAAAAAACGCTTTCGTGGCCACCAAGTCTCTCATCGTCTTCCACAAACTTATCAAATCATCAACAGACAAGTTTGAAGGACTTGGTCATAGTTGGATTAATCTAAAGTTAAATGATTTCTCAGATGTTTCTTCTAATCTCACGATAGAATTGTCACGATGGGTTAAATGGTAAATTATCTATATTTCCATTTTTTATTCTTTCATTTGATTTTGACATCTACTCAATTATCTAGACTGGTTCATACATACAGTGGATATTACAATTATTTTTTTTTTTTGTTTAGGTATGGACTATATTTAGATCATCTCTCATGGATCTCAAAGGTATTGGGGTTTTATCCAAATCTAACGGAGAGCTCAAAAGAGAAGTCTAAAGAAAAAGATTGTGTTTCGTCTCACCAAACCGGGTACATAATGAGACAAACCGAATCTCTTGTGAGTTTCTTTGAACATATATGTACCAGACCGGAGACTCCACCTCTGTTCCAAAACAAGATCGTGGACGAGATCAGAGAGCTCGTGATTCAAGACTACTTCACGGTTGTCAGATTGGTTATGGTGCGGCTTCAAGTGTTGAGCGAAAGATTGATCAAACCGGGTATCGAACCTGTTGGTGATTCCGGTTCAAACGATTTGAGGTTGGTTTTGACGAGGCTTGAAGAATGCAAGGTGAGTTTGAGTGGATTTTTTTGGTGTTGCAGACGTTTGGCAGAAGATTTTTGGTCTTTGGTTGAGATATTGAAGGCCAAGATGGTACAAGGCGATAAGGAGATGGTTGAATTCCCCGGTTTCGGTCAGACCACGGTTAAGGACGATGAGGAGATGGTTGAATTGGCCAGTTCGGTTCAGACCGAGTGGGTAACATTCGGCGACTCCGAGACAGCAACGAATGAGTTGTTAAAATGGGATACCGAGTGGGTAACATTTGACGACTCCGAGGGATTGACGAACGAACCTCTCCGGTTCAGCCTATATACATAACATTTGATAGCTGATTGGGCCAGTTAGGTGAGAAAATATCCGGTTTACAATTGGTTAGGCGCCTCACTAGTACAATCGTACCAGCTTTAACGGTTTAATTTGGTTTTTGTCTTGGAATGGGATTTTTCCTTCTATTTAAAAATTATGCTTAGTTTCTTCTTTTCACAACGACAAAGCATGAGTGATTTCCGTATGTAAATAACATCTTGAGAAACTTGTGAAGTGAAATTGTGTTTAATTTCCTCATTCAACTTTTTTTATAAGTTATTTTCAAAGTGTAGGAATTAGTATATTATTTAAACCCATAAAAGGAGAACGAAAATGCTATTTTCATCTGCAAAGAACAAAAAAAAATCCAATAAATACTAGTATTATCATTTGAGTTTGGAGCTTCATTCTGATTCAATGTGGATTTGAAACAACTTGAGATTTTTTTTACGAAAAGTGAAAAAAATGAAAAAGATACAAGACCCGAAGAAGATCCAATGTGACGATGGATCCCATAATTTTTTGTTTTTGGGACCTTGGAAAATGTTTATCTCATACTATTCAACAAACTCTTGTAATATTCAGGCTAACAATCAACAAATGGACATATTGTTCTACAAACTCTCTTGCGGTTTTAGCCGACTTTTCAAAGTCTGTAGCAAACTTACTTGTTCTTTTCCAGTAATCTTGCCTTTTCCAATGTCCTCAGTTTCTTCTGTTTGAGACATTCCATTTATTAACTCGAACACTTGCTTGCTGTGCCTATAATTTTGAAATAACCGACCAAACAATTTGTATTCAAAGACACATGAAAAATCATATATCATATATGCAAACCAAAAGCAAAAGAATTGAGTTACCTCTTTCTCCCAATCACATCTCATAACAATAAAGATCAATATCAATGTTTGAATACCGGTTCCTCCGAATATCAGGTGTACCAGAAAGAACCGGTTGGACACTGTTGAGAAGAATCGTAAAAGCTAGAAGAATAGAAAGATCGTTGACTGCTTTTATGACGATTTCACTTGAAGAAAAAATCCAACCGATTTGGTCATGAAGAAATACTATAAGCACCGAGAAGATTATTCCAATGATTAACGATTCTGTCACTGATATAATCATCGCAAATCTCGCTTTTTTTCCGTCGCCTGCTCCTAATTCATTCGCCACTCTTACACTACAGAATCAGGTTATCATAATAATTACTGTTATCGTATACACATAAAAAAAAAAATTGTATAGCAACTAAAATAGCAAAACCAAACTCAGGACAAGACACTTTTCTGTCCGACACGACCAATTATATAGTTTTTTTTTTTTTGCTTAAACGACCAATTATATAGTTAATCTTATAAACAGTTATTTATATAAGCCATGAACTAGTCTAACCTAAATCATATAATATAAACCGAACTAAAGAATTTTTTTAAAGGAATTTCAAGTTTTGATTTGAACCCAATATATGTATTTGTATGTTTTAAACTCGCATTTGTGTGTCAGTTAGCATCTAAAAATATATTATATTTTTTAAGGTTATCAATGGCATATACGTAATTACAGGGCTAAAAGCAAAAACGTATACAATAGTAATAATAAATAAAATATATAAAAGCACTTCTATCGGAGTATATTTGAAGGATTTGTTAAAAATAAAAAATTGAAAAAAAAGAAAAGCAAGAAAGAGAAACAACATACGTTTCTCAAAGTACAACTTTTACAAATTTTTAAGCAACGTATGTTAACAAATGTCCACTTATCATTCGTTCCTTCATTTTCTTTCCCTTTAGATTTTAAAATTAAATTTAATATATTAATTATATTAATTTTATATATGTAAGAAATAGGAATTTAATACCCCACCGCTGGAGATGCTCTAAGATTATACCCAGTCCGAGCGAGGAAAGCAATTGGAATCATTATTTCCAGACCATTTATCGACATGCTGCAGATGAAAAGCATAAAAATTATACCCGGTCCGAGCGAGGAAAACAATTGGAATCATTATTTCCAGACCATTTATCGACATGCTGCGGATGAAAAGCATAATACCATCTCCATTGGTCGTATCTAACTTAGATACGATCGTGTTTTCATAATTAAAAAAATATAAAATAATGAAAAGGAAGGAGAGAGATAGAAAGACGTCGCTTATTTAAGTGATGCAAGAAACAGTATATTGCCAAATGTCATCATCTAATTAATTTATTTTTGTTTATTAATAAAATATGTTTAAAAAACGTTATATTAGAGACGAACCGATAAAAATGCTCTAATATATGTTATGTTCATAAAAAGATGTGATGGGAATCTGATACTATAAAAAAATGTTCAATGACAATAACATATCCAAGTCCAGAAAATATATATTTGACGTACCATATAGACAATGAGTCGACAGCAATTTTTGTATCCTTCAGATTCCCGGTCATCACAATTAAAATCTTATAATACCAACTCTCCAAGCTGTTTCGATAAACATCTACCGTAAGAAGTTGTGTTATCCGTAAACCTAAAAAAGGAAGAAGAAAATGCAAAACAAGTGGCTTTTAACTAAATACAGCACCAAAGCATGATTCCTGAGGAGGCAGAGAGCTTTGCAAATTCCCACAGTCCGGTGAAAGCTTCGATGGAGAAACCGGTCCAAGTGAGCGAACAACCGCCGCAAGTGGCGTAAGTATATAAGATGATGACATTGAACCACCATGACACGTTAATAGTAGCCATGGTCCCTACGACCCCAAGTTTAAGACCGTACACAAAAAGGAAGCACGCAATTATGTGAACTACAAGTGCCACTCCAGAAGAAATTGCAATCACCTGGTAATGTAAGAGAATATTATAACCAAACACACTATCAAGAAAATATACTTGCTATGTTCGAAGTAGTGCTAGAACCAGCTGTCAAATGATCGGTTACCTAAATGAAGGAAATGAATTTTGGTGGAGAAAATTAATGTTTTCCTCGTTATTTTATAGAAGGAAAAATATGGGGAATATTATTTTTTTGAAAAGGAAACATTTCCCATATTCCTCTTTATTCTATGAACAAATCAAAGCACAAGAACAACATAATTGTTTATATTCGATTTCAGATGATCAACAAATTATTTTTAACCTTTAGTGATTCTTTTTTTCAGTTTTATCTCTTTTAATTCGTGTTTTTTTTAATTATATTAATGTCTAAAATAACAATATTTGCAACAAAAAATAATTAAACCTACTCCTTGACATCAAATTTCAGTTCTAAAACACTGATTGGATAAAAAAGTGACCAAACTTATATTAAAAAAAGAAAACACAAGCCTCGAACTAACCTTCCAAATCTTAAGTTAAATACCATATTCTTGAGCTGGCATTGGAGGAATCGATTGAGAGGGAAAAAGAAGGCAAATGCAAAATGGATAGGGATGACTCAAACGGCGATGATACCGGAAAGCTCTGCGATGTCGTCAGGCTGGCCGAAGAACTTAAGAATAGGGGACGCAAAGATATACATAGGGAGGAGCAAGATGGAGCATACGAATAGAACAATCCAAGATCGTTGCAGATATACTCCCAACATGTCGTACTGCTTGGCTCCAAACGCTTGACCGCACAGCGTTTCCAACGCACTCGCCATTCCAAGCTGCATATATTTATAGTTTCTTCATAAATTAAAACAGTACTATAATATAAGCCACGGAACAATGTTTTCTATCTATGTGTGTGTCAGTGTGTGCATACGAGGAGACCGAAGTCGAAGCCGATGATGACGTTGTTGACGATGGAGATGGCGGCGAGTTCGAGCTCGCCGAGGTGGCCAGCGAACGCCTGAGTGATGACGAGGATCGAGTAGGTCGAGACTCTGGTGAATATTGCTGGTCCAACGATACGCCATAGCTTCTTCGTCTCCATCCATATTTTTCTCTTTGTTTCTCCGACTTCCTTCTCCGCCTCTTTTTTATCCCTTAACAGAGGAATTCTCTTCTTTTCTACACCTTCTGATCCGTCGTCTTGGTCTCCCACCGTCGATGAGAGTTGAGTATATGCATCATGAGATATGATATGAAGGCGCCACCACGTGCCCATCAGTTTGCGGATGAAAAATCATAATGTAATATTATTGTAGAAAAAGTTGTCTCCTGTTTTTTACGCTTGATATTTTTGATACATGAAATCAAAAGAAGGATTCTAATTTTTCTTGTACGCTTTTAGTAATAATACCTTTTCAAAATGTTGAGTAAACCATACGATAATATCTATTTAGGGGTAGAATCGATGATGAAATACACAACAAATTCTAAACATAGCTAAAAAATATACTGTAAATACAAAAAAACCCGCAAAATGTTACCTATTATTCTATTGATAGCCACTATCATTTCTCTGCCTCCGCCCACACCTGCAAGTTTAAATACTCATTTATTACCATTACTCAATCAACCAATAATTTCACATCTGCATGTCTCTTTTAAATTAAAAACAAAAATTAATATATACCTTTTTCATCTGAATTATGAAAGTGTAGATGAAATCATTATAATGTAATTTTATGGTTATGTACATGAATAAATCTAATAACTGAAATACAAATAATAATTAAATAGACATGAGAACCAAAGACTATCACATTGGAGTGAAACTGTAGATCGTGTGGACTCCAGTCCATTGAAAGGGGACTAAAATAGTTGTTGTTGCTACTTGTTACCATTAGATACAATACATTTATTCTTGTAGGCCTCTTTCCACATACATCGTTGTCTTTGGTCAACAACTCTTTTTCCCTCGATTTATATGCTCTTTAGTTAGGGTCCACACACTTGATGTCATTGATTCAACAACTTTTATTTGTTTTATTTTTCTATCTTGTGTAGAAATTTCCTAGTTCAATTCACCGTAAGTAATTAATTGTTGCAAAACCAGTTGATTAATATAAATAAGAGACCAAATGTTCTGTTTTGATTACTCAAAACAACCACATTTAATGGAACCGACGTGATTGCGTCTGCGAGGTTTAATTAATCACACCCGCCATATATATTACAACACACCTATAAGTAGTGAGCCTTAAGTATGTACTACAAAAGTTGTTCAACCTTTCGATATAAACAAATAGTACTATTTTTAACATGTTCTTGATAATTTCAAAACAGCCCTCAAATATAACAAAATCTCACCGCGAACATGAATACCAACTTTAACTGTTTTATTTGGTTCTTGTCTTAGAAATGTATCATTTTTTATTTTCTAATTAAGCTTAATTCCTTATCATAGAGACAAACGAAAAGTGATTTCAGATGTAAATAACTACTGAAGAAATTTATTAAGTGGAAGTGTAGTGTGCTTAATTCCTTATGCTTTATTCATAAAGAAAATACCGGTCACTGCTCTGATTTCAGTTTAGAAAACCGAACCAGAAAGTACACCGTTCGACTAGTTGAACATATTACGAAACGTATGCTTCAACAATATTTTATCTAACAGTACCATCTTCAATTTCTTGTATCTGAAAGTGACCATTTCCTAACGCGAATACTTGCCTTCTGTGCCTACAAATTTAAAAAGAAACGACCAAACAACTATGTTAAAACACACATTTCAAATGAACCATAAACGTGAACCAAAAAAGCAACATATAAAAAAAAAAAAAATGAGTTACCTCTTTCTGCCAATCACATCTAATAACAATAAAAATCAATATCAATGTTTGAATTGCGGTTCCTCCGAATATCATACCAGCCCAAATGCCCTATCAACATATAATCACAACAGGCATATAGATAGAGAACTCAAATTGAAATTACACATATTGAAAATTAATAAGTAAAGAAAATTGAGTTACCTTGACACTAGACTTGAAAATCCAGCCCATGACAAATCCAAGTGGAAGTCCAATGAAATAGTAACATCCCAAATTTATGTATGCTACAAATGATTGCCAACCCGAACCAACAGCAACTCCTAATAAATATAAAAAAACCAAACGTTCAACGTACAAACCGTTGATCCGATTTTATTTTGTGATAACCAAAGTTTATGTGACGTACCGGAAAGAACCGGTTGGACACTGTTGAGAAGAATCGTAAAAGCTAAAAGAATAGAGAGATCGTTGACTGCTTTTATGACGATTTCACTTGAAGAAAAAATCCAACCGATTTGGTCATGAAGAAATACTATAAGCACCGAGAAGATTATTCCAATGATTAACGATTCTGTCACTGATATAATCATCGCAAATCTTGCTTTTTTCCCATCGCCTGCTCCTAATTCATTCGCTACTCGTACGCTACAAAAATAAAGTCAATCTTACAAAACGAGTACCTATAAACCATGCAGTGTCGTGCCAAAAATTTTAAGAGCTTGAGGCAAAAATACAAATACCTATTAAAAAAAAATTTAGACAATAATTCTAATTTTAATTTTTCTAAAAAATGTTAAAATGTCAATAGAAAAAAACGAGTGGAACTTATTAAAAAAAACAAACATTTGCTTTCGTATGCTGGTTGGTTTTAAATTTAGGATTATATACTCAAAATAACAAACTTCAACCATGCTTTAACCCATACACTATTATTGATTTTTATGAATGAGGATGTCAAAATTATCTAGTATCTTTGGGGTGAGGCAAATGCCTTTTCATAACATGGTAGACAGAAGCCATGAACTAGTCTAACCAGATCTAAATTATAATAAAACTGAACTAAACGAAAATCAAAGTATAATACGATAACAATAAAATTGAGAGATTGATTACCCGGTCCCGGCAAAGAAAGCAAGTGGAATCATCATCTCCAAACCATTAATCGACATGCTGACAAATAAAATTATTGTAGTCGTAAAAATTTGTTCAGCAAAAGATTTGATAGAAAATAGTTATAACAAAATTTCATATATATATTATATGGATCTCCAAAACTATATATGTAACGTACCATATAGACAAAGCGTCAACAGAAATTTTTGTATCCTCCAGATTTCCAGTCATCATAATTAAAATTCTATAATACCAATACTCCAAACTGTCGAGATAAAAAATCTACCGTAAGAAGTATGTTCCGGTCAATTAAAAGAACAAAAAAAATGCGACGCAAGTGGCTTTTAAAAGAGTAATTAATACCAAAGCATGATTCCAGAGGAAGCAGAGAGCTTAGCGAATTCCCATAGTCTAGTGAAAGCTTCGATGGAGAAACCGGTCCATGTGAGCGGACAACCACCGCAAGTGGCGTGAGTATATAAGATGAAGACATTGAGCCACCATGACACGTTAACGGTAGCCATGGTCCCTATGACTCCAAGTTTAAGACCGTACACAAATAGCCAGCACACAAATATGTGAACTACAAGTGCCACGCCAGACGAAACTGCAACCACCTGGTATGGTGAGAGAACATTAAACCAAACACATTTAGATGTTAACCAACTTTCAAATTTTAATTTAGTCACATATACCCTATTCTTGATCTGGCATTGGAAGAATCTGCTGAGAGGGAAATAAAAGGCAAACGCGAAATGGGTAGGAATGGCCCAAACGGCGATGACACCGGAGAGCTCGGCAATGTCTTCAGGCTGGCCGAAGAACTTAAGAATGGGAGACGCAAATAAGTACATAGGGAGGATCAAGATTGAAAATAAGAAGAGAACGATCCAAGATCGCTGCATATACACTCCCAACATGTCATACTTCTTCGCTCCAAACGCTTGACCGCACAGCGTTTCCAACGCACTCGCCATTCCAAGCTGCAAACATATATATGGTTGGTTTCTTTAAAAAAAAAACATTATAATATAAGGAAGAAAAATGTTTCTATATATGTGTGTGTGTGTGTGAATACGAGGAGGCCGAGGTTGAAGCCGATGATGACGTTGTGGACGATTGATATGGCGGCGAGTTCGAGTTCCCCGAGGTGGCCGGCGAAGGCCTGAGTGATGACGAAGATCGAGTAGGTCGAAACTCTGGAGAATATGGCCGGTCCAACAATACGCCATAGCTTCTTCGTCTCCATCCATATCTCTGATCTCTTTGTAATTTCCCCGTCTTCCTCCTCCGCTTCATTTTCACCCCTTAACAGAGGAATCTTCGCCGTCTCTACAACTTCTGCTTCGTTGCCTCTCTCTCCCATCTCTCTCGATCCTAGTGATGGTGATCGAGAGAGAGTGAAGTAGATGATAAAGCGCTTTGAGTGGAGACACCACTACGTTGAGGATTTTTTGTTTGAATTTTAAATTATTTTTCTGTCGCTACTCAACCAATAATAGAATCTGAATGTGTGTTTCAATCAAGACGAAAAGTAATAATAAACAAATTCATGAAGCATTTTATTGATACAGCGTACCACATGCGGTGTGTCCTTTTGTTTTCCATTTATCTATTTATTACTCTTAACACTTGATTTTTATTCCAATTCTGTATCACTTGTTCCTTATGTTCCCGCCTATTTTATAGTACTTACTAATTAGTAAATTACACATATTCCATTTGTTTAATACTTTCTGATTTGCTGTTATGATTCTGGTCGATAGAATGATACAAATATATATCATTCAAACTATTTTTCTTATAGTAATAATACTCTATATATATATATATATCCTTGTGTTTGATCAACAACTCTTGTCCCCACGTTTTATATGCCACTCACATCCACATTGCTTGATCAGTCTCATGGATCCAACAACTTACTTTTCTACCCATTTCTTTATCATATCAGTTACAAAAGTTCGTCTTACAAAGCTGACACTCTTTTCTTATAAATGAATGAAAATTTTACCCATTCTATCATCTTTTTAGAAAATTCTTGCGGATCTATACCACTTTCATAAAGTGGTTTTAATATTGAAATTGGCACATTTTCGTTCAAACCTATCTATAAAATGCTTCTTTAACAAAATTTATCCATCAAACCCTAACACCTAAAATTGTTACGCATATTGGCCTACTGTAATCAAACCCTTTAAATTCTAGTCAACACACACTATACTTGTTCATTATTTACATGTGATTAACACAGTATACATGTAATTCATTTATGGACAAGTTTGATTGACCAAAACAAATTACTGACAAACTTTGATAAACAAATATGAAGCGTAGTTGAAGCCTAGTGTGAAGTTGTTGATAATTGAAATGGCCGCGAGTAATGACGTAGATCGAGTAAGTATTGACGGTCCTACCAACAATATACCAAAAAGAATCGGTTTACACTTGGAAGGTTTTTTTTTATTTTTTTTTAGAACGATATATGTTGACAGTTTAATTTTGCACCACAAGAAAACATATGATTTGATCAAAAAAAGAGAAAACATATGATTTTGCAATACGTCCAATCATGTCGAATCACGAGGTTGAATGAAGACTTAAAAAAGAAACCACAGTAGATGTTTTGTAATACTTTTTCTTTATAAATATCAATGATATAGTTTTAGATAATTCTGAATTTTCTGCCAAATGAACGAACATACTTACGTAATCTTCAACCCTATCGGCAAGATATACACTTTGAACAAAAGTTTTTATCGTTTTCCTATGCGTTTAAGCCAACATCATTGTAAATTTGTAATCAAGCTGCGGATATATAGTAGTCCATCATTATGCTTTTGATTCTTATAAGTTTAATTTTGCTATGGTGTGGTGTCAAACTGGTTACGGTCCTTCATTATCCTGGAGGCCCATAAACCTTGAGATGTATTGTCTTTTATAGGAATAATAATTAATTTATGTTGAGCCCAAAATTTTATATTTTAAAATGGGCACAGCGTAATTGGGCTCCAATTGGGTCATATCGAACTATGAATAGCCTTTTCTCGTAATTGGGCACAGCGTAAACGAGACTATTCGAGTAAACGAATTACCAAAAGTAGCCAAAATTTTAAAATATTATAATTAGATGTAATTTTACTAAAACTTAAATTTATGTTTCTACTGTTTCCATTTATAAAAAAATATATACATGTGTTTTTTACATCAAATATATTGGTTACAAATTATTGAGAAAAAAATACAATTTTATGAAATAAGTGTTTTACTTTTATCGTAAACGACAAAACTAATTCTTGATTTTGTCTGGCCTGTTCTTCTAGTGCGTGTGCGTGTGTGTCGTTGTAAGGAAGGTTAATAATTCTTTTTTTGCTTTTCTGCATTTTGAAAAATATCTGTCAACCTTTTGTACAACTTACTGTTTTCCTGACATTTCGCTCTATTATATAAGTTATAACATCATATACATTTGACAAATAATTACACAGGTTACCTCTTAAACTTAATTTTATTGCTCTGAAGCAAAACCGTAATTATTGTAATTCCTTACACAAAACATCAACTAATCAAAATATGGAGTAGATCAGTAGCATTCCACTATATATATGCTAGGGTTCATCAAGATTAAAATATTTATCTTCTTAAGAAAGCAGGAGCAGTGTGAATCGCATGGGCGCTTTGTAGGAGTTTTTGATTAAACGAAAGAATAATGAAATTATTTTATCGATCTATCATTTGGATTTACATAAAGAGATTACACGCGTCAACGTTCCATTAGTTCCCCACCAAGATCATAATTACTTTCCCCGATCCGACGCACGTAAACGGAATAAAATTGAAACGATCAAATAGCGAAATACGAAAATAAATGAAATTCTCACATTACACCAAGAATTTGAAATAATTGGGGGAAAATTAAAAAAAATAAAATGAAGACGTGAATTTTGAAAAAAAAATGTAGGATAAGAAGATCTCAAGCCAAAACGGCGGCGTACACAATAGCGGCGAAGGCGGTTCCGGCGATGAAAGCCTTGTTGGAGAAAGCGGCGCTTGGGGCAGGCGCTGCATCTGAAGGTCCTGGAGCAAGTCCGCTTGGGGTCGAGGCGGGAGCTTCAGGCGCCGGTGGAGAGGCGGCGGGAACATCAGCTGGAGAAGGAGCGGACGACGGTGGAGTAGTGGCGGGGGCTGGGGTTGCGGCCGGTGGTGGTGTGGTGGTTGGGGCAGGGGTTGCGGCGGGTGGTGGGGTGGCCACTGGAGGAGGAGTTGCGACGGGAGGAGGAGTCGCGACGGGAGGAGGAGTGGCGGTCGGAGTAGGAGCTGGGGCTTGAGCGAGTGCTGACGTGGCGAAGAGAGCCATTATCAGAAAAATTTGGACAAATTTGGAACCCATCTCTCTCTCTCTCTCTAGGAAATGCTTCTTGTTGTTTTGGTTTTAGAGCAAGGGAGATTGTGAGATTTAGAGAGAGTTGTGATTTGTGAAGGTGAGGAAAATGTAAGAGATGTATAAAAAGGGGAGAAATCAAGAATTATTTCGATTAATTAAACGAGATTCCTAAAAATCTTTTAATATAGTAAAAAGATAAAACTTGCAGACTAACATGCAAACGCATAATTGGAACATGGGGTTGCCTATCTATACTCTCCGAGGCCGGAGCGTTAATTTTATTTATTATTCGTGTCTTCCAAAAATATTGAAGATAATTAGGCTATGATTAATTATTTATATTGATAATGACTAGTGAACATATATATTATTTATAAGGTGAATCGATTTACATATGCAAGATAAATATTAGTCGGATGAAGTATTAACATCTTACTATACTACTGACATTGCTTAATATACAATCCACAACCATATGTATTTGACATTGAATTAGGAGAATTTAATTTTGATTAGGTGCATAAGCATTTGACATATCGAGCTGTGAATTGATGGTGAAGAGAGAGAACCCAACATTTGTAATGTTGATTATTTAAAGATCATTATGTTAGGCAAATTAAGTCTATGACGTAGAAAATGTGGGGAGACAGCTAACATGTTCAGTTCAAAAACCAAGAGTTGCAACTTCGCATGTCTTTCTGTCTACTTGGTATTTTAATTAATTATTTTATTTTATGTACATAAACGATCATTTAATTTAATTTAATAATTGACATATTTCTGGCAAAAGATTGGTATATAGAGTAAAGAAAATGTTGTTTGACAAAAAAAAAAAAGAGTAAAGAAAATGTAAAAAATCGTAATAATCATTAGTCCCATGTGCCAGACCTGATAGATCATTGGTGTTGTTACCGTTAGACATTGCTAATATACCCGTTGGAAATAGCTGTCAGTGGATTAAAATATTTGGATAAATAAATTAGGTAACAGAAAACAAAATGATGTACTATATATATAAAAAGACGTTTGATGATAGCCTGTAAAGACTATTTCGACAGTTATTCAGAAGGTAAGGTGTCATTAGTGAATCATAGTTGGCAATTTATTGCTACTTTGGTGTGATATAATATCACTAAGCTAAAATGTTTTAGGATGAATTCCAATAAGCTACTATGTTTTACACCAATTAGTCTTTTTTGTTGCATCGAATAGTCCTTGTTGATAAACACATGTTCAACGAACTCATGGTTATTCGATGCGGTTGATTTCATTCGGTCATAATTTTTTTTTTTTTATTAATGACTACCTTCTTTTATTTCATAACCTACAAATTATCATTGCCTAGTTATAATTTATAAATTTTATCAGAATTTTAATTAAGCTTGGGGTTTACGATATTTTTTTATTTTGATAGAGTAAAATTATAGCAAGCCCATTTACAGAGGATCATAGAATCTATAATAGTACAAATGAATTAATTGATTGGGGAAACATTGTATGTATTTGCATCGTCGAACCGGTTTTGACTGATCAAGTCAACATGGAAGACCGGAAAAAAGAAAATATCCGAAATGGGCTCAAACTGTAAGCCCATTACCACGCATGAACCGGTTTTTAAAAGTCAACACTCCCCTCAACCGAGTCGGTTTTTATTCCCGCTATAATATTTGGCGGGAAACATATAGGAGTCAAAAATACACTTTCCTTATATTTTTAAAAATTCAACGGAATAAACACAATACACATCACATTTTTTGTCTTTAACATAAAACCATTTCCGCAAATTTCCTTCTGGTTTTGTTTCTCCTCAATCAATTAAAATTTCAATTTAAACATTATAAAAGAGGGAGAAATTAAGAAAGAGAAGTGAGGGAGGAGGAAACAGAAGTAGAAGAAAGAGACAGTGAATGATGATGATGATGAGTCTTATTTTGAAACACTACACTATTGGGTGTTTGTGAGCTTGAATTTGACCCATCTCTTTCTATCATTTCACCAATCTTCTTCACTCTCTCCTGCACACACGCACACACATACACAGATACAGCAAAATTGAGACTAGAAATTAAAAAAAGAAAGAAACATATTTGAACCCTTTTCTTTTTGGTCCCCATGAGGACCCAGATTATCTAGTTTGAACCCATCAGATTTGGAGTGAGGAAAACACAAACAAAGAAAAAGAACATTTTTACCAACATGTGAGTGTGTCACGAGACTCACAACTAGAGACTACAACTGAGAATTGGTCATTTTTGGTCTATACCCAAACTAATTTGAGATTTAAAATGGATTCAAACAAGGGACATATATATACAACGTGCAATGAACGTATCTATATGTTTCCATATTCTTCACAATCTATGACATTGAACAACCAGTTTTGTGATTATAAACAAGACTTTTGGTGACTTTTGTTACCTTTTCAAGGTGTGAGGAGAAAGAAGAGAAGGAGAATTTGTCAAATTCTAATGTGTGGACTTGTCCAGAAACAGAAAGAGCAACCGCAGCACCAATCTCTGAAGCTCTGAACTCCAAAAAGTCAATACCTGACCACACATCATACAACTTTTCACAACCACCAAAGAAATGAAAATCGGTAACTCCTCATAACCCAAAAGCAAAATTGGTTTAAAGTTGAGATTATTCAGAAAATAGTCAAAATCCAATGAAAAAGGAGAGACCTTTCACCTTTGGTTATGTTGGCTATCACTAGCAATGATCTAGAGATCAGTCTGCTGGATGGTTCTTGATCATAGCCATTGATCTTACTCAGGAAGTATCTTATGTAAGAGCACGGTGTCACGGCTCGTAACCTCCATCTCAATACATTCAACACCAAAAGTTCCATTCTTTGAACCGATTTAGGCTCAAACATGAACCGGGGATCTCCAACCTATTAGTGTTTACCATTATTAGAATGTTGATTTTTGGGTTTCAAACTACAATTTAGAGACATTTGGAGATGAATAAAACCTGCAAATGTATTAACTCTGGAACTTTAGTTTCCTCAATTTTGACTGCCAATGACAAACAAGCCACAGCCAACAATTGCACAATCCAAGGTTTTCCACTCTACATAAGAATCATAAACTCTTTCAATCGATTATCATAGAGATTAAATCTTAGGCCAGGGAGGAGTTAATCTCTGACTTACAGGCAAGTCATGAACAGATAAGAAACGATCCAAGTAGTTAATTGCTAGACATATACACAATGGTCCAAATTGATGTTCCTCACAAGCCTGTAATAACCAAAGACATAAGAGATTATAAAGTTAAGGCAAAGTCATGTCTTTTTCAGATCAAAGTCACTCAGATATCCAGAATGTTGACTTGGTAGGAATTGAGTCAACAGAAGAAACGCACAAAGAATCGAAAAAGGGAAAGAAAAAAAAAATCTGACCTTCCAAATCCAATCAAGGGCTTGATTTCTGACATTCAAATCCAAATCCCCACTTCTCAGTCTCTTGAGGTAATCATCTCTGGGCGAATGTTGCCTCTCCTTCTCAATCATCTCTCTAAAGATCTCTGCGGTCTCCGATGGGAAACCCATCTGAAGAATCGATGTTCCGTAACAAGTAATCGAGGTTGTGTCGACAAAAATGCCGTTCTCATCATCAAAATTGGTGGTCTCTGTGGATACGAGATTTGGTTTTGCAATTTCTGCCATCATAGAGCGTCAAAATTGTTGCTTTTTTCGATCTATACAAATTTTACTGTTACGGGATTTGGAGGAAAAAAAATCGTTGTAGTATAGAGATTGAACTGAAGGAAATATTTTGTTTTTTCTGTTCTTAGTTTATAGTTTTTTTTTTTAGATGGAGATTTATTTTGGGTTAAAAAATGAGAAGTTTTATTGAGAAACAGATGAAAAAGTGATTCTAGGCTAAGAGAGGAAATGTGATGGAGACCGGAGATAAGAGCAACAAAATTAGATGAAAAGATGAGAAAATTCAAATGAAAGGGTACCATTATCATGGAAAGAAATATTTTTTTTATTTAAAATATGTAAACTATTTTAGAAAATTGATGTGAAAATGGTCAATGGTTATTCTTTTTTTCTTATACTTTGAGATTTCAAAATATTTTCAGTATCTCACATAATAGTTTTTCTTTTGAATCCCAGGAATCAAGATACGGCGAACTATTTATTTTCTAAGTTAAAATTCTTTAAAACATTTCTATACTTAAGTTAACATTTTTGTTTCTGCTTTTAAATAAAACTATATAAACAAAAAAAATAGTTTACGTAGGGTATTCCAACATCATATAATATTTTCATAGAAGTTGTGAAGAAATATTTACGCAGAATAAAAATCATCATATGTAAAACTCTATCTTCATAACACATGTGTAGATGTTTAAAAGCTAAACAGATTTGGTATGCAGTATGTTTATAAGTACATACAATCATATATCTAATAATCATCAGATTCATCGTACTAAGTCCAAGCGTGAAGCTTGAGGTCACAGATATATTAAGCATATCAAGAAAAATTGGGAGTCAGTAGTGTAATAAGTTAGAACTTAGAAGCTTATATTGTTGCAGGTGAGGTGAGAACAGTGGAAAGAGATCCGTGTTTTTTTTACAAAATAATGACCTTCATAGCTAAAAAGAAAAATCCCTACACTAAATTTCATAGTTTGATATCTTTAAATCAAATTGTACGTACTTTTTTAGTTTTCAACATGATAACAATTTATATATACTAGTTTGTAACGGAGGTGGATTGGAATCACGTGTGAGCGAGCAACTTTGGTTTTTAGTTTTTAATTTTTACAGTATCTTTCTCTGAAAAGATTGGAAGGAGAAAAGAAAAGGTGAAGTAATAAATGAGAAAACAATTACATGTCTCAGAAATCGACCAAAGACTCTGTTTAGTTTAATTTTTTATATCGTTTCATGCATGCAATGCAGACAAAGTGGTCCAAGTACAATTTTGATGTTCTGCATCCCTTTGTGTAACGAGATTCGATTTCTTTGATCGAATCGTGCATACGTGTGCGCGCGCCTATGGTCGCTTTATGTTACATAATTGTTTTGTTGCTTTGACTTTGACTGGATTTGTATTTACAAATAGATTAAAGTTATCATATTCACCCCCACAAAAATATCCAAGATTTTCGGTTTTCAAATTGAACCAGAAGAGACCCTAGATTTTTGGTTTTTTTGGTTTCCAACTTGAACCAGAGGAGACCGTAAGAATCAAAATTCGAGTTTGAGGAGAAAGAGGTTTCTCAAGGCTTAAGCAAAAGTCAAGGAGATGACAATTTTTTTAGAGAACATAGTTTTAGTAGAGTAGATAAATCACCAAGCTGTGCACATAATCATCATAAACACTTAAAAACACTTTTTTTTCACAGTTTTGAGCGAACGTTACAGAGGCTTTGAGATGGAGAAATAGATGGCGGAAACATCGCGCATAACACTTCCGACCCTCTTCAAGATCATCAGGCCTCGTCCATCTGCTCCTGAACAAAGAATATTAATAACTCAGCACACACAGTTTCTCGGTTATTTCAGTTTTAAGACGTTATTTGATGTCTCTATGTGATGCATCTGATCACGGATACTATCAAGCATCTATGACCAAAGCCCTATTCACACCAAGACGCGATTTCTCATAGTGAAGAAAGAGAAACGGCATGTAGTAAACAGCTGCAAGATTACTTGAATGTAGAGATGGAAAGAGAAGTAACCTGCATATCGGAGGTCCAAAGGGTTAGATTGTCCCTCAGCAACTGCATTATGAGAGTGCTGTCTTTGTAGGACTCCTCTCCCAGTGTGTCAAGCTCAGCTATGGCTTCTTCAAAAGCCTACACAGGTGGATCCAGCTTCAGAAATAAGAATATTCCCCACAAAAATGATCACAACCGTTGTGTTACGAAATCAATTTTACATAGTGAGCGACAAGTTCTGTTTCAAACAGAAGGAGTCATCATCAGTCCTAAGATTGGAAAAACATGGATCTTGTTCATCACAGAGTCAAACTGAAGCACAATTGAGCAAAAAACAGTTCCT
Source organism: Thlaspi arvense (assembly GCA_911865555.2). Taxonomy (NCBI): domain Eukaryota; kingdom Viridiplantae; phylum Streptophyta; class Magnoliopsida; order Brassicales; family Brassicaceae; genus Thlaspi; species Thlaspi arvense. The sequence goes on along the minus strand of OU466862.2, from coordinate 66,539,972 downwards.
TTTCCCAACAAAACATCTTGAGAAAGATAAGATACATCAGGAAAAGTCAACCAGTGGTCAATTCCCTTAGTCAAAACATCAAAATCAAGAAAAAATGTTCCTACTCGAGACTTTTAAGTAGTGGAAAATAATCAGGAAGAGTATATATAACCTGTTTGGCCATGTTACAAGCCTTGTCTGAAGAATTGAGGATCTCATAGTAGAACACCGAGAAATTTAGGGCCAGACCAAGCCTGATTGGATGAGTAGGCGCCATATCAGCAGCTGCGATATCCTTTTACATAGAAAGAGGGAGACAAATCAGTCGCCATCAGTTTGGTACCAAATTAAATGATATGACCTTTAAGAAAATTTTGAAGAAGAAAAGCAAAATCTAGATTTGATCAGCAACCGTAGCTCAATTTCGAAGGCCATTTATACATCAGGAGCTAATTACTAGATTTGGAAGATATTTTCATATTCCCTAGAAGAAATCTCAGAAACTGACAAAAACAGATCAATTTTTTTTTATTTTTACCTGAGCTGCCTTGTAAGCGAGCATGGTATCTTCCGCAGCAGCTTTCCTCTCGTCTCCAGACTTAAACTCCGCCATGTAGCGATGGTAGTCTCCCTTCATCTTCAGGTAAAAGACCTTAGACTCGCTCGCAGCGGCGGACGGGATCAGATGCGAGTCAAGGAGCCTGAGGATCCCGGAGCAGACGGAGGAGAGCTCAGCCTCCACCTTAGATCTGTAATCCTTGACGAGCGTCACGTGCTCCTCGTTCTTCCGGCTCTCTTCCTTCTGCTCAATCGAGGACACGATCCTCCAGGCGGCGCGTAGAGATCCGATCACGTTCTTGTACGCTACTGACAGGAGGTTCCTCTCCTCCACGGTGAGCTCCTCCGCCGGAGTGGCGCCTGTAACGAGCTGCTCCATGAACTGGACCATCTCCTCGTAACGCTCCGCCTGCTCGGCGAGCTTCGCCATGTACACATACTGGTCTCTGCCTAATGTCGCCGCCATTAGAGAGAGAAAGAGAGTTTTAATCTTTTTTGGGGAATTTTTGAATAAAATGAAGAAAAAAAAAGAAAGGGAGAAGAAGAATAAAGGGCAAGAGCCAGGTAGGCTATTGAAAATATTTTTACCACCCGCGCGTGGTTTCACGTTCGATATTACGACGCCGTTTGATTATAAACTGACGTAGAGTCAGGCGAGTGGAGTGTGCAAGCGCGTGGGAATGTATAGAGGAGTTGGTTTTGCCGATAAGAGCGAGTGAATGGACGATAATAACTTTTTATAGTGCGTCAGCATCCATGTGACTTCAAAGTCTGAATTTCGGCTGGATAGTTGGGCCTTTATCAGGTCTCATATGGGCCTTGTTAAACATACAGTATTTTTGAAGGCAAGCTCTAACTTAGAAGGTCTTTATATTTTACAAAGGTTCGAAAATCTAACACAAAAGCTCTAAAATCTAAATTTTGTTTAAATAAGGTAGATAATTTATGTAGATTTTTTTTAAAGTGTATTATAAAATTTAATAGATAAAAAAGTAATTATGTGTAAAAAATCTACATAAATTATCTACCTTATTATAAAATTTAATAGATATTAGATAATTTAATAGATAATAAATAATTTAATAGATTATCTACCTTATTATAAAATTTAATAGGTAATAGATAATTTCCCTAAAACCATTCTTGATCAACACAAAGAATTTCACAAAACCCACTATCTAGAAAAAAACCAAATCCAAAACATTAATTAACATTATTTAAAAAACCATTAAGAAAACACTATCTAGAGACAACCAAATCTAAACTAATTCACTAGGAAATCTTATAAGTTTACAACAAATTTCACTTAAGCAACACTTGTAAGACACTCGTTATTGTGTGACACAGAATTTCACAAAATGGGTCTTTTTGCATCATCACTTTTTTACATAATAATTAAAGACAGTGCCCGAGTGACGATGACATTGGTTCAAAAGCTGACCTTTTCGTATATGTCGTGGGACCTCCTTTTTCTCCCTAATTAAAACCCCCACATTTTTTTTTGGCTATTCTCCTTTTTCTGTTGTTTTTTCCTGGTGACAGTGATATAAACATAGACCTCTTTGATCCTCCATTTTTTTGTTTCTTTGCTCAAAGATAAATTTTTTGCTTTTTTCGAAGTGTAAGCTAAAGACTTGATTTTCGTTTTTCACAAGCGGGAATCATTTTTTCCATCTTCTAGTTAATGGGTTTTTTTTTTTTTCATGCACTTGGATTGATAGATTAATGTCAAAAATGAAATGTTCTGCTTTTTTTTGTTTTTGTTTTTTTTGATATCTTTGATCTGTCTAATAAAATAATAATCTAATTGTTTATGACAGGAAAAATATCTTATCAAATAAAAACCTCAGAGGACAGATCGTAAGCTGAAGAATAATGTTAAAGAATGATTTACGAGAGGTATGAACCCATTTTAGCAAGCAAACGCATACTGTATGTTCTGATTCTGTTCCTGTCGATTTTTGATCTCTTAGTATATACCAATGAGTTATAACTTGTGAACAGGATGGTGCTGCAAGAGGAGAAAATGCTACGCGTGTTTGGAACGAAACTGCTTCTGGTTCGTCGTATGATGAGAGACACTCACCTCAGGTTTTAATAAACCGTGTTGGTTCAAAGGTTCATTGTGCAGATGATTTGTATGACTCAGCAGCGAGCACTGAAGCTTCATATGTAGTCTCTCTCACCATGATTATGATTATCTTCTCATTAACTCCACGCTGCTCTTAATTACCTGATTAATCGGTTTACAGGAATTGGAAAACGCTGCCGTGCAGAACAATCAATCTTCTAATAAAGAACTTGAGCTTCCATCTATACGTAGCTCAGGACTAACAAAAGTAAATTCTGAGGTTGGAACTCCAAGGAGGATCCAGAAAGAGACATTACCTTCCAACTTTCCAGTTTTTTATGCAAGGTGAGTGAGTTACATTCATGGCTGCCTTATCTTGAACCTCTTATATAAGCGCTACATTTCAGAAAATTATTCCTTCATTATTTTTCATTATATGTAGTGAACAAGGTCCATGGTCTGCAATGATTTGCTATGAAGCCTGTGTGCGGCTGTGTCTTCATTCTCGGGCAACAGATAGTGTCAGTGAGGCTTCATACTTCCTCAACGACGATTGCGTTTTACTCCGAAATGCATTTGGGTGAGACATGTGTTTTTGGTATGTCGTTTGTTGTGACTTTTTGTGCACTGCAACTGTCGTTTAATGTTAAGATCATATAAAACATCTAGTTTGCAGAATTTATTCCTTCGATCCGAAGAAGAACAACTGGGAAATAGACCTTCTACATTGGTCACTGAGACAACAATTGCTCCAAAATGCAAGAGAAGTGTTGGAAAAATCAAACTCCAAGGTTTGTCTATTTCATTTTCCCCATATAAACTTGCTGGAATAGAAAACTAAAGTATGTGTGTGTATTTTTTACAGTTGGTAAGATCAAAATAGGATTAGATTCAAACCCTGGTTGCCAGATTTCATCGCTGAAGCATCATCATGAGATTGTTAGTCAGCAAATCTCGGAGCTGAGTGTTACATTGTCTTCTGGATGGAAGGCAGTGAAGAGAGTTCATGTCCCTCCTCGAGTAGTTGTGCATGGTTCACTCTCCCGTAAAAGCCGGGCGTATATGCGCTCATGTGCTAAGTACCTTAAACAGATCTCAAAAGCCCTTCAACAAGAATTCGTTGAAACTCACAGTACTAGACAACGTTCTCTAAACGCAGTACCAGGTAATAATATTCGGTCGCGTTTTGCTTGCCTCATTGCTGTTTCATCTTTCCTCTTCTAACTATACTATTCTTTTATTTTTCCAGAAAAGTATTCATGTTCTTTGAGGCTAAAGAGCTCTGCAGAAGAGGATCACGTTATAACACAACCTGAATCTGGCGAAACATTTGTCTTGTACGTTTCCTTTATACATTCATTAAAACAAATTTCCTTTAGATTCCTTTGCTTTTATAGATGGAGTTAAAAAAACATGGTTTCCTTTGTAGCTTACCAGATAGCATCTGTGATGATTTGATTATTGATGTCCGTGATTCAAGTGGGCATTTTTGTGGTCGTGTCATAGCTCAACTAGCTGCTATAGCTGATGAACCGGTGAGAGACTTGTTAAGCCTTATGTTTAGTCCACAAGATGATTTGTCTTTAAATTTTTTTAAGTGTTGGAGCAGAACGAGAGGCTTAAATGGTGGACAGTATATCATGAACCAGAGCATGAACGTATTGGGAGAATCCAAATTCATATAAACTACTCAAGCAGCTTAACTGAAAAAACTAAGGTAGATGAATTTTATCCACATAAGAAGCTTCTTTTAACCATCTTAAATTGTATACTGACATTTTTTTGCATTCATATATATATATATATATACAGTGTGGATTGGTTGCAGAAGCTCCAGCATATGACTTGGTCTTGGAAGTGGCTATGAAAGCTATGAAATTTCAGCGCAGAAATCTGTTAATCGAAGGGCCATGGCGTTGGATGTTAACTCAATTTGCAAACTATTATGGGATCTCGGATGCATATACAAAATTAAGGTAACTTAAGAGACAATCAATCATTTATAAGTTTCAAAACCAGAAAAATCTCATGCACGTAAGTGTTTTTTCAGATATCTTTCATATGTCATGGATGTGGCCTCACCTACTAAGGACTGTCTTGATCTGATATATGATTTTCTGTCTCCCATTTTAACGGAACGAAGTCGAAAGGAGTTATTAAGTCATCAAGAGGTAATGTATATTTGATCTCTGTAGCATCATGTTTCAGTTTTCATTTCAAGTAGGCTCACTTATGTTTCCTTTTTGGTGCATTTGACAGAAACGCTTGCTTGGGGAAATTGATGACAATGTTCGGAAGATTCTTGCTTCGACATTCGAGAACTATAAATCTCTTGACGAATCTTGTTGTGCTGGAATCAACGATGTTTTCGAGCCTCCTACAAGGACTCCAGCACCGGCTTTAACACCAGCTATCAAGCTTTACGTTCTTCTCAGTGACATGTTAGCCCCCGAGGCACAACTAAGACTCTGCAGATACTTTCAGGTATCAAGAACACACACACACACATACTCTCTCTCTCTCTCTCTCTCTCTACACTTTCCCCATATTTTTATTCCATTTGCGTTATTACAGTCAGCTTCAAAGAAAAGGTCACAAAGATACTTATCGGAAACAAAAGATGTACTTCACAATCGTCTTGAGGGTGCACAAGCCACTTCTTGCCAGAAGATGAAGTCTTTAATTTTGAGCCTTAGGAAGGAAATCTCAACTGATATATCCATCAATAACAGCAATGTGATCCCAAGGTTTCATAAATGCAACATTCCTATGACTATTTTTTTCAGTGAATCTCTCTCTATTGATTCTCACACCAAAAACAGGTATATAGACCTTCCAAAGCTTTCGGCCGCAATATACAGCGCCGATCTAATCAAAAGACTAAGGGAATATCTTACCGCATGCCCTCCTCCTTCTCCATCGCCTCCAGTTGTCGACCTCGTCATTACCACTGCTGACTTTGAAGCCGATCTCTTACGTTGGAATATAATGTAACATTTGCTATTGCTATAATTCACTTTAAGAAACCTTTCTTTTTTAAGACTTTCATATACTGTTTTTTTGTTCGTATGTTGGCAGGCCGATCAATGATGATTTTAATGTCCTTGAGCTTTTCAATCCATATATTACTACTTGGATCGAGGAGAAGAAAAATTCTCTGCATGAATTCTGCAAGTCAGAAACGGTACTAATCTTGAAACATGTTTCTCTATAGTGCTGACAATAATAGACTGCAACTTTGAATATTCTTGATTGTAATCAGGGAAAAGCTTATAGTGAGATTCAAGGCATGACCTCTCCTTTTGTCGATAAAATGTATGAGTTACTCAACGTGACACTTGACGAATTTGATGTCATCGTAAGGCGTTGGCCATATTATGCAGTGTGCTTGGAGAAAGTAAGTACAAACCAAAAACAAAAGTCAAAAGAAGCTTGTGGTGTTAGGCTTGATGATTTATAGATTTTACTGGTTTTGATCTTGTGGAAAGGTTGTTGCGCGTTCGGAGAAGGCAATGATTGAAGCGTTGGAGAAGAAGTATTCGGAAAGATTATCTTCCTTAAACGACAGCAAGATATCTGCCCTCAAATTCGTCCATAGGTTGACAAAAAAAGGCACATCTAACATCTACTTTGTTCCAGAAGAGGTAACGTTTACTCTGTTTCTGTTTTACAAGTTTTCATCTAAGAGTTCATATATATTGTAATAGAAAGTCTTTGAAACATGTTTCAGCTTGGAGTTCTTCTAAATTCACTGAACGCAGCGCTTGACGATTTACGGCCGAGTATTGAAACCCGGTTCAAAGAGTGGAACTCTTACCTCTCTGTTGAAGGAAACAGAGAAGTTTTGGGAAAGCGGCTGAACGAAGTAACTGTGCGGTTAAGATCAAAATTCAGAAGTCATATGGAGGCGGTCGTGGAGAAACTTGCAGAGAATGTCCGGTTACACCTTTCTCAATCTTGTAGTTTCTGAGATTTTGCGTCTTGTCTTCTCAGGTGATGATTCTGTGTTAATGTAACAGATGAGGATACACAGTCACATGAAGATGAAGAACATCATCCACGACATAAAGGGAACAACGGAAGAATCAGATGTTAGGAACAGAATGCAGAGTTTGAAAGAGTTACTAGACAGGACCATTGATCACCTGCATGATGTTTTGTCACCAGATGTGTTTGTCTTAACATGCAGAGAATTATGGGACAGAATGGGACAGGTAAGGAAGGAAAACCCACATCGCAAAACCACATCACTCTGTTGATCTTACTCTGTTTTTGTGTTTCGCAGGAAGTGCTTTACCTTTTGGAAAACAGGAAAGATAATAGAGTGACTTGGCACAAAGGCCTGAGTATCGCTGTATCTGTAACTAACTCAACTTTCTAAACTCTTTATCATTGCAGCAGAAAAAAAAGAAAAACAAAACGAATGTCTCTGTTTGATTCTTATCTTGTTATTGTGATATGGTGATTTGCAGGTTTTAGATGAGATATTCATGACTCAAATGCGAAGCTATCTAGGGGATTCGCTTAAAGAAGAGGATTTTGAGGCACCGGGCTCGATGATGGAGCTTCAGTCTATGCTCTGTGGCGAAAGGAATGGCTTCTACTACTGACTCTGAGAGAGAGAGAGGGAAAACAGAGAAGCATTCTGTTATTTTTTAAGTTGTCAAATTGAAAAGAAAAGAAAAAAGTGCGGGAAACCATAGTTTGACTATAACCATTCTGTTATTTTTTTGAAGTCGTCAAATTGAAAAGAGAAGAAAAAAGTGCATAAACAAATTCCGTTGAAAATTAGAAATAAAATTAATGAAACGATTACGTCGCCTGAGAGATTCGAACTCTCGCGGGGAAACCCCATGTACTTAGCAGGCACACGCCTTAACCACTCGGCCAAAGCGACGTCTTTGGTATGCTCTACCATTTTTGTTATATTTCGTCACATAATCCAATATGGGCTTTTAAAGTCAGTATTGCATTGATGTTATCGGACAGTGATCTAACTTATGGTGTTTATATGTCTATTGGGCATTCAAACAATTCTACACACATATTCAATCTTAAGAAAAACATAAAAGTTTATTTATTTCATGTTTTTAACTTCTAAACGGATTCAAATTTTTGTAAAATTTATAATCATTGTAATTCATAATTCAATGTTTCATATAGACCACAAAATGATTCCATTCTATTTCTTTGAATGTCATTTCATTTTATGTTTATTTTTATTTTTATGGAAGCTATAAATTATATTATTAATTTCAAAAATAAATTTTGAATTTATTTATAAAGTTTAAATAGCATCTTCTTCTCTTTCAGCTGGGGATCAAATTTGTGTAAAAATTATAATCATTGTAATTCATAATTCAATGTTTCATATAGATCACAAAATGATTCCATTCTATTTCTTTGAATGTCATTTCATTTTATGTTTATTTTTATTTTTATGGAAGCTATTAAATATATTATTAATTTCAAAAATAAGTTTTGAATTTATTTATAAAGTTTAAATAACATCTTCTTCTCCTTTAGCTGGAATCAAATTTGAGTTTGACGTGATTGATTTGGAACCAAGCCGATTTATCCTTCGTTTGGATTTTCGTATGGTCCACATCAATGTGGTCAATCCTTCTTGACAGGAAAATTTAGAGTATGTTTCGTTTCGATCGGATCGAATTTAGCATAATTTTTTTTTTTTGATAAAATATAAATTATATTACCAAAGCAACGTTTTAATTACAAAAGCTTAACAGCAGATTACTTCTCTGGCCAAAAAAAAGAAAAACCAGGGAGACACAATTTAAGCAGAGCCAACTAATCTAAATCAGCTATTAGTTAACCAAGTAGCAAGAAGAGGAGCACATCCTTTTTCTTTTCTTCTTGCAAGGAGGATGTTACGAATAGTTCGATCAATCTGGGGGAAGAGAGTGGTCGCTGGAAGAGGCACTCCATCATGAACTCTGCTGTTGCGCTCCTTCCAAATCCAGTAAATCGTGGCTTGGCAAACAAATTCTCTCAATATCCGCTCATCACTGAAGCTGCTGCTAGAGAGTAGCCAATGGATGATTGAGTTCCAACCATGAAGGATTGTGGCTGGGGTCCCTAGTCTGTGCATAATTTTGTGCCAGATGTCGGAAGAGTAATCACATTGGAGAAACAGGTGGTCTCTAGTTTCGACATGGGTAGAGCAAAGGGTGCAGGTGAGGTTTATTTTAAGACCCCATTTTGCTAGTCTTGTCTTCACTAGGAGCCTGTCAAGATTGATGGACCAGAAGTTGAAAGCATGTTTAGGGATGTAATGTTTGAACCAGATCGTTTTTGTCCAATTTTTTTTTGTTATTGATAAGTAGGTTTGATTAATATATTGTGTAAACCTTGTTCAAAAAAATTTAAGAGGTTAGTCGAACAGTCAAAATAGTCTATTGTCTAGCATTAAAAATATAGAAATTAATCAAAAATTAGCTTTTTTTTTTACTTTTTAATGTTTGTTGATATAATTTGAGAAATTCTTTGTGAAAGTTTGTATACTTCTGTTTGAAACAGAAGTTAATCAATCATTTTATAAGCCTGTATATAGAAATGGTTATTACAATTCAAACAAGACATCTTTCAAATACCATTTGAGAAATCTCAAAAAAAAAAAAATCAAATAAAAATCAACATAAAAGATTCAAATTTTAAAAGATGGAATATCAACTCCGGCGTATCAATCCGAAAAAACCAATCTAATTTTTGTCCTTTCGGTTTTGGAAGAACCCTCATACTTAACCGGTCCGACCGGGTGTGAAAATATTTTCGATTGTACTTGTGTTTCTCTGATTCTTTCCTCTACTCGTCGATTTTCTTGTGGGTTTCAAGAAGAAAAATGATCTCTTCGCCGCATCTCTCACAGCCAATGAATGGCCTGAAAGACATCGTGGACACAGGGAATTTTAAGGTTTTACCTCGTCTGTCTCACTTTCGTCTCTTTTAACGTGTTCTCTGACTTTGTGCTCTTAGAGACGAGCGAGCGCATTAGCGTATGTATGCTTGTCTGATTTTCCCCGATTGTTCAAAGTCATTATGCTTTCGATTCGCTTCCACTTGTGAACAGATGGGTTTCTGTAATTTGTATAAGTATGCTTCTATGTAATTTGGAAAAAAATCATACAAGTTTCTGTGAATCGGATTCAATAAGAACACATTAAAGGATGCACCTTTTTGCCAATATATCAGCAGAGCTCAAATGTTTTACTCGAATAGTATTTGATTTGGTGGATTTCTAATTGTATTTTCTCTGTTTGAGCTATCATTACATTCTGCGAGAGTAACGTTTTGGTAAAGAAGAATGTGTGTAGACTAACATTTGGCATTATAAAAAAAAAAACTAGTGAATATGTATGCAGTTTTTTTAAAGAGTAAAGTTGATAAAGTGTGTTGTCACAGGCATGGCTGTTAGATCAGTATGGAGTCCTTCATGATGGCAAAAAACCATACCCGGGCGCAATCTCAACTTGTATGATTATCATCTCTTTCGTTTGGCCTGTTTCTTGATAATTTTCTTTCAGATTTCTTCAGTTTCTAGTTGTAGCTCTGCATAATGACTGATTCAACTTTTGTTTGATATTGAGACTACAGTAAAAAATCTTGCAACAACGGGTGCCAAGATCGTGGTCATAAGTAATTCCTCTAGACGTGCTTCAACTACAATAGAAAAGTTGAAAGGCCTAGGCTTTGACCCTTCTTTCTTCACCGGAGCTATAACTAGCGGTGAACTAACCCATCAATCTTTGCAAAGGTTATTTACCAACAAACTTCTTGGTTTGCCATATAGATGCTGTTTACTTAGTACACCTCACTGAGAACATGTGTGTTACAGGAGAGATGATCCTTGGTTCGCTGCACTAGGAAGGCGATGCATTCACATGACTTGGAAAGACCGAGGAGCAATCTCTTTGGAGGTAACTTATCACCTTGTTTCTTCGTTGCTGGTTGATCTATCGATGAAGGTTACTAGTTGATGTGGTTTCTGTTTCAGGGTCTAGATCTGAACGTTGTGGAGAATGTGGAAGAAGCTGACTTTGTTTTAGCGCACGGCACTGAAGCCTTAGGACTTCCTTCAGGGGATGTAACTCCAATGCCTTTGGACGGACTTGAGAGGATTTTGGAGAAATCTGCAGCTCGAGGAATCCCCATGATAGTTGCAAACCCGGATTACGTTACTGTCGAAGCAAATGTTTTTCATATCATGCCAGGTACATTGACTTAAACTCTCCAACTTTTTCATTCCACTTATGATGATGTATAGAATTATCATTTACAAATTTGTCAGGTACACTGGCTTCCAAGTATGAAGAACTCGGAGGAGAAGTGAAATGGATAGGCAAACCTCATAAGGTTTTGAACATTGAACTATCATTGAAGTTGCTACTCGTCTTTGTAAAAAATGGCTTTGTTGACTGTGTATTATTTTGGCAGATGATCTATGAGTCGGCTATGGCAATCGCTGGAGTCGATCCATCAGAGTCTATCGCAGTAGGAGATTCGCTACATCATGATATAAAGGGAGCAAATGTTGCAGGAATCGAATCAGTTTTCATCACTGGAGGGGTTCATGGTGTTGAGCTTGGTCTCGCTTCTTTTGATGAAACTGCAAGCCTAGACGCAGTTAAGACTCTTGCTGCTAAACACAATGCATTCCCATCTTATGTATTATCAGCCTTTAAATGGTAGATTTCATTGTACACAAATCAAATTGTTGCTTCTTGAGCTATAGTTCTTGCCATCATTTAACACTTGAGAAAGCATTTCAATGAATGTGAAAGCAAAACACGTACTGCTGTGTAAATCAGTTAAACTCGTATGCATTAAGATTTCATCGTTTTTGAGTCAATTACAGTTTTACGTTGAGAACAGAGAATTAATTTAGAACAACGGAGGTGTCCAGAAAGGGAGGAACGGAACCGGTATTGGTTCACCTTCTTTGGATCCAGGCATTGTTTGGCTTTTTTTGTATGTATAGTTTATAAATAATTTTTTTTTTCCTAATTTTGACTTTTGGATTTTGGGTAAACTCACAACAAATTGCACTTGTTTTTAGGTTAACATAACACTTAAAAAGTTAAAACGAAATATTTACTTTTCCTAAAACACAAACGAAGTCATTATGTTCCATATCGTTTAAAATAAACTATAATTACTAGAGTGAAGGAAAGGAAACAAAATAACTTGGCGACCACGCTTAAACCGGCGAAGGTTTTAAATAGACTCTAAAAGCGAAATGATTCCATTTCCACCGGTGTCGAAGTTTCGTTGAGATAGGCGAAAATGTTGTCTCAGTTTCTCTGGAGAACCTCGAAGCTCTCTCCTCGGCAGATGCAGAGGTTTCGTTTGTTTTCCTCTTCCCCAAGCCTTGTTAAGAAAGAATGTCCACCTTATTTCATCTTAGGCTCAAACACATCTAACCCTTACAGAGACGCCGGTGTAATAAATTTTTACACAGTTTCCGATTGGGAAGTACTAGACATAGACAGAAAGGTAGCTTTTGAGTTGCTAGAGGCAAGGGGATCGATCGGAGCTTCCAAAGGCTGGCTCGTTACTCAACAGAAGCCGAACTGCTTGTGTCTCCAAGACGATATGAAGGTAAATGCATCAGAGTCGGACCCGAAACGCATTTCACTGCCTCGTCTTCGACCCCTACCTTATTCCCAGACCCAGATTATCACCAGCTGAAGGAATCATCAGCCGAGTACTTGGTGGAATCATCAGCCGGCGAGACTTTCCTTGTTCTTTGGTACAGGACGGCCCGTTATGGCACTGCAGACGATTTGGGAACCAAATGTTTTAGGGTTTTCAGGCTTGACGAGCAAGGGAATGCTTCTTACACTGAAGACATTGGAGATCTCTGTATCTTCCTTTCAAAGTCGGAGCCTTTCTGTGTCCCCGCTAGCTCCTTCCCTGGCCTCGACAAAAACTGCATCTTCTACGTTGATGTAGACGAGTGCATATCCACTGTCGAATTGGGATGCTTCTATCTCTCCAGAGCTGATAGGGCCGAAGACAAGAACTTCTCCATGCACCGCACCACCAAGGTCCCTTACCTTTTTCCACCCCAACCTTTGAGTTGATTGTTTTTCTCTGTCGAATTGGGATGCTTCTATCTGTTTTGCTTGCTATGAATCTCATGAACCAATATGTAAACCAGTCTTGTGTTTGGGTCTATTACTTATCAAATCAATCTTGCACCAGTTTATTGCTGTGTCATAAAATCAGCAAGATACAAGAGCCAAGTTACATATCACACACAAATAAATCTGGAGCTAAAAGGTCTCTTTCTCCAGTTCACCAACAACGTCCCTGAGAGAAGGAACCTTCATGGCCAGAGTTTTGTAGAGTCTAGAGTAGCGAGCTCTTGTGCCATCAGCTGTTCTAGCTAAAGCCAGCAAACTTAGAGCTTCGGGTAACTGAGCAAACATTTGCTTCATTTCCTCTAAGCTCATCTTCGCTAAAGCAGAAGGTCGTGGGACAACTCTGACAAGTTCACCTCCTTTGGGCTCTTGGACCCGTGCATCAGCCTTGATCACGAGCTCCGAGTTGGTGTTACCTCCACATTTTATGATGAATGGGGCAGACGAACCTGTGTTGAATTGCAAAACGTTCCACTGAGACACATCAGTTTCGCCTGAGGATATTGATTCTAAAGAGGGTCTCCGGTCGTGTGACTGTTCCAGAAGATTATTGTTCTCTTGCTCAGGGATTGTCTGCGGTTAATGAATTCAGAAAGAAACAAGTTAGTTCGTTTGATATTCCAAGCCGGATCTCATCATTTTGTATCTAAATGATAAGTTCATGGAGGAACTAATTAAACATGGGAATCAAAAGTACCTCGACCAACTGGCGTGCTGTAGCGATTTCTCTTTGTGCACATGGATGATCGATATCTAGAAGAGAAGGCATTCGCTCAGTGAGTTCATCAAGGGCCTCGAGTAATGCTGTCTTCTTGCTTTTACTCAGAACATGGACAGAGGCTTGTCTTGTAATGTCCTGCAAGATATAGCTATTAGCTGGTGTTGACCACTATTATTCTCACAGTTTCACGAATAACCAAGATTACCTTGACTTGCTTCAATATGCCATCCAGAGAAATGAGAGACGCTAATCTTGAGTCTTCAGCTGCGGTCGAAGGGTTTTGAACAGGAGAACTGCCTTCTTGCAAGTTAAGCAAAGCCGCATCACTTCTCATTTGTTGTAAAATCTGATAAACAGAGCAAACAAAAGTCAGAGCGTTTCTATAAAGACAATCAAAGTAACCATAGAACTGTATCATTTACTTTCAGGCGAGGTGGTGTACCTTTCTTCTTTTGTGGTCGACGGACTCAAGAGCTGATCGAAGCTTAGCCACTTGACCAGCATCTTCTGCCTCTTCTGCCGCCAAAGTACCAGCAATATCCTATAGCACGGTTCCACATTACACATCATTCCAAACAAAACTGTTCAGACCTCAACATAGGGCGTGTTAAGCCAGCCATTTCCACTCAGAATACTTTTTATGACCAATGACACTGCGTACCTTCATGTGCTGCATTTGAGAAGTATAGACACGTTTTGCATACTCGGACAAGAGCTGCCCGAGAGCATCTGTGTGAGGTGGCACCGCGGCTCCTAGTCCGGCCATCCAGCCATCCATAATTGCCGTGGAAAGAAGCTCTAGTTGGCCGGTTGTTCCTCCCGACGCATCATCTGCGGTTACGGAAAGAAACTCAAAATGTTCTGCAAGCCATAACCGGATCTGACGCTGCAGTTCACCAGCCGGAGTGTGAACAAATAAAGCGGCTAGGGCCTTGTTCCCAATAGCAAAGCTTTTGGCTTCATCTTGCATCTCCCGCAGCTTAACTCCAGTAACTTGCTGCCTCCCAGAATCCTAGATGATTACATTCAAGAGCATAAACATAGTTTTAGTTAAAATCAAGTATCTTTGAGAACAAAGTGCTCTTTCAAAGGTAAATCTACCTGTTCAAGTCCACGCATTCTTGAAACCACAGATGCCAACTTGTTTTTCCTTTCTGGCTTTATATTCACTTTAAAGCTATGCATCTGCATATCAATATATCGAACTGGGGATCTACCTGGGCTACTACCCCTGCTAGTGCTTTTACTTCTACCAGTACTAGGCTTCTCAAGAAAGCATTCCACAGGAGAGACCTACAAGAAGAGTGTTGGATTAGTTTTCTTAGCCAGCCAAAAGCTAAAGAAAAAGAAAACAAGGTCATCTACGGTCGTATGCCTGTGCTCACCCTTATAGACTGAAGCTCAGGTGATCGCGCCAGTAAAGACCTTATGTACAATATCCTGACTCGGGAAACAAGCATTGTATCCATTACTTTTCTTGGTTCCATTTTCCGAATAAATGAAAAGACAGAATCTCTGATCTCAGCAAGGATCTCATGCTCTCTGGAAGCACCAGCCTTGATGACAGCTGCCAAAACCTGCAAGGCAACAATAGGAAAAAAATGCTTCCCAATATAAGTTGATCTTAACCTGTCTTTAACAGCGAGTAGTGTTTGGAGACATGCAGAGTCCAAAACATGATAGAAGGTAGAAAGTCTAAAAACAATAAGCTATCAAGCAAGTACCAGCATTAGTAGCTTGTTTGCGCCGTCAGTAACAGCAGCAAGGCCTTCATATTCTTCAGGGTCAAAGTCATTCAATGCAGCTGTCAAGTATTCTCCAGCTGGAGTGGTTTTTACTATATCAGAGCCAGATTTTACTACAGTAATCGCTCCGGCATTCTTATTCGCTGTAGATGGGGAAGCAACAGCTTCTGCCGAAAAAGTTTCACCCCTACCATTTCTCCAGGATAAAGAATATTACGTATCAGTTGATAAGACTAATTAAAATGGAAATGACATAATCAGAACTCGATAGTTTCAAATTGATCCCAGAATCACCTTTGAACATTGGCAGGCTGAATGTTTGGCGAGGCTCTTGATGAGAGACTCAACACCTTAAAATCAAAAATTAATAAGAATGCTTAAGTTAATCTCCAGGTGCATAGTGAATTAGTGATGAACATACAGTAGCAACTTATAACGAACAGAGTTAGGATATTGAACTCATGATTAATGTAGCATAATTGTACAAGAGAAGAATAACTACCTGGGTCGAAACAGCCATTGACCTTTCTGTTAATCTGTCGAACAACTTTTCGTTTTCTTCATGCAACCTCTGCGGAAAACATCGTACTCTTCAGATAATTGTACTAGTGAAAATATCAATGGTTCAGCCAGAGAGCACGAACACTAATCAGAATATGGTCAAGAGTAAGACAGAGAAGAACCTCAATCAGTGCATCACGTTTTTTCAGTTCTTCCTCAAGTTTCTTGGTAATAGAAGAAGAATCAATTGTGCCCTCAGCCGTTTTTGGTAAAGAAGATATGTCCTGAGATTGCAGGGCATCTCCTGTTCTTGTTGTGTCAGATCTAACGGCTTCACTTACTTGTGATTCCAAGTCTGTTATCTTAGCCTGCATCAAATTTAAATGTAAAAACAAGAGAACTTATTATATATGACTACCATTCGCAGAGAAGTCATCAATTTCAAATTCAATTCTCTTAACATAGATCTTAAACTTTAAAGAGTAAATACTAATAATACTCATGGAGCACCAACCTGGAGATTTTGAATGGTGGAATCTTGTTGTTGCATTTGCAGCTTCTGTTCCTGATCCAACTGTAAAAGTTGAGCTAGTTGATTTCTTAACTGAGAATTCTGCTCCTTCTCTATACTATGTTTGTCTACAAGCATGGCATTCTCTGACTGCATGAAACACAAAATGGACATTAGCAAACAGCCAAAATAAGTCATGAAGAACTGTAGTAAAGCCAACCAAGAACCCAGGTGAAGCTGTCTCACCTTTAAATCTGATTGCAATGTAAATGAAACTTTCCACGCCCTCTGAACTTCACTGTAGAGCATTACACACTGGCCATTTGCATCTTTCAGTTCTTGTTTTAAGCCCAAAACCTCTTGTTTCAGATTCTGGTTTTCTCTCTCTTTGTCCAACAGCTCCTTCCGAGCATCACTTGCCTGCAGGACAAAAGCTCATCTACGCTGTAATTCTATTTGACAAAACGATTCAGCATAATTTTATATTACGTCCTGTTCTTTAAAATTTTTGACTAGAAAAAAAAAGGAGAGATAAAACCAATAGATCAATCCAATCAAGTCAAATCCTGAACTGAAGCATCTGACGTCTGTACTCTCTTTGATTGATTGTTTATCTCTTTCAGTTCCATATCCACTTACCACATCTCTCCATTTCTTGATTGTATCTCGATTCCCAAGGCTTGGTACAGTATTCCTCGCTCTAGCAGCATAATTGAGACATGATATCGTCTCTGACAAGTTTTGCGCACTAGGACAGATGTTAACGATCATCAATGTTTTAGAGCTTCCCCCTACACATTACAGGAAATTGTATCTCTGTTACAAAGAAAAATGATTCGAGGTGAAACAAAGAGGGAAGATGCAACTACTAACCTAGTGAATCCGCAAGTATTCTCGTAAGAATTGAATTCTCATAAGGAATTGAATCCTTTTCTGACGTCAAAGAGGATAAAACATCTCCCAACCTATACATAGATAAAGACACGGAAGTTATATGTGCAGCTCACTGGTAAGAGAGCAGTGAAAGAAAAAATATAGAGAAAGAACAATTTAACATACGCTGAAATCGAATTCATGACATGCAGCAGATCAGTGACGTTGTCTCCACTGTCATTTTCCACGGTTAAACCTTCACTTCCAGCCAAGTCAACTAGAGAAAGCTTGCTGTATATATTTTCTCCAGTAATCGTGTTGCTATAGTATATGTGTATTGTGATAATCCTACCAAGAGACAAAAGTCATCCATAAAGACATGTGATTAGACAACCTTAGCAGAAAATTATCTCCATAAATCAGAATAAGAGGAACTATTTAAGCACAGAACAAAACATACAGATGGGTGACGTTTGATTTATCAAATCCCCGGTTCTGAAATGCAGATTTTAAGACTCTTAAGAACTCCAACGGATTATCGACTTTTTCCTGTCCGAGTTCTACAATAGATTCGTGAGAACCCATGTTGATCTTCGGCAAGTTGCTCTCTGATTCCGAAAGTAAATCCCTGATCTGAAAATGAAAGTCCCTGAGTTAGTAGATTCCATCACGAACCATGTTTGAAAAGAAAGAATTGAAAGCCAAAAGTATTGGTACTTCAGAGGCGATTGGAAGCACCTGTTCATTATAGATCTCAGACACTGAAACAGAGAAACTGAATCGTGATGTTGAAGTTGAATCAGAATTGGCTATGTCGAAAAGCTCCTCGAAACAACGAGCATATAAACCACGGTCGTGATTCAAACCTTCCTGGCATAGCAACAGTCGATAAAATTGATTCAACAGTCCATAGGGAGATGACAAATAACTGGAACAATAGACAGTGCTATGAACACTTCAAACTGTAACAGATCTATCTGTAAACTTTTAGAGGAAAAGGAAAAGAATGGCAACCATGGTGTATGTCTTCCCTGCATTAGTTTGTCCGTAGGCAAATATGGAGACATTAGATCCATCCAGAGCAGATTGAACAAAAGGTTGGACATCAGTGAACAGTGCAGCTGAGGAAAACATAACAGCATAAGTACAGAGGTCGCATTGCTTGCAAGTTTTGTAGATCATAATAAGAAACAGGTCGTGACATAAGGAGAGACTACATTATACACTGAACTATGGTATTCACCTTGTCCAACATGGGGTCCATAAACTCTGTCAAATTCAAAGTCCTTCTTGGGATTGGACAGAGTATCATCGCCAGTGTTTACGCATATGGTGCAATCCCCAGGGAATTCTACAATAGAGGGACCTTCATCCTCAAACAATGGTCTTGCGCGGCAAAACACCTTTATGTTCCCTAAAATACAAAGAAAAACAATTCTAAATTAATCATCAGGTCGCAGAGAACTATCTGAACATCAGTGAAACTATACTCAAAAGGAAGACAATATTGGGCTATGAAAGATGGTACCTTTGGCCGTCAACAAGTCGTTGAACAGTCTCTTCTTCTCGTTGATGAGAGGAGATATCCTTGCCTCAGTCTCGAGGACAACTTGATCTGTAGTGATTCAAGTAGATAAATGAAAAGTTTTTTCTTGATGCTTGCACAATTTACATTAGACTTCAAACCTACCACGAGGAATACAGTGGTGGGAACACAAAACTTACCTAATTTACGACTCTTCTTAGCGAGAACACCTAAATAACGTGTAACCCTCTCAAGCTTTGCATTAGAATACTCCTGCAGATCAGTAGCTTCCTGTCTCAACTCCAAGTAATCTTCCTTCGCAAGCTGTTCAACCAAGTCACATTTTTTTTTTCTTGATAAGCAATGGCTTCAACCAAAAAAAAAGTATGCCAAACACTAAAGTTCCAGCAAATCCCCCAATTATACAACCTAACGTATTGAGATCACAACTTCTACAGACTCAGCTTACACTAAGAGAAATCAAATCAGCCTCTTTTAGTCGAATCAACTCAAAACCCAAGCCAATTATCACAAGAACTCGATTATAAAACTTGCCCAACTACGGAATCACTGGAACTGTCAAAGCTCAGCATAAAAATCCAGTCTTTACATTAAAAAACCAATCGAAACTTCTTCTAGAGTGGGATAAGACTACCCAGAAGATTCAACTGAAATGACAAACTAGGCCAATACAATAAACACAGGGTGGAGTGTAAAGTGGAAAAAAGAAGTGACATTTTCACCTTAACTTTTTCCTTTAATCCGAAAACCTTGGAGGCAAATGATTGCTTCGGGAGCTCCGAGGAGTGAGGCGGATGCGAAGCCGTCGAAATCGAGTACCGCCGAACCAGTGGACCCGTCGTACGGTGACCTCCATCCTCAAATGATGCATTCGAAGACGACTTCCTCGGTTCGAATCCACTCACCTCCCAGTTCCACCTATTGGCTTTACTCCTCTGATCGGCCATTTCATCCACACAAAAAATCCCCCAAGTAAAAATCCAAACCACACCCAAAATAAAAATTGAAGTAGCAACTTCGAACTCTAAGCGGAAGAATTCAAAAGTTTTTGAATTTATTTTTCTAGCAAATCAAGATTGTTATTTTTGTTTTTGGCTTGTCTCACTGCAGATTTTCCCTCGGTCTGGTTTACAAAAATAAAATGACAGGCGGAGAAGGTGCTTTTGATGGGAAGCCATACGATACCGTTTTTGGACTTTTTCACTTTTGTTTTTTTTTTGGTTTAGAATAATGGGGACGACCCCTGAAGCCTTACGAGACACAAATATTTTTGTGCTGTGTGTTGATTCACGACGCCTTATCGTGTTCGATTTTAGATCATTACGAACTACGTTGACTTTTCTCTTCTCTTTTCAAACAGCAGATACGTTGACTTTTTATACGTTAAAATTGTTGCCCATGATTTAAAATGTTGTTCATGATATCTCAACAAACTTTCTAAATCGTGATGGATAACAAAATTATGCAGATTTCGGTCAATTTTGTAAGTTAAAAAGTTTACAGACTTGTGAGTTTTTGCCAAGACATATAGTTCTATCTTTTCCCGCAATTTGAACTAAGGTCAACTTCTGTAACTCTGTTTCATTTTCTGCTATTAGATCAATCTATCAAATGTAAGGATCAAAGTGAGAAGGATCATCCAATAATTTTCTTATTAACTTAAACATCGCATTACACTAAATAGTAGCCTGCATAAGATTAAAAAAAAAAATAGCCGAGGAAGTAAAGAAAAAAGTAAGGCTCAAAGAAAGACTTAAAAGTCTAACAAAGGCAAGTACATGAAAGAAGCACAGACACAAGAGAAGATAATCAGTTCTCTTTTCTAATAGCTTTTATTCCCTCTTGGATTTGGAGAGAGCTCTCTTACGCTGACCAAGCATGTACCTGTACATGTGTGGACTACCTGCAACCCAATTCCAACAAAGAAAGAAGACAAAATTAGTCGCCGATTAGAACCGAACAGATTTATGAGATATATAGTCTATAAGAAAGGTCAAACTGAGTTTGTGCCTGGGACATAGATTGCAAGGACGAGTATCGTTGCATAGAAGTAGTCGAATGAGAAGTTCAGTATGTTCGGCATCCTAACACTGTACATCTCTGATGTCTGCAGGAGAAACATATGGAACCATACACATCAGAAATCTAAAAGTTAATACACAGCATTAGAGTTCAGTCGATCAATGGAGAGTTATCAAGACTAAACATATACAAAAGGAAGGAAACATATAATAAGGCTTCATGGTTTAAATTTGGTATTGTAAAGAAAAGGTTGAGCGTGTTTTGCTACCTTGATGTGTGGTAAGGCAAGGTAGATAAGACCAACTTCACTGGTGATACCGGTAGGGTATAGCAATAAAAAGCTGCTGTACCTGAACAGATGAAATTAGAGAAAAAAACATTCAATGAGATCAGGTTTACGTATTCATCTATTATCAAGGCGTATTAAACAAATTGCACACCTGAGCCACAAGTGCCATGAAGGTGCAAAGCCTAGGGCTTCCTTAAGACCAAAGAAGGAGTAGCGGATAATCTGCAATATTAAGCAATCGTCTAGGCATTCAGACCGGGTTATTCACCAAAACATACATTAGTGGAAGCACATGATTCTAACAGGAATTTACTAGGACAAGACTTGAACCAAAATGGAGTAAAGAGAAAGAAATGATCTTTGAGGCGCAATTTTAATTTCCGGGAGTCATGCTTAAGTCAGTTCTTAACAGCTGTATACAGCAACAGCTAATCTCTTATATCTGTACTTAAATAATGCATGTGTTGAAACTGGTGACATTTTTTCAGATTCAAGAAATAGAATGAAACTGGTGAATCTCTGTTATTAAGAGTGTTAACAATGGTTGAACAAAATCAAAACGAAGACTGAAATATAATCACCTCGGTGATAGACCAGCTTATGACCAGCGAGGTAACAAGAAAATGAGATCGGACCTGAAAGTCAATGGAGCATAATTCAAACAATCAAGTGATGAAAATTGCAACCATGAAAAAGAGCAGTAATTAGATCGTAATGTGCCTAATAACCTCTGGAAAACTGAATAGGATTCCCCAAGTGAGAAACAGCCTTGAACCTATCTGTGGCAGAGTTGCAGAAACAGGAGATCTGACCAAACCTGTTCGAGTTTAGAGACGCAGCAGAAACACGATTAAGTCAATGATCTTAAGATATTAGTCAAAATGGTTCAGAGTCCAGGTCTGAAATCAGTGCAACTGGTTAGATCACTCACCTACTAATCCGTGAAGAATCTGCTCCAGGCCCGGAGAATTTTCCAAAATTCCAAAGTTAAATCAAGAAAAAAAGGAAGTGATTAGTTGCAACAAATGCTCGTATCCTCTAATTACCCGGAAAATGCAAGAGAAGACGAATTATTTCATGGCAGACAGACCTCGAGAACAGCGGCAGTCTGAGCAAGCTGGAGAGGCTTCTCGATGGCGTCATACACATTTTCATGTCCCGTTTCCTTCAAAGTCTTCACCGCAAAGTACAAAACCTGGGCCCTAAAACCCCAAATGTCACCCCCAAAAAAATCAATATTCCGAGAGAATACAAAACAACCCAGGAAACAATGCGAAGAAGAAGAGAACAGAGAGGGACTTTCACTTGCCATCCAGCAAAGACGATCCAATTGTAGAGAGTGAGGTACACGCGCCGAACGAAAGAGAGAAATCCCGCCATGGAGAGTGGAGATCGCGACTAAGCGAGAGAGAGATACTTCGAACTCCCCAAGGAGAGCAGAGAGAGTTGATTTATGGCGGAGAGATCGGAAGTGAAAAGCATTTATGAATTATAATGACGGATGAATAGAGAGAGAGAGACAGGTAAGCTACTTCTCAACCGTCTTATTCGGATATTTATGATTTGATCCCATACTCCCATCCAACTATCTCAAAACCACCCCTATATTAAATATATCGATCTATCACCCCCATCTTTTAGAATTGTGGGGGTAAATCATTTAAAATCAATTAATTTCAATCGCATTACAGCAACATAAAAAGAGCGTAAAAAAAAATCTATCTTCTTTCCATCTCACTGTTCACTTGAAGAACCACCTGAGCTTGCTTGAGACTGTTGACCATCTTTCTGCTCCTTATCAGCCACCAATGGGCCATTTCCCGATCTTCGAGCACCAGTGAGTTCTTTAGCATCTGTTTCCGCGGGAGAAGAATGCATCTCTTCCTCAATCGGAAGCGTTCTCTTTGAGCCCTCTAGTGCAACACCCAGTACTATATTCTCTTCCAAAGCTGATCTAGACACTGATGACGTCGAACCTTCTGTTTCGTTCTGCGTATCGACCTTTGGAGACTTGACTGTGGTACCACTTCTCTTGGCCTTTGGTTTCTCGGCTCCTGGTGCTTCTGTTGTTTCTTTTGCAGTGGTAACCGGTTTGGAGACCGGTTTGGTTCCTGTCTTTACTCCTGTTTCGTCAGGTACCTTGTTTGTATCAGGAACCGGTGACTCTCCAACCTTCACGTTCGCCTTTGGGTCTGGAGATGACGTTTCTTTCGACTTTGGACTCGAACCCTTGTTCTCTTGCTCTGCAGTTGTTTTCGATGCACGGTTCTGAGATTTCAATTTTTCTTCTCCATTGATTTTGTAAGAAGGTTCGATTAGCATCAAAGGACGCCGAGAAGCAACACCTCCAGGGCCGTACATTGATTCTCCAAATGGTGCGTTTTCCATGTCGGCGTCTGTGTACATCTTTCGGATTGTACGAATTGGTGTAGCTAGGCGTGCTCGGTGATGGCTTATGACTCTAAGAAGGTCCAACAATATAGCTTCCTGTTTCGTCAAGAGTGTAAAACTTAAAGCCAATCCAAGAAAAAAGACTGCAATTAGGTTGACGATGCGATGAAAGACTTTAACTTACCTTCACACATAAGTATTCTTCAAAATGGGACGTCTTCACAAAACAAGAGATTAGGATCTGTGAAATCGAGAATCAGATGTTAGAACCATAAAATCAAATATTTCCTGAAATATCTGATCTTCCCTTCAAGATGGATGCATCAGAAGAAATAGGCATAGAAGTCTAACCACAAGGGCTTGATTTTCTGGATTGACATTCTCCAAGAATATCCTTCTATGTAACTTCTGTTGCTCAACTTGAGGATTCTTGGCCAATACTTTCCGCATGTCAGCTACAATATTCTGTTTGGAAAAGTTCAGAAAAAGAATCAGCTAACAAACTCCATGATTGGCACTTAACTTGTATAACGAGTTAGAGACCATATAACAATTAGGAAACGCACATTTATTTTGTTAACATCCAAGTGGCTGATGGCAAGGTGAGTTTTGATACGCCAATGAGTTTTCTGAGTAAGGTTTCTCACGACATTGACTGTGAACTTATGGTTTGGGATGTGGATTGCCTCACGGTCTTCACCTCTTATGATCGTCGGTGACCACCAACCAACATGCTGTAAATTCATTGCAACGACAATTTGAGAAAGTTAGTTGGGTAATCTTAAGGAAATGTGCAAGGCATAGGAGTGAAGTGCATGGAAGCTCGGAAAAGATTATGATACTAACCTCTACAGTACCAGAAACTTCATAACCTTCAATCTTTGTTTGAATCCACTCATTCAGAACAAATGGCCGGGTTGCGTGAATCATAACACTTGATAGAAAATTTGTCAAAATCTGGAACAGCAAAACCTTAGTTTTAATAAAATATATTCTCATACGAATGGAAATTAGTAATCAAAATGCGATTCAGGTTTCACCTCTCGCCCAGCAAGAGTAATCAAAACCGTCCCAAGACCTCCAGCAGTGAGCCACTTTTGTGTAGAGAAACCCAGCAACTCCATGAAAAGTGAAACAGCAGCAACCCATACAGCAGAATACACTGCTTTCCCAGCAAATTGAAATCCCATCTGTTCCATTCCAAGAGAACATTAGCAAAACATATTGAGAAACCAGTTAGATTTATCATCTTACAAGTGGACACTTACAGTAACACATGTAAGATAGACCAAACATTCTAAGAATAATAACTCTATAGATATTTCTGGATGAACAGAAAAGTTACTTAAGTTGAATTTTACATTACATACATTTCTTGTATCGTTTGGGTCACTTGTCTCAGAGAAGAGCTTCTGTGTTTGTTGGATAAGACTGCATGAGATCATCTAACCAGAATCAGAAGTCATGAGATGACCAAATGACAATCTCACGTAAAATAAACCACTAACACACAGAAACATTAGATGAAAATACATGGTATTATATAGAAAAGCCAACACGCTTACCTTGATATGCAATAGGCAAATGCAAGTACTGTTGACAATGACCTCACAAAATTCAAAAGCCGATCTTTTACAATTTTGCTAGCTTCGGTAGGAACAACAACAGGATCTAATGCCCTGTGGAAGGAATAGTCAACAGAAATAAACCATCCATCAATTATCTCAACAAAGCACTTCAAATAAGAATTATCACCGAAATATCTCCACAATGAACCTCAGAGTCCCGAGGAAGTCTTTGATAGATATACCTGCAGATGAATAGAGCTCCTAACCACAACAGTAGGGGTTGAACATACGAAGTCATAACATGGTACGTACCACTCTTTTTCCATCCGTTATCATTCTTCTGCAATGTTATAACGGTAAAGTTTTAGAATACCATATGCAAATAGCAGCATTAATTTGTAACTGAGGCAGCACAGGCATCAAACAAAAAAGAGTACGTATAAACTTGAAATGGCTACACCTACATTGAGTAACAGATTTCTTCCTTGGCGAACAATAGGCACTAAACCCCACAGGGAGAAAATAAGAAGAGCAACAGCTGGAACCAACTTATATACAAGAGGGAATTGTTTTATTAACCCCAGTGACCTGCAAACACGGAGTGCAAATATTTCAGAGTCCATTCAAAAAGAACAAGATAAATTACCAGGAAGACAAATGCCTCCCCCCCCCCCCCCCCCCTCAAGATTCCCCAACAAAAAAAATAACAACTTTCCTAAGAGAAACTATGGCAATGACAAAGCATGCTCGGCTACTTTGGCAATTTCTTTCAGTAAATTTAAATTCATTTATCGTGAGTCAGGAGCCTCGAGATTACTATGCAGTCCGTCAGATCCACAGAGATTTAAGTAATATAAATTATGATAGTTTCGCAATTTTCCAAGTGGTCATTCTGCAAGTGATTATAGAAAACAAAAAGTCTTACTTTTTTAGCACCACAGTGGCAGCTTTAATAGCAGGTTCAATGGCATTGCCTGCTGCAGAAAAAGAATGACACCTAAAACCGTTGGTTCTGCATGGTACTGAACAAATAGGCCGACGAAGGTAATCTGAGAGTAAAGGATTCCTGAAATCACGCTGCCCCAACTGTGTAGAGAAGAAGAATATGTTACTAAAAATCAGCAAACCAAGTTGACTGACTAAAGTAAGCTTTTTAAAAAAAAAATATTACCGGAACACCTAATGAGAGAGGACCCTTTGATACATGTAGCCTCCTTCTCATGGAACTCTAATAACAAGCACACATTTAGAACCACGAAGGAAGGAAATGGATTAAAAGAAAACGATTCCAGGGCTAAAACAGAAAAAAAACATACATCTTCTGGCTTATAGCACCATTGGTTTCTGCAAAGACCCAGGCCATGGGACAACTGCAATGAACCATAAAGGGCCATAATTTGAGCAGAGTCACTGTTTTAGTCAGTAGCACCGATCATAAGCCTCACAGCCTAACGAGTGCCAACACGAACCCTGCACTGTAGAAATGAAACAGACCATTTAAAACCTATGCGTATGATTCCGATGCAGCGGAAAAACAGTTCCAATGAAAGTCTAGCATCGGCGGGTGGAAAGTCTTAAGGAATTTTCATTTACAAAATTTTCAATTCGACAAACTGTGAAAATTGGTAAGGCAGCCATCAAAAACCAATGCAGTATGATCCTGAAGAGTCTAAATAATCAATATAATCTACCGTTGAACTGAGAACAAACTTGAAACCTAAATTTAACAACTTGAATAAACTCAAGTTTAGCTTAAAACAGCTACTTGAACCTAAGCTCGACTCGAGGAAACATCCAATACCTAAAAGTTACGGACCATACTAACCCGCCACCAGCATAGCAATCACTAACGAGAACGTAACCAAATGCATGAAATTGGTCGATCAATTCATAATTTCGAGGAGAAAAAGTTCCGAATTTCAATTTAAATGGCCAATTCAAGCATCATCGCCGCACAGTTATACATAAGTAAAAACAAAGATTTAATCATAGTGGCAGACGAAAACGAATTCAGAATCGGAGTGACAATCGAAAGATTCGATACAGAAACATGAGTCTAGCGAGAGAGAAGAAAAAGAAAAACTTACCCTAGAATCGATAATCAAGCGAACAAACCAAATTTTCAGGGTTTGAAGCTTCTTCAAGGAGCTTTCCAAGAGAGAGGAAGGGGGATTCGGAAATCGCAGACAAAAATACGGTGTCGTTTCGTAATGGGCAACGTTCCGGGTAAAGTGGTGATCAAAATGCCACGTGTTCCGACACGTCAGACCCGTGCGGCGAATAGAGTCGAGTATAAAATAAAATGATGCTCCAGCATAATGGGCATATTAAGGGATTATTTTCTTTGTTTACAATAAACTACTTTTCTTAAGAAACCCAAAATTGACCTTTCTATTTATGATCTGTCTTTCAATCAAATAACCTAAAAATAGAAGAGACCCAAAGAAACAAAAAAAAAAAAATAACAATAAGCAAATTAATCATGGTTAGTTTCTTCAGACATCTTTGTTTCTGTTACTGTTTGGTATGAGTATCAACAAACAGTGCGTCATTAGAAAACAACACAACGAAATCTCCTCTACTATGTTTCTTCTTTTGTGGTTGTGATGTGTACATGTAGTTTAATTCTGGAAACACATGTGCTTTTGGACTATTCAGATCCAATGCTGCATGCGTTTTAAATAGCAACTTACCATTATTATGTATCATCTTCAAAGACCGAATCTTTCTCTTCACCATTCTTTTATCAAACAAGATTCACAAACAAAAGAAAGAAACAAGACAAAATCTCCTTTGGTTTTTCTGAACAAAAACTTCAGAACAAAATATTGATCGATCGCAAAGATGAGATTTTGTTGATTATATTAAATTATAATAAATAAATAAAAATTAGAAAATAAGGATGCTACGAAGAGCAGCAAGCAATGCGTACTCATGGTGGTGGGCAAGCCACGTTCGAACCAAACAATCCAAATGGCTCGAAGAAAACCTTCAAGGTAAACAACATTTTACATGAACAATATTCTATTCACTTCTTTCACGTTTCAGAATTTCTAAATAAGATGATATCAGATATCGAGGAGAAGGTACAATACGCGCTTAAGCTTTTGGAAGATGAAGGTGATTCGTTTGCGAAGCGTGCAGAGATGTACTACAAGAGAAGGCCTGAATTGATAAGTTTCGTTGAAGAATCTTTCAAGGCTTATCGTGCTTTAGCAGAACGCTATGATCATATCTCCAAGGAGCTTCAAAACGCCAACACCACAATCGCATCTGTTTTTCCTGACCAAGTCCCTGAGTTTGCCATGAACGATGACGACGACGCTGCTCATGTCTCTCCTAGAAACCATAAAACTCACACAGACGCTTCATCTAATCAGAATATCCCAAAGGTTCCTGGTTTCCCTACAAAAGACTCTGAAGCTGCAAAGATGTTCAAGTCGAGGAAATCTTTCAAAGGACAAGCTGTTTCTAGCGTTGTGATTAACAAGTCGTCAGGTCTGAGTAAATCCGAGGCGGTGGGAGAGATTGATAAGTTGCAGAAAGAGATTCTTGTTTTGCAGACTGCGAAAGAGTTTGTGAAGAGTTCTTATGAGAACGGGCTTGCAAAGTATCGGGAGATCGAGAATTGCATCATGGAGAAACAGGGGAAGGTTTGTAGTTTGCAAGATGAGTTCGACGAAGGTGTTGTTATCGAAGATGGAGAAGCTCAGGTTTTGATGTCAGCCACAGCTCTCAAATCATGCCAAGAGAAATTAGAAGAGCTGAGAGATAAACAGAAGAAGAATGTTGAAGAAACAGAGATTGCAAGAAAACAGATCAGAGAATCAACAGAGGAGCTTGGTAATCTCTCTGGTGCATTGATTGGTGATAAAAGAAGAAAGCAAGAGTTTGAATCATCAGAGGAGATCAAGTCAAATGAAGAACTTGACTCTGAGGCTGCTACTTCATGTCTTACCATAACAGACGTGGCTGATAAGATTGATGAGCTTGTGAACGATGTGATCAATTTGGAGAGCTTGTTCTCATCTCAAGCAGCTTTGATACACAGGCTGCAAGAAGAGATCGACGATCTCAAGGCACAGATTAAAGCCCTTCAAAAAGAGAATGATTCATCTCAAAATGATGAAAATACTGTCATGAAGAAGAAGCTCACAGAGATGGAAGAAAAGCTGAAGGGTATTAAGGATATAGACAGGGCGGTTGAAGAACTGAGTGAGAACATCGAAAAACTCCTTACACGAGCTCATATTAAACTAAGTTTCTTGTCTGAGAGGTTAAAAAGCTTGAAGAAGCAAGAAGGAGAAGAAGAAGAAGATTTAAAGGCTGCTACTAATGTGCCAATTCAAGATGCAATATCTTTGACTGATACAAAGTCTTCAGAGGAAAATCTTGATGATTCAGTTGGAACTGAAATAGTTGAATCAGCATCTGAATTAGTGGTTACTTCTGAAAAAGATCATATAGTTGAAGTTAACCAAGAAGAAATCACAGGGGAGGAAGAAGCTTCATTACCACCACCAAAATCAGACGTTAAAACCAAAGAAGAAGCGTTCTTGCAGCAGTTTCTTGCACATGGGATTGAAGGTAGAGAGAAACATCTGTTGACAGAATACACCAAAGTGCTTCGGAACTATAAGGAAGTGAAGAAGATGTTAGATGAAACAGAAACGAAACTGATCATTGAGCAAAGACTCAACCTCTTGCTTAAAGGTAAGAGTGATGGTGATGATCCGCAAAAAGTTAGAGCCAAGGATCATCAACAACAAAAACATAAAAAGGACCAATTGTTCATGCTAATTTGCAGAGAAGATAACGCGATAAACGCCATATCTGGTCATAAGCAGATGCTGTCACCAACTGAAGAGCATTTCGGAGAAAGAGTTGATGCATTACTAAGCGAGAATCTGAATCTTCTGGTGAGGTTTAGCAGTTCCTTTGGACAGATACAACAGTTTGATACTGGGATCAAGGACTTACATGTTGAGCTGTTGAAGATCATAGA
The DNA here is from genome assembly GCA_911865555.2 of Thlaspi arvense. NCBI lineage: Eukaryota > Viridiplantae > Streptophyta > Magnoliopsida > Brassicales > Brassicaceae > Thlaspi > Thlaspi arvense. Next base: position 66,510,032 of record OU466862.2, on the reverse strand, counting down.
GCAAAAGAATCAAGATAAGCAATCTCTCAGATCAGACGTTCGTCCCATTTACAAACATCTCAGCGAGATCCGCACTGAGATAACCATCTGGCTTGAGAAAAGCTTGCTGCTGAAGGAGGAGATCAACGTAAGAGCTTCAACTCTAAACGACCTACAAAAGGAAATAACAGAAGCTCTCAAAACAGATTCTGAAGACTCTGAGATGAAGTTTACGATTTACCAAGGAGCTAAATTCGAAGGTGAGGTTACAAACATGAAGAAGGAGAACAAAAGGATAGCACAAGAGTTGAAAGCAGGTTTAGATCAAGTTACAAAACTGCAGAAGGAAGCTGATAAGACACTTGAAAAATTGAGTGAGGAGTTTTCACTTTCTGAATCAAAGAGCCGTTCCAACGTAGAATCTTCTTCTCAAGGTAGCAGAACTCGTATCCCTCTGAGATCGTTTATCTTTGATATAAAACCGAAGAAGCAAAGACTATCCCTTTTCTCTTGTATCCAACCTTCTTTGTACAAGAAGACGAAGCCTGATTCGTAGAAAACTCTGTTCATGTACGGCATCATATGTGTTTATGAATTTTAAAATCTTCTTTGCATGGGACTAATTTTGTATACCTCTCAAATATCTAAAACTAAAGCGATTTCTAAAATATGGGCTCTATGGCCCGTTTTCATATATTGTTGTACTTGTAAGCCCAGCTATGCTTTAAAATATCAATGAACTTTTTAATTTCTTAAATCTGTTATTTTAAAAGTTTGGAAAGTACGGTAAAAATTTTATTCGTAAAATCAGATGGGCAGAGAGGTGTCAAATAGTGTGACTTCAAATCAAAGTATTGTATCAAACGTCAAGACAAATCCTGCTTTGTATCTGATTATTTTATAACCTTTTTGAATAATGTATTAGGCCTGAAATGGTAGAAATATAAACGTTTCTATTTATAACTTATAAATAATAGTATTGGTTAGGCTCTTGTGACTTACTTTATATTTCTACTTTTATGATGTGTAATAAACATATAAATCACTTTTATTATATTTATAACTTTAAAAGAACATAAATACTTGGCTATCTACAGTCTACAGAGTACAGCTAGCAGAATCGCGTTAGTCTAAGTTTTCACGGCTGTTTTATTTGACTAATGGTTAGATTCATACATCCTCTTCGTGATCTTTGCTGTAAAAGAAATAAACTAAACAAATAAATTTATCAGGTTTTGTCACTATTAACTAATCTATTAAACTACTCATTATTTATTTAACATCTGACTATTATATTACCACTTTAATTAGCGATTGTACCAAAATTTACTCGTTATTCTATGGTACACATAATCAGAATTTTTAAGAGGTGTGCAAAGCGCAAGCATCATTACCCCAAGTGGGTAAATTACCCTTCAAACACGGAGTTACTGTCAGAAAATTATATGTTTATTCTTTTTAATTTGATTTTCTTTAATAACTCGGTAAGTTAGCGATTTGAAACTATTTGATTTTTTTGTCTCTTTGAAATGGAAATCCTCTAAGTGAAATCTTCCAGTAATTTGACGGAAAATCACTTTGTTTACCAATTTTGGTTCATGAAAATGGTTTTTTTTTTCATTTTTTCTTCGTCGAGTTTTGTTTTCATTCCTTTTTGAAATTAGGGTGCTGTAAACAAAACTTTTAAAATTGATCAATGAAATATATATTAACCGGTTAATTAAATACAGAAAAATAAGCTTCGTAATTTCTGTACAAGAAGATGTACAAATCAAACAATTAAAACTCCACCATTTTAGAATAATATATATTGTTTCACTGCTAATTTGGGTCTTTGCCCCTACATGTTTGCCTAATACAACCAAAACAACCTAAGGTTTTAAACATAGACAAAGGTTAAAGTGGAAATATTTTAAGAAGTAATATTTTTTGGGGGGAACAAAAAGAATTAAAGAGAAGGTTTAGTTAAGGAGATTAAGACAAAAGATGGGAGATTAAGATAATAGAAAGGAGGACAGGGTCGCACGTGCAACACCGAAATCTTCGACCAGAAACGTTGTGAATCAAAAGATGCTGCGCACGTGCCTCCTCGGTCAAAGGTCAAAAGCAACTAGTCATTGGACCTCCCAAACTATAAAACAACATTAATTTACATGAATCATAATTGTTGCATTATTTTAAGAAATTGATGGGTATCCAAGATAAGGATGATGATTAGGAGAGTCTGTGTTGGTACTAAAGACTAAAGACTCTTTAAGAGGTAATTAACAAATTTAGAAAATGAAAAACCTTTACGTGTTCATATTATTGAGCTTCTATCATATGTACATTTGAACTCGATATTTTCATTATATCATGCTTAATGACTGACTATACATATGATAAAGTTTACAAGGGCCAACCAACTGAACGTGTACAATGCTTTTTCTTGTATATGATGAATACATTGCTTTTAGTTTGTCATTGTATTTTTTTACTGAATGCGCACATACTTATTGGTTACATTATTTAAAAGACTGGTTTACATTTTATACAATAATGATGTATATATATGTTTACGGTTTACCTATACAAGCAACTCGATCGATTACAAATTTTCATTTGGTGATTGATATTACTTTGCGCAATGTATAAATGTTTTTTTACTTATGAAAATATAGTCAACAGTAAAAAATAACTTGCATATTTTAGACATCAACTAGTAATATAAGATCATACCAGCTGATCAAATACTGTCTACAACAGTCACCTATCACATAATAAAGTATCTTGGAGTTTATCTTAAAAAAAGCATTTAACTTGAAGAACATAAAGTCAGAATGGAATCCGTTGGATAATATCACTTGTCCTTAACAAAAAGAATATATTTGGTCATTTTCAACAAACACAGAATATACTATTGAAGGAGAGAAAACGTCTGTGATATGATCTATATACGACGATATTGATAATATACAGCTACTTACGTGTAACAGAATATATCATATATTACCATTATGAATCACTCAAAAGAGGAAAGAGGGAGATAATGTGGAAGCATGTGTTTATCCTCTCAAGTTGCTAGATTCAGCCACGTGTGATGACGTGGCACTTATGAATTTATATGATTTGCAGAGAATGACTAATTCTTATATGTCTTCGGTGTTCCAATAATACATATATGTGTGTATTAGTAGTGTATATACGAACTTGAAGCTTTTAACGTCAAAGAGTTAACATTCGATACAAAAGGGGCAGGTGTGTGACCATCCCCACGTGTGATCTCACATGCAATTAAGAGATTTTAAAGCTAAGTCTTCCAGAGTGACATATATAGTTAAAGAAAATAATTTTAAAAAATCATCAAATAAAAGATTTGAGTTGAGTATAAGGACAACAATAAGTGAGGATAAATGTTTAGGAAATTTAAAGTATGTAACCGAATGTATCACAAAAACCTTTTAATGATTTTAATGCCACGTCATTCTGGCCGAAACCCTAACGAGAGGCCACGTCCCCGTTGCATTTTTAAACAAATACACCCATGAGGATATCGCACAAGTTTTAACGTATTCTCTCTTTCTTTTTCTTTGTGAACCTGGTTTCTACAGTTCTCCGTTAGAGTATGAACGACAATTTCTGATTACGGTTTATGTTATTATATTTGTACTCAATGTACTTGATACATTTGTGATTGACCATCAACTTTTTGTCAAAGGATCAGTGAGCAACATGGTTTTTAGCATGTTTTAATAGTTTTTTTCAAAAATTATAGTAATAAAAATGTAAGATGTCACATCTATCATAATTTCGAATTGATGACTAGTATCCTGAAGCGAATATATACATATAAAGAAAATCACAATCCGATTTTGTCCAAAAATTTTAAGCAAATAATTGAGATACAGTTAGCTTTTGAACGGAAGTGATTCACGAATCATGACATTTCGTGAGCAGACCAAATCAATCAGAGGATGCCAACAATCCAAATGATGGTCAACCCTTTGGTCAACGGACGCGATACTCCCCACTGTCGTGTCCGCATATCCATAGGTTCGCATACATTCATATTTCATATATAAAGCGACTCGACCAAACTTGTGTTTCTTTACTCGGTGGACCGACTCACAGGCGTCCATTTATTGAACACATACATTATTAATTATCTTTAATCCATATTTCACCAATTAATGGTAATCAAACGCATTAACGTTTACTTCCGCTAATTGATTTGTGCCATTACAAAAATATAAGTAATTTATATCCGCCACTGTCTATGATCATCGACCTATCAAGAAAAATAAGATGTTCTTTTTTGGTGTCAATAACAAGATGTTTTTTTTTTATATATATATCCAGCACGTACTGCATTCGAATTAATTGCTAAAAATGTCTATTTTTCATATTGGAACATAAGATTTGCAAGTTTGATCATTTGACTGGAATCATGACTTATTGATGGTTGTTATGTATGATAATCGGTAAATAGACTACGAGACCAAATATGTGTTTGTCAAATTTTTTTGTTCATTTCTAATGGTTCAAACTTTTTTGAAAGATTAACAAATACGTGCTGATCGGAAAGATAAAAAAAAAAAAAAACAATAGGCAGCCATTTCGTTACAGTACTAAAAATGTATTAATAAAAGTAAGTTTGGGAAAATGACTCAATTTTTTTTTTTTTAGTAAACATGGTAAAATGACACTCCATCGACCTTAAGGGACGGTAGATATTTGTTTAGATACTATACTTAAGTTTTTATTTTATTGGATACGAACTATATATTAAACATTGAATGTTAAAGATATTAGAGGTTCAATAAAGTAGAAGTATAGGATACGAAATGCGCTAGTTATAAAATAATACTACATCAAAGCCCTAATCACGTGCCTTAATTGCTGGGCCTTCCCTTTTCCCCCTTAAATTAAGTATTTTCATTTGCTTCGTTTTTTACAGAGGAAACCCGCCTCCTCATCTGGCGGGTTGTTCCCCACAAGCCTTTTCTTTTTGTTTCTCGATCTCTCAACTTCTTCACAATTAATATTTTAACTTATAATTTTCAATTTCATTTCTCGTTTTTGACTGGGGTTAAGAGAAAATGTTAAATACTTATATATTTATTTTGCAAGAAAAATGTATTTTTTAACCGGCCCTATATTAGTTTACCGGGGACTTGACCATTTCCTTTTGACCCAAAAGGTGTAGCTAGTGTTTGTTCTTTTTAATTACTCGCTTTGCATCCTAGCTATTCTACTATCCACTCTTCAACATTAATTTATTTACCCCTATAATTCGTATAATTTTAATATACATGTAAAATGTGACACTCTCATTCATATATCATATATCAAGAACTTACTATCTCTAATAGTGTTTTAAATAGTATAGAATATATAAGAAAGTTCACAACGTAACCTATGTTTGTTTTTTAATATCACAGTAGAAAGTCCATACTGATTGAATTAGCATCATTAAAACTTTCTATACATCGCGACTATAATGTAATTTTTTTTTCTTGTTTATTAATGTGATGAGTACGATGAATATTATTCGCTTTCCACATTATAATAATATTACTGGTAGTCTGATAAAAAATGTATCCCAGGGTGAATAAGAAGAAGAACCAGTGTAATTAAGGTTGGATGTAAACGTATTCAATTCATTTTGTACGTGACAGTTTCGGAATAAATCATAAACAAGAGAACCCGAATATGAAATATTAACTACATGGGGTTAAAATTGTAAATTAAAAAGGTAGTCGAGTAAAAACCCGACCCGAAAGAGCAAAATCAGGTTGGGTGGGTTAAAAAAAAGAGTGGGGCATGAGAGAAGAAAGGGTAACAATGCATGCACGACAAGTGGAGAGTGAGGAAACAGCTAGTGGTTTAGTTTTTTTGGTTCGGAGTTCAGGGGTAATTTGGTAAATTAAACGATCACCTCCCAGATCTTTTGCGACCTTGTTCTGGACAAAATTTCTACACCGCAGTGCTATAAAAAAGTCACCTCCAAAGCAAAACAATTGTTTTATTTTGGCATTCTATTAAAACGAGATTATTATACATATGTCTGATTTGCCAAATCTTCAAATCATCGTGTATTATAAATTACAGATAACTAAATCGATTTGTCACCTTTGCGTTTTCGTGGGTTGGCTCGTTTGCTAGGTTCGACGGGTGATGAGTGAAAAATATCGTTTGGATATTTCGTGTCGATCGATGAGATCTTCGAAAATGCTACATTTTTTTATTTCAATAACCAAAAATTGAGTCTTATAACGTTTTCACGTATCCCCTATTTGTTCATAAAATGAAGGAAATACACCACCAACGATCATCAAGCAAAAATATGCACAAACACGTTTGAATTTACATTTCACAATATACGCAAATACAAACATTGTTTTCTATAAACAATTATATTCAAAAAAATAAAACAAATTTACCAATCAGTCAGTAATTTAAAGTTGCCAAATACTCAATTTATTTCCGTAGTTGAAAAAATATGATTAATTTCCCCCAAAATTAAATCGACATTTGTGAAAATAGATCTCTTTTTTTCCTGCCGAGCAAAGAAAAAGTTTTCATTTTTTGGGTATGTATGTTTAATGTATATTGTATAAAATGTATTAATGCATAGTAAAAGTATAAAACCTACGCATAAAATGACAGTCAAAAGTACAAATGAATGATGTCCAACCAAATTTATGTAACTGTTTCTAACAAAACGAGTTATATACGTCTTACATATTTATTAGACTCATTTTGTCATACTCATACCATAGAAGAAGAAGGTTATTTCACCTTTTTAATAATCCGGACAAACGAATTCAAAACAACAAAAAGTTAAAGCTAAAAAAAAATAGATATCTATCCATCTCTCTCTAAAATCCCCTCCGGTATTACGCCGGGCGACACAGAAGAAACCGCTCTACTTTTTAACTCTCTCTCTCCTATATCTCTACATGCACATTCTTTCTCTCTCTACTGCAAATGTATTATTTTTTTAAAAAATAATAATAATAAGATTTTCTTCTCTGCCTTTCTTTATAAGTATACGTCTCAGACGATCCTTAAAGGGCTTCTGGCTTCATCTTCTTTTTCTCTTCATTTAAATCTCAGACAACAGTTTACATGCATTTGCTCACTTGATCTCCTCATAGTTTCAAACTTCATTTTCTTCGAAAAGACATGCAATAGATAAGATCTTCTGATAAAACTTCCTCGTAATTATCGGTTTTTTCAACTTTTTCATAGTCTTTCTACCCACAAATGCAGAAGTCTCTAAAAGCTTTAGTGTAACGCTTTGATCAGGTTTGTATTTTTTTAACAACAAACTTACTTTTTTCCTGGGTTTCTTCTGCAATCTTCTTTGTCCTTTTCTATAGAAACACTAGAGAAATTTTTTGTAGGCGTTTAATTCTCTCTCCTAATTTTTTTTAACAAAACTTTTTCAATAAAAACTTGAGCAGGAGGATTTTTACCGAAGAAGAACAACAACAACAAACAAGAGAGAGAAAGCAAAAGAAATTTACTTTTTTTGTTTGTTTGGTTATTATAAAAAGAAGAAAGCAAAAGGAAGAAAAAAAGAAAAGAAACTTGATGGCTCCGATGACGAACTGGTTAACGTTTTCTCTGTCACCAATGGAGATGTTGAGGTCATCTGATCAGTCTCAGTTTGTGTCCTATGACGCTTCTTCCGCCGCCTCCTCCTCTCCTTATCTCCTCGATAATTTCTATGGTAAACCAATAAAATTAAAATTCACTTTCTTTCTTTTTCTCAAATCAAAATTTTGATATTTTCTGTGTGGTACGAACGAAGCGCGAATGATTGTGGTGTTTATACAGTACATGCTCGTGTGTGTGTGTGTGTAGAGGTGTAAGTATAGGCTCTAGTAACCGACTTCGTAGCTTATCCTATAACCCAGTTGCTGAACTCAGCCTCCCTCGTGTTTTCTCTCTGACTTTGTCTGTTTCCCGAGAAAGGCAAAGAACAAAAAAATCTAATTTTTTTTTCTTTCTCATATGGAAAATAGAGACTTCTCGTGATCTTCGTTGTTTGATTTTAACCCCCCAAAAAAATCGATTTTTGTTTACTTTAATCTTCTGGGTATGTATGAACAAGTATGTGAAATCTGATTCTTTTCTCGGCTTTCATTTTCCCGGGAAATCAAATCAACTTGTTCTTTGGTGATACTACTATTTCCTGATTACTTCATAGTTGCTGATGTTTTTTTTTTTTTTATCTGTGTTGGAATTTCAGGCTGGACGAATCAAAAGCCTCAGGAGTTTTTCAAAGAAGAAGCTCAGATAGCAGCTTCAATGGCGGATTCAACAATCCTAACAACATTCGTCGACCCACAAAGCCATTCCCAGAATCACATCCCAAAGCTCGAAGACTTTCTCGGCGACTCTTCATCAATCGTCCGTTACTCCGACAACAGCCAAACCGAAACGCAAGACTCCTCCCTCACTCAAATCTACGATCCACGTCACCACCAAAACCATAACCAAAACCACCACCAAACCGGGTTTTACTCCGACCACAGCCACGATTTCAAAACCATGGCCGGTTTTCAAACCGCCTTCTCGACAAACTCCGGTTCAGAGGTCGACGACTCCGCCTCCATCGGCCGGAATCATCTCGCCGGGGAGTATTTGGGACACGTGGTCGAATCTTCCGGTCCGGAGCTCGGGTTTCACGGTGGAGCCACCACCGGAGGAGCTCTGTCGCTTGGGGTTAACATTGACAACACTAATCAAAGGGGCAACGATAGTAATCCGGTCACTGAGCATCATTACCGAGGAAGTAACAATGGTGAGAGAATCAACAGCGAGAAGACGGATTCCGAGAAAGAGAAGCCGGTCGTGGCGGTGGAAACATCAGATTCATCTACTAAGAAGATCGCTGATACGTTTGGACAGAGGACGTCGATTTACAGAGGAGTTACTCGGTAAGTTCTACATTATTAGCCATTGACAAAGGGCCAATTAGTCAAATAAGGGTCAATTAGTCAAAGACATTAATTAAGTTATGATTTATAATAGTTTATTAAATGAAAGTACTAATGTGTAATTTTTTGATTGATGCAGACATAGATGGACGGGGAGATACGAGGCTCATCTATGGGATAATAGCTGTAGGAGAGAAGGTCAGGCCAGGAAAGGACGTCAAGGTACTCTATTTTAACTTCTCTCTCAATTTTTCTTTAATTTAATCACTTTATCAATCTCTGTTATGTTTTGCTCGTGAATCATTCTGGTTCTATGTCTCTAAGTGGGTTTTAGAAGGATTAATAAGAAGAGTGAACATTAGGACAAGAGTTTGTCAAAGAAATTGAATGCAAGATTCAAAAGAAGCTTTACCTTTTCCTTTTTTTTATTGATCTGTCTATATCTTTATATGATGATTGATAGAACTTTGGGTGATTGCATTTGTGAACTGGGAGCCAAAAAATTTAACTTGACAATGCTTTTGAGTCATGACTGAGGAAAAAAAAAATAGAAAGAAAGAAAGGGAAATAGAAATATAATATATAGTATATAGTTGTTGTTGACATGGTGTTGTTGATTTTTCATATATTTAGCAGAAGGGTGCCGCCATTTTGTTCCTTTGTCTTTATTACATTTCTTTTTCCTTTCACAATCCTTTCATTTCACACTTACACATACTAAAGCCTAAAGGTACATAAGATGGGTCCCCATGGCATTGCCTATATGATGCAATCTCTGTTTCTTTGATTGACATGTTTATGGACCCACTTTGACCCTCTATTCCTACATTTCTCTTCACCTACATATATATATATATTGTAGTAAGCATATGCGATTTGATGTTATGTAGGCCTGTGATGTGAGACCATTGGACTATTTTTTGTTTTTTTTTCAGTTTTAGGTTCATAGGGTCTGAAATTAGGAGTGCTTGGTTTATTTTGATTTATATATTGAATGCAAAACATGATGTTCCTTGCATTGAAGAAAGATGAGAGGAATTTCAAATTAAATGAAATTTTCTCAGTGTTTCTGCTGTCCATAAGGTGTCAGATTGATTTATATGTAGTGTTCACATCAACAAAGCAAAGTCTGAATATTCTCAGTAGCTTTTGCTTTATTTTTATATTTTTTTGTTTGCTTTGGGCTAACAAGTACCACCACCACCACAAGAGTGGGGATCTAGGGTTTGACCACATCCAAATTTTCCATTCTCTTTTTTTGTTTGTTTTCATATTCTCTCACTTTTGCTTTCTGAGTGTTAAAATTGATATCAATATCCCAAAAAGAAACCTTACAACTTAGTGTGTTTGGTTGAAAACTAATTTGCCTTAAGCATGGTCTGCATTAATCTTCTTGCATAACGGAGAATCATTGTTTGACTTAAATGTGTTAGGATTTCGTTGGTGATATTTGTTTCATCTCCTTTAAGCATTTATCATTTCGTTGGCTAAGTATTGTTTCATTTCCCGTTTTGGCATGTACCTCCATTGATGGATATTTGGCTTTGCTCAAATCAACAGTATACTTGGGTAAGAACAATATCTCACAATAAGTCTGTTCTTACAATAAGAATAAACAATAATGTTCATGCCTTGAATAATATTGTTTTGTGAATTGTTAAGGTGGATATGACAAAGAAGATAAGGCAGCTCGAGCTTACGATTTAGCAGCTCTTAAATACTGGAATGCTACTGCTACCACCAATTTCCCTGTAAGCAACAACTTCTTTCTCTGCTTTTGATATTTGTTCCATTAGTGGCTTTATCTACATCTTGTGGTGTTTCTGTACTAATCCGTTCCAATGATTTTAGATTACGAATTACTCGAAAGAGCTAGAGGATATGAAGCACATGACCAAACAAGAGTTCATTGCCTCACTTAGGAGGTAAGATCCCAAGAACAATACCACTTTTTGAACCGAATGGTTAATGTTTTTCGATAGTAACTTGGAGGTTAAACCGATGTAACACAGGAAGAGTAGCGGATTCTCGAGAGGAGCTTCGATATACAGAGGTGTGACAAGGCATCATCAACAAGGACGTTGGCAAGCAAGGATTGGCCGTGTCGCCGGGAACAAAGATCTTTATCTCGGAACCTTTGGTAAGTCAATCAATAAAACTTTGGTCTGAAACAATCATCATCAAGCTGTGGTTAAAAGTTAGTTAAAGTTCGGATTTTTATCATTCATTTTTGTTTGTGGTCGGTTGTAGCAACGGAAGAGGAAGCGGCTGAGGCATACGACATAGCAGCGATCAAATTCAGGGGAATCAACGCCGTAACCAACTTTGAGATGAACCGTTACGACGTGGAAGCCATCATGAAGAGTGCACTTCCCATTGGTGGCGCAGCAAAGCGTCTTAAGCTCTCTTTAGAATCTGCTGCTTCGTCAGAGCAGAAGCCGATCCTCGGCCATCATCAACTCCACCATTTCCAGCAACAGCAACAACAACAGCAGCAGCAGCTTCAGCTTCAGTCATCTCCCAATCACAGTAGCATTAACTTCGCTCTCTGTCCTAACTCAGCTGTTCAGTCACAACAGATGATTCCATGTGGAATCCCTTTCGAAGCAGCAGCTCTTTACCATCATCAACAACAGCAGCAGCAGCAGCAACAACAGAACTTCTTCCAGCATTTTCCGGCGAATGCAGCTTCTGACTCGACCGGCTCTAACAATAACTCCAACGTTCAAGGATCACTGGGATTTATGGCGCCAAATCCGGCTGAGTTCTTCCTCTGGCCTAATCAGTCTTACTAAAAGTCAATCATATGGTTTGATTGAGTCGGTTTTTTTGGGGTTTAGTTTATTTTCTTCTTCTTTTTTTCGTTTCAAGGGAATCAACAACTTTCTCACTGCGCTAATCTCCGGCTTCGTGATTCTGGCTAACCCATAAGCTGACTCGAAGGAATCTGAAAATCTCACTTGCGTCTCTCTTTTTTGTTTCTGTTTTATTAACTGTTGTTTAGGCAGGAGTAGATGGGGTTGAAATGTGAAAGTATCGAAAACAGTTGGGGTCATTATTGTATTAAACGTAAACTCGGTGGTGGAAAATGGTAGAAGTGGTTTCTGGCGTTTAATCTTTTTAGTAATAATCACTTTTATCAGTATCAGATACTCTGTTTCCGTTATGACATATTTTTCTTGACAAAGTTCCTTTTTGCTGTTATTGCTGTTGTTCAACACCAGCTAATTAGTCTATAGAGCCCATTGGGCCTTTTCACCTATCAGATACTCTGTTTCCGTTTATGACATTGTTTCTCGACAAAGTTCCTTCTTGCTATTGCTGTTGAATATCAGCTTATTAGTCAGTAGAGCTCATTGGGCTTTTAAGGCCTCGTTTAAAATGTTGATGGGCCTTTTTCACCTAAACCGAGGGCTAGGGCATGTTTATGATTACGTCTCTTTATACAGATGAACTAGAAATTAACATTGGGACTCTGTAACAATCTGACAACTACTCTTTTGGTTGTATGATTAACAAAGTTCAAAGAGGAACAACATAGAGAGACATGTTGATGATATTCACAGTTTGGTTGGGGAAATAAAAAAAGGCAACCAGTGCAGAAGAGCAAGCAAAACTCAAGTCTAGAAAAAGGAAAAAAAAAAAAGGCCAAACAGAGAAAAGAAAATAAACATTTTTTTTTTGTTCTGTTTTTCTATTTGTAATTAGGGAGTAAGTTGATTTAATTGCTTCTACTCACTCCATGAGGAGTTTCCTATGGCGGATGAGTTCGTTGAGATATGAGGAGGAGGTGTGATCTTGTAGATCGCACGCGTTCACACTCACTGCTCTTTCACCTTGATTCTTCTGCAGCTCAGATGGCTTGTCTTCTCCACGCAGCAGCTGCAGTACCTGCACAAGGACTCGCATTAGAACCGAAACACAAGCTCTGTGTTACTGTGTAGCTAAACCGAAGATTTGGTTTTGTTTTTGGATCTCTGTGAAGATAAGATGGCTTTACCGTGGTCATGTCAGGTCGCATTGTGGCTATATGATGTATGCACATCGAAGCTGTTAGCATCACCCGTTTCATCTCTGTTTGATCAAACTCTTTTCCTAACCGAGGATCCACTATGTCTTCGACGCTGTTCTTCTCCAAGAAAGGCTTTGCCTGTTTTTTGAATACATAATCGTTACAAAAGGTCAAAAACAGAGGAGATTTGTTTATTTTACAATTTCAGTGAGAGAGTTGAGATGAGAGATGCATTATATTATATGTACCCATGCAACAATGCTCTGTCTGCTTGCTGTATCAACAGCTCGGCGACTGGTTATGATCTCTAGAAGCAATACCCCAAAGGCAAACACATCGATCTTCTCATCAACGATGCCGTGTATGAAGTATTCCGGAGCCATATATCTGAAGGAAGAGAAAGAAAAAATGCCAATGAAAACTCTGTTTTAGTTTTGATCATCATCGAAACTTTCAAAATCTTTTTGTGTTTTTACCCGAATGTTCCTTCGATGGGGAATACAACATGATGAGCCCAGTTCTCTGGGAGCCATTTTGCAAGTCCAAAATCAGAAATCTGAAACGAGATATTCAGTTCATGGTTCTCAAATCCAACCGAGTCCCAAGAACATGTAACAGGAAGATATTGTCTGAATCAATTTACCTGAGCTTCGTACTCTCGGCTGAGCAATATGTTAGAAGCTTTGATGTCACGGTGAATCATCCGTCTCGGGCAAGCATTATGAAGATAACTGAGACCATCAGCTATACCTAGAGCCACTTTATACCTTATCTTCCACTCCAGACACTCATCTGATCCTACAAAGATAAAAAAACACAGGAGATCACAACAATGTCTCTCTACAGACAAGATTTTTCCAGTACAAGAAGGAGACATTTTTAAAGATTACCAAAGAGCATAGAAGCGAGGCTGCCGTGAGGAGAGTACTCAAGCACAAAATGCAAACCGCGATCACAGCTGAAACCTCGAAGGCGAGCTGCGTTTGGGTGGTTTACATGTGCGATTATCCCGAGCTCTGAAAGGAAATCGCTCACTCTTTCTTCTTCTTCCTTGGCGTGATTCATCAGCTTCTTGATCGCCACAGTCTCCCCATCAGCCAATACCCCTCTGTATACCTCCGCGTGTCCTCCTTTCCCAATCATGTTCTCTATCAACAACCACAAAAAAAAGAAGAGACTTTTACATCAGAAACTCGGATTTAGAGTCCAATTTTGTTGAATATGGATTTTGGTTTTACCAGGATCGAAATCGTCGGTGGCTGCAGCGAGCTCTTCGTAGGTGAAGTTTCGCCAAGAGGGTTTAGCCATGAAGAAGCCTTCACAGGAGAAGCCATTCTCAGAAGGAGACAACTTTGGTTGCTTACGCCGCAAGTTTTTACGTGTGAGCTCGTAACTTGCGAGGAGGGGAATCACTGTGAATCGTCTAATGGACTTCTTCTTGATGGATTCAATCATTTTGTTCCATGGAAGACCATGGGAAGCAGACGAAACGTTTTTACTACGAGTATTTGAGAATGGTTTATCTTCAGACGAGCAAGAGCTGCAACTACTGTAATTACTGCTGGTGTTGTCTGTATCTGAGGCCATAATTGCGATTCGAAGAACACCTCTTGGCGATGATGGTGAATCCTCGAGGCCTAAGTCGTTCCTGTGAAGCTCTATCTCTTGTTGCTCTTTGCTTTCTTTGCTTTTCTTCTTCTCTGTCTCTGTCACAAGGAAGGGAAAATGTAAGTTTTACTTTATAAATTTGGAATATATATATTTTTTACAAAGGAATATGTATATATAAAAAAAAAATCCGTTTTTAATGAAACCCAGAAAAAAATTTGGAAGGCAGTGAGATAATATGAAGTAAATCAATGAGTTTTTTTTTTTCCATTTTGTTAACAAAAAAAGTTTCAAGCTTTAGGTTTACCTTCAACAGCCATAGCTCCAACGGTTTGTTACTTGCTTCCTCTGGGATTATCTCCAATAAGAGACGAAGCCTTTGAATCAAGTTTAAGAAAAAATTCCCAGAAACATAACAGAAGGAGGAAAAAAAGATCAAAATGGCATAACCGAGGAAACAAGAAAACAGAGAGAAGTTTTTAATTTTATTTGTATGAATGAGAGAGAGAAAACTGTTATTGTTGGAAGAAATAGAAAGTTTGAAGAAGAGTCAGCTTTTGCTGAGTAGAGATGGATTGGATTATCGGCTATATTTATACAAACTCCACCAATGCAATTCAACTTTTTGTTTTTCTTTTTCCCTTTCAACTGTAAGTCAAGTCAAGTTTTGTTTTTTCTTAATCTTTCTTCTCCTGTCCAAATTACCTGATTAAGTAATAATTTGAGGAAGATGAAAAGGATTAGAGATTTGTGCCTTAAACTAACGCATTTACTATGTACGGACTCCACGGTTGATATATCTCGAGCTGTTTGTGGGCATTTTCGTCAAATATATGATTCACATCCATTACCTTTGCTTGTAAAATGATTATTCAGATTACATTTTACTCAAATTACATTCTCCGCTAAATAGCTAATTTGTGAGGAAGAATTAAATAGCCCATGTGACATATTTTGACATCTTTTAGGGGACTTTATTTTGTTTGTTTAGCAAACCTTTTCATTTGGGTATATACATTAAAAGGTAGACAAGCTTAGAAGTGTGGGAACGTTTCGGTTTAATGGTCTAGCTGTAGAATTTGTATTACGGCTTGACATTTTTTTTTATTTTATAACTTTAGTATGGTTTAAAATGACGGAAAATATAAGATTGCAAGTAAAACACAGAGACGAATTTGAAACCAACAAAAAGAAAACATATAAAGACAAAGTAAGAAAAAAAGAGAGTGTGAATTTGTTTGACAAATGGTGAGTGCTGTCGGATTCTTATTTTTCCCTTTTGATTCAATTTCGTGGCGCCATAAATAGAGGAAACACATGGCAGACAAATTTGACTACAAGCGATGATTTGTATTTTTTTTTTAATATTCAACCACGCTAATATTTTTATTTACAGAATACTATCACTTTCGAGCCATCATAATTCGAAATGTAAGTTCTATATAATCACTGTTATTAATGATTCAAGAGTTATCCATGCGTGATGAGTCTGATGACGGCTCAATTACTTTTGGTTTTACGGAATAAATTGTAATTTTTATTTTTAGCAGAGCAACCACCAGTATCAATAAAAGACAATGTGTGAGACCCACATAAAGCGTTTAACCAATGAGACTGCGAATAATAAACACAAACTTTGATGTCTTACTATAGATGGGTTCTTTAATTTTCGAGGATTAAAAAGTCAGACTTTATTGGTTATCACCTAAGACATTAATTAAAATCAACCAACTTTCCATGAGACAGCCCAAGTGAAAACTAATTGAGTTGTTACAATTACGAATCCTATATCTAGCACTTGGTCTGTCTCAAAAATGCAATACTGAATCCGTCTATTGAAAGTAGGATTATATCTTATTATAATTTATAAGTAACAAACTGTGCATTTTACTCAAACACGTATACAGTATTTACATAGTACACGAGCAAAACTTTATTTTATTTCTCATACTAATAATATCGGTGGGTAAATTACAAATTTCTTTAGACAATATCGATTGGTTGTCTTAAGTGAATTAGTAGTAATTTTAGTATATTCTATAAAAACAATCAATTGCAACGTAAGCAAGGATGGGTTTAATTGTGTTAGTTGGTGAACTAAACCCGTTAATACCACAACCATTTCTCTCTTCAAATTAATATATCGCTCTCCAAAAGCCCAAATCAAACCCCCACCAAACTCACCAATGTGAATTTCAGTTAGAGAAGTCGGTTCAACCGATTTTCACTATGATATGACATTTCATTTGTTTAAATATAGAAATTATGGTCATTAATCATTGGTAAGCGCCTGTAGCTCAGTGGATAGAGCGTCTGTTTCCTAAGCAGAAGGCCGTAGGTTCGACCCCTACCTGGCGCGATTAAATTTTTATTTTCATAAATTAAGTAGGAGGACCTAAATACCCCAAAACACAATACTAGAAGAGCCCAATTTGAAACAAAAGAAGCCCAATGTTCGGCAAGTTCACAGAGGTTTATTGAGCAAATGCGTATTGAACAAGTTGAAGTAAATGTGTATTGAACAAGTATTTATTGAACAAGTATTTATTGAACAAGTTGATGGTGGATGCATTCTTTGTAAACACAAGCTTCTACTTCACATTTTTATGCAAAAAACAAAAAGAAAACACATATACAAAAGTTTTTCTTCTATCTCAAAATGTGAACCACTTTAGATAATGCATTCACTAGTATTATATTCTTTTTTTGAAACATCTTACAAAAATATTTTTGAAATTGTAGTTGTAATAGGTGCAAACCTAGTCATGTATTATCCAAAGCGGTTCACATTTCTCTCTCGCAGAAACGAGAAATATCAAATTACACCTCCTAAAATATAGGGGAGTATTGAAACTAAAAGTTTATAGAGAATTAATGAAATTTTAGATGATTTTATGTGGATTAGAATAGTTGATATGATTTGATATGAAAATTATATGAAATCCTACCTAAAACAATGAGATTTGGTTTTCTATATTTTAAACTAACAAATTCTCCCAAATCATTTAAAAATACTTAATATTTTGTAAAATCTATTATTTCAAAAAATTTTAATAACAGTGGATTTGATTTAGTTTTATGAATTCTTGATTGAATAACATAAATATTGAAGTGATTTTAACTGGTTTTATATAAATTTCATGTTCAATAATATATATTTTGGTAAGACATTTCGAATTTATTAGTTGAATAACATGAAACTAGGTGGTTGGCCCGCACATATGTGCGGGTATAATTTTTTTGATATACATAGTTAATTGTAATATTGAAATGTTGATTAATTTTTTTAAATATTGGTATGTTTGTATATATATTGTTTTAATATTTCACAAACTTCTTTCTGAAACCACTGTATTTTAAAACTTTTATATTTATAATGCTTGTAATAATATATAATCACAAATATAAAAGTTATGTTAAATAATAATTAAATTCTTATAAGATTTTTTGAATATTTATAAAATATGCTTTATTTCTCCTTACACAATCTACAATATGATTTTTTGCATCTTACATAATATGAATTTGCAAATACATATATAATATATTTAAGTATATATTTTTTTTGATTTATTGCAAATTAAACTGAAATATTTTTTACTATTTTTACTTATTCCGAAGAGCGGATAGATGATTGGCACGCATGTGCGAGCATACCAACCACTTCACTACACTTAGAATAAATAAAGATTTTTAAAAATTAAAAATTGTATAATAATTAAAATAAAAATTAGACTGTAATCAATCTTAACAAAATACATACACGGAAAAGTTCGCATGTGACTCCAACTAATGCACAATTAATATTTATGTATGTACGCGTATTTGTAAAAAATTAAAATATGGCTTGTACGTGTTAAAAATTTTTTAAGTGACTTTGTAAAACAAAGTGCGAGATATTTACTTTTATATACTTTTATTTTTATTTCTGATTCATATTGTTTCATCTTATTATAATTTATTTTATCGTTCGGTTATTTTTTATTTCATTTATTATCTCAAAATTTTTATATACAATGAAAATAAATTTATATATATATATGCATATGCTTTAAAATTTTATTTTTATTTAAAATATGATAAGAGATAAGATAAAGTTATGTACATTTTAGAAAACAACAATAAAAAAATAATAAAAGTTATAGAAAAATATATGGTCCTATTAATATTATAAAATAATAATTAGTATATACTTTATTCAATTAGTAAATATTGGTTTTAAAATAAAATTATTAAAATTACGTTTTTTTAAAACCATTTCAATAAAATTAAATTATTTTATTATTTTAACATTTTATTCTTTAAATTATTTTTATCATGATTGTATTTTATTTAAAATTGTATTATTTAATAATTTTTTATTTAAAACTTGTTTAGATGTTATTAATATATTTTGTAAATTAATAACTTTCCGATATAATAATATATCATACTTCAAGTATTATTAATAAATATAATTTTTACTATTTTATTGGATAATTTAGTATTATTTTTTGTTTTTATATAAAATTATAAAAATATATATATATATATATTGTTGAAATAAATTCATAATTATATTTTATGAAATTATGAATATATCTAAAAAATTAAAATTATAATAATTTTTATTTTCTGTTAATTTAAATTTGTTAATTTTAGTGTTATAAATATAATCTAGTTTATTTATGTTTTAATTCTACAACTATAATTTTAATTTAACCAATCAAAACATTTTGTTTATTTTAGAAAGTTTGACATGTCACATTTATATGTCATCAATTAAAAGCACTAACTTTGGCTGTAGTGTTGACAAGTAAGCTATTTTCAATAATATTACTTCTCAAATAATATGTAGTGGATTTTAAAATAACCGCAAATTCTTCTAAATTTTCAGTTTCAATACACTCAATAATATTTTCTTAGATTTTTTTGTATTAATAAGCCAACCCAATAATTTACGAAGACCCATAAAAAAAAAACTGAAACAAATCACCCTGCCCCAGTTATGAATAGTAAGCATAAAATTAGAGATTCTTCTCTCGCAAGCAACAGGAACAGAAACGAGAAATATCAATTACACAGAAGCACAAAGACTAGAAAATACAACACACACGAAGAAACAAGAATGAAAAAAAGAAGATATGTAAACAGCAAGCCGAGATGTGCTCAACGACCAAGCTGAGCACTTGAAAACGTTACAGTAGCTCCACCAGAGCTAGCCGAAGTTGTAGTACTCGAAGATGAGACATGATAAGTAGCAACAGGCATCTTGGTCGGAAGATGAGGCCATGGTGCTTCAAGATTCAAGACTTGGATCGCTTGTTTTATCGATGGCCTCGAGTTCCTATCAGGATGAGCACACCATAACCCCACAACCATCATACACTCCGCTTGCTTCTTGTCGAAACCATCGGTCCCGAGTTTCTCATCGATAGATGTGATCACTTCTCCTTTCCCATACAAATCCCACACTCTCTCCACAAGGCTTGTTTCAGGCTCCACTCTTCCTTGCCTTGGATCAACAGATTTTCTTCCTGTAACTATCTCTAACGTAACAACTCCGAAGCTATAAACATCGGATTCTCTGCTCGCCCTTCCGGTGCTAATGTACTCGGGAGCCATGTAACCAAACGTTCCTGCTAACCCTGTAGTCTGCGGACCCAGCTCGTGGTCCATCAATCTAGCCAACCCGAAATCACCAAGCTTGGCGTTGAAATTGGAGTCAAGCATCACATTACTCGCCTTGATGTCTCTGTGGACAACGCACTGCTCCCACTCCTCGTGGAGATAAAGCAGAGCAGAGGCAATGCCGAGTGTTATCTTGCACCTCACAGACCAAGCGAGATGCGGCTTTTTACCAAATAGGTGGGCGTCGAGGCTACCATTTGGCATGAACTCGTATACCATTAGAAACTCCTCTTTTTCATGACACCAACCAATGAGCTGCACAAGGTTTCGATGCCTCAAGCTGCTGATTATCTTTACTTCTGTTATGAACTCTCTTCTCCCCTGCTTAGACCCGCCCGCAAATTTTTTGATCGCGACCATCATGTCTAAACCGTTTAAGTACCCTTTATAAACCGCTCCAAAGCCTCCTTCCCCTAGCTTCCTATCACCTGAGAAGTTGTTAGCAGCTGAAGCAAGATCTCTATAAGCAAACTTTCTTGGTCCTGCTCCTCTTTCGAGATCTTCATTTATCGATGTCAAGTGTGCAGTCTCCTCTGCTTTCTTCTTCCTCTGCTTCCTTTTCAAGAAGACGACGAGCGAGACAATGAAAAAGGCCAGCAAAACAAACCCGGAAACTAAAATACCAATGATCATCCCCTTCCTGTCTTTCTGACGTTTCTTCATATCTATTAGCTCCAGGCTTGAACTGTATTCCCATGAAAGAAGTCTATTCCCCTCGGTGACCCCTCCAGAGGTCGCGGAAAACCCAACAGTAACTTCTGATGGCAGTACCTTCGAAAGATCAATGATGTAAGACAGGCTTGAACTCTCCCTAGGATCAGATGTTAAGTCGTAACTCCAAGAGACGCTCAAGTTTCT
Source organism: Thlaspi arvense (assembly GCA_911865555.2). Lineage (NCBI taxonomy): Eukaryota > Viridiplantae > Streptophyta > Magnoliopsida > Brassicales > Brassicaceae > Thlaspi > Thlaspi arvense. Next base: position 66,488,975 of record OU466862.2, on the reverse strand, counting down.
TCTAGCGGAATCGTAGAAGACGAGCACACGGCCTACATCTTGGCTATGTGAGGATGCATTCCAAGAAGTGTAGTTAGAGGAGACAAGAGAGTTGTTGTTGATTCCCACATGAGATCTCACGTCGAGAGGATCCCATTCTGAATTACCATATGTGTCGAACTCGACATGAACGAGTGGGAAAGAAGAAGACTTGACGTTGGTCTCATTGAATAGACCCAAGTAACCACCAGCTGAGTTGGGAGGCAACTGGATCCTGGCCGGAGCTAGAAAGAAAGCGAACCCATGACCGTAGTTACTGTACCCATAATTCCGGGTATCGATTCTGAAGGAGAAGCGGGTACTGAAATCGGAAGGCTTACCGGTTTCCGGATCCCATAAAGGAACCTTCTTACCATATGTAGCCCAACCGGCACGGCATGTGTAGTCAATGTTGGTAAGCTCAACAGCGCCGTTTGCTCTTGCATCTCCTTGGTATGCTATCTCAGAACTATCTGTCCTAAACTGAGATATGTTAAACTGAACTGAACAGACAAAAGGGAGAGCCAAAACAAAGGAAAAGAAGAAGATTGAGTTAGCCATTTGGAGGAAGAGACAGCTATTAGCACAAGAGACCAGGTTGGTACAAAATTGATATGTCTACAAAACAAGAGCAAGTCAACGAATAAACCGTGATTAGAAGAAGAATGATTGCACCTGAGAGCCTGATCCCAACTATCTCATAGGGAAAAAACAAAGTTATAAGCAATGATAGTTGACCACAAGAGTAAACAAATCATATTCAAATTGAAAATTCTGCTATGATTGCTAATGAATATGACACGAAAGATTATAAAAATGCGGAAGACATGTTTAGTGCTCATCCTATGCTTAAGATAATCACAGGAAAACATCTCTTTTGACTTCAAAAATATGGTTTTCCAGCAGAGACACAGCGAAAATTGGACCATTTTTACACAGAACTAGTTTATGCACAACGAACACGATTGGTTACTGAACAAAAGATGATTCAGTCACCAACTTCGATGGTTCATCTGTAAACTTAAGAACATGTCAATGCACATTAAGTACGAACCTTGGAAAACCTACGAGACAAAGTACATAGAAAAGAAAAAGTCTACCTTTTAGAAATTGAAAACGACTTCCATCAAGTCAATGACAAACCTAGGATTAGAAAAATAAGCTTAAACTAATTAGCATCAACCTACCTTGAAATCGTAGCGTTTTCTTTGTTTTGTCTACTAAGTCTATGAAAGGAATTTGATAAACCGTTATATGCGGAAGCAAAACAATTGACCTCAAGCCAATAAACAAATGATATTCAAATCTGAAGTATACGTCTTTAACCAAAAATATACGTCTTATCCTACTTGTAACAAGAAACCCAGATACCATTACCAAACAACGTTATCTACGAAAGCGATGTGAAAAACTTTTAGAAAATTAGAAACTAGTTCTAATCATGGTCTATGAATCATGCACTTAAGAAAACAATAGCCTTTCAAACAACTTATCACGAAAATATCATTTCGTCGAACAGTTGGTGTGCACGTCGTAAAAACCAACCAGTCTCCTGGTTCATAAAAGTTCAGACTTCAGAAGAATAATTTGGCAAAATTACCCTTTAGCTTTAACATTGTACCAGTTATAATCGTAACGCTTTCTCGGGACTCTGTCAATGCAAACGCAAACGCAAACGCAAACGCAAACGTAAACGTAAACGCAAATGCAAACGCAAACGCAAACGCAAAGTTTCTGTTATTCTCATTTTCGCCCCTTTACTTCGCTAAAGTCATATCCTTGCCCCATCTGGTTTGCTTCATTCGCTTACTGTCTCCCTCCCAGAATCCCAGATCCATCTCCAACTCTCATTCTCTCTCTCTCGCTCGTCTGCTTCAATGGCTTCTGAAGATTCCCTCTCATCGAACCCTCTGTTGCAGAGTTTCGAGTTCCCTCCGTTTGACGTCGTTGGTGCTCAGCATGTCCGACCCGGGATTCGTGCTCTCTTGCAGCAGCTCGTACGATTCTCTTTCTGATGCTTCCTATTGAATATTTTTTGAGTGCTTACTTAGTCCTTCTAGTCGTCTTGCATGATTGGATTACTGTTGTTTTCTGCATTCTTCGTCATCTTTTGGACCTTGATTGACTTGTATATTGTTTCCGTGACTCTATGAACAAATTCGTTCAATACTTCATCTCTTATCTACGTTATTGGATCATTGACTTGATTGCATGTAGCTGTTGACAATTGCGTGAAACGATTGTGATGTTTTTTTTGTGGGATTTGGCCAGGAAGCTGAATTGGAGCAGCTAGAAAAAACCGTAGAGCCTTCATGGCCCAAACTTGTGGAGCCACTAGAGAAGATTATTGATCGGTTATCTGTTGTTTGGGGAATTATCAATCACCTTAAGTCTGTCAAGGACACACCGGAGCTTCGTGCTGCCATTGAAGAAGTTCAGGTACATTATCATTGAATATGCCTAGTTTTTTTTTTCTCTGTTCATGAGTAGTTTGATTCAGATTATGCACTTTGATGTGAAGCTCATGAGTGGTTTTCTAACCATACTTTCATTTACAGCCCGAGAAGGTGAAGTTCCAGCTCAGGCTGGGGCAGAGCAAGCCCATTTACAGTGCATTTAAGTCTATTCGAGAATCTCCAGACTGGAAAACACTGAGCGAAGCTCGTCAACGATTAGTAGAAGGCAAGTAGTAACTATAGTTGGGGGATAAGAAAGAACACATTTTGTTCTTCCCTTTTCAACTTTTTAAAATATGGATGAGCAGAATCTTTTTTTAAATATTTTCGTTGTTTAGAGATATGCGCTTACTATGGCATCCGTGTGTTTTCAGCTCAAATCAAGGAGGCGGTTCTCAGTGGTATTGCTCTTGAAGATGACAAGAGGGAAGAATTTAACAAAATTGAACAGGTTTGTCTGAAACTCTTGGCGAATATATGTAGTAAATGGATCAGCGCTTTCCACAGCTACATGTGTCCACCAGCATGGTCTGTGTAATTAGTAACATCATCTGCTTTGCCGTTTTCCACTGTAGGAACTTGAAAAACTTGCCCACAAGTTTTCTGAAAATGTTTTGGACGCTACAAAGAAGTTTGAAAAGTTGATAACAGACAAGAAAGAGATCGAGGGGTTGCCGCCATCTGCACTTGGACTCTTCGCACAAGCAGCTGTTTCCAAGGTATGAACAATATCTGAAAGATGTGTATAGTTTCATGTCGTTATACATTGGGTTTTAGTTGTTGATGCGTCTTAATATATGATTTAAGGGCCATGAAAGCGCAACTGCTGACACTGGACCATGGCTCATTACACTGGATGCTCCTAGTTATCTCCCCGTCATGCAACATGCCAAAAATCGTGCTCTGCGCGAGGAAGTCTACCGTGCTTACTTATCTCGAGCCTCTTCGGGTGATTTAGATAATACAGCAATTATCGACCAAATCTTGAAGCTTCGACTAGAAAAGGCTAAACTTCTTGGCTACAGAAATTACGCTGAGGTATAGTTAGCTAAGTCAAATTACTCTTCTTTACTCATGTGGTAAAATTTAATGTCATTCTCCCTGTCCAGGTAAGCATGGCCACGAAAATGGCTACTGTAGAGAAAGCAGATGAGCTACTAGAAAAGCTTCGCAGTGCTTCTTGGGATCCTGCTGTTCAAGGTAACTTAGATTTCCATTAAACGAAAATATAATTTTTTAAAAACTAGTAAGCTATTACTGCGATTTAAATGTCCAATTTAAGTATGTAACGGTGGTGCTCATAGAGTTTTTGCATCGGCCTATCAAGACAGAACCCTGATTAAGTTTGGATGTATTATGAATTTAGACATAGAAGACCTTAAGAGTTTTGCAAAGAACCAAGGTGCCGCAGAAGCTGACAGTCTGACGCACTGGGACATCACTTTCTGGAGTGAGAGGCTCCGTGAATCCAAATATGATATTAATGAGGTTCTTGTCCTTATTCTTTAGCTTGTGTATGAGATTTTTTTTGTTTTTGAAACTCTTGACGCTTATCACTGACTGCTTGTATTTTTGTAGGAAGAACTACGACCTTACTTCTCACTGCCAAAGGTTATGGATGCGCTTTTCGGTCTAGCTAAGACACTATTTGGAATTGATGTGGTGCCAGCGGATGGTGTTGCTCCGGTAACTGCTGGAACCTAATCTGTTGTGTTTCTGCTAATGTCCATCATGCTTTATCTTTGCTAACACGTTATATATCATTGCCTTGAAGGTCTGGAACAGCGAAATTAGGTTCTATTGCGTCAAAGATTCCTCTGGAAATCCAACTGCCTATTTCTACTTTGATCCATACTCTCGTCCTTCAGAAAAGAAAGACGGCGCTTGGATGGATGAAGTTTTTTCCCGTAGCCGAGTAATGGCCCAGAAGGGCTCCTCGGTTAGGCTACCTGTTGCGCACATGGTCTGCAACCAAACCCCACCAGTTGGTGACAAGCCAAGCCTTATGACATTCCGTGAGGTAAAGAAAATCCGTTGGATATTGAGTGTGAAGGAAGTATAGAAAGAGAACACTATCAACTATATATGAGTATGGTATGTTAGTTGGTTACACACTATGAGTAGCTATGCCCACAAGATTAATTTGTTGTGACCTAAAAGTTACGTTGGTACCTGACAAAACTTACTCATGTGTATATTGAAATCTATTGTAGAATGGTATTCATTCACGAAATTTGTAATTTGATGGCATAAAGGGCCATTGTATGATTAAATCTAACAATCATTAGGACTTAGGAGTAGCAGTAGATTGACCACTTCTCTTTTCGCCCTGTTTGTAGATTTCCATACTCCGAAACTTTTTGGTGCTTTTGAAATTAATGTAGGAGCTTGACATTAATTTTTGATAAGTAAATTCTTATGTGCATGGTCAAGGACTCATGATCGTCGTTCTCACTCTGATTTACAGGTAGAGACTGTGTTCCATGAATTTGGACATGCTCTCCAGCACATGCTTACCAAAGAGGATGAGGGGCTAGTTGCTGGTATCCGAAATATCGAGTGGGATGCAGTCGAACTACCTTCACAGTTTATGGAGAACTGGTGCTACCACAGGTTCATCTGCCTTGCCAATTTTAATTTACCCCGTGATTTTTGACCTTCTTTGCAATACTTTTCTGTGCTGCGGAGGCATTGTACTAGTAAATTTGTAATAAACATTTATGTATATGGATGTGGTTTTAGGGATACCTTAATGAGCATTGCTAAGCATTATCAAACAGGAGAAACTCTACCTGAGAATGTATACAAGAAGCTCCTGGCTGCAAGAACATTCCGTGCAGGGTCCCTTAGTCTTCGTCAGGTCAGTACATCAAATCAAACAGCTGATGTTCATATGTAGCACTGAGATTCTCTTGCGCAGCGTGATCTGTAGAAACACAATTCAGTAAATATCGCCCTTGTTTTGTTCCAGTTGAAGTTTGCTACAGTTGATCTGGAGCTGCACACAAAATATACTCCAGGTGGGACAGAGTCTATCTACGATGTTGATCGAAGGGTGTCCATAAAGACACAAGTCATCCCTCCCCTTCCTGAGGATAGATTCCTCTGTAGCTTCAGCCATATATTTGCGGGTATACCCCTTAAAATTAACCTTATACAGCGGGCCATGTGCTTACTTAAGCGTAGGTGCATTCTCTAGTTTCTTTCACTCATTCACGTTTTCATGTTTCGCCAGGCGGTTACGCGGCTGGATATTACAGTTATAAGGTAGAAAGACATTCTCTTGATTCTATAGATAATTCACTACTGGAACAAATCTCTTGACTAATGGTGATCAAACCTCTAAATACACTTTTCTGCAGTGGGCTGAGGTTTTGTCTGCGGATGCGTTTTCAGCTTTTGAAGATGCTGGATTGGATGACATCAAGGTAACAACAAATCACAACGAACCTTAAATTCGTTTTTTTTTTTTTTTTTCAGATTTGTGATCATCTCTTTATGTTGCAAAATACAGGCTGTTAAAGAAACAGGACAGAGATTCAGAAACACCATACTTGCTCTGGGAGGAGGAAAAGCACCTCTACAAGTAAAAAATCCATCATCGCTTCTAGGTTCTACGTATATATATAATATAAAGTCGTTTCCAGATGATCTAACTTATGATGTATATTATTGAGCAGGTGTTTGTGGAGTTCAGAGGACGAGAACCTTCCCCAGAGCCTCTGCTCAGGCACAATGGACTCTTCGCTGCTTCTGCTTGAAACTAATGTTTGCTCTTTTAAGTGGTTTCGTCTAAAGAGAGTCAGCCTCGTAACTTCCTTTTAGGATTAATAATGTCGTCCAATAAAATGAAACTTTATACTTAGAACGTGTTCACTGAGCATGTTTTGTCAAGTATTGTAGTCCATCTTATCAATCAAAATCCAAAGATGTGAGACTGGTGATATAGTTATGCTTCATAATAAATAAAAAACGAACAGAGATTCCTTCTTCGTGTTTGTACAGATCTCTCAACATATTCTTCCCGAAAAAGAAGAAAGAGACAAATATGAAGAAACCCACCAAATGATCCTCTTCATCTTTACTAGGTCACTCTCAAGTCTCAAACCTCTGTTCGTCTTCTTGTCACCAATAATCTAAAAGAACTAAAGAAGCTTAATTTGAATGAGAAGAGAAACTCTTCCATTTCTTTCTCAACCTAGGAATCCCTAACTACCCTTTACAATTTTTTCCTCTCTATCTACGATTTCCTAACACTCAAAAACCTTTTCTTCATTAGAATTTTCCCTTTCTTTCCCTTTACACCGAACTACCTCTGCCCAGATCCTCCGATTCTACTCTCCTGGGGACTGGAGTTGTTAAGCTTATATATGTTCCGGGGCTTCTTTTGCATCCACAAATGGCGATTGCACACTATCAGCATCTGAATCACTTCCCGATGAACTCCCTGACTCTGAATCTGCATAAAGAGACGACCGTTAAACAAAACTTCTTTTTTCAAAAATGAAACATTTTAACTTTAACAAAGAAGATACGAAAAGGAAAATTATTACCACTAGAGGAAGAACTGCCACTGGAACTAGAGCTGCCAGAAGAACTTGCAGCAGCAGCAGCGGTGGCTGTACAATCCCTTTCAATCTCCACTGATGGATAATCCTCTATTGGTATATCTTCTCCGATGTCTACATCTTCTTCTCCTGTGTCACCTCCTTTCCTCCCTCTCTTCTCAGCACTTCCCATTTCTGTCACCAGCGGCTGACGACAGAGACAAATATCAGTACGAAACACACGGAAACAATGGATGTTGCTTGATACAATGGATCATAAAACTAGCTTTACCAGATTCCTAGGGGGAGTTGACACATTCTGGATGAACCCTTGTCGCTTGATCTTGCTTGCCATCTTTTTGTGGTTAGTGACGAAACGATCAAGCTCCCATAGAGTCTCATTGTCTAATGCTTCGATATCTAGTTCAATTTCATCCCCGTCTTGAGGTAGAGGTTCAGTTCTCTTCTTCAGAATCTGAATCAACTGTCCAAGCTTCTCTGGAGGCAACTCCTGTAGGTCTACGCCAAGATTTGCCTTTTCGTCCATTGTCATTTGCCGCTTGTTCGGATCCTTAGCCTTGGGCTTTGGTAACTTCCCTTTCCTTCCCTTACTCGCTTTACCCACTTCAAGAGGTGCTTCGACTTGGTTAACCGGCTGGGGAGCTGCTTCGACTTTGCTAACCGCCGGCTGGAGAGGTTGTGGTTGTGGCTGAGCCGGTGACGGAGGAGGAGATGGGATACGTGGAAGCTCAATTACCGGAGGAGTGAATGCAGGTAGTGGCTTCACTGAATCTAGCTTTTTAGCTATAGAAATCTGGTCAGGGCCTTTCCTTGCATTCTCCGCCATATGATTCTGATGCCACACTCTTGGTTTGAGCTCAGGTTCAGGACGAGAAGATGATCCCATGACTTTCAGCTGTTGAGCCTCGAATCTCATCAATGTAGGGTTGAACCAAACGTCGAATTGAGCCAGAAGCTTCTCGGCCATTTTATAAACGTCTTGGTCCATCGGGTTGTACGCCAACGCGTTGGTGAAAGTCAACCTAACATCGGAGGCGAAATCAATCGGCGATCTGTAAAAACCCTTTTCCAGATTCAACTTCACCGTGCCCAGATCCATAGGCTTCCTCACGATCAGATGGTAATCGTGAAGCCCTAAACCTAACACATCCACAGGGTTGTTGAAAACCCATGACCATTTCTGCTTCATCAGCTTCGCCAGGACCTGGCCGCACGTCGACATCATACTCTTCAACGCCTTCTCTGACTCCCGGTCCATATCCACCGGACGCTTACGGCCAGGCTCGTTCACAGCAAAAGGATTAATTCGCTTCTGACCATGCCCAGTTTTCTTCTTCTTCGTCTTCTTCACTCCAACGTCATTCGTTTCATCAGCAAAGCTACGAGCCGGGGTAGTATACACAGGACCGCTCACGAACGTCCCCGATTCGATCCGTTCCCTGAGGAACCGAACTTGCTCGAGCTCCAAATTGAGGCGCTTCTTCAGCTCCCTGAGCTGGCTCGCGGTGTATCCATCGAGATCAAAGGAAACGAAGCCTCCACAAGGTACCGAATCACCGAGCTGCTTGCTCGAATTGTTCCCGCAAGCCGAGATTGGGTTAGGGTTAGGGTTGAAAAGAGGGTTGTTGAAATCATCGGAGAGGGGTTGGTTAGTGTATTTCCTCATAAAAACGGCGCCACATTGTCCCTGAAACGACGGTTCGTTTACGAGGTTAGCCAAAACCGCCGGTGCCATACATTAATTGAAGGGCACAATAACATTTCAGGGGGGAATCTCTCTTCTCTCTCCACCGGAATCAGATCACAGGTCTGACCCTTCTAGAAAACTAAAAGAGGGAAAATATTAACGTCACCGGAAAACAATTCCGGCGATCGGGAAAAGAAGAGAAAGAAGATAGTGTTGGATTTTTGTTTTGAGAGCAGAACGAGGAACAAGAAGGGGCGGAACCATCTCTTCTTAAAGGACATTGAAATCTGCCCGGCAAACGCTTGGTGGTTGTCCCCTCCGTCGATTTGAAATCTGACGGTCTAGATCTGTCCGATTACGTTGCCCGATCCAGCTGCCCGAGTAATCTGACATGGACGGCTCAGATCGTGTTAGTTTTCCACGTGACCGTTTCTCGGCCGTTGGTTCATGAGTCGCCAAGTGTGCTTTTTTTTTTTCTACGATTTTCTCAAAGGAACAAAAATTTCGAGAGAGGCATATTGGTAATTTCGAAATCTGAACGGCCTGACATGGGCCACACTGATTTTTTTTCTTTCAGCATATTTTCTCTCTTTTTCGAAACTTTCGCTTTCACTATTGGCCAGGTGAGCGGTTTCATGAACATTCTGTCCATTTGATGGATTTATTAATTTCCATCTCATCATAAATTATGAATGCATCAAAATTATCAAAATTGATAGTTACATAATTAGAAATGCCAAGCAGATTTGAAATATTCTTATTCGAGAGAATTACGAAGGTAAAGCTTGCCGTAACGGAAGGGTCAGGGACAAGAAACACATCAAATGACGAAAATACCCCTTGAGAGAAATTACCTAAATTTCAAAAGTTTTGGAGTTTGAAGGAAACAAACAAAAGAAACTTGCGGCAGAGCAACTTAGAATGTTAAAGATCCCTACAAATCTTCGATCTTTTGAACCATGACATCAGAAAGGACGATAGAGGAAAGAGAGAGAGACTCTCGATCCAAGTTTTAAGAAAAATAGAGAGGGAAGAGTGACTCAATAATTGAGTGAATAAGTGCAATTTGTATTATGTATATTTGACGAAGTTTGGTTAAATCTGGACCGTTGGATCCTTGTTAAAAAAAAAACACTTCCTTCTACAAAAGCTGAGGTGTCAGGTACCTGTGTGACATGAACATTTAAATACAGGGAAAAGGGAGGTCATATCCGAAAATAAAATAATAAATGAGTCGCTGGATGTTATATAAGTAACGGTTGCGTCCATCCCAAAACATAACAGATGCGGGGACCAATTCCCAGAAAAACGTGGGACCCACGACAGCTCACCCTCTACAGTCTACAGATGCGATAATCTCTCCATCATCACACGCGTTGCAACACTTCGTGTCACTCACACTCCCTTAGCTGATGTGGCTTTTTCTATCTCTAGAAGGGGAATTACACTTATTATTTCCTGTTTCGGATTACAGTTCCTTAAAAAGACAAGAGACAAAAACAATCCTTAAAATTCAAGAGACAGCGAATGTTGTAATTCCCCCAAGAACAAGTCATGAGTCCCCAGAGGAATCACTCTCTTCCCGACATCATTCGCAACGCTAAGCTGCTTGCAAGGATCAATCACGAACAGTGTTTCCATCGTCTCATTGGAACGAACATGGACACGATCAAAACCAATCAGCTGTTTCTCCGGAACACCAGACAAAACCCGAGGCATTCTCGAGAACAACATCAAAACATCACTACCGTCCATTTCTCCGGTATTGGTCACGCTATACCGCACATTAAACCGGAGCGATTCACAAGAGTTAACCGCCAGATCATCCAGCCGTAAGTATCGGAGCTGCTTTTCTCCGTCTTGGAGTAGCAGTTTCTTGTGAGAAGGCTGTGGAAGGAGTTTTAATAAGCTAAGCCTGACTGGTGCTGATATCATCTTGTAATCAAACGTGGTGTAACTTAAACCGGTTCCAAATCCGTAAACCTGAGGCCCGGTATAGAATCTGTATGTTCTTCCGGGATATCCACGAGATGAATCGGCTCTCATGTGCATATCCGACATTGGAACCTTGGTGAATGACTCGGGATACCACGTCATCGGTAATCTTCCACCTGGTTTTTTTTACATGTTTTCAAAAAACGGATTTGGTATTCAGTTTCTGTATTTTATGAACCGGATTTGGCAGGTGATGCTTTGGTTTGCGGTAGACTAACCTGGATTGAAGTCTCCAAATATGATTTCAGCGAGTGCTTGTCCACCGGTTTCACCTGGATAACCTATCCAGATGATGCTTCCAATTTTCGGGTCGGTTTTAGCAAACGTTACATCCACTGGTCCTCCACCGGTTAGAACTAGAATCACCGGTTTTTTGCTCGCAGCTGCAACGGAAGACACGAGATCTTTCTGTTTACCAGGCAAAGAAAGACTAACTCGATCCTTATCCTCTGTTTCTTGAGTGAGATCTAATCCTGCAACAACGATGACAAAATCTGATCCCTCGGCTGTGGCAACGGCTTCTCTAAATCCGGTACTAGACTCACAAGACACGTCAGAGCAACCAGACGCATAAGATGTCTTCTTTACATACTCCAGAAGCTCCGTGAACAGAGTCTTTCGTTGACACGGCTTTCCTTGAATAATATGAAATTTCTGAACTGTTTCAGCAAAGAGAAGAATTTAAGCATGTATGAATAAGAAGAAGAGTTCGGACCTGTGTAAGTGCCACCCATGTTGCTTATATTGTTCGCCATTGGACCAATGATTGCTAAAGACGAAACATGTTTTCTGTTCAAAGGCAACAGCTTGTGATCATTTTTGAGAAGCACAATGCCTTGTCTTGCTGCTTCCAATGCCAATTTCATGTGGCCTGAGCTACAGATGTCATGCGATCCTAGCTTCCCGTAAAGTCCTTCTCTTGGATCACCATCAAAAAGTCCAAGACGAAGTTGAACAGCGAAGAGATTTAGCATAGCTTGGTCTAATTGTTCTTCGCTCACCTTCCCTTTCTCGATCGCAGATCGTGTGTTCCGAAGCATGTAGGTTCCGCAATTGATATCCACCCCTAAGAGTCACCATCTCAGTTTCCATTACAAAACAAAACATTTACAAAGTTAAACAAGTGTAAAGATCTCAAATTTACCTGCTTTTATGGCATCAGCAACAGCTTCCTCAGCTGACTTTGTGTATCCTTGGTAATCAAAAATGGTTGCCACAGCATCACAGTCTGATGTAATGTACCTGCACGTATACAACAAAAGGCTCCACGATAAATCTTTCATTAACCAAATCAAAGCACTACAAACATAAATCAGTTTTTTACTTACCCTTCAAATCCCCATTCAACTCGAGCTTTCTGTAATAGGTCTTCTCGTGCACAAGCAGGTATTCCGTTAACAGCATTATATGAACACATCAAACAGCTAGCTTTACCATCTCTTATACAACTCTGAAATGGGGGCTGATATGTGTCTTCCATGTCCTGTTCGGTTACCTAAAAAACGCAGAGTAAGCTAGACTCAGTGTAAGACACAAAACAGTCGGCGGCAATGGCATAATCAACTCAAGATGGAGAAGATTCAATAGCCATTTAATTGAACAGAAGCAATATTACTAATCAAATGCAGCTACAGAACGACCAGGTCTCAGACAAGTGAATATACAAGCAATGTGATTCAGAGGATATATCATAGAGGACGAAAATGTTTTGCAAGAAAGTAGTTGTAGTGTTTGTGGAAACTAGAAAAAGGCGAAATCAGTGAAGTGTATAGATTTATAGAACAGCTAGCCTACAGATCTAATAGTATGATTTATTTATTTATTTCTTAGTCAACCTGATCTAATGAACCTCAGATTTAAGAGTTTTTCAGTTGAATCCGTAAGCTTAAATTCATAGTGAAGAAAAGAGATGTTACTATTTTAGTCTTCTTACCACAGCATTGAAGTCGTATCTGGTGAAATTCCCCCATTTCTCAAGATCATAGGCAGTGAAATGCTTGCAACAGGCAGATAACATGAGTTTCCCATCACCATCATCATCATGACGATCATCATCATCGCCACCACCAAATCTTGTTTTCAGAACCTTCGTCTTCCTCCTCTCTTGAAACCCTCTGACGAACTCAACGCCATATTCGGAAACCACCTTCGGATCCTCTCCTGGAGTCTCCTGCCCTCTTCCCCACCTAGGATCCCTAAACACGTTTATGTTCGGAGCCCAGAAAGTCAACCCAGCTTGACCGGCGTTGTACATAGCCCGAGCTTCCACCGCAACAGCAGATCCGATCTCGTACCATAGCGTTCTGTTGAACGACGCGGCGGATACGATTACCTGAGGAAAGCTGGTAGCGGCTGAGATTGAGCCGTTGAAAGAGACCCCGGGACCGTTATCGGCGATCCCGTGTAAGGACTCCGACCACCACTCGTACGGAGGTATACCGAGGCGAGGGACGGAAGCGGCCGTGTTGGAGAGCTGACCGATCTTCTCCTGGAGCGTAAGGAGTGAGACGAGAGAAAGAGCTCGCTGTCTTACGGGTAGAGAGACGTTGCAGAAGGGGTAGGAGCTGAAATGGGGAGGTTTACAAGGGAATTTTGGATGAGAATCGAGGTTCTTGAAGGATTCGGCTATGGCGGAAGTGAAGAAGAGTAAGGAGATTAGGGTCCACTGTGAATTCATATTTTCGAGGAACGAAATACACTAGTGGCTGAGACTGGAGAGTGTAGAAGACTATGCTCTTATTCATTTGTAGGCAACCTTGAATTTTAAATGAATCCAATTTGGAATTGAAAAAACATATATATTGAGTGAACGACCGAACAAAAAAAAAAAACTCAAATCTATAATTGGCTAAAAATTAGCCGCTACATTTCGATGATTCGAGTGTGCGAATCGCTTTTTTGAAAACGGTGACAACATTCAGGACAGATTGATAAAACCAAATGGGTAATTTTCAAGAGACTCTGAAACTGGAGACAGTGGTCTTATTCATTTGTAGACAGCCTTAGAAATTTTTTTATAAAGACATTGGATTTCAAAATGTGTTTAAGAAAACATATCTTGAGTGAAAACTCAGATCTAAAAAATATAGTTCAGGTGCCATATATATTTCATAACTATAACGTTTGGTAACAATTATGATTGGTATTATAAAATTTCAGTTTGGATTTGGTTCAATATTTTCTAAATTCGAATATAGTTTTTCGAATTTGTCTTGGACTCTATTACTTTGTTTGAAAAGTAACCAAAATCTAAGGAAATATTCCATTACACAAAACCAAAAGTAATTGAATCTAAAGCAAAATAAGCATTTAAAAATCAAAAACAAATTAAACATTCAAGTGCCAACTTGAAATTGTCACAAAAGATGAAAAGAGAAGTTTATCATGGTAAAAATCGGCAACCTCTTCTACACCAATCAGAAGTTGAACAGACCTTATTCAAATCCGCAAATAACAAGATAAAGATGTTCAAGTTAGATAATAGATGCAGAAAAACAAAAAATAAATGGTCCAATCAGTTATATTTATATTTAAATTCAACTAATTATATACATTACATACCTTTATGTCGATGTAATTGACAATCAAAGATTGTCCATTATTGCTAATATTTTTTGGATTTTTCCAATACCATTCTTTGCCTCCAAAGTTTTGGATTAACCAATAATGTTCACCTTCTTGGTTGGTACCAAACTCAACCACAATCACAGCATGCCGACCTGTGGAACGATCTTTACTATTTAAGTTGGATTAAAGATACAAAAAAAATATAAAATTAAATGAATAGTTTTTGTTATGATGTGATTATCATATTACTTTTGATCCAGTCAATTATATTTATATTTAAATTTTACTAATGTATCAATCATTCGAATTTTTTACCACCAACTTAATATATGAATGTCAACGCTTCCATCCAACCTATAAAAGAGAAACTAATTAGTAAAATAGCATTTTAAGGTTAACAAGTTGCTCAACTCTTCTAACTATATATATATATATATATATATGTTGATAACATTGACAATCAAAGCTTGCATACTTTGTACAAAAAAATATAGCATTTAGCAAGAATAAACAGTGAATCCTTACTATATTTCGAAAAGAAAATTACTTAGAACAAGTTTTGTTTATATTCCCAGAGAATTTATACATTTTCTCTATAACAAAACCTTCATTTTTCAAAAAGTCAGAGATCTCTTTGAATTTGATTATTTGTCCATCTTAAAAACTCCTGCTCCTGATGTTTTTTTATTAGATGTTGAGGAGAGAGTTCAACTATAATATTCCTCATCAAAAAATTTAAATTCGAATATACTTTGTAATAGTTACTGCATAGCAAATACCTATCAAAGATGAACAAATTTTATTACTTTAGTATCCAGCAACCATCGGATGAAAGTCTCTTAACCTATTCCTCTATTTCTTCAGATTTCATTGCATGTACCACTTATTAGTAGAGTTACATATAACAAATATATGTATTCGTCATGTTTAGTGTTTATTGTTTAACGACATTGCTTAGATTACATTGCTTAGATTTCGTATTGTTTATTACTTTTTATGTTTTAATATAATATACAGTTTAAAATTTTCATAGACATTAAAAAGATATTTGCAATTATAATTTTTTTTTTATTAATTACTATTTTAGCTTTCTCTTTAGATAATTAAATTAACAAGGAGAACTAACTATAATTAGAAAATATAAAAAATATAATAATTTGAAATATTTTTTTCTAGAATATCTATTATTTTAAAAACATAAGGAGTATTTTTATATTTGTGGTAAAATTTCTACCGTTTTATGATAATTTTTGTCCCAAAAGAATAGTGGTAATATTTTCCTATTTTTTTTCAAAGAAAACGGTCACAAATTCAGTAATACATATGTTTTGTATTTTTTTTTTTTTGCTTAGAATACTTCCAGACGTTTAGATTACGCCAAATGGATTTACTCCACTTGTGTGAGAACAATTAACTGCCACATTTAAGATTCTGAGGCCAAATTTTCGATTAAACTTGCGAATAACCAAACGTCTCCTTTATTTCATGAATAACTGAATATCAAATACTAGCAATTTGGAAATTATCTCATGCCGTCACAATCAGTAACCGAAAATTTATAAGATATATCATCCTTCTGTACAGGTCTGCTTTCTCTTAATTAGATACTTTAGTCAATCAGAATCGTATGTTATATTTGTGACATTTAATATCAACTACAGAATAAATATCTTCTTGAACATGTAGCGTCAAGTAAAATTTTACCTATCTTTTTGAACTAGTTTCGTTCTTATACTCTACAACTGAAAATACTTGGAATCGCTCATGGCAAAAAAATTACAAGTGGGGCGCCATAACATTTTCAGAAAATTTAGAAGTGGCGCGAAAGGTCACGTGGTCTGGAAAAGATTATTTTAATTGTTTGATTTGATAGATTGGAGTGTTTTCATTGGTTGATAAAGGGATCACACGGCTTGAAATGCTAAAATTCTCAGCCGTCAATAGTACTTTTAATCCAACGGACGAGAGAATAATTTTCCCTCCGAAACGAAATTTTTCCTGAAATTTTCTTTCCAGCTCACCGCCATTTCTCTTCCCATAAAAGCAACACATCTTCTACTTTCACCATCAAATTTCGCATTCGCATTCTCTAGAAGGAAAAATATTCTGTCAATTAGATTATTCGTAGCGATTGTTTGATTTGGAAATGGCTCGTACCAAGCAAACCGCCAGGAAATCCACCGGAGGCAAAGCCCCAAGGAAGCAGCTTGCGACGAAGGCGGCGAGGAAATCAGCGCCGGCCACCGGCGGAGTGAAGAAGCCACACAGATTCCGCCCAGGAACCGTGGCTTTAAGAGAGATCAGGAAGTACCAGAAGAGCACGGAGCTTCTGATCCGTAAGCTCCCGTTCCAGCGTCTGGTTCGTGAGATCGCTCAGGATTTCAAGACGGATCTGAGGTTCCAGAGCAGCGCCGTCGCGGCTTTGCAAGAGGCGGCGGAGGCTTACCTTGTGGGTTTGTTTGAAGACACAAATCTGTGTGCGATTCACGCCAAGAGGGTCACCATCATGCCCAAGGATATCCAGCTCGCAAGGAGGATCAGAGGTGAACGAGCTTGAAGACTCTTATTCTATTTAAGCTTTCTGGGAGTAGTTCGTTGTTGGGCAATCTGTTTCTGGGATTTTTATCTGCGTTTAGCTGATGGGTTACTTCAAGTGTAGAGCTTGGCTCGTTTTTAATTCTGGGTTTGTTTAGTTTAAGCCTTTGTTAAGATAGTCCTGAAGGTGTTGGACGAAATATCCCAAAGAGAGTTTCTCTTGTTTAATAGTGTAACTTATTTGCCCAATTCTCTTCATATGCGTTTACGTTTATGTGTCTCTGCGCGTTAAATCACTCAACCGTTACTTGTAGAAATCGATCACCCAAATTTTCTGTAGTAGATAGACAACATGGACCGATTAAAACAAAAACGTTCGGTAAAATAAAATAAAATGGGGACTTTCCGAATCCTCCAATTCACATAAACAAATCGAGAAAAAAAAAGAAGAAGTTAGGGTTCGATTTTCATCTTCCCCAATACGATTCGTCCCGTTTAAGCGATGGCTTCACCGAGTGAGAGGGAGAGATCGGAGGAGCCTCCGAAGCTAGAGGAGCCAGAGCCACCAACCAATGAAGAATATGATTCTGATGATTGGGAAACTTTGTCAGATGACTTTAGCTGTATGGAGAAGAGTGGGCAAAAAGCGGGGTTAGGAGGGTTCTCGATTTCGGTTTCTCTCATGTTCGATTGATCAATTTTAATTTCTGAATGATGGATATGTGATATGTCAGGGTTTCGATGTCGACTTCTCGAAACTCCGCCACACATTCGGTTCCGGATATTTGGATCCCGACGACGAAGATGGCTGGTATGGCGAGCCTGGAACCAGCAGAGATTTTCTCAACCGTTTGTGCAATATGGCTATCTCCTTCTTCGAAGAACGCGAGGTTAGTAATTTTCTCAGGAATTGAAAAACAAAAAAAAACAAAGAGAGACACTTTTTGATGCTGATGAATCTCTTCTTTACGTTTTGCATTTTGTTTGTTAATGGTGGGTGGTAGATAACAAGCCTAGAACTTGTGAGGGTTCTAAGGGCAAATTATCATCCATCTTCTGCGGTTACGTTCTACATCACGTTCGAAGCCAATGATACTTCAGATGGTAATCAGACGAAAGTGTATCAATGCGTGGTACGCTACTTTCCTGGAGACAGTGAAGTACACTCTTGTAGGCTTAAACCCTAGCTACAGGTGTTGTATCTTCACTTGCCCTTTTCATACAACTTCTCTAGAGGTTTAATTAAGCTTTCTCTGTGTGGAATCTATAATATCTATAACAAACAGTACATAGTAATAAAAGTTGAGAAACAAAAAAAAAAAAGTGGCAGAATCCATTTCAGACATTTTATCTAATTGATCCTTTCTCAAAAGGTGAAGTTTAACTATAGTTAACATCAATCTAGTGCATTCCCATATACATATGTTATCTTCTCCGACCCAGACTCACAAACTCTGCTCTCTTTCGCTTTAATAAGGAACTTTGAGAGCCACTCGCGGTGCTACCTCAGCTTCACCTAACACTTCTTGGCATAACTGAAGAAACAGCAACATGAAGATTGAAGGTCAACCTTCGAAGAATCTCATGGCGGAGGAAGCGGCTAAATGATCGACTCTCCATGCTCCGATCCATTTCATTGATCTATTTTCCATTTTACAAGTTTCAGTGGCAATTATAAAATACTTTCTTAATTATCATGGTTTTTTTTTTTTACTTTTTAGTCAACACGAAATATTCTTCATTTTTTTACCTTTGCTCATGATAAGGCTTATTACTTTTAGTGAATCAGCATATACTGCAGTTTACGAAATTTTACCTAATTATTACCCACAACTGAGATAGAAAGTAAATAAAAACAATTATTCGTTTATTCTAAAAAATCAGATGGATAGGACATCGATACTAGGTAATGCCATAGATTTACATGAAGGAGCTTTTGGACAAGATTAACAAGTTGCAAGAACGTTCCGTAAAATTTGGACCGATTAAAGTAAAAACGTTCCGTAAAATAAAATAAAAATGGAGACTTTCCCAAGCCTCACAAAAACAAAGCGAGAAAAAAAGAAAGAAAGTTAGGGCTCGATTTTCATCCTCCCCTATACAATTCGTCCCGTTTGAGCGATGACTTCACCGAGTGAGAGATCGGAGGATCCTTCTTCCCCTAAGCGTCCGAAACAAGAGGAACCAGAGCCACCGACCAATGA
This sequence comes from Thlaspi arvense, assembly GCA_911865555.2. Lineage (NCBI taxonomy): Eukaryota > Viridiplantae > Streptophyta > Magnoliopsida > Brassicales > Brassicaceae > Thlaspi > Thlaspi arvense. The sequence continues at coordinate 66,469,945 of OU466862.2, read as the reverse complement.
AGAATATGATTCTGATGATTGGGAAACTTTGTCAGATGACTTTCGACTGTATGAAGAAGAGTGGACAAAGAGCGGGGTTAGGAGGGTTCTCGATTTCTCTCTCTCATGTGTGATTGATCAATCTAATTTATGAATGATGGCATATGTGATATGTCAGGGTTTTGATGTCGACTTCTCGAAACTCCGTCACACATTTGGTTCCGGATTTGTGGATCCCGACGATGAAGATGGCTGGTATGGCGAGCCTGGAACCGGCAGAGATTTTCTCAACCGTTTGTGCAATATGGCTATCTCCTTCTACAAAGAACACGAGGTTATTAATTTTCTCAGGAATTGAAAAACTAAAATAGAGAGAAACTTTTTGATGCTGATGAATCTCTTCTTCACGTTTTGCATTTTATTTGTTAACGGTGTGTGGTAGAAAACAAGCCTAGAACTTGTGAGGGTTCTGAGGGCAAATTATCATCCATCTTTTGCGATTACGCTCTACATCACCTTTGAAGCCAATGATCCTTCACATGGTAACCAGACGAAAGAGTTTCAATGCGTGGTTCGCTACTGTCCTCGAGACACTGAAGTATACTCTTGTAGGCCTAAACCCTAGAGGTATTATATTTACACAATTGTCTTAGCATATTTGAGTTTAGTTTTTCATCTGACATTTCATTGTTCTGCATACAACTTCTCTCTCAAGTTATAAAATAAGCTTTATCTGTGTGGAATCTATGGTATCAGCTCACCTTCCGCTGGATACTACTAACTAGTTGGTTAGGTTGAGGCTCGGAGTCTCATGATGTCTTCGATTTCAATATTGTTGTTACATAATCGCTTGTTATGATTATATCAGTCCAACTAATTCTAGATCGGAAGAAAATTCTTGTTTGAGTTAGATCTCGGTATGTGTTAGGCACTATGATAGCATTTTTATGTTTATGAGTTTGTAATTCATAAACAAAATATCGATTCTATGTCCCATTTTATGTTTTGTCCTCACAGAAAGTTTTAGACTTTATCCACCACCGGAATCCAAAATGAAAGATATGACTTCTTTTCTTTAATTTGCATATATATATATATATGTACGTTATAATGTTGAGAAGCATTAATAAAGATAATAAATCGAGACGATAACTAATGATATCCGAATGACAAATAGTGGAGTGAAGATAGAGTAGGAGACAGTGCAGTGTCTGCAAATGTAATTGTGTGTTCACAAACTCTCACGCAAATAGTAGTCACGTTATCTTTGACATTCACAAAAAGTCTTGGACCTCTTTTGACCTGTCAGACTTTTCCTCCCATGTCGATACAAGAATCTATTCATACATGTGCTTCACGTACTTTAGTGCATACAGCTTACAAATGTAATAATTTGCGGATCTATGTCAATGTGAGACACGGGTGTTGTGTTCATTTTTTCCATTATGGGTCGATGTTACTGGATACGAGTGAATTAAGTACGTGATTAATGTTTGTTATTAATTACCTAATGTTTCCTTTCATTTCATCGTATTATTGATGGTCCATTTCACCTTTGTCCTGAGATATTAACATAATCAAACAGTACATAAGTTACAATAAAAGTTAAGAAACAAAAAAGTGACAGAATCCATTTCAGACATAGGCCTTATAGGTTTGTGCTGGACCACGGAACAAAAACAAACATTTAGCAAATTGATCTTTACTTAAAAGGTGAAATTTAGTTACAGTTTACACCAGTCTATTGCATATCCCTTATACATATATATGTTCATCTTCTCTGACCCAAACACAAACTCTGTTTCTCTTTCGCTTTAATAAAGAACATATATAGTTTCAGAAAACCGAGAGAGTGAGATGGAAATGGAATTGACTCAATTAAGAAAGCAAGAGAGCAACAATCTTGACGGCAATTATGGCGAATCCATGGCGATGGACCAATTCGTCCCAACTGCATGGAACTTGGATTTCCTCTGTTTCGACAAGCCACTCCAAGAAGAAGACAACATTAATCACACTTTCTCTTCTTTGATGGATCTCATCTCTCAACCACCTCCACTGCTTCACCAACCACCACAACAGTCGTCATCTCCTCCTCTTCCGCCAATCTCGTCCGCTTTTGACTATCCTTATCTGGAGACGCTTCAAGATGTTACAGAGTCTTCTTATTCTCCTCCGTCAATGCTTCCACCTTCGCAAGGCGACAACAACGACAGTTATTCACCATTGATTGAGGAAAGCAAGAGCTTCACGAGCATCGGAGAGACGAACAAGAAAAAGAGTAACAAGAAGGTTGAAGGTCAACCTTCGAAGAATCTCATGGCGGAGAGACGGCGGAGGAAGCGGTTAAATGATCGACTCTCCATGCTCCGATCGATTGTCCCCAAAATTACCAAGGCAAATTTCCATAAACCCTCCTTTTATTTTTAAAAAAGGCTGAATTATTAAAGTTTTTTTTTTACTTTTAGTCAATACGAAATATTATTCCTTTTTTTTTGACATGTATGTTTTCTTCTGGTTGGAACCCTTTTCAACTCGATGATAAGGGTTATACATTTAGTGAGTCTGCTGCATTTACTGTAGTTTACGAAATTTTACCTGATTTATACCTACAACTGATAGAAAGAAAGTAAATAAAAACAAAGATTGATTTATTCTAATAATATAATCAGATGGATAGGACATCGATACTAGGAGATGCCATAGATTACATGAAGGAGCTTTTGGACAAGATTAACAAGTTGCAAGAACTTGGAAGCAACTCTAATATCAAGGGCAACCTCGTTACAAACGATTCTACGGTCAGAATCTCCCCAAAGGTAAACAACAAAACACACAATTTATTATATGTCACAAACTCAACCCCTTGTAAATCACTTGTTACAAAACACCCCCATAGTTTTATATATATAAAAACACCCCCATACTATTAACTATTTCTTTTTTTTAATAGATCACGTACAAATCAATTTACTAAGACGAAGAGAATTTTGTTCTGACTGTTTACTTTTTTTGCCTTTTGCAGTTTGAAGTGGATCAAAGAGAAGTTAATACGCACATAGATATATGTTGTTCTACGAAACCAGGATTGCTTCTATCAACGGTTAGTACATTAGAGATTCTAGGCTTGGAGATTCAACAATGTGTCATTAGCTGCGTCAGTGATTTTTCATTGAAAGCTTCCTGTTCAGAGGTACTACTACACTTATATTTGACCTTACCTGAAAACATTTACAAATGTTTATTTTGAAAATATTATCTATATTGTGAAAAACACTAATATACAATCTATATATAGGTTGCTAGGCAAAGAGACTTCATTACTTCTGAAGATGTAAAGCAAGCACTGTTCAAAAACGCAGGTTATGGAGGAAGATGTTCGTAGGAAGTTTTATAATTACAATAATAAAATAAAGTTGAAAGATTGCTTTATCTTGAATATTGTTTGGTCTTTAATGATCTTGATTTTCTTATGATGTATTTGATTTTTCTTAGGGAAGTATCGTGAATTCCAAAGTTGTAAAACACATTATTGCTCTGAACGTAACCATTAGTCCCTGATCCTCTTTGCTGCGATATCATTAACGAGAGACTAAACGAAAAACTTACGACGAGACCAAAAGGCCTAGAGGCCCAAATTATGTTAGATAAAAAGCCTATTTTCCGAGTGAAATGTTATGGAAATTATTCAAAATACAGTGAAAGCCCAAATTAAGCCCACCCAGCTTTTTGACCTAAGGAGCTCCGTCCTTTGTCTCTTTAAATAGCGGCGTCCAACGAGGAAACCCTAATTAAGTTTTCAAAGAATCAGCTTTTATCATCAGAGCAACCCTTATTAAGTTGATAGATCTGTGTGTTTTTGTGTGTGTGTGTGTTTGGGCGTTTTTTGTTTGTTTTATGTTATTAGATGTCGTAGATTTCGATAGGAAATGGGACTGGAGTTTGACTCTTTAGCGAAATAACGATGCCTTAGAGATGAATGCAGCGCCCGATATAAAAAAAGACCACAATCGGAGATCTGTCTCTCTGTTTCTGTCCGAAATCGTCTATTGATATTGGGCGCTGAGATAGATCTCACATAGTTTTGTTTTCGTTTTCGTTTTTTTTTTTTTGAATGGATTTGATGATTATGATGGAAAATGGAGCGGTGATTCAGGCAGCCTACTTGTTAAAAAAAACAATGACATGAGAGGTGTTTAACTGCTCCTACATCAAAGCTTCTGCTCTTCAGACTTGCTGAGATTTTATCGTCTTTGAAGCTGGTCTAGTAGTCTTAAGCACATTTTTAGATCTCTACTTCCCATTATATTATTCCTCTTATAATCTTGAATTTGGGTAAACTCATTCCGGTCTGATTCCGAACTGATCTGAATTCGATTGTTCCGGTTTTTTTTCCTGTCAACGCAGCTATTCTATTTGTTTAATCTAGAATTTCGTAATTGGTTTGATCGTTATTTGTGGCCACTAGTGTATAATCATTAATCAATAATCCCTTAGAATGGTGATTTAGTTCGAGTTTGCAGAACTGGTGTTGACTGAAGAAATCCTAAAATGACCGGCTGTTTCAGTTAATCCTCCTTGAATTTTCCAGAACTTGTTACCTTTTATTTGATCGATCAGCCGTATTATAAAATGAACTTGATATTAGAATTTGACTTGGACCAAATTTATTTATTCATCGCCACCTTATAAAACTTGTAATTCGTAAGACACAAATATAAGAGGGTAAGCCTAATGAAATAGGATCAATTTTATGAAGATACCGTCACTCAAATTCCTTGGTTCGTTTGGTAGAACCGAACGTTTTATTAGCCGGGTTGATTTGGTCGGACGCTTCATTAACCGGGTTCATTTCGAACGTTTTGTTAATCTGATCATAATAGCGAATACAAAGTTAGCTCTCTAGTTTTGTTTTAGATAACCAATGACTTATTCAGAATTATTTATACATGGTCACCTTATAAAACTCGTAATTCTTAAGACACAAATATAAGAGGGTAAGCCTAATGAATTCAGATCAATTTCATGAAGATACCATTACTCAAAAACCTTGGTTCGTTTTGGTAGAATGGAACGTTTTATTAACCGTGTTGATTTGGTAGGACGTTTTATTATTCTTTTGGTCGAACGTTTTGTTAACCGGATCAAAATAGCGAATTCAAAGGTAACTCTTTAGTTAACAATGATTCGTTTATTCTAAATAATCAGATGGATAGGACATCGACACATCAAACAAAAACTTTATCGACCATTTTTTTTAATGTATATTTATCTACATAAACAAGATATAATTTTTTAATAACAAGCACCTATAAAAACGAACTGTAATTATTTTTTAATTTAAAATGAACGGTGAACGAAAAGGTATGCACTCTTACACTTAAAATTTGGGTAGGTTAGAGCACTAGAGAGCTTCGTGCGGGTAGGTTATGTGTGTTGTGAGTTTATTCATTAAAATATGGTCCAAACGTGGACCTCACATTTCTATTTGCTGACGAGAGCTTCCTTAATTGTCATATAAGATCAGATGAGCTGTTAAATTAGTTTATTAATCACGTAATTAAAGTAATCGAGTATTAATTAAGACATGTGAGTGTGCTTCCCTTTTTTCGCCCCGCCCTCTAGAGATTTCTTTTCTTTAGTGTTTATTGTTAGATATTGGGTCGCACGCAGCCACCATCCATTCTCTTTTTCTTTTCTTTGTCCTAAACATGACAAATTATAAAACGATTGGGGGTTTAAGGCCGTGAATTCTCATTAGATTCTTGATTTTTAATTTCTACTTCGATTACTATATTACAAACTGCTGGTTTAATCTAAATACTATGTCCTACTGCTTTTGTTTGTACATCCTTTTCGTTTGTTTTGTCTCTCTTTTGAAGTGATTATTATAAAACTATAGAGTCTATCTTTTTTATTTACAAAAAAATAAAACCATAACAACAAAAATATTACTAAAATTTTGTATCTTATGAATTATGTCCTTCAGAATATATACTTTCTGGTATAGTCTATCAAATATTAATAAAAATTCGGAGTATTGGAATTTCAGGTCTTATGAAGAGTTATTATTATTTTTAATTTTTTTTGCAGAATTTATGAGTTATTATGATATTTACAGTCTTAACAAACAAACAGATGTAAACGTTGAAATGCAATATAAGATTATCTGGTGGATTATTATACCATATTTGAGGTTAGAGAGTTGTACAGCTTTAAAAGTGAATGTGAGATATAGCGTGCGGAATAGATGCCATATAAGCATCCGATAGATACGTCGATTCATGCATGAATCACAATTTAATACCCACTTATAGCCAAAGTTAGGTGTAACATGTAAAATAACAAGACATATAGATTCTATTCTTATCTTATAAGTTGTTTCTGAATGCGCCTGTGATTCTTGTCACGTTTTTAACTATTGGAATATATCTTGATTTTTTTTAGGGTCATGTAGATATTTTGGCTTTCTGCATGTATTCGAATAAATTATTAGTACTTAACTAGGGCTGCCTGGTTCTTACATTGTATTTAGGATCTAGATCATTTTAAAAGCTAAACCTGAAACTCAAGTGGTTTGTCCATATCTCTCAACTTCTATATCGCGCGTACATCAGTACATGTAATGATTAGTTACTCCTAGGAATGTTTGGTATTCGAATATGTGTTTGGTATGAGCATGCACATATTTAATACAGAAAATGCATGTTACTTCATCTCTATTTGTAGAACCAATAAATATGTGTTATCTGTATACCCATTACTAGTATTATAAAAAAATAGTGTGAACGAAAGGTACAAAAGTAGTCGTAGATTAATAAATAACATGAGGATAAAAAGGTTTAAATTTTAATAAGCACGATTTATCTTTAAATACAAGAAATGAACCAACCATTAGCCAATTGGGTCTGACTCATGTTCAGAAAACTTTACAAGTTACTTTCTTTCAGTAATTCATTATTATTTAATTTTTTTTTTTGTCATTTTATCAAAATGTTAGTGCACCTAGTCCACAATCGATCGAGAGGATTGTGGAGAGATCACAAAACATTATGTTCGAGTGCCGCGGTGAGTAAGAAGTTCACAAAAATGAGATAAACTTGTTTTAATTTAGGCTCATAGTGAAATATACTATAGAGTTTCCGGATCAAACCATAGAGTCGATGTGAAATCTGCAGCAAGCAATTCAAAGATGTATCAAATGAAAATTGACTTTTTGGTGAGATACCATAAATAAAAGCTGGACTGTCTGTGGGCTGTAGAAGATTAGTAACGTGGAGGTTAGTTAGGTTATCGTGTAACATGTGTAATAGCATCGACTACAAATGTTATATTCTGTGAACATTGGGCAATATTTATGCTTACTTTTTTTCAGTCTGGTTTTTGGTTCAGGTTGTGACTTGTGACATGGTCCATCTAATCTATGCTTTGTCTCCTATATCATATGTGCGAATATACTGGTAATGAAGGACACAATTTTAAAAGAGCTCCAAAGGAGAGACAAGTGGTTATTAACCTTAAAAGTACGGCCAGATGTTTAGTAATTAAATAAATATGGGGCGGAAACATAATTTTCAATTTAGCTCACAAAGTGGGGTACAGAAGCGAACACTAAGAAGTCATAAAGAGAGATTTAAAGGAGAAAACGCATTAACTAAAATGTGAGTTAATATGAAAATGAGAAATCAAAAAGGGCACAGTGGCCCTTGTAATTCTAAGGGGCAAATTATGGAACAAAGATTTTAATTAACATTGGATTTTCACTATATATATATATATATATATATATATATATATATATATATGGAGACATGCCAAGGACCACAAAAACAAACCAAGTTTCTAAGAGTTTTGAAAACAAAAACAAAACAAAAAAGAGAGCAAAGAAGAAAGAGAAGATCATTACATAGAAAAAAAAAAAGAGAGAGAGCAAATGGAGTGGAGGACATGGTACTTAGATGCAGTTCTTGTTCCGTGTGCTCTACTTATGATGTTTTCTTACCACATCTTCTTGTGGTATAAGGTTCGAACCGAACCTTTCTCTACCATCGTCGGAACCAATTCCCGCGCCCGTCGATCTTGGGTTGCTGCCATAATGAAGGTAAGAAACAATATACCAAAAATATTCTTTCAGATCTTACGATATCGTTTATATGTGTATGCCTTTCAAACCGATTAAAAAATTGAAGTGATATAGTTAAGTGACTGTAGTAGCAAGTAGTAATCGTCTTATTGGTCAAGGTCTAGATGAGTTTTGTTGGACATAATTGTTTTAAAAAAAAAAAATTTTAATTGCAAATTTCACATGAATATTGCATACAGAGATAATTTATTCAGGTTTCGTCCACAATCTACATATCTAAGAAACTAGATGCATGTGTCATGCGAATAAAGTGGGCAGAAATTATGTGCTTAACCGATGTCAACATATCTATATGCATATATTATTATATCAAGTAGTTAATTAACAATATAGATGAATGTGTGACTTGTTCAGGACAATGAGAAGAAGAACATATTAGCCGTACAAACATTACGAAACACGATAATGGGAGCAACGCTTATGGCAACAACTTGCATCCTCCTCTGTGCAGGCCTTGCTGCCGTTTTAAGCAGTACTTATAGCATCAAGAAGCCTCTAAACGATGCAGTATACGGAGCTCATGGTGAATTTACAGTGGCACTTAAATACGTAACCATCCTCACAATTTTTCTCTTTGCTTTCTTCTCTCATTCTCTCTCCATTCGCTTCATCAACCAAGTAAACATCCTCATTAACTCTCCTCAAGAGCCTTCCTCTGATGATTTCGGCGGCATCGGAAGCTTTGTAACTCCTGAATATGTCTCTGAACTCCTTGAGAAAGCGTTCTTGCTCAACACAGTAGGTAACAGGCTGTTCTACATGGGATTGCCTTTGATGTTATGGATCTTTGGGCCGGTGCTTGTGTTCTTGAGCTCTGCGCTGATGGTTCCTGTTCTTTATAACCTCGACTTTGTGTTTTTGTTGAGCAATAAGGAGAAAGGTAAAGTGGATTGCCATGGAGGTTCTGATGATCAATTCTCTCCTTGATTACTTATGTTGATGGTTGATTATGATTAATGATAAACTTGTTTAATAATAAGGACTTTCGAAGCAATCTTCTCTTTTATAACGGTACGCAGAAAGAGTTATATGCCCAAAGGCACATGCATTTGCCTTAATCAACTAAATCCACTCGTTAATTCGCTAGCGTTATGTTTTATCAAATAAATTACAAACATATGATTTCATAAAGAAAACTACAACAATCTTTTTTTGGTACCTTTTCTCCGCAAAAGATCTACGAAAGGTCATCACACCGCAAGTCGCAATATTTAAGGATACAAAAGATCGGTCCAAAGATTTTGGTTTGAACTTTTAAGACAGATTTTGTCAAAAGTAGCTAATTCAAGTATTTAGAACTATCATAAGAAGCATACACAATAAAATAGAGAACAAAGGTGTACATGTCAGGAATCGAATAGAGGTTTGAATATGATCAGTCAAAACATAACAAAGGTCTAAAACAATTTTAAAAGTTGAACTCATCCTATAATAATATCAAGATGAGAGATATATACTTGTGTTAGTCCAAAAAAATAATTTAATCACTTATCAGTATAAGTCATAAATACTAAAAGCCAAAATATTAGTTTGTTAAGAAACTGGCTTTAAGTAAACATTTTTTTCGTTTTTATTGTTCAACAGAAGTCGAATACGTTTTGTTTCTTCTTTTTGTCAAACAAGCAGCAAGTGTTGACTACTTTGTGACGGCAAAAACTAAAAAAAACGAACGACAAATCTCCGGCGTTGACCAAAAAAAAGAAAATGGAAAATCTCTGGTTCATCTTCTTCTCTCTCGCAGCTACTTCCTTCTTCTTCATCGCCAAATCCCTGTGGAGTCAAAACACTAAACTACCCCCAAGCCCCACGCCTCTTCCGATCATCGGCCATCTTCACCTCATCAAGAAGAATCCTTTACCACAAGCTCTGCATCTCCTTTCTTCAAACTACGGCCCGGTTCTCTTCCTCAAATTCGGATGCCGTCCCGTTTTGGTTCTCTCTTCCCCAGAATCCATCCAGGAATGCTTCACCAATCACGACCAAACCCTCGCGAACCGCCCCAGGACCATCACCTCCGATCATTTCAGCTACGGCTACAAAAACTTCGGTTTCGCTCCTTACGGCGATCTCTGGCGAACTCTCCGCCGTATCTCCACCCTCGAGGTCTTCTCCTCCGCAAGTCTCCAGAAGAACTCCTTCATCCGAAACCAAGAAGTCTCGAATCTCTGTTCGATTCTCTTCGGTCTATCCCGTGACTCTCGGAAAGCGGATCTCAAGTATCAGTTCACTCTTCTCACCGCTCACGTCATGCTCAGGTTAGTATCTGGGAACCGTGGTGTCGAAGGGAGCGATCCGGAAGCAGAGAAGAGGTTCTTGGATGATTTCAAATCGAGGTTTTTCTCCAGCATGTCCATGAACGTCTGCGATTATTTCCCAGTGCTAAGGTGGATTGGGTACAAGGGTATTGAGAAGAGAGTGATGGAGATGCAGAGGATGAGAGATGAGTATCTTCAGCGAATCATAGATGAAATCCGAGTGAAGAAAGCTGATTCCACCGGTTCGCTGGTGGAGAAATTCTTGCGCCTTCAAGAAACAGAGCCAGAGTTCTACTCAGATGATGTTATCAAAGGAATTGTGGTGCTAATGTTCAACGCCGGAACGGATACTTCACCTGGGGTGATGGAATGGGCAATGTCGGTTTTACTGAACCATCCAGATAAGCTCGAGAAGCTCAGAGAAGAAATCAGATCTAATGTTAAGCACAATGGGATAATACAAGACTCGGATCTCTCGAGCTTACCTTATCTCCGATGTGTCATCTATGAGACGCTTAGGCTATACCCTGCGGCTCCGCTCTTGCTTCCTCACTACTCATCAAAGAGATTTAACATAGGCGACTACGAGATCCCTGAAAACACAATGTTGTTGGTGAATGCTTGGGCTGTTCATAGGGACGGTGAGCTTTGGGAAGACGCGGATGTGTTCAAGCCGGAGAGATTTGAAGGGTTTGTTGGAGATAAAGATGGTTTCAGGTTCTTGCCGTTTGGAGTTGGGAGGAGGGCGTGTCCTGGAGCTGGATTTGGAATGAGGACAGTGGCGCTTGCTGTTGGAGCATTGGTTCAGTGTTTTGAGTGGGAGAAGGTGGAAGAAGGAGATATAGACATGAGGCCTGTGTTTGGTGTGGCGATGGCTAAGGCTGAGCCGCTTGTCGCATTACCTAAGCCAAGGCCTGAAATGGTTCCTATCTTGTCTCAGCTCTAGTGTCATCTGTGTTACACATCGACAATAAGGAGAGTGAATGATTCATAAATCACAAATGGTTACCTACCTAAATAATGGAATCAAAATCTTCGTTTATTTGCTTCGTTCTTTCTCAGCACTAAACTTACAAGAAGCAGAGAAGATGATTTTAATTTATGAAGGATGTCCTTTCCATTGGACGGAGATATATGGAGAAATGATCAGTTGTTGAACAGCCACAACTTTTTCTACATTCATTGAATCCTTATGTGATCAAAACAATAGTGATGCAACATACAACAACAGAAGTCCCACTCGATGACCTGAATCTAAACCCAGATCAGAAGCAATTAAATTTGGATTACATCCTTTAAACGTTTAAGAAACAATCTCTGATAAGCAGAGAAGCTTTTAGCAATCCAGTTTCGTTATGCACAAGAAGGCAAAAGAAAAACCTTCAAAGTAGAAATTATTATTCATCAGTGATGGTAGTTTTGTCCCTTGAGAATAGTCCATGACCTGAAAGCAGAAAACCTATTACAGCATATGAACACACGAATGGCTAAGACGATATAAACTTGGTATGAAAATGTGACTGCAATGCACAGACAGAAACAACAATGGTTTCACCTGTAAAGCTGTTCCATCAATACCACAAGAGCTATCTGATGATTCAGAACCATGGACGAAAGTCGAATGATCACATTAGCTCGCTTCCTCACCTGTCTTCCATGTCCATAAGCTCCACCTATACAAAACGATATCCTCGAAGCACCCTAGCAACAGCAAAAGCACTCTCCTGCTTCATTATCTTATTAAGCTTTCCATTTGTAAGTATATTTTTCTTAAAGATGAGATCAGCTTCAAATCCAACCCAAGTTGACTACTTTCCAATGAGTGATGTAAGAACAAAGAGAAGGTATAAGCTTACACTATTTCCTGCATCACCTAGTAACTCAGCCATCTGCTCCGAATCAATGTCACGGCCTCTCTCGTCAAGAACCACAACCTAAATCTCACAATCAGACCTATCAAGCATGATACATTGACTAATAGCGGAATCTTAAAAGCTTATTAATAGTACCCAATCATCAGACCCAATAAGCTTCATCATAGCCGCCTCTTCATCCTCAACCTGAGCTCTAACATCCCTGTAAATGCAGAAAAACGATCAATTGGTGGACCCAACCCAACCATCTCAAATCACTGAACTGAGTCTGTCAAATCGAGGCAACGTACTGCGCATTTCGAGGATTGGAGCGAACCAGTGAATCTTCGAAGGAGCAATAGGGTTTAAGCTTGATCTTGTACTCATCGACCAAGAGTCGAACACCTTCTGATCTCTTTTTCCCCACTGTTATCACTCGTATGGGCAGAGCTCTCTGCGAAGTTGAACCAAAAGTACCAATTCCATCAAACCCTAAACGCCCAAATCTAATCAATTCGATGAAAGCTCGAGCAGAGAGGGTTTTTACCACTGCCTGGCCCGCGTATCTACATGCTCTTCCTGATTAAATTCCGAACTAGATCACAAACTTTACACTGCGCTCGAAACAAACCAAAATATACATTTAGAGAAAAAAAAGAGCGAAAATAAACCTTTTTCCTGAGGAGAAGGAGAAGCAGATGCATAGGGCTGCGTCAGGTGAGAAGTAGCCATGAAAGAGACGGCCATTTTTGAGTTCTTCAGTTTAACGACGATTGCACTATCCCGTTGAATAGTAGTCCACATGAGACTCGAACCCTCCTTTTGGTATCGAGGGTTTCAAGCCCATCGCAAATAATAACAAAATAGATTAATGGGCCTAAAGCACTTGAGTTATATAGTTTGTTTATTTTGGTCGACGACACATGTGAATAGTATGATGTGTACTTGTATATCAAACGGATGGAGAAACCATATAATTAACTATTTGCAAAGTTCAACAAAGGTTGAGTCGAAAGGGAACATTTTAGGATTGAGAGCTTTTCATTCACCAGTGTTCTTATCGACATTAAAACCGGCGATTATGCCTTGATGCCACATGCTAGCTCCTTCAAAACGCGCATAAGGTTTTTTTCATATATTTAGTCATACATATATCATGTTTGAAGTCTTACTATAAGCATATATAAGACTATAAGATAAGAAATAATTTGATTGATTAAAATTTGGGAAAAAAATGTTGTTTCAAATAAAAATCTTTTTAAAAGTTATAAGGATAATCATCCATCAAACTCATTTCAATACTGATTGATCGCTAATTGAGTCGATTTATGAACTAAAAAGAGTCTGGTTGGTTAAGTTTAGGGAAGTTTACTGGCTACTAATTATAATGATGTCTGAAGGAGGCATGAAAAGACAACGTTAAACTTTTCTAGTTATCATTTTATTATTCCGAACAATGCATCCCTGGCCACCAGATCAAATGTTTCAATTGTTTATTGTTTAGTGATGTTCTTGGTTCCATCCAACAAATTTTAAAACTTCATAATTCACATATAAAAATAAATATGCGTGTGTACTTTTGTATATATTCCCTAATCTCCATATCTTTAATTAGTTCTAATTCCGTATTAAAGAACTATTTTGGCATCTCCACACTCATTTGCCCGCCCGTGCATCTTTATCTTTAGCTTTTAGAATTAATATATGTTTAGTATATGAATCGGATATAAAGTTTGTCCAAGTGTCCGAATATTTATAAGATGAACAAAGTTTACGATAGCTAATTATATGCAAAAGAACATTGCGCTAATTAAGTCTGTTTTTGAATAATTCTTAATATCTTCTCACATCGGTAAATATCATCATAAAGCATACTTGTATTATAGTAAGCTTCTAAAACAATTACATGGAACGTCTAATAAATCAAATTAAACGTCGGATCTACCCATCTATAAAATATAGGATTGGAACCATGAATGATGAATCTACACATGTACGTTTGCTGATTATGGGTCAAACTAATCGCTACGATTCTGTTATTATGGGTCAAACTAATCGCTACGATTCTGTTTTGCATCAGTATGTAAAATGACAATACGTAAACAAGTTTGTTCGAACTTCTGGTCGGCTTGCTGTGTTATTTCCAGTTCTTGTCGAAATAAAATACTCGTTCCTTGAACGAAACGCTAACAAGAGTACATATTCCGTTTTACTACTTATGTAACAAGAATACGAATTTTCTTTAATTTATGAAAACGATGTCTTAAAATAAAATAAGAAATGCATGATTCGGTGTCAGTGACGTATGAAGCTCTCGTGCATGCACTAACGAAATCGATCGGAAATCGGCTGGCTAGAATAATAGTATATATATTTTTGGTGAATAAATACTGCGTCGACTAGCCTCCGATAACTAATATTATTATGAAGTCGAAAAGTAATTATCATGGAGAATAGTCTTACACACTATTGCATACGTGATTCTCTCATATATGCTATTCGGAAAATTAATTAGCTCCACCATAAGGGCGGCTTTCCATGTGTTTTGTATGCTGATTTGTTGCTTAAAAGCTGAATAAAAACTGTTAAAAAATTAACAGTAGAGATAAGGTTTGCTGGTATGCATACATTGAGATGCCGGATCCACATCATTTGTGTTAGAAGTACCAGTTACACACTTAATTACACTATCAACTCATCACTAGTTACTGAGGCATCTTTAGAATTCATTCTAAATTGAAAGAAAAAAAAAGCTGTATGAGTAGGCATAAACTATGGAAGTAATTAAATAAAACAAAATCCTTGTCGAATATTAACGATTTTGTTTAAAGATAAATAGAAGGAGAGGAATTGAGGTAATGGTGTAAGTGTGTCCCACAATATCTATATTCCCCAAATTTAAATGTGTCGGAATCTCTAGGTTCTCCCCAATCCTCCATTAATTGTTTCTAAAACATTTGGTCACCATCGAGAATATAAACCAAATAAACAAGTGATACTTTACAAATGATTTCTCTAATGTTTTTTTTAACAAGGATGTGTCTCGTTAAAGGAGTGATGGTGCGTTTCGATTCATCATCTTATTCTTTTTGATCTTCCAATTATTTGATCTTCTCTTAAAAAGATTGATTTATTTAATATATGTTTTTCCATAAAAATGATATATATTCATTTGTATCTAATTCCCACACTATGGTTTACTTATATTTTTTTTTTAAAAATGAAAAGTAAATTTAACTTTCTTAGGAAAATAAAATTATTCTAATTAACAATTTAATAAAAATATAGTTTTAGAATCGGAGGCATTGTGCAAACGCACCCCTTTCACGCTTAAAAAAATAAATAATGGGTGATACATGGAAATATAATTTATAAAAGTTTTCTCATAACCAAAGGAATGTAACGGGAAATCTAGAATCTTTTAGGTCTTAGAAACAAATAGTCTCCTCATGTTTGTGTGACTTATGCCTATAAATACAGAGCCCTACACACAATCTATCTCATAATCAAAACACCAACGCAGTATCTCCCTTACCAGTTACTATACATTATATCTCTCTATAAATAACAAAAAAAAGGAAAAAAACTCATTTTGTGAGGCCATGTCAGGCGTTTGGGTGTTCAACAACGGAGTGATACGTTTAGTAGAGAACCCGAACCAGTCCGGTGGAGGCGCCTCTCAGACGCACGGCCGGAGAAATGTGTTGGTTTACTTGCCTACTGGTGAAGTCGTTTCTTCTTACTCGTCGCTCGAACAAATCCTAAGGAGTCTCGGGTGGGAAAGATACTTCAATGGAGACTCAGATCTCATCCAGTACCACAAACGCTCCTCCATCGACCTCATCTCTTTACCAAGAGACTTCTCCAAGTTCAGCTCCGTTTACATGTACGACATCGTCGTCAAGAATCCTAATTCCTTCCACGTCCGAGATTTCAATTGAAAGTCCACGGATTAGTTCTCGACCAATAAGTCCATATGTTTGTGTGTTGTTTTGTTCCAACCGATAAATTAGAGACGTAAACTCTTACGGAATCTGCGTTAATCATGTGAATTACGTACTGGTCAAAGAGAAGATGTGTGCAGCAGCTCTCTGACTTCGACAAACAAAGAGATGGCTATTGGAATATATATCATCACTTAGTTAGTTTGTGTTTTTTTGTTCATATGGGCTGAATTGTTTAGGATTGTTTTTCATTATTTTCTCCGAGTTGGTTGCATGTGGCATGCTTCTATCTTCTTCATATTTGTGAGGCTTGTGTGGACGTCTAGGAGTAGTTTGCCAAAAGGTGGCTCATTACTTGTAGCCGTCGTTGATTGTTTTTTGTTTTTAGCTTTGTAATTGTGGTGATGTATGTAATTAAGTTGTGTTACTTTTGGGTTTAAGCTGTATATTCAATTTGCATCGTTGTGGTGAAGCAAAATTCCTTTTCGTTATGTAAGTAATCGAAGTGACGTTTGTTTTGAGTCCAAAACTATGGGTTAAATTTGTTTTTTTTTAAAAGAGACTAGAGATAGTTCTCGATTTTAGTTAACTTGAAACACACGAAGGTGCTATATTTTGACCCAAGCCCTAGCTCCTCTTCTCTCGACGAGACCTATGGCGGATCTTCATCGCAACGTGTCTCTGATTTCGATCAAAACCCTAGCACATCTTCTGTCGACGGGATCCATGGTTGGACTTCTGCCCAAGTTATTTTTTATTTTGAGCTCTCTGTTGAAGAGATATATGGCGAGTCATCCATCATTTGATCAATCTTGTTACTTGGTGAGTGGTGATGATATTGGACTTTGTTAACTGCTTATGGGAAACAGAGAAATGAGAATAGCCGAATCCGTCTACCACAAGAAACACAAAAACATCCGATAAATCAATGTGGGTATTTATGAAGATCAGACCAGAACTTCTGGGATAATCTTTTATAACGACGTACGACGTGTTTGGTCTTAATAGCGGCTGCTTATGTCTCGACAACAACAAACTTCACGCTCCTCTCCTGTTAATGGGTTGATTAGGGTTTTAGTCTTTGAGTCTGTTCCTTTTTTATTGACAACGATTTTAACTGGTGACCATATAAATAACAATATGAATAAATAGGAAAAGGAATAAAATAAACAAGATAATAGAAATTATTGTTCTTCTTATTTTTTATAAGTAATATATTAATATTATAGTTCCCTAAAACATAAAAGACAGAAAAGGAATCATGAGTATAGTATATTCCTTTTAAATTATATAATTTTTAAGGAATGATAAGAAATTTAATATTCTATTCCATTCTTTATGGTCATCAATTCCATTTAATATTCATTCTTTATGGTCATCAGTTCCATTTAATATTCAATGTTTCACTTTGAATTATATAATAAAGATACCAATTTGTTGATTCTTGATCCAGAACAGATAGGCCTGTTAAAGGCCCAAATACTTAATTGTCGCATTTGTATTTTCCCAACTATCCAATCGAATCCCGAATCCGGACCCAAACCCTGATCCGGATCCTTTCTCGTCGGCTTCAACAGGCAACGAATCGATTGAGAGCAATCTACAGGCGGAGAAGCTGGAAGGAACGTTTTTCTTCAAACAATTTTGCCATTCCACTAGTTTTTGTAAGTTTGTGGATCAATAATATGCCATACTACTAGTTTTTGTAACTTCAAGTTGGTGAATTTGGATTTGGATTTTGGTAATTCTCAGAATCATCGTCATAGTGTGCTCTTCTTCTATCTAATTCCAATTTCGTCTCTCTATCGATTCACAGAGAAAGGAAAAAAAAAAATTTTGGAGGTCAATTTTTTGAAGCTTATATAAACCAACCAGTAGATTCTTTCTTTGTTTCTCATTGCGTCTGATTCTCGTGGGTTTTGGGTTCCTTGTTCAGAAGCAAAAGCTCATGCATTGCTTCTGAGTCCTGTGTTTGTATAGAATTGAGACTTTAGTTATCTACAATTTCTATTTGTTTTTTTTGTTCTCCCTTGTGCACAGAACAAAACGATGCCTCGTAAAGGACTCTCCAATTTCGATGATTATGATGATGGTTTCGATGATGACGATGCGTATGATTATGACTATGATGTAGATGAACACGGTAAACATCTTCCCATTCCTTTCTCGTGTGGTGGTTAATGGTCTCTCTTAGTTTTTCTGGTAGTTTATTTTCCTCTCTTGCTCAACTGTAGAAGCTGCTGAACCAAAGGAAGAAGAAATAGCTCAGAAAGGGCTTTGGCGATGTGCAATCTGTACTTATGACAATGATGAGAGTATGTTCGTGTGTGATATTTGCGGCGTTCTTCGTCATCCTGTGGCCGGGAATCAAACTGTCAATAGCAATACAGGTACTAAATGTATATTCTCTCCTCCATTCTGTATTCACGTATATTAGTCAGAGAAGCTAGTCGTTACAATTGCTCTCTGCCTCTGCATAGGATACATGTGTTATTGCATAATGTCTGATTTGTCTCATTTCTTTTTGTTCTTTGAGGTCATTTGATTTTGCTATTCTAGGTGTTTAATTATAGAATAGATGTGTTTTATGCAGTTGAAGGCAGATGCAAAGTATCCAAATTGGCAAAGTCTCTTTTCGAATCAGTCCCATCTAATCCACTGAAAAGGCCAGGTCTTTATCTGCCTGAGCACAAGAATCTTGTGATGGAGCAGGGACCTCTTTCTGGAATTTCCCGTGGGAATATTCATGATCTCCACAAGGCTTTTAGTTCTAAAAATTCCTGCGTTAGTATAGGTTGGGCACTTGCTGTAGTTTGATAGTGTTTCCTGTTTTTCTGTTCTCCTGATAAAGCTGTTCGTGTTGAGAGTCTATAGTTTGGTTCTATGCATTTGTGGCGTTGCGGCGTTATTCTGACATTTCCCTTTTTTAACTTGTTGTATAGCACCTTTCAAGTTTGATGCTCCATCGCCAGATGATTTAGTCTCGAATGGACTAAAAGGCCCACAAGGTATCCACACTTGGTTTTCACTTTGAGTTTGATGCTTTATGTTATTGTACGGATTAGATGCTGGAAACCTGGATGTCATAATAATTTCTCTTCTACTTCAGTCCACGTTGTTGTTTCGTCGCTGGAATTGGACCTATATGATATTCTTTGATTAATTTGAAATTATTCTTAAATTGTTCAGTACCTGAAAGTATTCTTGAAGGTAATACCGTACGTAGCTCAGGTGATGCTAGTGATACTGAAGTTTTAGTTCCAACTCTAATTAGGATTTTCCATTTTTTGGGTTCTTTCCTCATATGAATAGGGATGAAATCGGTTGTTTTCCTTTTAGAGGGTTTTTATCGATTAATTCTAGGGAAGAGAAGTTATTCTCTTTAGGAGTTTTACTCTGGTTTTCTGTTTTCGTCTAGTTGATTTTCGATAAAATATTTTGGTGTTTGAAGTGCGTTCTTAACTCTAGCAGCTAGCACGAGGCAGAAAGAGAAGCAAGATAGCGCAGAACAGAATCCTGTACAGAAAGGAGGAGATAGCTCAGAAACAAGACCCCGAGTTAGACACGATAACGTTGATAAAAGTTTTTCAAAGGGCGGTGGTGGAATAAAATCTGGCAAAAGTTTGCCAAAAGCAAAAGCAGATATGTCTAATGAGACAAGTTCTTCGTCGAAAAGGATGGAGGCGTCGGAGAATCTTACCGGTGCTATGAATAAGATGTCTTTGACTGGGGAAACAGAAAAGTCCAACGATATTAAAATTAGACGACCAATATCAAAATCTGAGCATAAGCCAGAGGAGTGGATGCTTTTTGATAAAGAATCAGATACACTAAGTCAACTTAATCTTGCCATCGTGAGTTTCTTAGATTTCTGCCGCCTATTTACTGATTTATTTTTTTCCAAGACAGGAGTACTGATGATTTCAATCATATTGTAGGTGGGGCATGTTGACTCCGGTAAGTCAACACTCTCAGGTAGATTACTGCATCTATTGGGAAGAATATCTCAAAAGCAGATGCACAAGTTTGAGAAAGAAGCAAAGTTGCAGGTATTCAGTTGTTTTTTTTTTTTGGATGTTAAGAGACTCAAAAATACAATTCTGCTCCGTTTGCTTGACATTATTATGTTTCTGATTTGATCAGGGCAAAGGGTCTTTTGCATATGCCTGGGCATTGGATGAGAGCGCCGAAGAGAGGGAACGAGGAATTACAATGACTGTGGCTGTTGCTTATTTCAATTCCAAAAGACATCATGTTGTTTTGCTCGACTCTCCTGGGCACAAAGATTTTGTTCCAAACATGATAGCAGGAGCAACGCAAGCAGATGCTGCGATTCTTGTCATAGATGCATCTATTGGTGCTTTTGAAGCTGGTTTTGACAATTTGAAAGGCCAGACAAGGGAGCATGCACGGGTGCTTAAAGGTTTTGGGGTGGAGCAAGTCATAGTTGCAGTCAACAAAATGGATATTGTTGGGTATTCGAAGGACAGATTTGATTTGATTAAGCAGCATGTTGGATCTTTTCTGCATTCCTGTCGCTTTAAAGAATCGTCTCTGACATGGATTCCATTGAGTGCCATGGAAAACCAAAACTTGGTTTCAGCTGCCTCTGAAAGCCGCCTATCCTCATGGTATGATACTGTTTCTGGTACAGTTATTGGGTGAATTGCGTAGCATATCTGAAACAAGCCATGTCATGGTTAATTTTCTGCTCAAAAACAGGTATCAAGGTCCATGTTTATTGGATGCTGTTGACTCTGTCAAGTCTCCTGATAGAGACGTCGCGAAGCCTCTGCTCATGCCAATATGTGACGTTGTAAGATCAACTTCACAAGGGCAGGTATCTGCATGTGGCAAGCTTGAAGCTGGAGCTGTTCGGCCAGGATCAAAGGTACACAAGTTTCATGATGCGATGTTTCCTTTAGTATCATGTATAATGAAACGAGTGAAACGTTCAACTGATGACTTACACTACTGGGTCTTTCTGCTAGATAATGGTTATGCCATCGGGAGATCAAGGAACCGTACGGTCTCTGGAGCGTGATTCTCAGGCTTGCACCATTGCAAGAGCTGGAGATAACGTAGCAATAGTTTTGCAAGGGATCGATGCAAATCAAGTAATGGCAGGAGGTGTGTTGTGCCATCCTGATTACCCGGTCTCAGTAGCAACTCATTTAGAATTGATGGTGCTCGTCTTGGAAGGCGCAACACCGATCTTACTCGGTTCTCAGGTAAAAACAAAGGCCCTTTCTCGCATGCTCATTCTCCTACTATTCGTCTCCTGTTCTCTGATCCTCTCCAATTGAAAAATATAGTTGGAGTTTCATGTGCATCATGCAAAAGAAGCAGCAACAGTTGTGAAACTTGTGGCAATGCTTGATCCCAAAACAGGGGAGCCAACAAAGAAGTCTCCTCGTTGTCTAACTGCTAAACAGAGCGCAATGCTTGAGGTTTGAAATCTCTTTTGACTTTTGCGTGAAACATTACAAAAAGTTTGATTCGATCTGACAGTGTTTTGTTGTAATAACTGCAGGTGCGTCTTCAGTATCCAGTTTGTGTGGAGGCATTTTCTGAAAGTAGAGCTCTTGGAAGAGTGTTCCTTAGATCATCAGGAAGAACAGTCGCCATGGGCAAAGTTACTCGGATTATCCAAGACTGATCATAAAAATTCTCTATTGTTGTAAGAGTTTTGCTTCTTCCTTAGAATTTGAGTCGTCCCAAGTTTTGTATGCAATACTTAAAGAGAATATATCCTGAATCCAGTTGCAAAAGTTATTCAATTAAATTTCAATTTGTAAGTTTGTTTATCCGATTTTTGACTCTTTCTTTTAGTTTTAAGATCAATCCGATTTTTGACTTTAAGATGTTAATCACAATAATATTTTTCGTGGAGACTACAATTACATTTATTTTTTCTTAAAAGCGAACATAATGCTACGGCAGTGGTATGAACTCGACATTATATTATATCTCAAAAACTGAATCATATTCGTATTTCCGTAAGATTTAGAATGAGAACGCAGAAAAGAAGAGTAAAGTTGGTGGTATATATGTTTCAAGTTCAAATAAAAAGTTGAGCTTTGATACAAGTGGAGAATGAAATTGTCACCTGATCTTATTTGCCTATTTGTACCCAATTGGGTCAGAAGAAACAAAAAATGTTAATATATGTACAAAAAGAAGAATAAGAGAAATGAGAGAGCAAGATGATGTAGAGACGAGCACTTGGTATTTGGTGAAGAAGCGATGTATCTGCATCATCTTGGAATCATCTCACAAAGCTAAAGTTGGGTGTGAGATCATCACTACAACGACTTCTCCTCTTCCGCAGGAGTTTTGCAGATAGGGCACCAATTCTTCATCCGAAGCCACTGTTCTACACAGCTCACATGGTACATATGTTCACATGGCATAGTCCCTACTTCATCTTTATCAACATACTCTTCCTGCATAGCACATATATATAACATTAACAACATCTTCTTCGTTTCACTAAAACCCTTATACTACTACATTGTTCTATTTCATCTTAGTTACTAGACAATTCAGTGGATTAATTTATCGTTTGGGAGAGACCTGGCAAATACTGCACTTGATATCATCTTCCTTATTCAGAGCAATGGCACTGGTTTCATCTGTCTCCTGATAAATGCTTTTCTTGAGGCTTCTCGAGAGTGCTTCTTCGCTTAAAGCTGTGCTCACTGTACCCATCTTATCCCCCAAAGCAAGTAGTTCCTGCATAATTTGTGTTCACATGGTTTTAGCTTTAAATATACTTTCGATTGTTAAGCCTAAAGTGGTTACTAATAGCCCAAGTGACCAAATACATGCAAGACTGACCTCATATGACATGTTATCAATGTCAAGCCTCATATCGCTATGTTGATCGTAGAATCTAAACATACCACTTGAGAACAGATTCGTCCCTAAAGAAGCCAATTGCTGCAGGAAAAGAAGCAGAACAGACAGAAGAAACGTCAGAAACACTCTAAACTCGGACAAACATGTTCGTATCAAAAGACCAAGCTGGATAAATTACCTCGTGTGTGAGCTCTTGATCATGCTCAATTCTTTCCAGGGCCAACAAAACCTGAAACATTTTCAAAAAAGTGTTATCACGACCCAGGAACATGTCAAAGCTTCTAATGAAAGCAGACTACAAGGTGACGGAAACTACCTCTGCGATTCCATTCATGTTGGATCGACTTAAACCATCCCAGTTCACCAAAGAGCGTGAAGGGTCAGCTCCTGAAGGGCTACCAGGCATCATGCTACGTAACCGTCCAGTACTACTGTTCGGCCTACTGAAACTATTTGATGGACTAAATGAAGGAGAAGGATTGAGATCGGTTCGTGTTGCAGGATGAGGCGCTTGTCGAGAAGTAGCAGGGGATGCAACAGCTCCAAGTCGCCCTGATCTACCAAAAGAACCATATCTCCTACCACTAATTGAAACAACACTGTTATCCCTGATAGTTGGTACTATTCGATTCCTTCTGGTATCAGACACTGTGATGCCATTTCCATGAGACGAGCCTTGATTCCTTCCCTTCACCACCGACACGCTGGTCTTATTATTGCCTTTGCTAGAGGAGCTGCTCTCTCCATCAGAGTTTTTCTTCTTCGCCACACTGATTTTTGTCGCCGAGCTTGAGTTAGTTGGAAGAACATCAGACACAGAGTTGCACCTCAAGTTCCTCAATCCACTCCTGCTCAGACCGCCTCTTACAGTGCTCTCGCTACCAGAAGATGAAGAAACAGAAGGACACATAAGGGCCTCCCGAGTGCCCAGTTCAGATTTCTGATGACTACTTCTTATGGTTCCTCTACTTGAGCTTCCTGCCTTTGTCGTTGCGACTCCTCCAGAGACAGTGTTTTGAGACTGAACACTCATTGTGCCTCTTTTAGCCTTCTGGTGTGAAGGGATGGGCTCAACCGCAGCTGGATCATCATGACTACTGCTCGTCTCTGAAGAATCTGTGTCCAAATTAGAAGACGGCTGTCTCCTACCAGTACCTTTGGCTGGCTTTCTTAAGGATCCAAATCCAGACGGAGTTCGAGATGAACTCCCAACAATTTCCTTTCCATTTGAAGAAGAACAAATCTGAGGCCGTCCAGTTTTTGTATTGTTTCCCGTAGAGCCAATCCGAGTTCCTTTAGTGGAAGTCACCTTTGCGCTACAGCCAATTCGGCTGCAGAAAGGCTCATTCTTATCATCTCTCTTGTTCATATTCTCACGCAGAACAAGTCCACTCGCTTTTCGTGGCACAACCAATCGGTCAGCTGATCGTTTACCTGCACACCCATCCATGAATCAAAGAAACACTTCCTCTGCAAACACACACACACAAAAAAAAACAGTTTTTCAGATATATGAAATTCATCATTTGAAAAAGTGCATCAGACGTGAGCTATAATATAAGCACTGGTTCAACAAGAGATTAAAGTCATCAAAAGCTTTAAGGATGGTGTTCCACCAAATCAAAAGCAAGTCGTTAAAAGTAAAAAAGCATCACGGAGACAAGAAGAGAACCACAAAAAAAGCTTACGGGAAGAACATGAGAGTGGATGTGTATAGATCATCCAGAGCAAAACAGCTGGTATTTATAACTTGATGAATCATAAACATCAGGGCAACAAAGCTGATTCTGTGATCGTGAGGGTGAGAGATGAACAAGAAAAGGGTTAAAAAAAACGAAAAGAGAGAAAAGAGGAGGTCATTGATGATTCCATCCAAGAGAAAATAAAGGGACTGCTACGAATGACACGGACTTTCCAATAAACGCAATGACCCTTTTCCCCGCGATTCCAGGTTCACCACTTCAAAATCCAAACAGAGAGAAATTTTTTTTTATAGCAGATACAATTAAAGAAACTCTGCCCCTTCACAATTTTTTTTTATTAGAGCTACTTAGTTGTGCAACAATCACAGGAATCGAACCCTATCAGCGAAATTTCCGATGAAGATACGTTAATCATTTCGCGACCTGGGAATTAAACTTGTACAAAATTGAAATTTAATCCAAAGACAGAAACAGCAACATGCGAGTACAACGAGAGAATCTGAGAAAAAAAATTAAGAACTATTTTTCCCACGATCATCTGGAGCGAGAAAACAAAATTCCGGCGTTACCTTTTCCTTTTCCGAGCGATTTCTCTCCGCCGTCTGTAAATTAACAAAAAACGTGGAGGAATGAGAGAGAGAGAAGACGATATATATATATATAAATAAATAAAATTTCTGGGGGGGTTTATAAAGTTTTTAATTAAGTTCGGAGGAAAAAAAAAAGTGGCGTAGCAAGCGTGGAAAAGCGGTTAGAGAGATCAGGACCGTCGATTTCGGGTTTGGTTCAGTGGAAGCCAAAGATGGACGGTTAAGATGCACACTAACGTCTCCCTCAGTAGACGGGAGAGTATTAGGAAGAACGAAAACGACACCGTTGTCGTTAGCGGCGTTACGTACGGTAGACGGAATGATATTGAATTAAATTTTCTCGTCTTTTTTTTTTTGAGTGAAATTAACGGGGTTCATAAAAATATGTATATTGGCGACTCTTAAATTTATCACTGTTGGAAACAAAATTTTAGATTACTTAATTAAATATGGTGAAAGCATATTAGACTAATTAATTGCTGTTATTGATGATGTCAAGAAAAGGTGTATTAACAAACGTATCGTTTTATTGGCGTAAACCGAGAGACTCTTTCTTATACAGGATAAACTAAATATATACTATTGGATTTGTTTACCATCAGAAAAGCAAATCTTTTGGGATTTGTTGCCGTATTACGGGTTCATGTCTACTACTTAAATGCCTAAGATTTTTAGCTATATATTTATTTATCTTTTTTTATATATATTTATTTATTTATCTCAATGTGAATTATATATATCAAAATTTGTATGAGTTATGTACAAATGGTAAACAAAACAAGATTGTTGAGAGATACAAAAATTAGGTGATTAAATATGAAAACAAAAGTATATCATATCTACATTGAGAATAGTAGAATAAGAAAGGATTTTTGGAGAAAGCTACTCACCAAAAACCTTGTAAAGATACTATCTCTTTCTTTCAAAATTAATTATAACCACACCGTAAATTACATTATTTTAAATTATATTTAACTTTTTATGATAATTTAACATTACATAAATCTATATTTTTTCTATATATAATGAACGTAATTATTATAATATTAAAACTTTGATATGTTTCACTTATAAACTACATATATCGTTTACTATTTATAAATTTTATTTCCTTTAAATCTAATTATAAATTTTATTTCTTTTAGGTTTACCACATGGCACCTATATCACATTTTCATACTTTTTTTTATTACTATACAGTATACATTTAAGAAAAATGATATAACACCTAATATATCACTTTGTTATTAATAATTAACATATAAACAAGCCAATAAAATTGTTACTCGCGTTCCTCCAGATTGGGCAACCAATCACAGAGTAATCTTATAAATTAATACTGTACAGTATGTGGTTGTTTAAAAAGATAGAATTGTTATTTATTGTAAAAAACTAAATAAGGAAGAATATATTGTTTTTCCATTGAACATGTAAAGCATGATTTAGAATACAATTAGCTGTCAAAAAAATAAAATCTATACTATTAACAATTATTTATAAGGAAACAAAAATATGATAAACTAATTTAGACTTGTATGACTATGACCACAATCAATTATAATTACGTGGAAAAACATGTATTTTAGACTAGCTCAAACAAAAGTCTACGGTTTTCCAAAACGGCCGAAATCGTTAGGGGGAAAATAAATACATATGGAGGATTCATGGTCTCCACCACCATAACCATCACCACCACCTAAGAAATGCGAGATTTAAGCTGCGTTTAGAATAACAGAGTTCCAAAAATAAAACAAAAACCCCTAAGTTTTCCACCACAAATCTTTGGAGATTACGTTCCTTGATATACACGTCTCTTCTCCTTGGTTCAAAAGCTTTTATTCATCTCCTTTGATCTTCAAGGTATTCTTCTTCTTCTTCTTCTTCTCGTAGTTTACTTCATGTCCAAATTGAAATTCTTAATTACCCCTTAAGCCGTAAGGCTGCTTTGAATTGAACTTTTTTTTGCTTCTCCCTAATTGAGTAAATTGTGCGTATAGCGTCTCAGGTCGTTTATTTGATCTCTGAATAATGGCAACGCCCTCCTCTAGTACAACGAAAACGAAACCGGACAACCAAAACCTCACCAGATCAAGATCTCTCGGCAGAAAGCCAAAACCGGTACCAAACTCAGAAACTGAAGCGAACGCAGATGGATCTGATCGGAAAACAACCGAGAAGCCTTTGCCCAATTATCTGAAACCAACAATCAGCTCGAGACCTGACCCGGTCAAGTTCTTGAAGAAGAACACTTCTGTGGAAGACAACAATCAGAAGCTCCTTCGTAGACGATCATTTGATCGTCCTCCTTCGTCTTTAACTTCTCATTCAACATCATCATCATCCCAGAAGTCTCTCAATACCTCTCCTCCCGCACGCCCACGAGACAGACCCGCGCTTCCAAGAGAGAAGCCTGCCACGGCTCTGCGTTCAACATCTTTCCATGGAAGCACCAGAGGCGGTCTCAGAGGAAGCAGCTCGGTGAAATCGCCTCCTGCGGCTTCAAAAGGACCTCCGGGGGTAAAGAAGAGCGGTCTGAGCGGTAGCACCTCTTCCAAGAGCAAAAAGGAGGGATCTGAGAATGTTCCAAAGAAATCTTCGGGTAAAGAGATTACCCCCGGATCTTCTCCTCCTGCGCCTGCTCACGAGTCTGCTCACGAGGATGAAGAAGAGGTTGTCAAGGTCGAGACGGATGTACAAGTTCCTGACCACAGCGAAGAAGAACCGAAAGAAGAAGACAAAGAGGTTGTTGCACAACCCGATGAATCCGGTGAAGAGAAAGAGTCCGGTGCAGTGGATGCCTCCACCAAAGAAGAAGAAGAAAGAGGAGAAGTGACGAATGAGGATAAAACAGAAGAGAAAATAGAGGAGCCGAAAGAACCAGAGAACAGTGAAGACAAGGAAGAAGTTGATGACGAGGACAACAGCAAGACAGTTGTTACTCCAGAGAGCACCCAAGAAGACAACGGTGAAGACAAGGAGGAAGCTGGAAAGAAAGTTGATGAGGAGGAGGAGGAGAGCGAGACAGTTATTACTCCAGAAGCTGCGAATGTCGAAGAAAGTAAGGAAGAGGGAGAAGCAGAAGTGAAAGAAGAGGAAAGCGAAAGCAGCAAAGTGAAAGAAGGAACAACAGAAACAAAGGCTCAAGTAGAAGAAGGAACAAAGAAGGAAGTGGTGCAAGGGAAGAAGGAATCTCCATCAGCCTACAACGATGTGATAGCAAGTAAGTTGCAGGAGAGCTCGAGGAAGAACAAGGTCCTGGCTCTCGCTGGAGCCTTTCAAACCGTTATTGACTATGAAACTGCTGCATCCAAGTGATAATGCATCTGCATTGTATCACAGCAGCTGCGACTAATTAGCTTTTTCCTATGTCAGTGCTTTTTACTGTTTATTTTCTTTCTTGTTTTGGCATAGCATCAAAATGTTGGACAACTAAGTTATATGGTTTTGTCTGTGAACATATCAATGCTTCATCTCTGCTTTTTCTTTCTTTACCCAAAAAACATTTACATGCAGAAACGTGACAAATGATATATAACAATTTAGAAGAAATTAACTCATACAAATAATATCTTACATCCACCAGAGCAGCTTTTGTTCTGGTTCAAATAGCCGATACAATTGTGCTCTTGTAAAAGCTCCAACTTCCTTTGAGCTATAACCGCTCCCACAAATATTTCCGCAATGAACAACTATAACCATCTTATGTTTCTTTTCCAGAATCAGATCTATCACACGACCAATCGATGTTGTTGTACTCACATATGGAGGCGGGCTTCTCATCATTGAGACCAATGGCTCATCAAGCTACAAATATAGTGAAGTGCACAAAATGTATCAGTGTTCATTTTGTTTTATTTTAAGTGTCAACAAGAGGTGTAGCGGAACAAGGTTTTGCTTTAACTCACATTGTTGCAATCCTCCCGATGCAGAAGGCCTATGCAACTTCCCCAATCGTCTACAATTGGCACAACTTGCTCCTTGAAAAACCGCATGACCACATCCTTCAGCAGCAGCGTGCCTAGCAATGGCCGAGTGGCTTCAAATGGAATCATAATACTTTCTATTGGCTCGCCTGGTATCACCTGAGTCAATAGATTGTTGTGAAATACCCAAATCAAATCTAACTTTTAGATTAAATTTTTGAGTGAAGAACAGCAAATCACCCAAACCTCACATTACGAGATCATTTGCATAGATAGAGAGTGTATTGATACCTTACTGAGTAGATGTGGACGCAATATAGACTTGGAGAACCCCAACAATGCTTCTAGGCGGACAGCAGCCTGCGGTTGAACATATCCACCCAAGTAAGGTTTCATCGGACATAACGTCTGTCTACGCAAAACAAATATCTAATGCCTGAAAATAACTTTTCACATCATACCATGCCTCCACTAGTTGTCCAAGGTATTGCCTTCCACCTTCTAACGATACTTTTAAGAATCCCGAGGGCCTCATCGAGCTGAAAATTTAGTTATCTAGAAAATTAATCATCACCAGACTAGCAGATATTATCAGAAAATGATAGACACCATATAAAAGATGCAGCAAAGACTTTCCATTCACTTAGAAGGCGCATCACGTATATTAAATTCTTTAATACCTGGCCAGCATTGAGAGCTGCTTCCATCAGCAGATTATCAGCTTCTTGTTGAACCGCCTTTGAGATTTCTCCCGAAGAATCAGGCCATAGGCGAAGATACAGGTTTCTAACCATGCCATAATCTCCTTTGACAGCAAAAGCACGCATCATAGACAGGTACAAGTGTGGCTTTGGTCGCAGGACTGCATTAGCTCCGCTTCTCTTCAATATTTCACCAAAGACACAAAGGGCCCCTGTGAACAGATTCAAAATAAGGAATTACTCCAAACCCATCCCTGTTCCAGATTCCGAGAACAGTACAATGTAACAGCAATTCATAGTGACATACCGCTTGTTGAGCCACACTTTAGCATAGCATCAACTACTGCAGTAAATGCAGTTCGGTCAATGAACAAGTCGTCACACAATTTCATTTCCAGAAATATTTCCTGCAGTGACAACAGATCCTTCGCATCCCCAAATCCCTACGAAGAAGTAAATCATCACTAGATGTTAAGTATATAGCAGAAAGTACAAGAAAGAGTACTAGGCCATCTTCTTGCATCAAGATTAGATATGTAAAGAGATTTACAGAATGCTTACTCACCTTCACCAAAGTGGTGTATGTTATAACATCCGGATGAAGACAATCGTCGTAATATTCCTCTGCTTTCTCCTGAATTTTTTTTTTATAGAAAACAAGACATCATAAATAACATGAGCCAAGAAGCACTACCCAAGTACTACTCTGAGTAACACTTGGAGTGTAAAACTGGCCTTTTTAAATACACACGTGTGACCTTCATTTCCTTTAAAAACTTCATAGCCACATCCAAATCGCCACACTTGACGCAGGCATGGATCAAAGTATTGTAAGTAGCCCTATCAGGCTCCAATCCAAGGCGTAACATTTCATCCAGCAAAACTACTGCTGCATGTGGAGATCCTGAGTTGATATACCCCTGAAAATACAACAATATATACCATGAAGATGCTTCTCTGAGCCTAGAAATTGCAACTATGCGTTACGAAGTACCTTCATCAACAAGTTATAGATGAGAACTGACGGGCCACCACGCTCTAAGAGTAAAGTTCCATATCGCGCAAGCAGACCATTAGCACGACGTAAATCTCCTGCACTAGAGCAATTTTTAAGTAGTTCTGCATCAGCTTCCAAGGCCATAATATATCTATTTCACTAACACTAAGATTACAGAATCAAGATTAGCACTTAGCAGCAGCCTTTCACAGCTTAAGAATGTTACCAGCATTGATCAGAGCGTCAAGCAGACCATAGATAAGTGATGATGACAGCTTGGGATTCCCAGCAGCAGTTCCCTGCTCTATAGACTCCATCATTTGGAACGCTTCGTCGATCCTCCGAGCCTTTCCCAATCCCTTAAACCAAAATCCAACAAACATTCGAAATCAAATTCAGTATGTGTTGCCTTTGTTCTTCTCACACAAAAATCGAATGCTGAATTAGCTGAAAGACAAAGAACGAAAAAAAAAAATCACCTTTAGAATAGTGGCGTAAGAAACAGAGTCGACGCCACACCCACCAGGTTCCGCCATCTCGTGGAACATCCGGAGAGCCAAATCGACATCTCCACAGTGAACGCAAGCTTCAAGGACGGAGTTCATCACGATTGTGTTCAGCCTCCCATACTGTCTCTTAGCTGCTTCCACTTCCTCCACTATCTGATCCAGCTGGCGACGGCGCGTGAGGATCACGATGCGAGAGGTGAGAGGCTTGAGGCTGAGACGCCTCGAGTGGTGAACAGCTCTGCGGGGATAACGCCGTCGTGTGGGAACGGAGCAGGACGAAGGAAGCAGAGGGAGAGGAGATGCAAGATTAGAAATAGCTGCAATCGGATACATTTTCTGGGAGACCGGAAGCAGCTACCCATCGGCCATTGATGGGCTTCACTTCACCTTGAGCTAAGCGAAATGGATAACGTTAGAGAATCTGAATCGGAACATATCAGTCTCAGTTACTGACATTGGCGGGTATGACAAATATTGCAATGTATTTAGGCCTTGGACTCTGCAAGCCCAACTTCACAAACTCTACAAAAATTAAGTATTTTTTTCAAGTTTCAACATGTGGAATTGTGTGAATTAGAAAAGGCTTTCGCGCTGGTAATTTCCACGCTGACGAGGGGTAAAGTAAAGTCCAAATAATTTGCGTATTTTGACTTGTCGTTAAACTAATCCACTATCCAGAAATTGCTTCTAGATTAAGCTATAATTCTCCAGATTTCCTAAATTTCGATTCTGCAACTTTTTTTTTTACGCGGAAACATAAATCCTAAATTCCATGGAGTCACCCTCCCTTATAAATATCGAAACTACAACCTTTCTTCTAACACGGTAGCCAAAAAAGAAAGAAAAAGTTTCCATAGTTTTTTACTTTGATAAGAAAGATTTTCCAGATTTTTTTACTCTGATAAGAAGAAGAAGGAGAAGGATGTGTTTGGTGTTCGTGTGCGATCAGGACGAGAGGGTGATCGGGAGGTATGCAGCTCCTGGGGCGTGTCCCTACTGCGGCGGAGCGGTTCAAGCGGTTGACGTAGAAAGCCAGTGGAGATTCTGCTTCGTCCCTCTCTCTTCCAAATCCAAGCGTCGCCATCTTTGTTCCACTTGCGGTAAACGCCTCATCGTCCATTACTGAAACAAAAAGCTCGCACCTCCGACATCTTTTTTGTTGTTGTCTCCTCTCACTTCTATATGTAAATATCCAAGTTTCTGACTTGCTCTTGTGTATCGTGTTGTCTAAGCGTTTGTAAAAGAAAGAATAGAACATGTCGTCTCTTTTTATAATATTCTCGCCATTTGTATGGATCAAGGTTATGAAAGTTCAGCTGCTCATAGTAATAGCAAAAAGAAATGAGATTTTTAGAAATTGGAGAATATCACTTGCAAAGCTTGAGCTTCTTGAAGAGAGGAAAGACTTGAGATTTGGGATAAGGCTTTGTGGCTATACAAGTCGGGATTTTCTCCGGATTCTCTATCCATAGCTTATGAGAGATTCCTTCCGATTTCAGCTTCTCTGACAAATTCATCATCTGCGTTTCCCCTTTAACCTCCAGAGTCACCTAATCGGAAAAAAACAAACAAACAAACTCGTTTAATCCACGGTCGATTCCATCCCGGAATTCGAA
This sequence comes from Thlaspi arvense, assembly GCA_911865555.2. Classification (NCBI taxonomy): domain Eukaryota; kingdom Viridiplantae; phylum Streptophyta; class Magnoliopsida; order Brassicales; family Brassicaceae; genus Thlaspi; species Thlaspi arvense. Next base: position 66,436,871 of record OU466862.2, on the reverse strand, counting down.
AACTAGGACTTAGCGGATTACCTTGTGCATAGAATCGATGTGCTGCGGATCACAATACTGAAGAGTGACAGGATCGTCTTTGAACGACCAGATCGCCGCCACTGACGCGTGGCATCCCTGCGTTACCACGCTCCCGAGTGGCCACGAATCGATCAAATCTCGTCGAAGCACCACGTACTGCACCACCACATCCACGGGCTTCTCCGCCGGGTTCTCGTCGTTACCAGAGGCATCGCCGGAACTGATTTCGCCAATCTGTTGGCTCATCGACGAATTCGTTGTGATACGACGGAGACGACCAAACTGGAACGTGAAATGATGCGACCTAATTCGCACCGCCGGGTCAGAAAGTCGGCGGATAGCGAATGGGAATCGAAACGCTGTCGAGACGACGGCGCTCGCCATATGAAATGAAGACGTAGGATAAGATTTTATTAATGGGCTTGTAGAAGACCCAGTTTATGATTTATTATGTCACCCAATTTGTAATCTCTATGGACCAAATGTTCTGGCCCAATAATAAGACGATTGAGTTAGCGTCTATTAACGTTATTGACTAATCAGTGAAAGTTTAAACGTCTGTGAACGTTGACTAATCAGTGAAAGTTTAAACGTCAGTTAACGTTGAGTAATCAGTGGAAGTTTTGATTAAATCAATTAGCAACCAACGTACAGTAGTTTGTTAATTTTTGGTAATTTGGTTTAGTCTTTTAGACCGGAACAACACGATGCTTGTAACTTAATCGGCATAACCAGGCCGGTTATTTTTCGCTCGAAGACTCGGATTAAATTTATTCCTCTTTCTGCTTTTTTTGTTTCTTCGCCGTGAATGATCTCCAATTCTCTCCAAGCGTAAATCAACATCCCGACGTCGTACGTACACTTTGCCGGAGCTGCTTAAGCCGTCTCGGCGATCGCTCTTTTCCCGGAAATCCGACCCTTTTTCTTCTCTACTCGTCGGAATCGGTAAGCTAATATTCCTCGTTTCAGGATTCAGGTTGCTGCGCCAAATTAAACCGCTAATCCCTGAAACAAGCTCTACAATTGACATGCTAGGGTTTCTAATTCAGCCTTGGTTCTGTTTACTTTTGTTCCCGTCTGAGCATAAATCGTGATTTCGTGAGTATAACTCTTGCTTATTTGGTCGCATTTGGATTTTGCTTTTCACTCGCTTTTCGTTGTTTATTGCAATTTGTTTGAACCCTGGGATTTGACAATTCCTCCTGCGTGAAGTGGTTTAAGCTTTGAATGAAACTTGGGAACGCTTTTCACCTTCGTATGATATTAGATGGGTTGTTATAGCTGATGAGCTACGTACTCTCCGGTGCAAATACGTGTGTTGAATTATGGCTAAGTTTTATTAAGATTCCTTGGAAATACTTACTGTTTTAGATGTGATGTATAGAAACTCAAAATATGGTCTACAGATTGATGATCGACGTTTCTGCTTTCTAGTAGGAGGAGCTTGTTGGTCAACAGGGAGCTCTCTGGAAGCCAAGATGGGAGAAATGGTAAGTAACACTCCTTATTTAGTCTTTTTGCTTCCAATTTGTAACACCTTGAAAAGGCAGATTCCGCAACATTTGCTTTTGTTGCAAATAGATTGTGTCCATGGAGGAAGATATCCGGTTGGATACAACACGAGCAAGATGTGAGTAACCTCGTTTTAGTTTTTTTTTTCTTTTTAAAGTCCAGTTGGCCTGTTCTTTGCAAAACTTAATTTTTATGCTCTTTTGCTAGTCTCAAGTCTTCTCAAGAGGCATCGAGAATTGACAGGCCGGCTTACTAGGTAGGAATACGCTTCTGAGTTATGTATTTAACTTCTCGATCGTCTTAATGTTAACTTTGTATTTGGTGATCATTTGTTTTAGGGATTCTGATAAGATGATATTTGATCGGTTAAGCAAAGAATTTGAAGCTGTACGGGCATCCCAAAGTCAGGGTGGGTATGGTTAGCTGAATTGCAGGACTGTGCATTAACTAAACGCTGTGCTTGTTCTATCTTTGTGGCTATATTTTTGCTTCATAAGTACATACTCATCCTTGTCTCTGTCTTAATCAAATGCTGTTTTCTCTCCTCTCCTCTGCAGAAATCTGCTTAGATGGGGAAGAGTGGAATGATGGTTTGTTGGCTACACTAAGGGAACGGGTATGGCATCTATCATTGTGTACTTTAAACAGAGGTGTTTCATGCCTTGGTATCTGGTTGAGAGCTTAGTTGACACTTTAATATGGGCAGCTCTTGATTAATTATGTGGTTCAGAAAAAAATAGTTGTCTTTTCTTTGTGGAATGAATCTTTTATGCCTATTTTTTTGTTTTTATTTGTTGATTTGGTTTGACTTATTTATTAACTAGACCATGGACCGTGTAGGTGCATATGGAGGCTGACAGAAAGGCAGATAGCGGTAATTCAGGTTTTGCACTAGCTTCTCATCCTGATGAACGAGTTACTTACAGAGTGGGAAATAAGGTAACTCCCGAAGTCTTACTTTCTTACAAGATTCTTCTTTAGAAAATTTGATTTTGTTTGTATCTGAGGTCTGTTGGCGTTAGCATAACCCAAATCTAGATAGTAGATAGCACAGATTTTGTTATGATATTTTCAAGATACTTCAAAGGAAACCTGTAATTTTGCTCATTCATTTTGGCCTGATGCAATGTTTGCGTAAATGATAGATCCACTCAGACCAATATTGGTTGTATATCTTTGTTGACTTTTATGTCTTTAATCTTTTCTGAATTCAAAGTTATGACTGACAGTGGCTTCTCACTTTGGATTGTTTCCAGGTCGTTGTAGCTTATATATTTGATCTAATTTTGAAACAGGTGATTTATTGCTTGGAGGGAGCAAGAATAGGAATACAGTATGAAACATCTTTTGCAGGTATTTTGAACTGTAAATGGTATTTCGTCAACTTCCAAATGTTTCGGTTCAGCAAAAATTAACGGCAGTTATACCAACACATAGCGAGTTTCTCGACAGAGGTTTCTTACCCTCTGGTGTGTCACTCTGAAAGAGAGGTTTTTGTCTTCGTATATCTATGTAAAGGAAGACATTGGGACTATTCCTAACCTTTCCTCTCCCAGTGTGATAGTTTAATTCTTTTTTTATATAGGAGAAACTTACGACATTTACCACTGTGTGATTGAGAGCAAGTCGTTTTTGGAGAAGATGACTGTACTTGAGCACACAATTCCTTTCTTTCTGCCAGTACGTGACTTGGAAAATGATCTTCTTTGTTCGAGCGCTAAGGTGAGCATGGTTTCTGGATCTATTGCGAGATTCAAATTGCTTTGACGTTGTTTTACGTCACCTTATCTTCAGTTTATCCTTTTAGTTTATTTTTTCTTAAATCTTGTTTTTCGTTTATAATCTGTGTTGATGCCAGAAATTCATCGATAGTGTTGGGGATCTGCTGCAAGCGTATGTGGACAGGAGGGAACAGGTTTGTCAGCAAATGAGTAGTTGATCAAACTTCGATTGAGCTTGTGAGATTTGCCTTTTTTACATTGTTCTCTCGGGTCATGACTTTCTCTCCTGATTCTATTTTTTAGGTCCGGCTTATCAAAGAGCTCTACGGAAATCAGATCAGGGAGCTTTATCACAGTCTTCCTTACCACATGGTTGAATTTGCCATGGATGATTGTGACTGGTTAGTATTTTCATGGATCCATAAAATATGATTCCTCTTAACATCTGCTACACTAAATATCGATGCGACCTTGTTGCCACGTAAAGTTCTGTTTTGATAGCTTTTTAAAAATCAAATAATGTTTTTTTTTTCGCATTGAAGCAAGGTGATGGCGAGCCTGAGATATGGAGATCTTCTGGGTGAACTTCCGACAAAAGTGAGAGTTCTAGCATGGCCATTGCATCAGTGGAAGAGACAGTGTACGAGCCCTAGATTAGGTAAGCTTGGAAGTCAAGCAATCCCTGTGCGTTTATCTTTTGCCGAGGATGCATTACGGATCCAGTCACTACCTGAAGGTATTTCTAGTTTAAAGACCGATCTGTTTAAAATGCTGTACTCAGGGTTTATTTGATTTATTTTAATGTTCATTGCAGCATATGCAGAGATCGTAGTAAACATGCCACAAGAAATTGAGCAAATATTCCTGCAGAGGAGTCCAAGCTAAAACCTGAAGCTGTGTCCAAAATTTCTATTTCTCTCGCCGCTTCGTTGTATGATAGTTTGATTTTGATCCTTCTTCCAAAAATGTTAAAACTTGTGCTACGAAGAAGAGTTTTTTACAGAATGGATTTTGTTCTGTTCCCGGTTAAAATGGTGCTGCTTTGTCGGTTAGGATATCACTAGTTAGTTATAGCTTTAACCTGTGATTAATTGGAAATGTTCATGCCCGAAACATCTATTACCATATTGTTGGTCAGATTGATAGAGTTTTTGTTTTCTAGGGTGCACTATGATTCATTCATATTCATCATGGATTAAGGCATTTGAAAGTGGTTGTAAAAACGATTAAAAATCAAGCTGAAGTTACAATAGGTCCAATTCAATTATGATATATAACGAAGCCACATATATATATAAACATTTATTTGGTTGGTCCACCATTAGATATTTTCATTTTAAAGATCCTAGTTGAAGTCATTTTGTAAATATAAAAATAAAAGTATGTTTACCTCATACGAAATTACGGTGATAGTAAGGAAACCCGGAGTTGTGTTACCCACTTTGAATTATCTTTTCACAAAACCACCCATGCAAAAACTTGAGGGTCCATCCATTGAATTTTTGTTGCTGTTCTGGCCCCATTGATATTAGACCTATCACAATTTGAGAGATTATGTTCCTAAAACATAAATTCTTCATATACTTTGCCGTTCCATTTATTTGTACTTTACAGATTATTTCAGAAGTGACAAACGTCTTATTATACAGTAAATATAAAATCGAGGGAAATTTATCGTCAGCTATATTAAAAAAAAAAAAATGTGCATTGAGCAAATGTTAACGATTTTTAATTAATAATTCCCAATTTTTTTGTATGTTTCATTAGATTTATCTCCTTAAATCTTAATAATATATTGATTACACTGAACTATAAAAAAATATCGAATTAACGACACAAACAAACATGAAACTCAATTCCTCTCTAGATAGATTATGGCTGGACTATCAGATTTAGTATCATTTTTCAGATGCACATAAGAGTCGAGAGTGTTCTCTTTTTATAAAAGAAAAACAAAAATCAGAACAGTACATAACAGATTTACTTTAGATCTATCTTCCTGAGTGATTTATTATTGGAACCTATGATTAATAAAGCAAATGTAAAGAACTATATGAGATGGGCCCTAGTCAGGATATATTATCGATTTTTATATTAAAATCTTTTAATAATGGAACCAAAAGTATGTAATAACAATACAATATTTTAACCCAAAAAGTATGATGGACTTGGGGTAATAGTACTGATCCAAGTGTTTATGAAACTATTGAAATAATGTTTTTCCTTTTTGGTATATTCTTCACCTTAATCTAAATTTGTAATCGTATCCTATTATCCATCTTAAATTGTTTCTATTTTAGAAAACTAAAACATGATTTGTACGTTACTCTAAGAGATTCACGGATGACATACATTTCTACTCAGATATTATTTTAAAATTTTAACTATATAATACTATTGAGTGCAACTAACCCAGTCATTCAAAACAATTAGCTGACAACCAATTCGCAAGTTCTGATTATATTCAAACAATATACAATATTTTCTATAATGGTTATCAGCTAAAACTTTTAACAACATGCACCCATGTTAATAGAGAAATTCATCTAAAACTTACTTTTAATGTGGTCACTTTCTGAAATCCAGCATTACATATGAAAAGTAATTATTAGGAAGAAAGCTGAAAAGCATGGTCCTGCTTTAATCGAGACTTAAAATATAAAATGATTAAACAAATCCGCTATTTAAGGACTCGTGTCCCCATCCAATTAATATCTCCACATTCTCGTCTTTCTCCAACTCCTAAAATAACATTATCCTAATCCTCCTATAAACCACCGTCCATTTTTGGCGCGAGAGCAAACAAAACACACAAACAGAAGAAACATGTTTGAAAATAGCTACACCACGTGTTGGTCAACGATACTTCCACGTGGCAACTGATGAAGATGACGTGGCACATGTGGCTATCACATGTTCGTATACTATATAACTAGCAACTACGGGACGGGACGGGACAAAAGCCTCCGAGCGCCGTTCAGATCGGGGACTATTACTAAGAGACATAACAAATTAACAATGGCTTAGCTGTTTTCTTTCTTATTTTAATTTGGAAAGACACCTTTAATCTAATAATTGTGATTATTATTATTTTCTTTTGTGTGTGTAGTTGATAATTTTTATATTGCTAAATTTATTAATATAGAAATGGACAACTAATTTTGTACCATTACAGTTGTTGTCGCTCCATTGAACTGTAAGGATTGGGGCCTTATTTATTGTTAAATGTTTTTTCTTTCTTCTATCTATTATTATGCACAAGATTCAAATTATTGAATCATATACAACTTTCCAACTGAAATTGAACTGACGAATATAGTTTAAGATTTGATGATTAATACAAATATTATATTTCGGATACATTGTGGTGCATGTGCTTTGAAATTCATGAAACATGAATGTCCCGACCCAATTCGAATATTTGTGTACTTTCGTCAAGCATTGACATTCTATAGACTATATAGAACCACATGATCATTTTCTTTTCTTTTGGAAAGAGTACAAAAGCCAAGAAAAACAAATCATTCATTCGTTACTTATTGTATTGACAACTAGGAAAAAAGTACTAATTTTCATTCGTTGTTCCAATCATCTAAAATTAGACAAAATCTTACTTAGTGCTAAAAAGAATAACAGTTTTATCCGATACATGAACATACGATAAAAATGATCGTTGTGTTTATCGCAGACTAATTCGTTTCCAACGTAGATCACTCTGTCTTAGAAATGGTTAACGATCTGTTGTTACAATTTTTTTTTTTAAAATTATTAACATAAAAATGGTCTGTAACAGTCAAAACAAAATTGTTATTCTCTCTTTTATACGAACCGATCAAAACGTAAAGCGGTATTGTTGATTAGTTGGTGAACTAATGGTGGTGGAGTAGTGGAAAAACCAATCTGATTAAAGACAACCCAATTCTTTCTATATAAAAAGAAGAAATATTTGATCGAGTAGTCGATGAGATTAACAACGGAATCGGGAGATGGTAGTGATTAAGTTGCTAAATTATGAATTAATAAGGTCGTTATAGAAATCAAAAGACGGTTTAACGACTAATGTAGTCGTTTATTGAGGCCAGTCCTCGTTGCTCCATAAAGTCATAATGAACCAATTAAAAGGAAGTGAGAAGTATATATATATATATATATATATATTGTTTTAAAAAGTGGAGCGGTTGGTTTCGTCGGAGCGTGACGTCGACGCGCCGCCTTGGAATTCCATTTTACCTTTTTGTCTCCTTCCTTCTTTTCTGCCACTACTCATTAATTTCAGTGAGGTATAAAAACGTTAGAAAAGCAGAGAAGCTCGAAAGAACAGAGAGACAGAGCTGTAGAATTGTGAGACGGATCGAAACGTGTCAACTTCTCTGTCATTCGATCGTCGGATTCGGTCTCAGAAAGAAAACAAACGTGCACAGAGAGAGAGAGAAAGAGAGAGAGTCGCCATTAGAATAGTCGAGTGAAATGTGAGAGAGAGAGAGGAATATAATATACATTGACCTCTCTGTCTCTTGAGGAAGCACATGGCTCTCTCTCCTTGCGAGTTTTTATTTTTATTTTGTTTCTCCTCTTCTCCGTAAAACCTCATTTGTTTTTTCTCCCTATCTTTCACAATTCACATGCCCCGACTTCTCTTTTCTCTCTCTCTTCATTGGTTAATTCTCTTCCCAATGCTCGTTTGAAGTTTATTTACTCTAACACTCGACGAGGTCTCTTCAGATCTATTCACTGTTCATTCATTTTCTCTTCTAATCTTCTAATCTTCTTCCTCTTCCTCTGTTAATTTCCCGGTGACCGGAGCCGGAGAAGGTAAGCTTTCGATCAAATCCCCGGCTGCTTCTTCATTTTCATTTTTCCATCTCTTTCTGTTTCTACCATTGACTCGGTAGATTTCATGATTACCATCTTCTTCTCCCTTTTATTGTTCTTGCAATGCAAGATTTTTGCTGATTTATGATCCAACTAAACTCCGAGTTGCTTTTATGTTTTTGTGTTTTCGATCATTGCTCGAAAGGTTTCGACTTTGGTTAATTCGAGTTGCATTTGATGGTGAATTAATGATCCAAGTTCGTTACTATTTCAATCTGAAAACAAAAAAAAAACTGATCCATAATTTTTTTACATATATTTTGGGGATTTGCAAATTTCACCTTTTTAGGCTCGTCTTCCTATAATCATCATAATTTGAAGTTTCCCGGTTAAAATTTATTGGTCCACACTACTAGTTGAAAATTTGAATTTTATTTACATAATGATTTACACATTTACAAGATCAAGATTCTGGAGGGAGATCAAGATGGATTGTCCTAACTCTAATATATATACGTGTCTGAAATATGTTAATATAGGTTCTTGGTCAGATCAAGATTCTCTGGTTAGAGAAAAGCTGTTGAATTTTGGAGTGTATGTTGTTGTATGAAGAGAAACTCTCATAAATGGTCTGTGAAATGGAGACTGATCAGATTGAGGAGATGGATGTCGAGGTCTTGCCTTCGATGTGGCCCGACGACGTCGGAACCGAAGCAGACAAACAGTTCAACGTCGAGAAATCCGCCGGCGATTTAGACATGTTGAAAGAAGTGGACATCGCCGAGAAATCGGCCATGGCTGATTTAAAACGGTTACCGGAACTAATGAACACGACGGACCAAGGCACCTCTCAGCTAACCAACCTCGTGAAACAGTGGGAGTATATGCAGGACCACGCGGTTAGGCTATTGAGAGAAGAGCTCCAGATTCTCACTAAACAGAGAGAAGAGGCAGAGGCCAAAGAGCTAAAGATCATAGAGGAGCATAACTTTGAGAGCCAAGAGCCTGAGAATGTTCCTGTTTTGGATGAGACGAGCGACCTTTTCCGCAGGTTTAGGCAGAAGAAACGCGACAAGCTGGTCGATAGCAAAAAGATTGAGATCGATGAGGAGTTCGACACGATCGCGTATTGGAAACAGAAGGCGTTGAGCTTGGGGAAAATGCTTGAAGCGAGTACCGAGAGAGAGAGGAGATTGATGGAGAAGCTGAACGAGAGTTTGAAGACGATGGAGAGTCACTCAGCGCCCGTTGAAGAACTGACTCAGAATCTTAAGAGAGCTGAAGGTTTCTTGCATTTCATTCTTCAGAATGCGCCTATTGTTATGGGACATCAGGTAAGTATAATGATTTTGATCTCTTGTGTGTTTTCCGAGTAATGATGAATGTGTCTCTGATTCTTTCCTCTTCTTGTTTTATTTACGGGTTTCAGGATAAAGATTTACGCTACTTGTTCATCTACAACAAGTTTCCTAGTCTACGAGAACAGGTTTGAAGTTCGTCTTTGTTCTGTTTGGATTATTATTGATCATTCGCCTGAGGGAAAGTGTGTTTGAATGAAGCCTGTTTCTTACTAATGTCAGGACATTTTGGGGAAAACAGACGTCGAGATATTCCATGGAGGTGGGGTTAAAGAGTCTCAAGATTTCAAGAGAGAGGTTCTTGAGAAAGGAAAAGCTTCAAAGAGAGAGATCACATTCGAGACAGAGTTATTCGGATCAAAGACGTTTTTGATATACGTTGAGCCTGTTTACAACAAAGCCAAAGAGACAATCGGTATTAATTACATGGGAATGGAAGTTACTGATCAGGTTAGTGCATTCAGATTATTGGCCCAAATCAATACTATATAATCTATGCTCTCATTTCACCTCTTCAATCTTTTATTTCCAATCAACAGGTAAGGAAGAGAGAGAAAATGGCGAAACTTAGAGAAGACAACGCAGTGAGAAAGGCGATGGAATCAGAACTTACCAAGACCATCCACATTACAGGTTTGATTCAAGCAGTAAAATCAAGTGATGAAGTTTCAAGAAAATATTCATGTAAAGAAACTAGACTCGAGTGGTAAATTTCTCTTTTTGTGATCTTCTTGTGTGCAGAGGAGACAATGAGAGCGAAGCAAATGCTAGCGACAATGTCTCATGAGATAAGGTCACCATTATCAGGAGTAGTGGGAATGGCTGAGATACTTTCCACTACAAAACTGGATAAAGAGCAAAGACAGTTGTTGAATGTCATGATCTCTTCTGGAGATTTGGTGCTTCAGCTAATTAACGATATTCTTGATCTCTCCAAGGTCGAATCAGGTAGATAAAAAAAAAACTGTTTTCAGGTTTTGACCTTGTGGTGTGGTCATTTTCAGATTCTTGATGACATATATGTTTTTGGTGTCTTTGTTTTCAGGTGTGATGAAATTAGAAGCTACAAAGTTTCGGCCAAGAGAAGTGGTGAAGCACGTGCTTCAGACAGCTGCCGCATCGCTGAAGAAAGATTTGACATTAGAAGGAGACATTACAGACGCAGTTCCTATTGAGGTTAATACACACATTTCTGAAAAGGGTTTAATGGTGGTGGCAAAGTCTTTTGTGATCCAACGTTTTTTTTAATTTTCATCTTCAGGTAGTTGGAGATGTTCTAAGGATTCGGCAGATTCTCACCAACTTGATCAGGTTTTGTTAAAACATATATTCTCAACTATTCGCATAATAGAAGTATTTTCGGTTCCTGAAAGTTGAAACCTTCATACAAAAATTTGCAGCAATGCTATCAAATTTACACATGAAGGAAAGGTTGGGATCAAACTCAAAGTGATATCAGAACCATCTTTTGCGTGTGATAACGCACTGAATGGAGACGAAGAAGTCCAAAACGGTTTGACCGAGACTTCGGTTTGGATTCGCTGTGATGTTTATGACTCTGGAATCGGAATCCCAGGCAAGCTAGCAGTTTATTGTTCAAGAACATCAACACAGAACTTACTTATTGATTAATCAGGTCCATGTTTTGGTGTTCTTGTGCAGTAAACGCACTTCCTTGTTTGTTCAAGAAGTACATGCAAGCAAGCGCTGATCATGCTCGCAAATACGGTGGAACTGGTCTCGGTCTCGCCATTTGTAAACAGCTGGTAAAACTAATCTTTCAGATTTCACAAAACAGAGAAGAAAACTATTCATCTCAGGATTATTCTCCTGAGGCAAATCATTCTGTGATGTTTATGTCTACAGGTTGAGCTAATGGGAGGTCAACTTACTGTGACAAGCCAGGTCAACGTCGGCTCAACCTTCACATTCATATTACCCTACAAAGTTGCGACATCAGATGATCATTCGGATGATCAAGATGAGTTCTCTGATATGGTGGATCATCAACCCGAACCGGACGATACAACCGAAGGGTATTTCCAGTTTAAACCGCTTCTAGGATCTATATATTCTAACGGCGGACCGGTCATCGGCAATAACTTTTTACCTCATAAAGTTATGGTCACTAGTCCTATTAAGCTCATTAACGGTTTTGTTGCCCATCCTTCTGACGACATTGAACAAAGCGAGACGGTTCAGGTTGAAAACGGTGGTTACACAGATGAATCTAGACTCAAAAACAGTTCTGGTCACTGTCTTGGATCAGCTCACCAATATGAGAATGGGAATGGTCGATGTCTCTCTAAGGAATCCGAATCTTGTAGCAGTTCACAAGCTAGCTCAGAAGGTGGAACCGTAGAAATGGAGTCAGAGTTTACAGTTTCGTCTCATAGGGAAGAGGAAAAAGCAGAGAGAGATCTCAAAGAGACATCAAAGCCGAAGATTTTGCTTGTGGAAGATAATAAAATCAACATCATGGTGGCCAAGTCGATGATGAAGCAATTAGGCTACACCATAGATATTGCTAACAATGGAGTTGAAGCCATAACCGCGGTTGAACGCTCTAGCTACGATTTGGTGCTCATGGTATGTCAGTTAATTCTCTTAAAAGCTTTTCCTTAACAAAATCACTTAATTTGAAAAGGCTTATAGATTCAATTTGGGTTTACAGGACGTGTGCATGCCGGTTATGGATGGTCTAAAAGCTACAAGACTGATCCGTTCTTATGAAGAATCTGGGAACTGGGATGCTGCAATAGAAGCCGGGATAGATATAAAGACAATGGAGGATGAGCAAGTTTGTATGCGTCCCACAAACCGTCTGCCTATAATCGCGGTTAGTACTTCGTCTTCACATACTAGTAAACACAGAGCTCTAATGGATAATAACTTGAGAAAACTGAGAGTTAAATGGGTTGTGGAATTTCTATGTAGATGACGGCAAATACGTTAGCAGAGAGCTCAGAAGAATGTTTTGCAAATGGTATGGACTCTTTTATTTCGAAACCTGTAACGTTGCAAAAACTGAAAGAGTGTCTACAACAGTATTTGCATTGAGATTTCGAAGCTTGGTGTTTTGTAGATTAAGTGTATGTCTTGTGTATAAAAAATGTGTAGGAAAAAAGTTTTGGAGAGCTACAAAGTAGCTTTTGCTCTCTTAGAGATTGTATAGTAATCAATAAAAAGCTTGTCTTCTTTATTTATTTGTGGGAAACTTGTGGGTGAGACGACAAACGAGGAAGACATATTTGTTCCCACCATTGAAACCCAAACAGAGAAACTCTACAAAACGACAGAAAGCATAATCAAGCTTTTCAATACAGACTTATCTCGATTTCTGTTGGCTGTAACGTTGTATTCCATGAACATCCACAATCCCCGGAGGGAACACAGGATCCGTGGCTGCTCTAACCGCTACTTTTGCAACTGATCCAACATTCACCGGAGGTGTGAACAAAGGCCCGACTAACGGAAGCTGGTTCAGCGGTTTTGCTTGTTGAAGAAGCTACAAAAAGCCACAAACATTGTGAATAAAGACGCCAACTTTGAGATAGACTGCTATGACGAGGGGAATCTCTTACCATCTCCATAGGCGACCCAAATACTCCCAGTGGGATCTTCATGCTCCCAACACTGCGAGTACCATATATAAAACCAGGTCGCAAGATTATCCCTGCACAACATCCATCGAAAACCTCAAATTTAGAAAACAGATAAGATTCACAGAGAGTTTTGTAGTTGTAACATGAAAGTTTTGTTTTACCTCCATAAGCAAATCTTGTGAGCAGCTCAGTCTCAGCAGCTCGCTGTAAGGATCAATAGAAAAAGTCTTAAGACAGCGTACACTAACCAAATAGCGATATGCAAATAGCTGCTAGAGTCTTATCATTTTCAAATAATCACTGAGATTTGAAAAGTATGTTAACACCTTTCCCTCATAGTATCCGCTCAACAAGTAGTTGGCTAATCCGAAATCAGCAGCAGAAATATAGACAAATCTTTTAACACCTGGTCAACAAAGGGAACCCAAATTAGAATGCCAATAAACTAATGCTAATCCCATATACGCCCTGCTAATATATTTCCAAGAAGCCATGCTGTTTAAAGTTGTAGCAGACTAAATCACCTAACTTGTATTTTTCCCGTTCCCCTAATACTTACAAAAAACTCAAATTATTTTCGTAGAACTGGGCACTCAATGCCCTATGGCCCCCCAGTGTCTACCTGAGCTAGATACCTCACAAATATTACATACTTTTCAAACAAAAAAGAATTTTGGAGTCTGTAAGCATTTATACCGATACCTTTTTCTGATGCAGCTCTAATTGCATTGATGTTTGCAGTCCCGTTAATCTTATACATGTACGAGTTTGAACCAAAACCACCAACACAAGAGATCTGCAATGATTCATTCCGAGTTACTTTCGAAAAATGTACAGTTGACAAACGCAGCACTGCTAAATAAGGAAAAATCTGTGGTAGTCATCAAATTTCTACATCACTCCTGAAAACAGAGAAGATACATACCACAGAAGTCACTCCATCAAGAGCATCTTTCAATAAATCAGATGATAGAAGGTTTCCTGGAAGAAAATGGGTAAAAATATTAGACAAATATGAACACACTGGAAATATTCTAGTTCCTACAGCATATTGAGGATGAAACAGTACCTTGATGCCATGTTACTCTGGTCGCCCATGACTCTTGTAAAGACGACCTTCCTGATCTAATAACCCATACAAATAGTTAATCAAAAACCCATAAATCCACATCTGACATAGATTAGCTAAACAAGAAGTCTCAACTGTGAGCCATAAAAATTGAAGTTGATATATTCTGAGACATGAATCAAAGTCATAAGGGGATTGAACAGGTACCTGCTAAGGCTAGAGACAGATAAGCCGCGATCTAAAGCTTCTTTACAAACATGCGATCCCACAAAACCATTTCCACCAAGGACAAGCAGCTGACAAAAAATGGGGGACAAAAAAAAGTTCCAAGATCATCAACACCATCGCAACAGCTTTACAGATAATCACAATGTAAGATCCTTCAGAACCTGATAAAAACTCATACCTTCTCGGTTGGAGGTGGAGGCACATGTACAGTCTCTGCTTCTTCCACATTGAAAGGTTCATCAATTTTGTTAGAGTCTGTCGAGAGATACCTCCCGCCACTGGAGGCAGAAACGAACCTAATGCAACATAATCCAGAGAGATGAACAGCGCAAGAAAGCTAAGTCAAGTAACACATCTAGAGGAAGATAAATTCTCGAATATGTAAATCTGTGGCCAGTGATAAGAATTACACATCTCCTATGAAATGTCTCCACTGTGACGAAGTTGATAAACTACAACAAACACTCTATTGCAACGACCAAAGCAATACCGAATCAGCTTAACTTTTTTTAAGAATTTAGATCATGAAACCAACCCAGCAACGAGAAATTACCAAAACTAATGCGCATTTCCCTCAACACCCTACCGACACAAGATGCTTAGATACTTCCAAATTCCCAGAAACGTCCGAGAATCTAAAAAAACCGACAAGGCCTAGAAGACTATTGTATAGAATCGATGGAGGTGCCAAATTACGGAAAAGAACGGGGGAGAGACCACTCACCGTGTCTGGGTAACAGACGATTTGTAACGGATCAAACGTGAGACGATTGTCCTCATTTTGGATTCAGAGCAGGAGAGAGTACGAAGCAATTCGACGCAGAGAGGAGTAAAACAAAATGTAAATTTCTAAGAGTGAATGAGTCCGATGGCGATGGAGACGGAGAAGTCCGGCCAAATAACAGAGCAAGCGTCGAAAATAGCGCTACAACAGAGAACACGTCGCCTCTTAGGAAGCTTACACGTAGACCCTGACCCGAGGATCCGAACCCATGGAAGCCACGAGAGTCGCCAGCGCGTTGATCACTGGATACAAAATTGGGCCAACATTAATTGGGCTTACATTCTTATGGACATCATGTGGTTGGTTGGCCTGGCCTAAGATTAAAGGTTATTACATCAAATCTCAGTCTCTGATGTCTTTGCAGACATGATAAAGAAACTCGAAAAATCCTCATTTGATGTATGATTTTTAAGTCCATATACAGCATAAAGTGAATGATCCGTTGGACTTTAAAATCCATAAAGTAAAAACATACATCATTTGATGTGTGAATTAAACGCAGCTTCCTCGCCTTTACCATAAAAGTTCACACGTTGTGGTTACAACATCTGAACATCACATAAGAATCATAATAATTTCTTCAAGCTGGTCTGAAATTCACTTTATATGTTCACATGTGAATTGTACAATTAATAATTGGGAACTTGGATTTGGCATAATAACAAAAAAAGAGTTGCATCTCCGAAGAAGCTCAGAATTTTCCATAGTGATATCTTTAAAACCTTTGCTACCTATCAGCTTGCTTTGGTATCTATATATAATAACAAACTGAAAAATACCAATTGCATTTTGAAAAATTGTGTCCTTTTAGAATTTATGATTGTGTCTTTTTATTATAAATAGTTGCATATTTTTACAATAAATTATTGCATTTTTTCACCAACTATAATTTGTGTCTTTTCAAAACTATTTATATTGCTCAAAACCACAGGAAAAATCATTTGGATCTAACTTTTACTTTTTTACCATAGTAAGTTTTTTTGTCGTAAACTTGTTTATTTATCATAACATATTATCAAGATACAAAGTGTTTAAAAAACTTGGAAGTTCAGATATTAAATTTGAGTAAAAAAATTTATTTGGGGGTCTAAGTTTAGCTAAATGTGAGCAGTTTTATTACAAAATTGTTTTACATTCATTACATCAGAAAAATAGAATCTTCAACTAAAATCTAATGATATTTTTATTATAAAGAAACTATAAGTGTTTTACTTACTGATATATATTATGTTATTTAATTTTTTGTTAACAATCCGAATAAATGCCATTTACACTTTAAAAAGTTGTGTCGTTTCAAAATTTGTGGTTGCGTCTTTTCATTATGAATGGTTGCATCTTTTCATTATAAATGATTGCGTTTTTCATTACAACTGCTATTTATGTCTTTTCAAAACTATTTAAATTGTTCAAAATTACTGAATAAAATTATTTGGGTCTAACTTTTACTTTTTTACTATGGTGGGTTTTTTTTGGTCGTAAACAATCCGAATAAATGCTACTTATACTTTAAAAAATTGTGTTATTTCAAAATTGGTGGTTCTGTCTTTTTATTATAAATGATTGCATCTTTTCATTATAAATGGTTGCGTTTTTTCATCAGAACTGTTATTTGTGTTTTTTTCAAAATTATTTATATTGCTCAAAACCACAGAAAAAAATTATTTGGATCTAATTTTTACTTTCTTACTATAGTGGGCTTTTTTGTCGTAAACTTATTTATTTATCATAACATATTATCGGGATACAAGTGTTTAAAAGTTCTGGAGATTCAGATATTGAATTTGAGTAAAAAATTCCATTTGGGAGTCTAATTGTGGCTAAAATATGATAAATTTCATTACAAGATTGTTTTATATGTATTATATCAGAAAAATAAAATTTATTCAACCAAAATCTAATGTTATTTTTATTATAAAGAAATTATATGTATTTTGTTTACTAATATATTATGTTATTTAAATCTTTTTGTTAACATCTATATATTTATAGTTAATTGTGTTATTTTTAAGTTTTAATATTCTTTGTTAGTTGTTTATAAATTTAAAGTACCTAATATTTCGATTCTTTTTTCTAATTTCATAGAAATATATTTATGTATAACAAATTCACATATATTTTATATATGTATTTTTAAGGTATCAAAGTTTTTTTATATATTTTAACTAATATATTTGTAATATACCTTTTTGATATTGCGAATATTTTTAGAAACTATGGTAGTCTTAGAAAATGTATTATAAAATCTCATTACATCATTTTATTATGTATATTTCCTGTAGTATTGTTTTTTAAAATATCAAAGTTTTATCATAATTCTTTGTTTCTAGCTTTTTAATACTAAATGTATAGTTTTATAAACTATTTTTTGAAAGATTGCCTTATTTATTTTTTTACTTTACACTTTTATGCTAATATAAATTTTCAATAATTATACAAATAGAAGATCGCATATTTATATGATATATCTATATTGTATATTTTCATATATAACTTTTTAGAACACTTAAAAAGTTGTGTATCTTATTACTTTTCAGTTTTTTTATTTGTTCTATTAATAATTTATAATAACAATCATATGAAAATTTATATATTTTTATCATAATTAGTTTGTACATTTCCATTTAGAACTTATTGTTAATAATTAAAAAAAATTGAAATTTTTATTTTATTTTAATAATTATAAGTTGTTTTGAATGGTTGCATTTTTATTATATATATTTTACTTATAATTATTTTAAATAAATTTCTGTTAATCTTTAATATACCGTATATTGACCCCGTGAAGCGGGGATCCTATTTCTAGTGTTATCAATATTATTGTTTATTAATTTATAACCTCGTGGTAGTAGTGCCTTAATAAGTTAATAAAGAACTAAAAGTGAATCCCTTTTTTTCCTAAAGGTCAATAGAACTCTAGAAGAACGTCTTGTGTGTCTTGTTGCTTAAGTATTGTAATTTAGGGTTAGCTTTCGGTAAAGACATCAACATCTAGTGTAAGGAAATATAACAAATCCTTTAATTTTGAACCCAATAAAAAGCAATACCATTGAAATATATTAAAACCGACCAAGTTGACTCTATTGGACTTGACTCATGCATCTAACTATGCACTGCTTTTCGAATAATGTCTATAAATAAGTCCGTTACACGGTAATCAAACAACCTCCACACACACCAAACACAAACAAGTTCAATACAAGTCCAAGAAAGAAAAAAATATAAGAAACAAGGAAAAAAAAAAACAGAGTCTTGTCCTTGATGATGATGGGAGATATGATGGGAACATTTGGTTCAAGCATGGCAAGTTTATTCTTTTTCTGGGCAACTTTTCAACAAATCTTCCCTGACCACCTCAAGATCGCAATCAAGGAGTTCCTTTTGTCTACAATCCAACAACTCTCGATTGTCCAAAGATTCTCCGACCGGATCATTAACTTCTTCTCTCCTTACGTTGTCATCAGTTTCCCGGAGTACGAAGAGTATCGTTTCAATCACGCATTTGCAGCCATTGACACTTACCTTGGTGCCAAAGCAACCGATAAAGCTCAAAAGCTTAGGGCAAGTCAGGTTAAAGAGAGCAAAGGTCTAGTCTTGAAACGTGACGAGGCTAAAGTCAGCGACATATACGACGGAATTAATGTCTGGTGGGAAATTGTGACCAGTACTGATGGAGATAGAACTCACAAGCTTACTTTCCATAGACGTGGATTGGAGATTGTGACCGGATCTTACATCAAGTATGTGATGGAAGAAGGGAAAACGATCGAGGCGAAGAACAAGAAGATGAAGCTGTTCACCAATAACCCTAGTTTCAATTGGGATTCTAGCAAGAAAAGCTTGTGGAGACACATTGATTTTGAGCACCCGGCGAGTTTCCAGACACTGGCTATGGACCCTAAGAAGAAAAAAGAAATTCTGAATGATCTTGAGGCATTTAGCAATGGGAAAGAGTATTACAAGAAGGTTGGGAAAGCTTGGAAAAGGGGTTACTTATTGTATGGACCACCAGGGACTGGTAAATCCACCATGATCGCTGCTATGGCGAACCATTTGAACTACAGTATCTATGATCTCGAACTCACGGCTATTCAGAACAACTCGGAGTTGAAAAAACTTCTCACCGCAACATCAAGCAAATCGATCATTGTGATCGAAGACATTGATTGTTCTGTAGACCTAACGGGTAAGAGAAGGAAGAGAGATGGTGACTTGAGCACCAGGAGAGATGGCGAACATGGAAAAGAAGATCAAAACCAGAGCAGAGTCACACTCTCTGGGCTTTTGAATTTCATAGATGGGATATGGTCGGCTTGTGGACAAGAGAGGATTATCATTTTCACCACGAACCACATGGAGAAGTTAGACCCGGCTCTGATCAGGAGAGGAAGAATGGATATGCACATTGAGTTGTCGTACTGTAGTTTCGAGGCGTTCAAGGTTCTTGCCAAGAACTATTTGGATCTTGATTCTCATCCTCTGTTTGGTGAAATCGAGTCTTTGCTGAAGGAAACAAAGATCGCTCCAGCTGATGTCGCAGAGAAATTGATGGCCAAGAATCATAAAATAGATGTCGACGGATCCCTGAAAGACTTGGTTCAGAGTTTGGAGAAGAGAAAGAAGTCTCAGAGAGGACACGGTGATGATCACAAGAAGAAATCTAGTGGCAAGAAACTGAGAATATTTCGTGGATTGTTTTAAGCCAGTGTCCCATTATATATAGTCTCCGGATTTTACTTGTTTGAATGTAATATACGAGCTGTAAGAAATTTCTGTTTGATCATAAATAAAATATATATTTATTTCTCTATACAAAAACCTAAAATAAAAAGTCAAGCAAATGTTGTATAACTATTATGTTCTTTTATACATACATAAACAGATACAAATAGATGTATGTGGTTTATATACACACACACACATAATCATAGATTAAAACATTCATATTAATTACATATTTAATCCTAGATGCAAACACAATCAGTAATCTGTAAGGTTGTTTGCTGTCTTTGAGGGAAGATGACGCTTCGAAAGACAACATCTTAGTCCTAGAGATTAGAGGGAAGGCTATACCTTAACGGTCACTAAATTCCTCTGAGAACTCAGTAGAGTGAGACTGGCTTTTGCTTCATTTCACCGCTCTGATCTGCATCTGTTGAGCTACTTGCAGAGACCGGTTTTCGATTCACTGGATTCTCTGGTTTATTCCCTAAACCCTTGACGGTCACTTCATCGGTTAAGCTGCTTGCGGGGACCGGTTTCCGATTCACTACACTCTCTGGTTTATTCCCTGTGCTGATGTTCTCTGAGTCGATCTGGACTTGGTTAGTTTCATTGTTGGATGAGATCTTGAGGTCTCCAAGTGGCGGCATTTGATTGGCTTCTTTGGATGATGAGGAGCTGACATGACTTGACGAAGCTGTCTCCAAGAAACGAACGACGACACATGTGATGTTGTCTGCACTTCCTCTCTTTATTGCTTCTCTCACAAGTTTCTTCGCTGACTCCTCTGGATCTTCGACTTCCTTAACCATTGCAACTGCTTCCTGCAGAATATGATCAAAGGTTCAAAAACACTGTTGTATGGAAAAGCGGAGACGTTAAAGAAGCGTTTTAATTTCACAGACCTCGTTAGAGAAAACATCCCATAGTCCATCACTTGCCAGGATCAGAAACTCAAGTGAATCATCAATCTTTTCTTCCTGTATTCAACGACAAAAAAAGGTTTTAAGAACAAAAGGGGTCAGAGCATGATAGAAAGAGTGGTTCTTATAAAAGGGACGAAAATACCTGGATTTCTGGATCAGCAACAACGTATTGCTTCAGAAGCCGATCACCAAATGCACGAGAAACTGCAAGAACTCCTCCAACCCTCCAAGTTCCTATTAAATGAATGAATGCAACAAACACATACATACATCAATAAGGAGGGTTACATTACATGTTGAGAAAAGCATGAACCAGATAGTCTTTTAATCCTATAGTTTCTTGTTACTAACCTGCCCACATCACAAATCCACCAGCATTCTCAATTCTTTCACGCTCATCACTCTGGTCAGGTTTATGGTCCCTTGACACAGCAATGGCTGCACAACACAATAATCATATATATCAAGGGACAGATCTATCACAAAAAGATAAGTAATAACAAATCGCCTTTAAGATTACCATTTCCGCCTCTGCTGATAACAGCTCTTGAATCACCAACATTTGCAACAAGTAAACGATCGCCAACAAGAATAGCTGTAGACGCAGTCGAACCAGCGTCTCGGTTGTGACTATTTTCAGACTTGAGAAGTTCAGAGTCTGTATGGTTATAGGCATCAGCTGGAAAATTTGAAGCAAAATTCGATGTAAATTAGAGTGCACCAGCGACAAAAGACATAGAATCAGAAACAAGTTTGTTCAAGTTTTTCTGAGAGTACTTATAGCTGATTTGGTGTCAGAGATAAACTTCGGATGAGTAATCAGGTTGCTGAAAAGATGACGCTTCACATACTCAGCTGCTCTGGCTCCACCATGGCCTGGCAAAACAGTAAGTACACAAGCAACCTTAACAGTAAGAACTGGAGGTTAATGAGCACCTAAACTAATCTTAAGGTCATGGCTCACAGTATAAGTGAACCATCAAGATTCATAAGCTAGGCTAAAAACTGATGCACAAGTTCTTGTTCCGAGAGGGAGGGAATATACCATCAAAAACTCCAAATAGACCAACGATTTCTCCATCGATACCGTCGATCCTCGTCTCGAAAAAATCTTCCATAGATGATCTCTTCCCAGCGGAGCTTGCATATCCATAGCTGAATTTTCCATTCTGGCTGAAATTGAATCATGTTAATGTACATCCTTGATAAGAAGCAAATGAGCAAACAGAATCAATCACGCGAGATAGATCGAAATCGAACAAGGTGAAACAACAATTGCAGCAAATTAGTCAAATCCAACGTAGCTAATTGGTTCAAGTAATTTCATACAACGAAATAAAACCGGATTGCACATGAATCCAACCAGTTCTAAGATCAAAATCGAGTTGAGATGAATGACCTGAGACCCCCTCCGCTAGCTGGAGTTTCAACAGTCTGCGTCTGGTTGGAATACGACAACGCCAAATCCAGGTATCCCATATTTCTCCAGAGATTTCAAACGCTACTCTTTCGAATCAACAGATAATCTGCTTTCGTCTAATCTGAAATCGAATGAAAAAAAATGGGATTAATCTCAACAACCACGATTCCGGAAACCACAGAATCGATCGTAAAATTGGTAATCTTCGCAATCAAGAGGATACCTGAAAGTTCCATGAAAGAATCAGGAGGAGAGAGAAGTGCGGGAAAAGGAGAAGAAGATGGGAGATTCATGGTTGATTCCTGTGTTGAGAAAATAGAGAGAGAAACCAACAGGTGATCGACGTTTCGAGAGACTACCGCGAAAAATGGTTTGGGTTGATTTATTCCAATAATAGAAAGTAGAAAGAAGATAAACCAATGGCGGGTGTACAGAAAACTACACGTGTCGCTCATAAAAGCAAAGATGCTCGGAGTAGTATGGCATGGGCCCCGCACTAGTTCAGCATTACGCCTGGATGATGAGGGTGATTTATTAAACTGAAGTTTTTAAAGTTGGGCCCATGGGCCATAATTTCTCAACTTAACTGGAGTAAGGATAAGTCCACTCTCACTGCCAAACAGAAGCAAACTATCAATCGGAGAAGAGTGAGATTGGATCAGTAATAATCAGTCGACGGGTACTGTCATAGTTGCTGCTTCTCGTCTCCGGAGGAATTCAAACCCAAGCAACGATCCGTTTGAGATCACGAGCAGCTTTTATTTTCGTCTTCCATGGCGAAGGAGCAGCACTTGCGGCCTTGGTTTCTGGATCTCGTACCGGCTTTAGTAGTCTTTCTCGCCGCAGCTCATGTCATCGCATTGGTACTTCTCGTGATCTTATCGTTTCTTTGCTTTCTTTGTTATTTTATATGTTTCATACCACCAATTGTTGATCGTCTTGTGGGGTTCGCAGGGTTACTGGATTTACAGATTGGCGACTGATCGTCGGCCTCAGAGAGGAAAATTTCACTGAGGAAGCGTCCAAATAGGTTCGTAATCTGAACTAAAGGTGGTACTGCAGTTTCAGAAACCGGTGGATTTTGCTTCTGATCTGATATTTGGCGATTACGGAGTTTTTTTTTTGTGATCATTGATTTTGTCGCTTATGAGTGAGTATTCGGAAATGTTTGCTTAAATTAGAAAGAGGTACTTCTTCTTCCTAACTATCTTATAGATGTGGATCATATGCTTTCACCTATGTTGTAGCTTAAACACACTTTTATGCATGTTTTTGGGGAGTTGTTCTAAATAGATTTTGTAACAGTTTGAACCGTTATTTCATTACACCATTTGTACTTTGATACGAATTCTATATGCTCAAATGGTTGAAAACTGAGGTGTTGAGCACGATGCTTGCGTTCTTTGAGTACTTTTGCATTGTTGTGATAAGTCTTCATAAAGAAGTTTTAAAGAGTTTCCATGCTACATCAAGCTTAACTAACTCGCTGTCTTTGTGTTAACAACATATTGTACTACGTTTTTGGATTGAACAGAAAGTCAAGGGAGTCTTAAGTATTGGGTTGTTTCGAAGCCTTAGGGTTTGGGAGAGTAGAAGGTGCTCTTGAATTCATTCTTAGATTTTAGTTTGTTCTTTTTTGTTTTTTTGGATTTCTTGTTTGTTCATCGATTCTCAGTGAAAAAATCAAGCAGAATCAGTTTGGATCTTATCATCCTGCTTCCTCGATCTATGTTTCTGTTTGAGTCTTTTATATTCCTCATAAATAGATCATTGAAAAGGTGGTTCATATGGCAGGTATCCTTTACTGGTGTTTCATACATTGTCTGAGGGTAAGGCCAAAATTTCAAATGCTTATCCATTTGTTTGCATCAAGGCATAGTTCTCATTTACTGCCTTCTAAGATGTCTAACCAAGATCCCACTGCAGACCGCGAAAGATTTGACTAGAAGATGTAACCAAAGAGTGGAACATTGTCTTGGAAAAACCATTTTATTTCGCTGGATGTGATATTTAGTAGGCAGCTTTTATAAAAAAAAAAAATATTACAGTGTGGAATGTTATAGGTTGTGTAACTTTGGTTTGATTAGCAATTGGGTATAAATAAAAGAAGCCCTTAGCAAAAACCATGCCTTTTCCTTTGTCTAGTGTTTCTCATTTCATGTTTTTTTAAAACAAGTTCATTAATTTTAGCAGTTGTCGTTGTCGCTGAACTTGCAGACTGTTTTCTTCACTTAATAACTTGAATTTGCTGGCATAGATTCATCCGTTGACTACTTAAATTGGTAGTCTTATTAACTGCAACTCCAATGTTTGATTTCTGACTTCCATATATTTCGTCCGTGTCTATCGTTCGAGGTCGGTGGAGATACCCACTTGTTCTCGTATCCAGTTTTAAGTTTTCCACTTTATACAAAAAAATTATCCCTTTTAACGCTCTTTTTACGCGGAACTTGGTTCGTACATTTGGAAGCAACTTTTGTTATGTAAAAGCAACCAAAAGTAGAGAGCTGAAGAATATAGTATAATATATGTAAATGATTATTATTTGTATATGTTAACTCCAATAATGTTGCTGATTCATGCCATTTACACCAACTAATTTGCTTTTATTTTTCTCTATTTTTCTTGGCTTTTATATATGAACAAATTGATGATTATATGTCGACAAAAAGTTGTCCGTGCCTGCTGCTAGTGCAATAATTATTGATTAGTTGGTTAACACTTGACAGGTGGTCGTACCATTCATTAATTTCAATTGCAGGTAATTATTTACAAAATCGAAAAATTGAAAAATATGAAATTGTTAGAATTTTTAGGAAGAACATGTAATAGATAAAAACAAAAATAAATATCCCCACGGGCCCGGCGTTGATTTTGAAGTAATTATCAGGAATAAAAAAAAACAAAGCAAATATCTCATATGATTGTCATTAATATTACAAAAAAAAAATAGGATTAGTCATTAATTGCCAAAAACACATGAAATACAGAGAAGCCAAGGACACTTTTGGGATTTCTTATAAAACTCCAAAGCCATTTCCTGCCCCTTCTTTTATCACACCGTACAAGTCGCCTTTGGAAAGAGAGAGAGAGAGAGAGAAGGGCCAACGACCACACACACACACACCAATACACCATGAGCCCTTCGAAGCAGCGACATCGCAGCTCCACCGGCGATAACAAGTCAAAATCGCTCAGATCCGGCTCTTCCTCCGCTGTTCCGGAATGGATTACCGAAGCAACCACCGGTGGATCTCTCCGCCGCGTAGATCCCGACACAGGTACCGACGGCTGGGCCTCTCCTCCCGGAGACGTGTTCTCCCTCCGCTCCGATTCTTACTTGACCAAAAAACAGAAATCTCCCGCCGGAGATTACCTCCTCTCCCCCGCCGGCATGGACTGGCTCAAATCAAGTTCAAAGCTCGACAACGTGCTCGCTCGTCCCGACAACCGCGTGGCTCACGCGCTTAGAAAAGCGCAATCCCGCGGGCAATCTCTGAAGAGCTTCATCTTCGCCGTGAATCTCCAGATTCCAGGTAAGGATCACCACAGTGCCGTGTTCTATTTCGCGACGGAGGAACCCATGACATCCGGCTCGCTCCTCCACCGGTTTATCAACGGGGACGACTCGTTCCGGAATCAGAGATTCAAAATCGTTAATCGGATCGTGAAGGGGCCATGGGTAGTGAAAGCCGCGGTTGGGAACTATAGCGCATGCCTTCTAGGTGAGGCCTTGACGTGCAATTACCACAGAGGTCCTAACTACTTTGAGATCGATGTCGACATAAGCAGCTCGGCGATCGCAACGGCGATTCTGCGGCTGGCTTTAGGGTACGTGACGAGCGTGGCGATCGATATGGGTTTCCTAGCGGAGGCGCAGACGGAGGAAGAGCTGCCGGAGAGACTGATCGGAGCTGTTAGGGTTTGTCAAATGGAGATGTCGTCGGCGTTTGTGGTCGACGCGCCACCGCCGCAACAACCGCCATCACAGCCGTGCAGAACGTTGAGTTTGGCGAAAGTTAACCACGATGAGGACGAGGATTAAGATTAAAATGGAGCACAGACAAACATCAAACCAGGTCAATGATTATGCAATACATTTCTCCTCTCTCTCTCTCAGAGAATCTGAAGCAATTTTCATTAACCTCAGTCAATTCAATTTTACTTACGTAATTTATTTTTATGGATTATGTAAATAATTATTTTTATTAATAGTATCAAGTTGAAATTCGACGGATTATTCTTTGTTGGATCTGTTTTGGCTTGATAAACCAGAATATAGGGAATAGTCCACTTCCGTCGGAAGAAAAGCGTGTGATGATCTTTTAGAGTCGTGGAACACAGATTTGTCTGTCATACTTGAAAAGCCAAAGTGTAACATATGGAACATATTCTTTTTATTTTTTCTTCATCAAACCTTAGAAGTAAATGTTGAAGCATATCTGACGTTACTCCAAAATTTATTTCCAAGTCTTGATGAAATTTTTTTTTTTAATTAAAAAAGAAAAAAGAATATGTTTCATAAATAAATTAAAAACAAATATAAATATGTGAGGAAGTGATAGAGAGTTTACGATTCGGAAACAAAACAAGCAGTCGTGGGTACTTAATATGAGACAACTTGGTTAAGGATAATTTATTAAGAACTACTTATCCCTTATATATTAAAAGAGAAACATTTTTAAAGAACAACCTTAATTTTATAAAATATTACAGTGGTGTCATTTTGCTGATGTGTCATCACCAGAATCATTTTCAACAAAGTTATAAAAATAGATTTATGTTACTAGATTAATTACATGTTATGTTACTCACATTAATTTGGTTATACATTCGTTTATATCAATTATATTGATGATGATTCATCAAGATATTCTCTTTTTTCTATTTCTTACCAAAAATATATCATATTAATTATCTCTTTAAATATTATATTTTATCTCTTATTTTGTATAGAAAAATAAATTATCACATCATTCATATAGTAAAATATACATATATATATATATCTATGTTAGAATTCGAATTTTATTAAACAAATATAAATTACTCAAATAATTAATAAATAAAAATATGTTTAAAAGACTAAAATTGAAAATAAGGATTTGTAGATAGATGATTCATAAATCAATATAAAAATACATAAATGATAAAAAAAACATAAAGCTTAATTAAATATATATTATTATTTTTAATTTATACAACAAAATAACTTGGTAAAAAATTGAAATATTTTTGTAAGGATATTATATAATAATTTTATTAAAATTTTTGATATTTGAAAATATTTTTATTGAATCAAAAATTTAAGAATGTATAAGTATTGATTCAGTCATATACAATTTTAGATAATTTATTAAAAATAATAAAAAATATAATTTATTTTTATATAATTCTTATGTATATTTAGTATTTAAAATAAATTTCATAGTAATTTTCTTTTCTTAAAAGTTAATATTCTTATGACTATAGTTTTTGCGGGTTAATCTAAATATGCATTTACATTCGTATAAGAAATATTAAAATCGATTATAATAGTTTATTTTTACAATTTTAGTCCTCTCTATTTCAAAATATAAATTGTTTTGCATCAAAGCACAAAGATTAAAAAGCAACTTTTCTTTAAAAAAAGTAATCATTTAGTATATGAATTTAATATAATTCAATTAATTATGAAAAACTAAAAAAATATAATCGATAACATAGTATTCATGGGAAGTAGTAAAAAATATGAAAACAATTATATTGTGAAACAAAACAAAATCTTAGAAAAAACTAATATTATGAAACACAGGAAGTAGTAAAATTATTTTATTATTATCATAACGCATTAGATACTTAATAATTTAATCAAAATATACTTCTTCTATTTTTCTTTTGGAATTTTAAGATTATGTTATTAATCATGGGTTATAGAAAGCATAAAGAGGGATTTCGTATTTCTATCCAGATTGCACATATATATTTAATTTTTAAACTAATTTACATTAGAATTAAATTACCCTAAAATTCATCAAAAAAATAAAAAAAAATATTTTGTCAATATTACACCGTAATGTTATAAACAATTCATGTAAAATCAATTGTATTTTATTATATGATTTTAAAATTATACTATATTAAATAAATAATTATTATTTTATCCCGCACAAAGTGCGGGTTATTATCTAGTATATACTTATTTTCGCTCATCCAAATTACACACTTGATTAAGGATAAATATGAAAGCTTCTTAAATATGAAAACTACCCATATATATATATTCTCATTAACTGCACCCATTCGGAGCAAACCCGACCC
Organism: Thlaspi arvense; assembly: GCA_911865555.2. Lineage (NCBI taxonomy): Eukaryota > Viridiplantae > Streptophyta > Magnoliopsida > Brassicales > Brassicaceae > Thlaspi > Thlaspi arvense. Next base: position 66,408,396 of record OU466862.2, on the reverse strand, counting down.
GTCCGCTGGCACCGTCGTACACGACTTGTAGCGTCTTTTGCTGAACGTTCCCGAAGATGGCGACGGAATCGTCGTTGACATTCCCTGCAAACGCCAAACAAACCTGCGATATCGTGATATTATACAAAATCCCTGTTGGGTCAAGTTCTACGTCCGTGTCGCCGCTGAAGGAGAATGAGATCGTTGGGATATACACTGTCTCCAACCCGGTGAAATCGTAGCACGTGTCCAGTAACGGTGGGCTCGGCGCAGCCGTGTAATTCGTCATTTTTGCCTTGAACGCGGTTCTTAGTTCCTCGTAAGCCCTGGGCGGGAGGTGAGTGATCACGGTGCCGGAATCGATTATAGCTCCCGGAGTAGAGAATACGGTTAAAGGAATGTCCAACTTCTTACCGCCGACGGTGATACCTTCGATATCGATGCCATAGAAGGTTGCTCCTGGGGCTGAGGAAATCGGCGTGTATTTGACGTCATTAGAGATTCCGGCGGATCCGAAGGTGAGATCTCCAATTTTGTCGGGAGAAGAAGGGAGGCAGTAGGAGAAGATATTGTGGTATGTGTTCTTCGTCTGCGACGGAAATGAGAGATTGCCGCGGCCAAGGCCGAGAAGTCCGGCGCCACCGACGAAAAGTCCCTCGTTGTTCTCGCTGCAGCCAAAGTTAACGCCGTCGAAAACATCGGAGGTAGTAAGGGTGAATTTATCCGTGGCGAGGAATCCGCTGGAGAACGACCCATCGCCGTAACGGATACCGTAGAGGCAATCGGGAGAAGTCGAACAGTTTCCATGGAGACCTAATCAAAAGATACGTGAAATTATATAGAAGTTGAAATTAAGACTCGGTTAAACATAAACCGGAGACAACAAAAAATTGCCAAAACTTTGGAAAACCAAACCTCCGATAATGAGAGAAGCACACACCGGCGAGGAGCAGGAGACGTTGGCGTAGGAAGAAGACGAAAAAGGGTTAAAGATGGGTTCCACTTGGGAATAGCAACGTACAAGACATGGCTCGCATTGAGTCCACGTCAGATCGCTGCCGGTGTCGAAGAAGAGTGACAGATTGTGCTTCGGTGTCCCAATTCCGACAGTCACTAAATAGTCTGCTGCACCGAGCGTACTCCCGTCTATTACCGGTAAAACAGCCGAGTGGCTTTGCATGACTTCATCTTTGACTTTCTTTGATAGTTTTGAGTGGATAGAGTTAACGCGAGCCTGGTCGAGCCTGAGGATCTCTTCATGGTCGATGCTCGCAGTTTTGCTGCTGCTAAGACGCGAGCATGGGCCTTGACGGTGCACCACGTGGAGCGACGACTTCGTTTTAGATGCTGAATATGGAAATTAGCGTTAACAAAATAACAATAACCTAATAGAAATAAATAGATGCTAACGAATTGAAGTATGTATAGAATATAGCTATCTCAATAGAGCTAAAATACAATGAAACGTGAGATGATACATTGGCAGAGATAGTCACCTTTTGAAGGAAGGTCGCAAGATGATGATGAAGGGAAAAGAGAGCTGACTTGGATAGTGTGAGAATAACTCTCTTCCTGTTCAGATCCCTCAGTACGACCCCAATCGAGACACACACAAAGAATCATTATGATACTCAACAATTTCCTCATGTTTCTCATTTTTACGTGAAGTATTGGTTGTTGTTTTTTTTATTACCAAGTAAAATATTGGTTGTTTCCTTTTATAATCACATCTCTTTCGCTCAAGAAGAGTATACTCTCAATCAGTTAGGTGTATAATCAGTTTGTTAGATTTTTGAATTGTAGTTAATTTATATTTAGATGGTTAGGTAGGATTATAATTAGTTTGTTAGATTCGGAACTGTAGTTAATTAATATTTTGGTTGTTAGTTAGGACTGTAATTAGTCTAATAGATTTATTATTGTAATTATAGTCTATTGTTTTTTGTTCATTTTATATTGATAAAAATATGAAACAAGAATCAATTTAATTGGAAAATGTACAAAAAAGAGGAACATGTACAAATGGAAACAATTCAACACATATTCGATTTAAACAATCTATTTTATTATGAAGATAAACAAGTTCACCCAAATAAAGAAACACGAAAAATCTTAATAAATATGTTTAGAATTTATATGCTCAGATATTTAAGAAAAATTAAAGAAATTAACTATTTAAATCTTTTATGTATGTTCAATGTCTGATATTTAAGTTTTTGTTTAATATATCAAATTCAAATTCAAAATTAATTTATAGTCCGTCATAAATCCAAGTCGTGCCGGATGATGATATTACATGAATTTGTCCTATAAATAAATAAATAATCAAATATAATTTGTGTTAGCATATTGTATGATTTAAGCTATGTGTGTTGGGGGTCAAAACACTGTTTTTGAGTTGTGGGGGATATATTGCACAGTTTAGTATTGTTGATAACTTATGATTTGAGATGTGCGGAAAAATGAGTTAGTCAAGTAAATGATTATAAATATGATAAACTCCTTGAGAGAATGTAGACAATAATACATTAAATATATCAAAAAATAATTATGGAGATGAAAGAAAATGTCATAGAAAAACATTGTTTTCAAGAAACATAGTATTATGTAAGTATATTTGGAGTATATGAAGATGGTCCAAGGTTCAATGCTTACCAAAAGCATAGTCTTATGTAGGTATATTTGGAGTATACGATAATGAGTCGTCAAGTAAACAGTTTTACAGTAAAACAAGTAACTGGTAGAATCAACACATACTAATTTTGCTCACCATACACTCGATTAAGGATAATTGATAAAGCTCCTTAAATATACTTATTATTTTCGCTCACCAAGTGATTAAGGACAAAACTACCCATAATTTATATTTTCTCATTAATTGCAACCATTCGGAGCAAACCCGACCCGTCCGCCCGCACCGTCGTGCACGACTTGCAGCGTCTTTTGCTGAGTGTTCCCGAAGACCGCGACGGAATCGTCGTTGACATTCCCTGCAAACGCCAAACAAACCTGCGACATCGTGATCGTATACATAATCCCTTTCGGGCTAAGTTCTACGTCCGTGCCGCCGCTGAAGGAGAATGCGATCCTTGGGATACGGATATCCGCCGTCTTCAATCCGGTGAAATCGTAACATGTGTCAAATATCAATCGGCCCGGCGCAGCCGTATAATTCGACATTTTTGCCTTAAACGCGGTTCGCAGTGCCTCGTAGGCCTTGGGAGGGAGGCGAGAGATGACAGTGCCGGAATCGATTATAGCTCCCGGAGTAGAGAATACGGTTGAAGGAATCTCCAATTTCTGATCGTCGACGGTGATACCTTCGATACCGAGGCCGTATAAGGATGCGCGAGGAAAGGAGGAAATCGGCGTGTATTTGACGGCATTAGAGGTTCCGGCGGATCCAAAGGTGAGATGTCCAATGTAGTTAGGGGAAGAAGGGAGGCAGTAGGAGAAGATATTATTGTAGGTGTTCTTCGTCTGCGACGGAAATGAGAGTTTGCCGCGGCCAAGGCCGAGAAGTCCGGCAACACCGTGGAAAAGTCCCTCGTTGTCCTCACCGCAGCCAAAGTTAACGCCGTCGAAGACATCGGAGGGAGTTAGGGTGAATTTCTCCGTGGAGAAGAATCCGGTGGTAGTTGACCCATCGCCGTAACGGATACCGTAGAGGCAATTGGGAGAAGCCGAACATCTGCTTAAGAGACCTATCGAAAGGGGCGAAATTAGAGATTGAAATTAAAACTCGGTTAAACTTTAACCGGAGACAACACAAATTGCCAAAACCTTAAAAACCGAACCTTCGGAAGTGCGGGAAGCACACACCGGCGATGAGCAGGAGATGTTGGAGTAGGAAGAAGACGAAGAAGGGTTAAAGATGGGTTCCTTTTGGGGATAGCAACTTCCACGACATGGCTCGCATTGAGTCCACGTCAGATCACTTCCCGTGTCGAACACCAGTGACAAATCGTGCTTCGGTGTCCCGATTCCGACAGTCACTACGTAGTTTCCTGATCCGAGCGTCCTCCCGTTTTTTGCCGGTAAATCAGTCGATTGGCTTTGCGTGACTCCATCTCCATCTGTGGCTTTCTTTGACAGTTTTGAGTGGATAGAGTTTACGCGCGCCTGGTCGTGTCTGAGGATCTCGTCAATCGTCATGGTCGATGCTCGCAGTTTTACCCCTGCTAAGACGCGAGCACGGGCCCTGCCGGTGCGCCACGTGGAGCGACGACTTCGTTTTAGATGCTGAATGCAGAAATTAGCGTTAAACAAAAACAAAAAACCATAACCGATTAGTAATAAATAGATGCTAACGAACGTGAATTATGATGAATTAGCTATCTTCATATATAGAGTTAACACAATGAAACATGAGATGATACATTGACAAAGATAGTCACCTTTTGAAGGAAGAACGCAAGATGATGATGAAGGGAAAAGAGAGCTGACTTGGATAGTGTGAGAATAAACCTTTCCACTCTCTCTTTGTTCAGATCCCTCAGTACGAACCCAATCGAGACATACACAAAGAATCACTATGATATTCAACAGTTTCCTCATGTTTCTCATTTTACCCTCTCTCACAGCAATAACTAGAAATGTTACTCAACTGCATGAAATTGGTTGTTCCTTTTATAACCAGATATCATCGAGTCTCTGTCGGATGTAATTGCCTTGTTGGCTACCACATTTCAAACAAGTAGGGACTCTAATCCCAAGCCTAGCGTGCTAAAGGATTTTGTAATATTCCACTAGATAATTGATATGTGGTTTTGTCACCAGACTCCAAGTTTTCAAGTTTGGCGTACTAAAGGGAATTGCATTGTTCCACAAAATATTAATATCGTTTTGTGTGTTCATCTTTAAGTCCAAGTCTCCATGTTAAGCGCGTACGAAAAGGATTGCAATGCTCAACAAAATATCAATGTCATTTTGTGTGTTTGTCTTTTAGGTCCAAGTCTCCTTGTTTAAGTCCAAGTCTTCCATATTTGATTGAGCAGTAAACTAAAGTATGCATGGTAAGTCGACGCACTTCATTAATTAATTAATTTGTTCGAAGTATCATTTTCTAATTTTCTATAAATAATATTGAAAGTACAAGTGTAAATTCATATGGCTACGAAGAACAAATATTATTGTGTATTTTTCTTAATTGTTTTTTTTGCATTTTATATGTCTAATTTGGTTTTTAATAGTAAATAAGTAGTGAAAGCGTTTAAAGACATGAAAGCTTGTTTCTCCTTGACTATAAATACGCCGAAGAAGAACGACTTAATTATTGGCGTAAGCAGCAACTGAAAATCGAACAAACCCTACCGAAACCTAATTCAAAGGGATGAAAATTTCCAAGAAAGGATCGAGAAGGAGAGACGAGAAGATGATGGTCGAGAAAATACACAGAGAAACCAAAAAGTTGAAGAAAAAACAGGTTATCGACGTTTCGAGAAGGGAGCAATATATCATTTGGACGTGGAAATCAAGCTAATGTCGAAGCATGTTGACTTAATTTTGAGCATATCTTAGATCATCTCAAGTTATCATTTATTAACAATACTAAAATGTGCGATACATATATTCCACAACTCAAGAATACAAAGTTTTGACACCCAAGTTACATAGTCCACATATATAATATGTTTAGCACAATTATATATATATATATACACGTATACATTCGTTTATTTATTTATTTATGGGACAGATTCATATGTTACCAAAAAAAAAAGAATATGTTCCATAAAAGATATTAAAAACAAATATAAAGCTGTGAGGGAGTGATACTGTTTACGAATTACGATTTGGAAACAAAACAAGGAGTTGTGGATACTTAATATGATGACCTCTATAAGGAGTTGTCAAGTAAATAATTTGTAACACATTACACATACTTATTTTCGCTCACGAGACACTTGGTTAAGAATAATTTAGTAGAGCTCCTTAAATATACTTATTTTCGCTCACCAAACTTACTCACTTAATTAAGGATAAAGCTCCTTAAATATAAAAACAACTCATAATTCATAAGTATATTATCTCATTAATTGCAACCATTCGGGGCAAACCCGATCCGTCCGCCCGCAACGTCGTACACGACTTGCAGCGTCTTTTGCTGAACGTTCCCGAAGATGGCGAAGAAAATGTCGTATTCATTCTCTGCAAACGCTAAACAGAAAACCTTCGGTGTATTGGACGGATACAAAACCCCTTTCGGGTCAAGTGTCACGACGGTGCCGCCGCTGAAGGAGAAGGAGATGGTGGGGATATGCACCGTCTTCGAGTTGGTGAAATCGTAGCATGTGTCCAGAAACTTGTTGCCCGGCGCAGCCGTATAATTCCTCATTTTTGCCTTGAACGCGGTTCGCAGTGCCTCGTAGGCCTTGGAAGGGAGGCGAGAGATCACGGTGCCGGAATCGATTATAGCTCCCGGAGTAGAGAATACGTTTAAAGGAATGTCCAATTTCTGGCCGCCGACGGTGATACCTTCGATATCGAGGCCATAGAGAGATGGGTCTGGGTAAGGGAAAATCGGCGTGTATTTGACGTCATTAGAGATTCCGGCGGATCCGAAGGTGAGATCTCCAATGTAGCCGGGAGAAGAAGGGAGGCAGTAGGAGAAGAAATTATTGTAGGTGTTCTTCGTCTGCCACGGAAACGAGAGATTGCCGCGGCTAAGGCCGAGAAGTCCGGCGGCACCGAGGAATTGTCCTTCGTTGTCGTCACCGCAGCCAAATTTAACGCCGTGGAAAACATCGGAGGTAGTTAGGGTGAATTTCTCCGTGGCGAAGAATCCGTTGGAGGACGACCCGTCGCCGTATTCGATATAGTAGAGGCAAGTGGAAGACTCCGAACAGTTTCCAAGGAGACCTAATCGAAAGACATGTGAAAATAGAAACTGAAATTAACACTCGGTTTATCATCCTAAACCGGAGACAACAAAAATTGCCAAAACCTTGGAAAACCGAACCTGCAGAAGCACACACCGGCGAGGAGCAGGAGATGTTGGCGTAGGAAGAAGACGAAAAAGGGTTAAAGATGGGTTCCACTTGGGGAAAGCAAGTTAGACATGGCTTGCACTGAGTCCACGTCAGATCGCTGCCAGTGTCGAATATCAGTGACTGATTGTGCATCGGTGTCCCGATTCCGACAGTCACTACGTAGTTTCCTGACCCGTGCGTACTCCGGTCTATAGCCGGTAAAACAGCCGACTTGCTTTGCATGACTTGATCTTTGACTTTCTTTGACAGTTTCGAGTGGATAGAGTTTACGCGCGCTTGGTCGAGCCTGAGGATCTCGTCATGGTCAATGCTCATAGTTTTGCCGCTGCTAAGACGCGAGCACGGGCCTTGCCGGTGCACCACACGGAGCGACGACTTCGCTTTAGATGCTGAATACAAAAAAACAAAAGATTTCTTATAGAAATAAATAGATGCTAACGAACGTGAAGTATGTATAGATTAGCTATCTTCATATATAGAGCTAAAATACAATGAAACGTGAGATGATACATTGGCAGAGATAGTCACCTTTTGAAGGAAGGTCGCAAGATGATGATGAAGGGAAAAGAGAGCTGACTTGGATAGTCTGAGAATAACTCTCTCTTTGTTCAGATCCCTCAGTACGACCCCAATCGAAACACACACAAAGAATCACTATCATACTCAACAGTTTCCTCATGTTTCTCAATTTACCCTCTTTCACAGCAATAACTAGAAATGTCACTCAACTGCATGAAATTGGTTGTTCCTTACTTCTTTTTATAACCACTTCTCTTCTCGCACAGGAAGAGTCTCGATCTAGTGGATGTGTTGCTGTCTACCACATGGTCAACATCTCACATTCGGTTTGTAATATTCAACTAGATAATGACTATGTGATTCTGTCAATAGACCAATTTTACAATTTTGACGTACTAACACTACAAGGATACAAGGGAAATTCTTACAGATTTAGGATTGTAATTAATTTAAAATTAGATGTACGTCTTTGTGTATGTCGAGATTTAGGATTGTAGTTAATTTTTATTTCAATTTGAAGTTTTAAATGATTTTTATTAGTTTCATAGATTAATTATATTTAGGTGGTTAGTTAGGTGTATAATTAGTTTGTTAGATTTAGAACTGTAGTTCATTTATATTTACGCTGGTAGTTAGGGTTATAATTACTTTGTTAGATTTAGAATTGTAGTTCATTTACATTTTGGTTGGTAGTTAGGATTATAGTTAGTCTATTAGAATTGAAGTATACAGTATTTTGATTTTACATATTTTCTACTAAAATTGCTTTTATTTTAAATATTTATATAAAAGATGAAACAAGAATCAACTGAATTAGAAAATATTCAAAACGATGAATATATACCCAAAAAACTCAAGAAACGATGAAGAAAGTGGAAAAAGTTCAACAAACATTCGATATAAACAATGACATTTTACATTGCATTATTAAAGAATCTAAAACGATATACATCAATATATCAAATATAATTATGGAGTTGAGAGCAAATGTCGTAGAAAAACATTGTTTTTAAGAAAAATTAACGTTACGTAAAGTGATTAATATTTTTTTAAGAATTCGAAATTGTCAATCTGTTGTGCGTCTTGTGCAACTGCGACTTGCTGTTAACATAATAAAACTCCGGAGCAAGAAATATGTGAGGGAGTGATAGAGTTTACGATTTGGAAACAAAACAAAAATATCAGTTCTCTCTTCTATAAAAATTGTTATTCGAATGTTATATATCGACAAACAACATTTCGGTAATGTGTATCGATCAAGGCAAATAGGGTTTCACTGATTGGTGTGATTAAACTTTAAATTTAAAATTTCCAATTATACTGATTAAGTACAACCATTGGGAGCAAACCCGATGCGTTTAGCCGCCCCGTCATAGACAACTTGTAGCGTTTGCTGCTGAACGTTTCCAAATATGGTGGCGTCAGTGTCTTTGTTGTTCCTTGCAAAGGCGAAACAAACCTGCGATATCTTGATCGGATACAAAATGCCTTTTGGGTCAAGCTCTACGATGGTGCCGCCACCGAAGGAGAATGCGATCTTCGGAATTGTCACCGTCTTTAAGCCGGAGAAGTCGTAACACGTCTCCAAGATCTCGGAAGCCGACGTAATCTTATAAATTGACATCTTTTCCTTAAATGCACTCTCCAATGCAGAGTAGGCTATGGAAGGAAGACGAGTAATCATTGTGCCGGAATCGATTACAGCACTGGAAGTTGAGAATACGGTTGAAGGAATCTCCAATTGCTTATCGCAGACGGTAATACCTACGATATTGAGGCGGTGAGAGGATTCACTTGAAACCGGCGTGTATTTGACGGATTTGGAGATTCCTGCGGATCCGAAGGTGAGATGACCGGCGAAGTTGCTTGCGGAAGAAGGGAGACAGTAGGAGAAAATCTTATTGAAGGTCTTTGCCGTCTGCGACGGAAAAGAGAGTTCGCCGGGGCCAAGGCCAAGAATTCCGGCGACTTCTTTCATGTGTTTTGCCTCGTTGTGGTTACCGCATCCAAAGTTAACGCCGTCGAAGACATCAGAGCTCGTTAAGGTAAATTTCTCCTTGGCGAGAAATCCGCTGGTAGCGTCGTTATCAAGGTAGCTGGTTTTGTAGCCGCAAATGGAAGCCGAACAACCTCCATTAAGTTCTAAAAATCAAATAGAAATTTAGATTAAAAAAAAAAAAAAAAAACTCAGTTGAACAAAAACAGAGGCCACACAAGTTACAAAAACCGAACCTTGTTTCTCAAGTAAATCACACACCGGCGATGAGCACGAGACGTTGGAGTAGGAAGAAGACAAAGAAGGGTTAAACAGGGGTTCATTTTGGGAATAGCAATGTCCACCAACACATGGCTGGCATTGAGTCCACGTCAAATCGCTGCCGGTGTCGAACAACAGTGACAGATCGTGTTTTGGTGTCCCGATTCCGATCGTCACGATGTAGGTCCCGGGCCCCGACCCCCAGTTCTTAGCCGGTACATCCGTTGACTTCATCGGCCTGACTCGGTCTTTTGAAATTTTGTAGTTGATGGAGTCCACACGCGCTTGATCAAGCCTGAGGATCTCGTCATGGTCAGGGTTCGTCGTGGCTCTGCCGCTGCTAAGATGCGAACACGTGCTGTGTCTATGCACCACGCGCAGCGAGGACTTGGTATTAGGTGCTGCATAGAGAAATTAGCGTTGTTTAGAGTAGACCAAAAGAGTGGCGTCGTTTTAGATTAGTTTCTTTTATTGTTTTACGATTTTATTGTTATTTCTTAACTGACACAAAAATAAAAAAACTTTAAGAAATATGGAAAAAAAACACATCAACATCTTTTGTAGTTAATTTTTCATATACATATATAGCTAAACACAATTAATCATTAGTATTGGTTAAGATAATCTCACCTTTAGAAGAAACAAGACAAGGTGACGACGAAGGGAAGAGAGAGCTGACTTGAATTGTGTGAGAACAAACTTCTCCACTCTTTGTTTGCCTAGCTCCTTCAGTACAACACGAATAGAGGCATCCACAAAGGATTATTACTATGATATTCAACAAATTCCTCATTATGCTCATTTCAACCCTCTCCCCAACAGCAATAAAATTGTTATTCAATTATATGAAATTGGTTGGTCCTTTTATAAGCAAATTCTCTTTGCTGAAGAAGTTAAGTCTCTAGTGGATGTTGTTAAACACTAGGCCACCCACACATATAAAATCGGTCTCTGTCCGACTTGTCTTTTACCTATTGACTCCAAAGTCTTCGAGTTCAACGTGCAAAAGGGGTTGTAACTTGTGATATACTCCACTAGATATAACATGTGGTTTTGTCTCTAGACTCCAAGTTTAGTTTCAAGATTGGCGTACTGAATCAGAATTCAAAAAACACTACACATTATGTGTGTTTTGTCTACTCTCAAAGTCTCCAAAGTCTGTAAGTCTAGCGTACCAAATGGGTTGTGATACTCACCTACATAATTGATTGCGCAGTGGTTGAGAGATGATGCACTTCATTAATTAGTTTGCTTTACACACATCAATTTTTGTCTATTCAACTTATTCAAAAGCAATTTTCTTTTGCATGGGTTTTTAAAACAGTACACAGCCTATTTATGTTGCAACTTCACTCTGTATTATTCATTTAGTATTGAAATAAAAATATACAAATTAAAAGTTTGGACTTCTACACAATAAAAGGTAATTGTTGTATCCGGACAAACTTATTACTGTACAATTACAGGGCTTAAAGACCAGCATCACTTTCTCACCCAAATTATAACATTTTGATTAAAGGATAAGGCTAATTTGTGCCAAATCCATAATTTGAATTTTCTTTTCCTTTTTCTTTCTTTCTTTAATTAACTACAGCCATTCGGAGCAAACCCGACCCGCCCGCCCGCACCATCGTACACGACCTCTAGCGTTTGCTGCTGAACGTTACCAAAGATCGCAGCGTTATTGTCGTCGCTATTTCCTGCAAACGCCAAACAAACCTGCGATATCTTGAAAGGATACAAAATCCCTTTTGATCCCAGCTCCACGACGGCGCCACCGCTGAAGTAGAACGACACTTTAGGGATCGTCACCGTCTTAAATCCGCTGAGATCGAAGCATGTGTCCAAAATCGAGACGGCGGAGGTAGCCGGATACTTCGACATCTTCGCCTTGAACGAACTTCGCAACGCCGCGTAGGCTTTGGGGGGGAGACGGGAAATGACGGTTCCGGAGTCGATTAGAGCTCCCGGAGTAGAGAATACGGTTGAAGGAATCGCCAATTTCTCACCGCCGACGGTGATTCCGACGATATCGAGGCCATAGAAGGATGTGCCATCTGTGAGTGTGGAAATCGGTGTGAATTTGACGGATCTAGAGATTCCGGCGGATCCGAAGGTGAGATGTCCGGTGTAGCTAGCGGAAGAAGGGAGGCAGTAGGAGAAGATCTTATTGTAGGTCGTAGCCGTCTGCGACGGAAAGGAAAGCTTGTCGCGGCCAAGGCCGAGAAGTCCGGCGACACCCGTGAAAAGTCCTTGGTTGTTCTCGCCGCAGCCAAAATAAACACCGTCAAAGACGTTGGAGCTCGTTAAGGTAAATTTCTCCTTGGCCAGAAACCCAACAGAGAACGATTGATCGCCGTATTGAATACCGTAGACGCAATTAGAAGCCGAACAGCTTCCAGCGTTTCCTAATCAGCGGATAAAAATCGGTTAGCATAACCGGATCTGGTTCGGATAACCAGAGCTGGAAAAATTAAAAGAAAACCCGAGAACCGAACCTGTAGCGGAAGAGAGAGATCCACACACCGCCGATGAACACGAGACGTTGTAGTAAGAAGAAGAGGAAGAAGGGTTAAAGATGGGTTCCTTTTGAGAATAGCAAGTTCGAACACATGGCTCGCACTGAATCCACGTCAGATCGCTTCCGGTGTCGAAGATCAGAGATAGATCGTGTTTCGGCGACCCGATTCCGACCGTCACGACGTAGTTTCCTGATCCGAACGTGCTTCCGTCTTTAGCCGGGAGATCCGTTGACTGGCTTTGCCTGACTCGATCTGTGAGTTTCTTTGACAGTTTTGAGTGGATAGAGTTTACACGAGCTTGGTCGAGTCTGAGGATCTCAGCATGGTCTGGACTCGCGGCCTTGCCACTGGTTAAACGCGAGCACGTGCCGTGCCTGTGCGTCACGTGTAGTGAAGACTTTGTATTAGACGCTGAGTAAGATAAATAAATTCACGTTAGAAGAAAAGATAAAAAAAAAAACATTAATATTATCAAGGAAATATTTGGTTGTAAATTCAACTATTGGAGTCAAACAGAGTTTTGTATTCATAATTATTGACCAAAAATATTGCAGCTACTTATATTTGTCGTTTGTACCATCACAGTATTACAGACCTCTTAACTATATCGCTTTCTATAATCCTGTGATGGTACTATTAATGGCTTAATTAATATCAGGATTTTGGCCTTAATTGATACAGTGAACGACTAAAATTTACCTCAATCTGATCTTTACGAAATAAGGATATACATGCTCTATTCATCTACCTTATGTAACTACACAGCTAATAAATGGTCAAGAATATGAATTGGCTAAGGAGAATACCTCTGGTGGAAAGAACACAAGGTGATGACGATGAAGGGAAGAGAGAGCTGAGTTGGATAGTATGAGAATCAATCTCTTTCGTCTCTCGTTCTCGAGCTCCCTCAAGACAACCCCAATTGAGACATACGCAAAGGATTATTATGACACTCGACAAATTCCTATTAAAGCTCATTTTGCTCTTCTTCTTTTCGCTCACAACAATATTAAAAGTGTCACTCAATAGAATGAAAATGGTTGGGTCCTTTATAACCGATCTCTGTGTTCAAGAAAGTCTCTGTCTAGTGGAGGTTGTTAAAGTTTAGAAGCAATCCAGTCATCCACATATCACATAAGTTAGGGGACTCTATTCATTTGGTTTCATTAACCAGTTACGTAGTGACGCGTCATTTGATAAGGGAATATTACTGTTATTTTGTATTTTCTCTTTCACACACCGATTTTTAAGCACAATGAAAGGGGATAATATTCCTTCCAGTGATTCATTGAGTTGTAAACTAAATAGGTGTCACGTTATGCATGGGTATGTGTGATACTCGTTAACTAATTTGTGACATCAAATAAAGTTTCAAATAAACAAAATCCCCAATGAACAAACTCGTGGCGTAATATTTATAATTTCTTCTTTTTTTTTATTTTTTTGGGATAAAATTGTTCTTTAATCAATGCATGGTTGTCGTCATAATGTTATTTTGGCCAAATAATTGACTAGTCGGTTCGTTAGTCTCCTAACACTAAGAAGACTAAAAACTTAATAAGTGCAAGCAATAATTAAGGTTGCTTTATCACTTGATTCAACCAAACTAATGCGTATACATGTAAGTAACATATGACATGCTTGTATTATTTGGGAAAGATAAGTGTTGCTTCACGAAATCAGTCAAAAAATTACCATTTTATATAATTTTTTAATAAGCATTTGGTAGATTAATTATGATTTTACATGAACCTGTTTATCGTACAATAGTTCAAGCAATCTATCGTAATTTTCTGTTGTCAACTTAGGCGAAAGTTGCATAGCGACTTATATAATTTAAAATTTTAACCTTAAATTAAAGCATACATACATGGGCTATCAAAAAGTTGAATCCACTTTGTTCAAGTTTATAATTTCTTTTGATAAAGATTGAACTGTGCTACATATTTCAAATATTTAACCTTAACAAAATCAATATTTTCATTGGATTTATGAATGTACTTACACTACATATGAGTTTTTCTTATTTCATCATTATACTATTGGAAGAAATTGGTACAATGCGCAGTAATGCGCGAAATTTTCGTATTTCCACCCTGAACCATAAATTTTACAAACATTATTAGTTCAGCTCGATAAATGATTGCATAGGAAAAAAGGAAGATGGCTATATGATGATTTGATTGTAATTTGTAACCGAAAACATCCGTGTATGATTGACTGATTGGGATGATAAGTCCACAAGAACCTCAATTAATTGCATGTGTGGGCCTCGTTACATTTTCCGGAAAATAATAATTTGACAAATATAATGAGTACGAGTGGGAACAAAAGATAAAAAAAGATTCTTATAAAGAATCTTAATCTTGTGGAAGTGGGAGAAAGCTGGAATCCTAATTTCTAGAAACATAGAAACTGTCTAATCGCCTAATTATGTGGGTTTTCGAGACTCGACGGTCGTCCAAGTTCAATGAAAAAAATTAGAAAATTGCTTATGTTTATAAGAAGTCGACTTTATAAAATTTGTTTTAGAAAATCGCTTTGGCGTGCATAAAAAATAAACTCGAGGTTTAGAAAGCTGATGGAACTTTTTTTCTTTTTCCTTTTCGACCCACACCCACCATGTTTATGTTTGTTTTGTTTTCTCTCGACCCACCATGAACTATATATGTTTTTCCACTAAGATTATGTTCCAAGACTAAAATTAAATACGATTTCCACTCATAATTTATAGTGGGTAGATATAAAGGGAGTTATCTTATGTAAATCAATTGATTTTAGGTTTATGTCGACTTATACTCATAAAGTTATGTATTCTTGCGTGTGCATGCATACTGCTGTTATCGGCCTAGCGCAAGCTGCTAAAACGCGGCGTTGTAGCTCATCCAATAGTCTCTGACAAATTTTCAGTACATTGTACCGATTAAACCGAATCTGTACCGGTTCGGAAGCCCAAAAATTGCATGGGTTGATAAAAGGCCCATTAAACAATTTTAAGCATTGCGGAAAAGCCTAATAAAGGAATAAAGAATCGGAATCTCGGGTCAAAAGGCTCCGAACCCGACTTGAAGAACCGGGTTTGGACTGTGGGAGTAAGATTTTTTTCAGCTTTTCCTTCTCAGTTTCAAAAACCACAAAAATTAAAACTATTAGTAGGAAACACATCTAAAGCGAATGATAAATCCGATCTAGGTCTCTCCTTCCCCGATTTCTCTCTGTCTCGTCGATCGAATATCTAAGGTAATGGATAAAGGCAAAGCAGTGATGGGTACTGGTCGGAGATGGGCCGTCGAATTCTCCGATCAATCTACTGTTCCATCTTCCCGCGACATCCTCGATCCCCCTGGCTTCTCTCGTGCTTCTCCGGAACAGGTTGCTTTTATTTTCCGTTTTGGTTTTGAATTCCTTAGATTTTCTACTGTATTGAGATTGGATTCCATGTTTCAGTTTGAAAATTTTACTCTGAATTGAGCTGTATTGCTACTGGAAAGTTTTATGGATTATCAATTGATGATTTCGTTTTCAGGATGATTCAGCAACCAGCCGCCAGAAGAAAGACGCTGAAGCTACTTGGAAACTTCAGGTATATATGTCAAATCTGAAATTCGTAACTTAAATTGTACGGATTCGATCTTGGTCTTGCTACGTAGATCGTAAAAGCCATTGACTTTCACGGATTCGGATTATTATGTAACTCACATAACTCTTATCACTGTTGAAATTGTTGCCTCGGTGAGATTAGAAAAGGAAAGTTTCTGTTTCAGCGGACAGAGATCGGGTTTGATATGGGATAAAGTTTTAACAGTGATTTGTTTGTTTACTTGATGAATGAGCAGAAAGCATGGGAAGTAGCGCAGTCTCCGTTTAAGAATTTGATGATGATGGGTTTCATGATGTGGATGGCTGGAAACACAGTGCATCTATTTAGCATTGGTATCACATTCTCTGCTCTTTGGCAGCCTCTCAGCGCTCTCCAGAGTGTTGGAAAGAGTAAGAAACCTTCCTCACTACATTCATTCATCTTCGCCTGATATGCGATTAGACATTTAATGGTCACAATTTATCAAACTATTTAGTATCTCTACTAGAAAATATAAAGAGCGAAAATGCAACGTTCAGCTTGCACTATTATCTGAAGGGTTAGACCGACTTACTTCATTTACATAATGCTTTTTCCTTTACTTCGGATACTTTTCATTGGAAGTGTTAGCAAAGGTCTATTATCATCCTCTTCATCATCGTGTGCATTTAAACTTCCATGAAACAAAAGATATCATTTTTCATTTAAACTTAGTAGAATTAGGGTGGAATTTACAACGCAATCATATATGTGGAATAGCATCTACTTCTGTGTAAGATACAATCAATCAAATAGGGCCAAGGATTCAAACTATTCCCATCTTTATATAATATGAAATTTTACTATTTAACATGTCTCGCTGTTGTGCACAGTTTTATCATTTGAGTTGTAATTTAGTTTGTGAATTCAAGTTCAGTATCTTGCATCCTTACATTTACCTTTGTCTGCAGTTTTTGAGCCATTCAAGGATAACAAGGTGGAACTACTTATGCCGAAATTAGTGTTTCTTGCCCTAAACCTTGGAGGGTTAGCTTTGGGTATCTGGAAGGTGAGAAAATGTTCTCGTTCCCTCATTGTTGACTAAAAAAGTAAGAAGTAACTTTTTTTTCTCATACAAACAAATTTCACTTTTCTCAGCTCAACACTTTGGGGCTTCTTCCAACACATGCATCAGATTGGGTTTCATCTCTACCTCCTCCTCAGGTTGGTAATTTCTATCTGCAGCTAACTAAGTCTTTGTGTCCCATGTGTTTTGGCAACATCTATGAAGCAACAATCTGGTATTTTTGATTCATCATCTCTAAACTGAACACATCATGTTTCCTAAATTTCTTTTTCAGGAGGTTGAACACTCTGGCGGAGGATTTGTTTTCCACTGATGATGAGCATGCGTCTCTTTGTATTTTAAATAATCCGCTAAAACTGCAAGAAGACGAAGATATTTTGTGAGATGACTGCGAAAGATACTCAAGTGATTTGTTCAATCCTGTCTTGAGGGGAGGAGTTATGTGGACCCTCTCCTCTTGTGATCATCTTGTAGCATTTTCAAAACTCAGATACCATATAGCTTTTTTCACTTTTCAGTATGATGCTCATTGTTCATCATAACTATGAATGTATTATTGGAACTGAAGGGACCTATTTCCCATCTTTTTTTTTTTTTTGTTTTTCTCATCTTTTTAGTTAAGTATGGATAATGTTTCAGACTAAAGTTTTGCTCTTTAATGCTTTCACTAATGGTTTCTGTACTAATAGCCGATAATAATGTTGTGGGAGACCCTCTAGTTGACTGAGAAGGTCACGAGTTGGACTTATAGGTCGCTATAGAAAACTAGGTTAAACTTTGGGAAGCACAAGACGTGGAACAAAGTGCAGTCTTTAGAATCATGTAAGTCGGTCTACTCAAATTACTCTCGACGACAAAAATGTTAATACTTTAATGATTATAAGATTGCGAGAAATTAATAGATTTACAGGAAAACCCAAAAAAAGAAAAAGAGAAAAAAAAGAAAAAGAGAAATAGATATTTTTTTCACTAATTTTCTTCTATCTTCATCCGTTCTTCCAGTGATTCATAAACGAACAGATGAATCTAAAACGCTAACTTGATCCGAAATTTCCTATCTTTTTTTTTTTTGTTAGACATCACAAGAGATTTTGATTCTTTGATATCAAATACTCTTAACCTTGTCACTGTTTTCCTGAGATTTTTTTTTTTGATAATCTGATTCCATTCTTTTTTAATATATTCTTTCCGAGCGAATCTGATTTTGTTTTCATGTCCGCGAGGATTTCATTTCTGAAAAATCCCGATCCCTGCAGTCACTTATCTGATTATAAGCTTAGATATGGTACCGATGGTTACAAATCCTTCCAGAAATTGTTCAGATGCTTCAACGGTGGAAGAATTAAGATCAAACCGCAAGAAATCGAGATACCCAGATGCAGTTATTGCTCGGTTGATCACAGGAGACTCTACATCTGTTTGATCTGTCGCTCGATATCTTGTTCAAGCCACATCCTTTCGCATACCCAATCGAACAAAGGACATGATATCGCCATTGACGTCGAAAGATCTGAGCTTTATTGCTGCTCTTGCATCGATCAAGTGTACGATCCCGAGTTCGACGAGGTTGTCGTATCCAAGCAGCTTACTGGCCTGGGTATTTCTGTTAAATCCGGAGCCGATGTTGTCGCGGTTAGATCGAACAAGAAGAGGAGACTGGACTCGCAGTTGATTATAGGATCGAACTTTTTGGTCTCACCCAGAGATCTAAGGGAAAAATGGTCCTTTCCTCTGGGGTTAAGAGGTTTGAACAATCTGGGAAGCACTTGTTTCATGAATGCCGTGTTGCAAGCACTTGTTCATGCTCCTCCTCTGAGGAACTTCTGGTTGAGTGGTCAGCATGATCGTGATCTTTGTTCTAGAAGAGCGGCGGGTTTGTTGTGTTTGCCTTGTGATCTTGATGTTATCTTCTCTGCAATGTTTTCCGGTGATCGGACTCCTTATAGCCCAGCTCATTTGCTCCACAGGTTCGGTTTCCTTGCTTCTTCATTTGTCTATACAAAGATTCTCTACAATTTTAAAGTCACATTGTTATGTATGTCTGTCTATACAAAGAATTTGTATCTTCATCAGCCATTATGTGATGCTGATTTGATCTTTATTATTCTTGGCGGCTGAAGTTGGTGGCAGCACTCAACGCATCTAGCTACATATGAGCAGCAGGATTCTCACGAGTTCTTCATTTCGCTGTTGGATTGTATCCACGAGAACCAGGGGAAGTCGAAATGTCTGTACAAAGGTAACTTAATTTGGTACAAGAGATTGTTGTTATGTGTTTGGGAATAATGTGTGAGTTGAATGATAAAGTTTGTTTGTTTGCTTTGGTGTGCAGATCATGAAGAGTGTCAGTGTATCACTCACAGAGCATTCTCTGGTCTTTTAAGATCAGATGTGACCTGCACAACGTGCGGATCCACGTCAACAACTTACGATCCGTTCATCGACATTTCACTTACTTTAGATTCAGCGAAAGGATTGTCTCCCGCGGATTGCAGAAAGAACAGAAACAGTGGTGAGCCAAGCGTGAAACCAGCCATGGCAACTCTCTCAGGCTGCTTAGATTTCTTCACGCGGTCAGAGAAACTCGGTCCGGACCAGAAGCTAAACTGCCAAAGCTGTGGAGAAAAGAGAGAATCTTCCAAACAAATGTCCATAAGAAGACTTCCTCTGCTTCTCTGCTTGCACGTGAAGCGTTTCGAGCATTCTCTTACCCGTAAAACATCGAGGAAAATCGATAGCTACTTGCAGTATCCGTTCCGCCTTAACATGTCTCCTTACCTCTCTTCCTCCATCATCGGAAAACGGTTTGGGAATAGGATCTTTGCCTTTGATGGAGAAGGCGAGTACGATGGTTCATCGTCTTCATCGTCGTCAGCGGAGTTTGAGATATTTGCAGTCGTAACTCATTCGGGGATGTTGGCATCAGGTCACTACGTGACTTATCTGAGGCTCAAAGGGCTGTGGTATAAATGTGATGACGCGTGGATCAACGAGGTTGAAGAAGAAGTGGTGAGAGGGTGCGAATGTTATATGCTGTTCTATGCACAGGAGAGAGTGATTCAGAAGGCTCATAAGGAATTGAGTTATCAAGTTATCTCCATGGCTGATGCATTTCCCTTTGCTGATTGCTGACTCTTTTTTACTTGGCCAATGATTTTGAAGCATTTTACCTTAATACTGTTTTTTGTCGATTGAAGGTTTATGCAAAATATTTCAAAGCCAAGTTAAATTATTCAATTTCTTTCTTCATTACATTAGTAGTGTTCAAGATTATCCACATTCACATCTTCTGTTTCCATTTTGTCGTTGTGTTAGATTGATGATGTCAGTCTCTTACGTCACCATCATCTTCTTTTGCTTACAAAGTGGTTCGCACATAGAACTTCTGCAGAAAAATCTGAAACTGGGGCAATAGTATACAGTTGTGTTGTTTAGATATTTTTAACAGATGCAGACCCTTGCTTATGAATTGGTAAGCATTTGCTTTCTAGATGAATTTGACAAAAGCCACAGATCCACCAAACTGGTGTGCAGATTTTTGTGAAATCTGATAAGCATTTGGTCTTATTTTTGCTCATCATCAGTTTCAAAACGATTATTAATACAAAATATTTTGTTTTTGGTTATCTAAGATATAAAACTAAATCCTTTATATTTTGATTTTTTTATGATTTATACCTCTTACGACCTTCAAAACCATGTTGATTAATGTTTTGTAGATTACTTGATGCATATTGTTAAAATAGCATTTAGCTTAGGCTTGGTTTTAGTGGTCAGCATTAATTTGTAGAGTTGATTTATTTGATCCTATTGGTCAACCTTACTTTTCGACACTAAATATATTTTAACTGGTTCATGTTTGTGATTAAATTTAGCTAATGGCTTAAAAAGAAAAGGTTGTCTAATGAATGAATGTGAAACAAGCATTTACCAGAGAAGAAACTGTAAAATACTACATCCGTAATGGTCTTAAGATTCGTATTAATCACTCCAATAAAAATATATTTCAAACTCTCTAAAAAATGAATCACTTGATAGTTTCTATATTGATCAGTTACATGTGTTTTGGTCTGAGCGAAAGTGTTGGAATTTTTAAATGCGAGAAAAACATGCTACAGTTTCGAAATGAACTTGGTCCAGGGAAGACTCTGAGAGTGAATTGCACATCGAAAGATGACGTGATAGGGGTCAAGGAGGTGGCGTTCAAAAAGGATTACGACTTTAGGTTTGGGGAAGACAGGCAATCAAGAACAATATGGAGATGTCTCTTGAGGTGGAGAAATGGTCAAGAGGAGTTGTATCATGACTTATGGCCTGCCTACAGAGGAGGCAGCACACCTCGGTGTGGTGAGATTCGGTCATGGATCGCTGTACCTGCTGGCGTTCACTTGGGCAAAAACGGCAAACCGGGATCGTACGTTGATAAATGGTTCTCCAACAAGGATCCCCAAGTGCGACCATAGGACGGAGCTACAGCTGCATGTTGTTATCTAAAACCTAGCTTAATTTAAAGATAATTAAACCAAATGAAGATATAACTAAGAGTGAGAGAGAAAAAAAGCGAAGAACATGTACAAATATTTTTTTTGCTGAATAATATTTTCATTCATTGATTATTAAAATTAAAAAGAGAGTAGATAATTTTTTAAAGAGAAAAAAATGTAACTACCACCCATGAATTACCTTATGGATTTATCAAATCCTATAATTATGAAAAATAAAACTTCCAAATTGACTAGGCAATAAATTCCAGCAAATAGAAATTGAAGCTATTTGTTAACTTATTCCATTCAATGCAAAGTTGAATCACTTTTTAACAGCCACATCCGTCACATCCTTGGACTCCCTCAACCTGGTTTGTTCTTCGGCAAACATGGACTGCAAGTGTTTCACACGCTCTTCATCACGCCTGAGGATTTCTTCATGGTTCGTCGTGCCTGGCCAAGAGAAGAGATCGCTTACTTTTACTGTGTGATAATCTCCCTCTTTTTTCATAGCTCCTTCTGTGATAGAGGCATTACACAAAGGATTATTGGTCTATTATTACTCAAAAAAGCATAATTTATATATGAATGGTAAGATATTTAAATATTTAGATATTTCACGCAATAAAAGCATAAAAAGGTTAGTATAAAATACCTTCATTCGTTGTAGCAGAATTATTCATTGTCTCTCTCCTTTTTCTTATAAACTTTTTTTCTTAAGTGTTGTTTATTTTTTTCTAATGTTTTGTGATGGAGCAAAATCACACACATATAGGAGTGAGAGAGGACCAAATTTCTCTTTACTTCATAAGTAAGTTTTGGTAATCTTAGCCGTTTATCAAAGTTGAGATGAAAATTCAATTGCCAGATTTACCTCATGCATGACTAAGTTATTCTTCATGACTAAGTTTCGATCTTGACCATATATCATTAATCTCATAGTCAAGTCTCAATCATCTACTGTATTATTTACTTTGTTGCTAAATTTTGATCTCAACCATTTAGTATTTACTTCATAGTTAAATTTCTAATAAAATTACTGACTTACTTAATTTCTAAACTCTATTATCTGCAGAAAACACAGATCACTGAGGCAGTAATGTTCTTGGCCACGTGATTTTAACACTAGCTATTGCCCCAAATCTTCCAAAACCTCCGCAGAAGAAAATTAATACTAACATGAATATATAATATATTTTTAAAAAACATGTTAGAGTGATGTTTTGTAGATTACTTCGTGCATATTGACCTAGATGTATAAAAAAAAGAGCTTAGGCTTGGTTTTAGTGGTCAGCATTAATTTGTATAGATAGTTTATCTGATTTTTGATCTTATTGGTCAACCTTACTTTTCGACACTAAATACTGTTTTTTCTTTGGATTAACTGGTTCATGTTTGTGATTAAATTTAGCTAATGCCTTACAAAGGTTCTCTCATTAATGAATGTAAATCAAACATTTGCCAGAGAAGAAACTATAAAATACTACTACATCTTCATGGATTTAGATTCAGAGTACTCTTTGAACAACACATACACACACACACCAAAAAAAAAGATTCATAGTAGTACTCCAATGAAGATATTTTTCAACTCTGAAAAAATAAATCACTTGATAGTTTCTATATTGACCATTTACATGTGTTTTGGTCTGAGCGAAAGCTTTGGATTTTGGAACTGCGAGAAAAACACGGTAGAGTTACGAAATGAACTTGGTCCAGGGAAGATTCTGAGAGTGAATTGCACATCGAAAGATGACGTGATAGGGGTCAAGGAGGTGGCGTTCAATGATGCATATCACTTTAGGTTTAAGGAACACAGGACAAAAAGAACAATATGGCTTTGTCTCTTGAGGTGGAGAGGTCAAGAGGACTTGTATCATGACTTATGGCCTGCGTACAGAGGAGGCAACACACGTCGATGTGCTGAGAAACGCTCATGGATCTCTCTACCTGATGGCATTTACTTGGAGAAAAACAAGGAACCGCGAAAGTACGTTGATAAATGGTTCTCCAAGGGGAATCCCCAATTGCGACCATAAAACGAAGCGAAAGCTGCATGTTTATTTTATCATAGAATACTTGAATAACACACCATACTCTTTGTATCCTTGTTACATTCAAAACATATATATATGATGATGATGTTTTGAACGGGTCTCTCCCCTACGCTTTTATATGTTTTTTTCAACTAGACAAAGCTCTTCTTCATCGGCCTCCATTGGCAAGTCTCTTGAGATGTTGAAATGCCCTCTGCTTAATCCACTGCCTGTCATATGGCAGATACGCACTCATCGAGTGTTCATACCTGCAAAATGATATGTGCACCAGAGGCATTGTTAGATTCCTTGGAACATTGATTGTCGTGCAATACCCAGTTATTTTAAGCAAAACCATGAAACTAAAAAAAAACAGCAAAAGCACAATCAGGGAGCTTTAAAGCCCTGGTTGATCCAAGAATGTTTCTTAAACACCATACTAGAAAAAATATCTCAAGAAAATAAACAGATATGCATGAGCCTTTTGCATCCTTGGAATTTTCACATTCCTGAATCGTCGACAAGGGAAACACTCAGGGATTCAAAATAATTGTATCAGAATTCTATGATTTAAAGGGGAAAGGTAGGCAACACATGATCTTTATAGATGGGGCAAATGTCAAATCAAGGTTCATGTTTTGACAATGCCCTGGTGTTTCATAGCATTAGGGCACACAAACTGATGGACGAAGAAGAAGAAGAAGAAGAGAGAGAGAAAGGGGGAAAGACTTACACCAAAGCGCTCATATCAGCAAGACCGTCAATGAAATTGTAAAGATCTGCAATGTCATAACTAAGGTTTCTGAGAGATGGATTGATTTCCTTCAGCTTCCTTTCGTATAAGCCGCAAATACCTGTTCATGACCACAACAAAAACCAGGGCTGCATTTACAAAACTAGAGAGCTTGTGAACTATACAGTAAACAAAGAATAAACCTCAGCATAGTAGCCATAACCAACAATGGGTAACTAATTGCTATAGCCTAGTCAGAGAGTGGTGATTCGAAATAGTAGTTACCATCCATAGCTTGGCCGATCGAATCATAGTCCATAAACGTCCTCGTAGCTCGGTTGGGAGAGTTCTGCAGCAAGATGATGGTGTGCCTACTGTTGCTGTGACTAGCCTACGCAACAAAGCCAAACCTCGGTATAGTCAGCTTATAACAACTCAGAGCAATAAAAAAAAATCATCAGAAACCGAGAACTGACGGGGTGACGACACGAAATCGAAAACCCTAGTTTTTGTGAAAACGAAATCGACATCGAAATTGCTCTTGCCAAAACACGTATGCTAAGATTTCTACGCGATTGGCTAAGAAATCACTAAAACTACGTAAACGGAACGCAAGAGAAGAAATCGATTACCATCCTCCGGAGATTGTTTGACTTTGATATCAGTGTTTGAGGGTTAGACGACGACGACGACGACGAACGAGTTAATAAGTTATATCACTGTTTTAGAGAGGACAAACAAAAGTAAATAAGAATCTAAGGGCAAAAGCGTAAAATGAACAGAAAGTATCGGTCAGCGTGTATTCCATTTAAGATATAACAAAACTACAAGCTGTTTTTTGGCACTACAGGCAGTCCAAACAACACTAAATATATAAAACGAAATGTTGATTCTCTCATCTGTACCGACCGTACCGTTCGACGACACTATACAAAATTACAAATCCGTTTAACTTCTCTCCTTTACAGAAGCAAAAGTTTAGTATCATCATCATCTTCTGGTTCCTTCACATCAGACGGCACAATATCATCCAAATGATCAGAATCTGGAACAAGGAAAATGAAACACAACGTAGTGAATCTCAGGACATTCCTCAGAAGAATCACGAGCCAGAGATTCCCAAACTCGTGTCTTGTGACACCAAAAGCGTGAAGAACGAACCCTCCACTCCATTTAGAAGCAAGCTGTCCGACACTATCAATGCACATGAGCAGAGCAAAGAAGGTGCCTTCGATTCCCAGAGGACAAAGCCTTGTGCTCAGAACGATCATGGGGATCCACCTGATCTTACTTATGATCCTTGAGAAAGACTCTTCGGTTATCACAAAGAAGGAATCGGGTATCCCGAGGTTTAAGTTCCAGCGCTTGATGAAGATGAGGTCAAGCATTCCTGAGAAGCCGTATAGAAGTTGTGCGAAGAAGAGTATGTTCCTAAAGGAATAGCCTTTGAGCTTCTTGTGGTATATCAGAACTCCAACCATCGATGCCAATGCCCCGATCGCGTAGATTATGCCAACAAACTCCTGCATTTAAACCAAAGCGAGAAAGTTGAATCTAGACCTCCAAAGCTTTATATGTCATTAACGATTGCATACTCGATTAATGGGGAATAGTAACACTCCACCACAATTGCTACACAGACATCTAATGGCCACCATTTCAGCAGGCATAAACCCCAAAGACTCATGATCTTATAACAAGAGAAGTAACCCATGAATTTATTACTACAAGACAATAAACAGTCTCATATTTGGTCCATATGATATCATGACATACAGCCACAGTGTCAATTCGAGGTTGTGATTTATGGCAACCCGCTCTTGCTAGCTGAGCTCCCATGGCATTTAGTTACTATACATACTAGTTCATATGAACTCAACAAGGTCAAGCCCAAACCATTTGACCACAAATCTATATTCTCTATCACAATATCTTTGACAGAGGATTTTGTTGATGCAAGACCCTAAAAACCAACCTGGGAAAAGGCGGGCCCAGCTGTCGGATCAGTGTACCAGTAGAAGTAGCCTTCATGAGTGCTGATGTTGAGAGCTAAGGATATGAACATGTAAAGTGATGGCTTCCATACTTGAGGGTATTTTATGGTTTTGTACATTCCCTTCACCGCTACTCCTACGCCATCTGTGTCCTGAATAGCATTCAACGATTTCTCTCAGTCTCATCAAGATTCTAAGTAATGGGATATACAGGAACGAAGCATAAAATTACTCCGGTGGAAACAAATACACACCAGGCAAAGTGCTTCAACGCAAAGGCTTGTGAGAGAGATAAAAAAAAGTTGTGATGAGCTCTCACCTTTTTGTTTTTCTGTATAAGGACAGTAGAAGATCTTTTCTCGTTGATGAAAAACCCAAGTAGGATAATTGTTGCAGGTGGCAATGCTAATACACCTAATGCTCCCTATCAATAAGAATGTAAAACTCTTAGAAGAGCCAAAAGATAGAGAGGTCGAAGAAAAAGTGTGCAAATTTTAGCAGGTTGAGCAATAGACAAAAACCAGGTTTTCATACTATGTTAAGCATACGTGATAAATAAGGTGGAAACTCAACCTGAGGACCAAGGCGGTGAACAAAGACTCCACTAGTTGCGTTTCCCACCAAAGCACCAGCAGACGAGCAAACCACACAAAGGCTCTGTATATCAGGAGCCAAAGATCGGATATTGATGCTGTTTGTTGCTATACACGCATCAATCACAACTTCGGCGATGGCCATAGCAGCAGAGACACCTAAAAGGCAGCTCAAAGCAAAAGCAGCGGGCAACTTACCAAGAACTACAATTGCAATCGCAGAGACCAAACCAAGAACACCAGAGGCCACAAAATAAGGCTTTCTTTTGTAACCTCTGATAGGGAAAACATCGGTGAAGAGACCCCAAATGGGCCTCATGACCCATGGGATGTAATATAATCCCATGTAAAGCTGCACAACTGATGGCTGCACTTGCTGGACATCTTTCCAGTAATAGTCGGTGACAACTTTGAATATCGAGCCGGAGAACCCTTGGTTTAGGCCGTACACAAGGACCACGCCTAGAACAAAGCTCGGGTTTAGCCTAGAACACAGCATTTGTAGCCACTGGAAAGGCTGAAGCAGAATTGAGACAACAGCAATTCTTCTAGCTTTTGTCTTGTTCTCAGAATGATCTGAAATTGGTTTTAGCAGAGGTTTTTCCACTGAGAAGAGTTTCTCTGTTTCTAGTATCTCCATGGTGTTTAACTGTTTGGGAGATGAACACTGGATCTGAAAGTATTGAAAGCAAGAGTGTTTAATAGTTAATTTAGTGTAAAAGAAGCAACTTTTGGACTTTCGAAAAAGATTTCTAGAGTCACACACGAGGAAAAGCGAAAAAATGTATATACTAAAAATTCCCATGACATGTAACTTGTTGACTCTGTAAGCAATGACGTCTTTCTTCAACTACCAGCCTTATCGCCCTTATGACTAATTGACTATGAGCCAAAGAGTAAATGTTTCATTTTTCAACTCAAAAATCCTAATCCATATCGATAAGTACTTAAATAACTAATTAACCTATATGAGTCAAAAGCTGATTTTACTCTATAATCCAATAAAAAAATAAGAGGAAAGCGTAGTGCAGAACCATGGTCATTGTGTATGAGATTCCCACACGCAAAGGAGACTACTATAATATGACTAGTGAGCCATGGCTAGAAACTAATTCAGAAATAAAGGAGAGGAAGAAGAAAAAAGCAAAAACACAGAGAAAATGGCAGGATTATTTGATAAACAAGCTGATCTGTACCTTGACGCCAGACCCAATTACCCATCGGAGTGGTTCTCGAAGCTCGCCGATCTCACCGATCACCACGGTTTAGCATGGGATACCGCCACCGGCAACGGCCAAGCAGCTCTCGCCGTGAGTATTTGATGTGCATGAAGTTTGTTTACACCATTGGATCTCAGACTTGACAGATTTAGCTTCTCGTTTGTATTCAGATAAACGATCTTGCATTTGACAAAATCTCGCCTTGTAAACAGGTTGCAGATCACTACGAGAGAGTCATAGCGACGGACGTGAGCGAATCGCAGCTGAAGCTGGCAACGCCGCATCCGAGGATCGATTATTGCCACACGCCGTTGTCAATGTCCGAAGACGAGCTAGTGGAATTAATCGGAGGAGACAACTCAGTGGATCTGATCACGGTCGCTCAAGCCGTACACTGGTTCGATCTCCCCAAGTTCTACGCAGTCGCCACGCGCCTCCTCCGTAAACCCGGCGGAATCATCGCCGTCTGGGGCTACAACGACGTCTTGGTGTCACCGGAGTTCGACGCCGTTCAGTATCGATTCCACGCCCAAACGCTGCCGTATTGGAAGTACCCAAACATTCAGCACATCTTCGATTCGTACGAAGCATTGCCGTTTCCTTTCGAAAGTGTGGGGATGGGATCGGAAGGGAAGCCATTGAAACTGGAGATGCCTAAAACGGCGTCGTTCGAAGGGATCGTAACGATGATCAAATCATGGTCTGCTATAATCACGGCGAAAGAGAAAGGGGTCGATTTGTTGCCGGAGAGTTTGGTGAGGGAGCTCGAGACCGCCTGGGGAGGATCTGATCTGATTCGTCCCGTCGTGTACAAAGCTTTTATGATCGCAGGGAAAGTTAGAGTTTGATGATCAAACCATCACATTATTATTTTCCCTGGAGTTTATAATTATTTCCAAAATTGGTTTGCTTCCATGTTTGTTTCATAATAATCATTGAACGTTATAAAACTCGGATCTAACATTGGCTTGTATCGGTAACATTATAAAACGATGAAATCATCTATCTATACTAAATAAAAGGAACTATTTGGGGCTCCTTAAGCTATCCACCTCAACTTTTCAAACTACTCTAAAAATATGACACATCAGCAAAAAATAATAATACAAATTCCTACTTTAGATTTTTTTGAAATACACATAAAGTAAATAAATAGAACCAAAATTAATATAATTAAATACAAGAGTAAATAAAAATAAAATATTATTTTTTGAATCAATAAAATAAATGTTATTTAAATCTATAGCATCAATATATACTCTTTTGTTTGTAATATAACAAATTAACAATAATGAAAATTCTCACTTTAAATTTTTTGAAATACACATAAAATAAATAAATAGAACCATTAAATTAATATAGTTATTAACAAAAACTAAATAAAACTATATATCATTTTAATCAGTAAAATAAATATCATTTAAATCTGTAGCATTAATATATACTCATTTTTGTCACTAAAATTAATATAGTTACCAACAAAAGTAAATAAAATTAAAATATTATTTTTTGAATCAGTAAAATAAACATCATTTAAATTTATAGCATCAATATATACTTCTTTTGTTTTTAATATAACAATAATAAAAAAATTCACTTTATATCTTTTGAAATACACATAAAATAAATAAATAGAACCACTAAGTTAATATAGTTATTAAGAATAAGTAAATAAAACTAAATATCATTTTCTAAATCAGTAAAATAAATATCATTTAAATCTGTAGCATTAATATATACTCCTTTTTGTAATATAGTGAATATATTGGACAATAAATTTCTCTAAAAAACTTAAATAATAGTTAATAGAAAAGAGATTACAAAATAATAACTTTTAAAGTAAAATTTAAAACATTTACAAATTATAAAAATCTAAAACATTCACCTTTTAGAAACATACAGATTAAACATCATAGTACGTTAGATTTATGGCAACCAACAAGACAACAGAAATTATAAGAAGATTTTCAAAGCATCTATCTATATGAAGATTTCGATCATCGTTACTATTTACATTGCAGAAAATGATAAAAAAAAAGAAGAATTTCATGCACTGATATTTATTCAATGTGTGTCTTAGTTGGCTTAAGGTAGTCAAGTTACTACAAGTGATACATGTCAACACATGAGTTAAACAGTTTATAAACAAAAATTAAGTTTTAGATGACAGTTAATTTTTATATATATCAAGTTAGTAAATTTTTAAATTAAATAATAATGCATTTTTGAAAAAATAACATACATATTTTTATGTAGAAAAAATGTCTAAAAAAATGTCTAATTATCCACATCAACAAAATTCCTTATAAACCCAACTTGAATGAAAAACTAATATGGTTTTTTTTTACTGGGTTAAAAGACTCCTTTAAAAATAATATAATATATATTATTAGTTTAATTATAAAAGCTCATCAAAATTATATGTGTAGTTTAAGAAAAAATGTTTAAGTTAAATTACAAGCAAAAAATTTTACATCTTTTGAGTTTTGAGAAACTCAACATACTTTATTTAACATAATGAGTTAGTATGAAATTGTATTTGTATATGTATTACTTGCCTTATTCATCTATATTTTTTATAGTTTACGTATACTTCATAAACCAAATCAAAATTGCATTTTATCAATATGATTGTGATTTTTTATACTATGTAAATATTGTATTTATTTATATGAATCATAGTTATTTTATAGATTTATAAGAGATTAGAACATTGAGTGTTGTTTGTATTTGAGATTGCTAATTAAATAAAAACACTATATGAACACAGTTGAAATAAAAATAAAAATCTAAATTAAATGAAACAATAATAATCAAATTTAATCAAAACAAAAATAATTTTAATGATATTTTGAAAGTTAGTAGTGAATAACAGTGAGTTTATATACAAATATTAAGTTTTAGATTAACAGTTAATTTTAGCATATATCAAGTAGGTAATTCTTAAAATTATATCATGATACATTTTTTGAATATGTTAAAATATTTTTGATGTATAATCATATCAAAACAATTTTAAAAATTAAATATTATATTTAAAATATTAACTTAAAGTGAAAATAATTTAACTTAAATAATAATCAAATATCTATATAAAAACAATCTGCGCGTAGCGCGGAAACATCCCTAGTACTAAATAAAAGGATTTGTTTGGGGCTTCTGAGGCTATCCACATCAGCTTCTAAAACATTTTTAAAATGGTGCCACCTCAACATTACAAATTACAAATAAGTGAATAATAATATAACATGATCTAAGATATTGGAATCCATTTTAGGTTCCGCCAATAAAAAATTCACATTGATAGCTAACATTAAAACCCTATCAACAAGTGTTTAATGTTAATTACTGCTTCTTCTTTCGTAACTGCAGCAAATGGGAGAATCCTCAACTTTAAAACTCTACTATGTATTGCATTCCAATTCATTTGAAAAAGGTACAAAATATAAAATTGGTTTATAGGCTTCAGAGATAGTTTAGAGAATCTAAAAAGTGGATCTAAAAGGTGAATCTATATATTCTTTCAATTTTTATAAGCATTTCCTTTCCAATCTTTTTCATATTTTAAAATACTGGTGAAGATTTCTGTTTCATGATAAGATAAAAGTTTGTAGATTAAAGAAAGAAAATCAGCAAAATAAACGCTGGAGAAAACAAACAAAAAGTGGTGAGTAGCAAAATCAGCCAAATAAATGAAAATTAAAGAAAGAAAAAAATAGAAGACACATGTAATTAAGCATAAAAAAGGTTAGCCTCTACCTTCACTCTTCATTCCCCAGATTAATACAGTTCTTTCATGCTATAATTGCCATCTCTATTTTTATGTCCGTAGTGTTCAGACATAATGGAGAATTGATGGATACATACATAGTGGAGTACGTATGGAGAACTAACATCCAAGTGAAAAGAAGAATAAAAAAAAGTATATTTTACAAGACTTTATTACGTTGGTTTTGGAATGGAAGAAAGCAAGAAAGTGGTGTGGAGAGTTCACTGTTTAGCCTGCATGTTTGATTTGTAAGTTCTCTACCATTGTCTATTCTGAAGTGTTTCATTGTTTTCTATTTATTACAATTTAGAAACAAACAGATGGTAGTTCTATATATTCTGTATTCATTTATACTGACTATTTGATTTCACTAAAGTCTATGGATTCAGAACCCTGAAAAATATAATGAGATAAGAGCAATATTAGAGAAAGACCAATATATAAAGACAACGACTGTGGGAGGATGGCAACGAGTTCCACATGAACAATATGTAGTAGCACAAAGGACGCGTGGTCTACATCAACCATGCAATGTTTCACTCGGTTTTGCTAAACTTTTGCATATACCATTTTTGGTATCACCAGTTTTACATGATTCCACCATTGGAGGAGATGGAAGAACAAAAATTAGAACCCATGGAAAATACAGAGATACCAGAAAACTGGTTTTCCATACCAATGTAAAACGTAGGTTGGTAATGCAGGAGGACATTATCAAGCTGCTGCGAGATATCTGAAAGAAAGTATTATACTTTTCATAATCGAAGAACTGTATTATACAATTTTTTTATATCAAAACTATAAAATAAGATAGATACTTTCAAAGACACCAAATATAAATAGATACAAAGTTTTCACCTTATATTTTAAATCAAAATAATAACCTTAATATAAACGCATCATTTTCTAATCTAGATTATTTGCCAAATAAGCTTTTGAATAGAATGTCTAACCCAAAATTAAACATAATCAATATAAAATAAGTAACTCATAAAAATACACAACTAGCTAAAATATAGATTTCTCAACAAATTAGATAATTACACTTATAAATAATCAAAATACAAATATTTTTTAATTTGAGTTTACATTCCTTTATTTAATTCCCATAATTTTAAATCTTATATAATTTATATTAAAAATAAAATTATAATTTACAATCCATGCGTAGAGCAGAACAATCCCTAGTTATTACAAAAGCTTTTAAAATAGGAATTTGATTGAATTACATATACTCACTAAAGTCGCTTGCAAGATTCTCAAAAAGTGGGTTATTAGACAAATCAAACAAAATACACTATTACAATATAACGTTCACATATATTAAAACCCTTTTGTTCTGCAACAAAAATACAAAATAGACCTAAAATGCAACAAAAACATTTTCCAAAAGAAAAAGAAGATAAACTATAATCACCATTCCTTCTTCGTTTCCTCAATCACCACCATCAATCATCATTCTCTAATCGATCTTAACCGAGGAATAGATGAGCCGTGTGAACCAGAGACAGGCATAGAACCCAATTGTTCCCGTGAGCACAAAAAATGCATAGGAAGCGATGAGCATGTACCCGAAGTAAAGCATCGCCGAGACCAGTTTGGTGATCTGAAGCTTTGTGAAGAAGTAGAACGTGGCGTAGAGGAATAGATAGAGAGCTGATGAGCCTGATGTGAGGTAAGATCTCCACCACCAAAGGTAGTCCTCACTGCAAAGCTGGAAGTAGCAGAGCACTACGGTTATCTCAGCGCAAGTAACGATGAGGATCACAAAGACCAGGAAGAGGAACCCGAAGATGTAGTAGAACTGGTTAAGCCAGATGGATGTGAGGATGAAGAAGAGCTCGATGAAGACTGCACCAAACGGCAAGATTCCTCCGATGAGGATTGAGAAAACCGGGTTCATGTACCAAGCCTGCTCTGGGATTTGCCTCGGGATTTTGTTGGTTTTCACTGGGTCGTCAGCCGCTGGTTTCTTGAAACCAAGGTACGCGCCAACAAAGACAAGAGGAACCGAGATACCAAACCAGAGGAAGATCAAGGCAAACATTGTCCCGAAGGGGACAGCCCCGGATGACTTCTGTCCCCAGATGAGAGCGTTTAGGACAAAGAAGATGGCTGAGACAACTGCAGGGAACAAGAATGCTGTTCTGAAGGCGATTCTCTTCCACTCTGTTCCTTTGAACATTTTGTAGAGACGTGAAGAGGCGTAACCAGCAAAGAGGCCCATGAAGACCCAGAGCAGGAGCATGGCCGTCATCAGACCACCCCGATTCGAAGGGGAGAGAAATCCAAGCATGGCGAAGATCATCGTGACAAGTACCATGCCTAAACACTGGACCCCTGTACCAACGTAGACGCAGAGCAGATCTGAATTGGATGGAAGTCTGAAAACATCCCCATGGACAAGCTTCCATCCTGTCTCTTCTTGAGCTTCTTCTTGAGTCTCGAGCTCGTTGTAACGTGAGATGTCACGGTAAAGGGTCCTCAGCATTATCATCGCCACCATACCAGACAGGAACAGGACGATCATTAGAGAATTGACGATCGAGAACCAGTGAATTTGGTTATCACTCATTAGAAGATAAGCATCCCATCTAGATGCCCACTTCACTTCACTTTCCTGGACACGAGACAGAAAAATATTGAGAACAAAGCACCCCATACCATTTATTTAAGAGACAAACCAACGAGTATCTAAGAAAATACTTGCCTGGAAATCGACATCATATGTGAAGATGATCTCCTTCTTTTGTTCAACTTCTTGAGGGGTAGCCGAGCTAACGACCAGGCGTTTTGTGTGAGGATCACAGGTTGTCAGACGGGTCTTCTCACTCCACTCTCCCTCATATTCATGCTTTACACTACAAATCAATGGAAGTACTATCAGTAGTGAAGGACAGGGGGTCCCAAGAGACGGTCAAATTATGGAAAAGGAAATGTACCTGTATGGCTTGACCTCAAATCCCACAATCCTTGCAGCATCAGTTTGCGTATCTCTGTGATACCGGACTGTAAATGCCAAGTGATTATGCATAAAGAACTTGTGCTCTTTGCTCTGTGTATACAAAAAGGCAATTTTAGAAAATTTAGCTATTTCGCATGCAATTGAAATAGTGTTGGCTGTTGACAATCGAAACCTACTTACCCCCTCATACTGGCCCTTAAGACCGACATGATAGCCAAGCTGGTAAACAACAGCAGGGGAACCCGGATCCACTCTTTCGATTGGAACCACAAGAGGAAGGTTGTCGAGGATCCTAACACACACAAGAAACACTTGTGAGAAACCCGACAAAGGAAAGCATGTTATACATACAAAGAATCGAGGAAAAGTTTCTATTTTTGGTCCTACATGTTAACCCGGTACTCGTCATCGATCTTTTCTTTGAACGCTTTGGCTGTCTTCGCATCAAGAGTGATCCGGCAGAGAACATTGCACATTTGTGCCTCCCGCATTTTAAACTGCAGTTGTTTCAACGCCGCATGGGTTAGAGATGAAACATATATATAGAATCTTAGACAGCCTGAACAATTACGAATTAGAAATGGAATAGGAGACTAACCGAATATGGGGCATTTTCTATCCGGTCACCTCGAAGCACTTCTCCAAGATTCTCAGTACTATCCACAATCTTCTTAGGTTGGCAAAAAGGAAGAGAGTAATACGAGTATGGAAGCTGAGTCTTTATGGAGGTTAATTTATTCACTTTCACCTTCAGCTCATCACCCTGCATACAATGGAAAGACCAGAAATTTTAGTCTCGCATTTGATTATGATTCCGTCATTTATGCTGAATCGTCCGCAGTACATAATCCGGCTTGGATTGAGATTCGCAATATAGCATGCAAAACCCACAATTTGGATTTTGTAGTATGGCAATCGAATCAAGAGCGAGATCACTAAGAACATAACTAAAACAATCAACATTTAAACGAATATGGCTAATCCAGAAGATCAAACATTGATGTAGCTCGACTAAAGTGCGACATTGTTCAGATCGAGAGATTCGTGAAGCAGAAATGAAGTGAAATTAAAGCTTCAGCCGAAACCAATCAACCGTTAGCTAAGAATAAAAAAAAAGCTTAACCAAAAGTCGGTGCATCGGCACACCGACTCTCGTTTTCCGTAGCTTTCAGGCGGATCAAGTACGGATTAATCCTAAAGGAAAGCAACACCACACACTGACCGAAACGCAGATCCAGGTGATCCAGTTCAGATCTAAAAGCCTACGAGCACAAATTCGAACGTTTACCTTTTCGAAATCCTGAGGAGCGACACCTGGGAGGTAGAAAGAGTGAGCGACATGAATGAAGAGCAGAAGAATCAAGACGATCGCGGATCCAGAAGTTTCCGATATTCTCCGAAACTCCATACCCATGGCTCTGTTCCACAAAGGAAAGAAAAAAAAATGACCAGATCTGAAGCTACGATACAGTTGTTTATTCTCTTATACGCTTCGAGACGAAGATCGCTTGTCAATTGTAATGTAATACATCCCGGTTTATCTCTCCGGTTCGATCCTTATTAACCATTCAAAATTCGTCACGTGGTTACTCTTGAAGTCTTTCCCCAAGCTATATACTAATGGGCCTAAATCGATGAAGCCCAGCATATCATAAACCATGATTACAGTTAATTAATCAAGAGCATTTATTTCGATATGTACTTTTGTTATGTTGTCTGCATACTGTACCTTTTAAAGAAGTTCAGAAATCATATAAGCAAAAAGAAGTAATTCAATCATAGACTATTCTTTAATTGTACGGTTTATATGTTTTTTTTCACGATCTTACAATCATTTGCTATAAACGTTTAGAGTTCCAAACTTTTGTCGTATACGTTGTCTTCCATTTAGCACCTAACTAAGGGCTTCGATGGTCCAACCACACAGAATCAAAATATAAATCAGTTTTAATTCTAGTATTCGATGATCCAAAACAAAAACAAAAAAGTCTAAAATTGTGACTTGATGACACAAAAAATAGAAAAAATAAAACGAAGTGATACAATCTCAGAAATGAATGTGACAGTCGTTGGATTGGAAGCCACCTCCGGGCGATACAGAGGAACGCAACTGTACCCTGAGCCAGCACCGTACACGTGGCTTGAAACGCCACGTGTTGACAAGCCCAAACATAAGCCTAGCCCTGATCTCCAGCTCCACGTCGACCCCATAAATTCCAGTTTTCCGATCGTCTTCAAATTTCCGCCGACCGTGATCACCGAGCAACACTAAATTCTGACCTTGAAACACCGCTCTGACGACCGCCGTGGTCTTGTGGCCCTGATAGAACGACGGCACGGACGTGGCTGCGAGACTGTTACGGTCGTAATAAACCCTGGCTTCGAATCTGTCGTAGTGGATCCCGAGATGAGAGTTGGAGTTTCGGATGGAGAAGTTGATGGAGAGATTGTAATGGAGGTTGTTGCTGTTGTTGATTACTGGATCGATGTTGAATCGCGTCAGCTCAGCGTTTTGTACTTGGAATTTGACGGCGTTGTGCCGGAGCATCGCCCAGACGATGAAAGATACGGTGCAGACGATGATGACAAGGGTAATGAGGGAGTTGACGGCGAAGGCTAAAATGAAGGA
Source organism: Thlaspi arvense (assembly GCA_911865555.2). Lineage (NCBI taxonomy): Eukaryota > Viridiplantae > Streptophyta > Magnoliopsida > Brassicales > Brassicaceae > Thlaspi > Thlaspi arvense. The sequence continues at coordinate 66,371,058 of OU466862.2, read as the reverse complement.
CACTAGTTTTACGATGCACTCGCAACAACAGCAACATATCGCTATGATATAAAACGCCGCAGATAGAAATTAGAAAAAGTAAACGAGAGTGTGTTAAACATCATGTTAACATGACTCAAAAACTTTAAACATCTAAATTATTCACATAATATCAGAATACCTCCTTTCATTCCTGTCATTGTTATAAGAAGTCCTCTTGGATAGAATTGAAATTAGAGCTTGATTTTTAATTGAAAGTTTTAAATTTCTCTCCCCTTGCTTAAAAGCTTTTTTTAATGTGTTGTTTTTTAATTATAACATTATAATAGATAAAGTCATATGTTTATAAGTGAAGAGAGGACTTAATTCTACATTAGTTTAATAGCAACCTTACATTAAAGATAGAGATAATCATATAGATGATAAGTAATTAGACAAGTGTTAAAGTTTGGCTTGCAAAACATAATATGTATACTTGTGAAGACAAACAAACAGTCTTAGTTTTTAAGTGTGATATATATCTTTTTATGCACATATCTAATGATATTAATCACTAAATTATTTAAAGAATAATAATCTCTAAATAAAAGCTAATTACTTGAAATACACATAATATCTAATGATATATATCCTTTTATCACCAAATTAATCAAAGAATAATAATTCCTAAATAAAAACTAATTACTTGAGATATATATTTTTTTTTTTTACAGAGAGTAGCTGATCTTTCGTTTACTCAGTAATTTTTATAGTTCGATTTTTAAGATTTGTTTTTCATTACAAAAGTAAATTGTAAGTAGAAGTGGTCAAATGGCCTTAACTTAACGTTATTTTGCAAAGATTTTTTTATATCCTCCTTCCGCTTCTCACTTTTAGTTAGGCCATTTGACAATTTCTATTCACGATTTATTTTCGTAAAATAAAGAATTCCTATAAATTGAATAATAAAATTTAATCTTCTGTAGCCTGTTTACCATTTTTGCATAATAAATAAACTTAATATCAAAATTTAGTTTTATAATCACAATTGATGTTTTGAAAATGTTTCCAAAAGTTGACAAAGACAGAAATTTAGAAGAAAATTCGAATGTTCGAAGTAATTATCACTTTACTAGTTCTTAACAGTATATGAAACCTTGACGCATGATTTCTAACAAGAACAAACAATCATAAGCTCACATAAAGAGATGGAGTCTTTGGTTTTATTCTCTTGCAGAGTAGCACAAGAACTTGTCTTGACAAGTTGAAACCAATGAAGCAAAAAACATAACAGCAACAAACATCAGACAACGAAGACTCCATTATATTTACCATTGATCTAAAAGCTTTCGTCAACATCAAGCCCTGACTGGACCCATACACGAAACGGAACTCTTTTCTTACCAATCTTCAAGTTTCAGTAACCTCCCTGAATATAGGCATTCAGGCGGTTAAGCTCCTCTCGATGCTCACTGACAACTGCACGGACCACGTCTCCTATGGACACCATTCCCACCATACCCTTGTCTTTGATTACTGGAATGTGCCTGATCCTGTTATCTGTACATTCACAAACAGATATTTTTTACTTGCCTCCGTAGGTTTTGAATAAATCCAAAAGTTTGTATCTTTAATGTAGAAAAGTATGTGTTTTCTGCTTACCTGTCATCAGTTGCATAGCACGCAAGACCTTAGTCTCCGGTGTCACGGTGATAAGCTTATTCTGCAATAGCCAATTTACATAGAGTCGGCATAATCCCCCAAAAAAGCAAATGAAAAATTAATATGAAGGTGCATTTTCATTACTAATGCCTTACCTCTTCAGTCATAATGTCCCCTACTTTGGTTGATTTGGATGATCTCCCTTGCACTATGATCTTCCTCAGATAATCTACAGAAAGGTCAAAACGTAAGGAAACGTATTGGAAGAGTCAACACAAAACAAGGACATTTTTCGTGACGAGTCAGATTTGTTTTTACCTCTCTCTGTAATGATTCCAGCAAGAGATTGTTGCTCACCAGGCTTCACAACCACCAAGGCACCAACATTGTGTTGTGTCATCTATCCAAAGCAAAAAACACATCAATCACACAAACAGAAAACATTTCCACATCGAGAAGAGTTATGGCTATCGTAAAAGGCAAAGAGACAGAGATACGGATAACATACGGATTTAACAGCGTCGTAAACAGAGTCATCAGTGGTACACCAGAGCCAAGATCCATCAGCACTTTTGCCTTTGGCTTTCATAATGTCAGAGATGGTTGTGCTCTCGAATCCGTGCTCCTCCATACGAGAAGGCTGAGTGGATTCGGAGCGTGAACAGAACACGGAAGGCTGAATCGCCGGGTTCATCACACGGAGGTGCTGCAGCATAGAGGCTTTCACAACATTTCCACCGGAGACCAACGAACGAATCGCAGCTTGCATCTTTACCCTATCGCAATCACATCAAATCAGTCTTGTTTTTTCATTTCGGAAACAGATCATCATTCATCAAAAGAAGCAATAGCAAATCACTTGTGAAAAAAACGAGATCTATAAAAAGGAAACAATCAATCAAACAAACGAATCTTATCCACGTAGATCGGAAAGAGAATGATCTGGTATCAAATAAAAGAAAGCTCAAAACTGAGAGTTTCTGAAGAACCCTAAAACTGGAAACTTCCTAAAATCTGATTGTATGTAAACAGAAAAAAAATCAGTGAAGAGAGTGAAGAAAGGAGAGATTCAGACCTGAGCTTAGAGAAGAAGAACGGATCGGAGCGGGAAGGTAGAGAACCCTAGAGTAGGAGCAAGAGACAGCTGACGAGAGTTGAGTGGAGTTTGAAGGGTTCTTATGGATAATGATCAAATATAAATATAAATTTTCCGATAGTGAAACACTGGCGACATTTTCCCTTTTTTATCCTTAAAATATTATACTACAAAACATTAAAATTAGTGATGACTGTGTTCATTCAATTATTCTGTCATATCCTGCCACCATCATTAGGCCCACTCATAAGACTTTAATCTAAATAATTGTTTTATTTGTTTTGGTCTCAATCCGGATTTATCCGAAGTTCCAAACTAAAATCTATTCGGTTATTGAATCTTTAATTCGGTTTTGATCAACATGAGCTGTAAATCTGGCCAGTCCGGTCTAGACTGAACCGGAACAAGTCTAATGATGTATTTTGGATCAGCTTCAATGTTTTAAGTGATATAGTCTGCAACGAAACAATCTTTGGCATTACGAATTTACGATTGTAAGAAATTTGAGGACAATACAATGGACTTATCATCCTGAAATTTGCTTTATCTTCACGATTAATATAATTTACTGTTTCAGGGTGTCAAGATTCAATCGAGACGGCGTAGAAGATACTCAACCTCAACAATCTTAGTGAGAGGGATAAGCCATTCACCATAGATGCGAGAGACAAGCAAAGGATCCACTTTATACTTTCTCTCACTCTCCTCACCGGAGCTGCACTTTACTTCTTGTCCAAACGTTTCTGCTTTCTTCTGGACTCTCTTCTTAACCATTTCTTCTACTTTCTCAAACGTCAAAAGCTTCATCAGAGCCTCTGTATCCTACACAAGTTTTTCGTCTTGATCATCATCGTTTCATATAAAAACCACATTGAAACCAAATCCACATCGTGACACTAAATTTTACCTTGGCGCGAATGGCAGGCTCGTAATCCTGTGGAGCATCTCTGAATTTGACCTCAGCAACAAATTTACCGAAGTGAATCCTTCTCGAAATAGCCTTACACAAGTTCAAACATCAAATCAGACACAAAAACCACACGTAGAGCTGTGAATGCAAAGATGATCTACTCACTTGTAAACACGCGAGGTCACTAGCAGCAGTTGATGCGTACTTGCCATCATCACCAGGTTTAACAAACAAAGGAAGCATTTCTTTGAAGTAGGTATCCCAAATGCGTTTGTTTATGTTAACCGATAATGCCTTTGGGTGCAGAACCTAAACCAAGAGAAAAAACGAAGAGTATTGTTGAGATTTTCAAGCATTAAGAGAGTTGTAAAGAAAATGTCTTCAAGGCTTTACTCTACATACCGGTGGATATTTGTGCGTAGGATAAACCGAAGGAGGAATGTTGTCGAGGAAGAAAGGATTCTCTTCTGGGTCTTCGTATCTTCCTATCTATACATACACATTCATTGAGACTTTCAAGTAAACCAATCCACACAAGGACACATATAGAGAACAAACAAAGGCGTGCTGGTTCAACAATCCAGGCTCAATCAAATTGACTTGTAGCTTCGTTATGCCTAATTCCATAGTATAATCTATGAAATAATGAAAATGCCAGTTTCAATCAAATTTGACTTGGTAGCTTTGCTTCTGCTAAATTCACAATACAACCAATGAAAATTGCTAGATTCAGTTTAAAACGGATGTGAACCTTAGCTTGGAGGGTTTCAATCTCTCTGACGAAGAACTCGGGGAGAGAAGAGGAATTTCCAGAATCTAGGCAGAGAGATTCCTCGAAAGCAGGGGAATTGAGTGGAAAGTTGGCTCTCTCGATCAAGGTGAAGACGATGGTGTCTTCTTGCCTAATCAACGATTCCCTGATCGAGTCAAGGCTCAGTAGTACATCGGATCCCCCAGAAACCGAGTCAGACTCGACGACTCTTGCCATGCCCACCGCTTCTACAAAATAGTATCTCCTACAGAATCCCGACGAGATCAAAACATCTCCATCGATAATGAATCTAAAGCAAATCCTCACCGGAAACTACAAAATGGCTTACCTGGAAATACTGTATTATTAGGCTTCTTCTTCTTCCTCTCACTCCCTTTTGACTTTTCTCAGTCGCCTGAAAGAAAAAACAATATTAAATATACACGAATCTGTCTCTTAATTTAATACTAGTAAATAGGTCTGTTTTGTGTAATTTGGTAAGAGGGGATGTTGGTGAGTGACTAGTCAAAGTATGTAAGATGTTTGTAATGTACATCTTTGTCGGACTCGTGTAAACTTAGTAAGGATTTTGAGGATGTTCCTTCCATTTGCTTGCTGAATCCAATTTGTTTGAAGATTCGTTCGTTTAGTAATTACTCTATATGATTTTTTTTTTAATGGAAATTTGGACCCTTTTTCTTGTTTGCTCTGATGACAAACCTTAACGTATACTAATTCAAAATTTGAATACTCTCTTATTATGCGTTGCAATTATTTACGGAATCATAACAAGCTTTCAATTTTCCCTCTTATGCGTTACAATTATTTACGGAACCATAATAACAAGCTCTTCAATTTCCCTCTTTGGGTTAATGAGAAAGAGTGGGGAGACTACAAACAAGGGGATGGAGCTTCGTGTATATAATTATTTACGGAATCATAACACGTTCTCCACTTTCCCCCACTTTCCCCACTTTCCCTCTCCCTCTTAGGAAACGGAAGAAGTATACAAGGGTGTCGTTCCTCTTCCGGCTTTTGTTCCTCTCCTGTTATCTGTCCCGACGCTCGACTCGCTTGAACTCAGCCACTCAGGTAAACTCTCATCGCGTTCCAAGTAGATAACAATGACTTTGTTTTTGTTTTGGTCGTTCTCGTCTGTATAAAGTTGCTTGCTTTGCTCTTTTTCTTATCACTATGGGGTGTTGGGTCGATTTTTTTCTGACTGATGATGAATGATCATTTTGTATTACCGTTTGCTGGTTCCTTGAGCATTATGGCCGGTTTTTCCCGTCATTGTTAGGCTTAAAGTTTCGTTTTTTTTCTTTTCTTTCTCCCCTGTGACTTGTGAGAATCAAAATATGACTCTAACCCTGATTCGCTCTCTGTGTTTTCTGAACCAGGTGAATCTTTGAACGGCCGATACTTTCGTCATGGACATTCACGAGCACGGAGTTATTGTAGACAAGAAGAAAAGTCGGGTTAAATGCAAACACTGTGGAAAAGAAATGTCTGGCTTGAAGCGTCTGAAGTGTCACTTGGGTAGTGTAGGTACAGATGTAACTCGCTGTGAAAAAGTTACAGATACTGTTAGAGAGGCGTTTCGTAAGATGCTTATGGAGGAAAGATCCAGTGTTACTGCTGCTAAGGCTAAGAGAGTTGAGGAAGTCCGAATGGGTACAGCTCGTAAGCGTGGAAGAAGAGAAGATTCATCCAGCAAAGGTGTCTCTCCTGAGAAGGGGAATGCAGGCGTGAAGGCTACTAAACAGGGTCTGTGTTCAAACAAAGCTCAAAAGTTGGTTGGTGGGTGCTCTGATGGAAATCGTTTCGACTTTTCAGCTGTGGGTTCCCCAGGCTTGGGAGAAATGATGGCTTTAAGCGGTGGTAAGATCCCTGATTTAAACGGAAGGATGCTTCAAGAAGCGTTGAAGGAAGTGCAGGGTCACGTGAGGAGGGTCATAGATTCGTGGGAGGTCACTGGTTGCAGCATCTTGTTGGATGCTTGGGTTGACCAGAATGGCCGTGATCTGGTTTCTATTCTTGCGGACTCGCCGGCGGGTCCAGTGTATCTGAAGTCCGTTGATGTTTCAGATATTAAACATGATGTCACTGCCTTAACGTCGCTGTTATCTCGGCTTGTTGAGAAAGCGGGAGTGCACAAGGTGATCCAGATCGTTGCACCATCAACCTCTGGCTGGGTGGGTAAATTAGGCAAGTCTTTTGCGAGTAACAACGAAAACGTTTTATGGTCCGTGAGCTTATCCCACTGCTTCGAGATTATGCTGATGAGGATTGCGGAATTACATTCCCTTGCAGACATAGTTGACAAAGTCAATCAGATCACAGAGTTCGTCACCAACAACCCATTGGTTCTCAAGCTCGTCAGAGATCAGTCTCATGGAACAGGCAACAACACCGAGTTTGAGTTTGTTTTGCCGTATCTATCTCTAGAGAGTATTTTCAAGGCGAAGAAGCACTTGGAAGCCATCTGTGCTTCATCCGAATGGAGTAAAGATGAGGTCATAACAATATCCAAATCGGTGAAGGATTCGTCTTTTTGGGCAACTGTTGAGAAAGTTGTGAAATCCACATCTCCTCTGGTTCAAGATCTACTCTTGTTTTCTACTGCCAACAGTCAGCAAGTTGGATACATCTACGACAGTATGGATAGCATAAAGGAGAATATAGCGAATGAATTTGATGGCGAGGAGCTGTGTTACGAGCCGGTATGGGCTGTGATTGATGCTGTCTGGAACAACTTCCTTCACAGTCCTCTTCATGCTGCCGGTTACTATCTGAACCCGGCTGCTTTCTACTCAACTGGTTTCCAGCCTGATCCAGAAGTTACCACTGGCCTCTTCTCATCTCTGGTCCGTTTGGTAAAAGAGTGTCACGTCCTAGCTAAAATTTCCACACAGCTTGAAATGTACACACTTGGTAAAGGTAGCTTTGACGAGGCCAGCCAAGTTGATCAGTTCACTGAAATCGCTCCAGGTTTGTGAAATCCTTGACTCTCGATATAGTTGTATTGTTTTCAGACACTTGTGTAGATGAATCGCTGAGCAAAAGGTTTTGTCGTTTTTTGGACATCTCTCTTTGCAGCTGAGTGGTGGGCTCAAAAGGCGAGAAAGTACCCAGAACTGCAGAGTATCGCCATCAAGGTTCTGAGCCAGACATGTGATGGTGCTTCAAGGTACAAACTGGACAGGAGCTTAGCAGAGAAGCTGTTGCTCACGAGAGGAATGAGCCATGGTGAGAAACAGCATCTGGAGCAGTTGGCGTTTGTTCATTACAATCTTCATCTACAAAGCTGCAAAGCCAAACTAAGCGAAGCTGCAAACCCAAACTAAGCGAAGAGCAGTGGAGAAACTGTGCTGCAAGGACTGACCGGTTCAGCTTCTTCTTCTTTATTTGTCAATGTGCTGATGTGCAGATTTTAAGTTTTTGTTTTTTTGTATATTCAGCAAACCTCGTATTTTGAATTGGTCTTATTCACGCAAATCTTTTTTATATCTTTATACTTGAATCGGAGTTGGGATGATGAGACATGGGAGCAATGTTAAGAGCTGCACGAGTAAGTTCAAATCAGACAAGAAACCCCCTAAACAAGTCTGAGTGTCATAATGTTTTAAGAAAATGATATTTTTGAATGTGTAACTTCAACGCAGCGTTGCCTCCTTAATCCTTTTTGGTTAGCGAAACAGAGACTACAATAAAGAGAGGAAGAGACGACGGAGGGAGAATTTGTCTATCTCTTTCCTTTCCTCCCTTTCTGGATCCCTCCCTTGTCTATCTGACTCTTGTGGTCCAAGAAAGAGAGATATTCCTTCTGTCTGTCTGTGATGGATCTTTAGAAATGCATATTGAGCGAAAAACTGTAGAGACCAAAAAAAGGTTTTTGATGAAACATTATTTACAAATGTATATTTTGATGTGAACGATATACAAACCTTCATATCGGCATTGTCAAAGAAATTTAACGTTTCTTTGAAAAATCTCTGCTTTAAAGCAAACTGAAACTAATTGTAATAATAAGGCAAATTCATTAATTAACATGTAGTAGCTTTCTTCACAAAGTTACAGAATCTCCTTTTTTATTTTTCTAATGAAACTTAAAATACCAAAACTCTCATCTAGAGAGAGGGTAGCGACGAGTTTGAGCGTTGGAGTTGATTCTAGAAGGTTCTGGAATGTGCTCAGAGACTATAAAAGCAGTGTCTTTCCACCAAGAAGCTTCAGCTTCCTTGACATGAAGCCTTCGTTTAGCATCTTCCAATGCAGTCTCAAGCTCCTTGATCTCTTCTACTTGTCTTGTCTCCATCAGCTCGTGTAGCCTTCTCTCCAGCTCGTACGGGCACACTCCCTGTTGTTCCTCCATTGCTCCTGAACACATGCGTCTGCTGAACCTTATTCCTTCTGAATCTCCACTCTTCTCTGAAACCTCCTGTGATCGTTTCACAATAACAGGATAGTTTCATTGGACCTAAATCTCAGAAAGTTTAACGTCATTGATCTGTTTAGAAAAAAAAAGTGCTTTACCTTGAGGTTAGAAGAACTTGTACCCTCGTGGTCTTGACCAATCTGAAGAAGTTCAAACTCAGCTTCAAGTTCTGCTTCAAGCTGATCCATTTCTCCGCCAAAATCTTCTTCCCCACCTTTAAAAACGTAATGTTTCAGAGACCCTTCACGTCCAACAGACAGAGACGTCTCCAGGAACTGTGGAGAGAAATAGTGATCAGTAGTAGATGATTCAGGACCATCAACAACGTCACTTGTGGTGGAAAACGCAGAGGTTTCACTCTGCTCTTGATGCATAAAGGAGGACACTTGCTGTTGTTTTGGCCTCAGTTCGTAGTTGTGAGATTCTAAGAACCTCTCAATATCGTTCCGTAGCTCTATAAACTCTTGCTGTTTTCGCCTCAGTTCGTCTTTCCTGCATTCAAGAAACTTCTCCAAATCGTTCCGTAGCTCGACCGTCTTGTGAATCTCTTCTCTACCAGTAGCAATCAGATGTAGCAGATAACAACTCACTCCAATGCTGAACAAAAATTCTCTTCTTTGCGGTTCTGCAAACCAAAAGAGATATGTCAAAAGTTATAACTGAGAGACAACTAATCCATGATTGCTACCATTCGTTCTTCAATCATCTGGCATTCTTTTTTTTCTGATTGGTTGGATCAGAAATCGTTTTAGATATTTCATGTCAAAACAGAAATCGAATTTTGGGTTAGACAAAAGATTGTTACCGGAATGGATCGTCCGTGGCGGAGAATCTGAAATTTCGCTAGCTACATGACCATCCTCCGAGAAATTTCTGATCCTCACCGAGTCAAAGTCTCTCACTCGTCTTTCCGACATGGACTTGTTCTTTCCTTTGACCTTCCCCTGCGAGGAAAACCACCGACTCATGGCTCTCCGTGGCGACGGGCACCTTATCCGAATGCATCCTGCTCTCACTCCTCCACCCTCTTCCATCGGAGACTTCAAAACCCCAACCAAAATTCTTGGCGGGATTCAAATCGATCGCTATAAGAGAAGATAATTGAATTGAAGGAGAGAGAGAGAGAGATTTAAAAGAGAAATGTCATATTCGGGATTGAAGAGAGAGAGAAAGAGAGAGAGAGAGAGAGAGAGAGAGAGAGAGAGAGAGAGAGAGAGAGAGAGAGAGAGAGAGAGAGAGAGATGTATTAATGAGAATCACGAGAAGCAGAGTGTTGTTGATTCGACTTCGTTCCACTAATGGGTTTTGGACTTTGGAGGGAAACTTTTGAATGTTTTGGAAACTCTTTTAATGCAATCACCTCTCCTTTTCTCCACTTAATAACAAGATCTACAATTCTTGACCAAAAATAAAAAAATAAGATCTACAATTACTGGCAAGAAACAAAAATCTATGATACATTTGGGAAAATTCACTCCACGCTTTTTCTTTAATACATAGTGTAATTAGATACTACTCCAATTAGGTTCATAGGAAAAGAAAAACGTAAATCTTGATGTAGGTACAACAATTAGGTTCAGGAGTCAAGAGTATGTCTCAAGATCCAAAGGAGTAGAGAGACTTGAGAATTATTTAGCCATAAATAGCAATTGAGTAATGTTGACCAAAGAAATGGTAATCGAGTCATTTACCAATGTCGTTGGGACAAGACCATAATAAATTCGAGACAAGTGGGTGTTTATTTGTTTGAATACGAATTTTCAATTTGAATTTTGCCTATTCCGCAGTTAATTTCCGAACAAACTAGTACTTTGGAAAAAAAAAAAACGAATTGATATTAATAACGAAAAGCTAAAAACCAAAGATATTACAGAGATATAAAATGTAAATTACAGCTGGAAAAACAAAGAACAAAATCGTTGGATTTGGGTCTTAAATGGTCAGAGAGAAGATGACATTTGGCTTATGACCTCCAATGTAGCTTTCGTCTTCGTCAGATGATCCATCTACAAATATTCAAAACACTCAAATTAATTCATCAACACTTTATATAAAGTATATTCTAAAATCTGGTTTCCTTAGCCGTACCAGTTCTTTCTCGCGGGTGTCCTGCGCAAATACAAAAGACACAAATCTAAATGTCAGTCTTTTACAAGAGATTGCTTGAACGTGAAGAAAACTAGAAAAAGGGAGATTTCTGTATCGTATTTATTTATACCCTAGTTTGAATCTCCTGTTTGAGAGCGCTTATGAGTCTGAACAAGTAGTCATAGTTGGATTTGTGAGGCTCCTGCAATCACCACAATCATACGATAATCAAAAATTTAAGCTCATCATCATCATAAACCATCAATAATCAGGAGTTAATTGTATTTTACCTCAATGGTTTCTGGAAGAGGAAAACCTTCAAAGACTTGTGGAGGCTCTCGAAGCTGAATGATTTGACTTGGGTCACTTGGTAAAGGAACATTCCAAGAAGGCGGATTAGAAATCCCCACTGATGCAAAAGCCTGTCCTGTTCTATTCTCCCACATTAGCTGTTGTTGTGCTGAAGATCCATCAATTGTTATCTGATTTTGTAACTATAGCAACAAAGGAAAAAGCATAAGACACTGCTAAGATAGTGAGAAGTCTCCAGGTTTGTAGCTATTATTACCCTTGGGACATTTTCGACTGTGTAAGAAACAAATCTAGGCTCTGTGAAGTTGGGAGGCTCAAGAACAGCATATGCGCCTTCGTTTTCATAGTTTCTCGATCCCTAAAAGCATCAAATTATGCAAAAAAGAACCAGTTGAAAACAGCAACAGAACAGGTAGCATTCGGACTCTGTTTTGTTGTAAAAAGTGCAGTGGAAAATGACCTGTGAGAAATTTGAAGCGCTGAAGATTGTGAAAAGCTTTCCAGATTCCACTTCATGATCTATTGAGTAACCACTCAGCATGTTTCCCATGTCTTCTCGATCTGATCTTGCATCGGGGCCTTCATGTGATCTTATAATCATCTAAAATGCAAAACAAACACATGAAGTTTATATCATAACAAATTGGAACATCATTATACACACAAGAAGAGTGTTTTTACCCAAAGTTTTGCACTTACTTTCAAGTTGGACTGTTTTAGAAAAGACTCGGTGCAATCCGCTCCCCAAAGAAGCCCCTTGTAATTACTTTCGTTCAGACCATCAGCCATCCATGGACATGACCATAAAACATGATTAAGAGTTATGTTCTCATCATCGTTCTCACCGACTTGTCTCCTCTCGATCTTGTCAAGTTCCTCTAAAGAACCCAACAACAAAGACGGATTCGTGGTATCTTCTTGGACACGAGAACTTTGAAAGAGACCTCCATGGGTTGTGTAGACGCTGTTCGATATCACTGACGCCAATGGTAATAGTTTGAAACAATCGATACATTTGGAGTACAGCATCGGACCGTCCTCAGCGTATCTGTCACATATTTCTTTCAAGAAATCAAGCTCTTCTGCGGATACTCTTGTTTCAGAGCTTCCTCGAAGTAAATATACACTCTCAGGCATCAGAATCTGAAGCGAGAAACAACATGTATCAATCAGATGGGAACATTGTATCATGAATCAATACGGTAAGGCAGATAGAATGAAAGAAAACATATTTCAGACCTTAAGACCAATGCTTCAGCACTATAAAGGGGACAAGCAATGAAACTATATATGTACCTTCCAAGCTAAGAGAACCAAGAACACTTCTAGGCTCCAAGAACCTCGACCAATGTAGTTACCGTTGAACACAAAACATTGGTTCTGTGAAGGCCTTCCTTCCTGATCAAAGATTTTCAGGAGATCGTGTAACTGGCCGTGGAGATCCCCAACCACAATCACTCTAGAACTCTCGCCACAGCAATCGATTCTAACGCAATTGGCTTCTTTGTCTAGTATCTGCGAAGCACAATCCACCAGAGAAACAGCCACAGAAAGTGGGAGTACCAAAGGGAACTCAGAAACCGAGTTCTTCCATGTGAACGTGTTGAGCACACCCATCAAAGTCTCAACCCATTCAAGAGTTAGCTGAGACTCCAAAGGCCATGAGATTGGCTCCAAAACAATGTCACTGAAGTCCGCGCCGACAGAATCATCGCCGTTTCCCAAGTAAATCTCCATTTCCATTGGCTCGGTCATGTCATCTGATTGATCAACGGTCTCTGGTTCGTATTTTCTACTACCCATTCCTTGTACACTCGCTATCATCCTCGTCACCTGCTGCTTCTCTTGATCATCCAATGTCTCATAGTGAAACCCACGAAGAGACTTTAGAGAACGGTCTGAGTTACTCACCTGCACATGTTTTAAAGAATTTACTCGATTTTGGCGTTACTGCTCGACCATTTAACTCTAAGAGTATATAGATGTGCACTTACCACTTGCTTTAAAACCGAACACAGGATTCGGGTTACACTGTTCTCCGGATCCTGTAGCAAAGAACGTCACTTTTTTTGGCGTTAAGCAAATAAAGACAGAGAGTATACTGAGCTCAGGCTAACATTGAGACTGAATCTAGTTTATTAACGTTACCTTGAGAACGTCTCGATCAGCACCACGTCGAGATATTTCTTTCAACATAAGCAAGGTACGCAATTGCTTATAGTTCTTCATTCTCGTCGTTTTCACCGCACTTAGCTTCAAGAATGCGAATTTGCAAGCTTCAAGCTTCGCGTCTAAAACACTTTTCGAGATTTCTACACAAAAGGCATTCAAATGTTACTATCCCGATTACATTAATGGTGTTTGCTCGGAAACAGAGGAGTTCTCATGGGGATGAGTCAAATCAATTGACAGCAAAAAAAAAATCTCTATCGAAGAAACGATTACCTGGAGGCGGCATATCGATCAAATCCGGAAAGATTTGAAAGTGAGATTAACACAGAAACGGAAAAAACCACAGTTCGGCGAGGTCGTCGGCACAGTTCCGGCGTCGATGTCGATAACAACCGCCGCTCACCACCGAGGAACGAGCGTTTTCGTGCTAACTTCCTGCCGGTTCTAGGGCAAAGAAACCACGCGCATTTCGCTGCTTAGAAAGCGAAAAGGATGTTGTTTTCGGGACTTATGGGCCTTCCGGCCCATGTTTTGTAGGCCCAAAAGAACTAACACTGTCTATCAAATCTCGCTCACTACTGAAAAGATTTGATAGACCAAACCAAACCAGTAAATTTGTTTCTTCCGATAGCAAAACTTCGACAATGGCGAAGGAGGCATGAGAAGAAACGGAAATGGCGGGAGCGATTAGGGCGAAGCAGCTGTTTGTATGCTCGTCGATTCTCGCGAGCAACAGCAACAAGTTTCTATTACGGTTTCCTCGGCGTTCTATCAATGTAGTTTCGGGAAATCTCAGTTCGAGCGAGACGAAGAAGAAGGAGAAAGAGAAGAGGAAGAGGAGAAAAGAGATTGAGGCCGCAAGAGCTACGACGGAAGCTGTGGTGAATAAGGAAAAGAAGAGGACACGGTCGAGCAGAGAGTATGAGATCGCCGACGGTGGCGAGGTTCCTTCCTCACATGTGCCTGTGATGCTCGGAGAAGTTATCGACATATTCTCTTCGGTTCGCTTGCGAAGTTTCGTCGATTGCACACTTGGAGCAGCCGGTCATTCTTCTGCAGTAAGTTCCTTCTTCTAGTTGTTTCCAGAATTTGAAAAAAATGTTGATTAAATAGCTAAAATCGAACAAGCATGGGCTGATAGGATTTTGTGCAATTCAATCATCGATTGAATGGGATTTATTAGTATGATGAACACATTCTTATGCTGGATAGGTAAAAGCAGATTGTTAAATTTGTGTAATATGTCTTTCAGATTATTCAAAGCCACTCTGAATTGAAGTATTTTGTTGGGATGGATGTTGATCCTGTGGCGCGGAAACTGGCTCACTTTCATATCGATTCCCTGATGCACCCAACTTTGAAGGCTTCCATTGTGTTGAAGAACTTCAAATACATCAAATCTGCAATCGCTGATACGCATCCGGAGTTGTTAGATGCAGGTGTTGATGGCATTCTTATGGACCTGGGAATGTCATCTATGCAGGTAAACTGTGATCTTCACGAAGTAAACTGTTTTTTTCGTCTCATTGTATTGTTGACAGTAAAATCTTTATCCAACAGGTAAACAATCCGGAAAGAGGGTTTAGTGTTCTTCAACAGGGACCTCTTGATATGCGCATGGATCCTCAGGTGAGTTATATAGAAGGAAACTCTGACCTCCCTGCTTTCTTAATCACTTGGAATCTCTGCAGAAGTTTCTCTTAACATATCCGCATACATGTGACAGGCGAGCCTGACAGCGGAAGATATAGTGAATTCTTGGCCAGAATCTGAACTGGGGAGAGTTCTACGGGAATATGGCGAAGAAAGCAATTGGTATTCACTTCAAAATAGAATTGTTAAGGCTCGACTTAGTGGTGGGTTACATTCTACTGGTGAACTGGTGGATCTCATTCGAGGCATGTCACCACCAAGTAGAGGTATATATATATACAGTATCCATTGATTCTCTCTTTTTCTCTTTTTTGCTTCCAGAAGTCTATCTTACGCTTACTTGAATTGCATCTCAATATGAGATTCGGTTTGTGTTCCTAGTTAAAGATTTGGTGGGCAGGTACATAATACATTAGAGTAAGCAACTATCAAGATCCTGAAAACATTAGAGATTTTGGAGTTTTCATCGTAGACAAAAGATGATGAAGATGGTCCTGTGAATCTTATTTCGACTTCCGTTTGAAATGCTGCAGTAGGAAGACAAGGTTGGATAAAGACAGCAACACGTGTGTTTCAAGGCCTAAGGATTGCAGTGAACGACGAACTCAAGACACTGCAAAACGCTCTCTACTCATCGTTCGATGTTCTCTCTCCAGGTGGGAGACTAGCAGTCATCTCCTTCCACAGTCTGGAGGATCGGGTTGTGAAACAAACGTTCCTCGACATTTTAGGGTTTCAAAGGGAAGAAGTAAACGCTGATGTAAGCGTAAAACCAGAAAGGCAAATCGAAGAAAGTGTAATGAAGGAGTTAAAGGAGAAAGAAGCGTGGATCAAACAGACTGTAATCGGGTCGAAAGGGGTAATACTGACAAAGAGACCTATTACTCCTTCAGAGGAAGAAGAGAGACTGAATCGCAGAGCAAGGAGTGCTAAGTTAAGAGTGATTCAGAAGTTGTGATCTATCAAATGTTTCTCTCTTTGCTTTTGTTTATTTTAGCTCTATACAGTAGTTACTTCTTGTTGCCATTTTGCTTTTAGAATTTACGGTTCCAAAATTCACTAAACCGATTTGTAATAGCTAGTCAAGTGACGTTCAAATTTTTTTTTATCCAAATAGTTCAGGTTTTGACTAGAAACAAAAATTCGAATCTAATAAAAACTAACCCATTTTTGTTTTTTGCTGAATAAATCGATTTTTTCCAACCAGGCCGGTTAAAATGCATATGTTCAATGACCATACCGCCTAAAGTATCAGACTGACTCGCCGCAAAAACCAAGTTAGACCTTGAAACCCTCTTGTCGTCGTCCTCCTCCTCCACCTAACCAATGGGAGCAATTGATCTTTCTCTCTCACAGAGTCTCCTCTTCTCTCCGTCGCGTTCCAGTCCTCCCTACTCCACGCACCGTTCCGTCTCTTTTTTGCCGCCGGGAAGCAAGTCACGGTGTCTGCCGCCGTTGCGTTCAATGAGCCACGATGACGACGCGGCCTCAAAGGAGGCGAAGCTATGGGGCGGGAGGTTCGAGGAGAGTGTCACAGAGAAGGTGGAGAAGTTCACTGAGTCAATTTCCTTTGACAAGGTTCTGTACAAACAGGATATCATGGGCAGCAAAGCTCATGCTACAATGCTAGCTCACCAGGTTTTTACTCTTTTGCTTTTTCTTCATTTCTTCACTTGGTGCATTGTTTGAATTTGCATCTGTAGATTTGATTCGAGTTTGGTCTCTTCTTTGTTTGTTCCCAATGATTTTGGAGATGGAAGCTTCTTTGCTGTTTAATTTCAGAACATAATTTGATTTACATGCTAATGATTGCTTTATAGCTCACTTGAATTCTTCTAAGCAATGCGAATTTGTTAAAGTAAGGAAAATCTTGGGTGGTTTTTTTCTTCTCACAGGGGCTTATAACTGATAGCGACAGAGATAGCATTCTGAGAGGTCTTGATGATATAGAGAGACAGATTGAAGCAGATAAGTTCGAATGGAGGACTGATCGAGAGGACGTGCACATGAACATTGAAGCAGCTCTTACTGATCTAATCGGCGAACCTGCAAAGAAACTCCACACAGCACGCAGTAGAAATGACCAAGTCGCTACTGATTTCAGGCTTTGGTGTCGTGATGCTATCGACACAATTATTGTCAAAATCAAACATCTTCAGACAGCACTTGTTGAGCTAGCTTTGAAGAACGAGGCTTTGATTGTTCCTGGTTATACTCATCTTCAGAGGGCTCAGCCTGTTTTGCTCCCACATGTCATCTTAACTTTCGTTGAGCAGGTTTGGAATTTCTTCAGATGCTATCATCTTATAAATGTAAATGTTTTCACTTACAATTCTACTTATTTGACTGGTAATGGTGTTCTTTGTCTGACAGCTCGAACGTGATGCTGGTCGTTATATCGACTGTCGCAAGAGGCTAAATTTCTGTCCCCTAGGAGCTTGTGCTTTGGCTGGAACTGGTTTACCTATTGATAGGTTTATGACTGCAAGTGCTCTTGGATTTACCGAACCAATGAGAAACAGGTATGTAACTAGTTCTTGTATTCGTTTTGGTTACATCAACTCTCTGTTTAGTCTTACGAGATCCTCGTTTATTAATCTATTTTGAATTACAGCATCGATGCAGTTTCAGACCGAGACTTTGTGTTGGAGTTCTTATTTGCAAATTCCAACACAGCCATTCATCTATCACGGCTTGGAGAGGAATGGGTACTCTGGGCTTCTGAGGAGTTTGGTTTCATGACTCCAAGCGATTCCGTCTCAACGGGAAGCAGTATAATGCCACAGAAGAAGAATCCCGACCCGATGGAGCTTGTCAGAGGAAAATCTGCTCGAGTCATTGGCGATCTGGTCACTGTCCTAACACTCTGCAAGGGACTTCCGCTTGCCTACAACAGAGATTTTCAAGAAGACAAAGAACCAATGTTCGATAGCACAAAGGCAATAATGGGAATGATCGATGTATCTGCAGAATTTGCCCAGAATGTCACCTTCAACCAAGACAGGATTAAGAAAAGTCTTCCCGCTGGACACCTTGATGCTACTACACTCGCTGATTACCTTGTGAAGAAGGTAAATGATGTATATTTTTTTTTATGAAAAGCTTTCATTTTTGTAACCTAAGTTTGAGAAGATAATACAATTGTTTTTGCTTGTTTCTGATTCACAGGGGATGCCTTTTAGGTCGTCTCACGATGTAGTCGGGAAACTAGTTGGAGTCTGTGTCTCAAAAGGCTGTGAACTTCAGAACCTAAGTCTTGAAGAGATGAAAAAGCTAAGTCCCGTGTTTGAAGAAGATGTCTTTGGGTTTTTGGGCGTTGAAAATTCAGTCAATAAGTTCAGTTCCTATGGCTCAACCGGGTCGAGCTGTGTTGATGAGCAGCTCAGCTATTGGGTCAACAAGCTGAAGATTACTAGCACCTGAGTTGAACCAAATATGATCAGGCAAATTGTTGCAGCGGTGTGAGGAAAGGCGAATACATTGGGTTCCCTATCTACCAAAACCCCAAAAAAATAAAAAGCTTTGTTGAAGTTTGAAACCTTTATTGTTCTAATGTTTAGTACTATCTTTTTTTATCATTTCAAACGCTTTGATATTCTACAATGGTAAGAGGATTAACTTGGACCAACTTGCAAGAACCCAACCAAGACCACTAGAGTAGCGTAACACTTTAAACTTGATAATTTTCTATAAGATAGGACAAAAGTATCACAAAGCGTCAAAAGCTTGGTTTAGTAAATATGTTGAGTGTCATATTAAGACGCTATTGAGTGATAAGATACAGATGGTTGAAGCTAGAAGCTAAGGAGAAGGAGCTTTGGCACGTGAGGAGGATTACAACTTACAAGGCTTGTGGTGTGGAAACTAAAGACTTGTAATCTCGATCAGTCCATCTCTCGGCGGTTCAAAACTCACGGCTGGCGAGGTTGTACACAAGCCCGGCCCTGAGCGCAAGCAGACACGATTTTTAGTACACACCAAATACTTTTATGGCCAACTAAGTTAAGACACGATTTATCCATCTACAATACTTTTCCTTTAATTTATCACATTCACTCATGAGAAAGACGCTACTAGACGCAAGATTGGCATTGAGTACGAAAGCTGCTCGTAGAATTGCCGCTAAAGCAACCCTGGAACAGAGAGATGTCTCATCCAGTGAAAACTGATAAACTTGATTACATATACAATCAGTATCATTGATCAAGCAGAAGACCCCTCAAGGAATTTACTATAAAACAGTTTTTATCTCATCAGATATTTCTCCATCATATTCAAAACACAGCTTGGTAGTTTCCTTGGTATGCAGGGAAGTTAAATACAATGGATTGTTGTTATTAGCTATATCGGTTTTAGACAAGTAAATGCTTGTGATTGCAAATATTTATTTTTGAATATACCGTAAAAAATCGAAACTAGTGACAAATACCTCCAAGTTTTGTGTATATTTGACCCAATCTTAATAATAGATTGGAGTTAGGTTGTGATTTGGACATGATGGAAAAATATTATCTTTAAGTCTGAAGATTATCACTACTTCATCAGTCGGATCAATCGAACCGGACTTTGATTTTCATTGAGATTTTAGTTTTTTTTTTTCATTTAAACGCCAATTATTGTTCAAACATCCAACATACAAGTAATAATAATGGACTAATCAAATGCATTTTGATGTTATTTTTTTGAAAATATGGAGGACCCTACTTGACATGATGAAAACCCTTGTTCCTTAGGAGGGCGAACATCTGTTATGTTACAAAACTTATATTATCCTTTTATGTTACAAAAATTTCATTCTCCATTTCTATGACCACACACACATTGACACACATACGCACCGGTAATAATCTCACTGGTCTCCTAAAATAGTTAAATTTTAAAATCAAACACAAACACCTTCTTTCTTCTCGATTTAATCCGATAATAATATCCATTTGATTGTGGAGTCACTTTCGGATTGTGACACAATCCTTGTCCTTATAAATCCCATGTTAGCCACTGATTGGTGGTCCTTTTGGATTATTGGTCGGATTTTCACTTATAGTGAAAGCTCCATTATTTTCTTTATTGTTGATATTCAGTAGATTGAGTTTACTGGTGAACCTCTCATCTCTTCTCTTCTTCTCTTTTTTAATCCTTGTTTTTGTTTGTACCCATTTTGACGTTTTGGGGATATTGCTTTCAGTTAGTACAACTTCTACGCTATTCGAATGTTGTAGAATGGTGGAGTCGATTATTGCGTTTTGTTATTATGTGCTCTTTATTATATTGTTTCTCTAACAGAAGTACAAAATAAGATGTAAACTTGTAATACTGTAGTTTGTCCTTATGTTTTTACATAAACCAAATTTCTATCGTTTACAACTCAACACACAAACACTAATGTAAACTACTAAAGTACAATCTACCCTAATAAATAAAAAAATGGAGTTTAAAATATGAAATTCGTCCCATCCATTGGATCTCAGTCGGTAATCTTTGTAGACTATACAATTTATATAAATAAAGTAAGAATTGATCGTCTGCTCATTTATGCAAAAGTCTCGGATTAGCATTATCTTTATCCCCATAGTCCCTTCTTAGTTCTTATCCCTATAGCTTACAGTAACTCCTAACGACAGCTAAAATTAGACATGTAGAAGTTTCAAAACAGGTCCTCGGAGAATTTGACTTTGTCCTCTCCACTTGCATATTCTTCAATGACTTTGACTAACACAATGACAGCGTAACAAAAGGTGGGATCTATTCGAGGTCTCTGAGACAGTACACGTGGCACCTTGGCAGTGTTTTAAATCAACCCTGCTTACTTTAAAAGATTGTATACTCATTCAAACCGAACCAAACATCCAATGATAAACCGAATACTTTAAAAACAAAAAAAAAAGTATAAAGTGAAAACCTATTTAAAAACAAAATTCATCAAATTAAAGATATCTAAATTCGAAGTAAAACCAAAAATTATATTAAACCAAAGAAAATTTAGGTTCAATGTAACAGTTCTTATATACTACAGAACATTAACCGGAAAACCGGTCATCTCAGAACCAAAACTTCGATTCAATCAACAGTGTTGTTTTCATCGGATTCTTGATTAGTCGCAGTATTATCGCCGTGCCATGACCAGACAATGTCGTTCAACGCCGGCCGGACTTCTTCTTCGTATATCCTATTGTACTCCAGAGTGTCTCCCGCCGATTTGCAGAACTCCACCACTGAGATCTCCGGCGCTACTTCGAACACTTCCGCCGTCATCGAGAGCCGTCCTTTTCTCCCTTCCGATTTCCCTTCCATCTTCACTTTGAAATCCTTCGTTGTCTTTACATTCAAGTTCATCTGCTTCGTAACCGTCTCGATCTTCTCCATTATCTCCGTCGCCGACGACCGTGACGTGAATACCGATTGCAGCTTTCTCTTACTCTCGAATAAGCTCGACAGATCGAATCCGGACGACATGGACGAGATGAATTCGAAGGCGTTGAAGAATTTCGGAGTAACTAGCTCCGTTTCCTCCCAATCGCGAGCCTCGTCTTCGTTGTTGCTCGGAGAACAGACCGGTTCGTCGATTTTGAAAGCTAACGGCGGCGTGAAGTTTTTCCGGAGCCATGGCGTTCGCATGATGGCCGGCATCGAGATCCGCCGCTCCGGATCGACGACGAGGAGTTTCGAAACCAGCCTCCTCGATTCAGGCGAAAACCACGGCGGGAATTCGAAATCCGCTCTGAAAATCTTCCTGTACATGTTCATCAGATTCTCGTCCTGAAACGGCAAACATCCGGCGAGAAGCACGTACAAAACGACGCCGCACGACCATATATCCGCCTTCGCGCCGTCGTACCCCTTCTTTCGTAGAACCTCCGGCGCCACGTAAGCCGGCGTTCCGCACTGCGTGTGAAGCAATCCGTCCTGGAGGATCTGTTCCGGCAACGCCGATAATCCGAAATCGGAGATTTTCAGATCCCCATTCTCGTCGAGGAGAAGGTTCTCCGGTTTCAGATCCCGGTGAGAAACGCCTCTGCTATGGCAGAAATCGACGGCCGAGATCAATTGCTGGAAATATCTACGGGCCGCGTCCTCCTGAAGCTTACCCTTAGCGACCTTGGCGAAAAGCTCGCCGCCTCTAACGAACTCCATGACGAAGAAGATCTTCGTCTTGGTGGCCATGACTTCTTTCAGTTGAACGATGTTGGGATGACGAACGAGCTTCATGATTGAAATCTCGCGCTTGATTTGATCCATCATCCCTGGTCTCTTTGCTACTTGATCCTTGTTGATGACTTTGATGGCGACGCTCTCGCTCTCGCTCTCGCCGGCGATGATCTCCTTGCCGTAATAAACCTTCGCGAAGGTTCCTTTACCTAATAGCCTTCCCATCTCGTACTTCCCGAACAGAATCCGCCGCTCTTCCTCCATTGATATATATAGGTGGTCTCTGTTTGATACTGTTTAAGAGAAAGGGATCGAGGAAAATGAAAAGTAGGATCAAAGGAGATGATGAAAATGAGAATTAGTTAAGAAAAGCTGTTGTTGATCCATGAGTTTTGGTTAGTACTACGGGAAGAGGAATCCATGAGGACATAAACTCACAGCTGAACAAGTGTTGTTTCATGTTCACCAACAGAAGAGAAATGGTGAAGATGAAGAAACAAAGTTGCAAAATGGAATGAAACCATACAAGAGTAGGCGCAGTTATGAGGTGTCCGTTTATATACTCACCCTTTCAATCATAAGTTCATAACCACGTAATAAGCCACTCACAAGCCATTATTATTATTTAGTAGTATACTTTTCTACGATATAAAAAAAAATACTATAAATAAATTTGAAACTCAGAATCTTCTACGTCACAGCTCTATTTTCGTAAAACAATACATTTAAAAATGATTGTCAAAAATATTTATTGTGTTTTTTTAAAAGAATCTTTGATGTCGCTGTGCATTCAACCGTCTGTAGTTAAAAATGATTTGTCATATTGGTTCTGTCATCTGTGTAAAAAACAATTTAGTTGCAGTGTTTATGCATAAGTTTTTGGTATTGCTTGCTAGATTTTATTCTTAAGAATAAGATTCAGGCTGTTCTTTTAGCCTTTTAGGGGGCTTTGTCTTAATTGTTAATAAATATGCCAAGATTAAGTCTAGATGTTAAAAATGATTTATAAGATACCTTACTTGAAAATACAATATACTATTTACCTCGTTTGTTATATCCTTTTTTCATCACAAATTTGTTATATCATTTACTATAAATCAACAGGTTAAATTTATTGTAGCTTATCAGTTTAAAAAAATAAATAAAAAAAAGTCGAGTGTTACACCAATCAACGTCAAAGGAAATAGATAGATACATGGCTTGAGGTGCAAAACCTAAACTAGAATGCTAAAACCTAAACGTTTATGTTATCATCAAATAATGAATACGCTGTTTTGTAAATTGGCTTAATCGGTAGAATGGTATAAATTCGATAACACTGACCCTGATTAATAATCTTTGTAGAGGTCATTAAAAAAATAATGATCACGAATAATAGCGTCGAAGAAAAAGGAATAGGTGTCTCACGACTCTCACCTCTCACAGTCTCACGACAAAACTCGAAACGCACCTTTAGAAAATAATGTCAATAATTCTCTCCAACGGTCTAATGCCTTTTGTCCCCTTATCTTCTACGGTGGTTCCACCCAACCTTTCGTATATAAAATTTTAATCTTAATTTTTAATCATTTTCATAAACTAGCATAAACAAAAAAAAAAAAGTTTCTTGTCAGTAGATATGGAACTTCAAAGTTACACAAAATTTAAACCGAACATCATCCATCATTTTTCTTATAGAATAGCTCAAAATCATTTGAAATATAATATATTTTGTTCCTCAATCCTATGGGATCATTTCTATTAAAGTCCGATAGATAGAACATTTTAGTAGTAATTATTTGACAAAGCTAATAGTTTAATCCCATAAAACTAGAATTTCTTATTGTAATGATATATGCATATACTTTATCACATGCCTTCATATCGGAAATAATAGTTGGCATCACTTAAAATCCAAAGAAAAGGGGGAAACATCTCTTACAATATAAAGTGATACAGATTAGGAACTTTATGAAGTCTCAGCAAAAAAAGGAACTCTTAAAGTTGAAGACATGTTTTCTATGATGCGAGGCTCGCCGCTCGACAACTTTCACTGATCTCAACAAATATTTTTGGTGTTATAAAATTATAAATAGTTTTGGTTTATGAATCTTGGGTCTCTTATATATCCTACCACAAAAGCAGTAAACCAAATAATAATGCTTAACGTGTAAGTTGAGAGTGTTTTAAAAATAAACAGTTTTTCAAATAGTTTGAAGTCAAAATGATCAGCCGGATAAGAATTAAGCAAATCGTAAGGTAAAAGTTATGGGCCAAAAACTTGACGGGTGACGAGCGTAAGATAGCTTTTGTTATTTTGGGACCGTCGTGACTTTCTCAAAAGTAGGGAATATCCGAAAATAAATATTGCGTTCACGAGGGAATGGTTTGGATCTATTATCGATCAGGAACTCTTATTTTATTAATCACATACAAAGAACTTCGAAAGAAGCACGTAAGTGGTGGATTAGTCAAAATTAAGGTCATAATTCATATTAATATCAATATTAAAACACCCTTGTGTTGTCTTGAAAGAGAACCAAACAAAAAATATACTATTATATAAAAATTCAAGGGAGAGAAAAGATTTAATTTGTTAAGAGTCAAAAGAAGCCAACACCGGACTATACAGCACAACAACAACAACAACAAAAATACGCCTAAAAGGAAGCTGTGCACAAGAGTTTTACAGAGAGAATTTTTTTTGCTAGATTTGAAAACCTAATTAACAAACTTTATTACTCGATTATTCAGATTCAAAGCCATTCTTATCTCACCATCACCTTCACAACGCAAAGCAGGCTTCTTTTACTTTAACACCTATACAACAGTTTCCTCCTTTTTAGCTCTGAGTACATTCAAATGGATGAAAGTTTCCTTCTGCAAACTCTTGCATCCTAAACCTCTGCAAAAGCTCCACAGACCTGCAAATGGATCAATCCACAACAACAACAACAAAACTCCAAATTAACTTTATAAACTCTGAAACCCGCCTTTGAAGCATCACAGAAAAACTTACAGAGGGTTCTCTCGATTCTGGCTTAGCTTGTGTTGATTATTCTCCATTGCTTCCACTACATTCGCGGTTGCAGGTCCAGCTGATCCACCCGCTACAACCGATGGGACTGATGCGATTGGGCTCCATAACTTCACACACATAAAATGTTCACATAAGAGTTCTTCAATAACAAAATTTGCAGGGGGATAGCTTTTGCTGCTCTTGCTTACCTTTATTGTATTATCGATTCCACTAGTTGCTACAACGCTATCAAACGGATGGCACTGAATGCAGTTCACAACTAGAAACAAAAGATGATTTGTTTTTAAGTCAGCTAATGAAAGTCGGGAGAGAATGAAAAAAATTATGTGATGGAAAAATTGCAAAAAGAAAAACCTGCTTCATCACCAACAAGCACTTTCATAAGTCTCCCCGTCTGTTTCTCCCATATAAACCACCTACCATCATCGCTTCCAGTCGCAATATATTCACCTGTAATCAAATTTTCACAGAAAGTCAATAATGGCGTATTGACTTGACGTTTCTAAATTTTGTAGGGTTTTTCCTACCAAACTGGAATTGCATTCAGATAACATAAAATGCAACCGAAAAAAAAATACTACCTCTCCGACCGAGAAAGCTCGCTTGCTTGATATCAGTTCCAACGTTACAGTGCCCCACATATCTACGCTTCATATCAATGGCTCCCTCTGGCTGTAATCACCAAGAAACCAATTGTGTAGATTTATTTGTCAAAGGTAGAGTTTGAAGCACAACATAAAAGAAGCCAGAGACTACTGAATTGAAACCCATTCAATATGCTAAATTTGTTTCTATTTTGAAATACAATATCACAGTCTGGAAACTAACCTGATAAGAGGTTCTACCATTTTGAGAAGACGATGCAGTTCCTGAGGAGGCATTATCACCAGTATTTTCCAAAGGCTTATCATCAGCTACTCTATGAATTCTTAGATTTAGACTGCCACGCATAGCATTCGAGTCTGGATCTCGTCCATCATCCGACATGGAAGGATGAATGTCAACCTCCAATTCCTCATCATAATCAGATTCTTCTCTTTCGGATCTCGACATATCATTAGAACTGTCACTGTTGGCCTCTGATCTATATAGTATGTCGCTCAACGAAAGTACTCTAGCAGTTCCACCTTCTGGCTCTTCATCTTTTTCAGCTCCAGCTGATTTGTCAATCCAAAGACAAGTACACGAATATTAAAATGTGAAAAAGATATTTCCTCGCTGGTGGAATCATGAAAGCTTTTAAACACATAAAGACTCCTTGGGAATGAAAGAACTCCCCAAATCTAAAAGAAGAGCTCTAGTTGTATTTGAATAAAGAAGGAACAAAAATTTAGGCACATCATACAGTAATATATTCGCTGAACAAACAATCAGAGGAAGAAAGACAAGCCTGTCACGCTTCAAGGTAAGTGCCAAATGGACTTAAAGATGAATCTACGATTTTCTCTCATGTTCACGATATATTCTCCTCACTGATTACTAGTAACGAATGGTTATAGTTCATCGAAAAGCAAAAACAAAATAACTAAGCAGAAACATTTTGAAACTCTATCCTAGCTCAAAGAGGAAGACAGAAACAGCAGGGAACAAAACAACTAAGCAGTTCATCTACAAGAAAGTAAAAACAGTCAGTGGTCACAAACCTGCTTGAAGATCCCTTTTAATGCTCTCCACCTTTGCCACTATATCGGCATCTGATGGCTTCAACTGTTGTGCAGCAGTCGCAAAATCTAGAGCTTCTTTACATTTTCCTAACTGTGGGAAAGAACAAATGTAAAACAAAATGGAAGAGTAACTAGAATAAATGTTTATTGTAGGACCATCTCTATGTCAAATTATCAACTAAAATTGAACTCTGATCAGAGCAACGAATTTACTTGCTGCAACGCTTCGGACATGTAGTAATGAGCTTTAAAAGATGAAGCATCAATTCTCCTAGCATATTGGCAATCTCTTACGGCCATCTGAGCATCATTCTTCCATTTCCTCTGGAAAATAAAGGATTCAGCTGACCAAGGTTATCAAAAGGGACTAAAGTAGGGATTCAAGGTAGTTCAAGAAATCAGTTCTAAAATACCTTGAGTAACAATGCAGCACGAGTACAAAGGCATTCATGCCTTAGCGCAGACTCAATATCATTCGAATGCGCATCCAGAACTTCATTAGCTGCCTCAATTGCATAGAAAACATCCGTACCATCTTCTAAAGACCTTTTAGCCATTTCTACCAATTCGGCGCACTTCTTTAACTGAAAGAATGGAGACAGATACACTAAGTAAATGGGATGACAAGGTCACTTAATAGAATAGTTACAAAAGGAGGTGCAGACCGTTGCAGCGTTGCCATTTCTGCGGAAGCCATTTTGAGAACTGGTGGAAACCCGAGGTGGAGATTCTACATCGTGGAGAATGTTACTGAAAGTAAACAAGTTAGCTACATCTCCTGGTGTGTATTGCATGGTTCCAACACCTACAAGTGGCAAACAAAGGAAACAATCAACAGATATTGAACTCAAAGCAAAGCAGCAAAATGTTTTAAGAAACTAGACTTTCGAAGCAAAGAGCAGCTTTCAACAAGATAACTAGCACAAACATATATTTCTAAACAAGGTGGTGCAGTATAGATTGTCAGCTCGAAGAGAGAAACGTATTTGACAAAAAGTAAGCAAACATCTGGTGGAACAACACATACTTCATTCTTAATCTATTTTTTCACATAATAGCAAGCCATTTGAATCCTCAACAAAAATCAAAAACTATCCAAATGATCCATGGAGAATTTTCAGGCAGGCAGGAAAAAGAAAAGGTTCTCAGCAGAGCTGAAAAGGGCAGGAGAAATGAAAGTAAAGCGATATAAATCAAAACTTCATTCCAATACAAAATTGTACTTCTCTGATTAACTATTCACGGAATTTAAGCTGAAATCAGCAAGCATTTTAACTATAAATACCATTATTTACATTCATCAGGTACACATGCTCCCCGCTGTAACTGAGCAAAACTTCTTCGCCATTAGGACTGAAAGTAACATGAGTTAGGTGCAAATTTGTTCGCCCCTGTAATATTTTAAAGATGTAGCCGACAATGAGTTCGGATTTAAACTTTGAGCAAGAACACAACAGTATCAAAGCAATGCAAACGTAGTAGAGTATCTAAATATCAATCAAATTAAACTAACACGTTCAGATAGATGCATTGGACAGAAATAATTGACACATGGAGGTGGAGGCATCCTTTTCCGAGATGATGTCAATAGTGGGAGCATCCTTCTATCGTACAAACGAGCAAATGCATCACTGTCAAAGAGGAAAGAAAAGAACAAGAAGCTGTTTAATAAAAAAAGGAGATAAACTCTGATTCACAAACATGGAGGCAAATACCTTCCACCAACGAGCAGTAGGTGTGGTCTTGTGGAACTTATCTCACAAGACTTCAGGGAGAGAGTTTGCTTAGGAGGATCAGCTAGTGCTCGCTTGGCACCACTTCGCAGGTCAAGCTGCAAAATTCAGAGCTATCAACAAGGCTTCAATTTGCAGAAGAAAAGACCATATATACTATACGGCTACAAAGTATCGAACGTAATTGAAAACAATGTAACCAGAGTGTGGAGGTTACAAGAACACTGCGGCAATCTTGGTGAGAAGATCCAGCAGGAGGACAAGAGGTAGATTCCCGGAAATCATGCTGCCGTAGAGTCCCATCTTCACTAGCACTCCATACAACATTGGGGTTACCAGGTTCGACCTACATGATGGTAAAAGAATATGATAAACAAACAGCTCAACATGGAAGATTCAAATACCGATTGAAAAAGTCTTACAGCTAGTTTTTTCACTCTTCGCGTGTGACATTGGTACAATGCCGATGGTGCAACAGGATTGTCCTCATCTACTCTACTGCTTAACCCGGCTAGATTGAATAGCCTAACCTATAATATATGACAAACACACGCACACACCCGAAAAGGATATTATATGAATACCCGAACTCAAAACCAAATGAAAGCACAACCCAAAAGGAGTAATTTTTATATACTTCAGCATCTCCAGCACCAGATACCACAAGCTCGTCAGAGGTTTCAGGGACAAACTTGGTACAGAAGATGTTCGCAGTATGCCCTGTATCTACAGAATGCAAAAGCTTTCGGCTGGCGTAATTCCAAATATTAACCTGCAAATTGAGAGAAGAATTAAATTACAAGACGAGTCAACTCTACATCACCTGTCCATAGATATTAGATGCTCATATGGATTTCTTTTACATATCATTCACTCTGAGAAATTTTTCAATTTATCCGAATCACACAAGGAAAAAAAAAAGCAAAATTTAAGATATGCAAGCACAAAAGGAAGATTACAGAGTGTTTAGCTGGTATCTAAATGGATTACATATTACCCGTAAGTCATCTGATCCAGATATCAACAGTGAACCATTAGAGTTCCAAGACAGAGCATTGACACAGCCTTGATGTCCCTGCCACACACACACAGCAATTATACATCAACAAGCATGAATACACATAGTCAAGGGTACATTAACTGCAGAAAAATCCATTCTTCATCATACCCGGTTTCAATTAAGATAAATAAGTGCTATAGACAATAAAGATACATATAATTCAAAATGAAACGATACCTCCATTTCATGTTCCTGAGAAAGCCTCCGAACCAAGGAAGAGTGTAATTGCATTTTCTGATCAACGTCCTACACAGACAACACACGCCATTAGTTTGCCACATATGGTAAACTTTCTTGCTGAAGCAAGATATTGAAAAATTCAACTATTATGCCAAAACTT
The DNA here is from genome assembly GCA_911865555.2 of Thlaspi arvense. Classification (NCBI taxonomy): domain Eukaryota; kingdom Viridiplantae; phylum Streptophyta; class Magnoliopsida; order Brassicales; family Brassicaceae; genus Thlaspi; species Thlaspi arvense. The sequence goes on along the minus strand of OU466862.2, from coordinate 66,341,056 downwards.
CCATGAATCAAACTTCGCGCACTGTAACAATGAGAAAGACAGGGAGGAAAATCCGAATTGGAGGCAGAGGAAAAGTAAAAAAGAGAAGAAAGATGAGTAACGCACATGACTTGGCTCCTTGGACCTTGTGTGGAGGAGATTGAAGATGTTACCATCACAAAAGCTGAGATTCTCCATGGAGAAAGCGATCGCCACCGATCAGACGGAGAAAGATACAAACAAACTGGAGGAGAGAAAAAAAAAATGAAAAATAAGAGAAAATGCCCTTTGCTCTTCGCAATCTGACGCATTTTTCCGTACCCGGTTGGGTTCTACATTCTACGGCGAGATCCTCTGCGGGAGTGTGTTGGGAATCCATGTACTCTAAACACATCTCAGCCGTTCGCTTTCGATTTATTAAAACCGATTTATTTATGGGGAAAACAAATTTACATGGCGGTGAGTTGACTATTGACTGGTGAGCGACCATTTGCTGATCGGCAACAAAATTATTTACTTTCCTTAAAACTTGTTTTGCTACAGTGTAGATATGTTGTAATACTGGGATTCTTCATTTAAAAAAAATTAGGTACCCAAGATACGAAAATATTCCAAAAAAGAAAAAACAGCCCAAGGTTATTTTTGTATTACTCCGAAAGTAGTAATTTAAAAATCATTAGAAAAAAAGAGAAAAATCAGGGTATTTTGCTTGTTCTCACAAAAGTCGACCATTTTCTAGTGGTACATACAAGGAGGTTCTAGATTCTTCGGCAAGATCCTTTGCATGCATGTGTTGGCTATCATGTGTTCTAAACACATCAGAACCATTCATTTTTGCGATTTAATTACATGAAATACAAAAATCAAATACTGGATTATATCATTTATATAAATATGATCTATTTTCTTAGAAATTCATTCATCTTCCATCTAAGTCATCCGGTTCGGTATCATATTGCGATTCGCACCCGAGTAAGACAGTGAATAAACACAATTTTAGTCTATACCAATTAATGAAAAACCCACATCGCAAAACCACATCACTCTGTTGATCTTACTCTGTTTTTGTGTTTCGCAGGAAGTGCTTCACCTTTTGGAAAACAGGAAAGATAATAGAGTGACTTGGCACAAAGGCCTGAGTATCGCTGTATCTGTAACTAACTCAACTTTCTAAACTCTTTATCATTGCAGCAGAAGAAAAAGAAAAACAAAACGAATGTCTCTGTTTGATTCTTATCTTGTTATTGTGATATGGTGATTTGCAGGTTTTAGATGAGATATTCATGACTCAAATGCGAAGCTATCTAGGGGATTCGCTTAAAGAAGAGGATTTTGAGGCACCGGGCTCGATGATGGAGCTTCAGTCTATTCAATCTACAGTATTTTCTTTTTGGAGTTTTTGAATTGTTTTTATTATGATTGGATATCAGATGAAGAACACTTTGCCAAGTTGTTGAATACTTTTGTGTATTATGATTCAATCACTTGTATAGGAAGATCTGATTATTTCAATTTGGATTCGTTTTTTGTTTGTTGGATTTACTGTTGGAAGCCGATGAAGATTAGATTGAATGGTTGCACAAATTTTAGTGTTGAAAAGCATCTAACTTGACTAGGACGGTCTAAGTCCTATTTTCTTAAGGCAACTTTAATTTATATGAATGTTTTGGCATAAAGTGTTGACAATATTTTATATGGTCAGATAAGATTTGGTAATGAATAATACTTTGTCCACATATGTCCGAAGTGAAATATCAATATGCTTGATAATTTTTCATTGAAACGAAACAGATACAAATTCAAAAGACTTTCTTCTTCCTCACTTATTCTTCTTCTTTTTCATCACTGGCCTCCATCTTTGAATCCAAAGGTAAGTCCTCCCAGTTAATCTTTTCTTTTCTCTGCTTGTTGATTGTCTCGCAGACCATCTTCTTCTCTTTTGGCACCGGATAAAACTTTAGCTTGACGTACTCAAAAATTCAAATGCCTATTTTTCAGTAAAGATTTTCCTTGTTATTGATAAGTAAGATTGATTAACATATTGTGCAATCCTTGTTCAAAAATAGCTTATCGTATAGCAACAAAAACTTGAGTTTAATCAAAACTTAGTTTTTTTTACTTTTTAATGTTTGTTGATATCATTTGAAATATTATTGTTGCATAGAATATACATGATGATTTCTCTTTAAATTTTTTAAAGTGTTGGAGCAGAGTGAGAGGCTTAAATGGTGGGCAATATATCATGAATGCAATATATCTCTCTTCTCAATTACATGTTAGAATTTTATATCCTCACATAAACCAATATGGGCTTTTAAAGTGTAGTTCATAGATGGTGTTATCAGACCGTGATCTAAGGTGTGGTGTTATGATGTGTATTGGACATTCAAACAATTCTACACACATATTTAATCTTAAGAGACTGATTTAAACTCACAATTTTATTAGAAAAACATAAAAGGTTAATTTATTTCATGTTTTGAACTTCTTAGCAGATTCAATTTTTTTGTAAAATTGATAATCATTGTAATTCATAATTCAATGTTTTATATAGACCACAAAATGATTCCATTCTATTTCTTTGTATGTCATTTCATTTTGGTTTATTTTTATTTTTATGGAAGCTATAAATTATATTATCAATTTCAAAAATAAGTTTTGAATTTATTTGTAAAGTTTAAAACTAATTTGGTGGATTAACTTTTAGCATTTCTGATTTAGATTAATATTTCTTGGTTTATTTATGTAAAAGCTGTAGTAAATTTTATAATGTAACATTTATAAAACTGTGAAACTGTGAATCAATACAACAAAAACACAAGTGTCTCTCCTGGTGAAGACACCTCAGCATTTTGGAACTTTCTGAATATGACACTTCAGCAAAAAAATTCACCAGTCAAATTAAAACATTAATACACATCACCCATTTTATTTATCATTCATTTCATTTATAAAAGCCCAAAAGATAAAATATACATACCCATCTATAAACCTAATTAAACCAACACTATAAATTATATAATGAAAACATTTGGAAGCATCAAAAGAAGTGAATATCTTGTAAAAATGTGCTTGTGCCATTGATTTACTGCTTTCATAGATGGTTCCAAACAATTTTTACGAGTGATTATGAAGCGGTTTGAAAAAAAGTGTTAATATATATATATATTTTTATAAACATGATATTTTAGTAAAACAAATCATCAATCAAAACATTGTATTAATACAAGTCATCTATTTATTTTTAATTTTAAATTTCAACCCATTAAAAATCCAAATATTTTTTATTAATAATTTTAGTTTTATTTTTTTGCCAAACTCAAGTCCAAATAATAAATAACGGCAAATAAAAAAAATTGATTTAATTTTTGCCAAACCCAGGCCAAAATAATAAATAATAGTGAAAAAATTGTTTTATCTTTTTTCAAACCCAAACAAGAAATAATAACAAATAGAAAAATTAAAATTTACAGCTACCTGTTTGTTTGAAACAGACATGTATGATTGAAGAAAATGTAGGCATAACATCAACTATGCTTCCATGACAACAAAGCAAAAAGTCGTATGTCATAAGAAGCTCACACATCAGCAAAAATTTGAACTAATAAAAACATAACAATAATACATATCATCAACACAATAATAAAATCAGTATACTATTTTGCTGACCCATTAAAAAGCCCAAAGTTTACAAAAAATGAAGGTCGAAAGCAAAGGAGAAGAAGCTCAAACCACGACAGCTAGGAAATTCGCACTTCTTGTGGTTACCGAGAACAAACCAATAACTTTTCGATTATTCTCCGTCGCTAAGCCTCACATGAGAGCTGTCCATCTCTAATGGTTTCACTTATTCTGCTGATTTATCTCCACTTTTGCAGCTTCGCAGCTCAGGCTTCCTCCCAGTCATTCGTGAAAACCTCAATCTTAGCATCATTGACATCAGAAACGTTGGAATCACATCTGTTTCCGGCTCGGTCTTTGCTCAGTTTCTTGGCTTTTGACGTGAAAGCAAAATTTCATGGTTTGAATAGGTAGACAAAAATTATTGGGATATGAAAATTCTCGATTTTGACGGGAAAAATGAGATTTCCCGATTTTGGCGCGAAAATAAAATTCATCGGTTTTGACAGAAAACAAAATATCTCGGTTATTGATAGGAAATGCGAATTTTTGGTTTTGGTGGGCAATGCAATTTTTCTGTTTTGATAGATAATGCGATTTCTTGGTATTCGTTGGAAAATATAATTTCACGGTTTTTTTTGCAGAAAATGCAATTTGGCGATTTCGGCACGAAAATACAATTTTTCAGTTTTGTTGGAAAAACACGGATAATTCTACTCGATTTTGACGGGAATAGGAGATTTCTCGGTTTTGGCTGGAATAAGATATTTTTTGGTTTCGGCAAGAAAATATAATTTTCAGTTTTAGTGGAAAACGTAATTTCTCAGTAGTGGCGAAAAAATGCAATTTTCGGATTTGTCGGGAAACTGTATTTTTTGATTTTGGAGGGAAAACGGAAAAAATCAATTTTGATGGGAAAACAAAATATCTTGGTTTTGACGGAAAAATGCGATTTCTCGGTCTTGATGGGAAATGCAACTTTTCGATTTTGACGGATAAATACGATTTCTTGGTTTTGATGGGAAATGGAAATTTTTAGTTGACGAATGCGGTTTATTGGTTTTCGTAGAAAAATGCAATTCTTAGTCTTTTCGGGAAAATACAAGTTGACGGTTTTGGCGGAAAATGCAATTCCTCGGTTTGATGGAAAAATAAAATTTCTCGATTTTTGGTGAGAATAAGCAAATTCTCGATTTTGATGGAAAATGCAAATTTTCATTTTTGACGGATAATGGGATTTCTTAGTTTTCGTGGGAAAATGGGATTTCTTAGTTTTTGCCTGAGGACTCAATTTCTCGCGAGGTAATGCAATTTTTGATTTTCGCGGAAAAATCTAATTTCTCAGTTTTGGTGGAAAAACGTGAATTTTGGTTTGACGAGAAAATAAATTTCTTGATTTTGGCGGGAATAGGCGATTTCTCATTTTTCATGAAAAAATAAATTTTTAAGTTTTGACGGGAAAATATTTTTCGGTTATTGCATGAAGATAAAAAATTTTGGTTTTAGTGAAAGAACGTGATTTCTCGGTTTTGGCAAAAAACACAGGTTCTCGCGGGAAAGTGTAATTTTTTTGTTTCTGCGGAAAAATGCAATTTTTCTGTTTTGGTGGGAAAATAAAATTTTTGGTTTGAAGAGAAAATAAAATTTCTTCGTTTTGGCGGGAATAGACAACTTCTCTATTTTCGTGGAAAATAATTTTTTTTTGTTTTAAACGGAAATGAGTTTTTTCAGTTTTTGTAAGAAAATGAAATTTCTTGGTGGTAAAATTCCAAGTTACCATATGTTTACAATAACCAAAATTTAATTATATAACTTCTGCTAAATTGATATTTCAACAGTTCAAACATAATTTTTTTATTTAGTTCAAAAGAAATAACAATGGTTTCGATATGAATGTTATTGATTATAGTTTGGTAGTTTTAGAAACATATATTTATAATATATATTTAATAAATAAATAAATTTTATAATTCAAAAAAAATATTAATTAATAAATTTTTATTTATAATGACATTTTGCTTTATATAATTATAAGAAAGGATCAAATGGCAATTTAGTATAAAAAATATATTATATTTACCACTGGCATGGAGGTACATAAAGATATATTATTTTATTTTTATATATACATATATAGTTAGTTAAACAAATTTGATAGCAAATTATAATTTTCAAAAATAAAAAAGGATATACAATGCGTATTCAGATTTAAAACATATGAATACGTAACTTAAAATAATAGAAATTTATTTATTTATATTATAAAAATTATTTTATTATATTAAAAATATATATAATTTAGAAAAATATCCCGAAGCACTGGTAAATACCTAGTAAACACAATTTTAGTCTATACCAATTAATGACCAGAATAAGTTGGTCTAACGAACAAGCTAAAGTGACAATTCGCCATAACAATTTACAACTAAATTATATCGATCGAAGAATCAAATACTCCAAAACATGCAAGTTGTAGTAGCAAGAGTAAGATATTGACATTGAATAGGTTACAACGTACGAATTTTGCAAGCTCACGCAGAAAGAGCGACACATTCGGTGTAAACGAATATCCAACAGAGAATTAAGTGACGAAATTAAGAAAATGGCAAAAATTAGGGGGCTTAAGGTTTAATGTTATGTATCACACAGTTGGCAATAAAGACGACAAAACTATTTCAAACCAAATTCCAAAAAGCCACAATGTTTTCTGTTTTGGTCATCTGAACAAAATATACTTCCATATATCTTTAGAAAACATTTGTGATATCAAGTCATCAAGACATCAACTATATTATATATACATACAACTTGGGTTTTTCAAAAAAAAAATGTGGACTATATAGAGAGAGAAATGAGATGTTTAATGCAAATTTAAACTATATTAATTAACCTAAGTGGTGGATAGAAATAATACCACCAATTTTTTAGATTCTTAAACGTGGTTCCGCAATATCCTATCCATGAAAAATCAATTTAGGTAAAGAGTTTCCGCTATCCTATCCGATCATTCAACTGTTACACTATATCCACTCATTCGACTAATCTAATATACATCTAATAGTAGCGTACTTAAACGTTCCTCCTAATTTTCCTTTGCTAGACGATATAATCATTTTCGTCACCACAACAATCGGAGATAAACTCATAAACTCATTTGGTATCAGTTGAACCACAAAACTGCTTCTCGCCTTCTACTAACTGTGGCTGCTTAATTATCCCTCTTGAATTGCATACAGCTATAAAAGACCGTAGATCTCAAAATATTAGCAAAACCAAGTCAGAAACTACAATTCCCCATATTCTGAGCTCATCAACTCCACACTTTATTTTTTTTAGCCATTAGAACCATCAATAAACCCCAATCTTATACCATGAATTCAAGTGCAATCTGTATAACTTCGACTAACCTTTTATAGTTTGGACCATTCAATATAACTGTGAGCTCAGAGTCTGCAAAAAAAAGAGAGTTTATTGCAGAAATGCTAGATACTTCGAATGCAAACAGAATCCATTCCCACCAGAAGTATAAGAAGCCTAATGACTTAACCCATATAGAAAAAAAGACATTAGATTCAATGAGAAATCTAACAAATAGTGTACATATAGATTCCAACATATGTCAAATGTGTAAGAATATTCTAAGCCAAAATCTACCATTAATCATCATGAATATACAAAGTTCCGAAACTACATCATTGCCCATCAAATTGAGAATAATTATATAAATAAAGAAAGATAGATGCAACATACTGATTATGTATTCACACAGATGCAATAAGATCTAGTGAAGGAGAAGTTATGACAGAATAAGAGTGAGCACGCAAAAGCAACTGTATACAGTTTAATTTTATACAATTCCTCCTTTGTGTGCTCACTCTCTTCTGTCAATTTCTAATCCCCCCCATCAACATATATACAAGCAAATATATTTATGACCATATTTCAGCATATAATATATTGAAAGAAAAATATATATGTATTTGTAGTCCAGAAACCGATGATAAATTAAAGATAAAACAGGAAAAAGAGAAGACACAAGTACAAATCGAAGGTACTTGAGATCAAATCTGGGAATAATAACAACTAACAATACTGCGATCGATGAATCCATAAAAGGAAAGTATAAATCTATATACGGACACTGTAAAGTATGTAAATTAGGGTTTCTTCTCTAATTCCCAACTCTTTCATTTTTTAAAAAAGAATTGAATCTAGAAATGAGGGTAAAGACACTCAGAACTGAAACTAGAACGGAGAAAGAATAGAAAAAAGATTAGTGTTATTTTATCTTTTACTTATGTAAATGATCTTTCATGCAAAGTATATGAGTCTGCTCGGCTGACTCTTTCTCTGTATTTGAAAGAAAAGAGAGATTAAATAGAAAAAAAATAAAACCCTAGAGGATGGATAAAATCCTGAAAACGTTTTCCAGAATTTAGATAAATCGGAAGAAGGAGAGAAAATGAGAAACAGAGGAGAAGAAGGAGCGAAATTAAGTACGGATGGGAAACGCTTGGTTATGGTTTGTCGGAAAGAGAAACGTGTCGCAATCAAATGCCAGGTTTTTGTCTTTGGTCGTTGATTTGATTCGAGAGACGTTATGAACCGTTGGATGTGTCTTTTTTTTTTTTCTTTAATTAGTTCCGTCTCTTTCCCGTCTTATCTGTTTAATGTCATTATAACTGATTGCGCCATTAGCGAGGGACGCACGCTTTCATCTCTCTTTCTTTTCTTCATTAATTTAAATCTGGATTAATGCTGGTTAATTTTATTTTTAATTTGTATCACGGTTACTAGAAATCGTGCAGGTTATTTATAATAACGATAGCCGTATAAACTATTGTGGTCTTGCTGCTTCTTCACATTACCACTTTACCACTCACATTAAAGTTAAATTCTTTTTCGACAATTTGAAGTTACGCCGTTTGTTGTATTTATGGAGTTAATCAGTCAACACTCTTAGAGTCCACGGTAAATTTAAGCTTGATTAAATTTGTATACCATCTGTGGTTTAATAAAAAAAAAACTACATCTGCTGTTTGTATCGGAACAATACACACATTCATAGTTCAAGAGAATTAGCTTTTCAACCTCAACCCCTATGGCTGCACATTTTGGGAGCAACATGGCCTAAAACCCTAGAAATTCTAAATTTAACAAAATAAGCATTCACGGTATAAATTAAAAAAGCCACAATCTTCAACAATGGCTTTAGCTGTCTTCTACGGTTCCTGCACACACAGAGAGGCCGCGAAACTATATAAGGTTCTTACTCTTCTTTATCGTTTCCGGCACTTCCTTCTCCCGCCTCTTTCTCCTTCTTCCGCTTCATCTTCTTCATCATTGCTTCCATTGCCACTGGATTTTCCTTCAACAAACTCATCAGGGGCTTCGAATCTTCATCAGAGGCAGTTTCTTCATCTTCCTCATCATCACCATCAACATCTTCCTCATCCACATCGGTGCTCTTGCTCTTTTCAGATGAAATCCTCCGTTTTTTCTCTTTCTTGCCATCTTCATCAGACGTATTTTCTTCATCTTCCCCATCTTCATCACCATCTTCATCAACAACATTGCTGCTCTTGATCTTTTTGGAGGACGCCTTCCGTTTCTTCCCATTCTCAGAGACTTGAGTCTCTTTTCCATGGCCATTCTGCAACTGAAATCTTCCGCTCATGCGCGACGCCGCGGCAACGATCTTGCCACCAACGTCACCCAACTTTCCCTTCTTTGAGGTTTGCTTCACCTCCTCAGTTTCTAGTTTCTCACTTGATCCTCCCCCATCCTCTGCCTCCTCACTAAACTTGGCTTCGAGTTCTTCAGATGCCGTACCATTCGTCTTCACTTTCTTGTCATTTGCCCTGTCAAGAGTTTAGAAAAGATGTAAGAAACATCACTGAGAATGAGTAACAGCTGGGTTTTAAAGCCGCGAGTTACAATGCACAGAGGTTCACATACGTGTATCATACAAACCCTTTATCTTAATGACTATCATAGATTACACAATATTGGTCATACCTAACACTACACAGGATCTGAATCAAAACATAATCAGGTGTAAGAAGAAGCAACACTATGCAATATCCAAAACGGACACGAAGATAAGGACACACTTACGCTTCTGGGGTGGCATCGGAGCTCTCATCGGCAGAATCGTCCTGTCGAGAGACCTGAAGAAGGGAATATTTGAACCATTAAAGCATAATCCACAGCAGGAAATCGACAGTAAATAATAAAAACGTTCTCTACCTCATCCGCCTCAGCCTCGGCCTCGGCATCATCATCATCATCATCATCATCATCCTCTTCTTCAATCAACTCCCATCTCTCCTTCTTCATATTCAATGTCTCTTGATCACCATCATCATACACAACCTATTATCACAGGATGGTGGCAATGTAGAGTGAAACATAGATTTACAAATAAGCTAATAAATGAAAACTAAATCTCCCCACATTGAGAAAATAAAATCAAAATTATCCAATTCGGGTAGATATTAAGGATCCAAGAAGTGATAACCCTAGTTCATCCAAATCAATATTTCATTTATGAAGATGCAATTCAGAATCCAAAAGTATGAAATAAGATCTACATTGAAGCAGACCCATGGAGACAAAGGAACAACAGTAAAATCTAGTTTGAGTTACCAGATGTTTCTTCTTGGAAGCGTTAAACGAATCCACCACTCCCATGTAGAATCTGCAAAATCAAGAGATCTGTAAGATTCATCACAAGTTATAAGAATAAGAATTATAAACCCTAAATTCTCCAATTAGATTGAATACTCACTCGCGGTCAATCGGCCACCAAACTCTAACCCTTGAACCCACCAAGCCTTCACCATATTCTCGAACATCAGAAACCTGGTAAAAATTCAGTAATTTCGAATCAATTTCGTTCACAGAAACACTAAACCTACTAGAAGAAAGCAGAAACGGAAGAATCAAAGTTAAAGAGATTGATTGAAAACCTTATCCTTTCTAGATACGCTCGAAGCTTTGCCTTTGGCTGATGAATGCTTCTTCGAAGTCGCCATCTTTCAGACAATCAGCAAAAAGGCAGGAGAAGAGGAGAGGGGAACTGTGTTGGTGTAAGAGTTGGAAAGATGGATGGATTGAGAGAGAAGAGACTGAAGAAAGGATCAGTTAAATTGAGGTTTTTTAGGGTTCGAAAGGGTGTGAAAATCCCCTGAAGATGTCGAACGAACCAACACAAAAGTGGCACGTGACTTTTGCAAAATAAGGAATCATCGGTCACGTGAATGCTGACCACATGTTTAGTTGTGTAGCACTGGATCCCCGTCACTGTTCACTGTTGGGGTCATCTGTCTATCTTTTGTTTCCTATAAGGTGTTTACTGTCTAAGAAATAAAAGATTTTTCTATGCATAATACCTATTTTTATAGAAGAATATATTTTGTTATTCAAAATACCCTATATGCTATAATTTCATAGTTTGACCAGAGAAAAGTAGAGATTTATAGATTTTTTTTGGTCAAAAGAGATTTATAAATTTTTTTTTGGTCAAGAGAGATTTATAGATTTTTGTTGTAGGGTAAATCATCTTTTCGCAAAAAATTAAAATACCCTAAAATTTGAATGTACCTTGATTTTTTTTTAATGATGACTATGCCTAAAATTTAAAATTTAGCAATATTTAAATAAGAAATGGTGAAAATATAATATAGTTTAAATATAATATATTTTTAGCTCCAACATAGAAAGATAAAATTATGATAAGTAAAAAAATTAAAAAGAAAGTATAAAAATCAGATGAAATTTTCTACTTATTTAGTTGTAAATTGTATAATTAATTCATAAATTATATAAAATAATATAGGATTTACTCCAATATTATTTTTCCAAAATAAATAGTATATTTGCATCTTTTTGTTTTGTGTTTTTGGAGAGTCTGCTCAAACACTATTGAAAATATTTTTGTATATGATGGAAGTTAAAGCAGTTCAAATCATAACATGTTTATGTTTAGTGTTGTTCAGCGTCTATAATGAAAATACACATGCGACTCCAATTTTAAGGTAAAAGTTTCCAATAAGGTTTTTAGTGTAACTTGAGTCAGAATATATTTGAATGCAATTTGAATTTTTTATGATTCAAGTGTTGAAAAAGTTCTAAAGTTTGCATGTTCTTAGATAACGTAAATTTACCTGACTATTTTCGTACAAACGGTATTGTTGCGTCATTTATAATCCATATGAAATTACATTCCAAAACGAGAATTATAGCAAAAAGTTTATTAATAAAACCCTAAATGCTGCACGAAAGAAGGAGATGAAAGGAAGATCACTACGTAATTAAGCTTTTCCACTAAGAACTTTGGCGAGTGTTTTCATGAACATTATTTTTGACAAGATCATCATTTGATACTCATAGGATTCCATTTTATTGTTATTTTTAATGATGTAATGCATAAACTACACATAAACAAAATATGTATCATCATCAATCCATGTAATTATTTATTAAAAACCCGTCTAAACTTAATTTGCCCAAACAGATCCAACTTGTTTTTGTTTTAAAAAGAGTTGATGATTTTATGCATCTATGTTAGAATTTAGCGAGATTTGGTAAAAAGCGAAGGTAAAGACAGCGTCTCTACTTGGTCGAAATTTTTGATGCAGCATAACTTTGTGTGCTTCATGCGTGTCAGGCCAGATACAGTTGAAAATATATTTTGGTGTTTTTTGTTTAAGTAAAAGCTTCCGAGAAAAAACCTTTTAAGTCTTTTTTCGAATCGATCGGCTGTATAATCAGTTACCTTTCGAATGCGAGAAGTTGCATAGTGATGATGTTGTGATTATCGTCTCTTCTAAGATGACTTTTGCCATCATTTCCGAGAAGACTCTTGCCCTCACTAGCCACCATTTCCAAAAGGGCTCTTTTTTTATATGGTATCATGTGACTTACTACAACGTCAAAATGGTATATCTAAATATGAGTATTTCGGAATATCCTCAAAATTTAGGATATAGTATCAAACATATGTTCACTCCTATGACATTGTTTTGAAACCATGGGCAAAAACGCACATGTCTAAGTTACAAGAAATGAGAAATATAGCTCGTAATAATGTTTCACTTTCTCTTACCATAAACATCATTTGATTAATATTATTCTACATTTCGATGAGCTAGTATTTACGCATTGACAATTATATAATTCTGGACAACAAGACGCAGAATCTTTGATTTTGGTGTACGTGTTGGATTCCAACAATGTTAAAAGAAAATGGTTGTAGATGATGAACCATCATTTAGTATCTGAATTTGTGACTAAAAAAAATACTTGTTTTTTTTTCTAATGAAATACAAATATACATTACTCCATTGACTATACATTAGTTTACATAGATATGAGTTAATTATTACAAAACCGCAGATTATGCTTCAGGGTAAGTGGGAAGCACGATGATGCCTTGACTCCGTAATAATGATCAGAATCAATATTCCTTTATTCTTTCTTCTTCCCAATAATTGTCTTTTTGTACAATTTATTGGTCCGCATTTGAGTTGGACAATCGTATCATGGAATTTTTATGAACCAAAAAATTGATTACCTTGGTGAAAGTTGGAAACTTTTTGTTTCCGATCTAGGATGGTGTAATCCATTCATGAACGGAGATTTTTGTAAAGTATATATATAAAATTTGTCTCTAGAATGCTTAATAGTTCTGATTACGTATCGATATTGAATTCATAGTCATCCAAAACAAAAACACCATACTGAAGATATCAAATGTTTTCTAAGCAATATACGTTACCTAACTAATGCATGTATCTATATTAAACGTCTTCTCGATCGCTCGTTGTATTAGAATATATAAAGTCAATAATATTATAATTACAATTACTGTATGTTTGAGTTATAACCATTTATTAACTCTAATACCATATGCTACATGTTACATTTAAAAATCAGGAAAAAATAATAATGGAGGTAGGTTTAGAAAGGCGAAACAAAAAAAAATCATGGAAGTTACAAACGAACGGAATTTCCGTGATGCACATTAATACAAAATGGTCATCATATCATTACCATAATATCATAATATTATTCATGAAACATCATTTAATATAAATAAAAATTTATTATAAAGTTTGGAACGGACAATTCGGATAAAATAATTGGTAACTGGCCAAAACGTAATGATTGATGCAAGAAGGCGCAGGGTAAAACGCCGTCGTATGAAGCTTCCATGGTCAAAGAAAACGGTGTCGTTCTGGGATCACCACTTGTCTCCATGGCTTTTCTCTCTATTTATCACTTCATTATCCCCAAAGCCTACCTCTCTCTCACTGGTTGACCCGAGAATTTCTCTCGCAGACGCACGGATCTCTCTTCGAATCTGCTAGATCTGTTCCTTTTCCAACATCTGTATTGCGAAATCTGAGGTATGTTCCCACTTCCTTGTCTGATTCATTCCCTCAAATCGAATTTTGGTCACAGCTAGGGTTTGATTATCGTTCGCGATTTCCTGATCTTCCTCGGGCTTTGTTTTTAATTTCCCCAGATCGGAAGCTTTCCTTCTCAGATCTATCGATCTCCGTACAGGTTTCCGAGTTGACGCATGCTGTGTTTTCAGATCTGGGTTGCTTGTAATTCTGATTGTTGCGTCGAGGATTGGAAATGGCGGAGACTCTCAAAGAAGACTCGATCATGATTCGCGAGGTTTGGAACGACAATCTAGTGGAAGAATTCGCGTTGATCCGTGAAATCGTCGATAAATACAGCTATATCGCCATGGATACCGAGTTTCCAGGTGTCGTCCTGAAGCCGGTGGCGACTTTCAAGTACAACAACGATCTCAACTATCGGACCCTCAAGGAGAACGTCGATTTGCTGAAACTGATCCAAGTCGGGCTAACGTTTTCCGACGAGAACGGGAACCTGCCGACTTGCGGGACGGACAAGTTCTGCATCTGGCAGTTCAACTTCCGCGAGTTCAACATCGGCGAGGACATATACGCGAGCGAGTCCATCGAGCTGTTGCGCCAGTGCGGGATCGATTTCAAGAAGAACGTCGAGAGGGGCATCGACGTGGTCCGCTTCGGGGAGCTCATGATGTCCTCCGGGATCGTTCTGAACGAAGCCATCTCGTGGGTTACTTTCCATGGAGGGTACGATTTCGGGTACCTGGTGAAGCTGCTGACTTGCAAGAAGCTGCCTCTCAAGCAAGCCGACTTCTTCAAGCTGCTCTACGTCTACTTCCCGACGGTTTACGATATCAAGCACCTGATGACGTTCTGCAACGGGCTCTTTGGAGGGTTGAACAGGCTCGCTGAGCTTATGGGAGTGGAGAGAGTCGGGATCTGTCATCAAGCCGGGTCAGATAGCTTGCTCACCTTAGGCTCGTTTAGGAAGCTCAAGGAGCGATATTTCCCTGGGTCGACTGAGAAGTACACCGGAGTCTTGTATGGTCTAGGTGTGGAAGATGGTACTAGTACTACTACTGTTGCTAATTAAGGAAGACAACCGAAAAGGCTTTGGGACTGCAATTAGGTTTTTTCTTTAGTCTTTTGTGAGTGTGAGACCAATTAGACTTTCTCTCTTTGTGTAAATTGGCCAAAAAAATTGGTTTTAGTAAGTGACTGTTGTGTCTTGTTATTTTTTTTTTTTTAATTTCAGGAAAACCTCTTTTGATCAAGATGAGGGGGTTTTTGTTTTAGCTTTGAGTTTTCTGAATGTATATCATTTCAGCTACCCGTTTCATTAATAAATAATCTAAAATTATAATCTAAATTTCGTTTCCCCTCTTCTTTAGCAGAATGGCGTTTGCTTGTTCCAGTTTGCAGGTTCTGTGTAATTTCTTTGTAACCGCAAAGATGTGGATCAGTTTGAGGAATTGCAAAAATGATCAGCAAACGGGTAAGTTTTATGCTTTATCAGATTCATGAATCTTTGTCTTCTTTCTCGTCTCTTTTGACATTGGTCGATGAGAAGAACAATGGATGGCTTATATGCTAAAGAAGTAAAGATTTGAGTATATTATTGGCTAAATCTGGAGGAGATCACATGTATTGTTATTGCCAATCACCTCAAGAAGACCCAATTCGATTATCAATTATGCTTTAAATACAGTAATACCATGAACAGCAGCACTTTCAAAGTGTAGCTTCGCTTGTAGAAGTTGAGACTTTGACCAACCAAAGTTGAGAGACTACATACGATACGATGTTTTGGTTTACCTAATGTCAATCGAAGTAGCAAACGGAGATAGGAGAAGTTAGGACGATCCCATTCAGACATTTTTCGGTTTTAAGGATTTCAATTTTAGAGGGAGGGCATAACTGTCTTTTCATATTTTCTATCTTGTGGGCCTTGTGGCTGATTCGACAAAAATGTTCATTACCCGAATTTTAGCCTAGAGTGTCAATTGTTTGTGGGTTGGGCTTCTGAACTTGACCTTTGTTGTTGTATGAGCTTCGCAATCACTAGTCATCAAATGGGCAGAGCGTTTTACCAAGTTTTGTGTTGGACATCAAATATATCAAAAGCTAATCCAATCGATGTTTAGATGTTGTTATTATTTGTCAAATTAAAAAATGCATTTTAGATAACTTATTAACAATATTATAGGTCGCATTCGACAAAATACCCAACATACTAAACTACTTAGGATTTTTTACTAGACTTTTTATTTTAATTTCGGTTTCCACTACGTATATAATCAAGGCTAAACTTTGGAGAATCATAAAAGTATATATAAGAATCTTATCCCCAACCTAGATGAGACGCTCTGTCGTTTCAATTTGTTTTCCCACCCAAAGTATAATTATTTTCAAAAAGCTAAACAGTATTCATTTAATAACGTTTTTATATGACAAACGATTATCTTGTATCACGAGCAAACAGGGAAGTATATAACTCGCTCTTGTCGCATTCGCATCTAAACATTATTTATTATTGGACGGGGGAAAATAGAGTATAAAATAAAATTCAACCTTTACAAGTCCATACAAAAATATCGGCATCAACTTATTATTCAAATCAGCATCAACTTACTATATTTACAAACGATGTCAAGTAATTATGATCAAGTGTTAGTTATTTGTATTACCTAAAGAAATTAGAGTTCATAGTTAATATGTATTATTGTTTTCTTAAAGAAAAAGGAAACTTTAAGTCAACTCTCAAGTGGGTTTGAACACCTGAGTTGGCTCCAAAAAACCAAAAGAAAGCGATATTAATCATGTCCCTTAATTCATACAATAACAATCAAGTGGAAAGCACACCAGAGTAAAAATGATCCAATAATTATATATCAATATGGATCCAAACACAAATCCACATGATCAATAGAAAACAAATTAAGTAATCATCATGGTTTCAACACAAGAATGATATGTTGCTGAGGTCTTTCTTCTAGAGAGACTACATATAAGGGGACAAGGAAATTTTCAAGAATCATATCGAAAGTGGCAATCACTGTGCAGTAGAATGTGTCCTAAGACTAATAAAGAGAGTTTAGTAGTGTGTATTCGAAACCCCTTCACCGTAAAATTCGGGTGCTTCTTAGACTATTGAGGATTCCAATGGAAGAAGAGTGAATATGAAGCAAACTTTAATAAGCAAGAAGCGGAAGAGGACAAAAGAATGAGCGAGGAAAAGGAGTTAAACAGTAGAAAGCTAAAAGGAAACAGAGATGGCCACTTTCCTCTCGAAGCTTCAAAAGCACACAGAAACATCAAACATACCTGAATAATGTCTCTTGGTCCACTCTCTCCTTCTCTCTCTCTCTCTTGTCATTAAGCATCCTTTTCATTTCATTGTCACTTGTTGTCATCTTCATCTACTCCATGAATATACAACAAGTTGTCGTTTCATCAAACAAATAAAACCGGTCCCAGTTTTGGGAACTGCTAAGCTTTCTTTTGTCTTGTTCCAACCCAACTCCTTTTTTCCTCATACAAAAGAGTCCAAAAAGTCTCCATTAGTTTTTGAACTAGTGAGTGCTGTACAGATTCAACGACACATTTGAAGGATGAACTCTCTGTTAAGGAGGGTTTAGTAATTTCCTTACACATTTATCCGCATTTTTATACGCGAAGAAGACAAGCTGGCCCGTATAAGAATCTGTCCACAGAGAAACAGCGCATCCATCAATCATAACAGGATTTTCCCTGGTCACATGGTCCACTCGATGACCAAAATATCAAGCATAGTTCTTAAATAAAAAGTTCATGAACTCACCCGGAAAGAAAAAAAAGCAAAACTCATTTGATATGCTTTCTTGAATAAGAGATCAACCTGAGGTATAACAAAAAAATATATATGACATGTAAACTCGTTGTTGAAGAACTTTTAAGCACATAAAAGCACAAGACTGGGATTTAGATTCATCATGATAGAGAATAGAGATTGGTTTATTAAAGGCCAAAAAAGGTTGATGTGAAGTGAAAGTTTGCTCCTACAAAGGGATAAACACAGGTATTAGATGGTGGAGTTCTAATCAGCTTCAAGTGCTTTGTTGTGTCTTTGTGTGTGTGTGGCGTGTCAGCAAACAAGACCTACCAATCTCTCTCTCTCTCATTTTCTTGATACTTTTCTCCACTTATTAAAATACTCAAAAGCATTTGTAGTGAGTCTATTCTTTCCTTATATAGTATCAACTTCTGCTCCCCCTTCTGAGAGAAAAAAAAACTAGATTTTTATGCTTTCTTTAGGCAATTACTCCGAGACATAAGGTGAGAGCTAAAGAGACAATTCAAGGGGGAAAAAACATACCTGCAAAATTATATTCCTTCTTTTGACCCTTATGGATGCCTCCAGGGAAGAGCCAAGGCACTCATGCATCGCTTCCACATCCACCACTCTTCCATTTCCAGATTCTCTGAAGCTGAGCCTTGAACATTACAACATAGACGCAGAAACGGCACAAGAAGAACCTGGAGAGGACGGTATAAATCTCGACCTTGTGCTAGCAGAATATGATTATAGTCAACCACAGCTCAATCAAGAACTCAATCTCATCGACGGCTTAGACACCGGTGTAGCGACTCCGAGTTGTAACAGGTCAGGATCCAGTGAGCAGAAGCTCTTCTCATGCAACTACTGTCAAAGAACGTTCTACAGCTCACAGGCGCTTGGTGGTCACCAGAACGCTCACAAAAGAGAGAGGACTCTGGCAAAGCGAGGGCAACGGATGGCCTCTGCTGCAGCTTTCGGGAACCCATACGGTTTTGCTCCGGTCCCGTTCCATGGACAGTACAGCAACAGATCCTTGGGTATTCAGGCGCACTCAATGAGTCACAAGCTGAATTCATATAACGCCTTTGAGTATGGTCAGATCAACTGGTCAAGGATACCATTTGCTCAACAACCAGCCGTAGGTAAACTATCTTCAACAGAGCATCATCATCAGATGATGATTGCTCCATCGTTGACTTCAACATGTGAAAACTTCGGTAGGTTCGATGTAGGAAGGATTCCAGTAGAGTTTCCAGCTCCTGAACTAGGAGAAGAGGCGGGGAATTGTTGAAGCCTGCTGAAGAAGAGCAGCAGAAGAACCTTGACTTGTCCCTCAAACTCTAAGATTCTATTCTTTTCTTTTCTTTCTTTTGCTTTTGCTCTGAAATTGTTTTCTTTGAGCCAAGTCCCTGCTCGAGTTTTGTTCTCTTTCTGCTGTTTTTTTTGTTGTCATTAATACCTTCACCAGTTGGTATTGATCTTGTGAGTATATTTTGTCTTGCATAGATTTGTGACGTACATGTTTCCACATTTCTACAAGTATGAGGGCATTTCGACGTAGACATCAATGGATTTCTAATAGACACCGAACACCAATAAGAGTTGGTGAAGTTCCTAGAAATAAAAAGAGACTTTTTAGTGTGTAGAAGAAAGATATGATATTGATCTATGGGCAGATTTGATGTCATGGAAACCAGAAAAAATAAAGACTTAGATTATTATAAAGCCACAGTTGGGTTACCTAAAAGCAAGGAAAACATTCTTTTATTGAAAAGTGATTAACAAGACACAGAAAGAAAAACAAAACAGATATGAAAGAAGAACTTGCTGTTAATTGTGATGATGACAAGAAGCAAAAAGTTCAGAAGAAGAAATACAATTAATACATCATATGATCCTCCTAATAATGCAGCTAACGAACCAAAAAATCATGAAATAATCAAGAATCCAATGAAATCTTTGTGAGACCCCAAAATATGGCCTTTAGGATGAGCCTTCATGCAATACCTTACACATACATAAATAGAATGTACACAATAACCATGTGCGTATGATACAAGAGTCAAAACCATGAGACTAAAAAACAAGTTTACAGGAACATCACATAATAATAATTCTGATGGAATGACTCCAACTTCTCTACATTTTCTCTACACATCTTGAGATGAATTATGTCAAATGAAGAAAACATCAAAACAAGGATCTGTTCACGAGTTTTCTTGCAAATATTTAAGAAAACACATGATTGATAAACAGGTTTTATGAATAACTTAGCAAGCAGAGGAGGTAACTTAGAGGGACCAGAGGGTCCTCTTGAGCATATAGCAAACAGTATATTATGACCAACAGAATTTACCATTATACTTAATTATTAAAGGACAATTTAGAAGACAAGTAACCCCTTTGATATATTAAAAAAAAACATGAAAAATTGACAGTTGCAATTATCATCAAACATTGGACAGTCACACTATAGATTATCAAAGTCTTCACCGTATAATCAAATAAGACCTCTGCGTATATTTTCTTCCACAGTAAATATTTAGGCAAAAGACAGATCATCTTGTTTGTTTTCAGATAGAGATTGGCCACAACGAACAAAAATAAATCAAAAGGCTTCATAAATAAGACCAAGAGGAAACACCAAGGCAGACAATAACACATGTGAAAAGGAAACAAGAGAGTCTAATGGAACCAAACCTCATTGATCACTAACTCTTGGGTCCATTTTCATCTTCCTGTATACAAAAAATTCTGACCCCAACAATATTCTTCAACCTGAGAGTCACATTTTCCTGAAACACATGGCAGAATTAAGTTGAGACCCACAGTTTTTATTCTATGGGTTCATTATCAGGTTGCTACAAACTTCCACCCACATTTTAGCAGATAAATTGAATCAATGCAAGTGAAAAAAATATCCGTTTTGATGCACTGTTACACATGCCTTCTCCGACGAAGAGATGAGCATAAGAAAAGGATCCAATAAAAATATCATATATTCATAATCAGACATTCTTCAATGTTCTCGCATTTGCAGTTCACACCTTTGATATAAGCAAGAAGAAGAATAGTTAAATCGAGCTATTTTTCATTGTTTTAATGTTTTCCATAGAGATTCTGGGAATGAATATATAATTTAAAGTTCCGACTGGTTCTACTGAACAATCCTCCGGCAAACAAATATGAAGCTGAGCAACAACAAACTGTACCAACTCATTCGATTTCGGAATTTTGGCATCACCAACTCGCAGAAAATTATGAGAAAGCCATTTAAATCATCACCAGAAAGAACGTGTAACGAAAGAAGCACACTCACCTTATGTTGGCGTTCTAGTCGACGACATAGCAATACCGGAGTCTCGACGGCGACGACGTGACTCCGCGCTTTCGGGGATGATATATTTAACGAGAAGGAAATATCAAAGATCGTTAATGGGCCAAATAATAGGCCCATATTAGCAATTAGTTGGGCCATACTGTCACGATCGGTTCTATAGTGTGTTTTCCTGGTTTATCTTCAGTGTGTTTTATTCCCGGTTTTTCATGTGTGTGTTTATCGAAGTGAAATCAGTTTAAAATACTGAAACAAAAGGGGAAAAGTCTGCTGATGGATAATGTCCAATCAAAGTAATTATCCATCTTCTTGTTATTTTGGTTTTATTATTTTCTAAATTATGGGACATTTGTGATCAAAAACATTTAAGTAATGAATTCAACAGGACTTCTTATAATCGAGAAAACAAGGGGACTTCCGTCATTAAAAAAAGAGATTTATATCATTGTTATGCTTCAAGGAGCTGTTGAATGTACTTGATAAAAGCAAAAAAAAAAAACACAAAAACGAAAAGCAAAGAATCCAAAGACTAGTAAGTAATACAAGCCCGACGAAATCTAAATGAATAGGGTCAAGTCTTCTTAAGCGCGTTCTCCACGAATCCGTCTGGCCAATTGAATGTCCTTGGGCATGATTGTAACCCTTTTAGCGTGAATCGCGCAGAGGTTGGTGTCCTCAAACAGACCCACAAGGTATGCCTCCGCCGCCTCCTGAAGAGCTAACACCGCGTGGCTCTGAAACCTCAGATCCGTCTGCAAAATTCAATCAACAAACCAAATCCGATAAGAACACTTTATAGCAATCAATCGTAAACCTAACTCCAGGTTAAGCTTATCAAAACATTGAGAAATTCGAGGGAGTAATTTTACCTTGAAGTCCTGGGCGATTTCACGAACAAGTCTCTGGAAAGGAAGTTTGCGGATCAGCAACTCCGTACTCTTCTGGTATTTCCTAATCTCACGAAGAGCGACGGTTCCGGGACGGTAACGATGGGGCTTCTTCACTCCTCCGGTGGTCGGCGCAGATTTCCTTGCCGCCTGTATCACAGATATCGTTAGAGATGCAATCAAAGAAACTCAAAATTAAACCCAAAATTGAAAACCCTAGATCCCCCTTTCAACAAATTTCGATAAAAAACGCAATCACAAACTTGAAATTCTACTCGAATTTGGAAAACCTTAGATCGAATTCACCGTTTTCAGTCCCAGAAAACTTGAAATTCATCTCAAAATTGTATTAGAAAAAATTCCCAGATCCCCGTTTATCCATACGAAGAAAAAGGATTAAGGATCAAAGAACAGACCTTGGTGGCAAGCTGCTTCCTGGGAGCTTTACCTCCGGTGGATTTTCTAGCGGTTTGCTTCGTACGAGCCATTGTCTTCTCAAAGATGCGACCTTTCTAAAGGATTTGAGAGATTTCAATAGATTGCAGAAAAGTGGGTTTCTCTTGGTGTGAAATAGTAAAAGGTTATTATTATGAATATATAGTGGTGTTTAGTCGGTTAATTTTGGGATATACACAAGGGCGGTACGATCTGGACATTTTCGACGATCCAGATTCGATTGATTCATGAAAAAACTGACGTGGCGATCCGCGCCTGCGCTTCTCATTGGTTCAAATACTGGGAGGATCGATGACGTGGACGTTTTGTGTTTCTTTTGGTCGTTTGAAGTTGTGACGATTTACAATCAGTCGTTGGTGATTAGCGGTTATAGGCCGAGCCGTGTTTCTGTACTTTGAGTGCTATAAAGTCAAGTTGTGTTGAGGCCCAACAAAAGGCCACAACACATGTGTACTTATCAAAAGCTAATACGACCCGAATTTGGACGGTTGGTCCGATGTAAATAATTTTAAAGTTCCGGGTCCATCCGAAATTAGTTTGTTCGACCAAAAACTGACATTTGATTCCTGTATGACATTTTGTTCACATGAATGACTATCTCAAGGTTTGTTATAACAGTGGCTACACATAAGAAATCTAACTAAAACATATTCGTTACTTTTTAGTTGGGAAACCATAAAATGATATGTTAAGCTTTTTGGTATAAATGAAGAAGATTCATCGATGATGAAACATAATTTGCGGATAAAAGCATATATAGACATCTTAACGTTACACACAATGTTCAATTAGGTCGGTTTGATTCTACTCGATTCATGCCAGTTTATGCTTATGCCAATATGTAGACTTAAGATGTTTCTCATCGATAATATAGATGACTTGTGCTTAGAAAAAGTAATCTTCATTGATCGAGACCGTCATAAAAAAATAAAAATCTCAACGTAAACTTTATCATATTGTAGGACGAACCCTTCCAAGAAGATGTGTAAAGAAAATCTAATTTCTTAACCAAAAATTGCATGTTCGATGCCCGTTTATGGACTGTTCCATTTATTCCAAACTTTCTTAGTTTTTTGAAGGCCTATCATTTTTAAGAAAATGCAAAAAGTCAAAATTTCTTTTAGTTAGGCATATAAGCTGTTTTTCAATGAACCACAGAGGCCAGATTTCCGTTGGACTTGGACCTGCACATACCATATTCTTATGTCTTCACACTTAAGGTAGAGTCCTCATAGAAAAACGTCTCCTTCATTTTATCACATAGATATAAAGAAAAATTGAAGGGTGCAGTCAAACGCCAATACATACAATTATCGATTAGATCTCTCTTGTAATTATATTTGTGTACCAAAAAAAAAAAATATAGTTTCATTTGAATTCCTAAGAAATATATAAGCTGCAGAAGCATTAATGAAGAAGATGTGCTTACAAAGAGAAAGTCAGGCCACAGATCCTTAGAAGTTAGCACCCAACAAGCAAGCGTCAGTAAGTAACCCATGGGGAATGTATCCAAGCTTCCATAACATGCACTTAAACAATCCTCTGCTTTGCATCAATATTTTAATTTAATATTTTTACGTTTATGTGATACTAAAATTGAAAATACTGTAAGCAAATCACGCCACATGCTGAATATGAGATATGTAGGGGGAATAGGAGCTCGAGGTTTGGATCATTGATCAACCATTTTATTAGTCTACTTAAATAGAATCCCACACTTTGTTTGAGACGATATTAATTAAATCACTGTTATTAGTAATGTTAATTGCAATGCATCAAGGGGACAATAGATGGATCACATTTAACTTACTTGACAAAATTTGATCACATGAAAAATGTACGATATAACGATGCCTTGGGAGACAATCAGAATCAAGTTTACATTTTCACCGAATATAAAACGAGACATCTTTTGGGTTCTTCTTGCTTATAAAATGGAAGGAGATAGGAGATGAGATGTTTTGCGCACATGGGGGTGTGGACACATTCGTAAACTACAAATGTTAATGCTTTGGTACGCCGCATTACATTATTTGCCATGTCTTTTTTGATAAAACGAAAATATGAAAAGAAAAACTAAAAATAAATTGATTTGCCTCTGGTGACAAGATTTTCTTTACAACATAATTAAAAATACGTTTGTTTGCTTTAACATTTCCTCCCTTTTCCAGCCAAGCATGTGGTGGGTTTTTATTTCTTTCTTTTAATTAATTAAATATTTCCTACTTCCGTGCGCGTAAGTTACAATTATTAATCTGAAAAAGACTTGATTTAGTATTCATTAGCTTTGACTCTAGAGCGGCGGATGTAGCCACCGTGCCTTTGTTTGTACGAGCACGACCTAACTTGAAGCATTTTAAAAACATCCTTAAAATTTAAAATAGGTTATACATAACAAAAAATGTAGCTAACTTTTGCTCCTCAGTACCATATACGCTGTTTGTTTTTCCAATGTGAAGACTTTGATTTAAAATCAAACAAGATTATGTATATAAAGATATACATGGCTCTTCATGTCTCTAAATCGCAAAAGGTGGTGTTTTAACTTTTAAGTTTTTCCAAAGACTGGTCTTCTTTTACAAAACTCCTCCACATGCTTTTATTTCCCTATATAGTATTAATCACTTCTCTTTCTTTTAAACATGACACTTCATTCTCTTGTTACAAATGTTATTGATATATTTCAATACTATATATGACAAATTTGCTTAATTAACAAGAACCCATTAGTTGTCTTTAATAACTGCCATTTCATCATTTGTTTCTTCCATGATAGGATAGCATGATTTATTAAAACCTTGCATTTTATAGGAACCAATCAATCACTAATTAACTTCACATGTCGAATCCATCATATGTTGTTGATATGAGACATCAGCACATCCAATGTACTAAGAAGAAAAAAACATACAAGATCTTTAATGCTAATCCGCTAAGAATCGTATCTAATCTTTCTTCTAACAAGATAATTAAAACTAATCTCCAGAATAATTAATCTATCCATAATCCATCACATACTACTACTAACCATGTTTCATCCGACGCAAGAAGCCAAAGGTAAGAACCAAGGTGGTAAACTCGTAATTAACTAGGAAACCTGATGGCATTATGCTACTCCTTATAATATATAACCCTCGTCCTTCTCAAAATCTCAAATCCTCTGCAACATTTTCAATAGCTCTCCCTTTCTCACACTTTCTCGTCGAACTCACAAATCGGTGAAAAATGGCTGGAGGTATCGGAAAATGCAGCAAGATCCGGCACATTGTTAGACTGAGGCAGATGCTCCGACAATGGCGGAACAAGGCGCGAATGTCGTCTGTCAGACGCTGTGTGCCGTCAGATGTTCCGTCAGGACACGTGGCGGTCTACGTTGGGAGCAGTTGCAGGAGATTCGTGGTGCGCGCGACGCATCTGAACCACCCCATCATCAGGAATCTCTTGGTCAAGGCCGAAGAGGAGTTCGGTTTTGTGAACCATGGTCCGTTGGTTATCCCATGCGAAGAATCGGTTTTCGAGGAATCAATTCGGTTAATTACCCGGTCATGTCGGTCCACCTGTACCGACGATCTAAAGAAGAATCGCCATGGTGGCATCAGGAGTAAGCTGGATCTTTTGATTGAATCTCGGCCGTTGCTTCATGGCGTCTCAGAGAATGCTATCACCTGGTGACCTCAGAAGAAAATTGTCATTCATTTCTGACCCGGTTTGAGTCGGTACGGGTTTAGTCGCAGTTGCCAGGAGATGGCCGTGAAAGGTGTGTGAGTCGTTCCACCTGAGTCGTCCCGGGTTCGAATCCAAGTGGTGATCACATTGTGGTGTAGGCTGAAAAGTGGTCATGCAATTTCTATTAAATTTATTTATTCATTGTTTTCCTCCCATTCAATTTATTTATAAACTTTCCGAATTTACACACGTAGGTTTACAGAACAATTGTATTCCTCTGATATTTTAATTTTGCAATCGGCATTTGAATGTGAAATCGACTCGTTTTTTTATCACGGTCGGCTACAATATGTGCAAACATAATAACCAGTCAATCAATTTTTAGTATCAAGTAAACTTGGTACAATGAGCTCAAAGATCACTTTCCATGATACATATTTTTTGTTTGGTCAACCACTTTTACATATCTCTTCATTATTTTCCTACTGACAATTCTTCATCTTTGATATAAATTTGATAAATCTCATATGCAACATACTAGAAAATGAAATCTAATTTTGAATTTTGAAAATCAAGATTCAAAACGGATCAGGACAAATGAGACTAAAGAAATATACTGGGCCGATAAGGACTAGGCTGGCCCATCACAAATAAAAGTTCTCGAGAAATTTAGACCGTAGGATCCGTTTGATTTGAAATGTCTGCGTATATCATTAGCGTATAATTTGTGCTTATTTCTTTCACATTCTCTGCAACTTGTAAGTGATAACGAATGATGAAAAAGTGGATTTGTATCGTAAATTCAGCAATACGATGGGAAAAAAGTCCGGCCCAAAAAGGGGAGAGTATGGGGAAGACAGTGGGACCCGTTTTTCACATGTGACATTGGTACTTTGTCGGAAAACATGAAAATATTTCCCAAAAGGTGCCTCGCTCTTTTCCGTATCTTAAACACCATCACCTCACATCAATGATTAAAAAAAAACGCATTTCGTTTCACTATGTTTCCCTTCCCTCTCTTAACTTTTAGTTTTAATCCAATTGCACCCTTTCTTTATTAAATTTGCTTTATCTGCCGATTCTATTAATTTTTTTTCATTCATTTACACTCTTTTACATCCTAACAGCGAAGATCGAATTTCCAATTTTCCCTAACGTTACAAAACATATACATCTCACTATGAGTGGAAACGTGATATATAAAGTATTAAAAAGGGACCACCAAAGCAAAAAAAAATGTAAAGAAAATAGTAGGACTAAACTATATAATCATAGTCTAAAAATCGTAACAAAATTCAAAGCTCTAATCTGACTATTATCCAAAGCCACTGGAGTCAACATGTAACAACTAATCTTCTCAACTAATACAACAAGAACACCGTCATTAACTATCAACCTTCTCTTTACATATTGATTGTACTTTTTTAGTTTGAATAATAATCTTCTCTTTTTCAAATTACTCGTGAGATATATACGAAAATTGAATTTATATAAATTTACTCCAATAATGTTCTCTTCTCGATCGTCCGTGATTTTCATAGAGGGAAAATAATGTAACAAAAACAAGAATATAAAAAATAAAATTTGACCGAAACAGTATCTTTCCTTTTTTAGTTTTTATTAAAAAAGCAACCTCACTTAATCCACGCGTAAACCAGCAAAGAGAATCCAAGACCATTGCCGGTGCCAGAACCGGAAGATCCTCCTCCGCCGTACTCCGCCTCATCGGCGCTACTAGCCCACTCCAAAACCGATGAGCTACAGGCCGACGAAGCCGAAGACATTGAGATCGACGACGACGACGAACTCCTCTTGCTCTTAACGAATCTCTTCCTCATCTTCCTCCATTCAACAATCCCTTTAATCCCCAAGCTGCTTCGACACTGTTTCGGCTTCCACAAAACGACGCCGTTTCCGTTTCTCTCCTCCTCTTCTTTCCTCGTCGTTTCGCAAAGCTCCTCTGCCTCTGGATCGCTCTCGAATCTGAACATAAACACGGCGTGTCCTCCGTCGCCGGAATTTTTGCTCTGGAACAGCCAATTGTAAACGTCCCAAGAGATCTGAACAGGAACTCCGTCGATTTCGACTTTCTCATTCCCCCTGAATTTCCATCTCAGCCGCTTGATCTGCAAAACCTGCTTGGAATCGACGCTGAAACAGAGCCTCGCGTCTTCGTCGACTCGACAATCGATCGAAATCTCTCTGTTCTTACCTCCGAATCTCGCCTTCGTCGAGAAAACCCTGGCTCCGAACACGTGCTCTTTCCTCAACAGCAGAGCTTGTGGATTCGTCGGCGGTTTCGCCTCTCTGGCGCGAGCGTATGCTTCTTTGACGGAATCACCGACTAAGAGTCCCATCTCTCCGTCGACGACCACGGCGATGTAGAATCCGGATCTAGGCTCGGATCCGGAGTCGAATTTGGCACGGGTCAAGTCCCAGAAGACTTGGATTTTGGGGGAAACGAATCTGGATCCGCGTTTTCTCCAGAAAGCCAATGTGCTCAAGTTGAGGTGAAAGGAGACGGCGGAGGAGAGAGAGAGATCGGCGGAGGAGAAGGAGAGAGGGGAAGAGTGGTTGTAGTAATCCTGAGAGTGGAGGAAGAGGTTCAGAGAGTGGCCGCCTAAGAAAGTGCGAGACCATGTGAGATAGAACACGCCGTGATCTGTTTGGTAGAGGCAAGTTGTGAGATTCGGATCGCCGGAGACTAAGGGAGACGGAGATTGCGACGGTGGCGGAGGATGATTGTGATCGGAGGAAGGGCGGAGCCAAGCGGGTATATGGCGAGAAGGAGACATTTGTGTTTCCGTTTTTTTTTTGTTAGTTTCTTTCTTTGTTGGGGAAGAAGAAAGAATAAAAAGAGGGAGAGAGGGAGAGATTTTTTCGGGAGTTGTGTTGGGAGGTTTTTCAATGGGTTTTACCTTCTCTCATTTCTTTTTTCTTTGTGGGGATTTTATATAACAACTTTTGTTAAATCATAATATTGAAAATGGGATTTATAATGATGTTTCGCTCGAAATATACGTAACAAAATTTGGATGCAGGCTGCCAAATCATTATAAAAATTGGACGAAGATATATATATTGATAGAGACACAAGATTAGAATTTTAAGAAATGGAACTTCGAACTTGCAACTTGTAAACTTGGACATGAACTGACTTTTTCAACTTGACTTTCTTAGACAGACGATAAATTCAAAATAATACATACTATTTCATCCTCTTTTGTTTGTCGTGTGTAGTACACAAGATTAAAATTTTATTTACTACTTTTGTTTCATAGATTTTTTTTTTTTTCGTTTGTGATATTCATGATCTGTAAAATGGTCAAAAAAAAAATCACTGCTAACAAAACTAGGTTAACGAATCAGACTAAACAGTCTAAACTACAAGTAGTTCCAAAACCAAATTTACTCCCATTTACTGTAGTATAATATAAATAAAACATAGTATATCGCTTTGTCTTTTTCGAGATATAGGAGCTGGCAGTAAAAAGGCGTGTGTTGTGTGTAAATATTAGGGTCCCTAAACATTGTTTAACTGTTCGACTACGAGGAACATGATATGATAACTGCCTGCACACTTGACACTTCATTGGAGAACATAATCAATAGGAATCAATAATTTCACATTATAGAACCTTGAAGTAACTTGTTGAAAAAGAAAAGAAGAACATAGAAGTATTTAAAAAAATATAAAAATACACATTCTTTATTTTCCTCTTGCAAATAATCTTCTTTAACAAAGGAAACTTTTTTATGCTGAATATATATTGACAAATAATTAGACATGTAAGTGTAATATCTTTTAGATCACGTTAGTGTGATCACTATTCACTACTGCTCATTTCGAAAGGCAATTTACGATGCATCCCTTCTGCTGCGGGAAAAACAATAAAATAATTGGTTGGTCGACTACAATATACTATGGCTTCTGAAAACATCATTTTCAATCTATTTAATTATTAATTTTTATAAAGTCGTATTTTATTGATTCCTCGAGTTATTCTGATACGTTGGCAGACAGCTAAAAGGAGGTGGATAAGTAGTACTCATTGAGTAATTGAAAAAGGTATATCCTTATTATTAATCTGATCTTTGGTTAGATCTGTATATCTTATACTATAAAACAAATGGATTTTGAAACTTTAATTTCAAGAAACTAAAACTGTAAGACAGCTAAACATCTTTTTCCGTTATTATATTATTAGCTACATCTATAACAACCCATAACAAGATATAGTTTATCTCTATATTGAATTGGTGGTTATACACCAAACATATAACTTATTTGAACCCGAATTGATAACCACTTAACTAGAAAACATTGATATCGTCACTCGTTTAGGTTTCGCCGATTCCCATTTATAGTTTTAACATTGTCTGACTTCTTTTGCCGTTAAATTGTTCATTTGATAAAAAGACAACTGTTCAAATAGTTAAATCGCCATATTTCAACTTATAACTACTTGCTTTAACCTATATATGAGTCGTTTGTTTCAACTATTTGTCCTGCTTCGTTCCTTCATCTATCCATCCGTTTATCCATTGGACTAAAATAACAATTCAACTTATAACAGCTTAAAACTATAGAAGTGCTAGCATTAAACTTTTGAGTGGTTTACATATAAATTACACACAGACTTTTCGAATACAAAATTAGTATGAATTTAAAATTCTAAAAGTCGATCTGATCATCGAACTAAAAGAGAAATCATTTCTTCAAATAATTCATCTAAATTTATTCATGAGCAAAGTCGAGTTTACCAGCCTGAGATTAACTTTACACGATATGAGTCCAGATTAGTCTGTTAACTCATTCAATATCTTTAGATCATATGCACATGTTTTTATTGTAAAAGTGAAAACTTTGATACACATATAATAATTAATTTTGTGTAATAATCACGCTTAAATTCTACTCGAGTTACTAAGATGGTTTGCTTCAAAATCACTTTATCTACTGTATTTTGAAATACCTGTAAATTATTAGACGATATTTGTTTTAGTTAAAGAATATATGAATGTATTTTGTAAAGTAAGCTAATAAACTATGTGTTTGTTTAATTGGAAAATACTTCTTAAAATACGATTTTTTTTTAACCATGGTTTGAATCATATCAACCAAGTATTTACATATTCATCCATCGAATAAATTTGAAACCTATTGTTTTAGATGTTAACAGTGATAATAGCTTGATAAAACGTTTTTTTGGTCAAACAATAGTTTGGATATGTGTGTTTTCATGTTTAAAATTATAAAGAAGAAAAGAAGAAGAATCAGATTTCGTTTAAGGTATTTCGTAAACTAATATACGTTTAATTGTTAAAAGAAATTAAGGAAAAAAATAAAACGATGAAGAGTAATGGTTGACTCAAAGTTCTCATGTAGAAGACTAAGACCAGGTCAGTTTGAAACAACAACACGCTTTTAGTATTCAACTTAGCCCCCCCGACTCTCGACCTTCGTTTTCTTATACTGTCACTTCTTAGATTCTCCTTTCAACCTTTTCAAATACATTACTTTTTTTTTGTCACTCCCGTTTCATAAATATCTTTGACCAAACGACATATTTTTTTCTTTTTATTGTTTTGGTGATGACTATGGATATGATTTGTAATCTGTATAGTTAGCAAGTCTAAAAATAGAATGAATAGATCTGGGGGCGTTCATAAAATTACTGATAAAAAGGTGACAACAAGTAGAAAGAGGCACCATCTATGACTATGATTCTATATGTACGCAAACCAATTTCTGTTGACCAGTGAGTCACTTTTTATTTGGTATGAAATTAATTACACTCACTAGTTCATATTGATTTGTAGGATATGCATTTCCGTCGCAGAAGGGACAGATGAAATGAAAACATCTCTAAGATCTGCCTAGTGCGTGGGACTCGTGGTGGGCTTAAGCTAGTAAGTAAATGGGTTTGTGACCGTAATTAAGCATCGTTTCCTTTAATATAAAGCTTCTCTGAAACTCCCCATTACCTTGGAAAACTTGGAAGCAAACATACATTTTTGTGCCCATCAACAAACTTTTCCACACCATACTACTAAACCTACATCAGGAGATTTCATTTCTTGCCTTTTTTTTTCTTTTTTTTTTTATAACATCTGATGCCATTTCTTAGTCATAACTGTTTAATTTGCAGCAGAAATATAAACATATCTATAAAGTTATTAATCAGAACCGAGAACCTTGTAAATGGACAAATACATTGTAAAAATAATGATAATTAAAGATACAAAAGGTATGGTAATACTATAAAAAAGGTTACGACTATAGGAGTTACACCATTAGACCAACAATTCTCCATACTTGTATCATAAACTGTTCCATATAGATTTGTTTTCACTAACTTGTAAATCACTTTTCATTTCACCGCAGCATATATATATATATATATATATGTTATAATTATCTCATCGGCGGAATATGAGCTGCCACGAAGTAATAGAGTTTTCGGACTATGCTGGTGGGAAATAGCAGGTTCAGGTCATAAGTTAAATGAAAAAAATATAGATTAAACAAATAAAACAAGAATGTAAATAAATAAAATGAAGGGGTCCACTGTCCACCATGAGGAAATATTCTTCGTCTGCGAACACTACTTGTGGTGAAACAGTGAGCACCGCCACCATATTTTTAAAACCGAACACAAGTTTGTTCTGTTTTGTTCAAACTTTGATTAGTTGGGTGAATCTTACTGATTAAAGTATTAAACGTTCTCCCGTATTCAATCGGTTTGTTGACTCCCAGATTCTCATGCAATTCCGATTTTTTCGGTTCGCTAGATATCAACCGAAGCAGACCGGATTAGTGCGGGTTTGAAAACACTGGTTTGGATTTAAAATAAAATTTGGTTCACTTTCGGTTCGGTTCGGTTTACAAAGCCCTTCAAAATTAAAACCCTATTATCTCTCTGTTTCCTCTTCTCCGACGGCTCCATACGTTTTCCTCTGGTCGAGCACTCCAAATCGCCGGTTAGTATCTCTCCTGTGACGATATCTTAACTTGTAAACCCACAATCTATCTTACTCGGGGAATCATCGTAACACCTTAGAGAGTTGAAATCGAATTTTGCTGTGAGCGAAATCGAGTTTAGTTATAGTGGTAATCCATTGGAAGAGTGGTGAAGCCTTTGTAATAATGTCTTTAGTCGCGCTTTAGGTGGAAAAGGATGAATTTTTTCTCGTTATGTCATTGCTTGAACCCTTTTGAAAGCACTGTTGTTCTGTTTATTAAGAACTTTTGTTGATTACTCGCAGAGAAACTGTAGAACAGAGCCTGCAACAACGTGGAAAGGACGAGTGGCTAAGGTGTTGCTGCAATGTCGGGAGCAGAAATGAAATCGCCTTTCATACCGGAGGAATGGTCGGATGCAGCAACCTCTGTTTCAAGCAGTTCGCTGCAGCCGGTTGTAGCTTTGGTCTGTGGCCCTAAAAACAGTGGCAAAAGCACATTTTCCCGCAACCTTGTTGAAGTTCTTCTCCGAAGGTCATCTAAAAATGGAATCTTTCCTTCATTGTCTGCTTATGTCTAAACGAGTTTTGCTGAAGATTTTTAACAGTTGTGGTTTACAGATACAAAAGGGTTGCTTATTTGGACACCGATGTTGGCCAGCCTGAATTCACCCCACCTGGTTTTCTTTCTCTCACAGTCGTCGATAATTCAATTCTAGGTACCTCATATACTCATGCTTTTGACGATTCTTGCTGTTACCTTGTTTTTCTTTACAATGCTGTTTCCGTCACTTATGTTATTGTTTTACATTTTATACTTTCTAGAATCGGATTGGACTGTTCCATGTGTAAAGACACCAGAGAGGTAATTTTGATTCTAGCAAATTTTGATGGAACCAGTAGCACCGACTCTTTTATATTAAGGCCATTTTTTTTTCTCGTTTCTCTTTTAATTTGATGATGCAGATGTTTCTTCTATGGTGATGTTTCTTCAAAGAGGGATCCAAAGGCATATTTAAGATATATATACACCTTATTCGATTACTACCAGCTCAACTTCCGCAAGTCTAGTGAGAACAAAACTGAGTTACCTCTTGTCATCAATACACCAGGCTGGGTTAAAGGTATACTCGCTCTCTATACCCTTTCAAAACAAAATGATTAGATCATATATTGTTCTTTCACTAATATTATGATTACTGTCTTTAGGTATTGGGTATGATTTATTGGTGGATGTATTGAGATACGTTTCTCCTTCCCACGTTGTGAAAATCAACATCTCTGTTCACGGCAAGAACCTACCAGATGGGTTGTTCTGGTTAGACGGTAATGATGATGAGACAGCTCATTTGATAGAGATTCAATCTGCTTACCAAGACAGTTTCAATCGATCGTAAGTCTTTCACAAAAGCTAGTTTTTCGAACAATCTCATCGGTATGTTTTATGGTTTCATGTCGTTAACAGGTTTGTGTATTCTGTTTGTACAGCGTTTTGATACAAAAGGATGCTCGTTTGATGAGGGACACGCGTATAATCGCTTACTTCAGGCAATGCATTAAAGGAAAAGAAGTAAACACTATCAAAGAGTTAACCCATGAACTCGCTTCCCTTGCTCCTTATGAGGTTCCAATATCGAGTTTAACAATCAATCATCTCCACTGTCAGGTAAAAATTCAACAATATAAAATGTCATATTTCTTCTCTAATCTCTATGTTTGATGCCAATAATGGGGTTTCTCTTTTTGTGTTTCTCGCTAGATCCCAAGTTCTGAAGTGTTTTATAGTTTGAATGCTTCCATTGTTGGCTTGGGCGTTAGCTCCGATGTGTTTGAAGATTTGCCTTCATGTGTAGGTCTTGGTAAGTTGCTCTTATCCATTGCAACTAGTGAAAAGCTAACTGAATCTGGATATATGGCGATTTATGATTGAAATTGGTTTTGGATGTGTGAATAGGAATCGTGAGGGGTATTGACACTGAGAGAGGAATATTGTATGTGATCACTCCAGTTGCAGAAAATGTAGTTGAGAAAGTTGATCTTCTCTTACAAGGACATATTCAGTTACCTACGTGTCTTTTGGAGGTGAAAGATTACAGATCTCCATATCTATCTCCCAATGTCTTAGCTTCCACCTAAACTCTCTTTCAAGACATTCTGTTGCTCAGTTTTTCCGTTTACTACTTACAATGTATCAGTTTATCTATTACAATCCTTCACTAGAAAACTCATTTGATTTATCATGGACATCTTCAAGAGGCTAAAACATTTGTTGGAGAACTGAATATATACAAAGGTGATGTTTATCCTCCTCCACACAGATTCCTACCTCATACAAAAGAATACTGAAAAAAATTTATCTGAAAAATTGAAATCGCTCTCATTTACATGACAAGTGAGTTTCTACAGAATTTTATAAGGATACATAAGGAGGTAAGAAAAAACTCGTTACTTTTCGGTTACAACTTCCAACCCAATATACACATCAAAACCACCTACCGGGTCAATCTTTAACCAATTTAGAAGGAAAAAACCGGTTCTAAGGTGAGCTTAACAGTGATCCATTGAAGAAGATCTTCTGATGGTCTTTAAGGTCCCACCAAGCTCCATAGGAACCAAAGGTATAAGAGAATGCAAGACGTCTGTGATCAACGGTCTATAACTCGGTTCTGGCTGCACGCACAAAACCGCCACTGCTGCTACCTACACATTCGCATCACAACTCTTTATTCTATCTCAAAACCACCCCTCTACTTTGCAAAATCAACTAGATCACCCCCTCTCTAAACATTTTGCAAACAAACTAACCTGGTATAGATGTTTCAAGTCCATCGTGTCTTTAATCGCAGGATCTACGACGTTTGGTAACTTGGTCCGATCAGTGAGATAAGGCATTGCCTTACAAGGAAAGAAAAAGCCACAATTCAAGATTCCAAGTCTAAAAAGAGGTTTTAGAAGAAAAAAAATTTGTCTTGAGATTATATAAATGTACCCAAGTGATGATGGATTGGCATTCACTGGGACCGGTTTTCTCGACCGGTTTTTTCCCGAGTAGAAGCTCTAATAACACTACTCCAAACGCATACACGTCGCTCTTTTCTGTCAATTGGCCTATTCATTTATAAAACATACAATTAGGAGGAAATGATAAGATTATCATAAGAACATCCTTAAGCAATTACTATATATTAAGAACTGAGAGATTAATGTTTCAGGGTTTACCATCGAGAAGATACTCTGGTGCAACGTAGCCAACTGTCCCGGAAAGTTTAAGGTTCTTGTTCTTTGGTCCATTCACAACAGCAAGACCAAAATCTGAAATCTACATTTTTTTTCAATAAAAGCTAGAGCTTGAGATAGAATGTAAAAAAAAAAACAAAGGAAATAATATTGAAACATTCTAAAAAACATTGATTTGTTACCTTTGCGTTGAAATTACAATCCAATAATATGTTGGACGATTTCAAGTCCCTGTGGATGATCGCTGGATGGCAATGTTCATGCAAATATTCTAGTCCCCTAATTGCAAATACACACACACACAAGAGTTTCAACAACATTTGTGTAAAGTCATCTAGATTGTAAAAAATGCTATCGTAAACACAAGAAAAGCATACTCACCTCGCTATATCAAGAGCAATCTTCATCCTCATAGGCCACGTGATTGTGATCGCCGACCCTCGAGAAGATCCTGAGGAACAAGCACATGAACAATAAAAAAGTTTCAATCTTTCATGCTCTCACGACAACCTCGACAAGAATATATGCAAATTTGGGTTTTCTCCGTACCGTGCAAGTGAGATTCCAGAGAGACATTTGGCATCAGCTCGTAGACGATGAACCGTGCAGTCTCATTCGTGCTATAACCCAAGAGGGATATTATATTCGGGTGCTCTATCTTACTCAATATCTCAACCTCACTCTACAAAATCAAAAAGATGATTTTTTTTCAGGCAATCAATAAAAGGAAAATTAACTACAAACATGGAAGATTTTCAGAAAAAAAGATGAGATTGTATTGCACCTTGTATTCCTTCGCTGCTTCTTCATTGGCACAGTCTAGCTTCTTAACCGCAGCTTGAACGTTGTTCTCTAATGTAGCCAAATAAACGCATCCAAACCCACCTTGCCCCAAAATGTTACTCTCCTTGAAACCATTGGTTCCCTTTTCTATCGTTTCGTAATCAATCAAAGACACGACTCTGTGCTTTGTAGATCCCTTCTCGAATGTTTTTGACCGATTCAAGAACCGTGACAATGTGATTCCACTACACTCGCAGCCTTCAAAACCCAAATTGGCACATTGAAGACGTTACTCAAACAATGCAGGTAAAATTAACAAAGATGACTTTCTCAGATATCAGATTCATCAATAAATTTCAAGTTCAAGGCTATATATAAACCAACAAGAACATGAACAAGATATGTGATCTACAGAGTAATTACCTGAGCTCTTGAGGTTTCTTCTCCTATGGAAAACCCAATAGAGCAGAGAGCAAACTAAGATTATACCAACTAAGGAAAATGCGGCTGCAAGCGAAATAACCAGTCTCATGTTGTTACTATGTTGTTTATGCTCTTCCTGTTGAAATCCTGATCACAACCAATCAAAAGGGATTAGTTATTCTTTCTTCATCGTTTCAGGTTTGTTAATCCAGATGAAAACCGCGTATAGCCTTCAGATTCAAGAAAATTTGGGAACTTTGCAGACCAAGAAGAGAAATCGTGTGAAAAGTTCGAACTTTACGGGCAATGGAGAAGCGTTATAATGGAGAAAGCTCCCCACAAAGCTAAAATCTTTTCGCAAGAAAGTTTTTGAAAAATTTCTAATTTCTACCAAAAAGGTGAAATCTATAACGAACCAAAAAAAATCATAATCATTAGATGCACAGGTGTGATGTCGAACAAGAGCAAACCAGAATTTGTTTCTTTATCTAATTTTCTTGAATTTTAATCCCGAATTAAAAATGTGGAAGTGAGTTACTAAACCCTAAAATTGAAGGAAAAGAAAAGAAATGAGAGAAGATAGAATTTACCCGGAGATAGTTCGGGAGTGGAAGCAGAAGGTTGAGGAGAAAGAGAGTCTTGTGTAGTGAGGAACACAACACATGTGGATTGATGAAGAAGAACAGAAGCTTGTAGTAAAACAAGAGCTGTTACAACAAATTGCCTCATTTCTCTCTTTGTCTTTTTACCTTACTTTTAGAAAAGTTTACTTTCAAAAACCCACCGAGAATTGGCAAGATTTAGACAGAGAATTGGGTCGGTCTTACAGAAGATACATGAGTTTGAAGAAGAGAGAAGAAGAAAATATGAGGAAGAAAGAATGTGTTTGAAAGTTTGAGAGAGAGAGAGAAAGAGAGATGATTGAGAAATATTCACTTTCCTATTTAACCATTGTTGAAGCTCTGTGCAAGAAATGGTAAAAAGAAAGAGACAAATGGATTCGGACGAAATTTTGGAGGTGGAGCAGTTACCAAAAGAATATCGGGAAAATATTTTTGGTATTAATGCAAAAAGAAAGAGATATGATTTTGTATAAAAAAAACTTAGGATATATACGCTGTACATGACAAGTCTACACTGTACATGACAAGTCAATTGTGAGGTAAATTTTGTGGCGTTCGTTCAAACAGGTATGTATACTTCACCTTTGGGCTTTGGGTAAATACATGTTTACTAAATTTTGACTATATATCTCTTTGCCAAAAAACAAGAGAATCAAAAGCTGAGTTCATTGAGTGAGAGTATTTTCCAGTGCTACGAATTTACACATTGACATTTTTCAAAATGAAACGGTATGCATTATTTACGTATAGAGATTTTCCAATGCTAGGAATTTACATATTCAGATATTTCAAATTGAAAAGTCTAGAAAAACACTAGTATTCTAGACTTGACTTTCTCAGCTCTCCATCAGATTCTAAAGTTAAAAGTCATTTACAAAAACAAAAGCTTTTGTTATAATATAAGTATAACTAAGAAACTATCCATGTGGAGACCACTGACGGTCGATATACACTATAGTAACTATTTTGTAGATTTCGAAATTATGCACTGTGTTATAAATTGACAAAGCTATACACTCTCTCGTAATAATAATAATCCCTCGGATATCAGTATTATACTCTGTATTATGTGCTTTTAATAAAGAGTTTTTGTATTTGAAGAGTACGTATGTTTGTCGAAATCTTAATTTTACGAGAGAATCATTAGCATGTTAAACTTATGGTCTGACTAATAACCTTGAACTTTTTTTTTTTACAATGCAATTTCCACAATTCAAACAAATTCGTATTAGTTTTATAATATAAAATTTACACGAGAGAACGAGGATAAGTATAAACTTTACCTAATGAGTTGCTATGTAGTTAATTCCATTTCAAAGTAGTATCACATTCACATGTTAGGTGAAGAATGGGTTTGCCTTGAGAAATTAATATATTTTCCATCCAAACCCATATTGCCCACTATTAATATTATGGGATAATCGTTCTAATTATCCATTATTTACATACCAGAAACAATATACATTCTTTGCTTAATTTACAAAAGAATGGGACATGTAAGCAAAAAAAAAAAACGAAAAAGATATACAACAAATACGTTTTCTTTTTAAGGAACAACGTCAAAGATGTATAAAACATTTCACAATCATCATCACTACCATAGCCTTGTTCATTTTCCTTTGTCTGCTGTTTTTTTTCCTTCTCCTCTTCATAGCTACAAATTACAACAGCTTTCTAAAAGCAGCAGTGTCGACTGCCAGTTTTTCTTCCGGTGAAGAAGCAGATATCTGATGGAAATGGTGACTTAAACTGGACGACGTCAGCGATGAAAGACGGAGGAGTGGTGGCGGAGTTACTGCTGAGCCTGAAGGAAGCCGACGTCACGCCGGTTATTCTAGCGAATCCGGCTGTTTCAGCTCTCCGGTGGGGAATTCGGCAGCCAAGGTCTCGATCCACGAGATGCGATGGTCCCTGTGGCTCCGGCGGTGTTTCTTTTTCTCCCTCTGCCTACGCCGATGGTTTCGAGGCCACGGGTCGCCAGATTAACGGATCGGTGGCCGTCGGATCTAAATCAACGGTTCGTATCTCCTCTCTCCCTGCCTCTTCTGAATTTCCCGAGAAGTTGAAAATAATCGTTACATTATCCTTTTTTTTTTTGAAAATTCTCCGAAATTATTTTCCAAATGCAGCAACGATCTTTGCTTTCTCTTTTCTCTGCTACTGCTTTGTTTGATTCCCACTCAGTCTCTGTTTTTGTTTTGAATTTTGAGGTAAAAGAGAATACGATACACATTTGACCAAAAACGCCTTTTAATTCCAAAAATAGTCGGTGACATTGAGAGGGTATTATGGTCATTCCGAATAGATTTAGTCAAATTTAATTTATTTGGTAATTGGCACTTGTAGACCATGTTCTACCTTGAAATCGTTAATGTCATTTGATGCATGTACTTGTTACTTGCTAAGAGTTTTGGGATATTGATTCTAGAGATGTTACGGCTTCGGGTTAATTTGTGTTCTACATTTAGACTTTTAGACTTGAATGCTGCACGTAAAAATTCTTAATTCTTTTTGTAAATCATGTTTTTTTAATAAAGCATGGGAAATGTGGCAATGGGTTATTTAACTACCATGTGGGATTCGTCGCGTGAGGACGCTCACGTGAAGTGTGT
This sequence comes from Thlaspi arvense, assembly GCA_911865555.2. Classification (NCBI taxonomy): domain Eukaryota; kingdom Viridiplantae; phylum Streptophyta; class Magnoliopsida; order Brassicales; family Brassicaceae; genus Thlaspi; species Thlaspi arvense. The sequence goes on along the minus strand of OU466862.2, from coordinate 66,300,261 downwards.
TGGTGTCATATAGTGCTGGATCGATGCTTTGAGGAGTTTTCCGTTAGTTTTTTTTTTTTTTTAAAGACTAATAAATTAAATAAATGGATCCCTTAAATAAATAGTAACCCTTTAAAAAAAAAGAGAATCATGTCAGTGCAGTAAACAAACACTAGACAGTTTTGCTTCGTTCTTAAGCAGCTCTCACATGTAAACGAATTTCAATTGCTGTGTCTGTAGCAAAAGATATTAGGTTATCAACCTCAACTGTTTGTGTCTTAAAGATTTACTAGTTTATAAAACTTTTCATGTCACGGGTGTGGCCTGTGGGAGGCTCCAACTTCAGTTTCCTTTTACTATCCCCAACTTTCAACTTCAATGCTTCAACGAGAGAAGCTTTTGTCGTTTCGTGTTTCCATTTTTGTATAAATATTTTTATGAAAATTGAACATTTCATTTTTGTAAAATTATTTAATGAAAATTGAACATACTTTAAATTTCAAAAAATATGATTTTGCTGGAAGGATGGAGTATGGTCTAGCATGTGTATGCTTCTGACTTAATTATGCTTTTATGGACTTTAATTTGTGTACACCAATTTTTTTTTATATAACTTTGCTTACGTTTATGTGATCAAACAGAAGGTTAGAATTGAAGCCACGTTCAGGGAGAATGAGAAGTCGAAGAGAATAAAAGTTATGCACCAGATTCAGGAGCAACCTCATCATCATCAACACTCTAAGACCAGTTTCCTTCTTCCAGATCTTAATATGATGCCATCTCAAAATGATAACCTTAACCACTATTTTTCTCCACATGTTGAAACTTTGTATGCAAGTATAAGGATAAGCTGAGCCTCAAGCCAACCCAATCACTGGCCTGCTATATAGTAATCTTCCGCTTTGGTCTTTGGCAATTATACAACCCCAGAACTGTTTTGCAGATGGTTAACGAGTAAATGGTTACAATACGCAAATTGTTCACACTAAATTGGGAATAACCAAAGTTGCAGCAAAATGAAATTAAAAAAAATGAATTCTGTAACACATAGATGAGCAGAATTGTAGTGCTCGGTACTAATCATGCAATAAGGAGGAGCATTTGCATTTCCTCATGTTTTGTTTTCTAGCTAGTGACGTTTCAACCTTCCTTCCACAAGCTCAATGCATAGATACAGAACATATTCAATTGTGTTAAGAAGACTTACATCGCCGAGTTCAGATTCGTGGCTGTCATCCTCCTTGAGGTTCTCGGCAATGATGCAGCTCACAACAAGTCGAAGAGGCAAAAGCCATTCCTTAAGTGCCGTCTCCAGATTCTTCTTTGACAAAACCTCACTGCCTCCTCTGCTTTTCTCTTCAGCTGCTTCACCTTCTATAGTTTTGTCTAGTCAGAAACAACAATAACAATGCAAACCTATAGAGATTTTGAATACTGATATGAGTTAAGACTTTTACCTCTCGATTCAAATAACAATGCAAACCTATAGAGATTCAGTGCTGCCAGAACCTGCACAAACATCACACAAGACTTATGTGATACACACAAGAGAGAACATCACTATTTCTTATGAGGGAAATGATTTAGGAATGAACAGCTCACCGCATCACTCTGGTCCGGAAGGAGTGGGGGACCACCCTGTGGAGGCCTTAAGACCAACTCGACTAGCTCCATAACGTGCGTATCTACAGTCGCACAATCTGTAGCTTGCACGCTGATTTTTCTCATGTTGTCTTTAACTAGACCCAAAAGAATCGCTCTCTGTGTTGATTTAGCAAAACAATATTAGTTGAAGTTATATACTGAAGACATACTAAAATATGCAGTTTATGAATGGTCTACGCATGCAAATGTGTATCTTCATGATCATCTATGTGAAGTGTTACATGCTATACTATTAATAGAGCTCAAGAGGATACGAAAATACTGACCATTGAGGAAGACTGAGAGTTTGTGACAAGGGCTCTTAAAATGTCAAACCTCTCAGGAGTGGGGATATCAGAAAGAATCTAATCAAACAGCACAAAAAACGATTGTAAGACGAGATATCTAATTATCGCTGTTTACATTTAAGCCGAATAGATAAGTAAAGTTCTGAAGAAGAAAATACTTTTTACACAATGTATATGGACAGAAAAAGAACGAAAACTTCAATAGCGAATTTACTTACCCTCTTCAGTGCCTCAAATGTCTTCGTCCTCACACCTGCGTCTGGGGCATACATGATCGCTACTGTAACAGCCTGAAAGATAGAAATGAGACACTTAGAATGCTGGTAAACCTGAACGGTGTAAAGATCAATGAGAAGAATATTATGCCTGTAAAGTAGCGTAGATGCTAGGTGTGTAGTGTGAACAGTCTATTTGCTCATCGTTGCATTGAGATGACGCAAGTCCTTTTGTTAAGTCAAGCAAAAACTCAATAGCGTGTCTTTTGAATTCCCAGAGCAGAACTCCAGAAGAGAGTATATATTTCAACATCCCATAAGCTTCCCACCTTTTCACCGGATTGCTTTGAAGCTCATCTACATCCTTTCTCAAAGCCGCACTAGCATCCTCTGCATCGTTGGGTGAGATTTTCGCCCAGATGAATAAAAGTGACGCACCCAACTTGATGTCAGGGAAATAGCTGATGAAATCATCATCATCATCATCATCATCATCACCTGTTCATATTAAAACCGTGAGACAAATTATCTCCTGACACGAGAAAGGGTACGTGTTATGGATTAATGGAGTAAAGTGAGTATTTAAGTATTGAGACTAACCTCCAGCAACCATGCTCGTTAATTTTTCAGTGTCGTTCCCCGTGATTAAACCAAGATAAGTTAAACCACAGTATATCAAGAAAGGTTCAAACTGCATCACCAGTGGAACACAAGAGGCCACTTTGTCTCTGATGCTAACTGAAAGAATAGCCTGCAAAATCAGACCAATGCTCAGGTATTGACGAACAAAGTCACCAAAATTTCCAGGATATATGTAGAAACAAAGCTGAAATGAAGTACAAACCGTCATCTGTATCACATAGAGACCAAGCAAACAACGAACTTTTGTGTCTTCTTCATTCCTCTGTAAATAAAGAAAAGAGATCAAATCAGGCAAGTGATTTAGGGAATCCCAATTGGCAACTTATTCACACGTACATACCAGTTTCGACGAAACATCTCGGATTGAAACGGCAATGCCTAGAGCTTTATCAAATACATCTTCAACTTGCACGTCTGTTTCCAATGAAATGTCCTTCAAGGCCTTTAGGACAATTGGAACTGCAACTTTTAGGTGTTCGTAGTGACGCCTCTGAACCAAATTAAAAACTAAACCAGGAAATTTTAAAAATAACTTTTCAATGCTTAAGCTTAGTGGGATTCAATATCTTCAGTAAGAAGAAGAAGAAAAGAACATTACTGAAATTCATTTCTAAGACAATATAAAATTCTTGAGTTTATTATACCTTTAGAGAGCCCATGTAGTAAAGGAGTACAACAAATGGAGGGTGAAGGGGAGCACCGTGCATCATGGAGTGCCTGGTCATTCAGATTCATAAGGCCATCAAATCGACAAAACACTCAACCATTACAAGAACTTGTTATCTTCTTATTCCAAATACCACCAATTACGAGAAAAAAAGCAATTTAATACCTCACAAAGAACTGGAAGCATGTCCCGTGGACTGCATGCTTCCACAAATCGATCGACGATTTCCTCAACTAATTCTAGACATCTGCTTGATAGGATTGTAAACTTGGAGATTACTTGCGGCAACACAAACGACAGCGCATCTATCACCGCCTGTAACACAATGAGTTGGGGGAAAATCCATAAAGCTTAATCAAAACCTCTCAATGAAACCTTTTGGCTGTCAAAGTGGATTTAAAAAACTCTAAAAGTACCTGATCCGTTTCAGGAGATGACAAAAGCTTTGAAATTTCGGCTAGAACTTGAATAACATCATTCTCTAGTTCATGATTCTCCACTTCATCATTCTCCAGCTCATCGTCGGTGGCCTTCGAAGCTACCTTATCCGAGAAAGAATCCAGGCAGATGGCAAGTTCTGTCGCCAAGCTCTGCAAGTCTTGAGACCCTTCAACTTCAACTGACTGCAAAAAACACAACTTCAAAATAAATTCAAAGTGAAAAGGAAACATGAAGTTGCAAAGCACAATACTATAGCCGTCAATGTCCCAACACAGAGGAAACTACTAATAAAACTAGCTCAAACCAATACACACACCAAAAAAGTTCGATCTTATGTCCGATAAGCGGAGATGATTTCAATCGCACTCTAGAATCACGACGAGGCTGCAAAGTATTCCACCGACCTCGAAGTACTTGGGAAAATTTCCCAGAAACAAAGCACACAACACGAAGCTAGGAGAAGAAATTGAGAAGCTTACACTGAAGCACAAGGCTAAAAGTTCTTGCACACGGCGTGAAGGGGAAGCAGTAACACTGGGCATCTCCTCAAACTCGAAGCTCCGATACAGTCGGCGAGCTGGATCGAAGCTGCTTAGCTTTCGCAGTGATCAAATTACGCGAGGCCGCTTCAACTCAGAAGCGATTTCAAAAAAATTCAGTTTGCGTTTGCGAAGTAATCAATAGTAATCGCGAATTCTAATCAGGTTGTTTGGTATCAGGAAATTATTCCATATATATATATATATTTTCCTATGCATATATTTCTTAATACTTAGATTAATAGCGTGACCCCACATAATAATTAAATTTAAGAATAAGATAAAGCTAGTTTCCAAACATACCACGTTCGCTCCCCTTTCTCGTTTCCGTCTCCCCCCCCTCCTCAGATCCCGTGCACTCTCCCTAACCGAAAGATCCTCCTTGGCTTCACATCTCTTCCGATCCCGCCATGGAACCTGACGTCAGCATCGAGACCTTGTCCATCATCCGGATCGCCGTCCTCCCGATCGGCACTATCCCGCCGGCGCTTCTCCGGGACTACCACTCGATGCTGCTCCGTCACCACACGATCGCGCTCTCAGCTATCAGCTCCTTCTACACTGAGCACCAGAAATCTCCGTTCACGAATCAGCCCTGGGATTCCGGCTCCCTCCGCTTCAAGTTTGTGCTTGGTGGTTCTCCGCCGAGTCCCTGGGAGGATTTCCAGTCTAACCGGAAGATTCTCGCCGTGATCGGCCTTTGCCACTGTCCTTCGTCCCCTGATCTCGTCTCCATCACCGAAAGCTTCAATGTCGCCTGTAAGAGCTATTCCTCGGCTCTTGTCCGGCGCTGCTTCGCGTTCTCCCCTGGCGATTCGCAAGTGAGTATATCATTTTCCACTTCACTTTGTAATCTCGATGCTACTTGTCTGCTAGCTTGTTCTCTTTCCTTTTCTGGTTTTTGTTCGTTTTAAAGTAGATGCACTATAGTCGATAGTAATGTTGGTTTCTGAATCGGTAGTTTCTGTTTTTAGTATGGTCGTACGAGTGATCTATTACTGGCTTTTGTATGTGTTCGATTGAAGATTCTAATAATTCAATGTATTGTTTACTTTTGCAGCTTGAAGATGGAGACAAAAAGGGTGAAAATTTGATTCTCTTTCCTCCATCTGACAAGCAAACTCAAGAGTTTCATTTACAAACAATGATGCAAGACATTGCTGCCTCGCTGTTGATGGAATTTGAGAAGTGGGTTCTTCAGGCAGAATCTGCAGGCACAATTTTGAAGACGCCTTTGGATTCCCAAGCTAGTCTCAACTCAGAGGAGGTTTATGTCTAGGTGTCCTATAATTTAGTCTACGTTTCATTTCTTCCTGTGGAAGCTTAAACTTGTTACCATAGTCATCTAGGCTCATTAGATTAGTGTAATGCAGGTTATCAAGGCCAAAAAGCGTAGGCTGGGACGTGCTCAAAAAACTATTGGAGACTATTCCTTGTTGGCTGGTTCACCTGTTGATGCTAATGCTCACTACTCTACTGCGTTAGAACTGGCTAGATTGACAGGAGATTACTTCTGGTATGCTGGCGCCTTGGAAGGCAGTGTTTGTGCCTTACTGGTAAGGCTTTGTGCAAAATGTTCTTACATTTTTCAAAGGATTATAAACATTGGATAGTAAATGTGCTGTTTATCTGAAATACTCTGGATCTGAAACTATCCTCATCTGTTTCCTCTTTATTGTTAGTTTACAATCATCACTATTTTTCTATTTTCTTATTTTTTAGGTAGATCGGATGGGTCAACGAGATGTGGCTTTAGAAGATGAAGTTAGATATCGATATACTAATGTTATCTTACACTACAGAAAGTCATTTATTCAAGAAATTGCTCAGAGGTAAATTCATTAAATTACCTTATTGGGCACTCTTCTTCAGTAAATTTATTACTGCAAGATAGCAATCAATTATTTTTTTCTTGCAGAGTTTCGCCCCTAAGCTTTGAACTCGAAGCTACCCTTAAACTGGCCAGATTCCTTTGCAGGTATCATTGTACGCTCTCTATTTCTTTAAATTATCGTGGTGTACTTTCCTTTTTGAGGTTGATGGTTATGTTAGCTGGGAAAAGGTTATTACGTTTTGAGAAAGCTAAAATACATGGGTTGTCCGTCAAGTATTAATTGATAATCTCTGGTTGTGGACAGCTTGTAATTTATGTTGCTTTTTCCTTCTGGTTGAATGCACATTTTTTCCTTGGTTTTATTTGATCTTAATCTTTCTTACAATGGTATTTTTATGTGTTGTGCAGGAGAGAACTGGCTAAGGAAGTAGTAGAGCTGTTAACCAATGCTGCCGATGGTGCAAAGTCTTTAATTGACGCCAGTGATAGGCTCATATTATATGTAGAAGTAGCACGTTTATTTGGAGCACTTGGTTATCAACGGAAAGCAGCCTTCTTCTGTAGGCAGGTCGCCCAATTATATTTGCAGCAAGACAATCGATTGGCTGCTATCAGTGCCATGCAAGTTCTCTCTATGACAACTGATGCATATAGAATCCAAAGTAAAGCATCTGTGTCAAAAGTTTCTATTAACAATGTGAGTTTGACAGCATAACAAGTATTTTTTCTTCTCCTGTGGTTGATTGAGCCTTCTTCACATTCATGGTTTTCCTAAAGATTTTGTTTTGTATAATCACTGTTTGTTATTTTGGTGTTTCTCCGCGTACTATACTTCGATGTTTAGTTTATTTAAATCATATTTTCTCCTGCGTTTGTTGGTTAAGGAAACTGGAATGCGTCAACCTGATGCTGGGAAAATGCATCATCATTCCATTGTCTCTCTGTTCGAGTCTCAGTGGAGCACTTTGCAGATGGTTGTGCTTAGGGAGATACTCCTCTCTGCTGTTCGCGCTGGAGATCCCCTTGCCGCATGGAGCGCTGCAGCAAGGCTTCTGAGGTGGCATTATCCTCTAATTACACCTTCAGGTCAAAATGGACTTGCTAATTCCCTTGCGAGTTCAGCGGATAGATTGCCTTCTGGAACTCGTTGTGCTGACCCTGCCTTGCCATTTGTAAGGTATTTATCAGCGGTCAATCTATTTGCTTTCAGGGATGATTTGCCTTCTGTACCATTATGAATTTATGATTTAACTTTCCGCCTTTCCATGTTTGCTTGGTAGCTGACTCTCGCAATACTACGTATGTTTTGGCAAACTTTATTTTATGGTTTGCTCAAATATTTTTATATTTATGAAATTTCAGGCTATTCTCTTTCCCACTCCATTCCTCACAAGTGGACATCGTAAAACGCAATCCAGCAAGAGAAGATTGGTGGACCGGATCTGCTCCTTCTGGGCCATTTATCTATACTCCTTTCAGCAAAGGAGATGCAAACGAAAGTAGCAAGCAGGAATTGATTTGGGTGGTGGGTGAACCTGTTCAGGTCTTAGTGGAGTTAGCAAATCCGTGTTGCTTCGATTTAAGGGTTGATAGTATTTATCTCTCAGCTCACTCAAGAAACTTTGATGCCTTTCCTGTCAGTGTGGACATTCCCCCTAACTCCGCAAAGGTGATCACGTTATCTGGTATTCCAACAGCAGTAGGACCAGTGACGATCCCAGGGTGCACCGTTCATTGTTTTGGTGTAATCACTGAACATGTTTTCAGGGATGTTGACAATCTGCTTCTTGGAGCAGCACAAGGACTCGTATTTTCCGACCCTTTCAGATCCTGTGGTTCTGCAAAGCTACGACATGTATTTGTGCCTAACATTTCAGTTGTACCGCCATTGCCCCTCCTTGTGGCCAACGTTGTCGGTGGTGATGGTGCAATAATTCTGTATGAAGGTGAAATTCGTGAGGTATGTATAAATTTTGCAAATGCTGGCACAGTTCCAATAGAACAAGCACATGTCTCGCTCTCCGGAAAGAATCAGGATGCTGTTATCTCTATAGCGGATGAAGCTTTACAGTCTGCTCTTCCCTTGAAACCTGGGGCACAAGTGACTCTGCCTGTTACTTTAAAAGCTTGGCATGTGGGACCAACGGATTCCGACAATGCTATCGGCAGTGGCAGGAACGCTGCGGGCAGACCAAAAGACGGAACTAGCCCTTCATTGCTTATCCACTATGCAGGTACAGATATCTTCATTGACGTGTATTTATGACGTATATCTTACTTTTGCAGTGCTTCGTATTTCCTCACGGTGACCAAATTCTAAGCATTCTTGTATTCATGCTTTTTTTGTAGGCCCGTTGTCTAGCAATGGGGATCCCCAGGAAAAAGATTCTGTCGTGCCACCGGGCAGACGTCTTGTTGTTCCCTTACAGATTTGTGTTTTGCAAGGTTTATCTTTTGTGAAAGCTCGTTTGCTTTCCATGGAAATCCCTGCACATGTGAGTGACAACCTTCGGGAAGAAGACACCGAGACAGAGAGCAATACAGACAGACTTGTCAAGATCAATCCCTTTAGGGGAAGTTGGGGCCTACGGTTTCTAGAACTCGAGTTATCGAACCCAACAGACGTTGTTTTTGAAATCAGCGTCTTCGTTCAGCTGGAAAATCCTGCCAAGGAAGATGATTCTTCCCCAGTCCAGGATTCTCCCGAGTACGAGTACCCAAAAACAAGAATCGACCGAGACTATTCTGCAAGGGTACTGATTCCATTGGAGCATTTCAAGCTACCGGTTCTTGACGGTTCATTCTTCACAAAGGACCCTCCGCCTGGTAGCCCTTCGAGTAGCAGACATCCGAGCTTCTCAGAGAAGAACACGAAAGCTGAGATAAATGCATTGATCAAGAATCTCATTTCTAAGATAAAAGTCCGGTGGCAATCGGGAAGGAACAGCTCAGGAGAACTGGACATTAAAGATGCAATTCAGACAGCCCTCCAGACGACAGTGATGGATGTTTTGCTCCCAGATCCGCTAACATTTGGCTTCAGACTGGTCAGAAACGGTTTGGAGACGGCGGCTCAGTCCCCATCGTCAAAGGGATCGGTTTTGTCACATGAAGTCACTCCTATGGAGGTTCTGGTCCGCAACAACACAAGCGAAGCAATCAAGTTAAATCTAAGTGTTACTTGCAGAGATGTAGCTGGGCAGAACTGTGCTGAAGGAGCTGATGCCACTGTCCTATGGGCTGGTAATTTTCCATCTTTTTGTTTTCGTTGATTTTATAAAACATGAAATTTGCATCATCGGGTAGTCAAAGCTCGTTAACGACGTGAAGTAATGAAATTTACGTAAAATGTAGATATCTGCCTCCATTATAGCTGTATTAGATAGTGAGGTGACTAATACATGTTCACCTGACTTATTTTGTCAGGTGCTCTTAGTGGAATCTCAATGGAAGTTGCACCGCTGCAAGAAGCAAGACACTGTTTCTCACTCTACTTCCTTGTTCCCGGAGAGTACACGATGGTAGCAGCGGCTGTAATCGAAGATGCAAACAATGTACTCAGAGCACGAGCTCGAACCGCATCTCCAAACGAACCCATCTTTTGCCGCGGACCGCCTTTTCATGTCCGTGTCTCTGGAGGCGCATTGTGATCTGTTTCTTCCAAACAAATCAGGTTTGGGCGTTTTGCTCTGTTTGTTAATTTCACGATAAATCAATTTTAAGTTATGGTTTGAAGTAATTGGGTCCAATATATATGTGTTTGTGTCTGTGTTTTTTTTTTTTTATCTTGGAATATTTTACGACCATCGTGCATGTACTGTATGCTTTTTGGAATCTCACGGCCTCAGTTCCGAGATGGCTCTTCTTCTCAAAGTAATTTTGTCTGTACTCTCTGCTCATGAGGGGCAGTTTTAAGTGAAAATGGACTCTTTCATATTAATTAAGCAGAACTCAGTAAACTTGGGTACTGTTAGCTGAGAAGCAACTGATTGCATAAATAAGCTTTCTTCTTTTATTCGGAGACTCTAAAAATACTTGTAGTTAGCACCTCCTCCGCCACAAAGTTCGCAACCAAGTGTCCGCCCTGAGATTGGAAAAAGACTATTTGGCTGAGTCATCGGAAACAAACATCAAATCAATCTAATATTATTCTATTGCCTTTGCAATTTGGCTTAACTGCAGGAATTTTGGTTACTGGTTATGAATAAATGTTTGAAACCACTATCAGGCTATGTTTTAGGCATTTTTCGGAGTTTTAGTCGATTGACCTTTTGTTTGACCACCATTAAAATCCATTTCTGAGACTCCCTCAGTGATAATTAAGGTTTAAAATTATTTTATTAAAGTATGATTCAATATAAATATGATGTATAGTTATTTGTCCATAATATGTATTCTGAATAATTTATTATATGAACTTTAATCAGGATGGTGCGACAACAACACTACTAAGCAAATCATTCAACTACATATTGTGGTCAATTCCGATTTCTGATTTTAAAATAACATTTTTCATTTAGTCAACTAAATAATTTATTACATAAGTAAATTTATCATTGATGGTCTTTCCATTTTTTCATTTCGTCCGTTACAAACTTACAAACTTCCCCCCCAGTCAACAAATTAACCTACGATGTTCTCTCACTAATTACTCCCGCCACGTACGTCTGTTCCCGCCACATTAACAAAAGTTACTATAGTTTTGTTGTTGGAAAGAGACTAGCTCGAGCTTTACAAAGTTCTTTTAACTTTAGCAGCAGATTAGTACACAAATACACCTAAAAACGGAAACACAAAGCACAAACTAAAATCTTTAATCTCCTAGAGAACTGTTGTCACGCCAATTGACGACATTTTGTATGCGTCTTGGTATACTATTAACTCAGTAGCTATTATATAGCTTTTTCAATATACATATTTTTTTCAGCTTCGTGAAGTCATGACATTAATGGCGGAACAAATAGTTTTTCCAAAACTTGCATATATTTAAGATGTTTAGTGAGTGACAAATAGGTAAATTAGGTATGAATCCATAGATATTTCTTCTTAGGTATCAGATTTTGTACTCTTCTTTTCTTTTATGCTTTTGTTTTTTTTTTACATAATTTAACATATGTTCACTTGATATATATGTTTTTATAAACTAAAAACAAGAAAGGTTATTTTTTACCAAAAAGAAGGGTTACATATTTCTACTAAAAAGTCAATATAGTTAATGGAATTTAATACGTAATTAGTGTGTGTATTCATTTAGCCTTTCATTAAGTTCTCATATTCCTCCTTATTACCAGCTCAATTCTCTCCCTCCTATGTGCTCTCGGCTCTCCTCTCCATTTCTACACTAATTTTTTTTTCTGTTTTCTTCCATGGAAGACCGTAGAACACAAGAGAAGATCCTAGTCCACGGAGCTGCACTGCCGTTGACATCCGTCGAGAGATTCTTGTACGGCCAAAAGAAAGATGCCTTGTTTCCAAAGAAACAAGATCTTTCTATAGACCCACAGATATTGAAGACGACAAGGGCGATCGACAAGAAAAAGAACATGACGTTTGGTCCGAGAAAGGAGAAAACATTGGCCGCTAGTGGCGGAAACCGAAACGTTTTTGGAGAAATGATCGTTAAAGATGCAACTAGAGACTATCCAAAGAGTACTACTTGCAAGGACATAACAAAGAAGCGACCATACAAGTATCTCATCAAAGGGCAATGGACAGCCGAAGAAGAGACAGGTAAATATATATTATCGATTCATCAGACTTCTATATGCGAGTGTATATGTACCTATAATAATTCGATCTGTGCTTTGCATACATATATTATGTGTAGGAAGTTAATAAGGTTGGTGACGCAACATGGGGAGAGGAAGTGGGCAATGATCTCGGAGAATCTTGAGGGAAGAGCAGGCAAGCAATGTCGTGAGAGATGGCATAATCATCTCCGTCCCGATATCAAGGTTTTCATATAGACATGTGCATTTTAACAAAGTTTTATATGAGATTTTCGGATATATATATATATATAATCTTTGTTAATTTTTTGTATTTTAGAAAGATAGTTGGAGCGAAGAAGAAGAGATGGTCCTTGTGGAAGCACATACCAGGATAGGGAATAAGTGGGCAGAGATCGCTAAACACATACAAGGACGAACCGAAAACTCTATCAAGAACCACTGGAATGCGACCAAACGACGCCAAAACTCAAAACGCAAACACAAGCTTTCAAAAGACGATATGGATGACCTCACTCCATCTGCTAAAAGGCCATGCGTTCTCCAAGACTATATTCGAAGCATCGAGAAGAATGAAAAGGACAATGGCAAGAACATCATCATCACCACCAGTACTGGTGGTAATAATGTTCTTGCTACTTCGAATCTTGATCAGTTTTACTCTGATGGAGACTCTACATCGTCGCTCCTGGATGATCCTTATGACGAAGAGCTTGTTTTCCTGAAAAACATGTTTGCAAACCACTCGGTTTCTCTCGAGAACATCGACTTAAGCCAAGGTCTAGATGAGATATCACAGTCTTCTTCATCTGGGTTCATGATCAAGAGCCCTAACCCTAGACCTAACTTGAACAACAATTTTGTTGGAATTCAGCATGGAACAATGGTCACTGATCCTACGAGTACCACCCAGCTCGCGTCTGATATCTACTTATCTGATTTGTTGAACGGTACGGCATCGTCTTCTTCATCTTCTTTTCTGTCTTCCAGCAACATAGATCATGGCGGCGAAAATGAGCTGCTTCAAGCTAACTCTGGTAGCGAAAGAAGAGAAATGGATCTGATAGAGATGCTCTCTGGTTCTACTCGTGCTAGCAACATTTGGTTTCCATTGTTCTAGCTACCCTACGATCATGCGATGATATGAGATAATCATTATCATTTTTAATTGATCATTCCTTTTTTTTATTATTGCTCTTTTTTTTTTTCTTACAACTTATATATATCTCATATCTTAGCCTCTTTTTCATCTTAAAATAATAATAGGGTTTATCCTGCTACTATTGATCGTCGATTTTCTTCTTCTATTTATAGTGTTATATTTCTTAAAACCATTTCATATTGTTACGATCTAAGGTGAGATTGGTTCTGAGTCTTCTGACGTCGGTGAAATTTGCCAGGCAAAATGCTGTCGTCAATGACATATACTCGAGATTATGATCATCTGAACGTTACAAATACGTTAATAACTCTTAATTATATAATTATGAGAACGACAAGAAAACTCGAGAACAAATAATATTTTTTCTTAAAATTCCCCTTATTATTTTTGGTGAAAAAGATAAACAATCAATTTAGCAAGAAGTAAATATGCCAACTTTTATACCTTTCAGTTCAAAATTGAAATATTAGATTGAGATCGTAACAGTCATTGTTCTTTTGATTCTAGCTAATTATAAATACATTTTTCAGTTTTTTTCTATACAAATTAATAAGTATATGTTGTTAGACGTAAATGATTAGTCTAGCTGGGAAAGAAAATGGTTATATTATATCTATTAATGAAGTCCATGAATGAAACACGGACGATTATAAACGTAGCGTTTAAGCCAAACCGGCACCACGTCTCTTTTACAGGACCGTTTCCTTTATTGTCATTTGCTTTTATTGATCTAGAGCACACTTGTGTTTTGGGAACTTGGGCGTCACAAAGAGAGCGGCCCAAAGACTAAATATGGGCCATGGATAGCCTTATACATCACAATAGTGTGTACTTTTCTTATCAAAGTAAGCCATCTTCACCAATTCAAGATTTAGGTACTAATTAGAATGTGGTCAATTTAATAACTTTTTCTTTCTTAGAATTGTTAATCTGATAAAATATTAAAATCATAAGCAAAATGAATAAATCATACTAATTAATTAATGTTGGTAGCATTGTCTGAATGAGTTAGGACAATAGTTAAGTCTAGTTTATAATTATGTGAATTGGCCCTTTTAATTCAGTATATTAGCTAATGAAAACTTCATATGCTGAGGATTCAAAAGTTTGAGCTTGCTGTTGATTTGGTTTTACCTCCTGGATCATGAGAAGCAAGATAGACAGACAGTATAATCCAAATTAAAATGTTGACTCCCAAATATTCTATACAACATTCTGAGTAAAAGTTGAGTCACATTGGATTCCGAGGATAATGAAACAAGAAAGTAGAAAGAGATAAACTAGATGCTATTTCAGATTGGCCTAAGATTCCCAAATGGATGTCAAATGCATAACTAAAAGTAAGCAAACAATGTGGAGAGATATGGACAGCACAGAGAAGCATTGAAGATGAACGCAGAAGAGTGGAGAAGTGGTCCATTACAGAATTTAATTTCATTTTGAAAATGCTTCTTCCTTTTTTTTTTGTTAGTCTGTGGTCCAATATTGGAAGTGAACAAAGCCTAACTTTGGGGGTTAATAATAAAAGCAGACAAAAATAGGCCTCTCTTATTTTAACATGACATTTTGAAAAATATGACATGTTTTAACATTTCATTTAAATAATTAATACCTAAAATTTGTTTAAAATCATAATTGAGTGAGACATGTAATGAAAACAAGAAAAGGCATCATAGAGAGAGAAAAAAAAAAAGATCTGTTTTCTTTCACCGAGAGAAATTAAGTGGTTTCTAATTTATTGGTTCTTCTTAGAGAGAAAAAAGAAGACCTGTTTTCTTTCACCGAGAGGGCCAAGAAACCTAAAAAAAAAAATGGTAATAATTATTAACGAATTATAAAATATGCTAAGTTTTCCAAGATATATAAAACAACGTTTTGCACAGTAGGCACAATAATTAACGGTCAGCGCAACAGACTGCGTGTGTTTTCACCAAAACCAAAGAATTTGAGTAGGAAGATTAAACCAAAGACTTTTTCAGCAATGTTGGATAACCCAAGTCTCTCCTCTCTCTATATTTCTCACGCGGGGCCAAATCACACTCTTCTTTTTCTCCGCTTTGTCTACTTTGAAACGTTTCTATCTTCTTCTTTTTTTTAATTGGATCGTTTCTACCTTTTCCTTACTCTCTCTATTATTTGATATGATCAAGAGTTCTTTTAAAATCATCGAGATTTTTGGGCATGCGATCTTCATTTTTTATAATGCAGCAGAGATCATGATGAGGTTTTACTCTAAACATCTCAAACTAAAAAAACTGAAGTTTCTAAAAATCATTGACTAACAACTTTCCAAACTAATGTATAATTTATCAACAGAAGTGTAATGAACCTTGTGAAGATTATGACACAAACAGAACTCAACTGAAATTTGTATATTATTTTGACACAATATAAACTTTCGTGGCCGCTTCTCTATGTTTCCAGTTATGCTTGCAAAGACATGGTTACATATGATACATCTCTATAGATTCCCTTATCAATTTCAGCCATTATTACACATATGTGCGTGTGTGTTTGTCACTCCAATGTGATAACAATGATCTTTGTCGTGATCGACGTATACTTTTTGGCAATAAATATATACCACACACGTATAGTCAATGAGACTTTTGTGGGAATTCTTATTGCGAGTGTGATCAAAATTTTGAACAAAAAAAAAAAACTAATGCTTCTTCATTTCTTATAATTTCGTAAAATTTGACCAAAATATAGAAAAGTATAATAAACAAAAGAAAAACAGTATATATTCTGTTTCTAAAAAACCCTCTAGAAAAGGAATGTTAGGGAGAATTATAATTTAGAATTGCTATATATATATATATGCTATATAATGTGAATTACGAGTAGTGATTAAATAAATAAAAAGTAAGTCGCTCGATAAAAAAACTTTAGCAGTGTTACAAACAAAGTGAAAGAGGAAGAGAAAACATCCTTTACGTTCCATCATTTTCATCCACAAACCTGACGAAAAGCTTCCGATGTTCTTTCTCTACCCTTTCTTTATAATATAATAAAGTATTTATTCTTTTTAACTCATGATGTTTCGATGTTAACGTTGTCTATGTTATTGGCTTACTTTAATTTAATCTTCATTAATCACATTCTAAGTGTACAGCAACCAAATAACGAATTGTTTCTCCAAATATCAAATTGCTTTTTTAGTTTTGGCAAAACATGAAACGTCAACTTTTTAGTTTCCTCTTCGACATATGCTATGTATTCATGAATTCAAGATTCATTCGTTAATAAATTTGTCATGCATATTTGTTCTTCCATCTTAATGGAAATAGTAATAAATAATGCCTATTTCATTTTGGTAATGCATGGAAGTTAGCACGAGTTTTTTAGTTGGTATAAATCCAAATATTAAATATTGAATTTGTTAATATATAATTTTACGAGTGATTAATAAGATACCAATTTAATATTCGTTGTTAACGACAAAGCAGTCTAGAATGTAAAAAAAAAAAAATTATGGCCTAATATTGATTCAGTATTATGATATTTTCATATTTAAAATATAAAAATTTGATTTGATTTTTACAATTTTATATTAATATCTTTTGTCGACCATAAATTTATATCATCCTTAAATTTGTATTATTAAAAACATTATTGACATAATCGTTGGAAAAAGAATCCATCGTACTTAATTAAGCTATTCTGAGATGACATTTTTTTTTGTCTTTGATAAATATAATTAAATTGTTATAGTTGACTTATCACCAACAATCAAATACAATCTCTATGATCATCACATACATCCCTGCTTATAGACTAATGTCTGTATAAATTCTACAAATAAGTTCCATATTGATTGGCAAAAATGCACGGTTTTAATAATCCTGTTAGTTAAACACCAGAATTAGTCGGAACCCTATAGTGTATGTATATATTGGACAGATTTTGGTGTTTGCATATAGTTTCATAGACTTTTTGGGTAAATGTTAAAATAAAATAAAATAAAACTGATAGGCTTGTGAAAATGTTAAAATAAAATAAACAAAGCTGTAAACAAGACAAATGGTTTATGTTAACAACCCCAATTTGTCATTTACCAGGTTAATTAATAAATTTGTTTCTGTCGCTAATATGGGCAGCACAAGTCGCTGATTAAGTAAGAATTAATCTCTGTACCACGGCACCACCCTACTCTCTTATATTGGTCCGAGACCATAAATATAAGTAGGTCCAAATCCAGTTTCAAACAAATTCTCAGGATTGTGTATGTAGATGTGAATTACTGATCGGCGATGGTCGTTCATATAGTCATCTCGAGGTGTAAATGTTCAAGATTTACTGATCATTACAATTAGCTCTTTCTAGTGCCATATTGTTACACGGTATATGATGTCAATCAAAGCATATATTGCGTTTATTTGGTTTATTGTAATTCAGAACTATCAACACATAATACTGAAAATGTTTTGTTAGGTGGTTTAAACCATATTTATTTGGGAAAACAAACTATTTCCCTACAAAAACTATTGCATAGCGTCATATGTGTCCCAAACTATGCCTTCGTGCTATATATCTCTGAAAAATAGTTAAAATATTCAGATCTTCCCAAATTAAAAGTTCAAAATTAGAATCTCCGCAAAATAAAAGTTACAAACTTAAAAACCCATACAATCCGGTTTTAATTGATTGACTGGTTTGTAAACAATATTAACCAATAGTAAACTAAATAGAAACCCAATTATAACCCGATTACATCTTATTGACCACTTATTGACCCGACCAAACGATTAAACCGTATAATTATAAATTCCCAAATCGTGACCTTACGCCCAAAACCCAGAAATCGCAAATCTTAGAACCTTGATTGAGAAGCTCGAAATCCATGGCGTTAGTGATGCACGATGGTGCAGGAGAGTTCGACGAAGAAGCATCTGACCGAGAACAATCTCAAATCGAGCAGCTTATCCAAGATTTCAAAAATGAGACATCGATTCTACATAATGTTTATCCATAAACTGAAACTCATAGTGAGGAAGAAGATGGTGAGAATGGTGAAGAAGGTGATGAAAGTGGTCGACGAGAGAGAAAGACAACCAAACCATATTCGACACTTTCTGTAAAACAATTCTCAATAACAATAAAATATGAGTTGTTTATTATCTCCTCTTTTATCTTTCAGGTTTTGATATCACGTGTTCTTGTCACATTTTAGGTATATATCAAGTTTAAACTACGAATCAGACAAAACCATGTTTTGATTCAGCCATTTCCTATCTTTAAAATTTCAAAAAATAAGCTAAAAACAGTATGAAAATTAAGAAGGAGAAAACAAAATTTCACACTAACAATACCAATACACTCGATTATGGCAATAGGATTGAAGAACTATGGATTTCAGGGTGATACAACTGGGTTTTACAAATTAGATTTTAGGGTTCTAAAATTTTTGATTTGGGGATTTTTGATATTCTACCGTTGAGAATGGGTTTTTGTAGGCAATCAGATTTATGTTTAACGAGTCAGGTTTACGTTTTTGATTCGGTTATGCGACAACATCTGATGGTTTGGTATGGGTTTAAGCTTTAACCCCATAAACCGATATTCATGTAGATCTGGATCTTAAACTATTTTTTCGGGGATATATAGCACGAAAGCATAGTTTGGGAGACATCTGATACTATGCAATAGTTCTCGTGGAGAAATAGCTTGTTTTCGCTGTAAATTATGTACATCCTAATGGTAAAAGTTAAAAACCACAAAAAAAAAAGAATATGATGTTAACTTATAGAGGGGTAAATTAGACGAGCCGTGGGACGTAGGACACTTCGGGTGGGGACAGGAGTGGTTATGAAATGGACGACTGTGATCGTTAAAGTGACTCCCTTTGTCCAATCACGTGTTAGCTGATGCCACACGAAACGTAGACCTTATCACACAATATGTTTTCTTGACACATGTCTTTACTCTTTAATCTTTATTAACCAACACTCACCTCGCCATTTGGATATTTTGGTTTCTTGTGGTTTAGTCTCATTCATCGGCACTCGCGTGTAACGCACGCAAGCGAAAATGTTGCAAAATCTCTATCTAATCATATATTAATGCCAAATCTTGGAAGTGGTCAAATGGCTACCCACTTTCAATAAAACTACTCATCATTGGATAATTTTTTTTTTTAACTTCTTCTTTTTTGAGAAAAAGATGTGTGTTTTATTACCTTTAACCTAGCTATTTTTTTTTCTCATATATTATATTTGCTGTGCATATATGCTTTCTCAATTATTAGTTTCTTATTAACAGTTGTAATTTTTTCGTATATATCAAATTATAGCAAACCAAAAAAAGTATATCTTGAACAAGGAAGAATTAAAATATCTTGAACAAGGAAGAGAGAGAGCCTTACCAAAAAAAAAAACAAGGAAGAGAGAGGAGTGGCCGTAGAGAGATTACGACTAGTCCAAATGATGGAGCGTAGGTGGTTACGAATAATTTTGCATCACATTCCTGCGTGATAAGCATTTTTTATTTACATGAAGGACCGTTAGATACAGATCGATGAAGATTCGTTTTCGTAACTTTAGATCATGTAAATTTTTGTACATACTAGCATGTGATATAGTTGATTTTTTTATATTTTATTTTACGTTTTCAATTGGTGAATATTTCTTTCACAAACCTAGCTTGTTCATTTCTGTTTCAAACAAAAAAAAAACTAGCTTGTTAATTCGGTATAAAAATGATTGAAAATTCGTTACACTTTTTTTTTATTCTTCTGTCGATTTGTTTATGTTTTCAATGCTTCGTGTTATGCTTCTACGAGTCATCTGTATTTTTTTAGATAAATAATATGCTACTGGTAAATATTTGATAGTATCCCCTACATGAATGTAACAATTTTAGCAGAAATCATGAGTTTCATATTACTAGTATTTGTTTGTTTTTGTTCTGATGGGATAATATTTGTCGTACTCTGATTAGACGGCAACTACCGATGAGCTTAAGTCAAATTTCTGAAATTGGGCCCCACTTCTTTTAACTTTTTTGAATCTGCTGCGTTTGTATTTTTATTTACTTATTGGTCTCTTACAAACAATGAAACAATAATGTAAATTTATTTGTACGGCTGGATTCTCTTATCTGATCGCATGCCATTTTCTTAAGGGACCACAGTTAGTGGGAAGCGTTATCACGACACGTGTCCTCCGATATTTTTGGCAGAGAGTTATGACGTCAATAATGGTCCCCCTTTTAACTCTTTAACAAAATATATTTTCTTCACTCAAATGAATTAACTTTTTAGATTGATTAGTGGTTTAACCACTAATTTTGGCTTGCTTAGACAGAGGGGTCCAAACTTACTTTTTCTTTTACGAGATAAAATTATTTATGTAAATTTTATTTCACTTTTAACTTTTAACTATGCAACACCTATTGTACTTAAGACAATGATGTGTTTCAGTTTATCTAGCAGGAGTCCACACTTAACAAGTTTCTATTCAACAAAGCTTGGAAACAGATACATATATGAAAAAAATTCTAGTTTAAAATAAGTTATGGTTTAGTGATTAATGAGTAATCTATTCTAAAATATTGAGGAATTAGAGTTTGAACATTTTCACTAAATTTTAGTTTTTGTTATCAGCTTCTATGGATGCTGGCAATAAAACCTTTTTTGTTACATGTTTTGCAACCGAATTCTTTTTTTTAATTATGCTAAAATGTATTAAAAAGTTTCATGAATTCGATTAGTTAGTGCAAAAAAAGAATTTGCTACACGGAAGAAAAAGTTTTCAAACGTTTGAGGAAAAAGTGGTGCAATACTTTACTTTTACCGTCATTTCGTAAATCGTATCATACTTTAGCCGTCAACTCCTAGGGTCGTTTCATAAAACGATAAAACTTTTTTGTTGTCACAGTTAATGTTAGTGTTATGGTAGAGTACTACTAGTTAGTGTTAGACCTAATCCCATTTTATTATCACCAAGAATTTGGTAAAAGAATACACAATAATTATTCAAAGAATAAATACATGAATAAATTGTCTTTTTGTGCGTCTTGATCTTTTGGTCTAAAAACTCTCTGCACACACGCACACATATAAAATTCAAACATTCAAACAAATACATGTAACCCAAACACTTATGTTCATTATTGATAAATCTGAACACTAGTAACAAAAGGTTCTTCAAAGCTTGAAAACTCATCTCCTCTTTCTTTGTCTTTCCCTCTCCGAAACAGATATTCAAACAAAGGAAAACGATGGCGTTTCATCACAATCATTTCAATCACTTCACCGACCAACAACAACACGAGCCTCCTCCTCCGCCGCCGCCGCCGCAACAACAACATTTCCATGAATCCGCACCGCCTAATTGGCTCCTCCGATCCGATAACAATTTTCTCAACCTCCACACAGCCGCCTCCGCCGCCGCAACAAGCTCCGATTCTCCTTCTTCCGCTGCTGCTAACCAGTGGCTCTCTCGATCCTCCTCCTTCCTCCAACGCGGCGGTGGCGCCAACAACAACAACGGTGGCTCAGGTGACGCCATCGATGACGTCACCGGCGGAGAGGAGTCAATGATCGGCGAGAAGAAGGAGGCGGAGAGGTGGCAGAATGCGAGACACAAGGCCGAGATACTCTCTCACCCACTCTACGAGCAGCTGTTGTCGGCACACGTGGCGTGCCTGAGGATCGCCACGCCAGTGGATCAGCTTCCGAGGATCGATGCACAGCTCGCTCAGTCGCAGAACGTCGTGGCTAAGTACTCAACCTTAGAAGCTGCTGCTCAAGGACTCATCGCCGGCGATGAAAAGGAGCTTGACCACTTCATGGTAACTTAACTTCTCCTTCCTTCTCACCAATTTTCAATTTTTTTTAAAATTTATTCCCTTACTAATAAATTATTTTTTCTCTTCGGTTTTGGGAAAACAAAATAATTTTCTTTTGTCTTTTAGTTTATAAGTTTCACGGTTTGACAAATTTGTTTTGAATAAGTTAGAGAAGAAAGTTTATTTCTTAGATTTGTACTTGACTTGTTGTCTTGCACCGACACACAGGATCAGTGGGTTGGATAATTCGTCAGTTCAAGATTTGGATTCTAGTTTTGTACTGTTGAAATTTGACAGCAGACGCTTGATTTTGAGATAGATTTTGGTTGAAGAATACACATTGATTGTAATTACGGATACAGTCATCTGACAAAAAAAAACTACTTTGTCATTTTTCTGTCTGTATCCCATATTGATATTTAAACTTTGGGCTATCTTTTTCAAATTTCATTTCATTTGTTTTCTCGAATGTTGGAATTTTGTAATTGTATCTATTGTCTGAAAGATATTTCCATGTTTTGTACAGACACATTATGTACTATTGCTTTGCTCTTTCAAAGAACAATTGCAACAGCATGTTCGTGTTCATGCAATGGAAGCTGTTATGGCCTGTTGGGAAATTGAGCAGTCTCTTCAAAGCTTTACAGGTTAGTTTTTGAGAACTCTCCTTCTAATGTTTTAACATTGATTTGTCATTAGCTAATATGATAACTCTTGTATTTTATTATTCGTTTCAGTTGTGCTCTATGGTACCGATTTATATAGGATTTACATTTGTTTGATTTACAGGAGTGTCTCCTGGTGAAGGCACAGGAGCAACAATGTCTGAGGATGAAGATGAGCAAGTAGAGAGTGATGCTCATTTGTATGATGGAAGCTTAGATGGCTTAGGGTTTGGTCCTCTTGCTCCCACTGAGAGCGAGAGATCCTTAATGGAGCGAGTTAGACAAGAACTCAAACATGAACTCAAGCAGGTAACGACTGATATTATACTCCATCGCTTTGTCTTATACATATAGTCTCATCTGTTAAGTTAGATTGCACATAACACTAACTGTAACACATTACTTGTCAAACTATATATTACTTTTTTTCTAAAGAAAACTTGTGTGGTAAGGTCTATATATACAGTGCATATATGCCAGCGTTTCTAGTGATCTAATGATGTAGAGCCATGATTTTGTAAAAAGGGTTATAAGGAGAAAATTGTAGACATAAGAGAGGAGATATTGAGAAAGAGAAGAGCTGGAAAATTACCAGGAGACACCACCTCCGTTCTCAAAGCTTGGTGGCAGTCTCATTCTAAGTGGCCTTACCCTACTGTGAGTTCTCTCTTTCTACTTCTTGAATCACTCACATGAACACGCTTCAAGTTCTGCTCCATGTAGCTTGGACTACATCACTTTCGCCACTTCTTCGTTTGCCTTCTCAATCTCCCAAGTTTTAATTGAATGAGATAACTTTTGGCAGGAGGAAGATAAGGCGAGGTTGGTGCAGGAGACGGGGTTGCAGCTCAAACAGATAAATAATTGGTTCATCAATCAAAGAAAGAGGAATTGGCATAGCAATCCATCTTCTTCCACCGTCTCAAAGAACAAACGCAGAAGGTAGTTTGCATAATTAAAACTGTAGGAAGAGTTATCCATTATAGGACGATGCTTGTTGAACAAATATCGATTACACGAATTATATGGGTTAGTGTGACAAAGTTTATAGCTTGTTTAGTTACATTTTCAAGAAACATGGATTCATTGAAATTTGGAGAGTTGTTTTTATGAAGCAATGCAGGTGAAAACAGCGGAAGAGAGCGTTGAAGTCACTTTGAAGCTCCCAAAGAGAGATCCAATAGCTTGATAGAAAATTGGAGACATGAAGGCAAAGCTTTTACATAAAACCAACGTAGAATGTAATTTTTATGACATTGCATGGTTTATGTGACTTCGTATTTTATAATTATTAGGAACACACAAAACCCAAATCAAGAAGAAGAGGCAGCAGCATGATTTGTAATATAAGGTTTTAGATGGAATCTATGACATGATAACATCTCCACCATCATATACATATAAACCTTAGTTATGCTGATAATGATAAGTATATATTATTATATTTTGTCAATTGATAGTTTCAGCTTCTTCTTTTTGTGTGAGTGGAACCACTTCTATATGTTAGCCCTAATCCAATACAACGAAACTCCGTGCCGTTTATTCACATCCGAAGCTGCAAAGGTCGCCGGCAAAAGACGAAAGAGAGACTTAGCATAGCATGATGTTTTCCATTTCGGCCCCCTTTATTTTCTCAAGCTCCATTGGGTTTTCACTGTCCACTATTGGGCCTCGCTGTCTCTTTGGTAAATTCGATTTATTCAGATTGGTTTGAAACGGGTACACTTAAATCATTTTGGTTTTGGTTTTATAACAAAATTCAAATTAAACATTTGGATTTGCTTCAAAGTAGCTGTCTAGCTTGGAATTTAGGGAACCTAACGATGGAGGCACAATGATTTCATTTATAACCAAATTAGCTTCAATTCGATTTTTTCATAAAGATAGAGAGAGTAATATATAATAATTGTAGGAGAAGAGAGCTTCCTGAGTCCCTGAGCCTCCTTTAAGAGACAAAACAAAAAACACAGAGGAATAAGATTGCATGACGTGGCATTTCGACCGTTATCTTATTTGTTCTTTGTCTTCTACTTGTGTGACAGTAATCTGAGAGGAGCGTTTATCGCTAAGTGGGCCAATCATAAAAGACAGCTGTGTATTATCTGTGAGGTAACAGTGACGAAACAATTGCTTCTTCTTCGTCTTCTTCTTCTTTTTTGTCCTCATGGATAATAATAATGTTTTTTTTTTAGTTTACATTGCTGAATTAAAGAAAGATTCGCTATCTGAAAGTGACGCGAAAAAATAAAGTGCCGAAGATAATAAAGTGCTAGTGGATGAGAGAATAAATCAGAGAGGATGACAAGGAAGTTAAAACATTCTCTCTAGTCTAGTCTATCATGCGCTTCTTTCTGTTTCATGTTAGCTAATGTATATATGCAGAAAATTTCTGATCTTATATTCTATAACAAATATATTCCACGGGTGTTTCTGTAAAAGCTTAGAATATAATACGAGAGAAGAAGCTCTTACCGAACACCAATACGAGGAAATAACGTTCGAATGAAGTTTGACATTACGTACTTTTCCTAATATTAATATTTTAATCTGCGATGGCGAATCTATCTTTGTACGGCAACATTTGCAAGTTGAGGTCACGACCTCTTAATCTAATTGAACATCTTTGACATCTGTATTCGTTTTTGGAGACACGGTGCAATTTATCTCTCGAGTCACAAAACAAGCTGAAAATTACTATACAAATTAGACTTTATATTATACTTTGTAGCTCTACCGATGTACTAAGAATGTTATAAATTAAGAAAGTAAATCTCATTGTTAAGTTTGAATCCCAATGCTGGAAGCAATACTTATTCTGAGCCTAAAAAGCTAAAACTAATGTTTTTGACTTTTGACATCAAATATAGGATTCCAATCCCAACATTTTAGATATAAATAAGTGTAGTTTAATTGGAAGTTTTTTTTATTTAGATTGTAGGTTGAACCATTTGTTGTGGTTTCGTAGGTTAAACTGTACATTAATAATTTGTCGTTATTTATATATGTGGGTTTTGTGATCGTGTTTTTGTAGATAATTAGATTGTCCATTATCAATAGTAAAAGGTCATTTATAATAATATTTTCAGTAAATGTTAATGACTTATGGAGAAAAATATAAAAACTATTTATCTAGTCTAACATAAGTCCATATCCCTTGATTAGTTGTGAAGTGCGCAGCTTTTTCTGAAAAAGTAGAAATTTACAATTTGTAGAGTAATGGAAAATGTATATATATCATAATCATACGTAAAAGAAAAACACACATATTTTTTAATATACAAATATCTAGAAATGAAAGATTCAATGAAGATGATTGACAATGAATGTTGTGACTTTCATAGGAGATCAAAGCTAGCAGCTATGGAGATAATTGCAAGAGAAAACCTAAAAAGGTAGAATTAAATTTCAAAAAGGGTATATAGTTGACAAAAGAAGTAAGATTTGAGGCATCAACAGGGAAAGTGACAAGTCGACTGGTGGCAAGTGGGTGTATCTCTCTACGTAACAACCCAAACATCATTACATGTGAAAAAAGCGTATTTGGTACTTGTTCTTTTTTTCTTTCATCCCCACTTCACTCCATTTCACACTCTTATCGTCAGTCTCTCTCCACTTGTTTCATGTTTTTTATTAAATAATTATATAAACATTGTGGATAATATAGGACGATCATTGGCCTCCACTACCCATCTTATTAACCCGCCTTTAGATGCCAGCTTACCAGAATCTATGTATCTTGTTGATTAATACTCCTGCTGTTTCCAAACAATTATGATTAACCAAAATGTAAAGATTGACTCTTGTCATTATTAAATCTGTATATTTAAATGATACCAGTAGCTGAATCAGGTTCCTGTGTTATAAAAAGTATACCCAAACTTTTATGTTTGTTTGTACATGAATATAGTATATTTTAATTGACTAGGTACGATTTAGATAAAAATATTGTTTTCGAAAATACTAAAAATCGCCATGATCTAGCAATCGGAATTCCTGTTGGCATTAAAACCAACTTCGACTTTACCACGCAGTGTCTTAGCCATCGAATTAGGGTTTGTCGATAGATTTTTTTCTTTTCAACAACTACAGTTCAAAAGTGAAATCAACTAGATCTGTAATAGTAGAGTAAAATGTTTATTTACAGAGAAAGATCAGATCGAAAATGTTTCGTTTTTTGCACACATCAATTTTACAGGTATCAATCAATATGCGACATCATTTACATATAATAACGACGTCATATTCGTACGACATTTCTCAAATATTTTATATTCGACCGTCACATACACGAAAGGGATGAATTAACCCTCAGAACGAGATCAGATCAACCGTGGCCGATCTAGATTTCGTCACCGGAGACGCAGGCAACCTCGCCGTGAAATTCGGGAAAGAACCGTCCTCGTCCGCTCGCACATCGTCCTCGAAATTGAGCGCGTAGCTCAACGGATCGTAGCTGAAATCCCCAGGGTAGCTATGGCTGTGGTGTCTCTGGTGGTGATGAGCGCAATTGTAAGCGCAATTGTTGTTGCGGCACGTAACCTTGATGCGTGTCTTGACGCGGCGGCATCGATCTCTGATCTCGAGCTCCTGCGCCGTAGATTTGAGCCACTCGTAAGGAGATCTCGGCGTTCTCTGTCCGATCATCGCCTCCGGCTCAACCACCGCGTTCGCTCCTAAACAGCAGATCGGAGATCTCAGCCTGTGAACGGTTCCTCTCGTTGACCTAGCGGAAGACGGGGAGCTGCATTCGTTGTACATCGTGAAGTTTTCCGAAATTGAGGGAATTTAAAAAAAAACAGAAATTGTAGAGAAATGAGAAGTTGTTTTTCCTTACGAAGAAGAAGAAGAACCAAAAATAAAGAAACAAGTGAGAGAAAAACAAGGAGTGGGAGAGAATAAATAGGAAAATAATTAGGGAAGAAGATAAGAATTACGAAGAAAACTCCGTGGGTGGAACGTGGGTTTGGGCCCGGTCCACGTTTTTAAAAGAGTACGTTTTGTATTTTTATTTTTTCTTTCCCTCGGGTCACAATAATAACAATGCTACACGTATAAAAAAATATATGGAAATTTTCAATTATAATTGGCCCATAATCGGGAGTATGTATGTAAATTTCGCTGTGGTAGAGACATTTCTTCAGAATCTTATGAATTAAAAACGTTGATAAAAGAACGGTGGCGATTATATCATATAAAAACGATAAGGCTTTAGTTCCAAAAAAAAAACGATACGGCTTGTATTAAAAGAATGAAGAAAAGGTGTTGCTGTATATTACGAAACAACAAAAACCTGGAAAACTTTAAAGTGTTTGTATTCTAATGTGGAAAACAATAGTTTCCGAATGAAAACATGAAAGCTTCTCTTTACACCTCTAATTGCCTCTTTGCCACCACTGGTTTCACTCGCTCTGCGTCATCACATCCAAAAACAGCGTCTCAGAGACAACACTTCAACCATCTCTTTGCTATATTGCTATGTATGTTTAAACTAGTAACTGTGTTCTGTTTACAATCTCGCTTCCTGAAACTGAACCCGAAAGCTGTTCCTGCACATTGATACCAACACACATTCAACAGAGCTATAATATACACTGCATACATTGTATACCTAAGATTCCGTTAATTACATCTGTGGTAACTCGAGGAGAGGAGGTTTTGACTTCATTTTGGGATTCAGAGCTGGCGATTTCAATATGTTCTTCACTACTCGATGGCGGGGAAAGTAGTCTTTCACCATTTCTTGGGTCAGAAGCAAGTGCTAGGTTTCCTGGTTCAGTGCTTGTCTGAAGCCGAGAGTCATGTGTCAACAAACGAAACAGCAAGTGTCAACGATGAAGAAAGAGACAGAACAAACCTGGAAGCGATTTTGCCCTGTAGGGGAAGCGGACACTGCAGCATCCTCCTGAGATATATCCAAAAAGAAAAGGGTCATTGTTCATCATACACAGAAGCTTCTCTTGTCTGTGAAGATATTCAAGATGCAAGCTTGAAAATATAAGTCAGATGTACACACAGGTGTTTCTGAGATGGCACGGCCTATCGCAAGAAGTAACCTTCCGAAACTCTCCCAGAGGAGTCCTGATTCGACAACCAGTCTCCCTTGTTGCCTTCTTCGAGCTGATGGACCTGTACCATTTATACGATCCACAAGCAGCCTTCGTAGGCTCTGCACAAGGGAAGATACATACGAAATAAAATTAGAAAAAGAAGAAAAAAAAACAGTAACGAGAAAGTGGTATAAATCGATTCAAAAGTCAAGGAACGTACTGGTAACAACTCAAGTACTTCATCAGAGAAGAGTTGCCTTGTCCTCTGAGCCATCTCCGCTGCACTTAAGTTGTTACCATTGTCACCTAGCAATTTACAATACAACAATGTCATTTTAAACCTCAAGATCGATCTGTTTCAACAAAAGGAATATATATTTTGAAATCATGTCTAACCAGCGGCAGCAAAGTCACGTGCCAGGCGTCTCGCAAAGATTCTTATATAATTTGGAATCACCTGCAGTGACTAGAATACATAAATCTTCAGTAGTAAGAAGATCATGGCAAAAGAGTTTACCGTAAACATTAAGGAAGATACAATGAAAGCAAGAGAACTCACTGGACCGAGATTCGAGTTATGATTACACTGCACAACCACAAAGCCCAAGTTTCCAACTCCCAGGCTAAACATTTGACTTCTCATAACAGGACCAGCTTCTGAAAGAAAAGGAAGAAGTTTAGAGAAATAGTATTTCAGAAGCATTCACCAATACTACAAACATTTCAAAGAGTAAATTTAGATAGCGTGACTATTTTCACCTTCTGATGGTTTTACAACCAAATACACAGTGTGCCCTTCTTCAACCTCTAAGATTTAAACCCATTTAATGAAAACACATTCGGGAAAAAACATGATCTACATGAGATGCAATGAGAAAGAAAAAGATTAGGATACGGTAATCTGATAAGCGTAGATCATCGTTCAAGACTCTTCCGCGGAACAGCAAACGCTGATGTTTCGACATTATCAGGGAACGGTGTTCAATATTCAGCTTCAATGCTTGAATAGGGATCTGCAAACCAAATACGAAGTCATTGGTTTCACAATTTTTGATCAAACAAGAAATTCTAAGAAAAAAATATATATCTTACAGTTCTCTCTACAGAGAAGGTGTATGTTCCAGAATGAAACTCCTTTATATTTATCTCAATTAAATCACATCGATGCGTCGATGCCTCCCTCGCAACGTCCGTGTCTCCCATCCTGAGAAGGAAAGATCTAATCAGAGACTCAGAATTCTTGACTGACACGAAAGGAAGAACAACACACGCGAGCTCAAGATCCCACAACTACAAAAGATCCAAATCTATTTTGATACTAACTCTGCGAAGAAACAGCGAAGGTGAAACGAAGATACTAACTGAAAACCTCAGGAAATGGAGATTTGAAAGCAAGCGTCAAGAAGAACAGCGAGATTAGGAGAAGAGATTGCAAACACGAAAGAGTCGATGGAGCAGATTTTGATGCGATTCTTTTAACCCTAGAATCCCCTCGACGACCTTGAAAGCTTTTTTCTCAAATCCTCTCTTCTTTCCCTCTTTCTTCTTCCTATCAAAGATTCAAACGAAGCTTTTTATGCATCGTTATAATGTTTGGATAATTACAAATATAACCCCTGACTTCTTTAGTCTTTGCGTTTTAAACCCTGAGGTTTATTTTTCTATTTTAAAATTTCCCAAATAAACCCCTTTCTTGCTCTCACCCTAGAACTAGAAGCTACCGGAACCCAAAACCCCTTTCGCGATCCAGGTATGATTCCGATGCTATTCTCGCTAAACCAGTAACTCATCTTCCAGATCCAAAATTGGTGCCGTTTAGAGCTTGTAAAAACCAACTTCGTGTCGTTTTAAGTGTAGAGTAGGACCTGCTTCGGTGCCTTGGCTCTTCTTTTTTCTCGGAGAATCGAGATGAGATTGCTGAGTTATCTGAAGCAATGGCGTGGAACGGCGAAGGAGGCATTCGGTCAAGTATCAGTCGTCGCCAAGTTTCTCTGTTTGCTTCATGTCACAGACCGTTACCTGATTTCCTCCACCCACGTCTGTAATTGCTGCAATTGAATCTCTCTGTTTTTTTTTTTTTTTTTTTTTGCTTCAGCTTCTTTCATCTTCTCCAAAAGGAATCTAATTCCGTTTATATTGGGTTTATAGGTTCAAGGTCCTAGCATGCTTCCGACGCTTAATCTCACCGGCGATGTCATTTTGGCGGAACACTTATCGCACCGGTTCGGTAGGATTGGACTCGGTGACGTTGTATTGGTTCGATCTCCGAGAGACCCAAGCAGGATGGTGACAAAACGGGTATTGGGTTTAGAAGGCCATAGACTCTCTTTCTCCGCTGACCCTTTGGTCGGTGATGGCTCAATCAGCGTTGTGGTATGAACATCGACCAATCTTCTCCATTTCAAGAATTCCATCTTTTCCTAAAAAAAATGTGCAAACTTCTATGGTTTAGGATCTATAGGGTTTATATGTGTGTGTGTGTGTGATTGATCATTTGGGATGCTCTAGAATGTGAAGCATTGCTAGTTATCGGTTTCGTTGAAATCGATTTCAGAGTAGCTGTAGCATTAAGGGTTTAAGGTAAAAGTAAGATTGAATTTGGCAACTTCTAGGGCTTAGGGTTTCCATGTTTGTGTGATTGCTGATTTGGGATTGTCTAGATTGGTGAAGCATTGCTAGTTATTGGTTTCGATTTAAGTCGATTTCAGAGTAGTTATAGCATGTAGGCTCTTGCTAAGCCTCTTGAGCATTCATGGACACATTTTGAGTTTTATGCGACCGATCTCTGTTTTTGCAGAGCACCAAAGCTTGTCTGATTTAGGGTTTATGTGTTGCTTCTTCAATTATAGGTTCCAAAAGGTCATGTGTGGATTCAGGGAGATAACTTGTATGCTTCAACTGATTCACGTCATTTTGGACCTATACCTTACAATCTCATCGAAGGAAAAGCTCTTCTGCGGGTAAGTCTTTGTAGTCCCACAACTTCTTTTCTAGATCTCAAGTTGTTATGAGATAAGAGTGATAATTAGTAACTATCTCTTTGCTTCTCTAGGTTTGGCCACCAGAATGCTTTGGCTCATTGAGATGACGAGTCTGTTGCGATAATTGTTCTTACTCGTGCGAGTAATGTATCATTCAAATTCCGATAACTTCACGAAAGTGGGATAAGCATTTTTTGCTGTATTTACTTGTTTGGCAATATTAGAGGAAGCCATGGACCTGCCGTAGGTTTATACATGAAAGTTATATCTAATGTTAAGATTCATGTTGGTAGATCAAAAAAACGGTGGTGAGTGACTATGATGATTGTTGTGGCTTTTGACCGCTTGAGCAAAGTTTTAGATGTTTTCATCCTTATGTGGTGTCAGAGTCAGACCAAAATGGAAGAAAGAGTCTCTGGTTCTATATATATACGGTTGCATCACCTAATTGAACCGAACCAGTCTTGCCCTTTATCTAATCTTATTTCAAGATGTTTTTAATTGGGGAAATGTCCTCAAAACCGGAGTGGATAGGCCGGTCTGACCGGAAATTATGTGTACGACGTTACTAGTTAATCGAGTTTACCACTAATCTTTTAAATCGTCAATAATGTGGTTAGACAAAAAACCACTATAATTGATTGTTGTTAGACAAAAAAAGTCAAAACTGTAAATCACAATTGCTTCACGTAGTAAAAAAACAGTCGAATAACAAATGATATGACTAAAAATCTTTAAGCAAAAATTTAAAACATTGAGATGTTTGATATTTGGTAAAAAGTATATAATAGGTTTATCTGGACTGTTTAGATAGTACCAAGAGATTCAAATGTCTCTTTAGGTGGATGGTTATTGATTAAATGGCAAATCAGCATAATATCATAATTATTGAAGCCTAGATATTATAATATTGCATACCAGTACAACTTCATTGCTACCTCCACTTTTATATTCGTAGGGATATGAAAATATCCCAGAGTAAACTAAGCATCTTATTCTGAATAATGGTGTTCTGAAATTTGCTTAAAATAAAATAATCATCAAAGCCTTTACCATTATGCAATATAAGATTCTTCTGTTAAACATTATCACAGCATATCATTGCATGATATATGGGACACATACTTCCATAAGAGGACTTTAACACACTTTATACTCTCCCATATTACCAATACGCCATAACAAATCATAATTTTAATAATGCTTACATTCTGCTAAAAGGATCTATAATCATCTCCAACCATAAATCTACCTGCACTAATAAATGACCTAAGATCAGAAAATGACTATTGTTATGATCTTATCAGTTATCACCATTAGGGTAAAAGACTTTCCTTACAAAAAAAACCCAGATAAAAAACAATTCAAAAGAAACATAATCACATGACCCACAATGACCATGACCATTACCGGACCATGACCATGTTAAATAACTCTAATCCAGTGTCAGACATTGAATCACCAAGTAAAACACTTTTGTCTCTTGGATTGTTATGATGAGGCTAGGAAAGCCTGGACACGTGTGAGACTAAACCACACGTGTCGTAGTATTGTGGGACGAGGTGGTGTGATTTTGTTAGCCTATTGCTTTAACACAATGTATGTCCCGACCATACAAAAATAACTGTTTTGTCCCTAACTCACCCAACACGACCTCCATGTGCCCCGCATTATTGATCCAACCCCCTAATATTTTATATTATTTTGTTTCCTAGATTCGTCTACATTAACCCGTTAACAATCTTCGTACCAACTTTCGTATTTATATAATGTTTAACGCTAAAATAGTTATTAACCTATTATATTATTTGAGTGTTATTAAGTTTGATGAATGATACTATAAATTACAGAAATATGGGTTTCGTCAAAGACCATTTCTCTTTTTCTCCAACAAATCGCCTCGTCCGCCAGAAGACACGATGACAACGTATTTAGCTAATTTATCATATTTCCATTGTTCTTCTTTAGACTAAAGAGAATATTGAATTTCTTAAGCTCACTCCTGAAACATCTCAATCAAATTTAGGAGATGTGTAGATTCACCTCTTTTCCATTTAGTAGATCAACCAAGATTCTTAAATCTTAACATTACCTTCAAAATTGGACTTGTCTGAAACCCAAGTCCAAGGCCAACGTTAGTTATATTCTTCAACAACTCTTACCCATCCTTCTCATAACCTTTCCTAGAGTATTTAGGTTATGTTGGCTATAATTATAAACGAAGAAAAAATATTGGAACTATAGTTTAATGAGACTTAGCATCTCATGAACAATAATAATATTACACAATATGTAGTTACTATTCAAGAGCAAAGCCAGGTTGGAACTTTTATATAATTGATAGTAGTTGTACCTCTTCAATAAAAACATATGTTCTAACTACATCCGAATAATGTTGGAAGAATTACTCGAGTCATTAGTTCGTTAAATTCATAGCAGGGGCGGATAATTACGTTTGTGCTTGATTCCAATATCAGACACAGTTGCATGGATCTGCTCCACCGAAACAAAGTTTAACGAATCTAGAATTCGTTGTGGTTATGACCTTGCTTTGAACCCCTCCAAGAGTTTGGCTAGTTCACCAGTAGGTTTAAGGTGAAAAGTTGTTGAAATCTTTTAGTTTGTTGATTGTAATTATTACATACTACTATTTTACTAACTCTCCCGTATGAAAATTTATGGTATTTTTGGACAAACCGTTATACTTGTTGTGATTTGACAACTCCAATTATATGGTATAATCAGTTATAGATCATAGATGTATCTTGATATGTTAACGTTCAAGTTATTAGATTATTATTGTTGGATATTAGCAACTACTTTTGAATATTAGCAACTAATCTTGATGTCAAGAGACCAAGTCTAACAAACAAAATTCCATATTGAAGATCAAACGCATGTTTCAGACCAACAAATAAGATCAATTAAGTGTGAGGATAAAGAGTTTGATTTGTAGAAATCTTTAAATCACTAGCACCATCATATATAATATTAAATTTTCTTAATTTTTGTTAAAATATATCAAAATGGATTAATTGTTTAAATTTTTTCAACATATTTTTTTGTTCTAGAAGACTTTGAATACAGTTGATCGCGAAACCCAAACTGATTTACGTATAAATCTAATTTTCTAAATCGATACCGATACCGTTATGAAACCATTGGATCGTGACGACAAAAAAAGACCATTGGAATTGTAAATCCGGCTCTTGGCAAAACAACGGGCAATGGCATTTCGTAATTATCGCAGCTTTTCCGGGGTAGGAGCTGACATCTCTCATAGTCACAACACGTGGCAGCTTTTCTAACTGCCCACAAAAGACTTCCTCTGAGTCGTCTTCTCAGCCGTTGGATCAAGAACCCGATTCTTTTCGAAACGGCAAAACCGCCAAGTTGAACAAAAGGAAAACAAAATAAATGAAATGAAAAGAAAAGAAAAAGACCATAATATTTGCTAACCATGGTTAAGTTTGACTAACCCGATATAGAATTACCCAAAATTCGAAAATGGTCAAAATCTTTGCAAGTATTTACATTTCGTGCCATTGGACAGCCTTTGTTATAAATTTGGTTCCTGAGACTCGCTAGGTTTGCCGAACCAACCTCCCTCCGGGGCCTTCTTAAGAGAGCAACCAAAAAACCTCTTCCTTCCTCCTTCTTTCTTCCTTCTGAGACTTTTTCGAATTTCTCTTTTTGACTTTCAGTTTGCAAACAAAAACAATGGTGACCACGTCATCTCGTAGTACCAAGTCAAGCAGTCCCGTGCTTCGTTCCCAATCGCCGTCGGGTCGGTTTTCCGGTGCTTACTCTAAAGCCGTTCCGTCGTCGTCTTCCTCAGCGTTCGCTTCGTCTACGAGCTCTAGCTTCTCGTCTCCGTCTTCAGCTTTCTTCAGCAACCACCGTAACCACCACGACAATCACAGCCACCACCGATCCGCGTCGCCGACTCGTGTGAATCTATACACGGCGCAGCCGATGGCACAGTCGTTCCGGTATTCTCTCGACAGCAGATCCATTTCGCCTACGAATCGATCCATCTCCGTTTCGAAGAAGCAGCCGTCGAGCAGTCACAAGATCTCCGAGTCGAGAAGGAGGTGTATGTGCTCCCCCACGACGCATCCTGGATCTTTCCGATGCAGTCTCCACAAGAACGTCGCGAATCCACACGGCCAGGGCACGGCCTCGTATCCGACCAACAGTTTGAATATGCGCCGATCTGCGATGACGAATTCTCTTGTGAGAATCGGCGGCGTTGAAGGGGAGTGGGTGAGAAGAGCCTTGACGACTTTGATTCGACCTTCTTCGCATCATCTCAAAAGGCGAGCTGCGTATCAGCCTCGTCCAAGCAGGCTCTCGATTATGTCGAAAGCCGATTGTAATTGATCTGATCTGATTTCAGATTTCAGGTTTGTTCTTCTCTTTAAAACCACATCTCCTCAGGGATTTACTAGGGCGTCAGATCCAACGAAGAGCCGGGAAAATCTGAACCGGCGAAGTAGTGAGTCAAATTTGGGCGAGATCTGCGGCGGTTTTGGCTGAGAGAATCAACTTCGAAATCGAGTTTTGTAAACGAAGATCGAAAGAAAGAAACACACCATCATAATTTTTTTTTGTTGTTGGGTGAAGAAAGATGCGAAATGCATTGTACATAGTCATTTTACTGTTTTCATGCTCTCGATCGGAAAAAAAAAAAAACCAAAGTGTCGTGCGCTCTCGAAATTACACCTAAAATCGAAATTCAAAATCTGGTAAATAGATCTGAATCAAGTTTCTGAATCCTATTTGGCGAATAACAAGTGAGATTTATGAATCTCTTCTCACATCAATGGTGTCTGTGTGCAGCGTTTTGTCAGATTCCCGTTTTTTCGTGTTCCGTTAATGTGCGCATTCACCGTTGACGGTCGTCGTGTGCCGTTATCCGTCGTTTCTTCCGTTAAACCTCCCGTTAATTTTCCAGGTATGCGTTGTTCGTCGTGTATGTAAGGTGCGTTTTTTTTTCATTTCTATGTATTTATTTAATTTACTTGTTTATTTTACGTAATTGCATTTTTTTTTTCTGTGAACTTCGAAAGTTTATTCTTCCTTTTCGCAGGTTGCGTTTGGCGATGGGACTAGATTGAACTACTTGACTAAACGGGATATTGGAATTTCTGAGGGAATTGAAAGATGGACGAAAAAAAAACAGCAAAGATTATATTTTCCAAAGACGAGGAAATGGTCTTTGTAGGCAGAAAGAAGAATAGAAAAATGATACCAAAATTTAAAATGTGAAAGCTGAGTGACCATACAGAGAAGGACCCCAACATGGAATATGAATAGAGGAGTATTGATGGAAAATACATTTGAATATGAAATTGGAGAATCCTTGGATTCATGAACACATTGAACAGGTAAATATTTGGAATGTTTGAATTACGAAAAAACAACTAGTAAAAGTGGAAAGACACGTCTCGCTGATCTAAGAATATTTTATTATACTCGATTTATATTCCTCTACATGCAGGATATATACCCATTATTAACAATAAATATATTTTTGTCAACTAACCAAATCTTACAGATTGAAATTATTATATATATATATATATTTTATCTATTACAGTATAGATTAATTTTTTTTATTAATAATTCCGTTTTCTCTCTTTTTGTCATAAAATTAATTGATAGTTCTTTTAAGCCCATAAATTTTTGATAATACTGTGATGGATTCGTAGGCAAACGAAAAAAGA
The DNA here is from genome assembly GCA_911865555.2 of Thlaspi arvense. Lineage (NCBI taxonomy): Eukaryota > Viridiplantae > Streptophyta > Magnoliopsida > Brassicales > Brassicaceae > Thlaspi > Thlaspi arvense. Next base: position 66,262,889 of record OU466862.2, on the reverse strand, counting down.
AAAATGTCAACCTAGTGCAATTATATTTGCAACACACCTACAATGAAAAGTTTTGGGGACAGCTCTAGTCGATAGTAATAAATTTGGTTTTAGTTTGAAGAATTTGGTAGGAGAATTTTACAATGGGTTATAATGTATATTATATGACCCACAATGTAATATGTTGAATGTTTTTTTTTTTTTTTTTTGCAAAAACTTAAAGTCTTTCGTGAGTTGGTTCCATTTGTTGACGGCTCTCAAAAAATGGCAGAAAGCTCGAGGACGATTTATTTGAGTGCCAATAGCTTTTTATGTCATACGTGGGATCCTCTTTTGTTTTGATTTACGTGTTTGTCATCACTTATCCCTACATTATTTATGTTTAGCGTATGAACAAGTCTAAGTTATATATTGGTAGATCATAAGTTTTTTGTGTGTGTGTGTAAATTTGTGAATTTCATATGTCTAAGATCACAGTGACACCGTCGTCATATGAGATAAGCGCCGACTATATTATCAGTAGCTGAGTAAATCTTCCAAGAGGCATTCATTGCAATAGATTGGTACCAAAAGAGAATAAGACGAAGACATGGCCAAATATTTAATAAAGGGATCGTTCAATTTATAAAGAGGAAAAAGCGGAATGAAGATGGGATACACGTCTTCCTTACCTGTAAGAGTATATGCCACCATCATGTTGCTAAATAATTGATTTATTTAACTACTTTTTTATTCTTTTATTGGTATAAATTTGGCGATCGACTCATATTGATGTCATAACAAGAGGTCGGCCGATTACTGTTATTATTAGGTCGTAAAATTCCTAAATCCAAAAATATATACAGAAAATAATGCGTGAAAGCGATACTAGGATCTATAGGTAAGGTGGATACCAAACTTGCAGAATTATGATGTGAAAAATGAAATAAAAGTAAGGAAGCATCTTCCATAATTAGGGGAGATGCTGTTGAAGATGGTGCAGCTAAGATTTGATCTGATTTAGGATTATTTAGACAATATTTATTTTTTACAGAATTGGCTTGTACCATAATCTAATAGATTTGCAAGATACGTACCGGTACTATTAAGTAATACACCATCTTGATTCTTGATGGCTGATTAGTTTTTTTTAGTTTTTAATTAATCCAAAGCGTTACATCTGACTTCAGTCTCGTGGCGAGCCCAACGAAGACGTCAACATATTTTTAAAATGGCTTCTCAGAAGCAAGCACCCTTGGAGAGAAATAAACAAAGTAATTAATTAATATTTAATTGTGTTTAACTGACAATGCTGTTACTAAATTAATTAAAATGGTTGCATTCATTTGGTGAGTTGAAGTCAGAAAATGACGAAAGTAAGTGTATTTTGCGTGGCGGATTGGAAATTCCTGAAAAAGACTTGAAGATAAGAAGAGTTGCTTGTGTCTGAAGCGTGAGAGTTCAAACAACTCACTCTTTTTCTTTTTCTCCAACTTAGTATTCCTTTTTCTCTTTTCTTTGTTTCGAATTTTAGAACTTTGGCAATAAAACAAAAAACTCTCACAAATTTCTTTATATTCCACGGCACCTCCACAGTAATGCATAAAGCCGAAAAATCGGAGTTCATGAGGATTGGATATCACGTGTTGTAGATGCTTATCATATTTTCTACTTGAATGTTTGCATAATATCTTAACCTCTTTAAATCATTTACGGCAAATATCCCAGTGCATACGTATGTAGAACGCTTAACACCAATACATATCGTATAATAATAATCTCGATTATTCGTTTTGGCAATATCACACAAAGGTAAACCCTTTATTAAAAAGAAAAAAAAAAATCACACAAAGGTATGTTCTCAAATATTCCACACTCTAGTCATACGTGTTTTTTGGCACTCTTGTTCTTCTGACACGTATGTGAGGTTATTTTTCAGGCTAAACCGACTTTTAACAAAAGTAGATGACTATATAATTTAATGACTATTTTATGTCAACATATTTTCCTCCGAAGCATATATGTGTGGTGGCCCTTAACCTTTGGCTTGTAATTGTTGAATTCTAAAATCTTCTTTCTTTTTTTTGAGTTTCGTTCTTTAAAGAACGGGCAAGAAAAGAAGGCTTAACAAGCAAGTTTTTCTAGAATTTTGGTGTCAAGTCCATATACTTTTTGATTTTATATTCGCTACAATGGCAACAAACATAAATATTTAAAGACTTAGACCTAAATCGTAACTATAGTTGTTACATTACGATCATAATCTGCGAAATTCATCCCATATTCATTTCAAATACGAATGGCATGACTTACTATTGTTATTTGTTCCCATAATTTTATACATTATGAATTATACTATGATCTTTCTTGTTTGGAAACGATACAGTCTTGATGCTAATTAAGTTGATATTGATTTATTTATTGTTATTCCAAAAATAATCCCGAGGATGGTCAAGAACGGCAGTTCAATGACAGAGGAGACCTAAATATTCAAAAATTCCCGCTGTTCAATACTACTACTCCTGCTAAGTCCTACTTCATTTCAAATGTGACATCTAGCTATATATAGCAAAATTTAAAGAGAGAGAGAGAGACCCATGATGGTCTTCAATTAGGTATGACCTTAAATGTATTCAACTGTTTCATTAATTATAATTATTAAATGCAAGAGGCAAGGCTCGTGTCTCTGTTCTTTGCTAGTTCCGTTAAGCAAAGTGTAATTGTATTACGTTTTTCGTGCATGACTAATTCGCTTTTCAAAAATGTTAATTTAAATTAATTTTTCATCCTTCAATCTCTTTAAATTGAAAGATCAAAGGTTCAAATTTTTCACAACAATTATAATTATAATTGAACAGTATATACATATTGAATAAAATAAACAAGAAAATTTGGTTTACATATTTATAAACAAACCTAGTATTTGTTTAAAACTATAACGGATATCATTATTTTAAAACGAATAATTAAAAAACCTACTCCATCCGTTAAGAAATTGATTACTAATTAGACAGCAGTTGAGATAGGGAAACGAGAAATGAGTGATGAGCATGACCCACACGCTTTCATTAAGACGAGTAATTAACTCTTTAACTTTAGTCATTAGCTAAAGAAGAGCCAATCCTCAGACACTACATGTGACCATGAGAAACCCCAAAGAGATTGGATGACTTTTTTCTGTTCTGGTTTGTCAATTTTCAAGGCTATGGCACAATTTCACATTGTCTTTTTTAGAAAAAATAAAAATAAAATCGTTCACATTCTTTTTGTGAGTTTCTGATTCTCTCTGCTCGATAATTCATAGCTTTCCATCCACACACTCTTACAAAACAAGATTACGTGTTGTTTTCTTCATGTCTCTTCACATTCCTAGATGATCTACAACCGCTCACTATAAAGATTCTGTGTATATAATTTCTTATCCTTTACCTTTATTAGTAATGCCGTGAGAAAAATTATTTTCTATTATTGTATATATTGATGGTATTGTTCTAGCAAAAAACAAGGTGTCTGTGAATGTTCTAGATTCGTGTCGGTCGCAAATTTATGCAAATCACGATCGTATTCTTATACCAGGGGAACAAAAGTTAGGAGATAAAGAACATTGTAAATGTAAGAGATTGTCTTTGAAGCATTATAACTACTCTAGTACCATACTATCATCAGTTTCCATCACATTCAATCTATCTCTAATGATTTTTTTTTTCTTTTTCATCATATTAGTAAAAATACAAATGAAGAAAAAGAAACTTGAAATAGACAACAGCAACGTTAAATATCAGTTGGAAGTTAGTGTGAGATCCCGCCGGAAAAATAGAAGATAAGAAACGAAGGAGTGTAAATGATTGCGAGAAATGAGGTTTAAAAGTCAGAAAAGAGTTGAAACTTAAAAGCGTTATGACAAAGGATATTGCGTAGATCCCAGGCTTTGATGACGACAATCGATCTTTACGTTTCCAAGTACATTTTATTAATTAAATGAAAACATGGTGTGGAGTTCATAAAATCCCAACCATATTTCACGGTTCCTTTCGATGTTTTTCATTAGTTCCTTTGATTCCTTCACCCTTTATAGTAGTTCCTATTCCTATAGTAAACAAAAGGAAAAATGAGTTCATGTGGAAATCACAATAATACCCCTTATCGGAACAAAACAAAAGCATAAGCCCATTACAGAAGGAAGGTAAACTGTTAACCGACAGCCTAAGAAATTAGACGATGGTTTAAGAGTTGGGCCGGCCCATCCAAAAGCTAACACGATATATATAATCAAATCAGAGCATGTAACCAAAATCATACCAGACGATACCAATCATACAGCATTCTTTCACGCACTATATATACTATACAAATTTTTATTTAAGAGTAGACACTTCGATCACAATTTGATTTTACTTTGTTTGTTTTACAGCTAAAGTCAAATGTATTTAGTTTGGTGAGCATTACTATGGTTACACTTACACACACTTACATTTAGGTTAAATATTAATTTTAAATTTTATCCGGTTTGGTTTGGTTATACTAACGACACTAACGCCGAAATAAAATCAGCCATTTGGTGTAAATAGAAATCAATAGAAGTTTCAGGAGATTAAAAGAAGCATGCAGAAGAACAACAAACAACAACCAGATAATGAGATTAGTAGAGAGGATCAAATTAAAAGCAAAAGAAGGAGAGAGAAGAAGGAGAAAGAATCTTAAAAGCCAAAAATCAATTAGATTAGAGAATGATTAAGCGCGAAGCAATCTCCTCTTTAACTTTACAGTCGATTATTACTAATTTATCTCAGAAACAGAGGACTCTGTGTTCCTCTTAGCTGATGAATGGATCCCATCTAAAATCATCGTCCCAGGTTCGATCCGCTCAGAAGTAGGAAACAAAATGGGTTTTCTGTTTGGTTTGTTCATAGGAATCGCAGTTTCTGTCGGTCTGGTCGTTGCATTTGCACGCTATTCTAATGTCAGATCCACTCGTCGAGCTGAACTGGTAAAAACCATTTCACATCATAATGCCATTTTAATTTTTTTGATGATTTGTTCGGGAAGATTGATTAAATTGTAAATAATGATTTGTTTAGGCGAGGACCATTGCTGCGTTTGCAAGAATGACTATTCAAGATTCGAGAAAACTTCTCCCAGGAGATTTTTATCCTTCTTGGGTTGTCTTTTCACAGAGACAAAAGTTGAGCTATTTTTCTTTCTTTTTTTGTTTCCAAAATCTCTTTCACTTGCATCATTTATTGATATTTATGGGTATTGATACTTGTTGAACCCTTAAAATTACAGTTAAATTGGCTTAATCTTGAACTTGAAAAGATCTGGCCTTATGTAAACGAGGTAACTTTGATACTTTTTTACACCCTCTTTCTAATTTAAAATACAGTTTTTTCTTTTACCGTTTGACATTGCTGAATCTTGTAGGCAGCTTCTGATCTGATTCGGAGCAGTGTGGAACCAGTTCTTGAACAATATACACCAGCTATGTTAGCATCTCTCAAATTCTCCAAATTCACACTTGGGACTGTGGCTCCTCAGTTCACAGGTTGCTATAAATAATCTAGTACATTGCTATAGATAAAGAAGTTTTTGAAATGTTTCTTTAGGAGGAGTTTTTTGTAGATATGTGTTAACTTGTTGTATCTTTTTACTGTCCATGTATTGGTTATGCTTAGTTTGTACAATGCATTGATAAGTCACTAATAACCTCTGTGATGGTCACTCAATTTTCAGGAGTTTCCATCTTAGAGAGTGAAAGTGGACCTAATGGAATTACGATGGAACTTGAAATGCAATGGGACGGTAATCCAAAAATCGTGTTGGATATCAAAACTTTACTTGGTCTGGCTCTACCGATCGAGGTACTTTCTACGTCACTAGTAATGCTATTATTGATAAATTTAGTATACAACTTTGTTCTTGAGCCTTCTGTGCTGTTTCTATAGGTGAAAAATATAGGATTCACAGGTGTTTTCAGGTTGATTTTCAAACCACTTGTTGATGAATTCCCTTGCTTTGGTGCACTTTCTTATTCACTGCGGGAGAAGGTATAATTTAGTGATGTGATCTTCATTGCTTGTTCATGATCTTTACGGTAATGTTTTAGTGATATTATTTTGGTTTCTGTGAACAGAAAGGGCTTGATTTTACACTTAAGGTCATTGGTGGTGAATTAACATCGATTCCAGGAATTTCTGATGCAATCGAAGTATGCAAAAACAAAGTTGATCGTATATCTCTCTTTAACATCATAATATAACCTAATATTGCTTTAACAACACGTTAACTCCTTTGTCAGGAAACTATCCGTGACGCTATTGAAGACAGCATAACATGGCCCGTTAGGAAAATCATACCTATAATACCAGGAGATTACAGGTTTTTGCTTCTTTAATTATATATTATACCATCTGATGAAGATTATTTTTATATAAATCTGAAATGTGGTTTTAACAGTGATCTGGAGCTGAAACCTGTTGGAAAATTGGATGTGAAGCTTGTGCAAGCAAAGGACTTAGCTAACAAAGATATGATCGGAAAATCTGATCCTTACGCTGTCGTGTTCATCCGCCCATTGCGTGACAAAACCAAAAAAACCAAAACCATTGTAAGTAAAGTTCCCTCTTACCAGATTCCAACATCCATATATGATATATCTATTGCTTCATTTGGATATATTGTTTCATAACTCTCTCGCTATATTTCTCTTTTTAATGTCGATATAGAGTAACTCGTTGAATCCTATCTGGAATGAACATTTTGAGTTCATAGTGGAAGATGTATCAACTCAACATCTAACAGTAAGAGTCTTTGACGACGAAGGAGTCGGCTCTTCTCAGCTTATCGGAGCTGCTCAAGTACCGTTAAACGAACTCGAGCCCGGGAAAGTGAAAGCCATTTGGTTGAAGCTAGTCAAAGATTTAGAGATTCAAAGGGATACAAAAAATCGTGGCCAGGTTAGTATTTTCCACTTATTCTTTACAAGTCGGTATCAAATCTCTTAGCATTTTGCATTAACCAAAGTAATATTCATGTGAATATATATAGGTGCAGTTGGAGCTGCTATATTGTCCCTTAGGCAAAAAATGTGGATTCAAGAATCCGTTTAACCAAAACTTCTCATTGACCATTTTAGAGAAGGTGCTTAAGCCGGAAAGCGAGGATTCGGATGCTACGGATGTAATAAAATCTCAGAGCCCAAAGAAAAAAGATGTTATTGTGAGAGGAGTGTTGTCCGTGACGGTGGTTGCTGCTGAAGAGTTACCAGCTGTAGATTTAATGGGGAAAGCAGATCCGTTTGTGGTTATCACGTTGAAGAAATCTGAATCGAAATCCAAAACGAGGGTTGTACCGGACAGCTTGAACCCGGTTTGGAACCAGACGTTTGATTTTGTAGTGGAAGATGCTTTGCATGATCTCCTGATTCTTGAAGTGTGGGACCATGATAAATTTGGCAAGGTAAAGATCAAAATGTTTTTAAACACATTAGAATTTTTTTGCAAAGTATGTAATGTTTTTTTTGCTGTGTTTTGTTGTTTGAAGGATAAAATAGGGAGAGTGATAATGACATTGACAAGAGTGATGATAGAAGGAGAGTTTCAAGAGTGGTTCGAGTTAGACGGAGCAAAATCAGGCAAGCTTTGTATCCATCTCAAATGGACTCCAAGGCTTAAACTCCGAGACGCCTCTTGATTCCTTCTTCCTACTACTCTCTCAACACTCGACACATTACTTTCCTTTTTAATGTTTCTTTTTTTGTTGTTGTATAGTTTGTGTGTTACGTGGCCTGTTGATATCGTGGCATGGTCATTGAGTTAAATATAAAATGTAGACAGCTCAATGTAATATTCGCTCGTATAATAAGATTCTAGTGCTTCGTTGTGAAAGGACAAAAAATAAGATTCTTATGCTGTTCTAGAATTTGCTAAGTGTAAGACGCTCACTGCTCGTGAGGTATATTCAAGAGTATCGGTCACTTTCTTCATTACTCTTTTCCGAATATTCAAATACAACTTTTTTCTATACAATCTTCCAGTATTTTCTCAAAAACTTGACACATCGCCCTTCTAAACTATTTTTAAAGTGAAAATAAATTAATGAGTATACCAAGAAAGCATCAACCGTATATATATTCCCTCAATAATTTAATCTGATGTTCAGAGCTTACGAAACTATTATATAGAATCTTTTAATGATTTCATTTTTTGGATTATAAAAGAAAACGAAGAGACGATTTTACAGATCAATCACCAAACTAAACCCCTCTCTCCTTCTCCCGCTCTCCATCTCTTGGTTCGTTTTCTGAAACTGATCTCCAGATTTCGTACTCATGATCGCTTGTGATATTCACGAGTCATTGACGCAGAGTTACTAGTTGTTGATTCTCCCTCTTTCCGAATCGTTTGGTCGTCTGCTTGAGAGCGAACCATGGCGGGAAACGATTGGGTGAACAGTTACCTGGAGGCGATTATCGCCGCCGAGCCGGGGATCGGCAATTCCAAATCGTCGCTTCTGTTAAGAGAGCGTGGCCATTTCAGTCCGAGTCGCTATTTCGTCGAGGAGGTCATCACTGGCTTCGATGAGACTGATCTTCACCGTTCCTGGGTTCAGGTTTGCGCATTTCGACTTCTAATTTTGTTTTTGTTTTTGTTGCGTTTTGACTTTTTTTTTTTGAGAATCTTCGATTGATTATTGATTGTTCTTGGCTGGTTCAAGGCTGCGGCAACAAGGAGTCCGCAAGAGCGGAACACGAGGTTGGAGAATTTGTGCTGGAGGATTTGGAATTTGGCTCGCCAGAAGAAGCAGGTTCGTGATTTTATCAGTTTTAATTCGTGGAATCGAACAGAATCGTCGTATGTTCAATTGATTGTTCGCTTTTAAACTATGAATTCACTTGTTTAAGTTTTTCTTTTTGGGTCTTGCGCTAAGATGATGATGGGATTTGGGGTAAAATGATTCTCTCAATCTGCTTTAACCTAAAAGAATTATGAAATGCTTAAATTAGGTTGAAGGGAAGAATGTTAAGCGTGCTGCTAAACGGCACCTTGAGCGTGAAAAGGCAAGGAAGGAAGTAACTGCTGATATGTCAGAGGACCTATCCGAAGGAGAGAAGGCAGATTTGCCTGGTGAAATTCCAACTCATAGTGATGGCAACCCCAAAGGAAGAATGTCTCGGATCAGTTCTGTTGACGTGTTTGAGAATTGGTTTGCTCAACACAAAGAGAAGAAGCTTTACATCGTTTTAATAAGGTATAAAAACACCAACTTTAAGGGGATTTCTATAGCAATTGATTGGAAAGTAATGGTGTTCTGTAGTTAGACTAAGGTGAGTTTCCTCATGGTGGTAAATAATAGTATAAATTGTCTTGCAGTCTTCATGGTCTGATACGTGGTGAAAACATGGAGCTTGGTCGGGATTCTGATACTGGTGGCCAGGTAATCTTCTACCTGCAAGCATTCTGTGTTTTAAATTTCTCAATTCACACGGTCTCAAATGGCTTCTGCAATCAGGTGAAGTATGTTGTGGAACTTGCTAGGGCATTGGGGTCAATGCCAGGAGTCTATCGTGTCGATTTGTTGACCAGACAGGTATCCGCGCCAGATGTGGATAGCAGCTACTCAGAACCGAGTGAGATGCTGAATCCCTTAGACGCAGATAGCACAGAGAAGGAGCATGGAGAGAGTAGTGGCGCTTATATAATCCGCATACCTTTTGGTCCGAAAGATAAATATGTACCAAAAGAGCTCCTCTGGCCTCATATCCCTGAATTTGTTGATAGGGCACTTAGCCATATTATGCAGATGTCCAAGGCTCTTGCTGATCAGACTGGTAGTGAACAACAAATGTGGCCGGTTTCGATTCACGGGCACTATGCAGATGCTGGTGACTCAGCTGCTCTTCTATCTGGGGCTCTGAATGTGCCAATGGTTTTTACTGGGCATTCTCTTGGTCGTGATAAGCTTGAGCAACTCCTGAAACAAGGGCGGCCCAAAGAAGAAATAAATTCTAACTACAAGATAATGCGGCGGATAGAGGCGGAGGAGCTATGTCTTGATGCTTCTGAAATCATCGTAACTAGTACAAGGCAAGAGATCGAAGAGCAATGGCGCCTTTATGATGGTTTTGATCCGGTTTTAGAGCGTAAACTCAGAGCAAGGATGAAAAGGGGTGTGAGCTGTCTTGGCAGATTTATGCCTCGCATGGTTGTAAGTATAATCTCTGTTTGGTACTTAAAAATGGTAACTTTTTGATTTTAGACAAGTCTCCATTCCATGATCATGATTAGGCTTTGTTGTGTGATTCCAGGTAATTCCTCCAGGAATGGAATTTCATCACATTGTACCGCATGATGTGGACGCAGATGGGGAAGGAGCGAGAGATGATGAAAATCCACAAGCTCCTGATCCACCAATTTGGTCTGAGGTAATTTTTTTTTTTTTGTTTTCCTTTGATCAAATTCTTTAAATATCAATCTGATTGTCTTATTGTATACTCTTACTATGACAGATTATGCGTTTCTTTTCTAACCCGCGCAAGCCTATGATACTTGCTCTTGCTCGGCCAGACCCTAAAAAGAACTTGGTTACTCTAGTTAAAGCCTTTGGAGAATGTCGTCCACTACGGGAACTTGCTAACCTTGTACGACCACAATTGTCCTTCTCAGAATCATGATCTCCAGCTAGTTTTCTGGAAAGTTACCTCACTTTAATTTGTTCTTTCTATCTCTCTCTTTTTTATTGCAGACACTGATAATGGGAAACCGAAATGATATTGATGAGTTATCTACCACGAATGCCTCGGTGCTGCTCTCAATTCTGAAGCTAATCGACAAGTACGACCTATATGGTCAAGTGGCAATGCCTAAGCATCACAAGCAGTCTGACGTGCCTGAAATTTACCGTTTAGCAGCCAAAACAAAGGTAATGTGCATATACTGTATATCATTCAGTGATCAATAAGTGTCCCCTTTTTATAGTGCATAAGGTAATAGCCTGTGTTTTGCTGCTGTTTCCGTGAATTAGATGAGTTCCCTGCATTTGTTTATCCATCTTATCTCAATCCTTTATTTCAGGGAGTATTTATAAATCCAGCTTTCATCGAACCATTTGGATTGACTCTCATAGAGGTATATATCATTTTCTATCTCTTCAGTGCTCTATTCATTTCAGGGTTTCTTATTAATTAACAGGCGCTGTATCTAACAGGCTGGAGCGCATGGTCTGCCCACTGTTGCCACAATAAATGGAGGACCTGTTGATATTCATCAGGTTTGTTGATTTCCATATTTCAAAAGAAATTTATAGGACTGTGCAATCAATGAAGAGCAAGCTATAGCTGATTTCTGCTCCTCACTTGTAGGTTCTTGACAATGGCCTTCTAGTTGACCCTCATAATCAGCAAGCTATAGCTGATGCTCTCCTGAAACTGGTTTCAGACAAACATCTTTGGGCAAGATGCAGACAGAACGGCCTCAAGAACATCCACTTGTTTTCATGGCCAGAGCATTGCAAAACATATTTGGCTCGGATAGCTTCGTGCAAGCAAAGGCATCCTAAATGGCAGAGAGTAGAGTTCGAAAACTCGGACTCGGATTCCCCCAGTGACTCCCTTAGAGATATACATGACATCTCCTTGAATCTAAAATTTTCCTTGGGTGACGAAAAGGGTGAAAGCAACGATGGTGTAGATACTACCTTGGACGCTGAAGACAGCGCTGCTGAACAAAAAGCTAAGCTAGAGAAAGCTGTTTCAAGCTTGGCAAGAAAGAAGTCTTCAACAGAGAAAATTAACTCCAAGATGCCAACTTTGAAAAGACGGAAGCATCTATTTGTCATTGCCGTGGACTGCAGCGCAGCCTCTGATCTTCTCGCAGTAGTGAAAACAGTTATTAGCGTTGCAGGCCAGGGCGGTTCAATAGGATTCATACTCTCTACCTCAATGACTATATCTGAGACTCACGCCACGTTGCTATCAGGAGGCTTGAAGCCGCAAGACTTTGACGCGGTTATCTGCAACAGTGGAAGTGAACTCTACTTCACGACCCCTGCTTCTGAAGATGAAACCGTGCTTCCTTATGCACTCGATGCAGATTACCATTCGCATATAGAATTCCGATGGGGCGGAGAGAACCTGAGGAAGACTTTGATCCGCTGGATTAGTTCTGTTGAAGAGAAGAAGAAGCTGAAACAAGGAGATATTTTATCGGAAGACGAGTCTTCTTCAACCAACTATTGCTTATCTTTCAAAGTGAAAGATCCCTCTTTGGTAAATCTCTCAAACAATAGCTTTACACACTTGAATCATCGATGTTCGTTCTTTTCTATTACCTTCTAATCTCCTTTTGTTCATTCAATTTCTGCAGATTCCTCCAATGAAGGAGCTGAGGAAACTGATGAGAATTCAAGCATTACGTTGCAATGTAGTTTACTGCCAGAACGGAGCTAGGCTAAACGTCATCCCTGTTCTTGCCTCACGATCTCAGGCCCTTAGGTAAGTTTTTGATCATACACCAATCATATCTCCGCATCAATTGTTTCTCTTTCTTGGGTTTGGATTCAGATTTTGCCATTTTGGGCTTTCAGTGATCACACTCTGTACACGTATCTTGCTCTGTTTTTCAGGTATTTACTAGTGAGATGGGACATTGACTTATCGAAAATGGTGGTGTTCGTGGGAGAATCAGGTGACACAGATTACGAAGGCTTGCTTGGAGGAGTTCACAAAACGGTGATACTAAAAGGCGTAGCCACTGACTTGCCTGAGCTACACGACAACAGAAGCTACCCTATGGAAGATATCACCGAAGCTGAAGAATGTGGCCTTGCCGACATTAAGACCGCTCTAGAGAAGCTTGGGATCAATCTCCTCAAGCCTTGAGGCTGTTTTTTTCCTCGATTTAAAAAGTTTTTGTTGTTGTTGTAGGTTGTACCAATATGCGTTGATGCTGAATTGATAAGAACAACTGAGAACAAAGTACATTTTATACCAATAAGATTTTGTATAGTACTGGGCGGAATACAATTTTTTTTGTGTGGTGATGTGTTGAAAAAACCGTTGTATCGAAAAAATTGGATAATTGGATGCAAGCAAATATATTTACTTTTTGGTACCAAAATCAGAAACTAGAATTAAACAGCAATGTCATGTGATATGGACGAGGCTTGGGAAAGTCGTTGAAGTGGTTGACCTTTCCGCTCTTTCTAACAAAACTATACCTGTTTTGGTTTTTTTTTTTTTTTTTTTTTTTTTTGGGGTCAAATACCTGTTTTGGTTTTGATTTTAATATTGAGTAAAATTCACAGGATTATATGCAATGCTCTGTCATTTTTCAAAAAACTTCCCCATATACACATGATACAGTATTAACTATTAAGGGAAACAGCTCAAGATCTAGACCTAAATCAAATCTTTATCCAGCAAGGTAAAGTGTTTTACATATAACACGATAGCTAGGGTTTATATTTATTCCATTTAGACCTTTAGTTGCTAGCTAGTGATCCCACATGGATTGATTTTCGTACAATTTGTGAGGTGTTCTATATATATTATTAGCTAGTATTTTGCACTTCGAATAGCAAAATCAAAAAAAAAAAATTCGCTACGAAAGCCATTATTAGTATCGTACGTTTAATGAGTAGTCCCATAGGCCATAGGCCATAAGGATCAAATTTATATCCTTCTTATCTTTACAGTTATACTGAAACATGAAACGTACGAATCTTCTATAATCTTGAGTTTTTTTAGGAATCCCCGATTATACCATTACTAACTAAATTGATAAAATTGAGTTGAATGTTTATCTTCGTTTTTAAAATGAATTTCGTTATCTATTTTTGATAATATTTGTATATATACGTGGGATATGTACAATATACCGTATATATGTTGATAACCATCGCATATATTGGATAACCATAGCATATATTTAAGCCAATCTTCAAAAAGAGAAAAGTACGTTATACATATTTTGATAGATAACCGAGCCAAATCCAACCTAAACCGTACCAAAACAACCCTCAAGAGAGAGTCACGCGTTTAATTACTTGCATTCCATTGACCAAAAAAATAATCATAATTGCATTTGTGAACTTTTTTTTTTTCCGCATTTGTGAACTTGTTAACCCAAAAAATCTGAAACCGTATTAGACGGACAAATAGTAACACTCATATAAAAAGAAGAGTAAGGGAAGTAAATTAAAAAAGAGTAGTAAACCTCTTACAAAAATTCAGAGAGAAACAACAAACAAACAACCCTAAAATTCTCAAATTCACCATCTTTTCTTCTTGACTAATTCTTCTTCTTCTTCTTCTTCTGTAAATTCAAAAGCAAGCCCTAGTTAAATTAGATTAAAGATCCCAATTACACCCTGAAGTAGAAGATACTAATTTAATGGCGGATCTGACTTGTACGACGCCGTTTCTGCTCTATCCATCACTCGTGATCATCCTCTTCTTCTACTCCCTTAACCATCATAACCGGTTTCTCTCCTCCGTCGTCGACGATGATCCTTCGTGTAGTCTCTCTCTCTCCTCTTCGTCTTCTCCACAAGCTGTTTTCTCTTCCTTCAGATTCTTCCCTTTTCGTTCTTCTTCCTCTTGTCTCAACACTCTCAACAATGTACTTACACTCTTCCTTTTTCTGTCATTTCTTCATATATAAAAGTTTTCGTTTCTTTATTTTCTTCTGTGTTGTCTTCAATGTTTGGATATTTCAGTTACGAGGATTCAAATTTATTATGTTTAAATTAATAACTGACTAATGTTGTTTAAATTTAAACAGTCGTCGTCAGAAGTTACGGTGGTAGAAGAAGTTGATGAAGCGGCGGAGAGAATCGAAGAAGGTTTGGCAATGGCGAGAGCCGCCATAAAGAAAGCCGGAGAAGAGGATATCCGTCGCCGTCGTGATCGGGGGAATAATTCGGATTTGGGATTCGTATCAAATGGATCTGTCTATCTCAACGCTTTTACTTTTCATCAGTTAAGACCTTTTCTTTCTCCTATTTTTGCTTAGTCTCTCTCTCTTCTCTCTCTCTCTTCCTAATTTTTCATAATATAAAAATATACGAATTGGTATAGAATTCAACAACACCTTTGTGTAGTTTGATCACTATAGCCTAATTCCTTTGTTATTTTTGAGTTAGTTAGGCTTTTTTTAGTTAAGTTAATCAAGAGCGGAGTTATAATAAAAAAAAATAGATAAATAAATAATAATATATGTAGCTAAAAAGTAGGTACTCATTAGGATCTGTACTCTCATTTGCTGTTTCCATTGATAAAAATATCTGTCAACATCAAAATTTTTATGTAAGTTTCCATTTTTAGTAACCAAATCACGTTTCAAGTTTCCAATATTTAAAAGTTCTTTTTCTTCAACTTTTGTTTAATATTCTACACCATTATTCCTCTTGTCTTCATTCTCTCATTGTCGCTAGAATCCAAAATCAGACCTACTTTGAGAAAAGAATAGTTTAGCTTTTAGGTTTCTCCATACCTTCCTCCCCATCTCTCAATTTGACTTTTGCAAACATATCATTTACTTTGTTACTTCTATGTTAAAGTTTTAAAAGTCCAACACTAGACACTCCATTTATAGATAAAATGTTTTAAAAGTCCAACACTATACACTCCATTTATCGATAAAATGTATGTATAGGGCTAACACATCGATATTTATGCATATGTGATGTTTATTAATTTCTTTACACATAACAATAAACAGGAGCCACAGAGAGATGGAGAAGAGATTTAAGATATGGACATATAGAGAAGGAGAACCTCCTCTGTTTCACAAGGGCCCTCTCAACAATATTTACGCTATTGAGGGCCAATTCATGGACGAGATCGAGAACGGAAAAAGCCGTTTCGCGGCAGCTTCACCGGAGGAAGCCACCATGTTCTACATCCCTGTAGGGATCGTCAATATCATACGATTTGTCTATAGACCATACACTAGCTATGCTCGTGACCGTCTCCAAAACATTGTCAAAGACTACATCTCTCTCGTCTCTAACCGTTACCCTTACTGGAATCGCAGTCGCGGTGCTGACCATTTCTTCCTCTCCTGTCACGATTGGGTGAGCAGTCTCTCCTTATACACATTTCTTGTTATGCAAGTAAAACCTTAAAAACCCTAACTTTCCTTATTTTTCTTTGTTGTTCAAGGCACCTGATGTTTCAGCGGTAGATCCAGAGCTATACAAGAATTTCGTCAGAGCTCTCTGCAATGCCAATTCATCCGAGGGATTTACCCCTATGAGAGACGTTTCATTGCCCGAAATCAACATTCAATACGGCCAATTAGGGTTTGTACACACCGGAGAACAGCCTCAGAACCGGAAACTCTTGTCATTTTTCGCGGGCGGTTCTCACGGAGAAGTCCGGAAAATACTTTTCGAACACTGGAAAGAGAAAGACAAGGACGTCCTAGTTTACGAGAATCTCCCCAAAACCATGAACTACACCAAGATGATGGATCAAGCAAAGTTTTGTCTGTGTCCGAGCGGTTGGGAAGTAGCGAGTCCAAGAATCGTGGAGTCTCTTTACTCCGGCTGCGTTCCGGTCATCATCGCTGATTATTACGTTCTTCCGTTTAGCGACGTGTTGAATTGGAAGCGATTCTCAGTTCATATTCCGATATCGAAGATACCGGAGATAAAGAAGATTCTGGAAGCGATATCGGAAGAAGATTACTTGAAGATGCAGAGGGGAGTTCTCGAGGTTCGAAAACACTTTGTCGTAAACAGACCATCAAAGCCATATGATATGTTGCATATGATTATGCATTCCATTTGGTTACGGAGGCTTAATGTACGAATTCCTCTTTCACAGTGAACTATATATTGTTATACTCTTTTTATAAATATAAAACTGATACATATGATTGTGCGTATAAGATCTTGAGAAAATATAACAATGTTATTCGATTAGAACAGGCCTTCGAGCTTCGTTTGGGAATGAAACGTACAATTTGCGAGCAGGCCTAGTTGTTACGGTAGGCAACCCCAAAACAAGGCCCATAAGGATCAATATTTAAAGTGAGAAAATATATTTTTCTTTTTGATTATCTTAACGACTTTGACGTAGCTTCTGCCTAGTTGAATGCCTTCAAGAGTTCAAGTTTCGCCAATTCTCTGACACTATGACTTCTTCTCGTTTTGCATTTTCTTTATATTTTTATATTTGATCCTCTGGTTTGAGAGGAAAAATAATTCACCTAAAACAGAGAAGGTTGACAAAGTCAAGAACGCGATCATAGCAATGATTTTATCGAGTCAAAGTCAGCATCAACGTTGCAAACTCCAAAAACAATAAAATATTAAAATACCTTTAAAGAAACGTCTTTAAAAAGAGGGAGAGAGAGAGGAAGAGAACTTATATTTTTCTCGAGCTTTCCTAGTAAAACAGAAGTAGATTAAAAAAGAAAACGGAAACTTTCTCCTTTCCGAACTCATCTAATTTTTGTTTTGTTTTTGTCTAGACAATATGAGTTTATTATGTTCAGAGATCTCTCTACACTCTATTCCTCTTTGGAGCAGAGCATATTCTGTTTACAATGATGACGACCAAGCCTCTGTTCTACTCTACCCTGAGCTTCTTTTGTCTCCATTGAACAAGTCCATTGTGATCAAAACCTCTGATTCGTCCGACGTTGTCTCTGTCGGAGAATACAAGGTCAAAACTAGTCTCTCCTCCACTCTTCAAAGCATATTCGACAAGTATGGAGACATCACATCAGAATCTAAGCTCCAATCTCTCTCCACACGAACATACCACCTCGAGACTCTAGCAAAGGTTGTTATCGAGCTCCAGTCAACACCTCTGCATCGGCTGTCTGAATCACGAGCCGGTGAGATTCTAGCGATAGTTAAGGACATAGAGACGGCAAAGATCCGAGCAGGTTGGCTCCGGTCTACTCTTGAAGATGTTGTTGAGGCAACAAGGTTTATTAAAAAACGCGATACGGTAGTTATGGATAAAGAAGCGTGCGAGCAAGGTTTGTTGCTTGCGAAGCAAGAAATGGAGATAAGTATGAAGAAGCTCGCAGAGAAGGAGAAAGAGATGAATGAGTTTCGGGAGAGGTTGATGAAGACAACGGGGAAGTTGGGGTCTTTGGAGATGAAGCGGACGTGTCTTGATAAGAGATTTGTGTTTCTGACATCTAAAGTCGAGAAGTTTCATGGTCAATCTGTTTTTAAGGACATTTTATGAAGATAATTCTTCTTCACCTTTGAAAGCAGTCCACGTAAATTGGATTTCATAGTGATAGCTTATACAGATATATAGTTAATTGTTTATGGAATAAAAAAGTATAGTTTCTTTTTCTTTCGTGGGCGTTTTGGTGTTTAATCATATGGTCTCATGTGGCCATCTTGACCACATGATTAGAAGTTTGAACAATCTTCACAGATCCAGTAAAAGCTATAACATAGTCGTTTCACTATCAGCATATACTGATTGCATTGCAAAATGCAAACAGAAGGGGATGAATATTATTAACAGTGAAATATCACAGTTATGAATAACGATCGATTCTCTAAATCAAAGCAAATACAGAAAAATGATACTTGAAAAAGCACATAAACGCACATTTTACACATCGCATATCACAGATTACAAAAATTGAAGCAGAGTCTGATGAAATCTCGAGAAGGGATTGTAGTCTTACTTGAAACAAGAAGGAAGGCTTGGCCCGTGGCAAACAAAGGCCATCGCGATGTATACAACCACTGAGAGTATAAGTATCAGAGCAATCCTGCAAAAAAAAAAAACAGGCTCATGAGTAAAGATAGCCAAAAACAAGAACTCCACGAAGAATGCAAGTAAGGTTATAACATTTCAAACAATAATCCTTTACGAAATGATCACTTCCTCAAGAAAGAAATTATGAAATGGAACTGGAGCAAGAAAGTAAACTGCTGATTTGTCTCTTGTCGAGTCTAATAGATAATTAGGTTTCTTGAAAAGGGTTTTCGGTAAAGAAAACTCACGTAAGCTTGACATTTCTCCACCACATGACGCTTCTGAAACGGCGAGCTTGCTTTCTGAAACGAAAAGTGTTCCCCTGCATATTTGCGGTTTTATCAACTAGCAACTCCAAACGCTCCCCTCTGTCCAAGACTTTATCGATATTCTCAATCATAACGTTTCTAACCTGAAAATGAAAACAAGCGCACACGGAAAAGTAAATAATAGTGCCAAAAATGCATAAAGGGAATTCTCAAGGTGAATGTGAAGGAAAACTAATAGATGTTATATAATATAGAACACGAAAAAGAGAGACTTTTGCAACTGTCTTTACCTGACTCATTTCACCTTTAATTCTGCTCATCCTGTCTGCATTTGGATCATTCGAATAGTATTCCATCTGCTGGCTCACTACTCTTGAAAACTCATCATTCATGGAATAAGCTTGAGCCGTGTGAATTGCACGGCCATATGTTCTCACAAATCTCTGATGAATATCTTCCAGAAACGCAAACGGAATGCTCCCTGTGCAATATAAAGATATTAGAACTAGAAGCTATGAAAACACGAAGACAGTCCTATGACCATCCTAACATCACCAAAAATGCTTCCAGAAATAACATCAGTTGTACCAAATTACTGAAATATTTCTACTGAAACAACATTCTTTCTAGTAGCATCACCAATAACACACTGAAAACACTAGAACCAAGCAAATTCATACACAAAGAAAGATCCATCTCCCTACAAGAAGTCTAGCCTGTTCATAATCCTTTCACGATATCAATTTTCATCAGAAAGTCAACAAAAACCAGAGATTTAGCTTCAAAATCCCCAGAATTGAGATTCCAGCTTATCTCAAGCTTAAAAAGACAAGCAATTTGATAGTCATAGTGGGATAAGACCTGAGCACAAATTCGAAAAAAAAACCCAGAAACAAGAGCTAAGTCATGTGACAAAATTGTAAAATTGGCGAGAGAGGCGGACTTACTTCCGGCGGTTTCATCGGCCATACAGAGGACGGTAAGGCCATCGGTTCGCTTGACGTGGAAGACGTACCGGTCCTGAGAGTAGGACACGTGGCTATCGTCGTCGTCTCCAGGCAGCTTCTCCAAAATCTGCTTCGCGATTGAGCTCGCGTTGGTCGAAGTCGCGCTGAACTCCGTTAACACCACCTTTCCACGAGCCACCAACGCATATAAGATCGCCATCTACTCCGTCCCCTCTTTCCAGCTCACTCTCCCTCTGTAGAGTCGCCGATAAAATTTATCCAGAAACCTCAGATCTTGAGTACAAACGACGAACAGTATCGCTCACCACAAGACAAAACCCTCTCCAGAACTGACCAATAAGATTATCAAATCCGATAACCGTTCAACACCGACTCGCAATCAAGCACGCTCCAGACATCGAATTGATTAGATGCAATAATTTTGAGAAACCCCCACAGTGAATTTTTAATCCCAAGCCCGCTTTACAGTGAAGACTTTTGAATTTTGAAAATTATTGGGCTTATAATGACTTTAATACTAGCTTGTTATTGTCCACATTTCAACTTACTATCTTACACGGCCCATTAAGTATCTTCTGAGTCATTTCCTCTAAATTCAAATGACTTAATTTGTTTAGATGCTAGGATATCTTAAATGTCATTTTCTTTTTGGCCAGTTCATGGTTTAGTTAGTATTTTGTTTATTACGCAACCAAATTTTTAAAAACAAGTGCAAAGTTTGAAATATTTCAAGAAAAACATAACAAATATGATCATAGTTAGTATAACCAACTCATGGTGGTTCAAATCAGAGAACATTTTACTGTTACAAAATTTCTCCTTCTAATTTAATGCACCAATACTATACATACAAAACATAAGCTATTCATCAAAAAATACAGTATCACATCTAAAAGCAAAATATTACTAGGACCATTATTACACTGATGAATAGTTTGTCCTAGAATACCAACAAACTTTTTCAGAGTTGTAAAAGAAGTAATAACCGCATTAAATTTAGAAAACCTACTACTAGTACCTTTTTTGCAGGTTTCACGCATAATTTGGGGACGTAGCTTAACTTGTTTAATGATTGTATTCACTATATGATCATAATTGATTAAGATAGGTTAATGATCCATCAGAAAAATCGGTTCACCAAATCGGCGACTGAAAGACGTTTTAATTTCCCGGTTTTTACCAACCACTGCCGTGGAAAGTACACATTGTCCTAACCCTCACAGAAAAAAGACTGAAAAATTCAAAATCTACAGAAAAGAGAGAGAGAGAGAGAGAGAGAGAGAGAGAGAGAGAGAGAGAGAAAATGGGGGAGAGAGAGAGAGAGAGAGAATGCAAGAAGATAAACCCTAAGAATTTAAAGAACATGGAACTCTGCAGGAAAAAAACGAACCGGAATGAACCGGGTTGTATCCTAACAGAATCCATCTATTCCACTAGGCTCCACCAGCACATAGAGCGGCTTCCCTTTCAGCTTGTGTTGCCCCTATAGCAATTCAAAATTTTTACAATAAATATTGACTGATTGAGTAAATTTAAACTGAGACTGAAACCCTAAACCCAAGCACAAAACCAATTATATCACTACAATAGAATTTATATCTTTTCAGCTTGCGATGCTCCTATAACAATCCAAAATTTTGCAACAATTCAGTGAGTAGTAGAGTTTGTAATACTAAACTGAACCACAAAACCAATTATATCACTACAATTAGAAATCATATTCTCTAAAGAACTAGACAGAGGTGACTTATTGAACAAGTAAGGAGAGGTGTGACTCACCTTGACTTCAGGCAAGCCAATTACACAAGCACATTCCACAACTACAGCTCCCTGGCTTTCTATAAAACATAAACATTTGAAAAAAAAAAAAAAGAATCTTGTCACATAACCAATCAAGAGAAATCTCATTATTAATGGGACAAAGAAAAGGAAAAAGAGAAAAACCCATAAGGCTAATGGCGGCGGAGAGTGTCCCACCAGTAGCGACGAGATCGTCGATGATAATGACACGTTCTCGTGGCTCAACGGCGTCCACATGCATTTCTAAACGGTCATGTCCATACTCGAGCTCATAAGACTCCGATATCACTTTCCCTATAATTACAGTCTTGACCATTTTCAGAATCTCAAGTGTCTACCATCAACAAAACAGAGTATGAAGTGACGAAAATGTAAATTTAACCTGGTAATTTTCCTGGTTTACGCAAAGGGACAAACTTTGCGCCGATGGCTAGTGCAATGGAGGGACCGAACATGAACCCTCTTGCTTCAACTCCTATATACAACACACAATCATTTGCATTTTCAGAAAATTGGAATTCTTTATGGAGAAAGAGACAATAGTTGTTCATCCTTTTTTAAAAGTCTTTGATGCTTAATGAG
Organism: Thlaspi arvense; assembly: GCA_911865555.2. Lineage (NCBI taxonomy): Eukaryota > Viridiplantae > Streptophyta > Magnoliopsida > Brassicales > Brassicaceae > Thlaspi > Thlaspi arvense. The sequence goes on along the minus strand of OU466862.2, from coordinate 66,240,576 downwards.
GTAAGCCCATTTCGAGCGACGCCGAACTTTTGGCATTACTTAACAAACTATTATGAGTGATGACGAAACACTGTAGAGAAGAAAAGAACGGAGAAGGTAAGGAGTAAAAACAGAGGAGTTTTACCAGCAACGACAGAGATTTGCATGTCTTTGTAGCGATCGACAAAGATATCAACTGTATGTTTAAACGCCTTGTGATCCAGCAACAACGTTGTTATGTCCTGAAACATGATACCTATCCGAGAAACAAGAAACATCTTCAGAGAATTGAACCACAAAAAACAGAGCATCATTTCAGTGAGTGAAACGAAACAGAGGAAGAAGTGTTTAAGACCATTCTTGGGGAAATTAGGAACAACTCTAATGGCTGCTGATATAGCCTCAAGCCTTGGATCTCCTTTCAGCCCGTTCTCCGCCGCAAACATCGTTTTTCTCTTTCTCTCTCTCTCTCTACCTCTCTATCTCTCTCTAGTTTTGAAATTTCTGAGGGAGCCAAGTAGCGTGTAAGCTGTATATTAAATCTCTCTCTCTCTGGATGAGTAAATGGAGGAATTCAAAGTGGAAAGCAATTAAATTTCCCTCGTAGCAGAAGAGAACGAGGAAATGAAATGAGATCAGATCGTTTCTCTCTCTCTCTCTCTCTGCGTGTCTCTGTCTCGCTCTGTTCCTCTGTTCACCACCAGTTGTAGAGAAAGTGGGTGAGAGGGCATTAAATATTGTAAGATAGAGAGTGAGAGAGAGAGAAGAGATCCCTTTAAAAAGAAAGGCGCGTGGAGTTTAATATACCCACGCGCGAACTGGGTCGGCACACAGGATTATTGAACCGCAATAAAATCACCATCACAGGAGTATGTATTAAAGAGCGCGAAGATCCGAAGGAGAAAAGAAAATCTTATGGATCTTCGAGAGAATCTTTGGCTTTTTATCTCTTTTTCTTGAGTTTCCTCTCTCTCTCTAGAGTCTCGAACGAAAAACCTACTTATAAAGGAGAGAGAGATTCGATACTCTCTCTGCAGAAAAAAAAACCATTCCTATAAAAAGAAGGACCCATTCTCCTAATACTTGTTCACATTCCATGTTTTGTGTCCTGTCTCCTCCATCCCCTTCACAGCTACTACTTAAATAAACACAAAAAAAATAAACATCTTTTATCAAAATAAGAAAAGTTACAAGTTACACCATTTTTTTAGTATTTTGTAGGCGTTATGATAGATTTCTTTTAGTTGTTTATTCATCTATTTTTTCTTTTCCTTAAACCTCTCTTCGTAGGTGCTAATATTTACGTCTCTTCCTACACACTACACTAATGTGTAAGTACGAAAACTGGTTTTCTAGATTGCGTATATACCAATTATTGTGTAGTAGTACTGGATTTTATGAGAATTCAAAGCGTTAAATAAAGTACTTAAGTACAAGGCAGCAAATCACCAAAATATATACTATCACCAGCAAAGAGCCAATATATGCGCCTGAATTTGAGTGGGACATGCTAACTATAACCAAAATTTAATATTTTTGGTTGATGGTATGGTACATACATTAATTTTGAATTCCGCTTTTAAAATATACTACTGTAAGTGTATACTTTAAGTCAACTATATCTTCTCATCCAAAATATACATGGAACGATCTTCAAAACTTTTTAAGTGGGAAGAGAAACTTGTAAACACTCCTTGCAGGATCTACTAAATACTTGTAAATGGAGTATAGAAATTTAGAATATATATTAAAACTTGTTAATGGAGTAATTCAAATTTTGAAAAACCTTTGAAAATATCGAAAATGAGGATAAAATAAGAAAAACAATTTCTTAGGTGGATAATCCGAACAGGTGAAGAGTAAAATCCACGTGAGTGAAGTTCACTAGAAATCCACGTAATAAATATACATATTTTGGTTACAGTGATGTTTTCCATGCTCCAATGAAACATGCATAGAAATTTCAGTTTATTAAAATTTTACGGAACTCTCACAAATCAACTGTTACAACTTACATTTGAATGTTAAGAAGTTTTTTTTTTTTTTGGTTTAAAAATGTTAAGAAGTTTGAGTAAAATAGGCGTTAAAATTAACAAATATGCTCGTCATCTTAATCAAACTATGCGGATTACTAGTATTCTCCTTGCCAAGAAAAAGGAAGAATCAATTTAACCACGTAGCTTTCTTTATGGTGCCAATATAACCATGCATCTGTTTTGTTTCACAAAAAAAGGAAAAAAAAAAGCAACTGTATAGTTGAACCTCGTACCCAGAAAACCCTCCACAAAGCTTATCAGCAACATAAAGAAAATCGAAGTTCACATAGAAAACAATAAAGTGATAACTTCGAGGAGATATCCCAAATCTTGTTGTCTAACTTTATAGGTTTACTACACTTTAATTTGACTCTTATTCGATATTGCAGGGGGACTATTATAACTTCGTCATGAGCGTGTTGATACTTGGAGGTTAATAGTTCTTATCTCCTGGTCCATAATTTCATATAGATTGGAAAGATTATTAATTATATATGTTAAACATAAACGATTATGCCTATATGTCGTGTTGAATCACATAAATTTTGCCCCAAAAAGACTAAGCGACCATTGCAAGTTAGCACATAGCCTGGTAGACATGAGTACACGGCCCAATAGAGTATTATTGCAAAGCCCAACAGAATACTGCTTCAAAATTTTCTTAAACATGTTCGTTACAGTACAAGATCATATATATGCTCTACCAAATTTGCTTATACTCGTTGATTATCGTCGCAAAAAAAGTCGGACAAAATGGACTATACGAAACCTCATGTGTTGATAAGGCATGCGGTGGTGCAAACGCAATATAGAGGATGTTGAAAGTTTGACGGTAAGTCCTCTTTTAACAAAATGAGAGCAGAAACACTTTGTACCTCTACATTCATTGACTCATATTCAACTCAATGATCAATAATCAATATATTGAATCTTCTGTACAACTCACATAAAAACTTATGATAATATTGTGGAATTGAATAAGCTGTACTTAGCATGAAAACGAGACCACATGGTGCCAAGGTACTGCTTCCTGCTTTAGATGTGGCCATCTAACCAAATTTTTATTATTTTTAAATCCAAATGAAATAAAATTAAAGTTTCACTGAAGACATAAGGACAATCTAGCAACGGCAGATCCATAATTATCAATTCTAATACTAAATACTACAATATCCGCCTTTAGTCTGCAATTTTACATTTCTAATTTTCTCGATATGAAGGACCTTGGTTAGTGGGTGTACATTTTAATTTAGGTTAGATGAAGATTAGTTACGGTTAAATGTATCGAACCAATTATCATTTAATGGATTTGTACGAAAATTAAAGAAAAAGGGGATTAATAAAGGGTGAATTAAAGTTTGGGATCCACCTTCCTTGATAATCTTGGCAACATGACATCGTTATTCACTCTTAAATTAATTAGAATTCTTGAACCAGTTTCGATTGGAGATGCTCTTATATAGACATGCACATTGCCATATTGCCTAGTAAACTGATTTTTTTTGCAAATGTGAATCCAAACTAGGTAAAACAAAGAATTGAAAAACCCTGAATCATATTTTTTTGGTAAATCTTAAAATGTTACTAGAGCCAAACCAAGCCGAGGAAGATGGATTGCTAAGGGACTCGTTCTACTTTCTGCATTATATCTTCTTCTTTTTTGACCGATGCCTTTATTTATGTGCACACGTGTGGATCAAATCATGGCACGGGCACCACCTTATTTATAACTTCAATTATAGTTTAACAATATAGGACAGGAAACATTATTAGTTAATTACAAGTGTTGGTGATTACATTTATTTTAGCATAAAATTTAGAGAGTTCTTGGTCTATGGTAGGTTTAACCTTAAATGAACGTTGAAATATCTACGGCCTTCACCACCCGACTCACATATATTTGTTTGGTTTTTGTTTCTTTGATATGTAAATTGACTTACGATATGTTACGTACACGGTACATTCAAAGGTTGAAGTACAAAGATCGGCCATAAATTAATCATCAAATCTGTTTGGTTGAAGGAAAGTTTGCTTGATAATTTTGGGAAGGTTGACTCAGTTTATAACTTATAACTTATAATGTACTTGAGATCAGACCTTAAATTCGGAGTAAGAAAAAAGTCGAATACATATGTTCTTAAAATCTTTCATAGTAGCTTAATTTGGTTACTAAATGCATGCATTGGGTCTGGCACTGGTATTGGAACTCGATCATCGTTTGTGGAGAAAGAAAAACATGAGATTATTTCAAAACACGCAAAACTCAGACAACAAATTTTCAATTGCCACAACTTTGGTTTTTGGCGTATGTACTGTTCACCAGATGGCTACTCACTTAATATATTTCATATATGTGCCATATATATAAATATATTACATTTTCGACCAATATGACTATACTCCACCAGTTCACCTTTTTACATATGATAATTTTCTTTAATTTGTTTGTGGGTATGAAAACTTAGGCACGAGTCCCTATATGGCATGAAAGTTACGTTAGAAACGTAAGTACAAGTCGTGTCTTCACTAGAGTCATTCAGATAAAGTAAGGAAGTTGTGTGATAAATAAAGCATTAGGTATCTGTTGATGTAACGGAAGGCTGGAGAGACAAATAGTGGGCTCAAATTTCTTGATTGTAGATCATCGAAGAAATGTCAATTTACAAATATATATATATATATATATATATATATATATAAAGTTCAAATTAAAGATCTCTATATTTTGTTGTTGTTAAGGAACGCTCTATATAAATAATAGTTAGTTGGAGACAAACAACAGTAAGATCAAAACTAATCAGTCTGATTACTTTCATATCTCTTCCGATTGTCCGAGTTCGTAGAGATAAACTAAGAACCCTAAAATTAAATTAATTCGCAAATATTAAAAAAAAAAAACAAAGAAAGAAGTTTTTTTTTAAATGGTACATTCGAGAAAGTTTCGAGGTGTTCGCCAACGACAATGGGGTTCTTGGGTCTCTGAGATTCGCCATCCTCTGTTGTAAATCTAGTTTCTATGTATATATGTATATTATTTTGCTTAGGTTTGTATAATTAATCACATAATACAAAATGCATGTATATAATGAAATCTTCATGTATATGATACAACTATGTTTTCATATTTTATGCATTATTCATGTATAAGAAAATCCGGTTTTTTGTATGATTGGTTTGGATTTCGGCTTAAATTATCAAAACATAATTGTAATTGTATGTACTTTTTATCAAAGATTTTTGATTTTTTTAATTACGTTTCAAACAAGATGACTAATGCATAAGTTAACGGGCGATGTACGTAAATTATTGACACGTGGGTGAGAAAATAATCAGGAAGAGAAGAGTGTGGCTTGGAACATTCGAAACGGCAGAAGCGGCGGCGAGAGCTTACGACCAGGCGTCTCTTCTAATGAACGGCCAAAACGCTAAGATCAATTTCCCCGTTAACGATGTTAACTCTCCGTTAATGTCGCCAACGTTGTTATCCGAGCTCGTGAACGCTAAGCTAAGGAGGAGCTGCAAAGACCTAGCGCCGTCGCTGACGTGTCTCCGTCTCGATACCGATAGTTCCCACATCGGAGTTTGGCAGAAACGGGCCGGGTCAAAAACGAGTCCGAACTGGGTCATGCGTCTTGAACTTGGGAACATAGTCAACCAAAGTGCAGGTGATTTGGCATTGACTACAACGATGAAAAAAAACGTACTGGACAAAGAGGAAGAAGAAGAGGAGACTAACGTTGATGAGGATCAACTAGCTATGGAAATGATCGAGGAGTTGCTGAACTGGAGTTGACTTTGACTTTTTGGAAGACAAAGGCGGAATAAGGGGGCTTTGATTAATTTCCGAATTTTTATATTTCTAAAAAGTTTTTAGTGATGGCGAGGCGTTATTTACACATATACATGTAAGAAAATATTCACAAAAAAAACATGTACAAAACCTTCCTGGATAGAAAAACAAGTTGGAAATGGGTATTATATCAGTGTACGTATTTTCAGTCATTGGTTGCATAAACATGCGACAAAGTACAACATCTTGTAGTTAAAAATTTCCGTTATAAGAAAGGTTAAAATGGGTACAAAGACAACAAATACCAATGACTTTCAATTTGAGGGATAATTGGAAGCTTAGAGGTAAATTCAAACATAAAACATCGAAAGACAACAAGTAAAAAATGAAAACTAAATATAACAACAATATAACACAAGTCAAAGACTGAATCCTGACATAAAAGAGCATCGTATTTGCTTGTACACAAACCTGACCAGTTCAAGACAAGTGCAATCTAGGAATCTCTCTCTGTTTCTTTGTCTTCTTAAAAAGGTTACAAACGGTCTAAATATCAAAACAAGGGGCTAAGAAAAATCGTAAAAAAAGCAGAGGGGAGTGGATAACTGCAGCCTTCCATGAACTTTCCCCATCACAAGCCGGTTGCACTCTGAAACTGTTTTAGGACGGCACTGCATAACGAAGAAGGAGAAAAACAAGAATTAACGTCAGTGTCAGAACCAGACAAAATGTAGCTTTTGCGCAGGCAGCTAAAGTGGAACAAGGATTAACACTTACTGTATGTGGAAGTATCAATTTGCTCAGGAAGTGCTTTGATATCAACTTCAAACCTCGCTTGCACCTGTAAACAACAAGAAATTGCAACTTTTCTTAAATACCACAGCTCATCATACCAAGTCGGCGCTGGACAGCCTTAAGAAGAAGAAGATCAAACTCCGAACCTGATTTAGAACTTCAGAATCTGAAGCTGAGGCGACAAATGTGATTGCTAGACCCTTTGTACCAAACCTACCAGCTCTCCCGACCTTTATACCATAAACAGAGTGTAACAGTAATGTTTACAAGAGCCCTTTGTTCGGTGACAATCAATAAACTATATTTATATAAAAGAAAACTTACCCTGTGGAGATATGTGTCAGCAGAATCTGGCATGTCGTAGTTGATAACAATGTTGACACGCTCAATGTCAATGCCTCTTCCTACCAAGTCTGTCGCCACAAGAATTCTCTTGTGCCCTTCCTTGAAACTTTTGTAGTGAGTCAACCTACATATCATATCACAGTGTACAGTTAAGAACCGGGGCTTTAGTAGAAAGAAACGATGGTTCAGCAGGATAATGTTTGAATAATATACAAACCTCTCTTCCTGAGTCATGCCAGAGTGAATGCAGATCGAGGGAAAATTGCATTCAACAAGCAACTTGTTCAGCTCCTTCGCCCTGCTCACGCTCTTCACAAAGATGACCACTTGATTGAAGTCCAATGCGTCAAGAAGGTCATTCAGCTTGCGGTTCTTCTCCGTCTCGCTCAGTTTGATGTAGTGCTGTAAACAATGACAGATAATAATGTTCAAACAGTCGATATTTACATAACAATGTGAAAAATAAGTAGACCTCAGACTAGATAAAGTACCTGGACAAGCCCGTGAAGAGTCAATTTGGCTTCATCATCAACATATATTTCCATTGGCTGTAAGGAACAGATATCAGAGTAAATTGTATTAGCAAGCCTTCCTCATGCAATGTTTCCACTACAAAAATGATGACGGATGAAGGACCCCCAAACTGAGATCCTCGTCCACCACGTTTGCATCCTCAAAGATCAATATTGCTCGGAACAGAGTGATGATGAAACCTTGAGACCTGACTACGCCCCGATTCAAAACCCACCCAGCACTTAGCATTGCAAATAAATAGAAAAGAAAAACAAAGTGATGATAGAAGACCCCACTGAGCAAGGACATCACGGTACCACCAACTTAATCTTCAGAGACCAAATTCTTCAAACCCCAACAAACTACCCAAGGCTTTACTGGACTGAAACCATGCATCCCGAGATCAAATGGCATGTTTCCGGGGCCAGAAGGTGCTCAAATAAATCTACGATCTCCCAAAGAAGGCTAGAAATAATTCAAGACTAAAGGACTTGTAAACCGAGATAGAATTGGCCGTGGGACATTACATCTTGCATAAACTTCTTGCAGACTGGGCGTATCTCTTTGCTGAGCGTTGCTGAGAACATCATAACTTGTTTGTCATGGGGAGTCATCTTAAAGATCTCTTGTACATCTCTCCGCATGTCTGACAAAGGCACGTTACAACATGTTAAAAACATACAAATTTTATATAAGAATATAATTTGAACATAAGAAAGTCAGAAATCTGCATACCAAGTGACTCGAGCATTTTGTCACACTCGTCAAGAATAAAGTGCCTCACATTCTTCAAGGAGAGATGTTTCTCCCTGGCAAGTCCAAGCACCCGACCAGGTGTACCAACAACAATGTGAGGACACTCATTCTTCAGCAAGTCTTTGTGAATGTTAACGCTGACTCCTCCATAGAACACCGAAACCTTTGTATCAGGCAGATAGGTACTGAATCGCACGAACTCATTGCAGATCTGCAAGTAATTTTGATAAGGATGAGGAAACTTAGGGACACACAGCATTAATAATAGAGCCGAACCTGAGAAGAAAAAGGTCATACCTGGTAAGCTAACTCTCTTGTATGGCACAGGACAAGTGCAGAAACCTGGCCTGGAGATGGTTCAATCTGTTGCAAAGTAGACAGGACAAACACAGCAGTCTTCCCCATACCGGATTTTGCTTGGCAGATAACATCCATGCCCAAGATAGCTTGAGGGATACATTCATGTTGCACTGGTGGAGAAGCAAAAGAAAATTGCACCGAAGGAACCCTTTATAAGTAGAATATATAACCTCCGTGTCTTTTTAATTGGTGGCTTTACCAAATGCTAAGCTCACTCCAAATCAATAGATTGAATTAGCGTTTATTACCTGGAAAAATTAATCAGTGAAATGTTAATGGAAATAATTTAGTAATCTTATAGTAGCATATTCTAAAAGATAGATAGGTTACAAGCAGAGGAGCAAGAGAGTATAAAATACAATCTAAACTAGACTAAATCTATAAAAATAATTTTTACAGGAAAACATATCATCGGAAATCAACTTCTGTATATTTATACAATATCAGTCCGCAACAAAACGGTGTAAAGACATTGAATAGGCGGAGAATACTCAAAGATTGAAAGGTACTTGCCTTCAGATGGATGCTCAAATCCGGAGTCAACAATAGCTCGGAGAAGCTCCGGTTTCAAAAGGAAGTCTCTGAATCCAGAACTGTGTATTCCCACGTAACCTCTGAGACAAAGAGAGAATACTTGATGAGAAGAGGATCACACTTGACAATTGGGTTCGATGAATTTTCCCATAGAAGAACTTAAAAATTGCTATTCCCACAAATTGAAACGTCCACTGTTACGTGAAATAGATCGGGGAAAAATTAAAAACTCACTTCTTCACGGCTTCGCCGTTGACTTTAACTCCAGAATCTGGGGCCTTCTCGTCCTCTTCTTCATAATCTAGGAGCTCCTCCTCATAGGCTTCGTTGTCCCTAGCGTCTCCCATAGTTCGCAAATTCTACAAGCTGCGGAAAAACTTCGGGTAAGATTTCAAATACAAAACTATAACCTAAGAATCAGTGTCCATAGTTAGCAAATTCTATAAGCTGCAGATAAACTTCGGGTAAGATTTCTCATCCAAAACAAAAACCTAAGATTCAGAGAGAAAGCATCTTAAAAGTAAACCTCGAATTGCTCTATACAATTGGGTTCTCGAATTCTTAACAGCGTGAGTTCGATAGAATTTTCAAAGAAACAGTGAGATGTGATGAGCTTTGAGCGAGGAATTTACCAGAGAGATAAGCAGAGTTGGTTGGATCTCGAAATCGATTAGGGCTTCGTGATACCTGCCTGATTGACGAAAAATTAAAAGCCGACGCTGCGTTGTTGCTCAGCGATTAGTATATATATATTGTACGGGGAGTAGATAGGGTTGAGAGCGTGTGTATAATGGGCTTCATTTTAATGGGCCTATAACTTTAAACGAGTCGGCCTTGTGCGCCCTTATCTGAGTTTCAAATAGCAGCTGGCACTGCAGAGATGGGTTCGAGTGTAATAATGGTAGAGCAAATATGATATAGAAACACCTAATATAGAATTTGCCAAAACCACATGATCGAAGTTTGTATAATTGCCCATTAGGAATGTTTCTCATTCACAAAGTTGAAATGATTTGAATGGTTGGACAAGGTTGATAGATTCGTACAAGATGTCGGCCCATTAAAACAAAGCCCAGTTTAGACTCGGTTCAACCCTATCTAGTCTCTCACTACATATCTCTCTTTGGACTCTACGTCTCTACCGTAGCTCTGATATTTTTCGTTTTCCCATTTTTCTACAATCAGAGATTTGCAAACCCTAATTCGATCTCCCGATCTAGCCATCTCTGCTCAGTTCTCAGGTAACTTCCTCACTCTGAATCTATCAGAATTCACCGATTCTTAGCAAATTCATCGAGTTTACGTGTTTAGAGTTTGAGAATGCGATTTGCATATTCAAGTGTTACAATTCATACGCTTTCTCGCCTGATCCAAGGTTTTATGCTTTCGATTACGAACTTTATCTGAAGTTTCTCTTTTCTTTGTAGAACTTGTGAAGTATGGGAGACGCTAGAGACAACGAAGCCTACGAGGAGGAGCTTCTGGACTATGAGGAAGAGGACGAGAAGGTCCTAGATTCTGCAAGCAAAGTTAACGGCGAAGTCGTGAAGAAGTGAGTTTGTATTTTCTTTCTCGATCTGTTTAAATAGAACACCGGCTCTTTATATTTGAGCTTGTTCTGAGATTACGAATGCTTCACTAGTCGTTTGCCTATGAGACTAGTAATTTGTTAGTTCTTTATTGCAAAACTTGCTAGAATCTAATATTTTTTCTTTTCTTTGAGCCAGAGGGTACGTGGGAATACACAGTTCTGGATTCAGAGACTTCCTTTTGAAACCGGAGCTTCTCCGAGCTATTGTTGACTCAGGATTTGAACATCCATCCGAAGGCAAGTAGATTCCACCCCTACACTTGTTTCTGAGCTTTCATCTTGACTTGTTTTGTTGGTCTTCCACCATTTAATTGTGAATTGTTGGAGCATAAATTTACACACAAAATTCGTCCACTGCGTCTGGTTCCTTTGTCTCTAGTGTGATGTGTCGGGCAGTCTATTGCTGGTCATTTGTTGTTGAAATTGAATCACCTCCCTTAGTTTGAACACATATGTGCTGTCCTGGTTATGTGACTATGTCCATTGACTTTTTACTGATCAAATTTTCCAGGTAATAAACGCTATTTCAATCTATTGATTTGGAGTGAGCTTAGTATTTGGTAAAGCCACCAATTAAAAAGGCACGGAGGTTATATATTCTACTTATAAAGGGTTCCTTCGGTGCAATTTTCTTTTGCTTCTCCACCAGTGCAACATGAATGTATCCCTCAAGCTATCTTGGGCATGGATGTTATCTGCCAAGCAAAATCCGGTATGGGAAAGACTGCTGTGTTTGTGCTGTCTACTCTGCAACAGATTGAACCATCTCCAGGCCAGGTTTCTGCACTTGTCTTGTGCCATACAAGAGAGTTAGCTTACCAGGTATGACCTTTTTCTTCTTAGGTTCTCGGCTCTTACTATTCCGTTATCTGCTATCTGTCTCTAAAAAGTTTTCTCATACATTGGTGCTCAAAATTACTTGCAGATCTGCAATGAGTTCGTGCGATTCAGTACCTATCTGCCTGATACAAAGGTTTCGGTGTTCTATGGCGGAGTCAGCGTTAACATTCACAAAGACTTGCTGAAGAATGAGTGTCCTCACATTGTTGTTGGTACACCTGGTCGGGTGCTTGGACTTGCCAGGGAGAAACATCTCTCCTTGAAGAATGTGAGGCACTTTATTCTGGACGAGTGTGACAAAATGCTCGAGTCACTTGGTATGCAGATTTCTGACTTTCTTATGTTCAAATTATATTCTTATATAAAATTTGTATGTTTTTAACATGTTGTAACGTGCCTTTGTCAGACATGCGGAGAGATGTACAAGAGATCTTTAAGATGACTCCCCATGACAAACAAGTTATGATGTTCTCAGCAACGCTCAGCAAAGAGATACGCCCAGTCTGCAAGAAGTTTATGCAAGATGTAATGTCCCACGGCCAATTCTATCTCGGTTTACAAGTCCTTTAGTCTTGAATTATTTCTAGCCTTCTTTGGGAGATCGTAGATTTATTTGAGCACCTTCTGGCCCCGGAAACATGCCATTTGATCTCGGGATGCATGGTTTCAGTCCAGTAAAGCCTTGGGTAGTTTGTTGGGGTTTGAAGAATTTGGTCTCTGAAGATTAAGTTGGTGGTACCGTGATGTCCTTGCTCAGTGGGGTCTTCTATCATCACTTTGTTTTTCTTTTCTATTTATTTGCAATGCTAAGTGCTGGGTGGGTTTTGAATCGGGGCGTAGTCAGGTCTCAAGGTTTCATCATCACTCTGTTCCGAGCAATATTGATCTTTGAGGATGCAAACGTGGTGGACGAGGATCTCAATTTGGGGGTCCTTCACCCGTCATCATTTTTGTAGTGGAAATCATTGCATGAGGAAGGCTTGCTAATACAATTTACTCTGATATATGTTCCTTACAGCCAATGGAAATATATGTTGATGATGAAGCCAAATTGACTCTTCACGGACTTGTCCAGGTACTTTATCTAGTCTGAGGTCTACTTATTTTTCACATTGTTATGTAATTATCGACTGTTTAAACATTATTATCTGCCATTGTTTACAGCACTACATCAAACTGAACGAGACGGAGAAGAACCGCAAGCTGAATGACCTTCTTGACGCATTGGACTTCAATCAAGTGGTCATCTTTGTGAAGAGCGTGAGCAGGGCGAAGGAGCTGAACAAGTTGCTTGTTGAATGTAATTTTCCCTCGATCTGCATTCACTCTGGCATGACTCAGGAAGAGAGGTTTGTATATTTCTCAAACATTATCCTGCTGAATCATCCTTGCTTTCTACCAAAGCCCCCTTCATGGAAACCGACACTCTTAACTGTACACTGTGATATGATATGTAGGTTGACTCACTACAAAAGTTTCAAGGAAGGGCACAAGAGAATTCTTGTGGCGACAGACTTGGTAGGAAGAGGCATTGACATTGAGCGTGTCAACATTGTGATCAACTACGACATGCCAGATTCTGCTGACACGTATCTCCACAGGGTATGTTTCCTTTTTTTATAAATATAGATTATTGATTCTCACCGAACAAAGGGCTCTTGTAAACATCACTGTTACACTCTGTTTATGGTATATAGGTGGGGAGAGCTGGTAGGTTTGGTACAAAGGGTTTAGCAATCACATTTGTCGCCTCAGCTTCAGATTCTGAAGTTCTAAATCAGGTTCGGAGTTTGATCTTCTTCTTCTTAAGGCTGCCCAGCGCCGACTTGGTATGATGATGAACTGTGGTATTTAATAAAAGTTGCAATTTCTTGTTGTTTACAGGTGCAAGCGAGGTTTGAAGTTGATATAAAAGCACTTCCTGAGCAAATTGATACTTCCACATACAGTAAGTCTGGATCTTTGTACCAATTGTGCAAAAGCTTGGTTTCTACTGGTTGACACTGACGTTGTTTCTTCTTCTTTCTTCAGTGCCGTCTTGATGTATCTTGTCTCTCATGGAGCTTCGCAACTATCATTCCCTTTTCGTTGAGGACAAGTTTTCTCTTTATTTAGACCGTTTGTAACGCTTTTAGAAAAAAAAGATCTAGTTAACTCTACAAGAGATTGTTATGTTTTATGATCTCAGGATTTTGTCTTGAGAATTGTCTTAAAATGGAGGAATTGTAGACCTCTTGACTTGTTTATTCTTTATTTGGGAATCGATCTTATTTGCTTGGAAACGAACATCATCATGTTCTTCAGGTTCCTTCGTCAGTGCATCATGGCAATGTACTTACTCCGAAAATCCCTCTGCAGTCAGTTGCAAGGACACAAGAGGCATTCATTGACAGTGATCTGTGCCAACATCGTTATCAAACTACTTTGCACACGCCAGCTAAATAGAAATAGAAATTTCAATCACTGATGAAATTAATTGTATAGGATCTATCCATACGACTTTTTTCAAAAGAATAAGAAATACGGAAAAAAAACTGTCAAAACTGATGGGGAGACTCTTCTTACTATGCCGAATTCATCCTCGAAGGCGGGGCAGGTTTTCGTAAGAGCAGAATAGTCTTTAGGCTAGTATGTTACAGCGACGGCGAACCAAGCCTGCTTGTGACTGTTGCCTTTGTAGTTTCGCCGGAGGTAGGTCGATGACTTCCACAATACGATCTGCTTCATTTCCAGCTCTGAGGCAAAAGTTACATGGTTTTCATCGATGCGTGTAACGCTCTCATCGGGTAAGTGGAATTGGCCTGGGGAGTTTCGCGGAGTGGCATCGGTATTAATGTTTACACACTCAACACCATGGTTAAGGCATTGTGCAAAGATGGTCAAATGGATGAAGTTGGAACCTTTTTGGCCACAAGTGCGAAGGGAGTTTATACTTATAATAGTGTGATTAATGGACTGTGTAAGAATGGGAAGTACGATAGAGCCGAGGACGTTTTCGCTGAGATGCTAGAATCCGGGTTGTGTCCTGACTCCACCACCTACAGATCATTCCTGATGGCGGAGGCTTGTAAGAAGGGAGAGGCGGTCGAAACAGAGAAGCTTTTCAGTGATACGAGATCTAGGGATGTTGTTCCGCGTTTGGTCTGTTTTAGCTCAATAATGAGTCTCTTTGCTCGGAGTGGAGATCTCGACAAGGCGTTAGTGTATTTCAACAGTGTGTGAAAGACGCGGGGCTGAATCCGGACAATGGGATCTACACAATTCTTATCCAAGGGTATTGTAGAAAAGGTATGATCTCTGAAGCTAGGGAGTTAGAGAAATGAGACGGTTGTTCAGTGGATGATGTTGCCTGCAATACCATTCTGCACGGCTTATGCAAACGGATGATGTTGGGTGAAGCGGATAACCGAGAGGAGTTTATTTCCAGACTCTTACACTGTAACCATACTTATCGATGGACCTTTATCAGTGGAGCCTTTCAAGAAGATGAAGGAAAGGAGAATCAAACTCGATGTTGTGACATACAACGCGTTCTTAGATGAATTTGGTAAAGTAGGTGATATCAAGAGAGATACTTCCCACTCCAATATCTTATAGCATTCTGGTTAACGCGTTGTACAGTAAATGCCATCTTTCTCAAGCATTCCGAGTTTGGGATGAAATGATCAGTAAAGGTATACAGCCGCCAACGGTCATGATTTTGTAACTTTTATCATACTGCCGCTTTGGTAGTGCGTCGGATGGAGGAAGCTTTTTGGACGAGATGATCTCGGATTCGGAAGGTTTTCTGCCGGACATCATCAGTTACAACACATTGATATATGGTTTTGTTAAACAGGAAAACATGAGCAAAGCCCTTGGTTTGGTGAAGAAGATGGAGGAGAAGCAAGGAGGGTTAGTGCCTGCTGTCTTTACATACAGTTCGATCTTACATGGATTTTGTAGGCAACGTCAGATGAAAGAAGCTGAGGTTGTGCTAAGGAAAATGATTGAGAGAGGTGTAAAATCCTGATAGGTCAACTTATAAATGGGTTTGTTTCTCAAGATAACTTAACCGGGGCGTTTCGGTTTCACGATGAGATGTTGCAGAAGGGTTTCTCTCGTGATGATCAATTCTGATTTTACGCTTGCAAATTTTGGACCTTTGGATGAAGGTTGCAATACACGTTTTTATAGAAATGGTGCCCGTAATTTACAAACATATTCACTTTATACCCCAGTTTCTTGTAACACATCATTTAGTCATTTCTACGTTTGATTCGTTTTTTTCTTGGTATTGATTGATTCTCAAGTTTTTTCGTACTTGTATATAAATATACTCTAGGAACCGGGAACACAAATGTTGTGATATTTTTGGCTGTCTGGTTTTTTGAGTGGAGTCACTCAAATATTCAAGCATACGGAAGACATGCGTCTCATCTCCGACTTGATCTGAGACTACGAACAAGTCGCACAACTGGAAAAAAAAAAAGATAAATAATATAATTTACACTACAGGTTGAAGTTTAAAAATTGGGAAATACATATTAACATAAAACAAGAGTTTTTCTTTTAAATTAATAAACAAGTTGCAATGCGTCCGTAGCGACTACGAACAGCGGCTAGCTAGTCCACATAATCAAGTATTCACGACTGAGCTTATTTAGATAGTATTTAAATACTCTCTCAGCGAGAGTTTCCCAACTGACTTCCACTCTTTGACCCTTTAGCCACTTTTGATGATCCTTCCGGTTCTCGGTCCCTTCAAGGCAATGGGCAGCAGACGTAACCCAACACATGTAGAGGCCATTCCCTCGGCTGTTACTTCGGCCGCATCCGATTTATGCCTTTTGGGTTTAGGTTCCGGGCTTTCGCTTCGAGAATATGGATTAGGTTCTGGGCTTTCGCTTCGAGAACATGGATTAGGTTCTGGGCTTTCGCTTCCAGAACATGGATTAGGTTCTGGGCTTACCCTTCGAGAATAGGTTCTGGGCTTTCGCTTCCAGAACATGGATTAGGTTCTGGGCTTTCGCTTCCAGAACAAGGTTCTGGGCTTACCCTTCGAGAACATGGATTAGGTTCTGGGCTTTCGCTTCCAGAACAGGGACTAGGTTCTGGGCTTTCGCTTCGGGAACCCAAAGAGCGTGCATGATCTAGTAGCAAACCTGGCCAGTCAGCGCTTTGTGGTTTGTTGACGTGCTGAGTCGGAGTGACTAAGAAAACATTGAAACATCTCACAGTCATATATTCAAGCATACGGAAGAACATCGTGTCATCTCCGACTTGATCTGAGACTACGACCACGTCTCCTCGATCAGAATATTCCCGAGGAGAGTCCAATTCCCATAAAACAGTGTCATGTAACATTCTCTGAAGTCTCGAGGCTTTATCCCCTGCAAAAATAGTATAATGGAAGAAGTGAGATATATAGATTACATACATACACACATATAAGAGACGTAAGGAGTGTCTGGATGGCGAATTCTCACCTCCGGGAATAAAGTAGATTCTGGATTCCCACGTCTTGTCACGCAGATACTCACCACTCCAAGACGACCCGTCATTCTCATCTACATAAGCCCAGATCGCCATCTCACCTCCACAACCCCTTTCATCAAGAGCTGATACGACTCTGCCATAGATCTCATCCGGACCGGAACAAATAGGGAATGGGCAAGCCACGACGTCCCAGAAGACGACAGTCTTAACCCCTTTGACGGGCGTGATGGGCTCTGCAAGGAACAAACAAATTACGATAAAAAAGTAAGTTAACTGAGCCATAACCGTTATTTTTTTATGAAATCTAAACAAACAATTTCGGTGTCTTACCGGACAAATCTTCCATCTCGGAGATGACATTATCAGAAGGATCAGGATCAGAAATTGATTGGTTCCCTTCCAAAGGAGAATGAGGACTTGATGGCTTTCCAACTTTCAAACGTTCCATTGCGTCGTGATTAACTACGAGAACATTGTGTTTTCTTGAATGCAACCACTGAAGAATGTTGTGCACTTCTGGGCTTAATTTTGCGATTAAATAAAAAGTTGTTGGTACAGGAGCCGTCGCTGCTGCGCAACGAAGAAAATGCAGAGGCGGTTCCGAATTGTCACCCCTTGAACCTATATACCAGCAAAGATCCTCGATTAAAGACATGCATAGGTAATAACAAAGAGTGTTATGTTTAGGCACTTACGTAAGAGGGTGATTTTGGCATCCTTCAATGGGCCTTCGTACTGTGGGTCAGGGTCACCATACGCCCACATCATCGTATCCCCATGAAAGCCCTTTTGATTAAGGGAAGCCTCGATACTACGACGAGTATCAATAAGATTGCCACCACAAGTGACTGGGTAGTCCTCCATGTTCCAGAAGATGACAGTACAAGGGGTTGTGATGCCCTTCAGGTTCCAGGAGAAGACGCTTGTCGAGACGGTTGACTTGATCTCTTGACAAGGCATAAACATATCATGAGTTAGATACAGCTAGTTAATTAGGACAATCAAATCTAAACAAAAAAATTCGGGTAAGATGAGATGGAGAGAGGTCTTACCGGAGAAATTTTCCATCTTGGACATATCGAATTGGGAGCTAGCATCCTCCTCAGAGAGTTCTGAGAATTGGTCCTCATAATATTCATCCTCGTCCTCCTGTGGCACTGGCATATGGCTTACAGGCTTTCCTCCACCCAAAACTTGGGTACAACCAACTACTGATTCCACAGTATCAAATAGGCTTTCTTTTGCGGTGGTGTTATCAACTACGAGAACAGTGTGATTTCTCGATTTCAAACAGTGAAGAACCCTGTGCAACTCGCTTTCTGGGCTAAGTTTTGCGATTACAAAAAACACTATTGGTTTAGGAGCGAAGGACTTTGCGAAACAAAGAAAATCCAGAGGCATTCCCAAACCTTCACCCACTGTATCAACAAAAAAGATCTCGCTTATATATATACTAATAATTATAATAAAAATAATAATTGGAAACGACAAAGAGTGTTATAAGTATAGGAATTTACATTTTCTGCAGAAGACGAATTCGGCCTTATCCAATTGGCCTCTGTACAGTGGGTCACCATACGCCTTGAATCTCTTACGCCCATGAAAGCCCATTCGATCAAGAGCATCTTCGATCTTAAGACGAATAGAACAAAGATCGGCACTATCAGGGAATGGGTAGTCCTCCATGTTCCAGAAGACCACTGTCTCATCCTCTTCACAAGGCATAAACATATTACGATACAATAAGTTAGATGACGGATCGATTAGATGGAATCTATGATAGATCAGATGAAATCTAGCAAACAATTTCGAGTAAGAGATGGAGAAAGGTCTTACCGGAGATGAAGCGGTATTCGATCTTGGATTCGCCCATGGTTCGGAGTCGACGACGGAGAGAATTTGAGACTTTCTCGGCCTCTGTGTGTCTACGGATGAGAGACAGCCTTCATGGCTTTTATACTCGCTGCAGATGTGCCTGGCATGTTTTCAGCCGTTGGATCTCAAAGAAAACATTACGGTGTTAGATCTGCGGCATGTTTTCAACCGTCGGATCTGCGCTTCCTTTTCTTTTTAGGAAAACCCTAAAATGTCAATCAACTTAACAAATTTTGTCGGTTGAAAAACATGATTTAACAAATTTGCCGTATAAATTAATTTTTGTAAACTATTAATTTAGCAAAGCTTCTGGTCCAACTCGAGTCTTTGCTCTTGCCAGCACTCCAACTGATAAAGCCGCAAACGGTCATGATTTGTAACCGCTTTGGTAATGCGTTGGATGGAGAAAACTTTTACTTTTTGGACGAGAAGTTTCCATTAAACTTAAAAACTTTTTGAGACCAACTCATTATTAAATCCAAAACATAATTTGAAATTCAATAATTACAATTGATTAGAGTTTTTGAATACAAATTAGGAGAGTTACGGGGCTTAAAAAAATATGCCGATTTGTGTTTTCTGCTGGACATCGTAATAAGTTATAACACATTGATAATAAATGGTTTTCTAAGATTCGCAAAATATACATACCAATAATTGTATACTGTGCTCCTTAGTAATACACGTTGACTGACGAATGCATACATAACTCACACGTGTATGTGGGTCAATTTTGAGTCCATTTTAAAAAGCGTGTTAATTGAAACAAACAAGAAGAATACAATAGCATTGAGTTGATCAAGATTTCAAGATCGTAATTTACTACATATTGTAAGATTCTGCATGTGAAAACTCATCTCACCAAAACTGCAACTAACTAAAAAAACAAACATCAGCAGAAGAGGGACACGAGAATATACATTACAACCACAAAGACAAAATACAACATTCTAAAAACACCAAACCACTTAACTTCTTCATCAACAACATCTGCTTTCACCACAACGATATCTGGTTTTTTAATAGCACATTCCTCAGGAGCCACTGCCTGCCATTGACCGCCTATTACAGCATATCGTCCATAGGTATAACGCAAACATCGCTCCTAAAGTTTCGGATATTTCCATATCTGAAGCATAAGAATGGACAATATAGATAGAGAGCATAATGTTCCAAAGAACACTACTCACCTGTTCGCTAACCAGACGGGAATGGATCTCCAGGATGAAGTCCGACTGGTAGAATATCAAGTTGCATCAAATTGCGGTTTCAGAAAGAGAGATGTTATGAGCTTTTCACCAGAGCTGGAAAAGCACGGATAGCTTGTAAAACTGTACGTACGCATGAAAAACATTGGGAGTGGAATTTGCTGGACCTGAAGAACAAACTCGGTAAGATGGAGATTGTTATCGTACCAGTTGATTCAGCCTGTTGAGCGAATGTCTGCCTCTGTGCGAAACAGGTATTGCATGCATCTATGACCTGATAAGAACGTTAAGATAGTATCTGAGGAAGTAACCTCGGGGTTGATGAATTCTAGATAAACAACCAAACAAGTGGCGGACATCTCCTACTAAAAATCTGACTTAAGAAAATGCAAACAACATGCTCCAGTGTTACCTGCTTAACAGGACTTGATGCATCTTTGTAAATGCTGAACACAGGGACAAAGAGGTCGTGCTTCTGAAAATCAAATGATACGCATAGGAATCAAAAGTTTTAGCAAAATTTAGCTGCAAACTTAAAGGCTAGATATTTCATCAGTAGAAGAACGGTTCAAAAATCACAAGACCTTTGTACAGAGAGCAAAATATAGTGACAAACAGCGTTGAGCTTCGGTAACTGAAGTTGACGATGTTGCTTCTGGGGACGAATACATGCCCACACCATTCAACGGCTGAAAAAGTTACGGTCAGATAATTCTTGGGCAGTGCCCAGCATACAAACCTCTAAAAATAAATTGTGTACGACCGACCACCTTTTTACAATCATCAATCAATGTTTCAGCATCTCCTCTTTCTGAAGAAATGCAACTCACAACGGAAAATAGCTTTGTCCTTTGCAAATTCCTCAATCTGCTGTGTGATGGATGGTATAGTATGATGATATCCACAATTATTAAAGTGGTAACACATCCAACAGCGAAACACACTACATCTCAGGTTTTAGAGAAACATACCAGTCGGATTGCTTTCATGCGAATCTCTTCTAAGTGATGAACAGCACTCTTTCATTCAGTGAAAAAGGAAGAAGATTAGTGACTGAAGAATAACACACTTGGCAATATAAAACCGTTGAATACTGATATGACATGCTGGAGAAAAAAAAAGGTCAGGAATAAAGGAGAGAGAACCACAAGCACGAAGCCTGTATGAGAAAAACCACTTGAATCTGAATGATGAAAATGTTGGATGGGCCGAAGAAAAAGGAATCAGCATAGAGGAGAGATAGAAGAAACCTGCAAAGCGGTCTTCAGGCAGTCATTCTGCATTACAGATCTCGTTCAAATCAGATTCCAAACAGCACTGAGACCTTGAATAACACGATCTCCGCTTTGCAAATCATTTTCAACCTTGTCACCACTTTCAGGACAGCAAAACGATTCCAATAACTTCAGAACTGATTTCGGCAGAAATGGAGAATCTCCAAGCAATTTATTTAAATATTTGTCAGACGGTGGAAAAGAATCTCTAAGTGCTTCAGCCAAGAAGGTAAAAATGTTTCTGAGAAATATCAAATATCCTAGTCAAAAGTTCACTAAGATGCAGACGCAGCAGTAGTTGACGAGAAGAAATCTTCTTCTGCTTCTGCCTCCCGGTATAGCCTGTAAAGAATCCGCACAGTCAACTCATGTCCCTGAAAACAGAAGCGACAATGATCAGCCAAAATGGCTTTTTAATCAAATAGGATGTCATCGAACAATTGTCAAGACTAGGATATTGTTGATTCAAGCCAGAGCCCCCAAAATTAGAAAATCTCGCGAAAACCACTACCTCTAGCATATGGATTTCACCACTATAATTGGGCTTTCGATGCTACCAAAACACAATAAGGATGTATCAAAAATACACAGGATTCACCAATTCAATTGTTCAACTTTAAAGTCACGAAAACAAATTCTCACCTCATGGTAACATTTTCCAAGGGTCTAACTCTGAAGGAGACTGCAACAATGGCAAACGCGACGATCAATTAATGTGAGACAAAATGCCATCATGCTTCAATCGATCATCTTGCCGATATATTGGTAGCGACTAGGTCACATATAACAGGAAAGCATGAATAGTCATAGAAAGCGAACAACGATTGGTAAGTACCAGAAATATTCACTTTCTATCAAAAACCAGACTCTTAAGAGTAGTGGCATGAATCAGGCAGAGGCCGATATGTTTCAAATTTATAAAATAAGACAAGAAATTTTCTTACAGAGTAATGAATCATAAGCTGAACTAAGAGAGAGCTAGGAGAGACCCATCTCCTCGGAACGCTTGCAGGAGCAAAAAAAGAAATGTCGAAAAGATGGTTTGGAAAATGACCTCAACTCCCAAATGAGCAAGAAGAGGAAAGCGAAGTTGTGAACCACCAGACATTGATATTTGCTTATATGCTTCAACAATGCGCAAAAACACCAGCTTCTGCAAACTGTCTTTCTCTTCATTAGAAAGGTCAACAACAGGTGCTGATATCTTAGGCAAGACAAACTGAGGCGCAGAAGCAAGTGAAGTTGCCGTTGAGGAAACCACGTTGTTAGAACCTGTGCCAGTCGCCTTGGGACTAAATTCCTCAGACTTATCTACTGACACTGAGCGAATCACGGCTAGAAGAAGTTCTCCACTGAAACTCACATCTTGACTCTTGCTAGCAGCGTCCACATTTGACTCGTTTTCCACTCAAAAGCATCTCCATTCAGATCAATGTTGTGTTCTGATCCAGATATTTTCCTACCAGAGTCAATTTGCCGCAACGACATAACTTGCACATAGAGGATTTTCCTGAAACTAGTGTTTTTTTTTGGATTTTAATGTCTGTATCCACTACATATACCCAATAAAAATAGTGATGCAACCATAAACATCATTCAGTTATTGATGGATAGAGGAACAAAATACCTTGGCATCCTCTACACTGTCTTTGTCCTGAATACTTCCGTTAGTCTTGTAAAACAGATTTTCAGCTTTGACTGCCACCTTCTATCCCTTTCAGAGCACCGTGAAAGCAATTGACAGCAGAAGAGGGATCTAAGTAACTGCAAATAAACTGTGAAAACAACTCCATCGAGAATATACCAACTAAATATATGTAAGAAGGGTTATAACTATTAATTGATTAGTAACAATAGGATAGCAAGTAAGCTAGGTAAAAAAAAAGAAACATTGGACTATGGTCGTTTAGTTGCAATGAATGTATACCAGCCCAGAACAAAAGCAAAATAATCAATCGTAAACTAGAAAATAAGAGTGAACTAAATCCTTAGAGGTGACAAAAACAAAACGATACCGGTGCAGCAGCGGGTTGTGTGCATTTCAAGCAGGAGAGAAATACAGTCTCCAGGGCAAGATTTGCTGCTGCTGCATGCACTCCTTTGAGAAAGCTTCGGGAATCCAAGCTCAGTAGAACAGGCAGAATTCGTCCACAATTTGCAGGACGCTTCTTTGCAACTGATCAAAGACTGTACACGAAAAAGAATGGGAAATGAAGAGGAACTCTTGAACCATAAGACAGATTTACATGACGTCCTGGATCTCCATCTACACAATTTCATGATGAAATACCAGCAGATTAGTAAACACACTTTTCCCTTGAATACTAGAAACTGTGCGTGCGCAGCAATGCATACTTTCACAACTACCCCGTTCTAATCAGAGGATCCTAGACCCCGCTAGATTGGATGCTCTTCAGACAATAACCGTCAGATCTAAGGTTTTCATTCATGTTCAGACTACCAAGATTTTCTAGACAAAAATGATCCAAAAGAAGCATAGAAAGAAACATAAAACTAGCACAAATAGATGCACTTAACAAACAACTCACCTATTGATGAGAACAATAATCGTCGAGCTATTTAGAGATTTTGCTGCAGGGTGCCTAAGCTGATCAAGCAGTAAACCCAATTTCTGGCTGGCCTCAACCGACAAGTCTCCAATTTTCAAAAGAGGACCTTCGTGACAAGGAGATTCCGAAGACCCGCTAGGGTCAGGTGTATACAAAAGGATAAGCGCTTCCACAAACTTCATAGCGCACAATTTTATACCACTGTTCACAAGGAAAACTACAATCAGACACGATAGACAAACCATAAGGAAATTAGAAAAAGAAAAAGAAAAAAAGCATTAAGTCCCACCTTGAAAGCCACTGAGCATATTTCATCCTTGAACTTAACCATCCATGTCCACGAGGATTCAAGAAGCTCATCCAACTCAATAGAATGCAAACCCTGGAACGCAAAAAAGACAGCCAAATAGCAATACGCATGCCAAATAAGAAGGGTCAAAGATGCAGAGCCTAAAAAAGAAAAATACACTCTTTCGAGGGTGGAACGGAATAAATCAGCTCCACAAGCTATGACCTGCCTCGCCACAGCTGGTGCCTCATCGTTGAGAGACTTAATTAAAAGGGG
This sequence comes from Thlaspi arvense, assembly GCA_911865555.2. Lineage (NCBI taxonomy): Eukaryota > Viridiplantae > Streptophyta > Magnoliopsida > Brassicales > Brassicaceae > Thlaspi > Thlaspi arvense. The sequence continues at coordinate 66,216,067 of OU466862.2, read as the reverse complement.
CACTATTTCAGGCAAATATTCCACATGTTTTAAGCCTATTTCACCAAGTATCCTGCATCTGAAATACCATCGGAGGTTCAGCGACTTAAGTACATTCCCTAGGTCAAGAGAGGAACACGTTCTTGATTATACTAGTCGCAATAAACGCTAACGAGAGTACGACAGACACTAAACCGTAACTTATAACCACTCCCTGAAGAGAGTGTTCAGGATTAGCAGCAAGTAGATATACCAAGGCAAGAAACTGTGCGTCATTAGGTTGTCCATATACGACGAATCCATTTGTATAAACAGGACAACAAAAAACAAGATTCGCAAAGACCAAAGTTGAACAATTTCACCATCCGGGACCCAGAAAAAAGAAAAAAAAAACTCTGGAAATTCATTTATGTCTGTGCTAGTAATTACAAAGATATCAGAAAACCTGCAGAAACAGCAGCACTGAAAAAAACTAATCGGAAAAAGGGGTTAGAGATTACAAAGACAGAGCTTACTCGGCGACAAACTTGCGGACAGCGCCGAATTGATCGGAGAGAAGATCCAAAAGGAGAGGAAGAAGCTCGGTGAGGAAAACGGAGGCGTCCCCTTGCAAATACCGGTGCAAATTACGCAAGCGGTGCAGCTTCGGAGGCAATTCCGTGGCTGATTTGGCGGAACCCGCGAGACCTTCTTTAGAATACGAAGCCATGATTCCCACCATCATCGGTTCAAGTAGCCCAGAGCTTCGATGGCAACGTGAAGAATCGATACGCATATCTCTCTCTTCTCCTCTGGCGTAGGGTTTAGAGAGAAGGACGATCGAGATTCGTTTTATTTCTTTCTTCTCTCATATGAAATGATTGAACTGATATCCCATTTTTGACGTATTTCCCGAAAGAGACGACGATAAACAATGAGACGACGACGTCGTTTTCTTATTCATGTTGTCGTGGTCCTAAGAGCCTTTTCGGACAAAATGCGAGTGTTATGCAGATCCAGCGCAAACCGCAAAAAGACTTGCTGAATCTAATACGTCTCGATTTGGTCGATCACGGTTTGAAGTGTTTCACTTTGGAGAAATTGGACCCGGTTTAGATGAACTTCGGGTTTGGAAATTTATAAGTAATACAGGGCCAAGACCAGTCCGGCTAGAAAAGACGCTAGCTTCTTTTTCTTTTCGAGGATAACAAACGATAGAGTGATCTAGTACGTTTAGGTGCACTGAGAATTTGTTTATTTAACCATTTATCAAGTGCCACGTCGTATACGATTTAACAATGCACTCGTCAAACGGAATCGCATTTTGGAATGCAGTGGACAAAAAAAAAGATTTTCTACTTTTTGTTTGGACAAGTCAAAGTCTTGAAAAAGATTATCTATTTCTATTGTATTTTGTTTATGTATGCAAACAAAATGGGGAACATTTTAAAAACAAAAGGCCTTAAGTGTAAAACAAAAAAACCTGCTTATGTTGTGGGTGCTGAACGGTGTACGTGGAAATTCTCTGACTTTCAGAAGACCCTTCATGAAAGAGGAGCTGTTCGACCTTTAACCGGCAAAGAAGATGTAATTCTTATTAAGTTTTTTTCTTCGTTTCTACATTTTGTTAGTTAAGTCTGTATAAACTTAATTTTACGATTAGTAGCACTTAATATGACTCCGAAAATATTCAGGTTGAAGTGGGCCTGACTATAAAATACGCGGCATATGTGGACTTCGTATTGGGCCAAGGCCCGGGTTGCTAGATACACATGCATATTCCTCCTTAGTCTCTCAATCCTTTGCACTTGATCCTCTCGCGACATCACTTCAATGGCGGCATTCGCAAGGATCGGCGGCCGGCATCTGAAATCCACCGGCCTGATAAACTCACCCGCCTCATATTTCTTCGATCAACGCCGTGGCGTTGCCTCCAAACTCTTTGTTGGCGGTACTCTCTACTTCCTTGCCGGTTTGATCAGTAGAATCCAATATCTGGAGAGATGATTTGTAGGTTGATTGAATTGAATGACATTCTTAGCTAGAAATTGCAAGTTATTTAGTCGTACACTCAGTACTGGCATCCTCTATACGGTTTTTGTGGATGGAATTTCAAACCATCGTTGGCAATGGATGCAATTTTTTTTGTCTGTGATTCAGTAAAATGCGATAAGTTTACCTCTTTCATATGAGAGAGTCTCTCAGAGAAGATATTATGCTCTGTATAAGCTATGACTGTTATTCTTGCCAAGTGTGGCCTTTAATCTGTTCACAATCTGGTGTTGAGCCTCATGGGATTAGCAAATACCTGATGTCTTTCTCCCAAGAGAAACTATCTGTTTCTTCTGTTTTCTGTTGACTGTGAATTTACAATCTCCAATAATGCTCATTTCCCAATCAATCCTGTTTTATGTTCCTCTCAGGATTATCGTTTTACACTACCGAGCAAGGATTGTCCGAGGCATTTTCACAATGTGGCCAAGTTGTTGAAGGTATAATATCCAGTATACATTATTTTTGTTCGCATCAAATGTACATCGATTCCACATGTTATACTCTCTTCGTATCTGAGAGTTTTTTTTTGAGCTGTTTTATTCCTCCTCCTCTCAGCTCAAATAGTCATGGATAGAGTCTCTGACAGATCCAAAGGTTTCGGTTTTGTGACATTTGCTTCCGATGATGAAGCTCGCAAGGCTTTGATGGAGTTTAACGGACAGGTATGATGTATTTTTCTTGACGATTTCACTTGTTAAAAACTGTTTCTCTTGGTATTGGTAACACTAACCGATTCTTTTCAGCAATTAAACGGCCGTGTGATATTCGTGAACTACGCAAAGCGAAGCCAAATTTTGGTGGTGGTGGTGGCTTACCAGTAGCTAGAGGACCACCTGAGCGAGTGGTAGTAGCTGACACGACATCGGAAACATTGAAAAGTGACGAAACGAAATGAAAATAGCCAGAAAGCAGAGAAAGCTCCGGTAGATTTGTTCTTAGTTTATGTGTAGGAGCAAGACTCAGTATTAGCTTTCTACTTGCTCTTTGCTTCTTTATGATAACTGGGAATGATCTTTCATTAGATGGAATTGTAGCAGATGTAATTATCATATCAAAAAGGAGAAGTATTACAGAACAGTGTGGTTGTCAAATTCATCAAAACAAAGATAACCGATTTTAAAACCGAACTATTACAATAACCGATGCGAAAGCTAACCGAATTCGTAGGGGAAGTCCTACGGTTTTTATGCATTGCTGGAATTCATCGCTTGAATGTTTGATGCTACCTTGACAAGTGTGTTTGTTAATAGTTATGTGCATTTCTTTATTATGCTTATACAATATGGGTACCTGAAATACGGCCCAAATATAAAATACTTTGTGCGGCCCAGATAATCGTATATTTTTGTGAGACAAAATACTGAGCATTCTGTCGAATACTTGGTGTGGACTTAGACATGTATTCTCTCCTCATGTCCAGAAATTCCATGGCATGGTTCCAGGTCAAAGATTTTGAATTGATTCCTTCGGATGAACAAGTTCCGTCTCTCTGTAAATTAATTCAGTCTTGTGACTTGATTCGAATGGTTTCTGTCACCAGCAAACGCCTCTCACGATTTGAGAATTTACTCGCAATCACAAGAGATTCAATGAAAATGTGGGGACTTTAGGTTTAAAATCGGATTTGGGGGAAGAATCTCGGGGGAGTGACAATATGAAAATCAAATAAGACTTTAGACCTCACACACATTAACGCCCATAAGACCAACCCCAATAGTAACACTAAGAGATCTATTCTTAAGAATATAATTGAATAAAAAAATTATAAGGAGTGTTTTAATTTTTAGACCAGTGTCTAAATTAGGATCTTTGTTCTTATTTAAGAACGGACATGTGGCAGATTATAAGTGGATAGGGAAAATTAACAAAAAAAGTCTTTCATTTTTATTTTTCGTTTTTGTCTTCCTCTTTCTCTCTAACTGGTTCAGTTCGGTTCGGTTTGCTGAATCGAACGGTTACCCAAATTTTTTTAAAAAAAGAAAAACAAATTATACCAAAATATATCAAATTATACCGAATCGAATATTCAAACTATCCGAAAATACCCGAAATAACCCGAATCTACCCGAAATTAACCGAATTTAACCTAATTTTAAAAAAAAAATTAAAAGTTTGGATAGTAAGAAACTTCGGTTATTTTCGGTAGAATTTCAGTAATCCAAACTATCTGATTATCCAAATTATCCGATTCAAATTATCCGAAGTATCTGAAATCTCATGCCTAGCAACAAGCACTGGAATTCCAAAGGAGAAGGCTTCTCAACAAACAGTGAATTGTATTTCTATAATTTATATGTTTATATGTATTACTTTTGTGAAAATATATTATGATTTAAAATTTGTTAAAATAAATTTTACATAAATTTATTAAATTTTTTTTTTTAAGATACTCATCAAAATGTCTTCATTATATGCTTAAAAACAATAAAATTCTATTAAATGTCTTATATATAAAGTACATAAAATATTAATAATTAATCATTAAGACTTTTTTTTAGTGGTGTTACCATTAGGGTTGGACAATACTTTTCTCGTTTGGGATGTTCCTAATTCCTAAAGACGAACAAAAGTGAGGGGTTCAGGTTAAAAAAGAAATAATAAAGAGACCACGTCATAGGGTTAGAAATGTAAATGAATTCAAGTTCTCTCTGTACGGAAAACAGAGGAGAGGAAGTGCAGAGGAAGTGAGAGTTTCTTCTTTGAAAGGAAGAGAGGACGGGAGGCTATACATTTTATCTACAGATCAGCTGCACTACACTATACAAAAGGTACACAAAGTTTAGAAATTTCTTACTAAAAACATGGATTTCATACAAAAGTTTGAAACTTTATCATCAAAAGCTTCCATTTTTCTTCTTCTTCATATTACACGGTGTTTGATTTCTTTTTCTCTTCAAAAGTCTTAGTTTTTTTTCGTTTTCATCCAAAGTTTTAAGCATTCTCTTGGTTTTGATCCAAAAGTATTTTTATTACAGATTTGGAGATTATATAGTTAAAAAAGATTAGAACTTTTGCTCCCGCTCGAACAAAAAGCTTTTCTTCTACACTCTCTCTGACTCTCTCTGACTCTCTCTCTTGTTGTGAAAAACCCTAAAACCTACCGCGAAGAAGATGGATGGCAAGGGGAAGGTAAGACAGGTCGCCGGAACTGATTCGTCTTCCTGCGGAAAAACACGGAAAAGAGGAGGAGAATGTAGAGATGAAGGCCTGAGGCTTAGTAAGCGGAAAAACCCAGCGGTTCTTCAGTTATTCGAGAAATCCGCCGAGTTTGGGTACTATGGAGGGAGATTCGAAGAAGACTGCGATGTTTATGATTTCCTTGCGGGTAATTTCTAATTTCTTTTCTCTGCTTTCGTCTGAACTTTTTCCTTCGTATCTTCGTGATTATCCGTTTCGTCTTGTTTGAGCGCTCGGATTTTGCCACAATTGGTGATTTGTGTCTTGTTTTCTGTTTGCACTGAGATATTTATTTGTGTTTCAGCTATGTTGTGGTTTTAGTTTCCAGCTCTTTCTCCAATTTTAAGGCTAGCGCACTCTGAAAGGCTTAAAGCCTGAATATTGCGGAAATTTACCATCTGTCTCTAACACATCCATTTAAAGCAGATATGATATTTGAAGGTCAGGATGAATATGATAGAACCATGGAAGATGTTACTCGGATGATGTTAGTTCCTAAAGCGGAAGCTCCACATCTACTCGGATCTTTGCCTTCCATCCTTGATTGGTATTTTATTCAGATTTAATTGCTCTTCAACTGATCTTTGCCTTCATTGGTTTTTTATGCATTGCTGGAATTCATCGGTTGAATGTTTGAATGTAGACAAGTGTGTTAATAGTTATGTGCATTTCTTACTGAGATGATGTGTTGCCTTAATTGTTCCAAAATTTTGATCTCTTGTCCTCCTTACAGGAGCGCATGGCGCAGTAAGTTTCTGACTTTGCAGTCTCAGCAGCCGACAGTCCCAAATGATAACACTTCAACGTCTGGTGGTTGGAATTCCTGGGGTAAAACACCTGCTCCTGAAGCTAGCACTGTTGGTGGATTGGGAGATGCAGGTGCTTCAAAAGCCGAAGCCTCTACTTTACGTTCGTGGGGTAAGGACAGAGTAAGCTGTGATGGTAATAAACAAGAGGAGGACTCAATATGGAGTAATGAATCAAGTCAGAAGAAAGAAGAATCTTCTTGGGGTAAGAAAGTGGGATCTGATCTTGGTTTCGGAAAAGGAGATGGAGAATGTAGTTGGGTCAACAAAGATGGATACTCCAGCGATCGAGTTTACTCGGGACAAGATCGAGTCTACTCGATACAGAAGAAAGGTTCTAGCCATGGAGGATCTGTTTGGGGTAACCAGGGTGGAGGTTTTAGTTCAGGGGAGAAAAAAGATGGCTCTTCAGGTTGGAACAAGTCAGCAGAAGCTTCCAATGCCAATATCAAGGGAGTTACCGACTGGGCTGGTGGGTCTTCATGGGGCGGAGGATCACCGTGGGGCAAGCCAGATGGAGGGTCTTCGCGGGGTAAGAAGGATGATGGTAATGGAGGGTCTTCGCGGGGTAAGAAGTATGATGGTAATGGAGGGTCTTCGCGGGGTAAGAAGGATGATGGTAATGGAGGGTCTTCGCGGGGTAAGAAGGATGATGGTAATGGAGGGTCTTCGCGGGGTAAGAAGTATGACGAAGGGTCTTCGCGGGGTAAGAAGGATGATTCAGTTGTGAAAGTAGATGTTTTCTTGGATCTCGAAACACGAAAGTTTGTTAAGAATATGAAAGCCATATTGGAGGAAAAACAAGGTAGAGTGAAATATATTCTAGGAGATGTATCTGCGTATGGAGTTCGTGGTCAGCAGTATTTTACCGATGAACTTAGAGCTCAAGGCATAGATATAGATTTGTTTTATCAACGCAAGCTATTCTGCAGAGGAGAGTGTCGAGTTACAAACACTGGAAGAAAGACACCGCTCCTTGAATTAGAGATGCTAGTCCACATTTGTGTTCATGCTCTTCGTCAGCAAAGGGGAAGTGGGAAGGGGATGATGATTCTGTCTAATGATTGGTATTTTTCAGATAAGATTGCTGAAAAACTGAGGAGTCGAAGGCGTGGTAAAGCCATAGTCTTCACTGATTGGCCAAGAGGAATGAAAGGTATTAGTCTTTACCAAACGATACGAAACCATCACAGATGCCGCTGCACGCCTTTGTGATATCGCTGCGGTTGAGAGATCATCTATCAGTTGTGCCTGGCATGTTTTCAGCCGTTGGATCTCAAAGAAGACATTAAGATTGTTTCGTGTTTTTCTCTTTTTTTTTTTTCTTAATCTTCTCCTACCAAAATTCGAGCCGCTGTTTTGTGTTAAGCTACAGCGGCCGGGTCCTGTATCGTTAAGGTAAACCAAGCTTACACTTGCAGTGATATCTCTCTCTCTCTCTGTTTGTTTGGGAAATTTTTTCGATTTCATGGTCCTTTCGCTGAATTCCTTAGATGGAAGTTGCCGATTATGGTCCTTTTTCTCGGGATGTTGGATTTAGGAAAACCCCGGATTGACTTTCCTCTTTGGGTTGAACTTTATAAGTCTGGTTTACTGAGAAATCAAGCGAAATAGACAAAACTTGAAAAGAATATTATAAGCTTGAAGAAGAGCATGAGGAGCTGAAAAAACTGAAAATGAATTCATTTTAATTTTCTGCGCTAGGAACTTTTTGCTGGGGTACTCTGTCCTCAACAGTGTAGTTTAGCTCTTGGTAGGGATTTGGTCGCTTCTTGGTATGATGAACAAGAAAATGGAAAAAAAAAGAGATATCTAACTGTACAGTTTCGATCTGTCTGCCTGAGAAACTTAGATGATAGGCGTTGCCTTTGTAGCTTTTCAAACCCTTGACTTTCGCGGATGTCCACTGGAACCTCTATTTCCTGCAGAAGGGTGGTAGAGTTGAATTATATATCAAACGGCTGGGGAAATTCGAGGAGCAGATTGTTTGATGTTCTGGAGAGTAAGAACTACTTTCTTCATAGAAATTTTTTGGGAAACAAGAAGATAAGCTGGTATAAATCACGGAGGACGATGCAGCGTTTTCTCCTTGGCTGTTAATGGGAGCCCCCAGTCAAGAGCTAGCCAGGATGTTGAGGAGATGAGGGCCAAACTCACTTGATCACTACAAGATGAGTACAACTGTGATGAGCTCATCCAGTCTTTGCGTGATGCTGCAAGAACTTTTGAACTGGGGCTTAACAAAAAGATTTCCTCTTCCAAATTACCATGGTTTTCAGCAGCCTGGCTGGGAGTGGATAGAAATGCGTGGGTTAAGACGTTTTCTTACCAGGTATGTACCGTCTTAAAATCAATGCATCCGAGTGGATTTGGAATTGCTTCTGCATTTCTTTTTATAGAAATGCGTGGGTTAAGACGTTTTCTTATCAGGTATGTAACTCTTTTTCTTTCTCTAGAGAGGATTTCATGACAAATCACGGTGGAGACTTGGTGGATGCTAGTAGAATTTGTTTCAATGAGTGGAAGTTAATGTCAACAGAGGTATTGATTTTGTTCATAGACACTCATAAACTTATTTTTTTTTTTTCTGCTACAAACCATATATCTATATACTGTATATATTATAAGCATGGTTTTTGCATCTTTGTTGCTTGTTTTTTCCAGGAACAAGAACCTTGCTCTTATAGAGAATTGCTTAGTTGATTGTAATCCTTTATGAGTCCAACAACATTTGCATCTTTATCAAATTGCTTTGCGTACTTTAGCTAGCTTTAGAGTTAGAGTAATTAGGCTTTAAGGTAGTTTTACAAATGAAGCTTCTTGTGATAGTCTTTGCATTCGATTTCCTTTAAAATACTATTTTCAAAGTTTGAAGCTCGCAGAGGTTGTTGAGCAATGTGATTGACCAATTTGCAGGCAGATGATGAGGCAGATTCGAAAACTGATGCGAAATTTGACAAGGTCAGAGTCATGATTTTTCTTATTCTTCTTTCTTACATAATCAAAAGAAATAAAGGTTATCTAGGCCTTTTATCTAGGTCAGAGTCATGATTTTTCTTATTCTTCTTTCTTACATAATCAAAAGAAATAAAGGTTATCTAGGCCTTTTATCTAGGTCAGAGTCATGTTTTTTTTCTTACATAATCAAAAGAGGTTATCTGTGCCTTTTGCATAACCATTCTTTACTTCATTCCACTTCATATTTCGAGCACAGTTCTGTGAGAGCTACGTTCATGAAGAGGAGGACTATGATTCATCTGATCATTTTGAACATGAGTTTTGGTAGTTTTACACAAGCTCTGAACCATACAACATTTTACCAATATCCCTTGTTCTTGCTTCCTGTATTCTCACTTTTTCTTTCATTGAAACAGGGAAGACGAAACTCTACTGAAGTATTGAGACACCCGTTTTAATGGAGAGGGTTTAGGCTGTTGTTGCGTACAGGTTTTAGAGATTTTTTGGGCGGATTCATGTAAATATAGGCAAAGAAAGTCTGATTGTGTTTCTCGTTTTTGGAATTAGCCTTCTTTAATCCTTTTTTTGTTCGGTCACTACTAGAGAGACTCAAATTATGTGGCTAATAACTGATTTAAGAAGCGAGCATATTGATGCAATGACAATCTTACCCACTTAGTAGGAAGCATATTGATGCAACTTTTATATTGAGGATTGGCACATGCAATTAAGAAAATCAAAATCCAACAAGAACTTGACTATTAGGAAATAAATCATCTGGTTTATGGAACAAATACAAAACACAAGAACTAGTTTCTGCTCCTTATAAAGATTAGATCAACAAACTTGTCTGTGAATTTCCAAAACTTTGCGGTTAGGTTCAGACTCTAGCTCTCGGTTTGCTCCCTTAGCCGTCTGATGGTACTCCTCACTGTCACCGCACTAGCAGTACTGCCAAAAGAACAAACCAACAACAAATCATCACAAATAATGGAAGACATGAGAAACAAACAAAAAAGGATGAATCTTTGTGTTTCTTACTTCATGGTGTATGCACCACCGGCCTTAACTTTCCCGCAGTCCTTGCAACCCCAAATACCAACAGCCTTTCTCTTCACGGCGTACTACAAATTACACAATTCAGAGCATGAATAAAGAAATCCATTAAATCAAATAATCCAAGAGTTAAGAAGAGCATCGAGTGGTTCTGAATCCACCGGTGAGCAGGAATTTGATATTATAAAGGACAAAGTGAGTACCTTTCCACAGAACTCGCAGAAGTATTTGCTGTGCTGGCTCACTTCCATCTTCTTGATCTGCTTCCTAAGACTGGCACCATATCGGGTACCTTGACAGATATACAAAATCAATCAGGATTCAGAAACAGAGCACATTCATGAAGTTAATAACAATGAATTATGATGATTTCGGCTTTACTTCTCAATGATAAACGACCAACATACACGTACTGTGAACTATGAACGAACCAAAACCATAGAGGAATTTTCTCAATAACCCACCAATCTGTTCTTCGAAAATAAAGTAAAGGGCAGCAGAAACCACCTCACTGTCCATAACGTCTATTATTCTAGCCCATGTCGAAGAAATAGCGACGAGATTAAGCAACGCAACCTAGAAAATAGCAAAAGGATTATGTATCCAGCTACGTTATGACGAGTTGATATTAAAAGAAAGAAAACAAAAGAGATAGTCATACCCAAAGGAAAAACCCAACTCGAACAGAAATGTAAAACCAGCCATGGTCGTCCCATCCAGAACCGGGATTAGCTCCATCGATACTAACTTTAGGGTCTTTTGTTAGATCGGATGCCGACTCAACTGCATCCTTCGAAGCAGTAGTATGTGTTAAACCATGAGACATGACTTGTTCCAAGCAGCTTAAGTATAACACAAGTCTCCCTATCTTACCTTTGAGCTAGAGGGCATAGACTCTGTTGGGGAGGCACGCCAGAGAAGGAAACACAGAACAAGCGATAGACTAAAGAATCTATGTATTATAACCAAAGCCTGGCATTTCAAGAAAAAAACATGTGTAAGAAAATGCTTGCTACACTATCTCATCAGAAACTGAATATAACTTGCCCTTTGAATCAAACAGGAATCAAAACTGGAAACTGAGGATGCAAAGAAACATAGAGATGGATCATGTAGAAAGAAGCAACAGTACCTTGGATTTGGACAAATTGGGCATAGAGAAGGTCAAGGTGAAAACAGGAGCAGCAATCAGAGTGAGAAACAGAGATCCGACGAACAGACCCGGGAGCTTTGATAACCCAAGCGATATTGCGCCCTCGTCGCGGAGTGGAAGAACAACGAAATACGCGCTCAAAATCTGAAAATTCTCCTCGTGGGAGATTAAACCAAAGCGTAGTTTAGTGACACTCGAAATCAATGGTTAAAAATGAATATACATGGAGACAGAGAGAGGGAGATCGGTACGAAGAAGAAGCAGGAAGAGGAGTGGAGCAACGCTGGAATCTCGTGCGGGTGAACTGTCACTATCGCGGAAACCACCGATGCTAATCGGAATACCATTTTCACGGGCGAGAGGGAAAGATTGGAGCCTCTAGCTAGGTTGAAGGTCAACGTCCCGAAGACCGATGAGAGGCAAATCGGAGAAGTAAACCAGGAAGAAGACAGAAAACTTCTAGTAGCTTCAGAAGTATCGCAAATTTGAGGAAGAAGCTGTTGCTACAAAATAGCCCAATAGAGGCCCATCTTTTTTACATATATTTGTGCTATAACTTTAGGAAGTTCCGACCTTTAACCCACAATTTTTTTAGGTCTTTAGCTTTTGGTAATACATGTAACATGTGGTAGGTTTCACGACCTAATCATCATTTTTCAAGAGTAGACATTAGATTCGAACTCCAAACCGGTAATAGTACTATAACAATACTGTTCTAACCGATTCGAATAAACCACACTTGGACAGCTCAAAACCGTTTGCTTCAAACACCATAATATATTATATTGGAGTTTCTATATAAATTAAAGGCTCTAAAATGATTTTTTCCAATTGGCATTCCATGCATTAGAGTCGTCATTTTCAGAGGTTGCAACATCCATACTGAGTTTCCTACAATCTTCGTCTCCTTCAGATTCTTTCCTTGCAACTTGGTTCCGAGATTTTGATCCACATTGACTGTCTTCTGCTAGATCCAACTAAAAGCCTTAAATCCATTTATTGCTCTCTTAAATTTCCTGACCCTTCGACTCTCAACGTGAAAAAAAACTATTATAACTAGAATCACCGTTGTATATAAGTTCAACTTTGAACAAAAACAGATATGTCACTTTCGTTGGCAAAACTTATGATTCATTTTATAAATTCCATGACCTCTAATTTTTCAGTTGTTGATTAATTACTTGTTGGATTATGAAGGAACTAATGCTGGCGACGGTGGATAATCCGTCTAATGCGGCGGAGTGGGCCATGGCGGAGATGATTAACAAGCCAAGGATCATGCAAAAAGCCGTGGAGGAGATCGATCGCGTAGTCGGGAAAGACCGTTTTGTCCTTGAATCCGACCTCCCGAGTCTCAACTACGTGAAGGCTTGTGTGAAAGAGGCGTTCCGATTACACCCCGTGGCACCGTTTAACCTCCCTCACATGTCGACCTCCGACGCAGTGGTGGACGGTTACTTCATCCCCAAGGGAAGCCACGTATTGATTAGTCGTATGGGGATCGGGAGAAACCCTAACGTGTGGGACAAGCCTCTTAAGTTCGACCCTGAGAGACATTTGGGCAATAACGAAAGCGTGGAGCTGAACGATCCAGATCTTAATCTAATATCGTTCAGCACGGGACGAAGAGGGTGCATGGGTGCGAACATCGGATCGGCCATGGCGTACATGTTGCTGGCTCGGTTGATTCAAGGGTTCACGTGGTCATCAATGCCTGGTGAGGGTAAAATTGACATTTCGGAAAGCAAGTGTGATCTTTTCATGGCAAAACCTTTACATGCAGTTGCAACACCTCGTTTGCCTCCAATAATTTACCCAATCTAATTGAGCAAGGAAAGATTATTACAAAATGTATCTAAATATAATAATAATTTGAATAAATACCACCTAAATTGTGTTATTTCAAAATTTGTAATTATGTTTTCTCATTATAAATAGTTGCATTCTTTTATTATAAATGATTATGTTTGTTCATCGTAATTATAATTTATGTCTTTTCAAAACTATTTATATTATTCAAAACTATAAAAAAAAAATTATTTGAGTCTACTATTACTTTTGAATTACAATTATTAACGTACACCTTGACTAATTGTTTTATTTTATTTTATCACTATTTAAAAATACTAAGTTCACTAATTTCAGCTTCTTACTTTATCTACAATAAATAATCTCCAGGATTCGCAGAGGAAAAAAGAGTAATCACTATGTAAGAAATTTATTAGTATTAAACTAGTTTTTACATACATTGTGAGACGAAACGTTTTGTTTTCCTATCTTTTTAAAAATTAGATAACCGTCGACAACTTTTCTTTTTCTCTGTATTTTTGCAAAACCGACAAAGTAATTTGATGGATATTTCATATTTGTCTTTCTTAGATACGTCTCTCTTTCTTTCATTTGCTATATATACAAGGGGTCTAGGGCTTTGTAAAGATCATCTTGAATTGAATATTTTATACACTTAAAACTTTTGAAAACAGTAAGAGGAGTACTAACCCCTTGTCTTATCGTATTTCGTGGGTAATAGTTGGAAGATGGAGTCCAGTCCGTGGACCGTAACCCCTGGATCCTCATCCTCCCATGGGACAAAAACAGGACTTGTTGGAAAAAGAACAATGGAGAAACTACAATGTGAGTTAAACTTGTCTTCTGTAGGGATTTACAAATTTGTCTTGTTGCATAGTATTTTTTTGAAGAGCCTTTAGGAATGTTTGGTTTATCCGTTTATGATATTACATACTGGAGAACAGAAGTAGAATGGACCTTTTTAAGAGATAGTAGTCTTATATTTCTACTGTAGACACCTGTAAATCAAGGTTGGGTGAAATCAGTGTGAACACAGACGAGGAGCCTCACGACCCTATCGATAAGTCTTTCCATGAAACTGGGACTCCTGTAGGAGAAAATAAAAGGAAGAGAGGAAGAGATGATGACATTGATCTACTGAAAACACCGACACAGAGACAGAAGCGAAAGAAGATCAGGGGAAAGGTTGCTGGTGATGTCAACACAAACAAACCCTCATCTAAATCCGCGGTTAAAAAGGCCTCTGCTACTGCTAAAACCTCTGAAGCTAAAAGCTCTGTTCGTCCAAAGAGATCAACCAGAAGATGTCTAACATTCGACATTGATGCTCAAGTAGAAGACATCTTTGGTAACATCCCTAAGAGAAAAAGACAGAGCAGGACTAAGTCAATGGAGAAACCACTTGTAGAATTTCCAAAGTTCCAGAGGAAAAGGAGATCTACTCTAGTCCAGAGATGCAGATATCCACTGCTTAAAGCCATAATATCAAAGATGCAGTCAGGTGTTTCCAGAAAGAAGCGAAGCAACAGAGACCCTATAGCAAGCAAACTCAACGCAAGGGTGTTACACTTGCAGTGGCGACGCCTGAATCTAACAGGTTAGTCTAACACACTAAAGAATTCATCTCTATTTCTTAGCTTAAACTTCTGATCATGAATCAACTCTACTTTTAACAAAACACAGGTACGTCTCATGAGGAATTATGGAAACAGAAGTCTTCAATTGATTCCATCACCAAGCTAATCGAAGAGCTAGACATCACGAGAGACTGTCTTTCCCTCCCACATAATCGAGAAACCGCACTTGTTCTACATCAAAAGACATGTCAGCAACAAAAGTCAGCAGTGCAGTACAAGAGAGACGGGTCAATCGTTCCTTTTCCTAGTGAGAAAAACCATCAAACGAAAGTAGAATTAGATGAAGAAACGAAGAGAGTGTGGAAACTCCTCATGGTGAGTATCGACAGTGAGGGTATTGATGGGTTAGATGAGGATAAAAAGAAATGGTGGGAAGAGGAGAGGAAAGAGACGCATGCACGTGCAAGCTCCTTCATTGCTCGCATGCGTCTTGTACAAGGTACTGTTTATTGTTTAAACTATTGCATTGCTTTGTGGGTTGAGTCATATTTGTAGACCAAAAGAAAAATAGTCTAAAGACGAGATTGTTATTGCAGGTGATAGAAGATTCTCACCTTGGAAAGGATCTGTCGTTAATTCAGTTGTTGGTGTTTTCCTCACCCAAAATGTGGCAGACCACTCATCAAGGTAAATGCATTCTAGAGACTTCTGGTAGACCGAAGGTATATGCAAAATGAACTGTTTTTTTAGATTATTAACTTCTTCATTTTTTGCAGTTCTGTATTTATGGATATAGCTGCAGAGTTTCCAATGATCTTCAACTCCAACGAGGGACCGTGTCTTGAAGAGTGGAATGAAATAGCAATGAATTTGGATCCGAGATATGGAGCTACAACTCAAGGATCATGCAATCCAACTATCATAATAGATGAGATTGATGATGATGACGACATTGATGCTATTGGTAGTCAAGAAACTTCTACAAGCAGTGACAAGTCCATAAGTTTTACAGATCAATCAAATAAGGTGATGCCTGAACCTCTTACAAGCAAATGTGAGGCAAAATTCGATTATTTCAGAAACAATGTAAGAAGTCAAGATCAAGATATAGTCAGCCATCAACAAGAAGGCTCAAACTCAAGATCAGATCAACTTGTCAGGAAGAATACGAAGAATAAGAAGAAACCAAGAACTCTCCGTCCAAAGGGTCCATCGGCAAAGAACAAGCCAAAGGAAAGTTTTGACTGGGATAGTTTGAGAAGGCAAGCACAAAGTGGTGGCCAAAAGAGAAGAAGAACAGAAAGAACAATGGACATTGTTGACTGGGACGCACTACGTTGTACAAGTGTAAAGAAGATCGGTGCTATAATAAGAAAGCGTGGGATGCACGAAATGCTTTCCCACAGATTCAAGGTTTGTTTCATTTACAAAAACAAAATTTCATTAAGTCATGATATAATGCGTATGAGAAGTTACAATCTAACAAGTGTATTTGGAAATTGGACAGGCCTTTTTAAACAGATTGGTTCAAGACCACGAAGAGATTGATTTGGAGTGGCTAAGAGATGTTTCCCCGGACAAAGCCAAGTAAGATATCTTAAAAAAGATCCCGGTTATGTAGTTTCAGTTACTTTTGGAGTCAAATAGAGTTATGTGGTTACTAATTGTTTGTAGGGAGTATCTAATGAGCATACATGGATTAGGATTGAAAAGTGTGGAGTGTGTTAGACTTTTGTCACTACACCAAACTGCATTTCCTGTAAGTTAAATACAATATTACTCCACCTTAGTGAATGTGTAATATAAATACTGAAAGTTATATAATGAAGGTTGACACCAATGTTGGACGCATAGTTGTAAGACTCGGATGGGTTCCATTACAACCATTACCTGACGAGCTACAAATGCATCTTCTAGAGCTGTAAGCAAATTTTTTTAAAAATATCTTTCCTTTAACAATGATAAAAACATGTGAAATTAATTGTTATAACTAAGACCTTGATTCTATTCAGGTACCCAGTATTGGATTCTGTTCAAAAATACCTTTGGCCTCGCCTCTGCAAACTTGACCAAAAGACTTTGTAAGAAAATAGCATTGCCTTTGGTGCATCTACCATTACTTCAAAATCCTTTTGTTTTGGTTGAAAAAATTAGTAACCATTGTATGATTCAATTTTAGGTACGAGTTGCACTATTATATGATTACATTCGGAAAGGTAACTCAAACAAATCTCATGTTATCTCATTCGGTTTTCATAACATTTGAACTGTTTGTAAATAATTATTAAATCTTAAAGTGGCTGAAAGATATTCATGTGTTTTTGGGAAATTTTGCAGGTCTTTTGCACAAAAGTAAAACCTAATTGCAAAGCATGTCCAATGAAAGCTGAGTGTCGTCATTATGCTAGTGCACATGCAAGGTTGTACTCCCAAACTTCAACAGCTACTGAATTCATTTCTACTAAATGATAGCATACAAAATTATCATACGCCACACACTATTCCGGAGCATATATCGTAGAACATTATAATGATGGTTTGTATTCTTTTACGCTTGTTGTTTATATGGCAGTGCACTACGTGATCTACCAGAATCAGAGGAGGAAGGAACAGTTGTGATCCATGAGAGAAGATGCAAACCCAAGCCTGTTACGGTGAACTTTCGGCAGTGTTTGTTTCTTGGTGAAGACAAAGAGCGAGAAGAATCAAAAAGGCTCCATGGATGTGAACCTATCATTGAAGAGCCAGCATCGCCAGAAACAGTGTGTGCTGATATTGAGGACTTTCCTGATCCTTGGGAAAAAAGGATGCGATTCCTACCATCATACTCAACAAGGAAGCTGCTATGTCAAAGGATTTGGTCCTAATAGGCAATCAAGCACCATCGTTGCACACAATCAAGCTCAAATTCATCGAAAACCTGCGCACAGAGCATTGCGTGTGAGTTTCCACTTTCCACTCTTATTATCCTAAACTTAACCTTGGGAACTTATTCAGCACTAGTCTCATACTAATTTACTATTTTATTTTTGAACTATGCGACAGCTATGAGCTCCCAGACTCCCATCCCATTCTTAAAGGGGTAAGTACTCTGCAGATGTTTTATTAGCCAGAATGTTTCTGTTTCTCCCTGTCGTAAAAGCTCTGTTTTTGATATTTTACAGTTTGAGAAACGAGAACTCAAGGATAGGGTTCCCTACTTGTTAGCTATTTGGACGTCAGGTCAGAAGAAAACACTCTATTTGATACTACAAATCTTACAGGTTTCAACCTTAAAATGCATATAAACAACCGCTTAACCTATGACTTTACTATATTCTGTACCAGGTGAAACAGCCAGTTCGATTAAACCTCCTAAACGAATATGTGTTTCCCAAGGAAGCAATACATTGTGTCACGAAAAGACATGTTTTTCATGCAACAACATCCGTGAAGAAAACTCACAAGTAGTTCGAGGAACTATATTGGTAAGAAGCTTACGGTGGAATTTTTTCAATTTCTAAGTAGAAAAGGTATATCAGAGTTACAAAGAGGTAACTTTTGCCTAATTGGAGTCAGTTTGAGCAGTTACTACAAGCAAAATTCTACTATAGGCTACAATTTGAGTTGCTTGTGCAGGTTTTTGCTGACCATAGATCTAGTATTAATCCCATTTGTGTCTCAAGAGCTTCGATAGGGAACCTTAGAAGAGGAATCGTGTACTTTGGATCCTCTGTTAGCGCCTGTTTTGGAGGTACATTTCCAAAACAAGTATCAGCTTGTGCATGTGTATGATAAGTTGATAACATCCAAGGTCATGCCTAAATATACATTTTTAATTTGTTAGGTTTATTAGTGGAAGGTATTCAATAAGGTTTCTGGGCAGGTATGCTTATGTTTGATGCTTATACTTAACGTTTTATATTGGTGAAGTATGCTTATTATTTTTGATTTTTTTGCATAGCTGAAGTAAGATGTTTTATATGAAAGTATTGAAAATAGACTTAGTAGATTGATGAAGAGGATTCAATCATCTAACATTGGGGTTGCATTTCTTACTACAGTTGTGATATGTGCAGGATATGTATGTGTAAGGGGTTTTGACCGGAAGAACAGGAAATCAAAAACTCTAGTGAGAAGACTGCATTGCCCACCCAGCAACAAGAAGAAAGACGACCATGAGGGAAACCATCAAGATTTGTATTAACATATTATTGTTTTTTTATTCTCACTCACCTGTGTTCTTCCTTTTCTTATTCATCTGCTTTCTCTCCATCATGTTCTTATTTTCTTCATCAGTATTAGTCATCATTTGTTCGCTTCCATTCCCATTACTTCATTGCATAATATCCGATTCCTCTCATATGGAAGTAATGCTTTATTTTATTTTTATTTTTTTTTGTTAAACATGCAAGTAATACATTTTTTAAAGACAAATTATATATGAACGTGGACATTCATTCAACTGACGTGGCAAACATGTGTGAAGCACGGAGTCCACATAGTTAAGAAGACGAGTGTTGCGTGTTACTCTGAGATCTCCACGCACCGAAACTACATTCCCACGTGCCTATCGATTTCTACATCTCACGGGAACCGTTCGATCCCGTCTCTCTGGGTCGTTATATAATGATCCTACGGCTTAGATCAAACGGCAGTCGCCGGCGTCGCGTCTGTGTCTGGATTAAAAAAACGCCGTTATTTCGTTAAAGGTCTTTCATCATTGACGTTCTTCCACTGTCCCACCGAGCAATAATCCACTACGGGATTTCTATCGTGTAGCCACGATTTCTTCCTTAACCATACACATTCATACTCCCATGCAATGATTAACAACCACTAAAACATGTACTCTACTTGGCACTTAGTCACGGTGCACTGCCACTTGGCATGGATAGAGTTGCAGCCGATTATTGCTCGTCAAGCAGTTTCAGCTGAGAATGACGTCATCATGTTAAGAAACCTAGGCGTTATTTAAAGTCACCTTCTACGCTAAAATTCATCCGACCGCTGGATATATTTTTAATATAAATACAATAATTCGAATCCGGCGAGGATTTGGTTTTGTGGTTAAGATAAATTTTATTTGACGTGAAATCTCTCAACCGAAGAAAGATGGCATACGCAAAAATAGGTTACGGTGCTAGTTATCTGGTGCACCGCGTCGTATTGGAGCTTCCCTGTGGATCAGAACACAATGCGAGATCGCTTTCATCGTCGTCGTTCCCGATCAATCGCGACGGCAATCGCCGATCCAACATCAGGAGGATCACAGCGTCGATGGCGGAGGCGGTTTCGGAGATAGAGAAACAGAGAGGAAGAAAAAGCGGAGGAGGAAAAGACCGAAGATCGGTGGAGATGACGCGTGAGAAGCTGGACAGGTGGTTGAGCGAATCGGTGACGGAGATCGTGAAGAAGTTAAGCGAAGCGCCGTTGTTAGTCCATTTGTACGCCGGAGAAGAGGAGGGAGGAACGGTGGTGGTGATGAAGGCGGAGGAATGGGCGGCGGTGAAGGGGAGATGGGAGAGAGGAGAGGTGGAGATGCCGGAGGGAATGATATTCGTGGAGCAGTTAGGAGCGGCGGAGGAGGAGAGCTGCGGTTGTGGATTTGACGGTGGCGACGGCACACGTGCGTGGGGGTTGGTGGTGCAGGGGAAAGGAGTGGAGTGTGGGCCGGTTTGTTATCTGCAGCGCTAAAGACTACACGGGTTGGTCAGGATCCGGGTCGGGCCTGGGCATGCTGTGTACCCATTTCTGCTTAGCTAAGGTGTCGAGTTTTAGGGAGACGAGTGAATCGCAGCTTAGAAATTGTTGGCTTGTGGGAAATTGACAGTGAAGCCCTCTGTTTCACCATGTAAATAAAACATTAATTGGCCAAATTTTAACTTAGTTGACCAAAAGATATTGAATTTTATAGACAAATTTCCTTACGAAAAGTTACATTTGAAAATACGTTTGAGAGCTATTGAATTCAATCACATAAATGATTCCAAGCTCTGCTACATAAGGTGATACGAATCCTGTTTTTGCAATTCAAAAACTCAACGTTTTCTTTAGTTAGCTTCAACTGCTTATAAAAAGGAAAAATCAAGTTAGAAATAGTTTTGTACATAAGCATGAAGAATCCACATGTTTTTTACTTGTTTTCACTTTTCAGTGTTACTTTCTTTATCAATTATTTTTAATATGAATCAAAATGTGTAAGATTATTGTGATATCCTATTATTACCGAATCAATCTCTTTTCTTTGACTCTGATAAACTATTAAAAAATTCCACATATTTCCATTAGTATTTTGTCAAGAAGATGAAAAAAAAATTATTGATATATTTAGTCCCTAAGTTAGTGAATATTCTCTCTCTTTTGGTATACCATAAATAATTATTTGCTAAATTTCATATATTTGCAATTGATATTTGATTTTAGCCTTTTACAGATGCAGTTACCAGTTAAAATACAAATCTGATTATTATTTTTAACCTTATCGGGGAATTAAATGAGAGTTTTAATCCCCCTGTTGAATTGTGTTATCCTTTCCTAAATTTTAACTTTAGGGGAAAAAAAAGTAAAAAGGCCTGAGAATTTTGTAATGAGCTCTCAAAATGCAATTCAATTTGAAAGGCCCGAACCACTATTCCCTCCAAATCGCGAAAGAGTCTGGTTTGAATTCGAAAAAAGTTTTATCCGAAAATAAAAAAATAGGGAAGGGTGTTAGAAAACACTCGTTCATCCAGAAAGGTTTTCGGTTTAATTCGATTTCAAATTGGTTTCACATTCTATTTCGGTTCGACCTAGCTGACTTCGGTCCACTTCTTCTTGACCGTCGCCGGTTTATCGGAGAATGTTCAGGGAGGTGTTTTCCGTGCGGTAAGACGAGCTATTGTGATCGGAAACGGATGCGCCGGCGCGGAGAATCAGTGCATCGGCCTTGTTCGCTCCTTAGGCCTCGTCGATCGCCACCTCTATTATGTAATAATCTCCATCCAAATCACTATTCGTTTTTTTTTTCTTCTATCGGAGAAGTGAAGTGTCTCTGTATCCATTTTCATTGTTTCCGAGTTTGTTTTTACTGTTCAGAGTGTCGCTAGGCCAAGAGGAGGAGGAATCAATAGGTGGCTTCAATGGCTTTCTACCTCTCTCTTCAAAAGACTAGACCATTTCATCAGCAGCATCTGTGCCGGATTCTCCATTAAATCGAAGATGCCCGTTTTCTCTATTGGCGGTACAACTTTAAACTTTGATTGAATGCTACTGCGATTACCACTTTTGGAAAATTGCTTTGATTTGAGTAAAACTAAGACCCAACAAGAGATTTGTGGCAGTGATTTGTTTCCTGTAAATGGTTGCAGGAATCACGGATGTGTTTGAGGTAGCTGATGCGAAGCAGATTGCTGCTTTGGCTCGTAGTACGTTTGCCAAGTATTGATTTTGTTTCTCTTTAGAAATACATTTTAATCTTCCTTTGGCTGCTCGAGAACATGTTTATTGAATGTTGAGGCTATCTTGAGTCGGCTCAGTGGGTGTCTACTAATGTTTGTTTGATTGAACATTGATGATCGCATTTTTGGACTCGATGGACCTCTGATATTTGTTTTATCCATGATTTTGAGACGCTATGTTTCTTTTTTCGTCTGCGTTATGCTAGGAATGGCCCGTTGTTAGTGGTGGCATCTGGTCGTGATAACATTTCCGTCGCAAGCTCCATAAGAAGATTAGCTATTGAAACATAAATCCGATTTTTGAAGTGTATAACGACTAATAGTGCGTTTAGATTGTTAAAGTTTGCAGTAAAAAACATATGGTTGAATACTTGAATGGAAATATCTGGGGGGTTTATCAGGATCTGCTGCTGATGCCTTGCAGGTTTTGGAAAGAGATTTAGCTATTTTTGGATTCTTCATTGCCTTAGGCAGGAGCACGCAGTCTTTTTTAGCTGCTAATGGTTTTAATTCGCTGGAGAATCCCGCGGAAGACCTTGTCAGGTGACTCATTGTTTTTCTTTTGTTTGCTTGCCATACTCTTGGATCCACCATCCCGCTTAAACTAGCTATCTTCTTAATTCAGGCACTTCATTGGGGGCAGCCTCCTGCAATATCCTCAACTCTCTGCCATCAGTTCATATCAGTTGTATGTAGAGGTAGGCATAAATCATATCATCATTGGTGGATTTTTCCTATAACCATTTTGAAATCTTATCATGTAAAATCGTAGTGTAGGTTGTCTGTGAAGAACTAGAGTGGCTTCCTTTCTATCCAAATAAAAAGGACTCACAGCCAGCCGAACAGGCACATGGGCATAGAAGCAGACCACAAGGGCCACCTAATTATGATGCTCTTCCTCAAATATTGAATGTTTGCTCTTATTGGCTACAGAGCTTTATCAAGTACAGCAAATGGCCAGAGAATCCTTCTAATGTCAAGGCAGCAAAGTTCTTATCCAAAGGGTATCTTACTTGTTGTTTATCAGAATTTAAGTAGTAAAAGAATTAGTTGGCGATCATTTTGATTTTCATTCTCGATTTTTAGGCACAACAAGTTAATTCAGTGCAAGGAAAAATTGGGGATATCAAGGTAAGCTAATGAAGAGCAATAAATTGTGTAGAAAGATGTGTTGTGTATCTATCTTTGAAACGCTTCACATATCCAGCTATGTGCATTTTGCATTTTTTGCATCCTTGTTATGTAGCATGCCTTTATCATGAAGTAATTTGACCGTGTGCAATTGGAAATTGTGTGATGCAGTTTGGCAGTAACAGAAGCAGGGTTTATTGACATGAATGCGTTCTCAACTGATAAAGAGTCAAGCTCATTTGACAAGGTTGGTATTCTATGTACACTGTTTGAATCCAATTTTTTTTTGTTTAGAACTCCGGTGACTATCAAATGTAATATACATACTAACAGAACTTATTTCTTAGGCTCTAGAGAGTGTAGATGAAGCTCTCGTGAGACTGGAAAGCTTGCTACAGCAGTTGCATGCATCAAGCTCATCCTCTGGAAAGGAACAAATAAAAGCCGCTTGCTCTGACCTAGAGAAAATAAGGAAGCTTAAGAAAGAGGCTGAATTTTTAGAGGCGTCTTTCAGAGCCAAAGCAGCTTCCCTGCAAGAGGTGTTTATATCTTATTGCAGACCTTTCTTCTGGTGCAGTTAGGATTGATATTTAAGTGCTGAACGCTTAAGTTTGCTAGACTGACCAAAGCACACACCTATCTTAGCTCTGTTTACGAAGTGCGGCATCAGTCTAAGTTGGTGCTTATAATATGAAAATAAAGAATAGAAGAGGGCACTTGGTTTTCTTAAACGTGTGTGGAAGACTGAAATGTCATTTGCTTCACTCAGGGAGATGGTGACACCGACTCTCAGGAGTCTTCTGAGGAACAGAAGCAGAATCTGAAAGGAAACGAGACAAAGAATTCGTTCAACTCTGTAGATCAAGGCACAAGGTATGTTGCATGTTCTGTTAGTTAATAATATCTTGTGTGTTTAAGTTAGAAATGTAGGTTCGTCTTTGTTCGCTTCTGGTTGCAGAAACTTATTTACTGTTCTGCATCTACATTAGTAGGAATCGTGGCTTCTGGGGTTTCTTTGACTGCCCTCCAAAGAGGAAGCCTGCCCCCAAGTTATTGGTATTCTTCAATTACTTGTCTTATGTTCAAACGTGCGTGAAGCATATCTCAGACTTAATATTTTGCTGGCGCTTAATAAGTCAAATACTTGGCGTTTCTAATTTGGTTTTCACCCAGTTAGAAGATGCTTTCTTAAAAGTTTCACGATTTTTTTACAATATGCACGCAGAAAAATATACTGAGAGATCCACTGAAAACGAACCCAATGAGATCTATCGGTTCGAACTTCTAAGGAATGAACTGATAGAGCTGGAGAAGCGGGTTCAAGGAAGTACATATGAGTCGGTAAATGGAGAGGTTGGTAAGTATTCAAAATGTTTGATTTGTTTCTACACAATTACTAAATATTCAGAATCGTAAGTTGCGGTAATGCATGTATTTGCTAGATTTTAAAACAAGTAAATATAACCAAACCGAAAAAAGAGAACGATGCTTTTACTGTACATGTGTATATAAGTTATATGAGGTAGTGGCTCGCCTGTTATGCTCTGTATTTCTTCTATGGCTAAAGTTTTAAAGATGATTAACGTTGACGCTTCTACTCTGAGAACTGCTACTTTGGAATGGAAGGACGAGTTTGCGTCTCTGTCAAAACCTTTGGTTGTTGTTAACATTGGAGGACCTACAAGTAAACACATTGTGCCTCTTTTGTCTACTGATTTGTATTGATAACTGCGACTAAACTTGCTGTTCTTTATCAATTTTCTGTAGGTAATTGTTTGTATGGTGTTGATCTTGCTAAGCAATTGTGTGGTATGCTACAGAGTATCCTCTGGAGCTGTGGAAGCCTAAGAACATCTTTCTCCAGAAGAACACCGAAGAAGGTAAGTAAAGTTCTCTGTAGAATACATCACCATCGTTGCGGAGCAGATGGTCATCATTTTTGCTCAATCTTTCTTACAGGTTGCAGAAGTTATAACCGGAGAAATGCGCTCTAACTCGAAAGTCTACATTTGGGACGGAAAAGGTGAAGAGACTTTGTTAATACCGACTTGTCCGTGTCAAAGCTTGATGATTTCTCTTTCGCAGAACCTAATCCGCATTTGGGGCATCTCGCTTTAGCCGATGCTTTCATCATAACTGCTGACTCTATAAGCATGTTGAGCGAGGCATGTACTACTGGGTATGTTTAAGAGGACAAACAACCTTTTTCTCATTCTTGAGATGGATGTTGAAATCTCATTTGTCGATACAGGAAACCTGTTTATGTTGTGGGTGCTGAACGGTGTACGTGGAAATTCTCTACTTTCAGAAGACCCTCCATGAAAGAGGAGCTGGTCGACCTTTAACCGGCAAAGAAGATGTAATCCTTTAAAGTTTTTTCTTTGTTTCTATATGATAGCTATAATCCGCTACACCCTTCTCTATTTCACTTTTGTTTTGTGAATCCTGACGTAAACTTCAACTTGGATTTTCATGGATCTCAAGATGTTTGAGAAGTGGAGTTACTCTCCTCTTAACGATGATGCAAGATCTGGCTGAGCGTGGATGCAAATTTGAGCCATGAACAAGGAATCATTTTGAAAAGTGAATCATAACTCAAGGTCACATACACTTAAGCTCACTGGTTGAACTAGTAGCGTTTTGGTTTTGTAACTTCTTTGTTTTTGTTGACTTTTGATTTGATTGACTTCTGATTATCACTATTACTTACTTTTTTTTACTTGTGTAACTTTGTGGCCAACTCCACATCTTGTGGAAAACAAAAACAACAACCACTCTTTCTCTAATTCTCTACAATACCCCACATCAAAAGCATCAAATATAGGCAAAGAAAAGTCAAACAACTAATAGAAAGATAAATAATAAAATCCATCCACACATTACGGTTTGAAGGAAGTTTAAAATAAGCAAATACAGACTATAATAAAACGAAGTTTCTTTTTTTGTTAAATATAAATACGCAAGCAAAACGGGAACAGAAGCTAAGTATCCCGACTTCATGTAATGCCTTTCCACCCTTTCCATCCTTTTCTTTAAGCCCGACCTCCTCGTCTTTCCACCCTTTCCACCCTTTCCACCCTTCTTTTTAAAGGTTGACCTCCTCTCACCATAGTGGGTATGGTTTCATCTGCTGATGACCAAATCCATGTGGCTTTGGTTTTTAGATTACGCATTTGGGGGGTGCAATGCTCATTCCTTGCTAGCAACATAGTTGCATATTCACCATCGCTGTCCATGTTATCACCATGCAGTACTCCTATACTTGTTAGAAAATCTATATCTCCAGCGATTGCGAGAACATGCTCCTTCCTCTCAAGCACACTCATAAACATATTCTCAATAACAAGTAAATCCGCACCATCAGTTTGTCTCAAGATTCTTTCTGAGAATAATAAAAGAAATGAAGATTTCAATATCATTGGATAATCATGGGGAAGACATACAAACAAACAAAGAAAATTAGACAGAAATATTTACCTGTATGGTTATTAGGGTCCTTGTCATATACAACCAAAGCATCGCAGTCACCTTGACAGCGGATGTTTTCAGGGCTAAGTGGAACAAACTTGAAATCTTCCGGACATGACATAATCTTATTATATTGATTTCCGTTGCTTGGTCCAACAGCTATTATTTTCCCATCTATAAAATAAGCTGGATTTTCCCTTCTCAGAGCAACTTGTATCATGTTTTTCAGCTTCTCAATTTTAAGCCAATCAGGAATGGGGCAGTTCTCGGTATCATACACGCACGTTACTGGAATAACTGTTACAGAAACCCCATTAACCGACGGATCCGGTTAGTTAACTATGACAGATCCATCAGATGAAATCTAACAAACAATTCCGGGTGAGAGATTGAGAGAGATCGTACCGTAAGTAGTCCAATCGTTCATGGTTCGATCGCAGCGTCTGTTTCGAGAGCAATAAAACGAAATCAGGTTGATGAATTGAAGTCAAAACAAAAAACCCACATCACTAAAACGAAATCAGATTGATAAATCAAAGGCAAAACCTAAAAGAAAACGAACAGACCAGGCGAAGAGAAGAGAAGAGACAGAAGATCGACGAAAGAGACCGAAGAAGAATATTCACTTTTTTTAAGCTAAATGGCATTTTTTTTGTTGTAATTAACAGCCTGTGCCTGGCATGTTTTCAGCCGTTGGATCTCCAAGAAAAAAATTAAGGGTGTTAGATCTGCGGCTTGTTTGTTTTCACGTTCATTCGAACAAATAAAAAATATGATATATTCATTCGAAGTTTTCACCTTCTTTAAATGTTAATTAAAATCTTTATCGACACACACACAAATTATCTAATTAATCGAAATAGAGATTTTTGGATTGGCAAAGAGAGTCAAACTAACGGCGTCGTTTTACTTGTGCTCTTCTCTGCTATCAATAGACAAAGTCAGAATGTCTGTTTGGGTTGCTCGAAGATTCAAAGTACCACACTGAGTATTTTAATCTTTTTCCTCTTTTCGACCGGATCCGTCTCTCTTAACTCTGTCGACCGCCAAAAATGGTTGCTCACCGGTTGTTACCATTGTATTCTCCATTGTCGACCGCCAAAAAATAGCTGGATTGTATTCTCCATTGTCAGAGGAAGCAGTTAAGCCAGAGGAGGTGACCACTTGTTGATGAAAGCCACGACCTTGAGTGGAGTATTGGAGAGTTGTTATCGCTAATAATACCGTCCAGAATCTTCCGCGTGAAATACTCTCTCTCGCACTCGATTTAAACAGCTGAAAACCTTGTCATCACCAGCTCCGGAATCGGAACCTTCTGATAGAACCGATTTCTATCAAGGAAGATAAAGAAGAAATGGAGATGATAAACAGAAGAAATAAGGAAGAGAATCAGAAGAAGAAGAAGAAGAGGAAGAGAAACATTTGGGAATAAACCCTTTTGATTGTTGATCGTGATTGTTATATAAAGAACCCCAAACTTGGGTTCACTTTTAAATACAATGAGAAGAATAGTAAAACGACAGTGCATAAGCTTATTAGGATAATTGAAACCTCTTTCTCATAAAGAGTCTTCCCCTGCATCTCACATCCTTCTCTTTAGCCTTACGAGTCATCTTCTTCCTTTTTTATGAAAGCTAACAGCGACCATAACCTATCAATACCCCTCCCATGAAAAGCCACCTTGTCCTCAAGGTTAACATCTGAAACCCAATTCACCAAACTTGCACGAGGTTCCCTTGTATATTTAAACCCCGACACACTCTTCCGTTGTGCCCACGCTTCTGTCTCCCTTATGAACTTGCCGACATCAGCTCCCTCAAGAGCATCTGCAGATCTCAAGATAAAACCCAGGCAGTTACTCTCCCAGAATCTACGAGCATAGACAAACCAAGGCTTGTTGCACATGACCATAATCACATCAATGATAGCTTTTTCTCTCTTGACAAGCTCCAAAAGATAGCCACGATGCCAGTTTTCAATTATCTGATTCATACCAATTCTAGCTTCCTTCACACTGCACTTTCTGTCCTTCAATATGCAGCTTTCAATGAATATCAATTTCAGCCAGAGATAATCCTCGGGCTCTGACCTTACACTCACACTCTTGTGATCTGAACTTTCCAGTTTAGCATTCACCCCAAGAGCTGATTTGAAAACATTCAGTGACGTGACAAGCTGATCCGGTGGCCTGCTGTAGTGAAACACTTCATATGTGAGAATTTCAGCAAGTTGACTCGCCAAATGATAATTGCTTGATTCATAAGATCCACTTTTCCTGCTGTTATCTTCGATCCTTAATATGAACCATCTTGATTCCTGGGAAATTTTCATTACATTCTGCTTCGACTCCAACTTAATGACGGCTAACATCTTCGAGACTTCTTGAATCATCACCGTCACAGCCCGGGAGACCATCTTGCTATATTTCTTATATCTCCTATCCTTAGCCCCGTGTGATCGTTGTTGCGCATCCAGCAACCTATGATTCTCATAAAGAATTAATTCCATGACACTCATCCAGAGTTTTAGACCAGCGCCAAAGCAGAATATATGCCTCCACCGAATCTTCACAAACACCTTTGGTCCTATCTCAAGTCGCTTCGGCCATGCAAGTGTTAGCGTTTTCAGACCCTTTAAAAGCATATGGCCATCACTTTTCATGAGGCGTAGTTCCTTATCATTAACCCCTATTCTCCACATAGTATTACCTGCCCCTAAGAGACACACCTTGTTCTCAAGGTGTAATAACAACAGTTTTGAGCATGGAAACAAAACATGACTTCTATACCTCCTCTGGACAATGACCGTCAGCTCTTGCCCAGACGCATTGGCATTGCATCCGACAAACTCAACAAGGAGCCTTACGAGCAGAAAACAACACGTCCAATAAGGCTTCTTAAATCGTGACAACTCGTTAATCTCTAGACAATGATGTGTAATCAACGACATCTGTTTTAATTCAACTTCAGAGCTTCTCTTATAAACTCCAAGGCAGACAATTAATCTCCACACATCATCAGATTCAAGCGATATTCCACCAGGTCCCCACACTTGATTATCCCGAACTGAAGTAAGTTCACTTACCTCTTTTTGCTCAGGCTTATCGATATCCTCATCTTCTAGATAAAGACTCTTGTTTCCCTTCTTGCTGTCAATGGTAGTGATCTCCTCTAAGCTCTCCTTCTCAAAACAGTGGGGTTCAAACCAGTGAAGCGACTTCTCCTTTACTCCTGCCTCCAAGCTTTTATTATGAGCACCAAACCATCCCAATAACCTCAACACCTCATCAATTATCCTCTCTTGAAGAGTTCCTCCCGGATCAAAAGCTACAACTATGGTATCATCAACACTTCCATGAATACTCCTACTCTCTTGCAACTCAAAGCAATGATCTACAAACAACGCTTTGATATCAGAACCAGAACATAACAAGTACCCTGCATCCACGATCTTCAAGGCTCTATCAACACCGTGAACTCTCTCTAACAAAGCAGCATGACCAGAACTTGATCCACATGAATAGATTCCTAACCCATGCCACTGAGTTACACATGCTAATCCACCCGGTTCCCATGCCCGAAGATCCTCTGCTGAACTAAGCAATCTCCTTGTCATTGATCTCCCACCAGCAAGTGGCAGGACATTATCGTTACAGGGTCTGGTTTTCGAAACTTCTTCAGGTGAAGATAACATCTTTGTCTTTCCTTGTGAATCCATCCCCTGTACCATCGATCTCGGTAGAACCTCCAACATATCACCATAACGGTGAATCACGTTTGTATCAACCCTCGACCTTCTTTTCTTAAACTGAGCCGTTAAACCTGACACTGGACTGAAGGGTGCTCTCTCTGAACAATCGCCAAAAACTAAGCCACGAATCATTCTGTAGCACTTAAAAGCTGGCACCAAATCAAAACGTTGTGTGTACTTAGCTGATTTCTTTTTCCGAGCCCTGTGATACCCTCGTTTGACCAGGATCATCTTAACTCCCAGATTTTTCCTTGCCCTCTTACCAGCCGAAAATTTACATCCAAGAGTAACTTCGCTCCTCCTGTTCTGAATCAGTTCAGAATGAACTTGGATCTGCTTGAGGAGTAAAAAATCATCAGCCTGCGAGCTCATTTCTGGATTTTCGATCAAAGAATCCACCATCAAAACGTCCTGTTTTTGTCCCGCCACTTGTTCGACGAAATTCTCCAAAGGTACCTTCGAAGTTTCCATTGAAACCTGTCCTTCCGTGTTTGTCTCTTGTGTTCGTGGAAGTTCTGGCGTCTTCTGATGCACTTTAGTCAGCGGTTGGGGCCGATATTCTCTGTCGTAATCTTCTCCAAATCGTTGCTTGAGAAGATCTACCCAAAACTTTCTGTCGTCACCGTTTTGCCTGGATGCATACACCAGCATCACCTGCCTTAGGTCTTCCGTGGATTGTTCCCAATTGATATCCCAACCTGTCTCGAGTTCTGGAGAAACTGATCTCGTGTCTGCAACGATAGCTGGAGCAGATAAGGAAGCCATCGTCAACTCTCAATGAAAGCACCAATTGATAGAACCGATTTCTATCAAGGAAGATAAAGAAGAAATGGAGATGATAAACAGAAGAAATAAGGAAGAGAATCAGAAGAAGAAGAAGAAGAAGAGGAAGAGAAATATTTGGGAATAAACCCTTTTGATTGTCGATCGTAATTGTTCTATAAAGAACCCCAAACTTGGGTTCACTTTTAAATACAATGAGAAGAATAGTAAACCGACAGTGCATAAGCTTATTAGGATAATTGAAACCTCTTTCTCATAAAGAGTCTTCCCCTGCATCTCACATCCTTCTCTTTAGCCCTACGAGTCATCTTCTTCCTTTTTTATGAAAGCTAACAGCGACCATAACCTATCACCTTCGTCTTCGGATTCTTTCTTGGCGGAGAAAATCTGTTTCAAGGTGATAACACGGGTTCCTTGTTAAATCACCTGGTTCCTTTAAACCCCTTAGCCGTCGTTGAGGTTTTGTACCGTTGCCGCAACGATTTAAGTCTACCTCGAAAGTTCGTGTACCAATGAGGTTAAAACTTCCCGAATTTCAAGCATATTTCTTTGTCTTTAAGCGCAATGACCCATATTCTGGTGAGGAATGAGAGATTAGATTGTTTTTTTCATTGATCTCAACATATGGTAACTGTGGTTCGAATGATTCGGTTTTCGACATGGTTATTAGGACTTAACTGCACATGAGGCTTTTAATTTGCTAACGTTACCTTCTTCATTGACCTCCACAGCATGATCTGCCTCATCTCCACTTCCAACATTACCTTCTTCATGGACTTCCACAATATGATTTGCTTCATCTCCATCTCTAACATTACCTTCTTCATTGACTTCCTCAATATGATCTGCTTCATCTCCATCTCCAACATCACCTTCCCCATTGACCTCCACAATATGGTGCTGATCACCACCATCTGCTTCATCTCCAGCTCCAACATTAACTCTTTCATTGACTTCCTCACCAGCCAAAGCCACATCACGGTTTTGACCATCTCCTGCGTTGGCTTGGCCATCAGGCCCATTGCCTGGCGGACCAGCTGGACCTTCGTTGCCTGGTCTCTCTTGGTCTATTCTTCTACGAACCAACATGATCAAGAGTAGAAGCATAGATACAACTATGACGATTAGAAACAGTGCTCGAAAGCTATGGTGATCGAGCTGGATTGGAGAATCCGATGTGGTCGTGTCCAGACAATTCTTTTCTCCAACCAACAACTTCTTCTCAATAGCTCTCATAGTCTCTCCCTCTGTTAAGTTCAAGATCTGTCTTGAAATATCTGACACCAAAGGAGATCCCAGTGGAAAAGCCTGCCCAAAAAGAACATGTAGAGTGAAAAAACACTTGCAAGATCCTAATAAACAACCAACTATATAATGCGTTTACTTACAAAGCCAAAGCCATCGGCCTTAAAGGTAGGCTCGATAATGGAATACTCTGAGCAGTATTCAGCCATGAAAAGCTTGACGTAAGGGACTTCATCGAACACAGCACCAATACCACCATTGCTGCTCTTGTTGAGAAAAAGCTCGCGCATTTCACGAGGAGAATTATAAGTCTTTAACCTCGATTCATCGAAACCCAATAGTTTCAGTCTTTCGAATGTAAACGAACCAGATTGGTATCCAATGTTCACTCCACTCTTCTTCAGATCATCCATGTGTCTCACCGTTGGTATAAGCTCTTGAACCGTCAGCATCGATGTGAGTGTCGCTGTGTAACTCTGAGTCAGTATTAGCACCACAAAGCACCAAACCACAACTAGAGCCCTTGTGAAAACGCTCTTTGATGGTTCCTCTATAAATAAAAGGTGGTAATTAGTTTCTCCAAGTATTTCCAAGTAATTGGTATATGATTAGAAGCTGTAGTTGAGTGACACAAACTCACTGTGTGCGAAAAACAGGGTTGAAAATGAGAAGTATAACACATTAGATATTTTATTAGGTATTCTCTGTGCCCTAAATTCCCCATCTTCTGCATGGTACTCAAAGATCCAAACCATTATTCCAACGTAGAGAAAAGCAGCAGCAGTGAGCAACCAAAGCTCCTTTGTTAAAGGCTTGAGGAAGACCCATTCTCCTTTCTCTCTCTCATCCTTGACCGGCACCACGAATACAATACCTGTCTCCGAGTATGGCAACGCGAAATCAACATAAGCAGACCGAATTGCTAAGATTGTCGTATCCCCTACAGCTCCATCATACTCCTGTTAACACCATTTGAAAAAGAAAAAAACATTAAACAAAACGTAATTCAAAGGGATTCTTGAATGGTTTCGGAAACAATGTAACTTACCCCAAGACACACTCTGCGAACCATTTCGTCGTATTTTCCATCTGATTTTCCCTCAGGAGTTTCAAAGGGGACGTACTCGTAAGGGACAGCATATGGCATTTGTCTCATCACCGTGTCGAAAACTTCTATGCAAAAACCGGTGACCGTTGGAGCATTAGTGTTTGCATCCTTTGTTACCTTCACAAACTGGTTGAAACCATCCTTCTTTGGAACTGCTATTCGCAGCTTCT
This sequence comes from Thlaspi arvense, assembly GCA_911865555.2. Taxonomy (NCBI): domain Eukaryota; kingdom Viridiplantae; phylum Streptophyta; class Magnoliopsida; order Brassicales; family Brassicaceae; genus Thlaspi; species Thlaspi arvense. The sequence goes on along the minus strand of OU466862.2, from coordinate 66,182,445 downwards.
TTCCGTTTGTTGGGAGCTCCCAACCTTTAGGCACAAACGTTGTGTCCCCAGGCCATATGATTGGTCTAAGTCGACGCGAGCTGTGTGAGATGTTAGTGCCTATTTGATCCACTCCTAACCTCTTCACCAATCCAACTTTTGATTTCCAGAATCCAACCGTTCTTTCCCCGCTTTCCTCTACATTGATTATCTTGAAAGTCGTCGCCTCTAGCTTTCCGTTTTTTAGCTGAAATCTCCCGGCAACACCTTTGAAACTGACCTTTGATAACGCTTGAAGAAGCTTGGGACCAGAGAGAGCGACACCGAGATCATCAAGATCTGTCCCAATATCATCTCTTGGAGTGTTTTTGGTCTCATTGAAACTCATGTTTACGTTACTGATTTCCTCGATGGACATTGCGAGTGCTGTGGCAGCATCATAAGCCCAATATCCAAAGTTGTTTAGCTCCTCGCCTCCGAATCTTTTTCGCCAACGAGCTTCAAGATACGATAGCTCTTTTGACCTAGAGAAATATGTCTTGACACCCAAGACACCATTCATATCTTCCAAGCTTGATTCCCCTATTAGACTCATGAGATCAGCTAGACCATTTGTAACAATCCATACATATCCTTTACTCATCATACCAATCTCCTTTGCCATGGAAAAGAGCCTCGACCCGAGATCAGGCAACATGTGCACGATAAAAACCCTAGTGGGCATGGTCATTAGTCTGTAAAGCTCTTTCTTGATTTGATCATCAGAGGAATGAAACGGTATAGGGCTTCGGTATCGGATACGGACGTTAATCTCTTGAAAAGCATCGACTAAGTAAGGAAGAATACCTTCTCCAAACTCATCGTCTACATAAATTGGCACAACTTCTCTCCAACTAAATGACTCTATGATCGCACTAATGGCGTGAATTTGAGCTGAATCGTCGTGTGTGGCTCTGATGAAATATGGACTACGGAGGGAATCAAGAAGAGGGCTTGTTGCAGCGAACGAAACGATTGGAACTTGAGATTGGTTTCCGAGGTTGATTAGAAATGGAGCTTGCATTGAATTCCCTGGTCCAATGATGGCCACCACTTCCCTCTTCTTTATCAAATATAAAGCTGCAAAGTTAATCAAGGTTAACACAGTTAAACTACGTAATAATCAGTGCCGATGAAATAATTATTATTTATTTAAATTTAATATAATATTTAGTATAAAATAATTATTATTGACTTTTAAATAATTTTATTTTAATAGTTTGTTATTTATCTATAATATTGAATGAATTAAAAAATACAATTTGTATATTTTAATTTGAAAAACAGTAATTATATCCTTAAATTATCTTTTTGTAAATGAAAAGAATAATTATTGACTCCAAAAATCTTTAATCAAAAAATATTATCTAAAATATAATAATAAAACATAATTGAATATATGATAAATAGTAAGTTGGGAGTATAGTGTATACATAATAAAGCGGAATGTTAAAATTAATATGTAATATGGTTAGAGTTTTTATGTTTTTTGCTATGATTGATTATATAAAAAATAATGTGACAAATAAAATATATTATAATTAGCTTCTATAAAAATATTGATGCATATCCATCTTATATATTATTTTTACTCTAATTAATTTTTAAACATTGATAACTTATTAGACAAAAGTGTCGCTATCATTTCTACTTGAAATCTTTGAGTATATATATATATATATATATCAAAATTAAGAAATAAATTTGAATTAAATGCACCATAAAATAAATTATTTATATTATTAACATATATCAAACACAATAAATTTCATTTTCATTAAAATTATTAATAAATTCTCAATTAACTCATATTATATTATATTAAAATATTAAATACTATTTATTTTATATTAAATTTTGGAACGATTCTAAATTATGAGCTAATTAAGAATTTACTTTTGAAAAGAGTCAATAAAATCGAATTATAATTATTTACTTATATTTATAATGACTATAATGAACTCAAATTACAACCAATTTTAAAAATGATTATAATGAACTCAAATTATAATGAATGCCCTTTAACAAAAAAACAAAAAAACAAAAAAAAACTTATATTATAATGATTTATGTTTATTTACTAATAATTTGTAATTTATATTCAATTTTTAAAATTCAAATTATAATACATGTATAATATGGATAATGTGATACTTTATTTACTTTACAAAAGTAAGTTAAAAAAAAAATAAGAGAAAATAATTAATATGGTATATTTTTGGTAAGACATAAAAAAAAGAGAATATCTTAATAAATTAAATGCTGATTTATAATATAAAACATAACATATATATGAACCTAAAATATATAATGACATATCATGTAATTAGTTTAGTAATTTAAGTTTTTTTAAAACAATTAGGTAAAAATGAATGTGAAGTTGATACATCAGCATAATAGCACTACTGTAAATACATACAAAAATTAGATTACTTTTTAAAAATGCTTTTCAATTAATATATAGGGGATCTTAGGTATGGAATTATTTCAGTTCTCCTTGGTCATTACAACGAATCATAATTCTTTTGAAAAACATTTGAGGGCTAATTGTTACATGGATATCTAATGGATCGGATCCGGATTTGTGGATCTGCTCCACTTAACGGATTTGATTAGTGTTATATATATTTTCCTTTTAAAGTGTATTTTTAACTTATGCCATGCTCCCGTTTCCATACTTTTTGGACTGATCTATACTATAAAAAATGATCAACTCTCTTCATATGAGTGCTACCTCATCATTTTTGTTTATTGTGGAAATGACATGTGTTATTTTTAAAAATTTAATGATACAAATTATATAAAATACAGTTAATGCATAAATTTAATGTATTATTAATTATAATACTAAAAGAATATGAAAAATATGAAGATTATATAATATATTTTAATAACAATATATATTTAATATCCAAAAATAATTATTGAATATCTATTTTGTGGTAGTTTTTAAAATCATTAACAAAATTTATGTTTTATATTTAAGAGTGTTTTCTTATTTTTAATTAATATTATAAAATATTATTATAAAAACAATTATACAAATATAAAAATGACAATTATTTGATATTTTAAACTTTAAAAAGTTAGAAGAAAAATTTATACAATATTATAATAAACTTTAAAACAATTACTTTATAAACTAATAATTATTTGATAATTTATTTTATTCAAACTTGATCCATTAATAATTATAAAATTAATAAGATATCAAAATTCTAATATATATATATATATATATAAATTAGGATTATAAATCTATTATTTAAGCTCATAAAAATATAAAACTACGGCATTACTATTGTATAAATCTACGCCGTGAACAAGTACGACATGTTAAAAGTTACTTCTCTGATTTGCACTATATCCATTTAATATATTCTATATATACAAGGTATAATATATTTCACATTTTCTTATCAATAAACCATTGATCACATATATAGTCAATATCCACAAAATATATAAATATGTATTGTATATTTATTCAAATACACAATATTCTTTAGAAAATATTGTGAAAACAAAATACACGCAATGCGCGGGTACTCATCTAGTCTCAATAAAAAGAATTGCAAATAGAAGTATCGTATATGCGTTGCTAATTATGTGGATTTGAAGATTTGATCCGTGAGCCAATCCAAATTTGTTCTTTATACATGAATAATATTAAGTGATCGGCATGCATCCATGTGCAGGTTATAAAATATATTATATGTTTAATTATGATTAATATAGTATTGAATATGTTTTATTTCTATATGATTAATTATGTATTAATAAAAACAATAAAAATAATGATAAATTAAATATAAATATTATATATTTAAATAGAAAATAAAGATAAAAAATATTAACTAAGATTTTAAAATATTTTTTCGATAAAATGTAAATATGGTTATTAAATAAACGAAAAAATATTAAAATAAATAATAAGTTATATAATTTTTTTTTTGGTCTGCATGCATGTGCAAGTATAATTTTTTTTATAGACATAATTAGTTAAAATATTTAAGTATTGATTAATTTTTTATACATTATGTAAATATTATGTTTTTATACAAATAAAATTTTAGTGTTTAACGACAATCACAGAAGCATTTCATATTGTTTTGTGCCTTTTGAGAATTTTTTATTTTTCCTAACATTTACAATAATATAAAATTGCAAATGTAAAAGTTACATTACATAATAATTAAATTCTTATAATATATTTTGAATATTATCTATATAATTCTTTCTTTTTCTCTTTACATAATATAATCTTGTCAATATATATATATATATATATATATATATATATATATATATTTTAAGTATATGTTTTTCCTTGACAATAGCTAATTAAACCAAAATAAATTCTACCATATTTATTTATCCTAAGAGCGGGTATATGGTTAGCCGCACATTCGTGCGTACCAACCACCTCACCGCTCTTAGGACATTAAAATTTTTTATAAGATATAGATTGTCTAACAACTAAAATTAAAATTAAAGTGTAATTGATGTTAACAAAATGTATGTACGACAAGTTTGCATTTAAGTTTGACTTTTTGCATAATTAATATTTATATCTATACGCATATTTGTAAGAAAATCGAAGTATGACTTTTACCTGTTAAAAAAAAACAAAGTATATGTTTTGTTATATATATTTTTATAATGTATTGTTGTTTTTTAAAAAAAAAAGGATATTTATTCATATAAATATGAGTTAGAAATAAGTGAATTGTAATATTTAGGTGTTGGTAAGTTTTTTTCTGGTATTTTCCGCAAACGTTATGTTTTTAGATGATGCAGTTATTGGTATTAAACAATAATACTGAAAACTATTTCTATCGCTTTGTATTTAATAAAGTTTCTTATTTTTCAGCATTTAATGATATACGGTTTCTCAATAAAAATATAATAAAAAAATATTATTAAATTTATAAAATCATATTTTATAAAATTCTCCAGTAGCTCTCCGTTCATCTCTTCGTCAATTTTTTATAATCTGTAATCGCTCGCTTTCACAAACTCTCTATAACCAAATCATTTAAATCAATCGGATCTTAACTTATATATGTATAATTTACAGTGTAAAATAATATATTTGATGTTTGATTGCTATTAAAAATTAAGAGTTGATTTGTTCCTAATTTTAATATATATGTTAACATAAAATATAATGGATCACAACATATATAAAACTTGATTCATGAAATAATGTTTTAATACGTTAGAATTAAAAATTAATATGTGTGAGATAATATTTTTTAAATATTTCAAATAAAAACTTAAAATCGATCAAAATTAATTTTATTTATGTTTTATCTTCTTTGACTCATATTTTTTTTCTTAATATTAATAATATATCAAACATTAAGATCATCTCTAATGTACATTTCTATTTTTTTTTTTAAATATAAGTGGACTTCTCTCCAACCTACTTGTATTTTATAAGAAAAAAAGGTTGTTATTTTTTTCTCCCTAAATTAGAAGATTTAAAATAAATGTGGGTTTAAGATGTTTTAAACAAAAAATATAGCCTGAGATTTTTACATTAAACCGAAGTCGTAAAGATTCATTTTTATTTTTATTTTTATTTTTACTTTTTATTCATATATACAATATTCTATTAATAAAAAGTTAGCTAACAGTATACTTATAATTTATTTTTCTATCTGTTTATATTTTTGTTTCATTTATAATTTCGAATTCTTGCTATATAATGAGAATTCATTCATATATGATATAAACTTTTCTTATTTAAAAATAGAATTTATTTAGTTTTAACTTAACCAATCAAATTGTTTCGTTTATTTTAGAAAATTTGTCATGTCACATTTATGAGATGGCATTGTTTTGCACTAATTTTTGCTAAAGTGTTGACGCATCAGATTTTTTCATTAAACATGCTTGTCAAAAAATCGTTAAGATACGTTTGTCAAATACTATTTTTCCTAATATTTTGGAGTTCTAGCTAATGTTTTACTTCCTTGTATTTCATAATAAGTTTCAGATTTTTTCCGTGTTTCAAAAAATTACTGATTTTACAATCTTCACTTTCAGTTCATAGGACTCATTTGCCGAACCAGATAACCCAGTCACTTCCTATTTCCTAAGACTATAGGATCTTTAGATCTATTAAAAGACTAGACATAATTTAATCATACTGTAGTTTCTATCATTGGACTTGTTCATGTGTTAATTGTAGAGCTTTCAATGCGGGGGCTCCGCGTCATTGGGCCCAGCCTGCCGTAACCGGCCCGCTAAGGTTTCTAAGAAAAATATACGTTACAAAAAGAATAGTATCGACAATAAATTGCAATAAACTCTGATGCAAAATTGATACTACCTAAATATGAAACTTTTTTTTTGTTTTAATATGATTCTTAAGATAGTATAAATATTAAATTTCATACATGATCGATCAATGAAGGTTCACAACGCATTACCTGAAGCTGCAGCACCAACAACAGTTTCTTTGGAGTCTCGGATGTTGAGGACGATCCTTGTTTTGAAGCCATTATGACTGTTATAGAATTCTGAGAGGGACATGTTGATAGCTCGCAAGCTCAAATCTGCTAATGTCGCATTAGTGCTAAGAACAACTCCCACTTTAACTTGTAAATCTTCCTTTTGAGAATTTCCAAGTAATACTAAGAAGATGAGGAAAATAAAAAACCATACAGGAAGAGAAGGAGACACAACACGATGGGAAAAAGACATAGCTATGATAATTTCGTAACTACAAGCGTAGAGACGAGTGGAATAAATGATAGGTTTTGAAGAAGGGAATCATTCAACTTATTCATTAATTAACTGGTGGTAGTTGCAACTAGACCATATATATATATATATATATATATATATATATTAATTACATTCTTTAGAGATAACTATAATTAGTACAGAAATGATGTAGAGGAGGACTTATTTTGGTCATTTTGGAGAATAACGCGTTAGCCATTTGAGGCAAAGACGTGGTCTTCTTAAACGAGACAATTATTAAGGTGATACATGTATTGAATGGATAATCATTTGTAAGTTAATGAAGCGTAAAGAAGACAATACAAAAATAAAAATGGATAAAGCTGCAATATTTAAGTTTAGTTTTGACTTGGTTTGTTGACTGTATAGAACCGATTAATTGTCCACACAACAATATCACGTTCACGTGCCGAGGCCGAGTACGATCGATGCATTGCATATGAAGCTGTTGATATATGCTTGGCACGTTGCGATTTGATTATTATCTACTTGCGGAGAATCATCAACATTACCCAAATATACAACACTAAACGTAAATGAAATCTGACAGTTTCAGAGAACTAAGTGTTCAGTTTTTGACTATGCTGATTTTAGCCTTAACAGTGGCACATTTCTCCGTAGGGGCATACTCCATGAGGCCAGGTTCTTGCGACGGAGCAAAGCTGTGTCGACGTCCACAATATGATGCTCATTATAATCTGCTTCGTCTCCATATCCAACGTTACCTTCTTCACTGACTCCATCTTGAGCCACAGATTTGCTGTTGATGTCGTCGCTTTGTCTCTCTTTGCATCTCTTACAAGCCAACATGAGCAATAGTAGAAGTATGGAGACGACAAAGACGATCAGAAACAGAGCTTGGAAGCTGTGGTGATCGAGCTGGATTGGAGAATCTGATGTGGTCGAGTCCAGACATTGTTTCTCTCCGAAAAACCACTTCTTCTCCATAGCTCTCATATTCTCTCCCTCTGTTAAGTTCAAGATCTGTCTCGAAATATCTGACACCAACGGAGATCCCAGTGGAAAAGCCTGTCACAAGACATGAACGATTAAAAAGTAAGACACTTCGGAAAAAAAATGTAATTAAAGCACAAACTATAATGCGTTTATACTTACAAAGCCAAAGCCATCGGCCTTAAAGGTAGGCTCGATAATGGAATACTCTGAGCAATATTCAGCCATGAAAAGCTTGACGTAAGGGATTTCATCGAAGGCAGCATCAATACCACCATTGCTGCTCTTTTTGAGAAAAAGCTCACGCATTTCTTGAGGTGAATCATAAGTTTTTAACCTCGATTCATCGAAACCCAATTGTTTCAATCTTTCGAATGTAAACGAATCAGATTGATACCCAATGTTCCCTCCGCTCTTCTTCAGATCATCCATGTGTCTTACCGTTGGTCTAAGCTCTTGAACAGTCAGCATCGATGTCAGTGTCGCTGTGTAGCTCTGAGTCAGAATCAGTAACACAAAGCACCAAACAACCACAAGAGCCCTTGTGAAAAAGCTCTCTGATGGCTTCCCTATAAATTAAAATAATTGAAAATGTAACAATTGGTATGATTATATGCTTCAAGAAGTTGAATGACAAAAAAACAAAAAAAATTCTCACTGTGTGCGAAAAACAAAGTCGAAAATGAGAAGTAGAAGACATTAGATATATTATCAGATGTCGTATGTCTCTTGAAATCTCCATCTGCATGGTACTCAAAGATCCAAACCATTATTCCAACGTAGAGAAAAGCAGCAGCAGTGAGCAACCAAAGCTCCTTTGTTAAAGGCTTTAAGAAGACCCATTCTCCTTTCTCTCTCTCATCTTTGACCGGCACCACGAACACAATACCTGTCTCCGAGTATGGCAATGCGAAATCAACATAAGCAGACCGATTTGCTAAGATTGTTGTATCCCCTACAGCTCCATCATACTCCTGTTAACACCATTTGAAAAACACATGTAAAAAAAACGTAATTCAAAGGGGTTCTTGAATGGTCTAGGGAACAATGCAACTTACCCCAAGAAACACTCTATAAACCATTTCGTCGTAATTTCCATCTGATTTTCCCTCAGGAGTTTCAAAGGGGACGTACTCATAAGGGACAGCATATGGCATTTGTCTCATCACCGTCTCGAAAACTTCTATGCAAAAACCGGTGACCGTTGGAGCATTAGTGTTTGCATCCTTTGTTACCTTCACAAACTGGTTGAAACCATCCTTCTTTGGAACTGCTATTCGCAGCTTCTTTGCATTTATTGGGAACTCCCAACCTTTAGGCACGATGATAGTGTCCCCAGGCCATATTATCGGTCTAAGGCGACGCGAGCTCTGTGAGATGTTAGTGCCTTTTTGAACCTCCTTAAGGCTCTTCACTAATCCTACTTTTGATTTCCAAAATCCAACCGTTCTCTCCCCGTTTTCTTCTATATTGATTATCTTGAAAATCGTCGCCTCTAGCTTCCCTTCTTTTAGCTGAAATCTCCCGGAAACGCCTTTGAAAGTGACTGTTGATAACGCTTGAAGAAGCTTAGGACCAGAGAGAGAGACGCGGAGATCATCAAGATCAGTCTCAGTATCATCTCTTGGCGTATTTCTTGAGGCCTTGTTGAAACTCACGTTGCTGATTTCCTCTATGGACTTTGCAAGTGCTGTGGCAGCATCATAAGCCCAACATCCGAAGTTATTTAGCTCTTCTCCTCCGAATCTTTTTCGCCAACGAGCTTCAAGATACGATAGCTCTTTTGACCTAGAGAAATATGTCTTGACGCCCAAGACACCGTGCATGTCTTCTAAGCTTGATTGCCCCATTAAACTCGTGAGATCAGCTATACCATTTGTAACAATCCATACGTATCCTTGACTCGTCATATTAATCTCTCTCGCTATCGAGAAGAGCCTCGCCCCGAGATCAGGCAACATGTGGACGATGAAAACCCTAGAGGGCATGGACATTAGCCTGTAAAGCTCTTTCTTGATTTGATCATCAGAGAAATGTAACGATATGGCGCTTCGGTATCGGATTCGAACGTTAATCTCTTGAAAAGCATCGACTAGGTAAGGAAGAATACCTTCTCCGAACTCATTGTCTACGTAAATAGGCACGACTTCTCTCCATCTAAATGATTCTATGATGGCGCTAATGGCGTGAACTTGTGACGAATCGTCGTGTGTCGCTCTGATGAAATATGGAGTACGGATGGAATCAAGAAGAGGGCTTGTTGCAGAGAATGAAACGATTGGAACTTGAGATTGGTTTCCGAGGTTGATTAAAAATGGAGCTTGCATTGAATTCCCTGGTCCAATGATGGCCACCACGTCCCTCTTCTTAATCAAATATAAGGCTGAAAAGTTAAAGTTAGCATTTGCATTCAAGTGATTAGTCTTCGTTTGAAACGTTTGTGTGGTTTTAAGTTTCAAAGTTTTCGTTGGAGCTTGGGAAGAAGATTGAATAAAATAATTCCAAATAGAAGAATCAGAAATGCGTAAAAAAGTATTTGATCCAGGATCCATCATCCAATCCAATTTGCACTTAATACATGCATGGTGTATATATTTTTTTTTTTACTTAAATATTTTAGATTATTCTTAATAATTAAGAATAATTTACTTCCTTGCATTTCATGAAAAATACATAATTTTTTTTTGCCAACATGCATTACAATCTAATTAAAAGGCTTGAAAACGCATAGATTTTCTTTTTGTTTTAAATTATTGCTGATCTTTTTATCGATATTCACTTTCGATTTCGTAGGACACTCATTTGCCAATTTAGACAACACCGTTACTCATAAGACAAGAATTTAGATCTACCAAAAGAATCGACATGTAGTTAATTGACTATCAAAAGAACTAGTTTTAAGACATAGTTGGCTTTTTTTTTTTAAAAAAAATATCAATTAGAGATATATCATTGGCATTAAAGAACTAGTTTTAAGACATAGTTGGCTTTTAAAAAAAAATCAATTAGAGATATATCATTGGCATTGTTCATGCGTTAAATGTAAGACTTTCAATGCCGCGATTTTGGGGGCCAATATGCTTTGACGAACCCGCTATTTTTTTTCTAAAATATAATGTATACAACTAATATATAGTAAAAAATAGTATCAACAATGAAATAATAAAACTGCAACGGAAAATATATATAATTATATAAGAACATAGTTCATTTTAAAGATTTTTAAGATAGTACATCAGATAAGATTTCATATATGATCGATGAAGGTTCATAACGAAAGACTGAGTACCTGAAGCTGCAGCACCAACAACAGTTTGTTTGGAGTCTCGGACGTTGAGAACAATCCTTGTCTTGAAACCATTATTAGTAGTATAGAATTCCGACAGAGACATGTTGATAGCTCGCAAGCTCAAATCTGCTAATGTCACATTAGTGTCAAGAACAACTCCAACTTTAACTTGTATAGCTTCCTCCTCTTGAGATTTCCCGAATAACAACACTGCGGAGATGAAGAAAAATAAAAGACGGAAAGGAAGAGAAGGAGACGCGAGATGATGGGAAAAAGACATAGCTATTCTATTATGATGAGTTCATAACTAACAAGAGGAGAGACGGGTCAAATAAAGGAAAGTTTTGGAGGAGAGACAAACCATTCAGGTTGTGTGTCGGAATTTTCACGTTGACTATATTAGTTTAATACATACCTAAGAGATAATATTGATACAAAAATGATGTAGACAAGACTTGGTTTGGTCACTTTGGATAATTAACGCGTTGAGGCAAAGTTGCGTGATTCCCTTCATAAAATGGAATAACAAAATGTGCGTCTGCCGGGAGTCGAACCCGGGTCTATTGCTTGGAAGGCAATTATCCTAACCGTTGGACTACAGACGCCTGTTGACAACCTGAAGTCTATTCGGCTGTTAGGCTTAATGGGCCGGGAGGCGGAAAGATACCAAAAGGCGTAATTGGGTCACTACATGTACACATTTCATAGCGAAGAAATCTCATGTTCTGATTTTGGTCCATAGCTGCCCAGAGAAGGTTGCAGCCGAATATCAGATGATGATGATCCCGAGTGTACAATTCGGGTCAATTGCGAGTGAAGAGCCAACAGAGGAAGCTATGCCGAGGGATGCGATCAGCTAACACGAGGGACATGGCAGTAGATTTTGTTCTACACTAGTCCCTGTTGATTCTTGAATATCCAATCAAAAGGTGTGCCCCATTCTCCACTCTTAGTTTTTAGAATCTTGTTTGCTAACCATGAGGACTAGTTATTTCCTTGAATTTAAATTTTCGAAAATCAAAACATCTTCCGTTGAGTTTTGATCTTTATCAAAAAAAGGATATCATGCTATCGGGATAGATAATTTCCATATATCCAAAAAGTATATAATTTCCTATTAGATAATTACCAATTTCTAGTTTTCCTGTTTGTATTAGGCCAAAGGTAGTGATGGAGTTATATAAATAGTTGGACCTATGAATCATTATTCTCATTCAAAGATCATCAATGCATCTTCTCTGCTCTCTCGACAAATAACAAAACCGATTAGCTTTTTTCCCCCTAGAACACGCAAAGTAAGAAAGATGGGAGACGCAGAGACTTTTGCTTTCCAGGCTGAGATCAACCAATTGCTCTCACTCATCATCAATACCTTTTACAGCAACAAGGAGATCTTCCTTCGTGAACTCATCAGCAACTCTTCCGATGTACGTCTCTCTTTTTTCTCTTGCTTTCTATTTGTCGTTTGTGTTTCTCATTCCATTCTAGATTAGGTTTGTATTAGGGCTCCAAACTAGGTATTGTGTGTATTTGTTGCTTACAATTAACAAGTTTTTTTTTTCTTTGCGGTGAAACAGGCTTTGGACAAGATTAGGTTTGAGTCCTTGACCGACAAGAGCAAGCTCGATGGCCAGCAAGAGCTTCTCATTCGCATCGTTCCTGACAAGACCAACAACACCTTGACCATTATTGACAGTGGTGTCGGGATGACCAAGGCTGATTTGGTCAACAACCTCGGAACAATCGCGAGGTCCGGTACCAAGGAGTTCATGGAGGCGTTGGCTGCTGGAGCCGACGTGAGCATGATTGGGCAGTTTGGTGTTGGTTTCTACTCTGCCTACTTGGTCGCTGATAAGGTCATTGTCACCACAAAGCACAATGACGATGAGCAGTACGTGTGGGAGTCTCAGGCAGGTGGATCTTTCACCGTTACCAGAGACAACTCTGGCGAGAGTCTTGGTAGGGGGACGAAGATGACACTTTACCTCAAGGAAGACCAGTTGGAGTACTTAGAGGAGAGAAGGCTTAAGGATCTTGTCAAGAAGCACTCTGAGTTCATCAGCTACCCAATCTCTCTCTGGGTTGAGAAGACTATTGAGAAGGAGGTTTCTGATGATGAAGAGGAGGAAGAGAAGAAGGATGAGGAAGGGAAGGTTGAGGAGGTAGATGAGGAGGAGAAGGAGGAGAAGAAGAAGAAGAAGATTAAGGAGGTTTCTCATGAGTGGGATTTGGTGAACAAGCAGAAGCCTATTTGGATGAGGAAACCAGAGGAGATCAATAAGGAGGAGTACGCTGCTTTCTACAAGAGTCTGAGCAATGACTGGGAAGAGCATTTGGCTGTGAAGCACTTTTCTGTTGAAGGACAGCTTGAGTTCAAAGCTGTTCTATTTGTCCCCAAGAGAGCTCCTTTTGATCTCTTCGACACTAAGAAGAAACCAAACAACATCAAGCTCTACGTCCGTCGTGTGTTCATTATGGACAACTGTCAAGACATCATTCCAGATTACCTTGGATTCGTCAAAGGTATCGTTGACTCTGAAGATCTTCCTCTCAACATCTCCAGAGAGACACTGCAGCAGAACAAGATCCTCAAAGTCATCCGCAAGAACCTTGTGAAGAAGTGCCTTGAGCTCTTCTTTGAGATTGCTGAGAACAAGGAGGACTACAACAAGTTCTACGAGGCCTTCTCCAAGAATCTGAAGCTCGGTATCCATGAGGACTCTCAGAACAGAAGCAAGATTGCTGAGTTGCTTCGTTACCACTCAACCAAGAGTAGCGATGAATTGACTAGTCTCAAGGACTATGTGACAAGGATGAAGGAAGGTCAGAACGATATCTTCTACATCACCGGTGAGAGCAAAAAGGCCGTCGAGAACTCTCCATTCCTGGAGAAGCTCAAGAAGAAAGGGTACGAAGTGCTTTACATGGTTGATGCAATTGATGAGTACGCCATTGGTCAGCTCAAGGAGTTTGAAGGAAAGAAGCTCGTTTCTGCAACCAAGGAAGGTCTGAAACTAGAAGAGACTGAGGACGAGAAGAAGAAGAAGGAACAGCTTAAGGAAAAGTTTGAAGGACTCTGCAAAGTGATCAAAGACGTTTTGGGAGACAAAGTTGAGAAGGTTATCGTCTCTGACCATGTTGTGGACTCACCATGCTGTCTTGTAACCGGAGAATATGGCTGGACCGCAAACATGGAGAGGATCATGAAAGCTCAAGCTTTGAGAGATAGCAACACGGGTGGTTACATGTCGAGCAAGAAGACAATGGAGATTAATCCAGAGAACTCGATCATGGATGAGCTGAGAAAGAGAGCTGAAGCGGATAAGAATGATAAGTCTGTCAAGGATCTTGTTCTTCTTCTCTTTGAGACTGCTCTTCTCACTTCCGGTTTCAGCCTCGATGAGCCCAACACTTTTGGGAGCAGAATCCACAGGATGTTGAAGCTTGGATTGAGCATTGATGATGATGATGATGCTGCTGCTAACGCTGATACAGAGATGCCTCCGCTTGAAGATGATGCTGATGCTGAAGATAGCAAGATGGAGGAAGTTGATTAAAAATTTCGCATCTTGTCGAATGCCATGTAATTCCCATGGCCAAATTAACTAATAATTTATGTCTTTGTCAAAAGGCTCTCTTATGTCTGAGAATTTTTATACAAATAATTGATCCAAATATTTTCAAAGTTATCTTGCGTTATCTATTAGAAAATATAGGGACCATTATTAAAATATCCAATAACTTGATAAAAATTAGTAGTCAACAAAATGAAAGTCTAATCATACAATTTGTTAGGTAACCACTTCGGACATCTCCCATTTTCTTAGTTCCACGGAAGTGGTCCAAACGAAAGGGATATATGAACTATACAATAATACGATATATACTATTTAAAGTCTTTATATATTGAGACAATCATATAATTAATTTACGAATTGACTAATTCTTCGTGCGAAAATGGAGAAAGCCATCACTATTTTGTGGTATATGTCACAAACTTTCTAAACGAACTATCCACCGAATCATTTTTCTTGTGATTAGATAGATGGTGAAAGTGTTGCGGTAAGAAACTATGACCAATGGTATGAAGAAAGAATTACTTATTGGAACCCAACATTAAAATTCGAAACGACTTAATCTAATATATAAACAGTATGGATTAAACTATTCATTGTGAAATATAGATGCAAATCTAAATTTCTTGATCTTTATTTTGCGTCTTACATCTTTATAATATCTCAAGATATCTTCTTAGATGCTGAGATATTGAGAAAACTATCAAATATGATATGATAATAATGTCTTATACCCTACAAAATCTCCAATGAATCTTGGGGAGAACAAGAACTTGATGTTGTATTTATCCGCACTGATGAAAATTATAACCTTCGAATGCAATTGAGTTTATGTGGACAGTGTGGTTGGTAATAATTTAACATCACTTGGAAATAAGTGGCGTTATTCAACTCGATACGTAGTTTCTTCAACACACTCCCTAGTATCGTGCGAAGCTGAATTCAGTGATCGACATTTAAAAATAGCTAATATTTTTGTCATTTTCTTATTACGATTATTCCCATCTGATTACATTCTTATCTATGAATATGTCAGCGAACATCAATAATAGAGTAATTAACAGTCTCCGAAAACCAACCCATAGAAGAAGACAAAGAAGAAAGAAGTATTCTTATTTACAAAAGACCAGTACAGTGTCTTAATTTTCTTTTCCGTTTTTATATATGTGGATGTTAATAAAAGACCAAAGAAAGACGATTAAAAAATAATATTGTTTGATTATTTCCCCTAGCGGGAAAAGCACGTCCAAACGACAAAAGCATTCAATCACATTCACACAAAACGCGCATCGCATCCCGCGTGCTTCTGGTGAGACGCATGGATCACACACCTGAACCGCTGGACGCGCGTTCGCCAAACACCAATCTCCTCCTGGCGTCTTGTGGACGCACACGCTATTTGGGCTTTGATTGCGATTTGTGGGCCCTTTTATGACAATTGTTCTTCTTCATGTTATTTAAAAAATCTGGGCTCAATTTAAATATTTTTAATAAACATAAAATTAATAATATCGAATATGTCAATTTAACGTGTTCACAGTAACTAATCATGATTATAATGGTAAGGAATAGATTCCAATTTTATTCCCCCAATCTAATGACGAATTTTACAAGTATCTAATCACCATGAATTAGTTTCACCAAATTTTACTTACTACTCCATAGGCAAAAGAAAGAAAAAAAAACTTATATAAACTCTTTTTTTTTGGGAGCAAAATACTGATACAGACTATTTTGTTAATAAAAGCCAATATATTTTTGTTTTTCCGAAACCGTTATCTTAATTTTAATATCGTGACCATCTCTACAGTTTTCGTTACTACTATATAGGCAAAAGAAAGAAAAAAAAACTTATATAAACTCTTTTTTTGGGAGCAAAATACTGATATAGACTATTTTGATAATAAAAGCCAATGCATTTTTGTATTTTTCGAAAGCGTTATCTTAATTTAATATCGTGATCATCTCTCAGTTTTCGTTACTATCTTCACATTATTATTGTTTAATTAAAAATTAATATTTCGACGGTATAAATCGATAACTGAGAGACATGGAAGAGCACAACTGGGGCACTTCTTCCTAAAAAGCTCGAAGACTTTTTATTCAGGATCTCACCAAACAAACACACTAACAACAATCATCTCTCTCTCTCCGCTTGTTCTGCGCAGCCTCCACCACCGTCGTTCTCCGCCGCGGAACCGTCGCACGGAGAATCAAATTTCACGAGAAATCCAATCGCAATGGGGAAAGGCGGCACGCTCAGCGACAGCGTGATTAAGAAGATCGTCCTCTCCTACAGCTACGTCGCGATATGGATCTTCCTCAGCTTCACCGTAATCGTGTACAACAAATACATCCTCGACAAGAAGATGTACAATTGGCCATTCCCGATCTCCCTCACCATGATCCACATGTCCTTCTGCTCAGCCCTAGCTTTCCTCCTCATCAAGGTCTTCAAATTCGTCGAGCCCGTTTCAATGTCGCGCGAGACTTACCTCAGATCCGTCGTCCCGATCGGAGCCCTCTACTCTCTCTCCCTCTGGCTCTCCAATTCCGCCTACATTTACCTCTCCGTCTCCTTCATCCAGATGCTCAAGGCGCTCATGCCCGTCGCCGTTTACTCGATCGGCGTTCTCCTGAAGAAGGAAGGTTTCAAATCCGATACTATGGTCAACATGCTCTCCATCTCCTTCGGTGTCGCAATCGCCGCCTACGGCGAGGCTAGGTTCGATGTCTTTGGTGTGTTGCTCCAGCTCGGTGCGGTTGCGTTCGAGGCGACTCGTTTGGTGCTGATTCAGATCTTACTCACTTCCAAAGGAATCACTCTTAACCCCATCACTTCTCTCTACTACGTTGCTCCTTGCTGCTTAGCCTTCCTGTTTGTTCCATGGATCTACGTCGAGTTCCCTGTTCTCAGAGACACATCAAGCTTCCACTTCGATTACGCCATCTTCGGGACGAATTCGTGCTGTGCCTTCGCACTGAATCTCGCTGTGTTCCTTCTCGTGGGGAAAACCTCTGCTTTGACCATGAATGTTGCTGGTGTGGTTAAGGATTGGCTCTTGATCGCGTTCTCGTGGTCTGTGATTAAGGACACTGTGACTCCTATCAACCTTTTCGGGTACGGGATCGCGTTCTTGGGAGTTGCGTACTACAATCACGCGAAACTGCAGGCCTTGAAGGCTAAAGAGGCTCAGAAGAAGATTCAGCAAGCTGATGAAGAGAGTGGTCGGTTGCTTGAAGAGAGGGAAGGAGATGCAGAAGGTAAGAAGAATGAGTCTGAGAACTAAAGGAAGAGTTTTTTTTTATTCAGAGTAAAAAAGAAAGAAGAGAAAATGGAATTGAGCAAAACACATGATTGGTTGAAGAATAAGAGCATGGAAGAGAGAATTATGATTATATGGATTTGGTGGACAATCAGTTTTACAGGTTCCTTTTGATCCTAATGATTTGCTCATAGGTAGTGATGTCAGAATCTCTTATTGCTTTCCTCTTGTTTTTTTCTTTTCCAAAGCTTTTTATTACGTCCTTCCGTATTGTTTTTCAAGTTATTTATGATTACAATGGTGGTGTTACAAAACTTCTGTCAATGGATTTTCCTATTTCTTAGTTGATAAATGGCAAGTTCCTCTCTAAGTTCATTTTCTTTTCTTTTTATTTACTACCATAGTTACAGAGTGGTTTTGGATTTTCACTCTCGGGTGTGTGGGATTCATATGATGCTATTAAAGTAGTTAGTTAGATGACTGTATGTTGAGCCACTATATATTCTGAAGTTTGGATTCAATCATCAATTACTACTATACAAGCGTGCAAGATTGATATTACTCTCAACCCTGCTCGATCTAATACTAATTTCTTTATCAGAAAGAAAAAAAAACAAATCCAAATCTGTTGATGTGTTTGTAAGCTGCCTGTTCTGATTTTCCAATAGAGTTTTACATCGTAACAACATAAGCAAAAAGAAAGAGAAAACTATATACATGTCTCAGATTCTAGTACTTGTTTTTGCCTAATTTTTACAATTATAGATTCACATAGTTCCCAAACAGGTCCACATAGCTCACAATACTAACTTGGTCTCCTGAGACAGAAGAAAGCTGAGACAACATGATTCGGCGCTTTTTGTTGTTGTGTCCCTTTAAGAGCATAGTCCCTTGTTGCTGTTGTTCCTCTTCAGCTCCTCGTTTTCCGCACGCAATGCATCAATCTGCTCCTGAAGTAGGCTTATCATCAGTTCTGCCCTCGTCTTTTCAAGCTCATACGTCTTTCTCTCCTCAGACATCTGCTCCTTCTTCTTCTCCATATCGCTGATCAGCTCGGTGGAAGAGCTTGTAGGCACCATCGTAGCAACTGGTTCTGGTACGTTCTCCTCCAGCGTTGCTCCAACGGAAGATATAGTGTCGCCGGTTGCTGCTGGGGAGGAACAATGGTCTTGAGTGGTTTGGCTCGAGTTGTTGCAGTTTCCCTTGCGTTTGTATCCGATTAGACGACGTGGAGCTTCTTTGTCAATGCCACAAAGAGGAAGACATTCTTTCGCCAGTGGCTCACCATTATCAGCTGTTTTGGGATCGTTGAGGTTCTTGTTCTGCGAGTGGTTATCCTACACAAGATTAACGAGTACATGAGACTTCAGTGAAGTAAACAAAGGTGCATACAGAAACTTAACATGTTTCGCCAAATTTACAGAAATCTCAAAAAACAACATGACATTCTCTCTCAATGGGCCTCAACTAAACAGGAACAACAAATACTTGGAACACAAAGTTTGCATAGCTTTTAAAAGCTCACGTTTGCTGCAAAGGAGAAAAATAGAAGGCAAAAACATAGTGAGAAGCACAAAACCTGCTGGATCTCGTTGATTGCATTGGCATGCACAACGCTTGGAACATGAGCTCCTCCACCATCATCGTCATCCCACTCTTGTTCCGAGAAGGGTGCATACACGTGTCCCTTAAGTGGCCCGGCGTGTTTCTTGAGGATCACTTTGCACAACGCGTACTTATCAATCTGCACATCCATAAATAGACCAAGTCACATGTAAAGAAAAAGAGAATGATCAAATCCACAGCTCTAGTGACATCCTCTAACAATGAAGAAAAACAGAGAGATCGAAACTGTATGTATCATCAATAAATCCAAATAGACTTATATACTGGCATCATCATTCATCGAAAAGCAAAAGATGGGGATCGAATCAGAATAATCTTGTAGAGAATATATTATACCTCAAGGCCTTGGTCATTTTCAGCGAGGCAGTACTCATGGATCATCCAATTGGTGTGTTGACCCTTTGGAGAACGCCCATTGTAGAACACGAGGGTCTTCATCGTACCAATCAACTGCTTGTCTCCTCGCAGGATTTTCTTGTCTTTTCCAGATTGTTTCCAGAAGCCTTTGTTCGTTGCTCGGTTCATAAAACCACTTCTGCCCTTCTTCTTTTCCATGGCACTGAAGAAGAACCATTCTTGGTCCTTTGTCTTTAGCCTCGAATGCTCTGAAACAAAGCACTTGAGAGTTGAGACTTCATAACACTAAAGTCAAGTTGCATTTTCTGAATCTCAAGCAACACCAATCGCAATAAAAGATTCAGTTTTCGGGTCGAGCGTGTAACTTAAGAATAGCAAATGCACCCATTGAGTTAAAAACCCTTCTCGTAGAGTTAGATCACTGATGATCTTTATCACTCACACGATATTATAACATTAAGAACACAGAATCTAATAACAGGCGCGAAATCCATACCGGAAAATCCCAAAATCAAAAGCCAAGAAACAGAGGAAGATCTAACGCAGAGAAATCAAAGAACCTGGTAAGTCAGAGGGCTCGATCTTGTAAACATCGACTTCCGCAATCACTTCCAATGCCATGGGTTTGCTCTGAACCTTCCTCTTCAAGTAATAGCTAATGAGTTCTTCGTCGCTTGGATGAAATCGGAGGCCAGGAGCGACCGGTGTCAATGTCAACGCCGCAGCAGCATCATTATCCGTCGCAGCCGCCGGAACTGCCTCCGACGCCGGTGAAGCCCGATCACTCATGAAGTCGCGACTAACTAACCAAAAAACGGTTTCTCCTTCTTTCGAGTAGAGATGAACTGAAAAAAAGTTGATAAATGGGTTTTAGATTTGACGGAGGATTAAGAAGAATGAGAAGCCCAAGAAAAGGGTGCCTTATATCGCAAGAAAGTTGGTTTCTTTCGCAGACTCTTATTAACGACTAAGCATTTCTGATTTGTCCCGCTACTTGTCGTTTTGCGCGGTAAATAAAAAATCCGAACGGTTAAAGTAGTAGGACTTTTCTACCGTCATCATAGAACGGTGAAATTACACACAATCATCATCATCCTCCATTTTCTTCTTTTTTCTCTCGAACCTATGTCTATACATATTTTGAAATTTGAATGCATTTATATATAGAGTAGATAGACAATCGATTAAAACAGAGCAATTATCATTTTTGAAACAAATGATCGATTGACTTTTTTTATTTTCCGTATGAGTTGGCTTTTTCTTTTCTTGACTAAGCCCAATCACTATTACAAAGGTCATATAAGGCCCATTATTGGCCTACTATTATTAACTTTAATAAAAAAAGAAGAATTACAAAATGATAAAATTGCTTAAACCAGTTCGCCGTTTCGAACCCCAGAAAAATAGAAAAACCTCTCAAAAACCCTAATCTGCTTCTTTTCTTTCTTCTCCTTCGTGAGCGCTCACTCTGTTTCTCGTCTCTTCCGCCTACCGTCTACAGATTCACTCCGGTAGAAACTGAAGGAACCTGTGTTTGTTTGACATCCGCTTCTTTCTCCGCCTCCCTCGCTTAGTCTGTGTGAACTGGTTAGTTGCTTGTTTTTTTTTTAGTCTCTAAGCTGAATTTGATTGCTTTAGAGTGAATGGTTTGATAAATTGCAGCAATTCTTCTACGGAAATCGGTTTATATGTGAAAAGATTATATCTTTTACATGAATTAGAGGACACCTTACCAGCTAATTTTGTTGAGTTACCACAATGAAAGAAACTGAAATCCATTTATATAAGTTTTGGTATAAAAATTGGGATATTTTTTAGCTGGGTAATGTTAGTATGTGTATAATGCACGCCTGTATTTGATTGTTTTGCTTGAAACATTTTCAGGGAAAGATGAATTTGGTAAACATTAGAGATGTATTGACTTCTTACAGTCCTGCTTTAGATTATCTCGCTCTTAGCACCGGAGATGGCCGTATCAAGGTATCTTCAGTTTTCTTCTTTTAGCGTTACAGATTTATTGGTTCTGTTCAGTTCGTAATGAATTTCTATTCAAAGGGAAGATCTTTTTGTTTTTGTTTATAAAATTAATGTACTTTTCTTTCGACCATGTGTAGATTTGGGATACTGTCAAGGGTCAGGTCCAAACAGAGTTTGCTGATATTGCATCTGCAGAAGAGACGAACATATATACCAAGGTTGGGAAAGGTCACCTCTCGGTTGATTATACGTGCATGAAATGGTTGTCTTTGGAGAAAAAGGTAAAAAGACTTGCTTCTTTTTTTTTTTTTTTTTTATTCCATTACTTCCTTGCGGTGTGGATTAGAATAGTTTGTGAATTCATTTGTTTCTGTTGACAAATACGCTTTGTTTTTGTTATTTGCAGAAGAAGAGAAAACTTGGAACTTCCATATTGGTATTAGGAACTGGTGGAGGAGATGTTTTAGCACTTGATGTGGCTTCTGGTCAGCTGAAATGGAGAATAAGTGACTGTCATCCCGGGTCAGTAACTCTCACTGGCTTCTTCTTCACTATCCTTTTTCTTTTTTAGATTATATCAGTAAAGCAACTGGGCATTCTATTATTTGATTATTCGCCAGATACTTGAATTTCGGCTCAGTATCAGAGTTTGGACAGTTATTAATGTGATCTGTCTTGTGCAGTGGTGTCAATGCTGTATCATCTTCTACAAAGGCCTCCTGCATTTACAGCGGCGGTGCAGATGGGGTGGTTTGTGAAATTGATCCCCATAGTGGAAATCTGATCAGAAAGTTCAAAGCTTCAACAAAAGCTGTTTCTTCTCTCTCTGTTTCACCAGGTTTGACTCTCGAGACATAGTGCTTCCATTAGTTTCTGGTTTTAAATGCATAGACTAGAACACGTACTTACCTGCTGCTGATGCTTTTGGTCTGTTTTGTTACCTCCCAACTGTAGATGGAAAAATATTAGCCACTGCATCTGCTCAGTTGAAGACTTTCAAGTGCTCTGATCTCAAGAAGATACAGAAGTTTACTGGTCATCCTGTGAGTAACTGTACTGTTTTTTAGCATCATTTGTATCTACCATGTTTTATTGTTTGGAGGCTGCCTATATTTTAAACATTAGATGGTGGTTAACAGTTTTTTCATGTTATATAGGGAGGTGTGCGTTGTATGGCTTTTACCGAGGATGGGAAATACATACTCTCGTCTGCAGTTGGTGAAAGATACGTTGCAGTATGGAAAACAGATGGTGCTAAGAAGCAGTCGGCTAGCTGTGTCCTTGCCCTGGAGCATCCTCCCGTCTTTGTGGATAGTTGGGGTGAAACAGAGGAGAAAGGGTTGTACGTTTTGGCAATTTCAGAAATAGGTGTCTGTTATTTTTGGTATGGATCAAATGTCGAGGAGCTATGCAATGCAAAACCGACAAAAGTCGCACTAGCAACTGAAGATTCTTCGCTTAAACATCACAAGGGCTCATTGCCTATAATCTTTGCTGCAAAATTACAAAGCATATTGAAGCCTGGTTCTGCGCATGCATTTATTGCGTCTGGATTACTGGTGAAACCCACATTCCAGAAAATGGTGTTGCAGTTTGGCACCGACTTGTTGTTGAGTGCCTCCAAGAATGGGATCCTTCTCCCCATCACTCAGTCATTTTCTAAGTCCAAGAAAGAGCAAGGCGTGCAGAATAGAGGTATCTTCTATGTGTTGAATCCTATTGTTTTGTCTTCTCAGTATGGAGGATTTTCATCCTCGATACTGCCTTGTGGATCACAGTTTCCAGTATGGCTGACTATGATTTTATTATTGTATAGTTACAACACTAGACCGAGCACATGCGGAGGATGCTTTGCTGCCAATTGCAAGAGTTGCTGATCTGCACGAGAAAAAGAGTGTACAAACACACTCATCTGATAAAGATACAGACATGGTTGACCAAAGCCAAGAGGGTGAGTTTTACTTGAAGTTGACTATCAGACCTCTCATTAACACAATCATCGTACTAATGTATACCGTTTGATTGTTTTGGCTCTTTTAGTATATATACTCAGATGCTTCAGTGCAAGAACTGATGTGGCCTTTTTGTTTTGAAATTTCAGATCATGTAGAAACATTTAGCATGGAGGATAAATTGAGATCATTAGGGATACTTAAAGGCACAGATGAACCAAACAACCTTTCCTACGCTTCAGTAATTGATGGAATTGATCTTGAGGCTTATCTACCACCAAAGAAGGTATATTTCCTTTCTGGATGCTCGGTTCTTTGGCATTTCTGCATCCTTCTCACGCATTTGTGTAGAAATTTTTCTTTGAATCTGCCAGTCATAGTTATCATATAAACTTTTATATTGGCAGTTAAAGTCGGCTGTTTTGTCAATGGCACCCTCCACTGCGTTCAAGAACCTAGAAGCTCTGGTTCTTATGTGGCAGACAAGGTTGGTTCTCTGCTTTGCTCGTTGCTATATACGTAGTTGTCACATCGATGCTTACTATTGAAGTTTTTAACGCTGGAAAATGCTCAAAACGCAAATGTTCTTCTCTACTTTTTTTCCCGAAAAATTGCTCTTCTCTAGCATTTTCATTTATTCTTAAGCCATGATAATGATTTAAATAGGCTTGGTGCTTTGGTCTTAACACAGCTGTATTTATTTCACAGGGGATGTGGTGGGAAGCATCTTCTTCCATGGATATACAGCATAATGGTGAATCATAGTCATTACATCAGGTCCCAAGAACCAAAAAACGAACAGCTGCTTAATACATTGCATAAGGTAAGAGAGATGAGGGTTGAGCCAAGGATTTTGGTTCTGTAAAATTTGCTTGGTTTAAGTTATACTGTTATTGCAGATTACCAAGTCCCGAGGAACAGCTCTTCAACAGTTACTACAGTTATCTGGGCGCTTACAACTTATTACAGCCCAGGTTACATATCAATCGTCTTAATTAATTGTCACCCCGGATGTTAGCATATGGCTATCTAGTTTTCAATAAAACTTTTCTTTTTATGGCAGATCAATAAAGCTGCAGGGAATCAGACTCTAGCAACAGGTCAGGATCAAGAGATTGATGAAACTGAGGACGAGGAAGAAGATGTAGAAGAGCATATCTACGGTGAGAATGATAATGAATCTGAATTAAGCAGCGACGATGGAAAGGATAAAGGTAATGATTCTTTGTTTCATTTTTGGCATATTGGTTTTGTGGACCAAATAATTTTATCTAAATTCTTGCCTGCGGTTTTACTGTCAGATGACACCTTGATGGAGGAGATGTAAGCTAATAAGTGAAAAGAGTAGAGAGAAAGGAGCTTCGCTTCTTCTCACGTTTTTGACTTTCCGAGTTTTGTTGCCTACTAGAATTCGTATTTTTGAGCCCAAGAGATTTACTCATTTCTCGTTGCACAGAATGATGCCAAGTAAACAAATCGCTTTTTGTCGAGTGAACAAGACTTTTCTTATAATTGAATTGAGAAGCACCCTGAAAGAACGAACCAGATTTATTTTATTTTCATTTGCTCTCTGCTCCTTACAGATGAAACAAAACTTTTGTTTAGACACGAGTTTGCAGAAAATATGACAGTGGCATGCAATGGACCAGTACAAAGAACATATATCAGACACATAATGAATCTGAAGGTCTCTTTAATACTAAGTGTTACTTATTAGTGTACCAAAAGGCCTTCAGCCACATACACATAGCGTTTACCATTCTTTTCATCTCGGCTGATCTTCTTGGATCCGGCTCTTCAATTGCTCTCTCTGTCAGTACATGCTTTATGCGACACATTGAATGTTCCTTTGGAATGCGTTCAGGGTTTGCCGCAGATTCACATCCCTAAAAAGAATTCTGCAAAAACAGAGGAATACCAAAAGGAACCAAAAAACAGAGATCTTATATGTTTCACATCCGCCATGGCCACCGCTCTTTTTTTTTTTTTTTTGAAAAGAATGTTAAATTATATTCTGGCCAAAAAAAAGAACGTTTTTACATCAGGAGCAGCTTTAGTTTAGAAAGATCGAAAGAGACAGAGATTTTAAGAACAGTTTAATAGTTAGTGAGAGAGACTATCAGCTTCTATCAGCTTCGAGTCGCAAACCACTTGGCGAGTGCATCCTCATAAGGGGCCTCCGAGAGTTGGACTATCCCCCAGTCTCCTATCTCCCACATGTCATCGCTTTCCAGCTTGAACTCAAAGAGAAGC
The DNA here is from genome assembly GCA_911865555.2 of Thlaspi arvense. Classification (NCBI taxonomy): domain Eukaryota; kingdom Viridiplantae; phylum Streptophyta; class Magnoliopsida; order Brassicales; family Brassicaceae; genus Thlaspi; species Thlaspi arvense. The sequence continues at coordinate 66,156,422 of OU466862.2, read as the reverse complement.
TCGCTGGAAGTCACGTCCGGTTTGACTGTGAATATGTACAGATGCTCTGGTAAAGGCGAATATATAGTATGAGCATACATGCCCTTTCTATACATAACATTCAATCCCGTAGAGTTGTCTTTATAGCAAGCGTCATCCTCATCGTCACCTTTATAAACCAGCAAGATGCAAGCCTTAAATCGCATGGATGTAGGAAGAGGCCTTTCATTCAGCTTAATAGTCATTCAGCTTAATAGTCAATGGTTTCGCATTCGCCATGGCCACCGCTCAAGCTCTCATCGTGTTCATCAACACGAAGGGAACTCCGAGAGTTGGACTATCCCCCATTCTCCTATCTCCCACATGTTATCGCTTTCCAGCTTAAACTCAAAGAGATGCTCGCTGGAAATCACATCCGGTTTGACTGTGAATATGTACAGATGCTCTGGTAAAGGCGAGAATATAGCATGACCATACATGCCATTTCCATACGTAAGATCCACTTCCGTCGAGTTCTCTTTATAGCAAGCGTCATCGTCACCTTTATAAACCAGCAAGATGCAAGCCTTAAATCGCATGGATGTAGTAAGAGGCCTTTCATTCAACTTAATAGTCAATGGACCCCCACCAGTCTTGTACACCTGGTAAGACCGCACTTGTTCCACTAGTCTTGATGACGAGGTCTCTCGCCTCTTGATTCAGTTTGAAGCAGTTGGCAAAGTCGAGCCAAACATCTGGATTGTGAAAGGAGCACTCTATTATCTCCAGGGACTCGCAATCTCTTGCATCTACGAGAGAGATGGAATCCGAAATGGGTGGGAGTGATACCAACTTTCGGCATCCCCTGAGCACGAAAATACTCAGACGAGAGAATTTCTTGACCCACGGAGGAAACTCTTGTAATTCCGTATCGCTCCAGTGCAGAGATGTGATTCTTTCAAGAGCATGAGGGAATTCCTCGAGGTTTTCAAAGTATGACATACTCAACTCCTCAAGACGAGGCCATGACCTGATCGAGGGCGGCACTTCATCTATTGCAGTTCCTCTGAGGTCGAGAATTCCAATGTTTGTGGAGATCTGAGGAAAACTTTTCAACGTGGAGCATCCACAGAGATCAAGTTCATGCAAAGATTCCAAGTTGATGTCGGTGGGAAGAGCCTCTAGCTTACCGCATCCTGTTAATACCAACCTCTGCAACTTCTGAAGGTTTCCAATAGAGAGAGGAAGTTCCACCAGGTTTGAGCAATTACTAAGATCCAACTCCTCTAGATTGGTGGCATTCCCAATGGAGGAAGGGAGCTCCAACAGATTTGGGAAAATACTCAGATCCAGTTGTTTGAGATGAAGGGGGTTCCCATGGAAGGAGCCTCTACCGAGATCCAAAGATCCCAAGTTGATGTTGGTGGGAAGAGCCTCTAGCTTACTGTATCCTGTTAATACCAACCTCCGCAACTTCTGAAGGTTTCCAATAGAGGGAGGAAGTTCCACCAAATTTGAGCAATTACTAAGATCCAGCTTCTCAAGATTGGTGGCATTCCCAATATAGGACGGGAGCTCCAACAGATTTGGGAAACTACTCAGATTTAGTTCTCGGAGATTAACGGCATTCCCGATAAAGGACGGAAACTCCACAAGACTTGAGCATCCACCCATATCTAATATCTTGATTCTAGTGGCATTTCTATCAAAGGACGGGAGTTTGATGAGACTCGAGCAATCGTGAAGATTCAATTCCTCAAGGTTAGTGGCAGTTGAGAGGTCTGGAAGCTCCTTCAAGTTTACAGAACGACTCAAATACATCCACTTTAGACTTGGAAGCGGCTGTACAGACAAATAACAACAACATAGATGAGAAAAAAAGCACATAAACACAGTTCCGACTGGCAAGAGCAGTCTTTTTGTTATCAAAGCTAAAAAACTGTACAAAACACAAATGATAGAATTCGAAACAAAGAGAAAGCAATAAATCAAAATTTACTTACTTTAACCCCTTCCCACAACTTCTCAAGCTTGCTTTCACACATGATTAGTTCGACAAGGAACTCCAAGTTCACAGTAGAAGGCAAACATGTCATTGGAAAACGACTCCAATGTAGCAATCGGAGTTTACGAGATAGATAGTTTAGAGCTCTCGATACTTGCAATGTATTGCCGCCATAACCACGGAAACTTAAGAATTGGAGATTAGACATTCCTTCAAAGGCCTTCTCACTTATATCTAATTCTTTCCCGATTCTGTCGTAGTAACCTATGCCAATGACACTTTTACTACCCTGAAAAAAAGGAAGAATCAAAAACTAGAGTTTGTTAGTTATCAAATAAAACTAATTTTGTAGGGAAGGCAACGAAAGACTAGCATCAAAACTTACTCTTGCATCACCAGTCAGTACTTCACAAATCTCTCTTTCATCGTGCAGGAACTGGCGCTGTCCAGGCTCATCAATAGATTGTTTGCAAACGATTTCTCTACCTAGTTTTTCTAGCAAACTGTGCATCTCTACATGTCTTGAGTCGATAGATATGAGAGATTTCTCAGCTAAGGCGTTAAGTCTTTGCCTCACTTCCACGAACTTCTTGGCAAGATACTCTTCAACTTTGTCAATCTTTCTATAGTTGAACAAGCAGGCTATATGAAGAAATAAAGATTTATCTTCATCATCTAAAGCATCATAGCTGAACTTCAGAATGCTTTGAATATCAGAGTTTAGGCTACTCTTTAATCTTGGTAGTGAATCTGTCCACTCTCGCTTGGACATTCCTCGAAAGTAGGAACCCATAACCCTTAGCCCCAAAGGTAGTTTACCAACAAGTCCTGTAACTTCCCGAGCAAGCTCCTCAAAACCATCTTTAGGGGACTTTTGACGAAAAGCATACATGCACAACATTTGAAGAGCTTCATCAGTTGATGGAAACTGCACCTTGTAAATATGGCTAATCCCATGTGCTCTAAAAAGTCTTCGATCTTGTGTTGTAACGATAATTCGACTCCCAGGACCAAACCACCAAGTCTCTTTCGCCATCGCATCTAGTTGTAGTAACTGGTCCACGCCATCAAGAACGACAAGAACTTTCTTGTCTTTCAACCTATTTGAGGCAACTCCCAAATGAGAAACCTCAATATCCTTATGGTTAGTTATTCGAGACATAAACTGTTGTTGTAATTGCAACTTAACGCTGTAGTCATCGGAACAAGGTCCTGTATAGTTTGCTTTGATATTGTCCATAAAGACACTCAGTTGAAATCCGTCAGAGAGTTGGTTGTATGCGACTCTAGCGATTGTGGTCTTCCCAATCCCAGGAGGACCCCAAATCCCAATCATCCTCACCTCATCTGAGTCTAGGCATAACAACGGTTTCATTTTTTCCAAATGAGCTCTCATCCCAACGAACCCTTCGAAATCACTTGATGGTGTGAAATTGTTCAGCATGTTGGAAATATCAGTGGCGATTTGCTTGATCATGGCAGCTTCATTATCCCTAACAATGGAGGAGAACAATACATCCATTAGAAAAACCATGGAAAAATCACATTTTCTTGGATGGGTATTGTTCAAAAGCTACAAGAGTATAGTGCAAGTGGAAATCAAAAGAACAATACCAATTGCTTGAATGATAACCAGCGATTGTGGCCACTTTTGACAAAGCTTGCCTCCATCTCTCAGTGTCCTCCTTTCTTCTACGAGCACAAGTTTTTCTAAAGACTTTTCCAAAGTCTCCTTGCAGCTTATTAACTTCAGACGGATCCACTTTGTAGAAGATGGCAATCACGGTTTGACCCAACTCTTCTCTGCACTTCATAATCTCAACCAGCTCCTCAAGACACCATTTTGAAGAAGCGTAGTTCCTTGAGAGCAAGATGACTGCGATCTTAGACCCTTTAATCGCGCTGATGAGCTCGGGACCGATAGATTCTCCTCTTTTGATCTCGTTATCAATGAAAGGAGTGATCCCTTTTCTTTGAAACTCCATTTGAATGTGACTGAGAAAGTCTCTGCGGACATCTTCCCCGCGGAAGCTGGGAAAGACATGATGTGTCCAGATGCGAGGAGAAGAAAGTGGAGGAACTGGTGAAGGAGACAAAGAAGATGAAGGTGAAGAAGAAGAGTCCTTTTCTTCGTTATCCTCATGGAATCTGAGTTTTCTCAAAAGAGCCAAGAGCCCTATTGCAGCAGCGACGGTGGTAAGGAAAAAAGAAGAATCCATTAGTTAGTAGTTAGTATGATGGAAAGAGGAAGAGTATGTGTGGAGGAAGAAATTATTAGGCTTTGTATACATTGAACACAGAACGTTGACTCTGTTGATTGGTAAAGTTGCAACTACCTAATTCCTCGATATTTCCTCAAAGAAAATTACAAAAACTACAGTAATCGATAGGTCCTATAAGAGCAACTAGTAATTATAATATGAGATCCACTCAAATACACTACAAATCTTTAAATATGAAAATTAAAGAATCAGAAAGCATTAACAAGACAATTGAAAGCACACAACTTTTTTTTCTGTTTGTAAGAAAACAGATAAAAGAAAGAACGTCGAAATCATACGAACACAAGCAACATTTCAAGTACGCATTGATCAAATTCTTTGTCCGATTTGCATATGGAAAGTTAGAAACCCATTGATCAACATTACCTAATCCGTGGCCATGTAAATATTGATCGACTTGTCTGTAAAATCGAGCATTCAAAATCGTAAGGCATAGGGGGCAAAAGTGAAAATGTCACAGGAAAAAATAAAGATCACAGAATTAGTTCAGGGTTTTGAGCCCGACGTAAATCGATCACACAACCTTGTATAGTCATATCATACAACAAAATTAACTTTTGAATTAAGAAAATCTATCAGACCAAAAAAAAATAAGTCTAGAAGACTACAAGAGAACCCTGTCTACAATTTTGCGATTTTAGCTCTCATATCTTGTGCGATATAAATATTTATTAATACACTTCCCTGTAAATGTTATCCACATAAAAAGCACAAGAACACGAAACAAACTCGGATCTTGGCTTAATCGAATAAGATCGATAAGTCAATAGGTTAAGAGTACTCCTCTTAGTGCTTAAAAAGCTCTTTAATTAATCAAAAGGTTCAAATTCAAGGATGATCTTTATTCTTTACAAAGCCAAAGATCCCTTATTTATACTAAAAGAACGAGATATGCTTGTATCTTTCTAATCCTAATCTCTTAAAGAGTTGTACTTATCTTAATAATTAAAAGAAAACCAAAACAAAAGCCTAAATAGACGAAACTTGCATAACAAGTAAAAGTCTTTAACGAGCTTAATGAATCGTTGTTGAGGATGCGCTGCATCAGGTCTCCCTGGGTGGGAGAGGATTCGACCACGAATCCGGACCTTGTAGTCATCGTCTGAATCTGAACATATGAGAAGCAGCACTAGAAAGATACCCTCTGAGAATGCAATCTACATGGAAAGATGTGGGTCAAACACTAAGTCGTGCTTAAAACAACCTCCAAGAACCGCTTGCGTTTGATAACAACAAGGCAAACACGACAGAAAGACTTGAACGAGCCCCATGTGAAGTAATTCTGCCAGTTGTTGCGGAGAGTCAGCGTTCCGGCTCATACAATCAAGAGGGATGTTTGACAATGTAGAACTTGGGGAAAGATGTGTCTGATGTTCCACTGGTGTAAGTTCCTCAGCACGAAATGCAACAGCTTCTCCATGGAAATTCTCTGTACCTAGCAAAATGAATAACTCCAACGGACAATGAAGAACCAGTTCCTCGTGTCTCCAAAGGGGAGCTTTGGTATTTATGTCTCGAGTGTACGCTTGAGGACGAGACGTAGAACACATGATCATATTAGTATCCCACGACAAGCACCGATAATGGCTGAGCAAACAAGTATTGCGGTTAGATAGACTCAAAGATGGAAATTCATTGAAGCGATAAATCCCGCCATTGAACAACACTGCAATGGTGACTGACTGCGTCAGACAAAGAGCCATCATAGAGAAATTATCTACGAGTAAGCTGAAATTTCCACACGTCACGAACTTGCTTGCTTCGCAATGAATGTTACTCGAACAAACCAACGCCATGGATATGGAAATGGAATTCAATGCTGGGTTAAGAACAGCGCCGGTTCCCACTGATCTTCTCACGTCAACAGCATCTCCGGTTCCCCATACAGAAGCCCCATAACATAAATTTACTGGGAACAACATGCTTGGGAAGATCAACATCAACACGATAGGAAAATCATGATGAAGAAGCACTAGAGTCCCATGAACAACTGTTGACTCCACGTGCACAGGGTCCTTTGAAGATTCCAAAAATGAGATCTCAGAACGCAAGAACATACACCCTCTAATGCCAAACTCGCACTTACATCTTGAAAAATAAAGTTTGTCACGGTGAAACAGAGTAAGTATATGATGGCAGTGTAAAAACGGAGCCTCGAAAACGTCGGAAGCAACAAGGATTATTTTGAAAGCACCCACAACGTCCTCGCTGCTACCACGATTTGTAAACAGTCCGTCAATGTAGTACGCATATGCAGTCAACATTGAATACGCCCACAAACGATCTTGGTTGACCACCCGTTGTTCCTGAGAATTGATAAATGATAACGCACCTTGTAACGGAATAACAGGACGGAACAGTAATTGCTTCCTTGGGAAAATGTAAGGTGAAAATATAATGAAAATGTGTGTCCCAGGTGGCCGCAAATATGTAGAAGTCTCTTTATCAGCCAACGCCCAAGCAAGGGAAAACCCAAACTGAAACACTTGAAGCTGAGAACAATAGACACAACTAGAAGTAGTTTGGTCTTCCACCACTTGCCCGTTGAAAATGGCCCTTGAAACCATCACAGAAGACACCATCATGCTTATGAAAGAACCCCAATTTACGTTGATCTTATGCTTCCTTTTGATCAAAAAAAGATTTTCACAAAATGAGAGATCAAATATTTGGTGATGGTGTAACTTCTCGAAATCAGGCACAACTCCAGAGATGTATACAACATCTAGAAGTCGCCTTATAACGTACAGAGGCTGCCACAAACAAATAATATTCCACTTCGCATGTGGAAGAAGCTGCCTAAAAACCTGGTCCATTGTAGTGAACTCCTTAATTTGATGAGGGTGTTTGTTGTGAGAAACACCAACTTCGGTCATTACGTCTGTGTTGAAAGATAACCAAGTGCCCAACGGTATATGACCTTGATGAGTAAACATACCAGCTAAGGAGACGCCACGCATGCACATTTTGTAAGATAATTCCATCATTACCCTCATAACAAACGGAAGAAGCATAACCGTATGTACGGGCACACAAAGGTGCACTCGTCTCCTGGTTGTAGGGCTTTTTCTTCCAAGACACGTTTTCTTTGTATTGAGGAAGAGGCAAATGTAATTTGAGACCCTTCTGCTTGTATCAAAAGTTCCAACGCGAAAGAAAAACTTAAAGTGATTGATGGCGTCTATGTCTTCCTCGCAAACCTCACATGGATGATAAGGTAAAACTAAGGTTCCGCTTTCTGTTCCAAAAGACCTATTCAGAAGCTCCGTCTTTGAACTGTATACGTAGATGCCTTGGTTCTTTTGAATTGTCTCAAAGCTAACTTGGAAATCTTCTCTTGGTAATCCACATTGAGAAAGAAATGCGAGATGTTTTGCGTTCCCAATCACTTTGACTTCAATTAACCTGTTGTTGTTGCCGTCATTTGCACCATAGCTCCGTTTGCAGAACAAAATTTTATCTAAACAAAAAAAAATATCGCCTTGATTGTGACCTGGATGTTTGTCATCCTCATCGTAGATATTTGACATTGGACCACAGAAAAAATCTATATCGATCTTGTCATCTTTGTAGCAGTCTTCCTCTTCACGACCTCGATCTGGGGGTTCATAATTGATCCGCCAATTACGATGTGCAAGGTGATTACAAGTAACCTGGTTTCTCGTATCCATATACGCATCGTCATTCGGCATTACAATGTTGTTGATCACCTGAACACAAATTTTTGGTCCAAGTTTGATAGAATCCATCTCTTGAATGTCTATGAAATTGATGTAGTGTTCCTCGACCAACACATCAAAGGTTGGATATGCCTCAACGAAGTCATCAAATACCGGATCATCATTCTCGTACACATCAAAAATTGGATCTCCGATAATATCTTTAAATTTTCGGCCATAAACATCATAGATAGGTTCATCAACGATGTCTTTATCACGATCAGACTCCTCCTCTAGTTCACAACATTGCTGAATCGATTTACAAGTTGAAACCTGGAATTTCTCCAGCATGGCAAAGAAGGTCTGACAAAGCTCTGCCCATTCGTCAATACGGCTTTCCTTAGCTTGGAAGTTGCAGAGATGTTTCGATGACATGATTGGTATAGAATCAATTGACAGAATCGTTTGTCTCTGATACCAACTGATGGAGCAGCGGAAGCTAATTAACGAGATCAATACGAGCACTCCTGGAGAACTCGAAACAAACTCGGATCTTGGCTTAATCGAATAAGATCGATAAGTCAATAGGTTAAGAGTACTCCTCTTAGTGCTTAAAAAGCTCTTTAATTAATCAAAAGGTTCAAATTCAAGGATGATCTTTACAAAGCCAAAGATCCCTTATTTATACTAAAAGAACGAGATATGCTTGTATCTTTCTAATCCTAATCTCTTAAAGAGTTGTACTTATCTTAATAATTAAAAGAAAACCAAAACAAAAGCCTAAATAGACGAAACTTGCATAACAAGTAAAAGTCTTTAACGAGCTTAATGAATCGTTGTTGAGGATGCGCTGCATCAATATGGCTATCTAGTTTTCAATAAAACTTTTCTTTTTATGGCAGATCAATAAAGCTGCAGGGATCAGACTCTAGCAACAGGTCAGGATCAAGAGATTGATGAAAGTGAGGACGAGGAAGAAGATGTAGATGAGCATATCTACGGTGAGAACGATAATGAATCTGAATTAAGCAGCGACGATGGAAAGGATAAAGGTAATGATTCTTTGTTTCATGTTTGGCATATTGGTTTTGTGGACCAAATAATTTTATCTAAATTCTTGCCTGCGGTTTTACTGTCAGATGACACCTTGATGGAGGAGATGTAAGCTAATAAGTGAAAAGAAGAGAAAGGAGCTTCGCTTCTTCTCACGTTTTTGACTTTCCGAGTTTTGTTGCCTACTAGAATATGTATTTTTGAGGGGAAGAGATTTACTCATTTCTCGTTGCACAGAATGATGCCAGTAAACAAATCGCTTTTTGTCGAGTGAACAAGACTTTTCTTATAATTGAATTGAGAAGTACCCTGAAAGAACGAACCAGATTTGTTTTATTTTCATTTGCTCTCTGCTCCTTACAGATGAAACAAAACTTTTGTTTAGACCCGAGTTTGCATAAATTGTGAGAGTCGCAAGCAATGGACCGGTACAAAGAACATACATCAGACACATGATGAATCGGAAGTTCTCTTGAGTACTAAGAGTTACGTATTAGTGTACCAAACCAAAAGGCCTTGAGCCACTTTCACATAGCGTTTACCCTTCTTTAACTTTTCATCTCGGCTGACCTTCTGGGATCCGGTTCTTCAATTGCTTTAAGAAGATCATCCCATGACTTTAGACGAACAAACGTCAACAATCTCCTCCCGACAAAATCGCGTGTGGTTCAACACAAGAATTCCTGCGAGAGAACTTCTATGTTTCGCATTCGCCATGGCCACCGCTCAAGCTCTCATCGTGTTCATCAACACGAAGGGAACTCCGAGAGTTGGACTATCCCCCATTCTCCTATCTCCCACATGTTATCGCTTTCCAGCTTAAACTCAAAGAGATGCTCGCTGGAAATCACATCCGGTTTGACTGTGAATATGTACAGATGCTCTGGTAAAGGCGAGAATATAGCATGACCATACATGCCATTTCCATACGTAAGATCCACTTCCGTCGAGTTCTCTTTATAGCAAGCGTCATCGTCACCTTTATAAACCAGCAAGATGCAAGCCTTAAATCGCATGGATGTAGTAAGAGGCCTTTCATTCAACTTAATAGTCAATGGACCCCCACCAGTCTTGTACACCTGGTAAGACCGCACTTGTTCCACTAGTCTTGATGACGAGGTCTCTCGCCTCTTGATTCAGTTTGAAGCAGTTGTCAAATTTGAGCCGAACATATGGACTGTGAAAGGAGCACTCTATTCTCTCCAGGGACTCGCAATCTCTTGCATCTACGAGATAGATGGAATCCGAAATGGGTGGGAGTGATACCAACTTTCGGCATCCCCTGAGCACGAATTCACCCAGACGAGAGAATTTCTTGACCCACGGAGGAAACTCTTGTAATTCCGTATCGCTCGAGTGCAGCCATGTGATTCTTTCAAGAGCATGAGGGAATTCCTCGAGGTTTTCAAAGTATGACATACCCAACTCCTCAAGACGAGGCCATGACCTGATCGAGGGCGGCACTTCATCTATTGCAGTTCCTCTGAGGTCGAGAATTCCAATGTTTGTGGAGATCTGAGGAAAACTTTTCAAATTGGAGCATCCACAGAGATCAAGTTCATGCAAAGATTCCAAGTTGATGTCGGTGGGAAGAGCCTCTAGCTTACCGCATCCTTTCAATGTCAACGTCCGCAACTTCTGAAGGTTTCCAATAGAGAGAGGAAGTTCCACCAGATTTGAGCAATTACTAAGATCCAGCTTCTCAAGATTGGTGGCATTCCCAATATAGGACGGGAGCTCCAACAGATTTGGGATTTCACTCAGATCCAGTTTCCGGAGATTAGCGGCATTCCCGATAAAGGAGGGAAACTCCACAAGACTTGAGCATCCACCCATATCTAATTTCTTGATTCTAGTGGCATTTCCATCAAAGGAAGGGAGTTTGATGAGACTCGAGCAACCGTGAAGATTCAGTTTCTCAAGGTTATTAATATACCCATTAGTGGACGGGAGTGTCACCAGGCTGGAGCAACCATTCAGATTCAATTCCTCAAGGTTAGTGGCAGTTGAGAGGTCAGGAAGCTCCTTCAAGTTTACAGAATCACTCAAATCCATCCACTTTAGACTTGGAAGCGGCTGTACAGACAAATAACAACAACATAGATGAGAAAAAAAGCACATAAACACAGTTCCGACTGTCAAGATCAGTCTTTTTGTTATCAAAGCTAAAAAACTGTACAAACACACAAATGATAGAATTCGAAACAAAGAGAAAGCAATAAATCAAAATTTACTTACTTTAACTCCTTCCCACAACTTTTCAAGATTGCTTTCACACATGACTAGTTCGACAAGGAACTCCAAGTTCACAGTAGAAGGCAAACATGTCATTGGAAAACGACTCCAATCTAGCAATCGGAGTTTACGAGATAGATAGTTTAGAGCTCTCGATAATTGCAATGTATTGCCGCCATAACCACTGAAACTTAAGAATTGGAGATTAGACATTCCTTCAAAGGCCTTCTCACTTATATCTAATTCTTTCCCCATTTTGTTGTAGTTGAAACTTATGCCAATGACACTTTTACTACCCTGAAAAAAAGGAAGAATCAAAAACTAGAGTTTGTTAGTTATCAAATAAAACTAATTTTGTAGGGAAGGCAACGAAAGACTAGCATCAAAACTTACTCTTGCATCACCAGTCAGTACTTCACAAATCTCTCTTTCATCGTGCAGGAACTGGCGCTGTCCAGGCTCATCAATAGATTGTTTGCAAACGATTTCTCTACCTAGTTTTTCTAGCAAACTGTGCATCTCTATATATCCCAAGTCAATAGATATGAGAGATTTCTCAGCTAAGACGTTAAGTCTTTGCCTCACTTCCAAGAACTTCTTTGCAAGATACTCTTCAACTTTGTCAACCCTTTCATAGCTGAACAAGCAGGCTAAATGAAGAAATAAAGATTTATCTTCATCATCTAAAGCATCATAGCTGAACTTCAAAATGCTTTGAATATCAGAGTTTAGGCTACTCTTCAATCTTGGTAGTGAATCTATCCACTCTTGCTTGGACATTCCCCGAAAGTAGGAACCCATAACCCTAAGCCCCAAAGGGAGTTCACCAGCAAGTCGTGTAACTTCCCGAGCAAGCTCCTCAAAACCATATTTAGGGGACTTTTGACCAAAAGCATACATGCACAAGATTTGAAGAGCTTCATCAGTTGATGGAAAATCCACCTTGTAAATATGGTTAATCCCATGTGCTCTAAAAAGTCTTTGATCTTGTGTTGTAATGATAATTCGACTACCAGGACCAAACCACCAAGTTTCTTTCGCCATCGCATCTAGTTGTACTGACTTGTCCACGCCATCAAGAACGACAAGAACTTTCTTGTCTTTCAACCTATTTGAGGCAACTCCCAAATGAAGAACCTCCATATCCTTATGGTTGGTTATTCGAGACATAAACTGTTGTTGTAATTGCAACTTAACGCCATAGTCATCGGAACAAGGTCTTGTATAGATTGCTTTGATATCCTCCATAAAGACACTCAGTTGAAATCCGTCAGAGAGTTGGTTGTATGCGACTCTAGCGATTGTGGTCTTCCCAATCCCAGGAGGACCCCAAATCCCAATCATCCTCACCTCATCTGACTCTAGGCATAACAACGGTTCCATCTTTTTCAAATGAGCTCTCATCCCAACGAACCCGTCGAAATCACTTGATGGTGTGAAATTGTTCAGCATGTTGGAAATATCAGTGGCGATTTGCTTGATCATGGCCGCTTCATTATCCCTAACAATGGAGGAGATCAATACTTCCATTAGAATAACCATGGAAAAATCACACACACACATTAAAAGAAGGTATTTTTCAAAAGCTACAAGTGGGGAATCAAAAGAACTAACCAGTTGCTTGAATTTGAATGATAACCAGCGATTGTGGCCACTTTTGACAGAGCTTGTCTCCATCTCTCAGTGTCCTCCCTTCTTCTACCAGCACAAGTTTTTCTAAAGACTTTTCCAAAGTCTCCTTGCAGCTTATTAACTTCAGACGGATCTACTTTATAGAAAATGGGAATCACAGTTTGACCCAACTCTTCTCTGCACTTCATAATCTCAACCAGCTCCTCAAGACACCATTTTGAAGAAGCGTAGTTCCTTGAGAGCAAGATAACTGCGATCTTAGACCCTCTAATCGCGCTGATGAGCTCGGGACCGATAGATTCTCCTCTTCTGATCTCGTTATCAATGAAAGGAGTGATTCCTTTTCTTTGAAACTCCGACTGAATGTGACTGAGAAAGTCTCTGCGGACATCTTCCCCGCGGAAGCTGGGAAAGACATGATGTGTCCAGATGCGAGGAGAAGAAAGTGGAGGAACTGGTGAAGGAGACAGAGAAGATGAAGGTGAAGAAGACGAAGAAGAATCCTTTTCTTCGTTATCCTCATGGAATCTGAGTTTTCTCAGAAGAGCCAAGAGCCCAACTGCAGCAGCAACGGTGGTGAGGAAAAAAGAAGAATCCATTAATCAGTACGATGGAAAGAGCATCAACTATTACAGATGTGGAATAAGGAATTATAAAAGAGGCTTTTGTATATACATCGAACACGGAACGTTGACTCCGTTGACTTGGAAAGTTGAAACTAGCTAATTCCTCGATATTTCCTCACAGAAAACTACAAGGACGACAGTAACAGAGAGGTCCTACAAGAGCAACTAGCAAGAGAGGCGGCTTCGAAATAAGAGATCCAAGAAAATACACAGCAAACTCTTAAATGTTGAAAATTAAAAGAGTCAGAAAGCATAAACAAGACAACTGAGAAAACACACAACTTTTTTTGTTTGTAAGAAAACAATTAAAGGAAAGAACGTAGAAAATCATACGAACCTCAAGCAATAATTCAAGTAAGCATTGATCAAAAACCGAGTTTCCTGGATTCGAAAGAGGAACGCAAACGTGTCAAAATACTTACAAGGATGTTCAGCCCTCAAGCCGATCGTCTTGTCTGTAAAATCGAGCATTCAAAATCGTAAGGCATAGGGACAAAGCGTGAAAATATCCAGAAAAATAAAGATCGCAGAATTAATGCAGGGTTTTGAGCCCGGCGTACATCGAACACACAACTTTGTATCGTCATTGACATACAACAAAAGTTAACTTTTGAATTAAGAAAATCTATCAGACCAAGAAAAAGAAAATCTAAAAGACTACAAGAGAACTCTGTCTACAATTTTGCGATTTTAGCTCTCATATCTTATGCAATATAAATATTTATTAATACAATTCCCTGTAAATGTTATCCACATAAAAAGCACAAGAACATGAACAAGAAGATCAAAGGCTTGCATCAGCGTTAGAACCACCGCCTCCTCTCTTGTTTCCTGTTGTGTTCTTCAGAATCTGCATGCACCAAAAACAACCCAAAACTTGTTAAAATACATAAAAGCCCAACACAACGAATCTAACTTTGCATTCCCATTTTCTTTACCACTTGAACAGCAAACCCACAGACATAACATGAACCAAGCATCCATATCGATCACAATGAATGAGCATTCCAAGAACCATTAAATAATCTACATACATGTGTAGATTAATCTCAAGCTTATCTTAGCTCCTTAGTCATTTAATTTACTAATCTACTTGATGATTGGATCATAGGCTATTCATTGTTTTTTCTAGTAAATATGATATCTTATACTAACAAATTTCAATCATTGACATAGCAGACTAAGTCAGAGGTGAGATAGATAGATAAAACGTACATGTCTAAGCATCTGGTTCTCGTTCTGCAAAGTAGAGAGTCTTTCTTCAAGCTCAGAGTTTTTGTTCTCCAAGTCTTTCACTCTGTTTTCCAACTCACTCAAGTAAGCTTTTTTCCTCTCTCTTGCTTGCTGAGCTGAAACTCTATTCCTCAACAACCTTTTCAAGAAAATGACGAAACAGCCCCATCACGCAACCTTTATTTACCCCAAAATCACCCACTAAATGGGTAAAAATGTAAAATTCGGGCGAAGAAAAAACACCTCTTTAGCCGCTTCGTCTCTTTCTCCGCCGGACTCCTCCCTCGCTTCCTTTGACTTTCTCCGACCGTTATTTGTGTCCGCTCCTGACCGGTCGCCGATCCAGATTCCCGGCCGGAAGTCTCCTTTCCGGCAGCTTCTCCTCCAAACTCCGGCACTCGCCGTATCTCCTCGTCGCTTTCAATTCCTGATAGAAATTAAAAAGGAGAGAATTTAGGCGAATTTTTTCTTAAGATGGAATTAAAAGTTGCGGATCTTCTCGATCTCGAGAATTTTGTCGGACAGACTTAAAATTTGCGGACCCAAGTGGTAAAACCAATGATAATATACTCTATATCCAATGCATGAGGCTGAAAATGAATGAGATCAAGCGTGGGAGATGAAAAAATCGAAAATTTACCTTCTTTGACCTCCAAATGCGGAGCAGAGCTTGATGATCTCTCGCTGCTTGATGGTAAAGAGCTTGCAGCTAAAGAGCTAGTCGCTTGTTCCTGCATTTTCGTACTTTTTCTAATCTCCTTTAAAGATAGAGAGAGTGTTTGGATTTACAGAAGTTGGTGATGAGGATAGAGCAGGAAAAGAGCGGGACTTGGGATTTTACAGAACTGGGAAGAATCTAATTGCGAGTCATTCTGGGAAGGAATAGATTAGTGTGGTCACAGCCGTCTGATCTGAAGAGAATCGGACGGATATAGAGAGTGAATCGTGGAGAAAGTTGAACCTTGAGGAAATTCAAGGATCCGAAGGCAAATGAGATGGGAACGTGGTGTGAGACGAACCGTGGATCTTCTTACCATCTTACGGTGAATAATGGAAAGCCAATAGGGAAAGTGGACCCCATGTCTGTCCTTTGACAGAGAGTCTGGCCATAGTTCTTTTCATCCTGCCACATGGCCCACGCCTAGGACATTGTTTTCAAAATTGTTTGAATATGAAAATAATTTCTTTTATTTTTCTGTGCTTAATGGAAACAAATTAAATATAAAAAAAAAACAAATTAAATCATGCATGCATTAAACACACGAACCGGATTCAATCAATTTATCTCCGAACCGAACCAGATTCATTTTCGATATGGACCAAACAACATTGAAAACTGAAATTTCCACGCCTAAATGATATACTGTAAGATATTATTACAGTATTACACATGAACATGTGAAGACCTGAAAACTGAAATCAAAGAAATCCTAAAGAACATATAAGCCACACCATTAAACAGAATCTACTGATATGAACGTATAACCAAAATATGTCCATGACTATGTTCATGAGCTCCTGAGAATGCGTTCTGAAAGCAACTCATCTCCCATCATCTCAATGTAAACATTAAATCAAACGGGAGCTTGATATGGAGCTCGCTTCTCTGGAACTCCATCCTCTGCTCTTTTATCTTCGAACCACTTCAAAACTCGCTTCCTTGGAAGATTGGTCACTTGCACAATGCTGTTAACCACAGCATTCTGTACATACACACCATTCATAAATTCAATGTGAGATATAGAACATTCAGCTTTCACAGAATTGATCCACAGTGTTAAGGAGCAGTCCTTACAGTGGGTCGTTTTGATCTTCTGTAAACTTTTTCTAGTGTTTCAATGTGAGCTTTCTTCACTCTTTTCTGAGCTGACCATCTCTGTTGCATCACATGGACTGCCTCTTCTTTTACTTTTTCCTCTGGTTCGACCGCAACACCATCTTCAGCCGATGATGATTCCACAGGAACTGGATCAGGTGAGGAGTTTTCAGGTGCTGCTACTGGCGGTTTTTCATCTGGCAGTGTAGCACTTAGCATCAGAAGCTTCGGAGGCGGGTCACGTAGCAGTTCGAGAACATAAGCCCTGTCAAGACAAAGCTCAGCTGCCAGATTTTTTATCTGCAGAACCACAACAAAACCATCCTTTTAACAATGATGCATTTGAATCAGAGGAACTCTGCTTAAGTATGCTTCACACACAATGTGTATATAGCGATGAAACTTACACTAGTTTTACGGCGTCCAGCTTTCAATGCATAAGCCAATCTTCTGAGTTGCCAATTCTTCAGCTTAGTCGGTCTTTCATCTTCTTCGCTGTCGTCATCTTCGACGTCATCATCATCATCTTCATCCTCAACAACATCACCAGTAGCTGAACCGAACAAATCGATGCCATCAACATCGTCACCACCACCCAATGCTTCAGCTAACTCTGCTGCTAGTGCATCCAAGTCTTCCTCGCTTATCTCCTCATCATCAATTGACGATTTATCATTGTTCAAGTCTTCTTCCAGTAGATTAAACAGTGCCTCAAATGGATCCTCCTCCTCCTCACCTCCTCCATTATCATCTCCCGCGAAACCTTTCTGCCAAAACCAATGAAACCGAAGGCTGAGACCAAATCAAAAAGCTGGAAACTTTAACTCATAGATTCACCCATTTCATATATTGACGACTATTGCTCACACTGTATCAAAATTCTAGGAAATTTCAGCAAAGCAACTGCGAAAATTCTCATTTTTACGACATAGAAGAAAATGATAGTGAGTTGTGTGATCTTGCTTACCTTTTTGTTCCTCTTTGGGGACGAAGAAGACGAAGACACGAATCCCTTCCGATTCTTCCCCCGAGCAGAAACAAGTACAGAGCGAGAAGGACGAAGAATTGGAATTGATAGAACACAAGGACTAGATTTCTGATTCCAAAACAGAAATCTACTGGAGGATAAACCTGACGACGAAGACAACGGCGGAGAGTGAATATGAAAGGCGACGCCTGAGGAAGATAGCGCAACCACCATAGCTTTTATCATCAAACTGTTTGCTGTTTTCAACAAAGGAAGTAAACGGATTTTATAAGAATCGCATGCATCTTGACAAACGACGTCGCTTTTTCCTCAAAGATGAAAAAACACTCAGCTGTTTGTGTTTACAATATAGCAAAGCGTGTCGTTTATAGAGTATTTTGATTGTTTTTTTTCCTCGTTATATCGCCTGGTTTCAACGGGTCCACTCTGTATCTCTCTCCTAGAGAAGAAGCTGATCTCTCTTTCTCTCTCTAAGTTTCATTTTCTTCCCGAGCTTGATAATGGCGAATCCTGCGCAATCAAAGGGATGGATTAAGAACTTTACTTCGATGGCTTCATGGATTTACTTCCTCTTGATTATTCTCCAGATTCCTCTCTTCAGGTAAATTGATACTAAACAAATCTCTCACCTGCGTAATTTCGAACACAAAATTTCGTTTTTTTAAACGAGAGATGCTTCAATGAATCCGAGACTTGAGCGTCGCGAGTCTTTCTCGTGCGTTGGTGTATTGATGAAAATTTCATTTTAAAATTCACTTTCAAAATTCCGCATTTTTTATGAAGTTTGTTTTAGTATGCATTAGCTACTTCTGGATCTCTCTAGATTAAGAAACTGTAAGCTAGTTTTCATCGCTTACTTCTATGGATCATTTCATCAATAAGGTCACTCTCTGGTTAATCTGACTTGTATCACAACCTTGAAAACAGGGTTCCATGTAGATCTGGAATGTGTATGTCGCCGATCCATGTGACATCGTCTCAGTTGATATCTAGTGAGATCTTTCCTGTTCCGGTGATTAAGGCTCTCCTATACCCTGGTGCTATTGTCAACGGTCTTGCCACGAACATGACGTTTCCAAAGTGGGAAAATGTGTTAGATATTTACAATCTCACAAATGTGAAAGAAGCATCTGCAGTGACCGATCTTCAGCGCCTAGAGGTTGGGTTTTTTCCATCCCGAGTGATTCATCATTTGTCCTGACTCTTCCCACTAAGAGACTCACAAGTGAATAATATTGGCCAGGTTCTAGCAGGGAGCTACTTTTCTGTAGCTGGGGCGTTTGTGGGTCTGCTAAAGCCCGGTAGGATGAGCATGTTTGGGTCGTTGCTACTAGTTTGGGGACTTGTCAAAGAAGGGATCTTAGGGAAGCCAGTGAATACCGACCCAACCAGAACCGTGTATGTGTACCCGACCATGGTGATTGCCATGATCTGCGCTTTCTCTATGATAAAGTATGACTTGAAGAAAGCCACGAGGGCGGCTCCTGCTCGTCCCGTTGCTAAACCTCTAATGAGCTCTTCAAAATCTAAGCTGAAGTGAGCTTCGACCGTGCGGTAGGGCTTGTTGTCTTGTCTTTGCTGCAAATGCCGTGATAGGAGAATGACACTGTCACACTCTTAAACCACGTGTTGTTGGCACTCGTGTATCCTGAGTTCTGTGAGTTGTTAGTTTTGTGTACACTTATCATTTTCAGCAAAATGAAATCCTATTTTTCTTCTCTTCTCTTCTCAGAGGTGCGATTAATTTGGTAAGGAGAACTATAGTAACTAGACTAGAGGGTTTGTAGTGAATTGTAGCTGCAATAGCTCAACTACTGATCTGAAGTGAGTTAAGTTGAGAGTTGCAAAACGGGAGTTAGGAGAATCTGTGGTGTATCTTTGAATTTTTCATTCAGAACAAACAACATAACAATACAGCCATGAAACAAGAATCATATATTACTTTTGTCTGTATTCGTTTTACAAGAGCTCTTACGTACAGAACCTCGCAAGGTGGTGAATACTGTACTTCTAAAAATGATATGATAAAATTGCATATAATTTATTATAGGCAAGGAGGGGAATGTGACAAGTAAATGGCCTAAAATCACTAGCGCCATATAATAGCTACAGAAAAACAGACGGACAAAAACTAGCACCGAAACAAACACTGGGAAACCATTGGTCAAAGAGACCATGAAATCCAGTGTCTGAAACACTAGGGATGTGATCAGCGATCTTGGCTATGCTTTAGTTTCCAGTGATTTAATCAGAAGAACGCAATGCTCGGTTTCATCTTGAGAAAATTGATGCGACTCTTTTAGGAGATTTCAGCTTTGCCACGCTCTTGAACTATCAAAGTCATGCAGAATCAGAACCAGTTCCATCACTACTTTGTATTCTTTCACATTCCTTCAACGGTGTTTTATAAAGTAACTTACCTTTGGTTGGTTGTATTTCTCGCGGGTGGCAGTGAGGGTACATCCACTGGTGTTGAGCTGCAAATCCTCCATTGCAAGTACTGCGTTTTTCAGCTCGGCTACCTCATATCTGGTATAGTGCTGCAGTGTAGTGTTCTGTAACCAATAGCATTCTTTTATCAGGCAAAATATCAAAACATAACAAAAAGTTCCTTTTTCCAAGATTTGTGGAAAGGTGAGCTGACCCAAGGATGGTCAGTTTGGTCGAGTGTCCATCTGGCTAGGAAAACAGCTGAAGCAGCAACTAGTGATGGCAGGAACCTTAGAAAACTATATTCCACGAGAGTCAGTTCCGCGAGATAGTTTGCTAAAAACTCCAGTTCGACGAGAGGCACCTGCATAAAATTTACAAGAAAGAAGGAAGAATATCAGATTCCAAAGTTTCCCATGGTAGTGAGAGATTGATGGAGAATGGTTCAATTCTTAAAACCTTGTGAGAAGCTTGAGCTGCTCTAGTGAACCGCCTGAAAACCATAGTGTTCAGGTAAGATGAAAAATGCGTTGAACTATTTTTAAACTAAGCTGGGAAGATGTGATGTGTTTACCTCAGAAAGGTTTTGGTGGTAGGAACCGATAATTTAAAGTGCACAAAATTTAGAACTTGAATCTCCATGCTTAGCACCTGAAACACGGTTTTTAGTTTGCGTATCTTTATCAAGAATCTATAGACATCAAAGACGCCGAGATATGTGTAATTTGAATGTTAATTACTTCTGGTCTTGTGTATGTATTGGCCGTAATGAAGCAAAAATCCTCCACCCGTGGTGCGCAAAGCTCTTCGTATTTTCTACATGGCTCAACACAAAAATACAAGGTAAGAAAAAAGTCCTAGTCTTTCTCTAATCAACAAGTATACTTATATTTCACTTTCGCGCACACCTTGTGATGAAATGCTATTCACGCTATTACAACACACAGAAAACAGCAAAGTGCAGACTTACGAAGCTATAAGCATGCAAGTGACACCGAGGAGCTGGAGCCTATGCCTCTCAATGTAACTATGGGACAGAAACCGATCAATAAGATTCACTGTAAGGTAAAGCGTATCTGGAACCAGCTTATAGTCTTCAGAAACCTGGAATAAATATCACGCAGAAATGTGTTACTCAAAATGCTTCTTTAGTTCGTGCTCGCAAATTTCAAGCAAAGTATAGGAATGTTCAGTATCCTTTACAACAAGAATCATGGTAAGGTGTTGCCTCTATTTTATATATATGTGCTAAGTTTGAAGGAAACTAACCTCTATAAGCCAGTCGATAAGAATTTTTCTCATGCCTGGGTCAATATCTCGCTGCACAGACTCCATATAATTAGCCAAGGGTCGTTGTTGAAGCTGCATGAAAAGAGGGGTTAAAACCCCAAAGTCTTTATATGAAGGTTTTATAGAGACTAAAAGAAGTTAATCGTGGAAAGATGTAAACCAATATGGATCATGTAATTAAAAAAAACCTCTGCAACATGTATGTTGTCGTATATATCAGCAGCATAAAAGCTACAAGACTGGGGATCTTCGACGTTGGAATCAATATCTACAACTTGAAGAAATCCCATGACACCAGATCCGTCTTCTTCTGCACAATCCAGTAAAAGATACATACCTTGAGTAAGTATGGAGAAATATACACTGTTGTATAGAGTTCACCTGCTTCAACCCTTAACAGCACAATTCAATCGATAATGCTATTAATATTTCATCATTTTGGAGTCCAATGATTGAGCAAGAGTTGCATTATATTCACTAACACTGCAGTTCTTACGTTGCTCAGTGATTTCTTCATCTTTAGAGTTTGAAAGGAAGGCATCTCTGGATTCAGCCATCCTGATCTTGGACAAATCTTCAGCTAGTTTTGATTTTTCTTTATGCATATCTACCAGAATTTCCATGGCAATATTAGCATCTTCCTTTGCTGCTTCCTTACACTCTTTTACACATTTTCTGCTAGCCTGCAATTTGCTCTCAATAATAAGCATCCAAAGGGGAAGTTTGAAGGCTATATAGCAATCATGAGAATGAAAACATAGCATCTGATATTCTTTACCTTGATGTTGCCTCCCTCCAGGAGGTCTGAATAAATATTTCCTGCAGAAGTATTACTCACATCCTTAAGTACCGCACGCCTCTTTTGCTGGTAAACCAGAGGCAGGAAGATTAGAGATTATCGTCTGCTGAAATTCGTTTATGACTTTTAATAAGAACATGTTTCAGTACCTGCTTAAAAGATGGTTTTGTTGGAGGTATGGATACACCTCCCAAGGCTTTTTTAGCTCGTGATCTCGTGATTCGTACAAAACTTGCCTGAACATCTGAAGTAGAGACATTCTCTTTGTTTGCATTTGGATGCATCGAAGAAGGGCAATACATAATTTAGTCTGAAATAGCCAGTGGCTTAGCCAAGCCTGCAGGGCAAACAGGTCATAGTCATTGTATATTCCATAATTTCTCTATGCCTCCATCAAGGAGATTAGCCAGTGGTTTTCAAATGCAGCATAAATTTCAGAAAGAAACAAGCAAATAATGGAAAACGAAACGATTCATTCATACTCAAATTGATCCACAGATCTCAATTTCACATGATCCTGGCTACTGAGTAATGTCAGCTAAAGCAAGCAATCCAGCTAATTACAGCTAGCAATCAAGTTTCATCCACCTTATTCTTCATCAGAGAATCCAATTTGCAAGCTAAATAATCATTCGAAACCGAAATTATTACGCATTAGCCTTCACAATAGCATAGCAGATAGTAAAGAGGAACGAATACTTTAACACACAATCTCAGGAAATCCAGTAAAACAAAGAGAACCGATATCAACAATTTCGAGTTCGCGTGGTTAACCCATGGCCTGAAGACCGAATAGGCAGAAGCTAATACAAGCGTAAACAACAAAGAGGGATGATCTCAATCGAAGGCAAAAAAAAACATTCGCCAGAAAGATCGACCCGCCTAAAGCCCAAGCTACGATCAAATCAGATCGATCAAAACAAAGAACAACAAGCTGCGATTCCGGAAACGGAGGCGGAAAATTTCAGATAATCGCGAAACAAACCAAAAACAAATGGTGTGCAGACGAGACGTGACGATACCTGGCTCAGAAAATCGGATTATGAATTTCCGACGACCTTCAATGGCGGTCCAGAGAAGCTCACTGAAAAAATTTAAAACTCTCCAGTGAGAGAAGCAGCAACCACAATGGGAGACAGTAGAGAGAGAGAGAGAGAGAGAGAGAGTGTTGAAATATGTGTAGGTGGGGGAGAGCGGAGAGGAGCGGGGGAAGCGACTGAGTGAAAGGGTACTGTTTGAAATTCGGATTTTCGGGATAAAACCAAAATCATAAAATCATAAATCTTTCTATTTAGACAAAAGGCGATTTTTTTAACAAAAAATCTTCTTTGCTTTTATTGCGAAAACAAATTGTCTTCTTTGGTAAAATATTGCTATTATGTTTTCTATAACTTGGTCTTCGTTACTATACGCGGAATAGTGCAACTGTATTTAATTTTCTTTTATTTTGAATGAATATACACTGTATGTTGGGGGTGATTTGCTATTGAACCAGCTACTACTGTATAGAACACATTGCATTTAAAGTTGTTTACAGGATACTAACGTATGCGCCAAATTTATTTCAAATAAGTGTGCATCAGGCTTGAAATCGTTGACCTTTTATGTCCATTCAACAGCTCGCGAATACAATCCAAACAACCAAGTATCTGAGCCCGGATCAACTACAAGATACGATCAATTAGATACATAATCTTTAGCACCAATTATCTTTATCTTGAACTTAAATGTATACATTCTGGTCAATAATATTTTCATGTATATCACTTTTGAAAGAAAAACAAAATTATAATTGCATTGCGAATCTGGCTTACAAAGAAGGTAAATTTGAAAAGGAAATGAAAGAGACAGTGACTACATTAGTGGCATTCATACAATTCTTTCGTAAAAATATCATCATGTATAAATAAAATTTCAGTTAAATTAGTCAAGAAAACAATTTTATTACCAATACAACAACTTTCAATTATATATATATTTTTTTTATTCAATAATTATTTTATCGATGTATATACTATCGAATTTAAACATATATTATGATACGAAACATTATAATATAAATCATCAACTACAAACTTAAGTAAAGTATTCAAGAAATAATTTTATTACCAATACAACAATTTTAAATTATCTACATATATATTTATTTAATTATTATGTTTGTCGTTTAAACTCACGTGTATATACTATCAAATTTAAACATATATTATGACACGAAACATCATTAATATAAATTATCAACTACAAATTTAGGTGAATTTTATCTTCTTTTAATATATTTTTATTCAAAAAAACTTTATTAAATACAATATTTATATTTTTTGAAACGTTTAATTTATATAAAATTATTTAATTGAATATTTTTATTAAATGCCAACATACTATATTATGTAACTATTAAAAAATATTGCTTTACAAAATGATTTTTAATTTATTTTACATCATTTTTTTAATTAAGCTTATTAGACAGATAAAAAAATAGAGCGTTAGTAAATAGTAAATTGCATGATAATTATTTTTCATCTGTAGTTATATTAGATATATGAAATTATTAGATAGATAAACAAAAAAAATAGAGCGTTAGTAAATATATTTTTAATTCGTAGTTCTATTGGGCCAATCGACCTTGCGACTCGAGCCTAAAAATCGATTGATAGTATTTTCAGTAACTGACGAAAGCCCAAATGGCGCGTAATCGGACTCGCCGAGTATCTTATTTTCCTCGTCGGCCACTTTGATTTCAATAACGGCGGCAGAAATGAACTCTCTGTTCATCTCCCTCCGCCGCAGCCTCCCCTTAAACCCTAGTCCTCACCACCACTTCCTTCTTCATAAATTCTTGTCATCTCGCCGTTCATGGCCTCCCATACCCGTCGAGCCTCTCATCCAACGGTTACAATCACCACCCGCACCCGATGTTACATGTACTCCACCGCATCAAACCACCGCCCCTGATTTCTCACAGGCCGATCTCTCCACTATATCGAATCTTCTCGAAAATCCAAATGTAACTCCCGGTTCGAGTCTCGAGTCCGCTCTTGATGAAACCGGAATCGAACCGAGCATTCAGTTGGTTCAGTCGCTGTTCGATCGGTTAAGATCATCGCCGATGCTTCTCCACTCGGTGTTCAAATGGGCTGAGACGAAACCTGGCTTCACACCTTCTCCTCCACTGTTCGATTCGGTTATCAGTGCTCTGTGTAAAGCTCGAGAATTTGAGATTGCCTGGTCGTTGATTTTTGATCGGGTGAGAAGCGATGGAGGATCGGATTTGGTTTCTGCAGATACCTTTGTCGTTTTGATCAGACGGTATGCTCGCGCTGGTATGCAGCTTTCTTGTAGCTTCAATAATGGAGAGTAAAGCTCAATCTCATCTAGCTTAGTGAGATTTTCTCAGAGCTTTGCCTTTAATCTAGTTATGCAAATTTGCCTGTAGGTATGGTGCAACAAGCTATACGAGCTTTTGAATTCGCTAGAAGCTATGATCCAGTTTCTAAATCAGCTTCGGAACTTAAATTGCTTGAAGTTTTGTTAGATGGCCTTTGTAAAGAAGGACATGTTAGAGAAGCATCAATGTATCTGGAGAGAAGACGAAGGATGGATTCGAATTGGGTTCCCTCTGTTCGAATTTTCAACATTCTATTGAACGGATGGTTCCGTTCAAGAAAACTGAAGCAGGCTGAGAATCTATGGGCAGAGATGAAAGCGATGAATGTGAAGCCGACGGTTGTCACTTACGGCACTCTCGTAGAAGGGTACTGCAGGATGCGTCGCGTTGAGATTGCTATGGAGGTTCTTGAAGAGATGAAGATGGCAGAGATGGAGCTCAGTTACATGGTCTTTAACCCCATAATCGATGGTTTAGGAGAAGCGGGTCGGTTACAAGAAGCTCTAGGTATGATGGAGAGGTTCTTCGTCTGCGTATCGGGTCCTACCATAGTGACTTATAATTCACTGGTAAAGAATTTCTGCAAGGCTGGAGATTTATCCGGTGCTAGCAAGATACTCAAGATGATGATGAACAGAGGCGTTGATCCTACCCCGACTACGTACAACCACTTCTTCAAGTTTTTCTCGAAGCATAACAAAACCGAGGAAGGCATGAACTTATACTTCAAGCTGATTGAAGCTGGACATAGCCCCGACCGGTTTACGTACCATTTGATCTTGAAAATGCTGTGCGAGGATGGGAAGCTGAGCCTTGCGATGCAAGTGAACAAGGAGATGAATAATAGAGGAATCGATCCGGACTTATCAACGACCACGATGCTGATTCATTTGCTCTGCAGGCTCGACATGTTGGAAGAAGCGTTCCAAGAGTTTGAGAAGGCGGTGAGGAGAGGGATTATTCCACAGTACATCACATTCACGTTGATCGATAACGGGTTGAGAACGAAAGGGATGATCGAGATGTCGAAGATGTTAACCAGTGTAATGTCGTCTCTTCCTCACTCGAAGAGACTAACAGATACATACAGGGAAGTAGTAGATGCGCCGCCTGATAGAGATAGAAAGAAGTCTATATTGCATAGAGCAGAAGCAATGTCTGATGTGCTGAAGGGTTGCAGAAACCCAAGAAAACTCGTGAAGATGCGTGGATCGTCCAGAAAAGGTGTTCGTGAAGACGAGAAGTTGAAAGATGATCTAAACGAAGGAGATGGAGATGCAGATGCAGTCAGTACTATACCACCTCAGTGTTAAAATCCTTTGCAAGTTTGTAGTAAACGGTGGGTATAAATGGGCTTATAACGGGCTTATAATGTAGACTTTGGGTTCCATTTCATCTAGAATAGAACTTAAGACGACCCTTTTCATCCATTTAGAAGTAGACTTCAAGACCCATTTACATCTGAAATAGACATCAAAATCAAACCAATTTAGATCGTAATTTGTCTACTTATTAACAAATTTATTATTTGCACCCAAAAAAAATTAAGAAATTTATTATCTTATGCTATCCAAAAGCTATTATTTTTTAATCTGGATTTTGACCTTAACCACAGAATCTTTGTGATTTTTTTTCGAACTCGATAAATTAAAAACCAAAATAATCATCGACCGCATATAATTGAATTTGTACTTGATATATAAGATGGACCTGCTGAAATTCGATCACGTGCCATATACGTATGTATATATCTCACCTAGACTTGTCATATGTAAGTGGAAAACGTAAATTCGACATGTAAACATTTGGACCGAAAATTATAACCAAACAAAAAAACAATGTTGCTAAAAATTAAAAAGAAACAAAAGAAAAAAGAAAAAGAAAGAATTGAGAAGGGTGAATAAACAAGAAGAAAAACAAGACAGAGGGAATCAAAAGATGTATGGATAGTGAAAGGTCCTTCTCCTTTCAAAGCCTACGTAAAAACACAGAGGATGATGACATAATCTCTTATTATGTGTTTGAAAAATGTTGTGTAAAAAAAATTTGTCAGCGAAGGTCAAGCTGCTCTTAAAAGCAACATACCACTGAGATATCTACAGATCTGGGCCCACCTTTCATCTTCTTATTGTTATTCTAAAAAAATTTTGTATGGTTTTGTAATCGATGTTCTCAATCATGTTCATCTATCATCATCAAATCATCACTACCCAAATTTGGATTCAAATTCGGGGTGAGCGAGAAAAGGTGAAAAGGCAGCGAAAAGTAATACATTTAGAAATCGTTGACTAACAAAAAAAAAACATCTATCAAAGTATAAAAAATGGATTTAGGTCACATATCAATTTTTCTTGGAAAATATACATGAAATTTTATTTTATCAAAGTTTGTTTGAATATGTCATTAGTTTACCTGATTGATTAGCTATTAAGAAAATTTATTGTAAGATATTTTCTTAATTAGTTTGTTTAGACTGTTAATTAAACAGTAATGTTTTGGGAGAGTAAAACGAACAAAACCATTTACTATTAATTAGAATCGGTTAGGTATGGTCTTTTCAAAGCCTGCAAAAAAATATGTATGGTTTTGGTTCTTAAATCATGTTATTAAAGAAAATTATGCAGAAATATTACTGGACAATAGAGAAAATTTACTAAATTTTTTAATTTTTTAGAATCTTCTGTTAGCATTTGAACACAGTATACTTGACTTTGTTGAAACTATCATTTAATAATCATCACAACTTTCAAAATCGTTTCCCTAACAAACCTACTAGTATCAATCTTTTCTCATTAAATGTTGCCATATAGACGTAATACATAAATACATATACGAAGCACACACATACACAAATTTTCTTCTCCTACGCGCGCACACGCACATAATTATTATTTGTGTATTTTCTGAGTACTTATGACGTAAGATAGAGAGAGAAGATCTTGTCTGATAGTTCTCGTACGAGATGATCCAAAATCTGTCAGAGCTCCATCATTGTCGTCCTCGTGGACAACTGAAATATTGAAATTAATTTTTATTTATATAACCCATGTTCATTTTTCCTATTAACTGGAATAATTTTACCATGTTTTAAATAACTTTTAATTTATCCACTATGTTAACAGTACTATATAGTAGTATACCATTTCTTCTGTATAACACTTCAATTCTGAAGACAAGTTGGCAAAAGCAAAAAAATAAATGGCGATGAAAATAATATGTTGAAGTCATCATCACCACTCAGTCACAGTCCATCCATGTGACATAATGATGGCCAAATCATACACTTAAATTACTCTCTCCATTTCATATTATATATAATTTTCTACATTATATTTAATATATTTTTTTCTAACATAAAAAGCAAATATAAAAAATTAATATTAAATTAATAAACAAATAAAAAGTATTTTAAAAACATAAATAATCATTATTTTTTTAATATCTATGAAACATCTAAAATATCATACATTCTAAAACGAAAAAAATATAATTTATATAAAATGATAATTAAATATCTTAAACTGTTTTACATATAATCTGTCAAATAACACATATTCTCACCGTTTTTTTATATATGATATTTTAAGAGTTTATTTTTATTTTAAATTATATGATGTTTTCAGAATTCTATGCAAAAAGTGATGATAATTGAATAGTTTTACCTTTATATTAATTAACAAATTAAAACTTAACAAACAATAAATAGGATCACAATAGGTATTATATTAAACTTCTTAATCTGTATGCATAGTGCTAAAATATCTTATATAAAAAAAACGGAGAGAGTATCTAATAAAAAAGTAGGTTAAAATCTCCTTTAGATCAATTCTGTTAGAGGATGATTATGTGAAATTGGTATAGGCAGTCAAAGTAAATATTTGTGGACTCCATGCAAATATGTAAAGGACAAACTATTGTAGATGTCAAGAGCATTTTGGTTTTAAAAAGAAAAATTCAGAAAGGTATATTGCACCAAAATTTAGAGAGCACGACATGCATTCATGCAGCAATATTACCCAAATTTACAACACGTGAAAGTTGAAAAATCAACCACTCAACTATCCTCAACAAAAGAGAAACAAGTAAAAACTGAGAACAAGAGTGAAACAAATAATGTAATCGAATTATTATGATTTATTGAAATGAAGGTGGATAATATGTGAAGTACAGATACTACTACTTCTTAACGGCCCGTTAAATTTCATCCATTGTTCTGTTATATCCTCCGCAATCTTAACGGCGTCAAAGGCCGTTCCCAAGAGTCCTCTTCTCGTGAAACCCACCGTGTAAAGTCCATCCTCTCCTTTCCAACCGTTAGGAAACGGCGTTTTCGGCATACCCTCTTTTGTGAAAAAACTACTGTCCTGTAAAATTCAATGGATCAGAATTTTTTTAAATACAAAAATAAATGATTAAAAAAACAGAGAGAGAGAGAAAGAAAACAATATGACATCGAGAATTTGTTTTGTTGTAATTTTGGGGACTTTTAAATAGTGAAAAAAGGTTTTATTCCATTTTGCATGGAGAAAAGAAGAGTTTTGGATTGTTGTACCCTTTGTTGCATGCGTTATGTCCATATCATAGAAAGCGATGGATGATTCACTAAATGATAACACTAGAAACTATCATAGCCTATGTACCTTATTTGCGTGCATGTATATATCAATATATGCATATCCTTTATCATTTTACCATCACTATCACCGTTATTCTTGAAAACGATTTTTTTTTTTCCAATTGCATGCGTATGTTGTTGGCTCGCATTATTTCTTCATCATCACAGACATGTATATCTAATATATATGTGTATTAGTGTATGCTATTTCGTACCTTGAGCCAATCAGGCACATTACTCTTATATCCGGTGGCTAATATTATCGAGTCGAATTCCATTTCTCGCCCGTCCACAAACTTTGCTCCGCTCCTCGTTATTTCTTTCACCGCTTGCGTCACCTAAAACCGGACAAATCATTTATGTTACAAAAATAAAAATAGAAAACTCATCAAAAAAGAGCTTATTCACATAAACAAAGTACAAACGCACGCTTATAATAAAAGAACTACATTTTGACTTCCATACTTTTTATATATCAGGATGCTACGTTTTTGGTTTACATCTCTAATCTTATTGCTAAGAACAATTCACTCTACAAGGATAATAATAGTGTCAGTTGTTAAAAAAAAACAAGTATTATGAACTTACTCTAATGTGTCCGGATTGTATCAAAGATATAGCGCCGACATCAAGAACCGGAGTTTTTCCGGTGACGTTCTTGAGTTCAATTGGTCCGGTTTTAGGTCGTCGGAGGCCTAACCGGTCGGTATTGCCCAACGAAGATTCAGCAAGAAGTAGGAGCAAATTGTCTACCAGTTTAAGAGGAAACCATTTCAGTAGTGTCATTGCTATTCCAAATGTCGACAGACCCAAAAATTCTCTTGGTAATACATGCACCTGCGTCATTATAATAATCCGGTTAGTTCAGCAGATTCCATTTTTGTTCGTGTACTTTGATAATGAGCAAAATTGATTTATTACTCACAGAGTTTCTAACGACCATATGAGGCAGAGCATTGTATCTACAGAGATCCAAGCAAACCTCCATACCGGAATTTCCACAACCGACCACCAAAACCTTCCGGTTTGCAAACTCCGAACCGGACTTGTACGCGCTGGTGTGAACAACCGGTCCAGTAAAATTCTTCAATCCGGATATATCCGGAACCACCGGTTCAGCGTTTTCCCCTGTTGCCACTACCAGCCACGTGGATGTGTACACGTCATCTTGCGTCTTCACATTCCATAGACCAGAGACGACATCGAACTCTGCTGTCTCGACTGTTTTGTTAAATACCGGTTTGATATTAAACCGGGCAGCGTAAGACTCAACGTAGGAGATGAACTGTTGCTTGGAGGGGTATTTTGGGAAGTTTTTAGGGAATTTCATAAGAGGGAGCTCGCAGAAGTGTTTAGGGAGATGGAGTTTGAGACGGTCGTAGGTTCGTTTTTGCCATAAAGAAGCTAAGCAATCGGTTCTCTCGAGGACAACCGATGGTACGCCTCGGTTTGACAAACAAGCCGCTACTGCTAAACCGGACGGACCGGCACCGACGATGATCGGACCGGGAACGAAGATTCGACGATGCTCTTCCGCTCGACAAGTCCCCATGTGTCGATTAATAAGAGAGACTCAAGTAAGAAAAAGAAAGAGGATGTACTGTAAAGGAAGAAGAAAGAAAAAGCTGTCTTAATCTCTCTGACGATCACACGCACCTAAGGAGTGTCCTGTTTTAGGGACTTCTGTTGATTGTTTCTCGGGAAAAACCAAGGAACGAAGTTGGAAATTATAAAGAGATGAGGTGTGTAAATGCTAGAGAGAGAGAGAGAGAAGGCGTGAGAGAAAAGGAAAGGATGTGTGTGTGTGTGATTTTCAATGCTTAATAAATAATGATGGTTTTTATGGGTTTTTCATCTTCTTGTTGTTTGGGTACTGAGAGAGAGAGAGAGAAGTGTTGTGTTGATGTGTGTAGTGTAGGGAGTAGAGTAGGTCTAAGAGGGGGAAAATGAAGTGCAGTATTAAATTATAACCACTGGAAAAATCTTTGCCATAGATTCTATTTCTACTAGTCAAACTGGTTTTTTTCTACGAGTAAAGACTAGATTTTCTGTTATAAATGTCATTTAATCAACTCCTTTGCATTACCGTTGCTTGGCTCCACCGTAAAACCTATCCCATTAACGATGTAAGTAATTATTAACTGTATGTTATCAAATTATTTTTTGTATATTTAATTTAGACTCTCATTTGTTTTCAGGTTTTTATTAGTGTTAATAATTACTAAGGGTTCATTAATATGGGATAATGCGATCCAGTAGTATGATAAGTATTTTTTTTTTGTTCAACAGTTGTAATATACTAATTTACTATTATGCTTGAATTTATTACTATGATTGCTTGTGTGTCCAACGAAACTTTTAAGTCGACACTATTCATATTAACATATTTGTGTGTTAACTAGTGTTGACTTGAAAGTTTAAACATTTTTATTTAAATACTACAACGAACATCCCTTTTAATGTTTTATATATTCCTTCTATTTTAAAATAAATGTTATTTTGACACTTTTCACATAAATTAAGAAAAAACATTAAAAATTTTGTTTTATCCTTTATTCACATACAAAATAACATTCTTTTTCTAATTAATATATTAATATAATATAGTTTAAACAGGATTTTTGTTTAAAAAATTGTATTGGAAATACAAAACGACACTCTTTATGAAACAAAAATAAAACTCTAAAACGACACTTATTTTGAAACGGAGGAATATGATATTTGCGTTGACGTGTTTCATGATGCAGATGGATTTTAATACTTGAGATACGATCATCACATTCGTACCATTTTATACAATTTTCTAATTAATCTTCTACCGAAAGTTTGTTTGAGGTCAAGAAAGTAGAAATAGAAAGATTCATGTAATAAAATGCCTAATAATTAACATTTCTTGCTTTAACAAATGCCTATGAGGCCTTCTGACCCTGTTTCCATCATTAGTATTCATGGAGGATCATTTAAAAAAGTAAGATGAAATTATCCTTTTTTCACAACTAATTAAACCTTAAGCTAGAAGGAAAGGCGTATGTAAACTCTTTTTTGTTATTTTATTTCAACATTTTTTGGAAAAAGATCCAAAAGTCACTAGAAAGAATAATAAAACTTAAATTATATCAACAGAAATGAAATAACAACACAGGAAGAGGCTATATATATATACATATACTTTTGAAGAATATATTGATAAAATATCGACGAATATGAAAGATTTTTTTTATCGAAAGTGTTATATTTCGGCTACTTAATTGGCACAGACGAACGATAAGTGTCATCACTGCTAATATCTATCGGGAGACACATTTCTTGGCTACTAGTAAACTCGACATATCTTTTATGTCATATGTGTGATACCCCCTTATATATATGCGTGGCTTCATTATCGTGCAAAAGAAGATAATCAAAAGAGTTGCAAGAATTTTAAAAGATAACACTTCTACACTATGGTTTTGGGGTGGCCAGAGTGATAAGAACAATTAACGAGGATTGTACCAAACACATAAGTAATAAATAGATATGTGGAAAATGTATCTGTGTTGCGCATGACTGGCCACTTCTTCGTTAAATGTCAACTAATGCAGCCGACCTCCACTTCCCCTATGATCCTCCTTTGAGGTTGAAATATACTAAATACTTAGCATAGTTTATGCGTGAAGGCATTTTTTTCAAATAGACTTATTATGAATCTATTAAGGGGTCTATTAATTGTAGCAAGCTTGGATTTTTTAAAAGACACAACATCACATATATTAATAAGTCTACGACAAATTAAAGATATACTATCTCAGTATATAGATGATGCAACTAGGAGTACTAATTAACAACTTTGAAACCAAAATTATTTTGATGACATATAAAAAAAATGTGCTGATTGAATCAAAACCATAATATTAAGAGATATCATTACTAAACCAAATCCTTCAGATCTCATATTGTCATTCATCCAGGTTTTGTAGCCAAAAAATGTAATGATTGTTGCTATATATATTAACTACTGGTTTGAGATTAATCACTTTTGCCGATTGAATCTTCAATATCTCTCTTGTTGTCTTTGTGTGTGCTGCAGCAATGCTTTATTATTAATTAAAGGAAGATGAATTGTTTGTGTGTACTATATACGTAGTTAGGTAGAGAAAGAGAGATTATTTTAGGTGAAATGTATGCGCATGATAGTGTTTTAAGCGGGTCAATGATTTAATGCATGCTAAACCTCATCTCATTGATTAAGGGTTGACCTTGTATATTATGGATACCTATCATTACAACTGAGACGTAAACGATGTCATACATAGTTTATGTCTCACTTCCATGTAATTTATTGGTTAATATATTCAAATAAATAAATATACCTATTTATAATTTTTTGTTCTCTTATAACTATATATTTGAAGGTTAGCACATAGTGATTCGGCATGTATATATAGTCCTATTGAAATTTATTTTGTGCTAAATAATAGTTGCAAATATACGTTTCTTAGCGACTAGGCTAAAAATACTACCTAGATATAAGTTATAAACAACTTCAAAATTTGTAGCACTACACAAGCTTTTCTTAATAGCAGGTGTGCATTAATTAGAAATAGGCTAACTAAGAACCAGCATGACCAAGTTCAAATAGTTGAACGAAAATCATATGCTTTCTAACACAATATAAATTTCAAAATCAAACAAATTCTATAGACTGTTTATTTGTGCATGCTCGGTATAATAGCATGGTCCTCACTTTTTCTTTTGTTAATTAAAATGGTCCTAACTTACAGTTAAATAGAATCTAGACTGATGACTAAGCTGGAAGAAAAATACAAGTGTATCAGCTACTAGTAAATCTACTTTATATGCATGTTACATAGGTGTATCGATGGTCCCTTTGGTTAGACGAGGAATATTGTGGATCTTGGATAGATGATGATAGATCAATCAATATTAGCAATGTTAGATGCTTAGAGCCTCTGATTAATATAATATTAATATACTTATTAATATTATATATACTTTAGTATCATATAGATATGAGAAAATCATAATTATACAGATAATATTTTTTTTCTTTTCAAATTTCACATTTTTATATTTTAATATTAATTAAAATAATAATAATATAATATTATTGCATTAAATCTAACTAATACCAATTGAAAATGATATTAGTATATAATTTAAACTTATGCATAACAGACTTTGATAAATATATATTACAACATACAATTTTTAATTAATATTCTAAATTATTGTGTTTTTGATCTATTTTCAGGAAATATGAACTACTCACACACACTCATAGATTATATTGATACTGTATATGCCTTATGTTAAGGATTTTCACATGGATCTCAAAATCTTTAAATTGAGAATAGGTTATCATCTTTTCTCAATCTTTTATTTATTTTTAATTTACTTGTAGTATAAGATTCTCATTAAGAAATCACAATAGAGATGTTCATATATATACTTTGGATATAATGACAAGAAAATGAATATTTACACAGTAGAAAAAAGATTTTGGGTCCCAGAAAAGCGTCATCTTCCTCTGCCCTCTTCTATAATTTTCTCCTTCTGCATTTTACGACCCAATGCTCTTTGGAATTTTTCTGTCAGGCTTGAATTTGCCCTCAGTTTGTCTCATCATAGTACATGATATTAGAAACATATACGCGTGTTAGAGAGCTGAGATAGCTTAATTGGGAATTTGGGATGTATATGTTAGAATTGGACTATTACGTACTCTTAACATCGTATATAGTATTTGTAACTATAGTAAACCATATCATCACCATAAGTCACTAATTCCTTAAAATTAGTTTCATGGATTTAAATTTGGTACTAAAATATTTGTTATAAAAAAAAAAATTGTATGTCGAGGAACTATTTTTTCAGCTTTGAGTTTTAGAGGTTCAGATTAGAGTTTTGACGTTTGGATTGGTTTTTTTTTTTTGGGTTTTCAAAGTCTAGGTGTGGCCTTATATATAGTGCGAAACTTGTAAGGAATGTTTATGAAAAAAGGTTTAAGGTATACATGAAGCTTTGAAGAAACAGTTGTGTTTTTTTATAATATTAGTTATATATATACATTTTATTATTTCCCATAATACATACCTTGGTTTTACTATAGCTTTTCTTTAGTAGCACAAATTTGAGTAAAATAGAATCGTTGGTGTTATATAGATCATAAACCAAATTATATTGTCCGAGCAAGAGATAATCTAAACTTAAATATTATTAACTCCGATTTGTAGTTAAAGTTTGCTTTACTCTAATCACCGTCTATTCTTATCCAAGAAATGCTGGTTGGCATATTCAGGCCATCTTTGACGACAACTTTTCTATATTTTTCGTGTAAAACTATATTGTTTGGGAAAAATTGATATTTTTACATGAAACCTTATCCAAAATGTGATGCATTTTTGTGTGACGCATCACATCAATGTTTTTGGTTTTTTGCAGAATGAATAATGAATAAAGGTACGTAATATATATAAAAATGTCCCAAAATACATGAGGATTTCTAAAACCAGTATCCATTTTGCAAAGAATCTCCCAACATATCTATAGTCTCAAAAGTGTCATCTTATGCAAAATACCAATAATGAGACAGGGACGTACTTGTTTTGACCGTTACAGACGATTTGCATGATAAATAAATATATTTTAAAAAATAAGTCGCGAGCGTCTGTAGTCCAACGGTTAGGATAATTGCCTTCCAAGCAATAGACCCGGGTTCGACTCCCGGCAGACGCACATATTCTTTTTATTTTAACCTTCTAACAATACAATTTTTTATTTACTTCAATCTCTTTGGTTTAACATATATCTGTCACTCCAGTTTTATAAATCTTGTACCCAGTGTTATGTACCAGTTTTATAAATCTTGTTACCAGTCTTTTAACACAAACCACTCAGTAACATACAAATATATCACTTAGCCAAGAGGAGCACGAGAAAAAAGTGGCATCTCTTTCTGTTCCAATCCAAAACCGCCACGGCCAATTCCATCACGATCTAGACCTTGCTTTACACGCCCCAAACGCCTTGCATACAAAACTTGCTCAGAAACAACAGCCAATCTTATCCTCTGATACTCCTCAAGACCCAAACTTAGTCTCTCAGGTCCACATTTGCCCAAGCATTTGCCCAGCACTTCCGCATCAAGAACCGACATGTTCGTGCTTCTTAGACCATGAGGGGTCGTGGGATGAGCCGCGTCTCCAACGAGCACCACATTTCCCCAGAAGATCCGTTCTAAAGGGTCACAGTCGTAGATAACATTAAGGAAAGGATCGTTTGTTTCTTTCATGAGTCTCGCTAGCTCGGGGATCCAGATCGTCTCTGCTTCTTCATGCATCCTCTTGATCATTTCTTCGCTTACTTTCAGGGTAACAGAGTTGTTCTGATATTGTAATTTCACAACAAGGACGAAAAGAGTCAAGGAATCTACTTTGAAAAGCCATTCTAATCGAAAAAATGAAGAGAGGATTTAGTAGTCGTCACCTTCAGCTCAGGCTCTGGTTGATTGACATACCAAATCCAGTTGAGTTTCTTGTTAATAAGCTCGTAGAACACACAATGAGTCTGCGTACCGAGATCAAAATACAAGCATTTCCCAAGATCTGGATACTCTTTCTTGATTCCTCTAACCATCTCCGAGTTCTCATCCCCTGAGAAATCAAGAACACCTCTCCAAGCGCAATAACCAGAGTACCTTACACAAAGGAAACAAACAAAATGAGCCAAAATGATCCAGTCCATAAAATATCACAAAAAGAAGATCATATACTCTGATTTCAAACCTCAGTTTCAGGTTTGGCAGGAATGTTTTCCGAATCGAAGACAGACACCCATCTGCTGCAACGAGTAAATCTCCTTGGATCTCAACGGTTTCTTGAGTGTCGATCACTAAAGCCTTAACCTTTACAGTGGACTCATCTTGTGAATTGGTGAAAGACAGAAGCTTATGTCCCCAGAGAAACATGGTTTGAGGCAATGCGTTGTACAGAAGAGCGTGGATATCTGACCAATAAGCTGCTCGGAAATCGAAATTCTCGTCTCTTGTTAGAATTCGCGTCACTTTCTTCTCACTATCTGTTGCCTGATTCTACAAAACCAGCAAAACAAGAAAGAACCAAAAATATTTATAAAAATAGCAGGGCGGGAAAATTACTCTCTTATTGTTGCTATGATTCAAATTCAAGTGTTGATTTTTACCTGATCAATCGAGAGAGGCAAGGTGATATCATCTAAGAGGTGTGGATGAGGAAGCCAGGATTTGATGATTTGCCGAGCCTGAGGGTCGAGTCCGAGCCCAGCACCAGTAGGGCTCCGAGCCGGAGGTTCGGACGACTTCTCGAGCACCAAAACATCCCAGCCTGCTAACGTGAGCGAGTGTGCGCACGATACGCCTGCTATACTTCCTCCTACAATGATCGCTTTGCCCTTCTTCCTCATCTCTCACCAACTCTCTTTTTCGGATGTTTCTGCTTCACAAAATGCTAACGATAAGTTACACAGTCCAAGTGACTGAAAAGATTATAAGTATATGGGCTTCGTCTAGGCCCGAAATAGATTCTAGGCCCAGGGCTCAATCATCTGTTCTTTCTCGTTTTAGGATGGCAGTTACGGGATATGTCAAGAGGATGCTGACTCTAACATTTCTCTGAATGTGGACGTGTCCTGAGTGCTGTTGTTCACACAGACGAAAGCAAAGGGTGTTCTCTACAGGTTTGTGGCTTCTTCATCCCATTTTTGCTGAAAAGTACCAGTCGTGGATTTTTCTTACCAAACCCTCATGTTATCAAATGTTAACCAAAGATTTGTTTTCGTTTGTTGATTTTTTTTTTTTATAGCAAAGCTTACATTAATCTTGTGGGAGAAGAGGCAATAGAGAAGGCGCTGCAACTTAGTGGATGTGATGAGGAAGGACTTGAGAATATTGAAGTTTCTCGGGTTGCGTCGCCAGAAAAAGAAGGCAACGGCATGTTGGCTATCATCCCAGTTCCAAACAATCCCAAAAATGTAGATGAATTTTGATGATTCTTGATCCTTGTTTCTTGATTCTTGGTAGCAAAGTAAAGCCTCTCATTAATTCCTGGTTTGTTTTAGGTGGATTAATAAGATGGCTACGGAATAGAAAGCTCCAAGAAGAATAAGAGCACGGAG
This sequence comes from Thlaspi arvense, assembly GCA_911865555.2. Lineage (NCBI taxonomy): Eukaryota > Viridiplantae > Streptophyta > Magnoliopsida > Brassicales > Brassicaceae > Thlaspi > Thlaspi arvense. The sequence goes on along the minus strand of OU466862.2, from coordinate 66,117,263 downwards.
TGGAAATCCCTACGAAGCTCTTTAGCGCTTTCAACTTGTTACTTGTGTGTGTGTATTTTTTGTCTGGAGCAAGCTCACTAACCTAAGTATGATGTTTCTATCTGGATGTTTAAAGGAAAAGCCCAAAAATCATTATCTGCCTTCATTAATTCACACGAACCGTATACGATTTGATTAATTAGGTAAGACAAAAGCATTATCAATCAAGGAGTCTCAACTTGGTTAACTTAAGTTAAAAAAGAAGATTAGTTGTAATGATAAACTCAAGACTGAGACTTTTAGCTTTGTACGTACGTAGATGAAAATTGTAAGCTTGTCCTGCTCTCAAAATCTTTTCTCACTGACGAAGCTGATGAGTCTATTACTCCCTCCGTTCCAGAATGTATGATGTTTTAGATGTTTCACATATATTAAGAAAACAATTATTATTTACTTTTTAAAGTATTTTTTGTATGTTTATTAATTTAATACTAATTTTTTATATTTTTTTACCCAAAAAGTTGTCTTGGAAACAGAAATATATTAAATATAATGTAAAAAATCAATCTTTGTGGAACAAAATAAAAAACCCAAAACATCATACAATATGGAACGGAGGGAGTATTAATCTTGTGTCTGTTTCCGAGTTTTGTTATTGATCCTAAAGCTATAGATTCATGGTTATATTCTTACACATGTTCTAATGACCTCTTGGTTTTGGACCGACCTTTTTTGTTTGAGAAGTTTTTAATCCTATTTAGCTCTATCTTTATTTACCACTGAGTTTTGAGTTTCCATTCTTAAATGTTCTATCTGTCAACAACAATGAAATTCTAACAACGCTCAAGACTCTTATTGATCCCATATCTACAGATTCCTTGTTATCTACTTACATATTTAAACTTTGCAACTCAATTTTTGTTTACTAGTCATGGTGTTTGCAATGCTAAACAGGATAATGATGAGTGTTGAAGGCTCTCTTCCAAGGTTTGCTAACGAACCACCAAATATTTACAGTAACTCACAAATAACCCAATTTCATCAAAACATAACATCTGATTTTCATATTTTTAAGAAAAAAAGTTAAGTAAAATATAAGCAAATTATAAAAAAATATAATAAAAAATATAAACAAAATATAAATAAAAAATAATATAATGTTTTTTTTCTTTTACTTATATATGTTCTATAATCTATTAAAACATTCTCAAAAAACTATGACCAATAAACACAAGAATGCGTAAACAACAAAATAAATTTTTGTTCATGAACAGTTGAGCTCTTTTGTTTTCTCAGAAGAGTGTACATGGGAAGGTAACAGCCTTAATCCAAGACTACTATTGCAAACATTCTCAGTTCATATCAAGCTGAGCTCTAGCTAACAGCACTTATGTGCTTTATGGGAATGCTGGAGGCTGCTATCGTGGCACTCATATGGGAAAGGAACGACATGTCCGTCTGGAAAATTCACCCGGACATGAGGCTATTAGCTTCATTATACAGGGTAAACAAGTTTCTAAATTTTTTAAATTTTTCAAAATAACCCTTTTCTGTGTGTTGTGAGATAACATTTTAGATTGTATTATAGGGCATTGTCTCGGGATTATCATACTATATTATCGGATGAGTATCAACGGAGCGAGGCCTTGTATTTGCCAGTGCATTTAATCCACTCAACATGGTGATAGTTGCATTCTTAAGCACCTTAATTTTTTCAGAAGAGATGTACGTAGAAGAGATGTACGTAGGAAGGTAAAAGAATGAATTTCATTACTATTGAATTCAATTCAATTCAATTCAATTCAATGCTTGAGGCTGCTGTTATGGCATTGATATGGGAAAGTAACAATATGTCGATCTGAAAAATCCATTCGGACATAAGATTGAATAATAATTTCACTATTTTTCCTATAATTTTTTTTTCTCTTGACCTTCTCAATATTTGTTTTTAGTATAAGTGTTTTCAAATTTTTATAGACTGATCTAACCACTTTATAATATATATAGTTTATAACATATTTATAATTAATAATTGTTGGCAAAAAAATCAATATTTTTTTTTAACTATAAATATGATACAACTACAACTGTTAAATTAAATTTTTTTAGATTAATATATAACCTATTTTTATGACTAAATGATTTTTTATCTTCTGTTTAAATTTTATTACAATAATAAATGTTAATTATTATAAAAATTAAAATTAAAGAAAATAAAACATAACAAATCAATTAAAATTTAATAAAATTAATAAAAATGTTTGATAATATATCACAATTTTAATATATATATTGATGAAGTGGCAGTCTTAAGAAACAACAACTTATTAGTGTTGGGACTATGTGAGCTTTTAGTACAAGCCCAAAATATATTTGAGGCCCATGATATACGACCCGTAATTTAGAACATTATTTTTCTCTAATCCCATAATACGACATTTAATTAAAAATTCTCGATTTCCCCTAAATAAAAGCTTACCTTCGATTTTCCTTTCTCCGTCCTTACGACAACGAATCGATCTCTCTCTCTCTTTTTTCTTTTGGCAGTAATAGTTTTCTAGATTCTTCGGGTAGAGGAAGACGGCGATGGGAACTGGGCGAGAAGTCAGCCTATCGCTAGATGGAGTCAGAGACAAAAACATGATGCAGCTAAAGAAAATCAACACTGTTCTGTTCCCGGTTCGCTACAACGACAAGTACTACGCTGATGCAATCGCATCCGGCGAATTCACCAAGCTTGGTTCGGCTCCTTTACTTGGGTTTACTTTCTTATTTCTGCTTGTTTCCCCCCTCCTGCGTGTGTGTAATGATGGTTAATTTTTTCTTTATATGCTACATTGGTTTTGCTGATCGTGAACTTATCTAGGAATATGATTTTTGGAGTCAGATCGGATTGTGTTTTTATTTCTGTGGGATTGATATTTGCCTTATGGAACAGTACTCTCTTCCTTTAATAGGAAAAGTTTGTTGCTTTGGGGCTTATGAACTGTTCTGTGATTACAAGACTCTATACCATATCTTTTCATTACTTCAATTTTGACAGACTTCGTGCTTTTAAGATTCTTTGCGTTGCTGATCCTTGTTGTTTGCCTTTGTGGACTCACTGGCCATTGCTATAGGTGTTGTATTGCGAAATTGTGGTTTGTTTGCTTGATTTTGTCCTTTGGTAAAAGTGCTCGTTTTCTCGGAGAGATGAACTTGCTCACTGAAATTTCTTGACCGAGCCATGTTATATGATATTTAAAGCTTAGCTGTGGTATCTGACTGTCGGAGGGTGGAAGAAGACAATTTAGTTTGTGGTACCTATATAGCCTCTTTTATCAGTTTGATCTGTTCCTGTTACCGTTTCTTCTTTCGAAGCCTTGAATAGACGAATGCAGTTGTATATCTTGTCTATTGTTTGGTAAAGCTGACTCATGTTTGAGCTTTGTGTTCCTGTTTCAATGAGAATGTAGAAGAGGGCACAGTAAATGACTCAGTTGACGTTTCTTGTTTGCTCGTAAGTAAAGTATACTTGCATGATTGCTAGTTGCGTAGAACCATTTTTGATCGCTCTCTAAAGAATTGATTTTTCGAGTCTCATGCTTACTTTTGTGGAGTGACTGCATGACTGCATATTTTTTTGTACTTACTAGTCCTTAATTATATGCATGTCTGAAATGCGCGAGCCAGTTTGTTATATGATAGATATCTTGTAAAATATGCAATTATGAAGCTAAAGACTGTTAACATCTTAAATTCGACACCATCTTGTTAATATCTTTTAGTTTGAGACAGTTTTTCTTCTTTTGGTTACGTTGTTTTCTCCAGTTCGTGAGACATGAAAAATCCTTGATGTTGTAATGATGGATTTTCTTCCTCTCAGCTTATTACAGTGACATATGTGTTGGAGCTATTGCTTGTCGGCTGGAGAAGAAAGAAGGCGGGGCCATGCGAGTGTATATAATGACACTCGGTGTTCTTGCACCATACCGCGGGATTGGCATTGGTGAGTCATAAATCTGCTATAGCAAACTTGAATCCTGGCACCGACAAAACAGGAATTACATAGAAAACTCTATTTTGTTGCGTAGTTTCGTAGTTTTGATCTCGAGCACATATCCATGCCACCAAAAAATAGTCCACAGTATGTGTGCATTTCATTGTTTTACCAAAAAATTCCATTAATCGAAACTCTCTATGTCAATAACTTGTTTTTTATTTGTTGTTGCAGGTTCGAAGCTATTGAATCATGTTCTTGACATGTGCTCCAAGCAAAACATGTGTGAGATATACTTGCACGTTCAGACGAACAACGACGATGCGATCAAGTTCTACAAGAAGTTTGGGTTTGAGATCACTGATACCATACAAAACTATTACGTCAACATCGAGCCAAGGGATTGCTATGTTGTCAGCAAGTCCTTTGCTCAATCTGAAGCCAATAAATGACTTGGGGAAGCCATTCCTCCCCGGTTTGTTTGTTCTGTTCAATTCAGGGTCTATTATTAATCTTGTGTCTGTTTCCGAGTTTTTGTTGTTGATCCTAAAGCTATTCATGGTTATATTCTTACACATGTTCTAATGACCTCTTGGTTTTGGACCTTTTTGTTTGAGAAGTTTTAAAACCTATTTAGCTCTATCTTTATTTACCACTCAGTTTTGAGTTTCCATTCTTAAATGTTCTATCTGTCAACAACAATGAAATTCTAACGACGCTCAAGATTCTTATTGATCCCAAATCTACAAATTCCTTGTTATCTACTTACATATTTGAACTTTGCAACGCAATTTTTGTTTACTACTCATGGTGTTTGTAATGCTAAACAAGATAATGATGACATTGATGAGTGTTGAAGGCTCTCTTTCAAAGTGTGGAGTGTTTAGCGTGGGTCGCTTTGGCTTGCGTGCCATTTATTGATAGTCAAGACAGGGAGCTGTGTACTACTAGACTCTTAAAAACGGCATGATTTTCTAATGAGTCTCCTCCGTTCATCGGATTGACTCGTCTGTGCAATTAAGCACCGCCTCTTTGAGCTTCGAGTTCGCTGTCTTCCTCACTCCCATCCGATTGATCGATGCGGCGTTCTCGTTTCGTTGTCCAAGTTTTCTCCGACGCCGCACTCTCTGACGCCTCCACTACTTGTGCTCCCATCGTCTTCATGTGTAGTCGCCCTCTGGTAATTTCCCTCAGCCATTCTCTTGATGCGATTTCACCTAGCTTTTGCTTAATGGACAATTGGTTTGATTGTATCTAACGGAGCAGTACGGAGGTGGCCGAGGGCGGGGGAGAGGCCGAGGCGTCAAAAGTTTCTCCGATCGCCCGTACGACGACGCGAGAAGAGATCAGCTCGTCACTGGAGACTCGCATTTCCAGTCAGTTCATGACGCCAATCTCGGGTTCCGGCATGGAAACAGAGGCTCTTCACCGAATTTCGATCCTCGTCGTTACAACCATGGGCAGCAGCAACCGCCGTTCAATCAGAACTACGAATTTCGGCCTCCGCCTCCTCGAGGCCAATGGCAACAGTTCCATCAACCTAACCATTCGCCGTCCAGTGAAAGCTACTCGGCTTGCCCTCCCCCTCCGTTCTATCAAAACCAGATGTCTCGGCCGCCTCCGCAGCGGAGCTTCCGTCAACGGCCACGGTCAAAGCCCTCGGATTACCGAGAGTGGGAATATGCTAAAACGGCGCCGCCTCATGGGTCCGGTAACTTTTCCCATCTATTTTCACTTGACGCCACTTTCTGTGTGCTTCAGCATTTTGATATGTTTTCTTCTTCTTCTTCTTTTACTGCAGAAAAGTTTGTTGTTCTATCGTATAACATCTTGGCGGATTACCTTGCAAATGATCACTGGAGAAGTCTTTACTTTCACATTCCGAGGAATATGTTGAGTTGGGGATGGAGAAAGAGCAAATTAGTGTTCGAACTTGGCCTATGGTCTGCAGATATAATGTGCCTCCAGGTTATAGTTCCTGCGATTGTTTATGTATGAAAGAGACTATGGAGACAAAGCTTTGTCTTCTTTTTTATCACATATCTAACATATGTACAGTAATCTAATACTATCACTTTGCATATATCAGGAAGTCGATAGATTTCAGGACTTAGAGGAAGAGATGAAGCTCCGGGGATATAGTGGAATTTGGAAGGTACGTATACATGTACTAAATTTGGTACTTTAGGATTGGCATCATCTGCACTGACTTTCTTGGAGTAAGGATTAAATGGTATGTATCAAAGATTTGAGAACTAGGCTTCATATTTGGGGATAACTCTTTATTGTGTAAAATTGTAGATGCGGACGGGTAATGCTGTTGATGGCTGTGCAGTATTTTGGCGATCAAATAGGTTTGATTCCCTTCTTCTGCCTCGTGTGGTTTACTCTTGAATTTCATTTGGGTTCTCATTGGTATCATATTAGATTCAAGTTGGTTCACGAGGAAAGCATCCAGTTCAATCAACTTGGTCTCCGGGATAATGTTGCTCAGATATGTGTGCTTGAGGTAATCATACGTATACCCCCATATGTTGATAGTGACTTACATACATTTGCTTTTTTTCCTCTAAATTAAACTTGCTCTGCGTAGACACTGTTGAATTCACAAACAAAAGAGAATGAGGCATCTCCATCTGAAAGGTGACGTTATGAGATCTCTGAATGTTACTATCATAATTTTTTGTGATGGATAATCGCCATTCACTAGGATATGTGGCTGATTTTCTTCAGTTTCCGTAATGGAATATACTTTATGGTTGGGTTGAAGTGAGCTGCCATTTACTTTTGCAGCTGTTCCCGCCGAGTTGTCATTTGTAATATTCACGTGCTTTTTAATCCTAAAAGAGGAGACTTCAAACTTGGTCAGGTACTTTCCATTACGCCATATTCTAGTTTGTATAAAATTTACTGCCAAAGGACAATTTGGTACTCTGATTTAACTCTGTCTATAAGCTATGACCATGTAAAATGTGTTAGTTGTCGGAGATAATATTAATGAAATATTGCACTCGTATTGTGAGTCATCATCTATGTATTTATCTCTGCTGCACAGGTCAGAACATTCTTAGAGAGAGCTCATGCTGTTTCGAAACTCTGGGATGATGCGCCTGTTGTTCTATGTGGGGATTTCAATTGTACACCTAAGGTAGGACATTCTTACCTTAACCAGTTGACATACCGAAAACCACTTGTTTTGTGATTGTAACATGGATAATTACATTCTTTTACCTGGTTGCAGAGTCATTTGTACAACTTTATTTCGGAGCGGAAGCTGGATTTATCTGGTTTGTCCCGAGACAAAGTTTCGGGGCAAGTTTCTGCTAAATATAGTCCACCAAGGCCAGAAATGTACACAACAAGGTAAAGCATGAACTCACCAAGGTTTTGAACATCAGAATCTCTCAGGCTATATTCTGCCTTTTTGTTTATCGTCTGAATGATGATAGGCCTATTCAATTTTCTAGCTTTCAGCCCGCCAATAAATCTCCACAAGGCCAAGTTCAACCACGAGATTCGATTGCAAATGCTCGTATGGAAAATAACTCCAACATAGATGTTACAATTCTTGCTGGTCACGAAGCCACCTCCAGCTCTGAAGAAGTATTACCTGACGAGAATGTGGCCTCAGGTTGTAATCTAGGAAGAGAAAATAGAAAACCTGATGACTCCGGGGATCTCTCGATAGCTGAAGTTCTTTATTCAGTAACCATATCAGATCCAGAACCTCCACATGCTTCCAATGCTAAAGAATATTCGAGAGAAAAACTTTCAGCAAGTTCTGTTTTATCAGCGACAGAGAATTCTCCTGAGGAAATTGTGTCCAATTCTCATAATATTTCGTCTAGTATCTCCGCCAAGGTTGACACTTTGGCCGAGATGAAACTAGATGACTCAACATCGGACGAAGCAGTTGCATTCGCGCAAGAGGAAGAGGGTATAGGTGAAGATGGGGAAACCTTTTCGGCTAAGCTACACAATAATAACTTAAGTCAAAAAGAGGAACTTGTGACAGAGGAAGAGGGTATAGGTGAAGATGAGAAAATCACTTATAATCCGTCCTCTTGGACTCCAATGGAGATAGCAACTGCAACAGGCGACCCAGAAAGAACGACAGTTGAACACGCCATGGAACTTAAAAGCACTTACTCGGAAATTGAGGTATCGTAAATTATACAACCTCCCTAGTCATTACGCTTTTCTGCTTGCACTTGTGTTTCTCTGTGGATTATTATTATTATTTTTCTTGTTAGGGTAAAGCGAACACAAGAGATGAAAACGGAGAACCTGCAGTGACCAGTTATCATAGACGTTTCATGGGGACAGTTGACTACATATGGTAATAGCATTTGTGACAAGCCTCTTGAGGTTAAGATTATCATGGAGTTTGGGTTCTGACATATTAATCATGTTTTCTTTCTGGTTGGGGTTAGGCGGTCGGAAGGTTTACAAACGGTGCGTGTGCTTGCTCCAATCCCGAAAGAAGCAATGCAGTGGACACCAGGCTTCCCGACTCCAGTAAATTCTCATGATCTTGCTTTTTAGTTAGCCTAACTTTTGCTATTTCTCATTAGGAGGAGATGTTCTTCTTCTTTATTTTAGCCTAACATTCTGGTTTGTTACAGAAATGGGGAAGCGATCACATTGCTCTGGTTTCAGAGTTGGCCTTTTGCAGCGGCAAGAGTTGTCCGCCCAAAAGCTAAATATTAAACATGTGGATACTTAATAAGAAGCGTTATGGAAGATTAAAATCATAATAATCTTTTTTATCGGTTTCTTTTTTCGTTTTAAAAACAAAACAAGCAGGTGATGTAGGAAGATTGGGTTGTTCTTGTTCCGACTTCCTTGTGCTTGTTTTGCTTTTCGAAATTTATTTACAAGTTGTTGACCAAAACAAGAGAGAGAGATTATTTTTTAAAGGTTTAAGTATCTTCAGCTCTAGAATGTGTTCTGCGTGCTGGAAAGAACATGTGATTCTTATCTCAATTATGTGATTCTCGATTAAATAATAAAGAGAAGAGGAATGGATGAAACGAAACTGACGTTTGGAAGAGTATTATAATTTATAAGAACAACCCACAATCCAAAACATAAACGAAAACAAACTTAAATAGGTATGATATATATAGTTTAAAACATGGATTGCAAAAAGCGATTTCGGTCACAAAGACAGTGTTAGGATATCTCCTGCTCCCAAATTGTATTCTGCAAGTGACATGTTGTCCTCTAGGAATCCGGCAGTTCCTCTTAACCTGAGCATCTTTGCTGGAAGTCTGATCTCCTCGGCTACTTTGTCCTTCAAACTTGCCACGTTTTCCGATGACGACTCCACCGTGACCTCAAAGGATCGCCCATTTGGAATAGAGACCACGATTGTAAACGAACCCTGAGAAAGTATGACTGCTAATTAGATAGGGAAAAAAAAAAGAGAAAGAAAAGAGAGGACAGAAGAAAACATCACCTGCTTGTGTCGCTTTGGCTCTGGTTCCTGAGGTTTCTTGAGGGATAAGAAGACCAATTCGTACAGCAAGTCAAGTTCAGTCTCGTCAACCAGAGCCGCTTCCAAGAGTTCCGGCTTTCCATACTTGAGCAACCACTCCTGAAATTTCACAACGCCGTTCTTCTGGGCTTCCATCTCCTGTAAAGGATCCCTTTCAAGACGACGGAAAAAATCCTCAAGAACAGTAGCCGTACAAGCAGTAGGAGCATTACTATCCATATCTTCGGAATACGCAGCAACAAGACGCTCGAAATACTTGAACTTGCTATCAGTTGGATTCATAAATTCAAACCGACTGTCCAGATTCCTGCTCTTGATCAACTTCATCCCATGTCGAGCCACAAGCTGTGCTGTGAGCTTAATAGTATAGATCTCCTTGCGAGTGATCTCCTGGGTGAGTCGAATTATATACGGCCCTGGAGGCAGACCGTTTGGAAGCAGATCTTCTGGCTCGTAAGTGATCCATTCTTCCATTCTAGGATCAGCTGGTTGAAACTTGGGAAACTTGGGATCGGATGGTGCTTCACCATGGGGATGGGATGGTGCATCAAGACGATTCTTCTGGGCTTCACAGACCTTGTACTTGTAATATTCGTGATACGGATCTGAGCTCCACAAAAAACTGAATCTTTCCTCCCTCTCCGTCTCCGTCTCCGTCGCCAGTCTCTTTTCAAACTCCAACCCTCTCTGGGCAACCACTACTGCCATTCTCTCCAGATAAAACTTTTTTATTGGACATGTTGGACACAAACCCGCCGGAGCTTCACCTGAACTGTTTTGCCCCGATTCCAAATCATTCTGCGTCAAACCAGACATCTTTTCCTCACAAAAGAGAAAAAAAAAAGGAAAAACTTCTTAAAATCAGACTCAGATTTTCAGTGAACGGGAGAAAACTCAAAATTCAAATTCTTAATCTCTGAGTTTTATAACTTTTACAATTTTCTAATCCTAGGATAAAAATAGTTTCCTTTTTATTATTATCTCTGTGGTTTTTTATTTTTTTCCTTTTTTCTTTTTGTCTTGGTTTGTGCACACCATCCGTCTTTGACAAAATATTGCATCTTCAGTCACATTGTGTGGAAAGCACGACTTCGAGACCTAAAGCTTGGAAAGCACGACTTCGTCTTCCCGTTTCCAATGGCCCTTTACTTATTGGGCTCATAACGTCAACCCATTGACTCACCCATTCTCAGAAATCCAAATTCTCAATTCTGCACCAAATTAAAGATCTGTTGACTCACCCATTCTCATAACAATATGAGATTTCAAAAACAAAAACAAAAACAAAAATCAGGATAATGGAATAGGCCCAAAAAAGAAACTAATGGGTTTATCCAAAACCAAATATATCTTCAGGCCTCAACACAGATGTTCCTCTTCGTCTCTCTCTCTCTCTCTCTCTACCAATTCATCTGAATTCTGTGAAATTTCTCTCCATAACTCCATTTTGTTATTCTCATAAAAGCTTCTCCATTATCCATACTTGATATTCGTTCTCAGCACTGCAGGCGTTTTTCTCTGCAGTTATTTCGAATTTGCATGATGATGATTCTCTAGAATTCCTTGTATGTTTCATTTCATCTCCAGAATTATCGACCTTTGGAGTTGATTTTCGAGGCTTTTTCTTCATGGGTTCGGCTTCGATTGGGTATCAATTCGGATTAAGAGCTCGATTTGACGGGAACTTTAATCTGGGGTCGGATATTACTGTCTCCTCGCTTCCATGTAAAGTTGATATCTCCAGAAAGAGCTTCTTCTCAGCTGCAAGCTCCACTCACAAGGTACGGCTTTTGTCTGATTACACATTTTCCCTTTATCTCACTTATGCCAATAACACCAAAGTGCCAAACTTTTAATCAAGTTCGTATTTTGCTTCGGATTTGGATCGTATCTGCTTCCAAACTCCTAATGTAGCTTTTGATATCCAGCAACTTTCAAATCGAGCTCGGGTATGTTCTTTGCCAAATACTGATGAGTACTGCGATGAGAAACTTGAGACGCCGATACTAGACTGCATTGAAACTCCATCGCAGTTAAAGAATTTGAGTGTTAAGGTATAAAATCTTGATTTTTGTTATGCCATATGTAGTTAAATGAAACTCAAAGGGCTTGAAGTTAATAAGGATGGTTTTTTTTTCTTGTAGGAGTTGAAGCAATTAGCTGAGGAAATCCGGACAGAGCTTAATCCTGTACTATGGAAGACACAAAAGTCTGTCAAACCTAGCTTGGCTGCAATAGAGCTTACCCTTGCTCTGCATTATGTTTTTCGTGCCCCAGTTGACAAGATACTGTGGGACGCTGTGGAACAAGTAAGCTTATGTTTTGAAGTTCAGGGGATTGCTGATCTGGTTTTTATTATGTTTTGGTGGAAGAAACTGATGTGTTACTTATGGTGCGAAAATGCTAATGTTTTGTTTGTCGTTTGTAGACATATGCACACAAAGTATTGACAAAACGTTGGTCTACAATACCATCGAGGCAAAAGAATGGTATGTCTTGGGTCACTTCTCGATTGGAGAGTGAATATGATTCTTTTGGGACTGGGCATGGCTGCAACAGCATTTCTGCTGGGCTCGGTAAATTTTCCGTCACCTTTTGTTGTAGACTCAGTTGCCTATAGCTTTAGGCTTTTAGCTGATTACTCTGTTTTTGCCTTGTTTCGTTAAACAAGAATTAGGCTTTTAGCTAATGAATGCTATTTATCGCTTTGGTGTGCTGAACGTTTTATTTCTGTTTCTTAGGATTAGCAGTTTCTCGGGATATGAAAGGAAAGAGCGACCGAGTTGTTGCTGTGATAGACAGCGTGACAGTAACTGCAGGTCAAGCATATGAGGCAATGAGCAATGCTGGTTACTTGGATTCTGATATGATTGTTATACTAAATGATAACCGTCACTCTTTGCATCCAAATACGGCGGAGGGATCCAAGGCATCCATCAGTGCACTATCCAGCATCATGAGCAAAATCCAGTCTAGCAAAGTTTTTCGGAAATTTAGAGAACTAGCCAAAGTATGCATTCTCCATACTCCTCTTTGTGAAGCTTAGGTGCTTACAATGGCTGATGAACTTTAGTGTTGAACAATTAGTATTATTTTGTTGTGGATTTTGGCAGGCTATGACGAAGAGAATCGGAAAGGGCATGTATGAATGGGCAGCTAAAATCGATGAGTATGCACGTGGTATGGTAGGACCAACAGGATCAACTCTCTTTGAAGAACTTGGACTGTACTACATTGGTCCTGTTGATGGACACAACATTGAAGATCTAGTCTGTGTTCTCCGAGAAGTAGCTTCTCTAGATTCGATGGGTCCTGTGTTGGTCCATGTGATCACAGAGGAAAAACGAGATGCAGAAATCGCAAAGAGCATCGTGGTCAAAGGTATATCTCTCTGCTTATATTAGTTTCTTGACAATATATGCTTATCAAAATCTCGACTCTTGAAAGGTTTACTTTTTTGTGTCTCAGACAGACGCACTTACAGTGATTGCTTTGTTGAGGCTTTGGTGATGGAAGCAGAAAAGGATAGAGATATTGTTGTAGTCCATGCAGGAATGGAGATGGATCCATCACTTCTTACGTTTCAGGAGAGATTTCCAGACAGGTTTTTCAATGTCGGAATGGCTGAACAGCACGCTGTCACGTTCTCTTCTGGTCTTTCTTCTGGTGGTCTCAAGCCCTTTTGCATTATTCCCTCTGCATTTCTACAAAGAGCGTATGACCAGGTTTCACTTTTCTCTCGCATAGAGTAAGCTTCCTCTATTAAGATTTTTATTATAAGCAAAGGGCCCTTAGTGTGTTTGATGGTTTTCGTTAGGTGGTCCATGATGTTGATAGGCAGAGAAAAGCGGTGAGATTTGTGATCACAAGCGCAGGGCTTGTTGGATCCGATGGTCCAGTGCAGTGTGGAGCTTTTGACATAGCTTTCATGTCATGCTTACCAAACATGATAACCATGGCTCCAGCCGATGAGAATGAGCTTGTAAATATGGTTGCTACTGCAGCTTACATCACTGACCGCCCGGTTTGTTTCCGGTTCCCCAGAGGCGCCATCGTCAACACGAACTATCTCGTCCCCACTGGATTACCGATTGAAGTAAGTTCCAATCTAAGCATCAAAATCCTTTTCGTTGCGAAAACAGGCCATGGTGACACAAGAACTGTTTTTTTTTTTATCATATTAGAGTAGATCGGAAGAGGAAGAGTGGTTGTAGAGGGTCAAGACGTGGCTTTGCTCGGGTATGGAGCCATGGTTCAGAATTGTCTTAATGCTCACTCGCTTCTCACGAAACTCGGTTTGAACGTGACCGTAGCTGATGCAAGGTTTTGCAAACCCCTGGACATAAAGCTTGTGCGTGATCTTTGTAAAAGCCACAAGTTCCTCATCACTGTCGAAGAAGGCTGCGTCGGAGGGTTTGGTTCTCATGTGGCGCAGTTCATAGCCCTCGATGGCCTGCTCGACGGGAAAATCAAGGTACACTGTACACAAATCAAAACCACATCATTTTCAAAGTTGTCATCTTTTTTTGGTTTTGGGTTCTGATTCTTCTCTCCTTTGTGGATTAAAACATCGGTAGTGGAGGCCGATTGTGTTGCCGGATGGCTACATCGAAGGAGCTTCGCCTAGCGAGCAGCTTGCTCTTGCAGGGCTAACGGGACATCACATAGCAGCAACCGCTCTGAGTCTTTTGGGTCGAACTCGTGAAGCATTACTTCTCATGAGCTAGCTTAAGCTTCCTTTTCATGTACAAGAAGATAACGACTTTTTTTTTTAACTCGTGAATATGATGATCAGTGTAATTATTAACTTTCTTAAGCGAAAACTGTAGATAATTTCTGTAAGTTGTATAACTGTAGAGGTGAAAATTGAAGTGAAAGAAAAAAAAATTCAATTATGCAGTAAACTTTAAAGTAGGTCAATCTTTTTATATGGAAAAAAAAAATTTCGCAGTTGAAAAGATATAAGAATCCATAAATTCAATGCGGTAACGCCAGGTTTTCATTTCTCTATATTTTGTTGTTGTTGTCACTTGTCAATATCTCTAATAATAATGATACAGCTAGTTTCTTCCATTCGGTGTTACATGTTCCCTAATCTGGGAAACAACAAATTATAGAATAGACGTGTACTTTCGACTTTTTCATACTCCCAAATTAATAAAAACCTTTTAAAATTTAGGAAAGTTTTACTGTAAAAAAACCATATTCGTAATCTCAACATTTCTTCTTAGTTACGAACCCGATTTCTTTCTTCTTCTTCTCGATCTCTCTCTCGACGTCTCGATCATTTCCTCGCCAGGAAGCTTCTTTGATCTGAATCGTGTGGTTTCGTTTCTTAATGTAAGTTTTCTCTTTCCCGCAAGTTTTGTTTTCGATCTCAAAGTCGATCAAAATTAAGTATATTGTTAGTAAATCTGTTGTAGAAACTTTACCTAAAATTTCTCGGGAATCGAGATTAATTGTGAATTAGCAGAACCCAGGATCGTTGCATCTTAGTAAGAACCCTAATTATTCAATATCTTGACAAAATGATGCCTTTTCTCTGTTGCAGTTATTTTAAAATTTTAAGCGGTTGCGATTCTCTTTGGACGGTCCTGAAAGATGGAAACAGAAACGGAACACCATCGAACTGTCTCTGTCGACGACAACGACAGCCTCTTACCAGAGCCTAGCTCTACGAAAGAAAGCCTTCTCGAAGATATCTCGCTTAGTGGCCAAGTTTTGAACCCAGAACTAGCGAGTGCAGGCGAAGTTCTGACAAAAGTTGAATTGGATTTTGCTTTTATCTCCGAGAAGTTGGTGAATCTTTGTCTTCTTACTATGCAACTCGGCTCCAGGGAAAACGACTTTGAGTCCTTTGTTTCTGAGAAAGAAGAAGGAGAAGAACCTTCGAATAACGATGATGATGATGATTCGGCTGAGAAGGCGTTGGAGTTTGACCTCTTGTCTTCAATCCTCAGTTCAGAGGTTAAAGAAGTTGAGTCTCTTCTTGGTTTTCTCCAGAACGAAATCCAAAGTGCCCGTGTCATGATATCTCCGTTTCAACAAGATGGAGAAGGTATCTCTGATTTGGAAGGAAAGTTACATGATGCTGAGCAATCTTTGGGACAGTTAAGAGACCAAGTGGTGGAAATGAAGAAGCAATCTTCTAACTTTCACAAGTTATCTTCTGGTTTGGATGAACTTGGAAGCTGTAAGTGGACAAACCTAACTAAGACCAATTTAACGCGATCCATGCTTTCTTTTCAACCTTGTTGTTGTTATGATTCTCATGTTCGATATAAGGAATGAAGGTTTTGATTTCTTTTGCTAGGGTCCCAAGGTCGTGCTGCAGAATCTCAAAACGATGGTGAGTTTGGTGATCTGAGCTCTAAGATCAATATGCAGACTGCTGATCAGCAGAGGAACGTTTTGAGGATGCTTGAGAAATCTTTGGCCAAGGAGATGGAACTTGAGAAGAAACTAAGTGAGTCGAGAAACACTGAGTACGAACTAGGGATGAAACTGTATTCTTCCGAACAGGATGTTGTCTACATGGAAGAAGTAATCGAGGATGCGTATTCCAGGTGTCTTGAGGCAGAGAATGCATCTGAAGTCTTTAAAGGAATGTCAAAGGAGATGTCTGGAAAACTCCAGATTCTTCAGTTTAATCTAAGCGGCTCTTTCAAGCGAGAAGACAACTTGAAGACTGAGCTCAAGGAACGTCTAGAAGCTGAGGAATGTGCCTTGCACAAGCTTGATAGCAGCAATGCAAGACTTCATGACTTTCTTATGGCACAAACAGAAGGCTTAAAAGAGAGTTTGAAAGAAGCTGAAGATAAATTGATTCTGTTGAACACTGAGAACTCCACATTAAGTGAAAAAGTTAGCTCTCTTGAGGAACAACTGAATGAATATGAGCTTCAAACAAAAGATGTGGATGCTACTTCTGCTGCTCAGATAACAGATCTCGAACGTATCAACGAGGACCTGAAAGAGAAACTAGCGAAAACTGAGGCAAGGGCTGAAGAAGCGGAATGCAAATACAAAACGCTAGAAGAAGGCAAAAAGGAGCTCCAAGGCGAGTTGGAGAAGTTAGCATCGCTTGAGAAACACTTGCGGGACTCGGATCTTCAGCTAGAACATGCAGTTGCAGCTGTTGAAGCAAGTAAAGAAAAGCAGAGCTTGTTATACTCCACTGTTTCTGATATGGAGGATGTGATCGAGGATCTGAAATCGAAAGTTTCAAAGGCTGAAAACAGGGCTGACTATACTGAAGAGAAGTTGATCATGGTATCTGAGTCTAATGCAGAGCTCAACGATGAACTGAAATTCTTCAAAGGTAGATTGAAAGACATGGAGAAATACTTACAGCAAGCAGAAGAAAGAAAATCGCGAACCGCTAAAGATATCGCTGTACATAACAAGATCATGAAAAAACTGGTCATGCAACTAGCTGCTGAACGAGAACGCCTTCATAAACAGGTATTAAGACAATACCTTACTCACAAAAACCCGTTCCCAAGCAAGCTTCATCATCATCATAGTGAATGCTTAAGATGTTGTGACTTGTTTGCAGATAACTAACTTGTCAAGAGAGAACTGTGTGTTGATGGTGAAGTTGAAGAAGATTGGAAAGACCGGTTATGTAGAGAGTGGAAATGGAAGTGAAGTTTCACCAAAGTCTGACCATCAAGAAAGTAAACCTGAAGCCACCATCACTTCACTAACTAATAATCTACAGGTAAATTAAATCTTCTCTACTGAAAATCTGATTTTGCAGGCATGTAAGCGAAATTGAAAATTACGAGTCTGATCTTGGCTTTGTTCTTTGAAGACCTTATTATCAAAAGTAATATTGGTGATCACTGTTTTTGTAGGAAGAAGAAACAGAGTCAAGAGCAGATATTGGAAGTGTAAGGAGATTGGATGTTGGAGCTATTGGGTTCAAGCAAATTCTCGTTGCAATCTTCGTGATCTTAACGTCGTCAGTGGCTTATTTTATATCCCAACAAAACATCTAAGAGTCTTTAACTTTTTTTGAAGAATCTCATAGGCTCCAGTTTTGTTTCTCTGTTTGTCATTAGTTTACAATGACGGATTAAATTTTAGTTTTTTTTTTGGCTAATCTTAATTACAGAAAATCTGCTACAATAAGTCAAAACATGCTTCTTGTTTTTAAATATCTTCAGTGTTAACTTAACCCCCCAACTCTGTATTGATTCTTTCAATTACTACAAATAAACTTCAATGTCCAATATCATAAGTAAGCTCATCTGCACATCTAATACTTGATCTGTGAAATATGAATGAGAACATCCAAAACCTGTTGCATCACCGGTCGTCTCTTCTTGTCATACGTGGTGCAACTTCGGATGAGTGTGCACAACTGTATCGCCGCATTCACAGGATAATCGTTCCCAAGTCGGGGATCGATGATTTCCCCAATGAAGAAAGGTCTAGTCCAATCATCTAGGGTTTGCCTGTTGACACACTTTGCTATATCTTTCGAACCAGTTAAAAGCTCAAGCAAGATCACACCAAATGTGTAAACATCGTTCATTGCCAACTGACCTAACATACATTACACAATCGTCTTAAAAACATTAATCAGGATTCCTAAAACAAAGAAGTTAAGATTTTTGGTGTACCTGTCTCTAGATATTCAGGAGGTAGGTATATAGCTTCTCCCCGATATATCTTATCTTCTACCAATTGTTGGTTTGATTCAAGGTAAAACAATTTTGCGTTGTATTGCTGATGAAAATCCAAACTTAGGTCTTGGTTTCTAAGGATCATAAACAAAAAGAAGAAGAATGGAAATATATAAAAAGAAAAAAATAAAAGGCATATTACCTCGTCAAGCATAATGTTATGCATTCTGAGGTCTCGATGTAGCGGGCCGCTCTTGATCGAGTGGAGAAATGCAAGAGCTTGAGCTGTTCCAATGGCTATCTTAACTCGTGTTCCCCATGGCAACGCCGCTGCTTCTGTTGAGAGAAACATGAAACTACTTGTATGTAAAGCAAACTTATCTATACTAATGTATCGAAATGGATCCATTAATTTAGAAGAGATCTTAACTTCCGAAAATGTAATGGTCCAAACTTCCTTTGTGCAAGTATTCGTAAACAAATAATGTTTTGTCATCTTCACAACAGTAACCTAAAATTTTGACCAGGTTTGGATGAGAAATTTTCCCTAGAGAATCCACCTCTTCCTGCAACTCATAGATTTTTTTTGGCTAATCATATATACTTTAATAAGTAGACAAGACATTTTCAAGACGAGTGTAAAAATTAGTTAAGTAAAAAATGGACAGATCTTGCTTACCATCCACGCTTGTAGAGCATGTGACCTATTTTTAACACGTTCCATGACAGAAACAGCGATTCCGGTTTTAGTTCTTGATGTTGAAAATTTGGTGCCATAGATGTATCCCTTGCCCTTGTAGAATGTTCGAAGACAGCGATCCTTGCCAAGTACGACCTTGTCTTCTTTGAATTTATTCGTTGCTTTCTTCAATTCCGTGACGCTGAAGACTCTCAGATTCCTCTTTTCACATATATATATATATATATACATTCAAATTTTAATCACGTATTTAAAGATTATTCTATTAGATAACAAAAATAAAAATGTTATTAGTAACAGAGAGATGTACCCAAAATGTGAGGGTTGATGAGAGGCTCGTAAAGAAATGAAGGATGTTGTTGTGTACAAGGCTTTAGACCATTTCCCATTGTTGTGGAGATGATTAATCTGTAGAATATGATTACACATCTTAATTGGATTTTTATAAAGAGGTTGATGATGAGTCAAGTGTAACGCGTCCTCATATATTAAATTGTACGACCCTCAGAATTCAACACTTTGCTCACTTAAGACAAAACAGAGGAAAAACAAGCAACCACAATAGTTACTATGGCTATATCCACATAACTATATAAGGCAAATTTAGGAAAAAAATATGAGACTTAAGCAAAAACCAATTACAGAAACGCGGTTATTCCATTTTAGTAAGTTATTTGACTTATAGCTTAGTTGGGGAGTTGGTGAGATATACACAATAGAAGTAACTTTTAAAATAATCTTTGTTTTTGTGATATTTTCAAAGCTAACCGTAAACTTATTCAATTTCAAAACTCACTCTACCCCTACGCATTAATCTTTAATCTTTGAAATATCATTCAAATCATCCACAATTTGTTGCATCAGAGGTCGTTTCTCAGTGTCCAGCTTGATGCATCTTTTGATGAGCTTGCCCATCTGTGTTGCTGCATTCACAGGATAATCGTTCCCAAGACGTGGATCGATTATTTCCCGGATTTTATTTCGATCGGACAAGAAAGGTTTCGTGGAGGTATGTAAGCCTTGCTTGTTCTGATTCTTTTCTCCATCTAAAGCTTTCAAACCGGTTAAAAGCTCAAGCAAGATCACACCAAATGTATACACATCGCTCTTTGTACCCAAATGACCTAAAAACATACATCACAATTCACACAATTGTGTTAGCATTACAAAATTCCTTAAAGGTTACACGTAATTATTATTTTATTTTGTAAACAAAAGTTAGATTTACCTGAGATTACATATTCAGGAGGTACGTATTCAGTTCTTCCCATGAATCGGGTCAAGCAACTTTCATCTAACAAACTTAGTTTGTTTGACCCAAGATAAAATAACTTTGCATTGTATTGCTGATGAATTCAACTTAAGTGTTAAATATTATCAAGAGTAGGAACAAGAAGAATAGTGTCGTAAGTCATTGATTACCTCGTCAAGCAAAATGTTAGACATCCTGAGTTCTCGAGATAGCGCGCTGTTATTGACCGAATGTAGGAATGCAAGAGCTTGTGCTGCTCCAATGGCTATCCTAACCCGTATTTCCCACGGTAATGCTTCTTCTTCTTCTTCTGTTGAGAGAAACATGAAACTGTTTATAAAGGAAGACTTTATGTACTGATCTTTAAAAATGGATCCATTTAATTGCAAGAGATCTTTACTTCCGAAAATGTAACCGTTCAAACTTCCTTTGTGCAAGTATTCGAAAACCAAGAAGGATCTGTTATCTTCACAACAGTAACCTAAAAGTTTGACTAAATTGGGATGAGAAATCTGTCCTAAAGACTTCACTTCTTCCTGCAACCCAATAGGTTATTGTTCCCATCAGAGAGAAGACAATGTTTACAAAAAAATGCGAAAGTAAACATTGATTAACTAAAAAAAAATGGGCAGATTTTGATTACCGTCCACTCTTGTAGAGCCTGTGAATTATCTTGAGAACATTCCATGACAGAAACAGCTATTCCAGTTCTCGATGGAGCAAAGGTGGTCTCGTTGATGTATCCTTTGTAGAATGTTCGATCAAACCCATTACTATCACTATTTATGACCATGTATTGTTTGAATTTCTTAGTTGACTTGCTCAATTCCGCAAAGCTGAACACTCTCAAATTTTCCTCTCCTGCTTTCCCTTTTCATATCAGGTATATATTATATGTTAACAGGAAGTAAAGTACATTTAAAAACAGAGATGTACCTGAAATTGGAGGAGGGTTGATGATAGGCTTGGGAGAAACTGAAGGAGGTTGTTCTTTAAAAGGCTTTAGACAATTTCCCATTGTTGATGGTGATGATAAATCTGTAGATTTTGGTTTCAAGATTATATTTGGGTTTTAAGAGGTTGAAATTGACTCCAAGTGTGAAACTAGCTTTAGAAAAGGTTCTATAATGCCTCAGAATTCAATCCTTTGAAAAGTCAACCTTTCATTACTGTTGACTTATTTGCTTCACATACTGTTTCATGTTTGTTATTGTTGACTTATTGCTTAATTGAATAGAAAAGAGGCCCATTTGATCTTCTTTGGGAAAATCAACAGGCCCAAATGCAAGTCCAAGTCTTTTTGCTTTCCATTTACGGAATTTGCAATATATGGGATCATTATTAGTGGAGAAATGTTTCTAGAAAAGGATCGGCATGAAGTAAAGATAGCGAAGACCTTCCCATGTGAGTCGCATACACACAAGGGTCCTAAACCATTGATGAGCTTATCCTCCTTGTCTTCTATTAATGCTCTTAAATAAGCTCCCAACTAATTTTGTTAATTATTTGATACCAGTTCTTTTTTTATGCATGTAACTATGAGAGTATTTCAGGACATCTGATTGTGATAGTTCCTGAGATGATGCAATGAATAATCATACAGTCTCAATCTTTTTGAAGTAACACATTTTGATTCTACTTGATCGTGTAAAATTTCCAATTTTTCGGAGGGTTCCATGTACAAGCGATGAGGGGGAAAAAAATTATTTCGCCGACTGAGTAATTTATCATTATGTCTTGTGTTGGGGTCAGCCTGTCGCTGAGTTAATTAGGCTATTTTGTGAAAGATGTGTTAGTTAAGTCCATTTTAAATTGATTTAATAATGTATATGAGTTAACTAATCTGTAAAATGTTGAAACTATCTCATTATAGATTTGTTGTCTGGTAAAAAGAAGAAATTTTCAAGATACTAGGGAAATAAATCGAACTTTATCAATGAACGTGACATATACAATATTTTTTGGGGCAAAGTTTTGTGGAAAAAATAGTCTTATAAAAAATAACAAAAAGATGGAGGTTTTTCATTTGGCATACATTAATTAACTAAACATTCTGAAGTTTGTTTGTTACTTGGGTTTGTCGAGAGGCTGTGTAGTGTGGCTCGATGCGGGTGTTGGCACGTGATTCTAAAATTGGGCATGACGAGCGTGGTTTTGGATTTTCATGGGAAGGCCACGTGAGCCGTTTAAGACGCCGTTAAATATGGATGGGAGATAGACTTTCCTCCGTTACGGCCTGAGAAATTGACGTCAACTGACAGAGTCAAGTGGACGTTCACCGCCACAGGAAAGAAGCAGAAGACTCGGTCCACAGTCTACTACACTCACATGCCACTCTTAGCTTTCTTCTTTAATTTTCTCTAATTTTCTATGGGCAAAAAAAAAAGCTGAAAAACAATGACCAATAATTAAAAAGAGACAACAAATCTTAGGTGATCCATAGTTATAACGAGCATGTTTTATTGGATAACCACAGTCTCCAGTCTTTTAAATAATACTATCGGATAACTGATGAAATCACTTTCACATCAAATATGGAATTCATATTTCAGCTATGGAAACATTTTACTAGTAAACTTTTTTTACCATTACTATAATTTTTTATATCGTTACAGTACATCAAAACTGTGTGATATAAAATGTAAATTATTTGTTTAATATATTTTTCTTAAATAATAAAATATTATCCATAAATTTTGCCTACTTTGTCTGCTAAGTGAGCAGAGTTGGAATCGGCCCATGGGCCCGTGAAATAGTAAAAAGAAGTGACTTAATTAAGGAGGCTGAGACAGTCGCACGATGGTGGATTTAGCGCTCTGTTTCTCTCATATCTGCCGTCTCCTTTTCAAGTGGGCCCCATTCCCACTGCACCGTCTACGGCTCAGGCCCCACCCACGTTCCCCTCCCTCACTCATTCACCCTTCTTGTCTCGATACTTACTCGTCATCTTACTCAAATTAAGTAATCCAAATGGTGACCTTTGTGAACAACAGACTTGTAAAAAAAAAAAAAAAAAAAAAAATTCTTAAATCAAGACTCAAACAGGTTGCAAGAGATAAATCTTATTGCAAAATGTTTGTAAAAAATTACAAGGTTTTTAGTTAATTATCCCTTTCGTCTTTCGTTTTGAGCTAACAGAAAATTTAAAATCATGTGAATAAGACGCAATGCAAAGAGACCACGTTCCGGCCGACATTGAAGAGCCAGATTTTAGCCGAACCATGGCATAGCTGACCAGTCACCACAGCTGAATTTAATTAAAACCAAATAAAAGAAAACCTAAAATATAAAGAAAATAAAAAGGCTGAGGAACGACACGACAGTGACTCAAATGTTGTCCAGAAAAAGAAATCAAGTTAAGTACATGCAAATCTTAAGAAAGTGAGATCCAACTGCTCATAATAACTTTATACAATAGATTCACAAAGAAAAAGCTCACACAATCCTTCTACTCGTAGCAACTCCACCGCATATCCTTTGACCATTGTATCTCGACCACATGACCGAATGACCAAACTGCCCCTTTTTCTTTGAAAAAATCCCAAGATTAATATAAGTCCAAAGTTATTAATAATAATATTAATACTTGAAATTTTACTTTAGTTAGCTAATTGTATAGTGTGTTGTGCAGATGTAATTCTAGATATTTGGATACGAGATCAAATGTTTCCATGAGTTGGCATTTGTGTTGACAACAACACCATGTGGATATGCATTCAACACAATCTTTTGCTAGTATAATCTTTAAAATTAACACAAATAACATGCAAAAAGCTGTCTAATGTTATTTCTCTGTCTACGAAAACTGATACAAATATCTTTGAAATCTGTTTATTATAAACCTATCTTTTAAATATTTGGCCAACATACTTCTATATGATTATATCATTCAGTGTGTTTTTTGGTTTGCTTAAAGCATAATACATTTATAAACATATATAGTTTTTCATCCTTGACACATCAGTTGCACTTATGTATTGCGTTTACCAATTAAATTTAAGACTTCTATGTTTTAGCTTGAATAATTGAATTAGATGGATTTTCAGATTGGTACCACTGTTCTAGTCTCTAAATTATTTAGCCAATAATTATACGGTTCTGCCAAAATATTTGTACACTGTCCAAACATCTTGACTACACATGCGTTTTATATTTGTGTACATTGATGCAAACACAGAGGGAATTGGACATTACTACCTAGTAGAGCTAGTAATATTAGGACACCATGTTCTTAATAAGTAAAAAAAATATAAGTTTGAATTGTAACGTAATGAAATAGTATTGGTAATAGAGAGTTAATAGTATTGGAGTTAATGGTAGTAATCGAGGTCAAGATACGGACTAATAACATTAATAGCCGTAAGAAACACAATAATGTTAAGCCCTTTTTATAAAAAAAAAGAAACACAATAATGTTATTAATGCCATGCAACGGATAGTATAGTAAAATAAAAGAAGAGTTTCAGAAACAAAAGGAAAAACGTTCATTGGCAAATTGGAGTTAATGCCATTAACATATGCATAAAACCTTTTTTTGTTTTAAGGATGATAATAATCTGACGGCAGACAAAAGCATTGAGAAAAGAAAGGATTTTCCAGAAATAACCCTAGTTCGTCTTCTCTTCTGCAATCTCTCGGGTAAATCCCAAAAGAGTGAGTCACGGCCCCACGTGGATACGCAAACCACGTCAGTGGCACAAATCCGTAAATTGTAGCAAAACCTAGAGGTATTTTCATAACTAAAAATCCATATAAGCAATTGCCGCTCCTCTCATATACATATCTCCCATAATAAAATACTAAAATCTATATCGCTTTCTCTAGTCTTTACTCTGGTCGTTCAAAATGAAAGGAGGCAGCGTCTCGTTTCTCTCCGTTATTCTCTTCGCCACCGTCACCTCCGTCCTCTGCTTCCGTGACGGTAAATCATTAATTGATTGCATTTGTTGTTACTTGATTTTCCTTTTGGATTCTTTAAACGCTTTATTCTGTTCAAAGAAAGAAAAACTTAGTTCTGTTTACTTTCTATCCAAAGCCCCTTCTTATTTTTCGTGAACAAAAAACTCCAAAGTCCCTAAGATGTTTGGTCGGGACGACGCATTTGTGTTTTTTTTTTGAATTGATTAAATTTGTAAGTCGGTTAAAAGTCTAATTTACCTTTTTGCCCATTTCTGACACAAAACACTCTGAATATCAATCAGTGACATCGAGTGGGTCCAATTATAAGTTACATCCCAGTTTTTTTTTTGTTTCTTCTGGATATATTCGGCGGATTCATGTTTCTTTCAGTTGATATTAATTGTTATTTCCGTAATTTTGAATGCAGGAATGTTACCAAACGGCGACTTCGAGCTAGGACCTAAACCATCGGACATGAAAGGAACGCAAGTGAAAAACAAGAACGGAATCCCGAGCTGGGAGCTTTCAGGCTTCGTCGAATACATTAAATCCGGTCAGAAACAAGGAGACATGCTTCTCGTCGTCCCCGCCGGAAAATTCGCCGTCCGGTTAGGCAACGAGGCGTCGATCAAACAGAGAATTAGCGTGACAAAAGGAATGTATTACTCGCTCACGTTCAGTGCCGCGAGGACTTGTGCTCAAGACGAACGGCTCAACATATCGGTGGCACCTGACTCGGGCGTTATTCCCATACAGACGGTGTACAGTAGCAGCGGGTGGGACCTCTACGCTTGGGCGTTTCAAGCCGAGAGCGACGTGGCAGAGATTTTGATTCATAACCCTGGCGAGGAAGAAGATCCTGCTTGTGGTCCACTCATCGATGGTGTGGCAATCAAGGCTCTATACCCTCCGAGGCCTACCAATAGTAAGTGTTTTTATTTTATTTATATATATTATGATCTCTATTATTGTTCTAAGAAAAATCCTTTCCATGACATATACAAGAATTAATCAATTGGTGCATTTTTTTCTATGATATGAAACAGAGAATATATTGAAGAACGGAGGATTTGAAGAAGGTCCGTATGTACTCCCAAACTCCACAACCGGCGTTCTGATTCCTCCCTTCATAGAGGACGACCACTCTCCTTTACCCGCTTGGATGGTCGAATCCCTCAAAGCCGTCAAGTATGTTGACGTCGAGCACTTCTCGGTCCCACAAGGCCGTCGAGCAGTCGAGCTGGTCGCGGGAAAAGAAAGCGCAATCGCTCAGGTGGCTCGGACCGTTGTGGGAAAGACTTACGTGCTGTCGTTTGCGGTTGGAGATGCCAACAACGCGTGCAATGGATCGATGGTAGTCGAGGCGTTTGCGGGAAGAGACACTTTGAAGGTTCCTTACGAGTCGCGAGGGAAGGGTGGCTTTAAACGCGCTTCTATGCGGTTCGTGGCGGTTTCGAACCGCACGAGGATTATGTTTTACAGCACGTTTTACTCAATGAGAAGCGATGATTTCTCGTCGCTTTGTGGCCCCGTGATCGACGATGTTAAGCTCCTCAGCGCTCGCAAGCCGTAAAATGGTCATTGTTTTAGTTTGAAGGTTTTACGTATAAGCAGTGTGGTTTTTTTTTTAATATTTTTTTCGTACTCTGGTGCTTTTGAAATGAGATGGTTAATCCTGAAAGAGTTGTTGTCGTGTAGGGATTCTATATGAGGCAGAAAGGTCTTGCTTATATCTATTTTCTTGTATGAGAAGGCTGAAGAAATGTTGTCTTTCTTAATTACTATTTATGGTTTTTTGGGATATCAGATGATTTACGAAAATAAAATGTTATACAGATTTACGTATTGAGGTCGTGAAATGTTTATCGACAGAGGATTGGCCATAAGGATTTACGTACATCCAAAAAATTTGCCTTTAATTTAAAATTTGATGTGCTACCAATTCGTTCGAGTATTTATGTTTTTTCAGTTTCGTAAATTCTTTTTGTATTCTTCTATCAATCAATCCATTATAAAATAGGTGATTTACTAGACTCCTCAAATAAAATCGCTGGAAGACGTCGCTTGGTTAAGTACACTATAAACGTCGATACAAACCTTCTCGGCGTATAATTTTGTTTAGTTGTCTACGAAATGTATACAACTAAGAAGAAAGAAAACCCAACAATTTCGTGTTCTTTTGATTAAGTTTTTCCTTTCACAATATATTCAGGATCTCTAGTTAAACTATAAAAGAACAAATTTTTATTTGTTTTTGTCACACAAACAAAACACTTAAAAGGCCACACTTCATCTTAATAGTCAAAAATTTAAAAAATGTTTTCTTACGAGAGTTTAAAATATTATTTCAAAACATTCATGAGTTTTAACTTTTAATTTACACATAAAAAAACTAATGTATAGTAGAACAGTAAACGTATAGTAATTATATTTGGTAGAATTTTTTAACCTGAGAGGTAGTAAAATATAATAGGCTTTTTTACTATCATCAAACAGGCTTTTTATTAAGCCCAGTAGCCCAATATATAATCACACGTGCGGTCCACACCGAGCGATGAGCTCACAGTTTCTTATTTTTTTTTTTAATCGCCGAGCAAGAACAGCCGAAAGTTTAACAACACAAACGTTATCCGTCTCATCCGGATTTGTTCTCTAGGGTTTCGTTCTTATCTCTTGCGTACCGCTGAATCTCTGCATCTACAGGTTCTGGTGGATACAAGGCGCTGATTTTGCTTAAATTCGTGTTTCAGGTAAATCTATGTGAGATGGATTGGTTTCGATTTCATGGGCTTATTTCGAGGGTTGAAATATTTTCGGTCAATAGTCTTTGTTTAGATGCATCTAGTTGAAATCCTTGTTGTTGATTCGAATAATTCTATTGCATGCTGTTGATTCGATCTTCTGTATCCGTGTAGTTTGTGATTTTTGGTGGATTGTGTTGTGTGCTGTTGATTCGATATTCGGATTTGGTGGATTGTGTTGCGTTAATCGAGGCCGTGAAATCGTTTTCGACATTTGAGATGTATTATTTTTTTGTGCTTCCATATCTTAACGAGCAGATTCAAGCATACCAATTGATATTGGGAGAAAGCACGACCTTAATTTTTGATTCTTTTGTTTGTTTGTTTAACTCGCAGCTCTTGAGGTGAATGTTGAACTCATCTGGAGATTAAGAAAACTTTTGAAGAAGCAAAAAACTTTGATGGAAATGGCAGAGCTAAGCAGGTCCATGCAGCTAGCAGGAAAGCGAAACTCACCACCTGAGACCACTCTAAGTGGTTCTGTATCCGAGGCACCAAACAAGCACTGTAGACCATGGTTACAGCAGTTGTCTCCAGCAAGCAATGGGATTCTGCATATTCCGACCAATGCGCTTTCTCAGAAGACACTAAATTCGCTGATGCACGGCAATAACGTGGCGCAAATTGACCCTGCTCTTCAGAAATCTGGAAAGCCTGTTGTAAACAAGAAACAGCATATCCCACCTCGAGGGTCAATGAAACCGAAGGAGGAAGTTAATGAGTCTGTGAGGTCTAAAATGAGGGAGTCATTAGCATCTGCGTTGGCGTTGGTTCAGCAACATGATAAATCTCCTAAGGGGAAAGAAAATTTAAAGACTGAAGAAACTCCTAATGTGAAACTGGAGAATACTCAAAGTTTTCAACCTGCCTCACCTGCCACCCTCAGTGTCCCTATAGGCGATGGGATCCTGTCAGAATTGTCCACTGGTGTTGAAAGTTCCGTGCAGAAGGATAGTGAGATTCCCATCGACATCAAGATGGAAGATGCTAATCAATCCGATGGACTTAAGTCTCAATATGACGAGGTTTTCCCTCGGGATGATGTTCCTTTTACAGATATTATTTTTCCCAACGATGACCTTTTACAAGGTAATGAACTCTCTTGGGTTCTGGACAATGTTTCAGATCTTGGCGTGACAAAGGATTATGGGACCGACGGTAAAAAGTCATATCAGGATCCAGAAATTTTGGCATCTACAATTGAAATGGAACTGTTTAAGCTATTTGGAGGCGTGAACAAGAAGTACCGAGAGAGGGGAAGGTCCCTCTTATTCAATTTGAAGGATAAGAACAATCCTGAGCTTAGAGAAAGGGTGATGTCTGGAGATATCTCGGCTGAGAGGTTGTGTTCTATGACAGCCGAAGAACTGGCTTCCAAGGAGCTTTCTGAGTGGCGACAAGCCAAAGCTGAAAAGATGGCTGAGATGGTTGTCCTCCGGGATACAGATATTGATGTCAGACGTCTGGTGAGGAAGACGCATAAGGGTGAGTTCCAGGTTGAAATTGATCCCATTGACAGTGGCACGGTAGATGTCTCTGCTGGCATTATGTCACGTAGTAAACGTCGACCCAAACCCAAAGCTCATTCTGCCAAAACCACTCCCAAAGATACGACAGAAAAAGTTGCTCAAACAACATCACATGATACTCCTCCCCCAGCTGAAGAGATCGATCCCATGCAAGGTTTGGCGGTGGATGATGAGTTGAAGGACGTGGAGTTTCTTCCTCCGATAGTATCGCTTGACGAATTCATGGAATCCCTGAACTCTGAGCCTCCGTTTGAAAGTCCTCATGGTAGTTCTGAAATGCAGGTGTCTGCGTCTGAGAAAACTGACTCCGAAGTTGGGCCACGCTTAAAATCTCCTAAAGGATCTCCTAAGGAACTAGGCGATAAAGGTTCTCCTGAACCAAACCCGGAGAAGATCGAGGAAGTTTCCCAAAAATCTGGTGCCAGTGTCAAACTTGATGACGATGTCTCTGGAGAGAAATCGCCTTCACTTGCTGATGTCAAGGGAGAAAGAGTATGGGATGGATTACTGCAACTAAGCCCGTCTTCAATAGTCCCTGTCACTGGCATTTTCAAAAGGTAAGTTCTTTGCACCTAAGCTATTATTTTCTCACTATTATTGATATCTGTGATACTGTTTTCTTCTCCATGCTGATAGTATATATTCTTTCGAACATTGAATGTTATTAAACCATTGCTTGAATTGGGATTGTGCTATCAATCAATCTCTTTTCTGATTCAACTAGATTGGTATTTGAATAAGCTTAAGAATAGGTAGCTTAAATGAAAAGAGCTCAGTGTGAGATACTGATAAGATTTCGTTAAGACTTAAAAAGAGCTCAGTGTGAGAATCTCTGACTAGGTTTTTTCTATGGCAGTGGTGAGAAGACGGACACGAGCGAGTGGCCGGTGATGGTGGAAGTGAAGGGTAGAGTTAGGCTGAGTGGGTTTGGGAAGTTTATTCAAGAGCTTCCTAAGTCTCGAACCCGTACCCTAATGGTATACAAAGCTTTCTTTTGTTATCACTGTAGTAGCATTACATTGAATAATCTCTTGCTTCAAACAACAATAATCTCTTATATATATAGTCACTTTTGTCTCATCTCAAAACTCTTCTGTCTTCTCTTCATGGAAACCAGAAAGCAAAGAGATTACATTCAAACTATCCGTCACAGGAATGCGACACCTTTGGAGCAGAGAACCAAACTATATTGATTGGGTCAAATTTTGTATTAATTCATCCATAAAAATTTGGATGCAAAATCCATTATATGTCTCTGTATTCTGTATCTGAGTTTCTGTGTCGGTGTGGGAGATGTATAGAATAATAAATAGGGAATCTTTCAAAGAATCTTTGGACCCCACCACACTCAAAAACATAGCCAAAAAGAATTTCGAAAGTCAATTTTCCTTTTTCCATCCCAGACCCAAAGTCAAAGCACAAGCTCACGTCGCATATACATGAGCAAATAAATTTCGAAATGTCTGGTCTTTGTTTGAATACTAATCCATGGTGTTTTCTTATTTTGCATTGCAGGTAATGTACTTGGCTTGTAAAGACGGCATTGCTAAGAGCCAGCGTGGCAGCCTTTTTGAGGTAAAGAAATCAAAAGAATTTTTAATAATCTTGAACTTGTAGTCTTGTACAACTCATTTCAGCACAGAAACATGTCTTAAAAAAACTCTTTCTTCTCTTGGTTAAGGTTGTTGATTCCTACGTTGCTGATCAGAGAGTTGGCTTCGCAGAGCCAGCCTCAGGCGTGGAGCTTTACATTTGCCCGACACGTGGGGAGACTCTAGATTTGTTGACCAAGGTCATCTCTAAAGACCAGCTCGATGAGATCAAGTCTTTGGATATTGGATTGATTGGAGTTGTTGTGTGGAGACGAGTCGTTAACAAGCCGGGTTCTAAACGTCAGCATTATTCTTCTTCTTCTGGCTCGAGAACCTCTGTTTTGTCTGAAAACAAGAAGCAGAGAGTGAATGTCACCGAGAAACCTCTTGTTGTTCTGCCTATGGGGAATCGTCATAATGGTTATGGTGGTAAACCTGTGAAAGATGATGGTGAGGATGATGTACCGCCTGGGTTTGGTCCTGTAGCTCCAAGAGATGATGATGATTTACCGGAATTTAACTTCAATTCCTCCGTCGTCCCAGTTTCTTCTCCTCACCCATTGCCGGCTCAACCCAAGTCGCTGGACCAAGTGAGAAAGCTCATACACAAGTATGGCAAATCTGCAAGCATCTATGACGATGATGATGACGACGACATACCTGAATGGCAGCCACAGTTATCTAGCCACATGCTCCCACCGCCGCCGCCGCCTCCACCTCCACCTCCCGGCTTCAGGCCCGAGATGGGTCTTCAGGATCATAACAGAACGATGGTTAGACCACCACAAGATGGCTTGTGGGATAATCAAAATGGCGGGCAAGGACAACCCTATGATGGGAACCGGTCAAGAAACAGAGGATTTTAACATCTCTGTTGATGATAGTGTTCTCTGTAATTGTAGTTTTTTTTGTTCCGTTAATCTTTCTCATTAGCTTTTTCGAAGACCTCATCTTCGTTTTGTAGCCATCGTAGAATGCAAAGCTCGAAATAATCCAACTTTTCAAATGAAACATCTAAAACAGTTTTGTGTTTTTTTCTTAAAAACGAAAATAAGCTCTGCTTTGCTTTTTAATAATACCAATGGATTTGAAGATTTTACAGTGCTAGATCAAGTTTCCTTCAAACTGTTACATGTTCTATTAACGAGTAATTGTCTAGTTTCTCTTAGGTTATCAGTATCTTCTGAAGACACGATTGAGTTTTGAATTCTTGCTCAAATGTCAATCTTCTTGGAATCTGACAATCAAATCTAATCCATAAATCATTTCCATCTCTTAAACTCTGATATTATCATTCGGTTTTTCGTCGAGCCAATTCAATCAGCCGGCAATTATCATTTTAGTTCCTTTTTTCTTATATATCAAAGGTTTCACCTTCACCTTCACCTTCTCGTGCGAAATGAGACTTAGAAGAGAGAGTATGATTTTTATGATTACCGTCCCGGCCCGTTTGATACTGGGCCAGTTTAGGCTCATATTATTATTGAGCTCAGCCCGTTTTAATAATTATTTAACTTAAATGGGTATTGCGCATCGACCGAACCGTAATCAAACGCAGCTGCAAATGGTTTTATTTGGTTTTAACCGTGCTATCCGAACAATTTTAATCCTTCCGATCAAATATATGAATGTCATCATGTTAAAATACAAAAATCAAGACCCATAGTCAGAAATTTTGTTTCCATATAAATAAATACCGACATTTGCAAATACATTGATTCTTTTTTTCTTGTTTCTTACAGTAGTTCCAAGACAATAAAAAATCTGAGATCTCCTTTCTTTCTTAATGTGTTACTAATTTTATAAGATCATTACAAAATTTCGTATACCTTTACACTGTAACACACACACACACACAAAGCATTCATTTAACAAATCAATTGGCAGAGAAAATGGCAATATATCAAAAATAAACATATCAATTATCATTCATAAGAAAGTCCAATCCACAAATGGAGCTGCACAACTCAGATTTGCACTTTCAAAAACTATACAATTTTTCCATCATTTAACAACTCTCATATCATTTTCCCTAAGATTACCATCGACTCACTGATACTGTACTTATTATGGGTGCCCAAACCAAGAAAGAAAAAATAAAACTTCACAACCAAGGATTCATTAGATCAGGCCGATACAGGTTCACTGGGGATAACCGATGACGAGGATGCAGCAGCAACTTCAGTAGCTGCATTCTTTTGTTTTGAAGCTTTTGAGGTTGAAGTCCCTGATTCTGACATATCCCCAATATCCAGCGTCTCTGGGAGGTTTTCTTCAGCTTCAGTGCTGTATATCTGCAGAAAGGGAGATCAAAATCATCGCTTAAGATCAACAAAGAGATGCGGACTAAGAAAATCATCATTATGGCCTATTGCAGGGATACAGAACATGTATTGTCACTGCAGCTTGTTGCTTCCAACCGAAAAGCTGAAAAACATGCCAATATATATATGCCAAAATTATAATGCTGTAACGAGAGATGAGTAGTGAATTTACCTCAAGCTGATTCAGCATCTCAATGGTTGCTTCAAGATCACCGCCATTCGCCAGGTATACATCAGTTATAGACTCTTGTGAGAGACCGGAGAATGTCACCAAGAGGTATTCAATATCCATGTCTATATCCATCTCCAAATCCAAATCCAAATCATCATCCCTTATCTGCTTGTACGCCATTTCAGATGATTTCTTCGGCATCGACACCTCAACGCCTGCAAAACTTATCTGTTGCCCCTGCACGACATGTGCGGAGGGATTCGCAAACACCAAACCGTCCATATCAGCGAAATCCACTCGTTTGGAGAGTGGTACATATGATGCCGCATGAGGATTCAATGCAAATGCTCCAGGCTTCATTGCTTTGTCTTGCTAAGAGTGATTACTGCCAAAATTGAATCGGTATTCATTAACAACAAAAAGACAGAGAAAGAAGAGAACACGGACACACACGGAAGAAACAAAATCAAACAATCTCAAATTATGTCTAAAATTTGATGCTGATTAAACATTTGATTGATGCATATAAAGATTTCAACCAGAGAAACAATCCCAGTTTAAACTTCGAAGGAAGCACTAAAGATCAAGAAGCTTAGCAAGAGGGAAATCGTATTGTCTACCAAATTATAAAATCTCTTCCATAGAATCATTAAGAGGCATCGCATGTAAAAGACTGAGAAATTGCTGATCCTACTCTCAAATCTCTTGTCCCTAATGACGCCAAATGAAAAATTTCACTTCACAAATTTACGCGCTTAACAAACAAAACCAGGTTTCAATACGAAGAGACAATCGTGAAAGCTAACAAAACTAAGGCACCCTAAGAGCTACGTTTCACACCTGAAAACGCAGAAGAATAAGGAATCTAACCGAGACGACGAACTCTGAGTATAAGAAATACGAAATACTCTTTTGGCACGAATCGCGTTACTGCATGAACAGATCGATTGACAAAAACAACAGAACAAACAGGAGATTATCCACACAATAAGAGAAAAACAAATGATCCGAAGAAGAGTGTGATTATATGCAAAATCGAAAGAGACGGGAACGAATAGACATCGGCTTGACCTCGTCAACGATCGAAGTAAAAGGAGAAGGAGAAACGAAAGATGAGGAGAGAAAATGAGCTTACCAGAGAAAAACTAGCGTTGAAGATCGCTCGACGAATTAGCAGAGAGACCTAAATGCGATAAATGTGGCAAGGGAAAGAGAAAAGCTTCGCCCCAATTATGGATTTATATATTTCAAAGTACAGTTACATGCTACTACTACTAATCATGATGGGGGTCCGTTTGGACACACCATTTATCTTATCCTTAACCGGGATATTTATCTTTCGGTACAAGGACGTGACGACCACCAATGTCAGATTTACAATAAACTCGGTTACGGTTTGGTTAAGTATACCGATTGATAACCATAAGAGAACCGGTTTTGTAACCATCTAAACAAAATAGTGCGGATGGATGAGCTTCAGGAAGAAGAAGTGAAGCTCCAGAAACGCCATACCCATGGCTCTTTTGTCTCTCCCCTCTCCGAACTGTCGTCTTTTCAGGTGAATTATCTGAAACATTCGTTTACTTGCGAGTAGTGGGTTTTTGTTCTTCTGTTTGTATAATTTTGTTCGTCCAAAGCTTTTGCGATTTTTCGATGGAATTTTCGAATTTTCAGGTGCAGGAGCAGCAACATTTCGAGCAAGTATCATGGAGAATCGAAGGAGCTAATGATTGCTCGCTCTGGTGTTTCTGCGAGATCGATTTCTTCGGAAGATGGGATTTCTCGTAGGGATTTAGTGTTAATTGGTCTCTCTTCTCCGTTGTCTATGCTCTTGCCAGTTTCGTCTGCTGGTAATGTTTTGTTTGCCCGCTCTAATGTTTTAGAATTGTGGTAGAGAATTTCACTATTTTGGCTTATGGGAATAGAGCTGGTTCATGGAATTTATTCTCTTACGGTGTTTAGGCCATTGATGGTTTTCCTTCAACTTGTTATTGCAGCCACTCATGCAGAAGAAGCAGTGAAAATGGGTGCAGAAGAACTGAAAATGGGCTCAATGGTGGATGATATAAATGCTTATTCTTATGCTTACCCTCTGGAGTTTCCATCTGAGAAGCTTGTCTTCAAATGGTATCGTATATATATGTCTCAAACACGAAAATCGACTGAGTCTGTTCAGGATGTAGTTCACACTTTACATTGGTAATGCAGGGTGGAATCAAGAAAGCCTGAACGTTACTCTTCGGCTGCACCACTCTCTCGTAAGTGCTTCCTTTTACTCCTTGAATTTCTGGATCCTTATGTCCATGATCCTTTCCCTTTATAACCATTCTAGTTACCGTGTTACGCATCAAGTTAGTGACTGAATCTGTTTCATCTGGTCCAGCTGATGCGCGTCTACGGATTGTTTCTGAACGAGTTGACCTCATCGACAACCTCGTGATTTCTATTTCGGTAAGTTCTGGTGTTGCCCATTTACCATATGGCTTGGTTCTCTTTGCTGTCTTTCTGGCGTTATGTCTTTTACGGTTCTTGATCCAGATAGGTCCCCCAAACTCAAGATTCCTAACATCAAAAGAAAAGAAAACTTGGACAGCCAAAGACGTTGCGGACTCTGTTTTGTCTGATAAATCGGCATTGGTAATCCATCTTGCATAACAATTTTTCCTTTTCTCAAACTTTAGCTAGATTGTTTGAATGAGTTTGTGCCTACAATTTCCTGCAGCGTGTCACCTCAAGTCAGCGTCTTGAAGAGAGCTCGGTTCTTGATGCACACACTACTGATGTAAGTTTTATCTTCTGTAAGATAAAATAAAAAAATGATTCTACAAAACGCCTGAGCCTCATATGCTTGCTATATGCAGATTGATGGGGAGCCTTACTGGTACTACGAGTACCTTGTTCGCAAATCACCAACCAAAATCGTAACTCTCTCTATTTCTAAGCAGATCCTTCTTCTTTAAAGACATAATGGGTTTGATCATGATCTGACTTATTGTCTTTACTATGTTATTTGGGCAGGCTGAAGCATCAAAACTTTACAGACACTATATTTCTTCAACAGCTGAACGCGATGGTAAAGCTTTTTAGCACGCGGTAACTCTAATTTTAACTCACTACATTTACCTGAATCTCACGACTTTGCAGGGTACTTATACACCATAAATGCGTCAACCCTTGGCAAGCAATGGGACATGGTACAAAACCCCTAACCTCCACTTTCTGTTGTTCCGTTGTGTTATTGTTAAAATGTCTGATTTTTGAGTGTTTGTATCAAATCCAGATGGGACCGGTGTTAGAAAGAACGGTTGGATCCTTTAGGCTTCTTCCTCCTACTGATAGTTATGTTCCTCCTTACAAGGATCCATGGAGGTTTTGGTGATCATTTTCCATCTACCTCAGCTTCTCAGCAAAAGTGCCTTCTTTTTTCTTCCGAAATTGTAGTTAAATTTGATATGAGAGGTTGAGAATGGCGATAAATCTCTCACTCGGTTATGAAAGTTGATGTACAAGAAACGAGCCAAGGGACTAATTTTCCCATATTGAAAGATCTTGTTCACTATCAAATGTATTGAAAGATATAAATGTTGTGTCCAATAATTTTTTATGCATATGTTGTTCTTCGGACTAAGAATATAATAATATCAAATCAGAGCTTTTATTATATGATATATACACAAAAAGGGCAAAAGTAGAGAAACTTTCTCCATAGTCCCTCCTCTCATGGGGCTTGCTTAATACATTTGAGTCGTCCTCCTTTAAATTTTCTGGGTAGCATAAAAAAATTAACAAAAGCAAAAAGACATAAATGGAGGGGAGCCACAAAAACCGGCTTCTTCAACCCTCTTTATATAATTAAGATTATTATCTGAATAAATGACCACATAATTATAAAGATACATAACAATAACCATTGTCCCAATGGCAACCACCCACCAAAACCATGAAAGATTAGGCCAAATGTGTTGTTGTTGTTAAGGTAAGTAGAAGCACAAGCAATATACAAAAATGATCATCCATGGCCGCCTCGGTTTAGAGAAACCAGCAGCTCTTTTTCACAAACAGATGATTCAGCTCTAGCTTCTACCTTTCTTTCCTCTTTTCATGGAATTGGTGGGCGCATTGGACATCACCCCACCGTGAAGATCACGCCGTTACTCTTCTTCTCCGACAGGTCCTTGTCTGAAGACGAGTCAGACGTGGCTTCTTCTTCTTCCTCCTCCTCCAGATTCTCGTCCAGACGAATCACCTCCGAACGGCACTCGCTACTGCAGAAAGCTTTGTATCCTCTGTAAACCAAACCAAGACATTGAAATTTAGCAAGACAACTCAATTTGCTTACAAACTCAAAAGAACCATATGACTTAAAGAACGTAACTTTCCATTTCTAAGTGCACACACCAACGCAGAGAGAAGCAATTCTAAGTGTCACTAGAGTTGACAGAGAAGAAGAGTACCTGTACATGTATATATCTTTCCCCATACCCAACTTCTTGTTACAAGACGAGCAGAAGCTCAAGAAGTCACGGGAAGGTAACACGTCAGTAAACGTTGTCAAGTCAAGAGGAGCAATTTCAAAAATGCTCTCTTTCATGTAACCACAACAACTTTTCTTCACCCCATTGTGCTCTAGCGACTCCAGAACCTGATCACCGTAAAAATGGGTGATTTTGGGGTTAGAACCGTGCGAAATAACACAAGTGTAGTCCTCTGAGATCTCAATGTCACTCTCGGTATGCCCAATAAGTGATCCTTGGGTTTGCTCCATCACCTGACAAGCATTGACAAGCATTGAGCTACCAAGCTCAATCAATCCAACAATGGGTTTATCATCATTGTGCATATGAGTTCTGGCAAAGGGCTGATGAGGTTTCTGGCATCTGGAATTTCCATTTCTCATCAACGACCCAAAGATCAAGTTTCTGCTATCCGGCGATGGCAGAAGAATCCTTGAGGAATCGGTGTGATGATCATCAAGAGAATCCACAATACTCAAGCCTACTTTTCCAGAATCCCAGCTCTTTTGATGCACTTTTCGGATTGACCTCGAGGAACACCCACCAAAGGGGTTCCCCAGACTCGAGAACAATCTGAAATCCAAAGGAGACGTTGGGCTCCAAGCTGTTTCGTAATCAGATGGAGACTTGACTTCGTACACACCGGAGATGATTCCGCGGTTCTTAAGCCCCGATAACTCCGGTTTTGTCGAATAGAAATCGGAACCAGAGACCATTTGATTGTTAGGATGCTGAGGCATGCTTGATCTGCGTCTAAAGCAAACAAGAGTTTAGATGATGATCGAGAGGTCGAAACGTTGTTCAGATTGATCGATAAATGACGGATCAATTTCACAATGTCGAGGAAAAAAAAAAAAGCAAATCTTTGGAAACAGAATAAACCTCACCAGAGCTAAAGAAATCGTCTATACTAAGGAAAGGATCATCGAACGAAGAAATGTCAGACAGATTATTTTTAAAAAAAAAAAACTGAAAAGAATGAAGAAAGAAGAAAAATGATGATAAAAAAAAAATCATAACAAGCTTTTGAAATCTATATTGTAAGCTGCAATCTGGAGAAGAAACTAGAAAGCAAGACTCATATCAGAGTTTCAAAGAAGAAGAAATTGGAAAGAAAGGTACCTGGGTTTTTCAGGACTTGTTCTTTCTTGTGCGGTAGAATTTAATCAGACTATTGAAGAAGAGGGAGAAGAAGAACCCAGAAATTGCAGAGAGCTAAGACAATGCGAAGTCTTCGTCTATATCTGTGCAAGTCTTGTGAGGTACTCTTCTTTTCTTTCTCTCTCTCTCTCTCCTCAAAATCAGCGAAGCAGTGAGCTTCTCAGATTCTCTCTCTCTCTCTCTCGAATTCACGTTTTAAGTTCTCTGAGAAATGTAAGTAGTAGGGTCTATGTAGCTGAAATCAACAAAGAAAAAATAGTTACCTTTCTAGAAATATTTAATTAATTATACAAACTAAAAATATTATATTTTTTTATTTAATTAGCGGAAAAAGTGGCTGAAGTGACAGAATAAAAATGATAGCACATCTCTGCCGGAATTCTTTAGTTTGGCAGCTTTGGCTGTTTTAGCTCATTGATTCAGTTGCCTGAGTTTTTTACTCTTAGCATGTAAGAAACAAAAATGTATATTTCTATTATGTTTGTTTAAAAGATTACTATTATGCTTACAAAGTAATGAAGAATGTTAATTTCAAACTATATTTGTTTATAAGTATTTTAGATTATTTTATTAATTACTTTATTATAAAATATTTTGATTTGTAATTATTTAATTAAACACATTAACAATTTAATAAACGATTGTCAAAATTTATTAATATAATCCATAAATTTGATCGATGATTAAAAATACATTAAAATCAAATTAGAAACACGCTAAAATATAAATTAGTTTTTAAAAATCTAAAAATAAATTTAATTTATAATTTTATATTTAAACTTAAATTATTTATTAATTAAATATTTTTAAAATTTATGGTGATTTGTTACAATTTATTATTATTATTATTATATATAAATTTTTCTATAAATATTTTGTAATTATAAAAATAATTTAATAATTTTAAATTAATAACTGTTTATCAAATTTCTGATTTAAGTTTTAAATTATTTTAAATGCTTAATGTTATGATAAAAATAATTTAAAATAGTTTATGACATAGATGTTTTAGTAATTAACAAAATATTTCAAAACAAACATTATTTTAAACAAAATATTAACAAATAATATATATTATAAATATTTTCAATATTTCATTGTTTTCTAAGTGATTCATGAATTCAAATGACTGGGTTTGTATTTTATTTGATACATTAAAGTTTTTACTATATATAGTATTTATTTCGTTCCATATGCTATCGAAATAAAAAAATTTGATTTTATTGGTGGAATGTAAACCGTAAATGCATTTCATTATAGTTTGTTGTTTTTCTTACACTGCTGGCTTTATTATCAAGTCTTCGTTTTTTTTGTCTTTCTATCGAAAGTAACTGTTTGTTTAAAAATTATGGTTATTTTGGCTGGTAAAACAATAATAATTACTGTTATTTTTGTTTTACGTATAATGTAATCTTTCTCTCTCTTTCTTAAAGTCCCAGTTATGTCGACATTGTATAATTATTAAGGTGTCAGAACTACAGGAAATATTGAAAATTACAGTGTGTTTAAATACAAGTAAAAAGGATCCCCTACACGGCAATTATATTTTTGTCCTTTTTCGTTCTGTGGTCTACTTTTGCTTTTTACATTATGGAGTAGTAATTTATTTGTAACTGCTTTTATAATAACAATAAGAAGAAACAAATTATTAAAAATAGAAATTCTTTTGAAATGCAAAACAAAATTTTAAAATAAGAAAGAACCGCATAAAGAAAAGATTTTTATTTTTGCCTTATTCTAATCATTCTTCTGCAGCATAACTTTGTTTGTATATATATATATCTTATCGGCAATATCAGTTTATATATGGCTAATTACAATCACCCTTTATATATTCTGTCATTTTTAAAATCATGTGCTATAGGCAAGTATGCACCATATATATATACAAAGATTTTATAAGAATGTGTGTTACGTGTGTAATAATATCACATTGCATTATACTATAGAGTGTATCACATACCAAAAAAAAAAAAAGATAGACGGAAAAACATAGTAACATAAGAAAAGAAAAAGAAAACCTGAACACGTTGACGGTCACCGGTCTGCAAGTAAACGGTCACATTGAAGCAGATGGGTTTAGGCTTACGACTAAGACCAGCTATCGTCATCATCGATTGACCGTCAAGATCTTTTCTCTGCGTGGATGTTTCTCTTTACGCCACGTGGACACGAGTCACCACAACCTGACCTGTGATTGAACCATAGTTAAAAACACACACATCTTTACCACCCTCTCGTAGCCATCATTCACTTCTTGTCGTCTTCTGCTGACTCAGATTTCTCCTCTTGTTCCATTGTACGACGACACGTGTATCATTCGCTTCTCCGCACGTGTCAGATTCTAGTCTTCAATACGGTGCGTTTGGTCTCGCTGCCTGAGTTTTTGTTTTTGTTTTTAATACTACATCTTTTTAATACACCTTCCGAAAAATTCCTTTTGTTATATCTTAGCCGTAGAATATTAGCAGAGTTATTTAAGAAGATTTATGTTTAGGAGGTGTGTCTCTGATAATTCCCAATTGTAAAATAACTTTGAAACTTTTATAATCGATTTTTTTTTTGTGCAAATAAGTTTTACGATCGATTATAGTAATTAACTGAGGCTATATGCTGATTACGCCTACGTGGTTGCTAGTTATAGATGTTGGAGGAGGCAATGGAAGCACGTCGTGGAGAATGTACGTTCATATGATGTGCTATCGGTGATAACCTCTTTCACCACAAAGTTTATTTCTCCTTTTTCACCACAAAGTTTATTTCTCCTTTTTCACCACAAAATTTCAACATTTTGCCTATAATATTAACTTTACATAAAATGTAGATTTGATAAATTATTCTAATATTTTTGCGTCAAAGAAGGCTCTAGCTGACAATAGTTCTTCTTATACCTTTCACCTTATTTTTTTTATAATTTGATTTTAGGTCAATGAATCCACTAAAATATAGCTTTTCAACAAACGTTGGGGAGTAAGAAGTTAAACACATGGATCAATAACACATGTGTGGCAAATAAGTTAATTAACACCTACTAGCATCTTACAAGGAAGGAACTATTGTTTAAAAACCTACCAGTCACAGATAAATAAAATTTACAACTCACAATAACCCTCTTAAACTATATACAAAAGGGTCGTCCGATTGAGACCAGAAGCCGCATAAGCAGGTATGTTCCTAAACAAAAGAGAGAAAGAAAAATAAGAAAGTCGAAATTTATCATTTTTTCCCTGCAAATTTTGACTTACCGTGCCAAAGCTGGTGGATTCGATAGCAAAATTTCTTCAGTCACTGTCTGAGAAGAGCTTGTGTTCTTTCTTCTAATGTAGTAATGTACAGTTCGTGATGTTTCGGTCTGAAACAAAGAAGAAGAACGGGACAACTTGGCTCTTTTAGAAGATGATTGACATGTTTCTCGAGGCGAATCAAGAGTTGATACTTACACAATACAAGACGAGATCATTCTGAAGCTAAGGAAGCGTAGGCTTGAAGTTAATCCGCAGAGATTTTTTCTCCTCCAATTGCCGCTACAAGGGTTTACAGATTCAGTTATTTTAAAGGAGTCGGAAGAACACACACTGGAAATTATGAATGACGTCCACCTATTATGGTCCATGGCTATTGAATAAGCGTTTAAAAGATTTTTTATTTTTTTTCCTTGTGGAAGAGTAAACTGAATACTTTTTTTCTTTCATTTTTCCATACAGCAACTCAAGTTTTTAGTCGAAATAGTGCAATAATTGTCTATCAAATCTCATACCTTAAGTACGGTTTCAAGCGTGTGGTCAGATCTGGTTCTGTGCAAGCACCATTCCATTGCCATTTCAAATTCAAGGGTGTTCGGCTGCGAACAACGAGATGTAGCCATGGTATCTCTCTACAAACAAATTTAAAGATCAAAGAACAAGAACCTTGTTAAACGAACGATGCATTTTAACTTGCGTGTGAAAAAAGGGCAGCGAACAAAATACCGCCTCTCGTCGCACTTGAGGTTTGTGTGGTTTGATATGGCCGCAGAATAATGGCGGCTTCCCTGGAGGGTTAATCTTAGCAAACGCAGCAACAAGGGGCCTGATAAACAGAAGAAGAAGATCATTAATGCACACATGCGTACACATCATACCACATGAAAACTGCTATGTCATGCGCGGTTTACCTCCCATTTGATAGCAATAAGCAGCCTTCATCTAGTCTTACAATCGCTCTTTCTGCAGCTTCTCTTGAATTGAATATGACCAACGCTTGACCTGTACATCAACCAATATGCCATAGTAAGGCTCCTCCTTCTAGTTCTACTACGTGATAACCATAAATCAGAACCCCTCTTGAGTAATATGGTGGCTTACCAATATGAGATATAGTATATGATGTACGCTCTATCATCCTCGCTGTACATTGCTCATTCAAAGCAGAATAGACTATATCCTGGAATATAATTTCTAAATTTCTTAGATAACATATAAAGAGAGAGAGAAGGGAGATTTCCATGAGGTAAACTAGCAAACAACTGAACTACATGCGGTTACGTTGATTACGCAAATACAAAATACGTTTAAGAGACTTTTTAAAAAATAAGCTCTTTACAAATCGCTAATACCTGCACTTCATCAGATGTATAAGTAGGATCCAAGTTTTGAAGGAGAACCAGTTTCTCTTCCTTTTCTGCTTCCCTCACACTTTCTTCCCAAGGCTGAACATGTTTTAGCAAATTTAAAAGTCAGTCCAGATTTAACACCAAAAGGCTATTTCTGATATGACGTACAAAAACTGATACCGATCCAGACTAGCTAGAAGAGAAATAGACAGGACACAAACAGATGCGTATATAAGAGAAACAATCTGAGTGTGGATATCAAAGTAACAATTGAGAGTCTCGAACATAGAAACGATCAAGAAAATATATCACTTTCTGATTAGCAATGACTGAGTCATTAAAAATTCAATAGGAAGAATTAACAGGTCACACTATTAACTTCAAAAACCAAGCATGTCAAACACAAAAAATGGAGGCAACCAAAAACGACCATTCACAGAGTTGAGGAAGGAAGGGAAAAATACTTACAAGAGGTCGAAACCATTTGCTGTTTACCTGAGATCAATAAAAAGGAAACAAAAACCTATTAGATGAACCTCCATGATTACAAGCACCGTGGTAGTGGAATCTCATGAATCAGCCAGTTCCAAACCAATGT
Organism: Thlaspi arvense; assembly: GCA_911865555.2. Taxonomy (NCBI): domain Eukaryota; kingdom Viridiplantae; phylum Streptophyta; class Magnoliopsida; order Brassicales; family Brassicaceae; genus Thlaspi; species Thlaspi arvense. The sequence goes on along the minus strand of OU466862.2, from coordinate 66,073,039 downwards.
AGAATAAGTCATATGGCATGAATCGCATAATTTGTAAACTTACAGCTTCAGGCTTTGGCCTCACTTCAATTACTTGATAATTTTTTTCGTAATCATCTGCCAACATCTTGTCCTCAGCGCGTTTTAATAGCTTACCATCAAAGCTGGGTTTCTTGGATAAACCTTTTTCAGTTGCAGTTTTTGCATCTTTTCCTTCAGAAACTGACACCCCCAGATCTCGATTCTTCTTAGCAAAACTGGGCTTCTCGTGAGAGACTTCATCTCCTGGCACTCTGTCTTTAGGTCTCTTAAAACATTCTAAATCTCTTTTACCATCAGAACTAATTTTCTGCAGAATGTTTGTATTTCGTCCATTTGGTACTGTAACAGAACCATCTAGTTTCTGTTTCTTTTGAGGCCTGTCATCCAATCCATTCGACTCTTTACTTAATCTTTCTTCAGCGGGCAGAGACTTTTGTTTAGTCAACTGTTTTTTCACATCATCTACTTGAGCTTTCTTGGAATTGGAATGATTTACCCTGGAGCCAGAAGCTTCACAAGAATTACTATATCTTTCTTCTGCAGGCATAGCTTTTTGTTTAGTAAATTGTTTTTTTACTTCACTTTCTTGAGCTTTTCCATCACAATGATTTCCACCAGAGCCAGAAGCTTCACGAGAGTCATGTTTATTGTGGCCCGTGCCTTCCTGCACACCAGAATCCTTGTTAGACCTTTCTTCTGCAAGAGTAGGTTTCTCTGTAGCCAGTTGATTGTGACCTTTTTCTTTCCCTTCTTTACGACCACAGCTGTTTTCTCTACAGTCAGAAGATTCAATAGGCTTATCTTCGGCTGTCCTAACTGAACCACAAGCTAAAAGACCATTTGGTTTCAAACTATCTAGATTTCCATTTATGCGTGCTTCAACTTTCTGCAGAGCAGTTGCTTCTTTCTTACTATCCGCTCTGTTAAAGATAAATTGAACTGCAAGAATTAGAGTGAAAAGAAGATGTGATGTAAATAACGAATCAAGATAGGAATTGATCACAGAGGAAAATATCAAAGCTATCAGATGAGATGAAGTGAAATGTACCGTCAACTCCAGCGACTTTATCATCTATCGTATCCACGACTTTACAAGTTCCAACATCAAATGCTCGGCGGAATACAAAGTTTGCTGACTTGATTTCTTCATCCGTAGGTTGTGGATTCCTTTTGTCCTTTGAAATGCATAGAACAGAGCATTTTCCACAAATTGCTTCCTAGTTGAATAAAGTTTATCAGTACACAATGCAGGTGTGATTTACTAACTGATCTCGAGCACCAGCTATAAGCACATAAAGTGAAACGAATATGCCGACCGAAACGAGACACAACGACGAGTTTGATTCAACATCGAAACTGTTGGGGAATCTTCAAAAAGAAAAAAAAACGAAGCTACATATTCTAGTTCCTTATCAACGACTATAAGTCACAATTGACTTCAGTTCTTTTGCTTTAGAGTGAGATCTATCAGGGTAACAAAAGAAGACAACAAAAAAAGCTACATGGAGACATATGTAGGTGAAGATAGAACAAGTTATCTACTAGACAAGAAAATTTCAGTGCTCAGAACAATATGAGATGCATATCAGTGAAAATTTGTAAAAAGTATACAGAAGGACAATCAGTTACCAATTGGCTGATATTAGCGACGCCGAGACCTTCACCCGACGCTAAGAAGAGTTCGTTTGCAAGTATATCTGGGACTCCTTCAAGTATATCTGGCGAAATCTCAGAAGGTTTGTAGAACCAGAGAAGCTTGACATGCCTTGGGGTTTTAGCACGCTTATTACACTTTTCCCAAATTTTGATGATCATGCCTATAAAGAGTTCATCAGAGTCTGGTTCACTGGGATCGGCAACCAAGACACAGTCATAAAGACAGTACTCATCACCGTCAAATGTGAAGGATTCATAGAACTGCACATCTTTCTTTACTCCCCCGATTCCTCTCTTTTTACCCCACTTAAATTCTAAGTCTTTAGCTCCTGTTGGCTCTCCCATTCTCTAAAAAGCAGTTTTTCTACCTGGCACAAGCAGCAGAATCGTGCAACCAAATCAGACAACTGAACAAATTATTCATCTGAACAGATGCATACAAGATTTCCCACAAAAGATCGACTCTTTTCAAAAGGATAACCGAGAATTACTCGAACAAGGTGCATAACAGCTCTACTGCTCTTCACGAGCTTCGTAACAACAAAGGACACATAAGAGGAAAACACCATCCTAAGAGATATTAAATCAATCAGTCCCATAAATCTCTCCTAACGTAATCAACTCTCGATCAGTTATCTACCATTTACCCCAATCAATCAACTCCTAATCACTCTGAATCTCTATCGGAACAAGTGGTAAAAAAAGGCAACACAATTCATCTCCCAATCAAAACATTAGCTAAAAAAATGGAATTTTTTTTTCATGCAATATAATGTAGGCTGAGATAAGCAATTGTGTTCTTGAAAAACAACGATGAACTGGGAAACAAGAAGACTAAAGTCCTCTCTGACAAAAAAAAAACAGCTTTTTACCTTCACTGAAGAAATTCAAGTTTACAGTTTTCCGAGTCACCGAACAGATGACCGAACCCTAGAAACCAATGCTCGAAATCAGAGTAAGCCGAGTTCGATTAGGTCAAAATTGGCGAGGCCCAGGTAGGTTATCGCGGAGAGAGAGAGAGAGAGAACAAAAAACCTAATTCGCCGTTCACCAGTTACCCTACTTCCTCCCTCCCTCCAGTCTCGCTCAAATTGATATATAAATGAATTCAAATCTTTATCCGAGCAGAATCTCTTCTCTTTGGTATATTCAATTTTGTTGAAGATTGTTGCAGTTTCCAGAAAACGGTAAGGACACACAGTTCATGAAATTGAAAGCGCTTCCTTTTGTTTGGGATTTCATTAGGTTTTATAAAAGTAAAAAAAAAAAATTATTTCCTGAACTGATAAACAGATAAATCCTAAACCTGAAAGGTCAAAAAAACTTATTACCCTCTAATCTTCTCGGACCAGACCAGAACATGTAAATTTAGTTTTCTCGGTAAACATTGAATTTCAAACGCGTGACTTTGTACCCTCTAATTTTTACCCCTCAAGACGGTAATTGTTTAATAATAAATCCCATGTTGTCTTTTGACATGATGAACGAAACGAGATAATTTTGTAGCGAATGTAAAGGCACATGCATGCATTCGCTGACAAATAATGTTTTGGGCATAACATATGTTTGGTCGAGTGGAAGTGATGTATTGGAGATAATCTACAGTACCTTTTGGGCAACGAAGACCAATATACTTTAGTAGTTTCGTGGCCTTTTTTTCTGACAAATAATCAAGTACGCAAGCGTAAATATTCTTAAACGGAAGCTTTTTTTTATGTAATGCGTCAAGATATGAGACAATTGCAATAAAGATTCGAGAAGCATGTGCCATTTAAACAAATCAATGTCCTCATACCAGTTCAGTAGCAGAGTGGCTACTTTCCATCCATCAATATTAACAAGTTAGAGACGTGTTTTTTCAGAGGAGGACATGTTTTATTAGACAGACAGGATAATACTGTTTGGACTTCAGATGAGTTGGGTTTAGAGATACTGGGCTGTTGTTATAAGTGGGCCGTGCATCTTCTGTTGTAAATTAAACGACCGCGTTTTGTGTCATTACTATTCGCAGAATCAAAATGATAAAAATAAATGCGGTGAGCGTGGATCGAACACGCGACCTTCAGATCTTCAGTCTGACGCTCTCCCAACTGAGCTATCCCCGCAAGATGCTTATCTTCCTATATTTGTTAATATAAACCTAGAAATATACTTTGGTTTTGTAGAGATGATGAACTTTTAAGAGACCAACGACGAAATGACTTACGAAATACAAAAAACAAAATCTTAGCGTTGCTTTAATCAAAAACATTGCCCAAGAATTGGTAGTGATACAACTAACTGTCTTTTTGTTGTTCTTTGTTATATAAGCCTCCTTCCTATTAAAGAAAATACGGAGAAGTGCGGTTGGGCTCTTAGTGTTTGAGCCAGTAGTTTCGTAGCTGAGCCATATGCAACAATATCTCGTCCCGACCTTGATTCGTCACACTGCTGGTCATAATCCATGGCGGTGTTGTCTCAAAGAATCCTTGGATCAAATCTTGGAACTCCTTTATATTCTCCTCCGGTTTCTTCCCTCCGTTTTTCTTCTTCTTCCTCTTGTCGCATTTCGTGAATACCATCGTCATTGGCACCTGAGATTACAGATAACAATCATTCATTCCACCGAGACAAGACATAAATTAGTAAAAAACCTTCATCAGTGATGAACAGCTAATGGGGATTCTAAGGGTTTTTAAGTTTTAGAAGAGTTTCTTTCTTTTCATACCTGGTTTTGACCAAGCCAGCTAGCGTAATCGAGGTCGATTTGCTTTGGAGGGATGCTGGCATCAACTAGCAAAAATACTGAGACTAATGTTGATCTGTTAAGGAAATAGTCTTTGGTGAATTTGTTCCAGTCTAGTTTCAGTTCATGCGGTGCTGATGCAAACCTGCAAATACCAAATGCATCAACTTCATTTTTTTTATAGCGAAAGTCTTCGAGATTTCCCAGGACAGAAACTGTAATTGTAATTGACAAAAAAAAAAAAAAAAAATGCTAGACAGAGACCGGTACGAAATGAAACACTTTCAGAACATTCTCATATTCAGATTCCGATGGCCAGAGACTTTGGCAATAGTCTCATACGAAAATGAAAACAAAATGATATAACTTTAACTTACCCGTAGCCAGGCAAATCTACCAAGTACCAATTGTCGTTGATCCGGAAATGATTAATGCATTGCGTCTTTCCTACATCAATGATAAGTTACCAAGAATTATGATGGGAACCAAAGTCTGTTTTTTTCGTGTGTGCTTCATTCCAGTGCTAGGATTGCTTTACGGTTCAATCTCGTACAATAACTTTACAAGGATAATCCAGTCTACCAGATAGTAAGAACAAGTTACGGCTCCACACTAAAGGGACAGTTCCTTCATATAAACACTAAAATCCCGTTGGCATGATATTGTTATCGCAAGATCAAGCATACCACATTACTCAAAACGATTCCGTCGAGTGACGCCACATCTTAGTAAACATAAATCTCCTCATGAACACGAAGAACTGAAAAGATCACTGAGTCTTAAACATCCAATTCCTTCAACCACAGTATTCAATTCAGTTTCACATCACATTTCACCCCAAAAAAGGCCACTATCCAGACCAAAAGTGGAAGCTTTGTATCCAATTATCTAATTACATCTAAAACCATATACAAATCAAAACACCAGGTGAATGATAATCACGACAGAGCGAACCTCAGCTTACCAGGTTTCTTTGAGGTCAAGGCAAGGCGTTTCCTCCTCACCAACGAATTGAGGAGTGAAGATTTCCCAACGTTGGATCTCCCGACGAGCGCAAACTCCGGCAGCCCATCGGCCGGACAATCCTCCGTCCGGACACTGCTCTTCACGTAGTCGGCCTGAACCACCTGTGCGTCCCTCGCGTACTTGCTGAGCACTATGTTCGAACCCTTCAGTATCCTCGTCGTTAGACTCGCCGGGTTGTCGCCGGAGATATCCGTCTCCGGCGGAATAAAAAGCTTGTCGAGGGAAATCTCCACAGGAGCATCATCTAGATCGGATGCATCAGAGACCGGCAGTGGTATGGGTTCAACCGCGGCGAGACTGGATTTAGGCGCGAATTGAAAAAGGGTTCTGACTGCTGTAACCGGCGGCTTGGGGTTTATGAAATTGAAATGCGAAGAAGAGAGAGAGAAAGGGGATTTCGCGAAGACGGAGAAATGAAATCTTGGAAGCTGCGCTAAAATCATAGCTGATTGATTTCCTTCACTTCTTATAGTCGTATGTGCAGTTTTTTCTCTCTAGATTCTTAGAACAGCCATGGATGTTCGAGGAGAGAGCTTACGGGGCTGCTGATGGAGTGAGAAAAATCCAGAGGAGGCGCAGGTTGGAGAAAATATCCGCAGCAAAACGCATCGTTTTGGGATTTTGGTTGTGGTAAGCAGGACGAGAACTTTCCTGATTTGCAATTCGCCCTCTCTGTTTCTACGATTGTATCAATTCGCCTCTATCTTCTTTGTTTCGTGTCACGTAATTTATTCAGTACAATCAACAACAGCTTTATTATCTTCGGTACTCTTTCTCATATCGTAGAAACTGCCAGAGAAAATGATTTTGCTGACAAAACTTATTAGAAAGTCATCTCATGTTGAATCTTAAACATTACATGAAGTTACAAAATGGATTACTAAAAAGTACCTCCAATGGACTAAATAAAGAATAGAGGGGTAAGTTAGGAATAAAACAAAAACTAGGAGGTGTACATAGCAAATCCGGTCGTTGGCGTCTTCTCCCACCTCTCGACGCACGGGACTCGACCAGTGAACCAAAATCTCTCTCTCAATCGTAGCAGCGCCTGCTTCTGATCTCAGTGGGATTCTTCCCGATCGGGTGACATCTCGTGGTTCCAGCTCCGGTGGATCTCACGGCGTAAAAATCCAAATCGTATCTGAACCGCAACCATATTAACCATGTCTCCTCCAGCCGCTTCGCAGCGTAATCCATCACCGTCCCAACCTTCAGGGTAACTCATGCTCCATCCCTCTACTTCTCTCTTGATCAGTAGCGCTGCATTTCTCCTTGTTTCCCTGCATTCTTAAGATAAAAATCAGCCATCAGTTTTATGATTCGATCATCTCTTTTCATTCGTCGTCGCTCAGCTCCTTAGTTCTCGAAATTTTGATCTGTATTGCTCCTATACTAAATCCAGAAATTCAGAAGCTCATTTGTAGCAGATCTAGTTTTAGAATGTCATCTGGATTAATTCTCTGGACATGTTTTGCAACTCTAAGTTCATTTACATTTATGTCAAAAAAGCTAATGTGGAACCTGTCGAGGGCCATTCGTTTGAATTCTCTGCCTTTAGATTTTTATTTCTGATAATGAAGTGTGTATGTTCGATAATCTGATCTCTCTTCAGTCAAATGAAGCGTGAACTGAATCCATAAATTGCTCTTAATCAGGAAAAGCGAAGTGACAGATCTGAAATCCCAGCTTCGCCAGCTAGCTGGAAGTAGAGCTCCAGGTGTTGATGATTCCAAGCGCGACCTCTTCAAGAAAGTAATATCCTACATGACTATTGGCATTGATGTCTCATCCGTATTTGGAGAAATGGTCATGTGCTCGGCAACATCAGACATCGTCCTGAAGAAGATGTGTTATCTTTATGTTGGAAACTATGCAAAGGGTAATCCTGATCTCTCCCTTTTGACGATCAATTTTCTCCAAAGGGATTGCAAAGATGAGGATCCTATGATCCGTGGGCTTGCTTTGAGGAGCTTGTGCTCCTTAAGAGTGCCAAACCTTGTGGAGTATCTGGTTGGTCCCTTGGGGAGCGGGCTAAAGGACAATAACAGCTATGTGAGAACAATCGCTGTAACTGGAGTACTAAAGCTGTATCACATCTCTGCCTCGACATGCATCGACGCTGATTTTCCGGCAACACTGAAAAGTTTGATGCTTCATGATTCAGATGCTCAGGTTATTTTTTGTTTTGTTGAATGCAGTTGGACACAAACTCTCTCTAGCATTTCACTTGTTTTGTATAATTAGTACCTTTTTGATATAAAATATACTGTCAGGTAGTTGCCAATTGCCTGTCTGCACTTCAAGAAATTTGGAGTTTAGAAGCAAGTCACTCTGAGGAAGCATGCCGGGAGAAGGAATCCTTGCTTAGCAAACCACTTATATATTATTTCTTGAATCGGTATGTCCTTAAGCTCCTAAACCTTCAATGACAATACCTTGTTGTTGCAACAATGAGTTCACCTTTGTTGTGTTTCCTTGCAGGATCAAAGAGTTCAATGAATGGGCACAATGTCTCATACTTGAGTTGGCAGTGAAATATGTGCCGTCAGATAGTAATGATATATTTGACATTATGAACCTGTTGGAAGACAGACTTCAGCATGCCAATGGAGCTGTTGTCTTGGCAACAGTCAAAGTGTTTCTACAGTTAACACTCTCCATGACTGATGTTCATCAACAGGTACAAAGACCACCTCCTTTATCCGTAGTCGTGGATAAATATTCTGATGAAGTTAGTTTTGTGTGGGATTTCATGATGGTCAAATTGTGACATAGTTTCTGCAATGTCCAAAAGTGAGCATTATATTGCTTTTGGTGACGTTATCTGGAAGCTTGCAAATCAGCTTTTAATTTCTAAAAAGCATCACTTCACTCTCAGCAAAACTAAGTCATCACCGTTGGATGAGATTTGAAATTAGACTAGTGTTTTCGTAGTTTATTATGATCACTGTCTCACTGGTGCCTAATGATCTTGTATAGGTATATGAGCGTATTAAATCCCCACTTCTGACTCTCGTCAGTTCTGGAAGTCCAGAGCAGTCGTATGCAATCTTGAGCCATCTTCATCTTTTGGTTGTTCGTGCGCCATTCATCTTTGCCGCGGACTATAAGCATTTCTACTGCCAGTACAATGAACCCTCATATGTCAAAAAGTTGAAGCTTGAGATGTTGACTGCTGTTGCAAATGAGAGCAACACTTACGAAATTGGTATTGTTTCAAACTATGTCAATATGGAATCTGGAACGAAAACCTTTCTCTTCTGGCTCTTTAACGTGGCTGCTTCGTTATTTTCTGTCCATTCAGTGACGGAACTGTGTGAGTATGCTGCAAACGTTGATATTGCAATTGCAAGGGAATCAATTCGGGCAGTTGGGAAGATTGCTTTGCAGCAGTATGATGTAAATGCCATTGTTGATAGACTTCTTCAGTTTCTGGAGATGGAAAAGGACTATGTCACTGCTGAAACTTTGGTAAACTATCATACGTACTATTCATCGAGATGATTTGCCATCATATTGTGTGCATGTTCATGACTAATCCATTTGTCTGTCTCCTCCTTTAGGTTCTTGTGAAGGATCTTCTAAGGAAGTATCCGCAATGGAGCCATGATTGCATTTCTGTTGTAGGCGGTATCAGCAGTAAAAATGTCCAGGAACCGAAAGCTAAGGCGGCTCTTATATGGATGTTGGGTGAATATGCTCAAGACATGAGTGATGCTCCTTATATTTTGGAGAATCTGATAGAAAACTGGGAAGAGGAGCATTCGGCTGAGGTACTTAGGCATCGCGTTTCTGTTTTCTTTTTCCTTTATCAAACTGCAAAGATATGCGAAAGGAGTAAGTACGAAGGGCGTTTCAAAATGGGGATCACGCGAAAATGTCAAACGCAGAAAGAGAGCTGGGATTAGGAAAAAGTGTAACATATAAAAATGAAAAAGGAGTAGTTTCATAAGATTTTCCGAAAAAAATTACGTTGATCTAGCAGTAATTGCTAGTATGGTTCTATGTTTGCTCGAAAAAATGGCTTGCACATTCGTCTAATGAAAGTATTGTCCCGTTGATCAGGTTCGGTTGCATCTTCTAACTGCAGCAATGAAATGCTTTTTCAAGAGGCCACCTGAGACTCAGAAAGCCCTAGGAATAGCTCTAGCTGCAGGCATGGCTGATTTTCATCAGGTATCATCCAATCTCCCCCTTCCAGATTTCTCTTGTTTTGAAACCAGTAGGCCATTAAATCACTTATTCAACATTCACTGTTGGAGTAGGACGTTCATGATCGAGCCTTGTTCTACTATCGGGTTCTGCAATACGATGTACATGTTGCAGAACGTGTTGTTAGCCCTCCAAAACAGGCGGTTTCAGTCTTTGCTGACACTCAAAGCAGTGAAATCAAGGACCGTATCTTTGACGAGTTTAACAGCCTTTCTGTGATCTACCAGAAGGTATGTTTTCTGACGTTACTGCCCAAAAAAATGTAGTATTATGCATTCATTATTCAGAGCTTTTCCTTAGTTGCTTTCATAGTAACGTAATTTTTATTTTGCAGCCATCTTACATGTTCACGGATAAGGAACACCGAGGTCCGTTTGAGTTTTCAGACGAACTTGGGAATGTTTGCATCACACCTGAAGCCTCCAGCGACATTGTTCCAGCTCAGCAATTTGAGGCAAATGACAAGGACCTGCTTCTGAGTACTGACGAGAAGGATGACAACAAAGGACTTTCCAGTAACAATGGCTCCGCTTACACGGCTCCTTCGTTTGAAAACTCTAATATATCCTCACAACTGCAAGAGCTTGCAATCTCTGGACCCGCCACGTCCGCAACAACCCCACAGTCTAGCTTTGATTTTGATGATCTCCTTGGTTTGGGTTTACCAACAGCTCCTGCTCCAACATCATCACCGCCTCTCTTGAAACTTAACCCAAGAGCTGCTCTAGACCCAGGCGCATTCCAACAGAAATGGCGCCAATTGCCAATATCATTAACACAGGTTTTCTTTTTTTGTTGTTCTTCCGCAATTTGGCACCTCGCGACGCTATTTTTTTTTTAGCTTCCTCGTACATTCTAGCCTTGGCTCGATTTTTAATCACTCGTTCATGAATCTTTCGTCTGCATTTCTTACATTGTTAGATGCATTTGGAATCGTAACATTAAAAAAAAAAAATTGGTCGGGGATTTTGACTAGTGAGAGATTGTAACTTTCTTAACTTCATGCGCAGGAGTATTCTGTGAATCCCCAGGGAATCGCGGCATTGACAGTTCCGCAATCACTTATCAAACACATGCAGAGCCATTCCATCCACTGCATCGCATCGGGCGGTCAATCTCCAAACTTCAAGTTCTTCTTCTTTGCTCAAAAGGAATCAGAAGCCTCAAACTATCTCACTGAGTGTATCATAAACTCTTCATCCGCCAAAGCTCAGATTAAAGTCAAAGCGGACGAGCAGAGTACCTCCCAGGCATTCGCAACCGTATTTGAAACAGCCTTGTCCAAATTTGGCATGCCTTGAAAAGCTTTGAATAAAGTTAATCTCTATGTATCAATAGTATCTTCTGGATGATCTCTACATTTGTTGTAAAATGCGATAATACTTCATCAGTTTTGTAGTCTCAAGAGATTTTCTTTCCTTTTTGGGGTGTTATGGACACGTACTATTTACTCTTGGACTTGAAACTTTCGAATGAAATTATATGATTTGGCTGCGTTTACGTTACAGCTTTAACACACGTAACAAGTGATCTCAAACGGAATAAAATCTGTAAAAATGAAGGTTAGTTTTGGGAATTTATTTATTTTATTAAGACGACGGAGGAAAAAAAAAAAAGTCTTGAGTTTTTGGTTTTTATATTGTCGTGAGTGGTTACGATTTCTTCATTTTCGTAAACATCTAGGGAAGAGAGGGGAGATAGGGAAGTGAGAGGGGGAAACCCTAGATTCGATCTCCATTCGATTTGATTCGTTTCTCGAATCGAAGACGATGGTGTTCTACTTCAAGGCCCGACCAGATGCCGGCGACTACACCATCTTCATGGGGCTTGATAAGTTCGAGAACGAGGAGCTCATCAAGTACGGCTTCCCTGAAGACGTCTGGTAAGCGAGAAAAATTCTTGATTTGTGTTTCCGATCATCAGTTTTTTTGGTTTCTGTGTAGTTCTGTTTTCGGATCGGTGTTAATTTAGTTGGTTTGATCGAATTCCGACTTTGTTCCCTTTGTTTATGGTCAGATGTTATGTTTCGTCATGATCTATTGTAGATTGATTGATTTGGTAAATCCATGGAAATGAAACGGAGAAGAATATGGTGGTCAACCTTTGCTCAAGTTTATTTTAATTATTATTTCACTGAGTCTTGCTGTGGGCAGTCGTTTGTATCTTGTCTATTCTATCAATTTAAAAATCTCTGAAATTGTTTGTTTGCTGAGAGATGCATTAGAAATGATTGAGGATAATGATACGAGCTTAAATGTGGTCATCGCTATTCTATTTTCTGGGATAGATTTGGTTGCATGTCTATTGTCCACTCATGCTTTGTTGGCTATATTCCAACTTTGATGTTTGCAGATATGAATAGAGGGGTTTGGTACTTTGACATTTTCCTTTTTTTTGTTTGTTTTAAAAACAAACTATAAGAGTTGAATTTTATGGCTTATCTATTGATCACATGCTGCTGCTTAGCATTTATATTTCGGTTCAGTAAGTTTATTCACATGACTGAGGTGTATGAGTGAACTTATGGATACAATCATGTCTATCGTTTGGTCATGCTGTTCTTACTTATTTCAGTATTTGATGTGTTCAGACATGAATAGGTTGTTGTTACCTTCTAAATCGACGATTTCCTCTCTTTTTCCAAATAAACTCTAGAGAGCTCCACCTACTCTGCATTTAGCTGATTCATGACCAAATGCTAAAAGTAATTGTAATCTGATGCAGGTTTCACGTTGATAAAATGTCGTCAGCTCATGTTTACTTGAGGCTTCACAAAGGCCAAGGTTTTGATGACATTAGTGAAGGTGTGCTGGAGGACTGTGCCCAGCTTGTGAAAGCTAACTCCATTCAAGGTAATATCCTTTTCTACTTGTTGTGAACTTAACATTTACGTAACCATTAGTCTTGGAGTATCAGCTTGTTCCCATTTCTCAGTTTCGTTTAGAAGGAGGGCACATATAGGCTATATACTGTTTTCTTACCGACTGGTCTCTGGGATTATGTGCCAGGCAACAAGGTGAACAACGTCGATGTTGTGTACACTCCCTGGTGCAACTTGAAGAAAACTGCTTCCATGGATGTTGGTCAAGTTGGTTTCCACAATTCAAAGATGGTATGCTTCTTCATCTCTCAAGAAACTTTAGTTGGGCATGCGTGAAAACCACTCAAGTATGGTTGCAGACCTGACCGATAATTTTGGTTTTTTTTTCAAGGTTCGGACCATCAGAGTGGAGAAGCGAGTCAATGAAATAGTTAACAGATTGAATAAGACAAAAGTTGAAAGAACGCCTGATCTGAGAGGTAAGTCTTTGGTTTGTGGGCTTGCTTATCCTTAACTTCCAATAGATAGAGATTGTACGTACATCTTTCACGTTCTTACAGCGTCCTTACAATTCCTGGTAGATGAAGTGACTAGTTTTTCTGTATTTTAATTTGTGTTGGTTGTTCATAATGAAGCCGAGAGAGAAGCAGTGAATGCTGCAGAAAGGGCGGAGAGGAAACTGCATCTGAGGGAGAAGGTCAGTTTCTGTTTTGGTCCTTGTATCTTCCTAAATCTCTGAAAGGTCTATTGATCAGGGCATTTGACTCTCAAGTCTCGTTGTTTCTGGGTTATGCAGAAGAAGCGCGAAGAGATAGAGAGGCTTGAGAAGGAGAGGCAAGCCGAGATGAGGAGCTACAAGGGATTGATGGTAAGTGATAAAATGACATCCAACAAAGACATTGCTTCAAGCAACAAATCGCTTCAAGAACTCGAAGACGATTTCATGTAAAAGCATTGAAGAAATGAGAAAAAAACAAACAAACCAAGTCGGTAACATTCTGCCAGAGGTGATCTGGTGCTGTCCTTCTAAGAAGGCTTATGATGTTCTACTAGCCTTCGACTATAGTGATGATGATCATTGCCTTGTTTCATCTTTTGTTTCAAAAAGTCTTGAATACCTAAAACCCTAATTTGGTTCCATTGAAATGTTTCAGAGGAGTGAATCTGAATTGTGAGAAAAATAGAGAGCGTTATATAACACAGGTGAGCCAGTGATCTGGTGCGATCATGGTTTACTCTACCTTGCTGTGTTTGTTGAAAATCATTTTACTACCCTTATAGTTTTGACTTTGTGCTCAAAAAGTCCCAAAGTTAATTTACATGGTTGAGAGCATAGGTATAATCTCCCCCACTTCATATGAAGCTGCCCTTCTTAGGTCCGACAACCGGATTGACTATCGTTTTAAGCCACATTATCCAAAATAGATTATACTTTTCGATATTCAATTCAAAACAATATTTGAAGTACATGTTCTTAGTTATTCAATATTTTTAGTCGAAAATATCCTTGATATGTATATATGGAAATACTGGTTGGGTTATCCGTATCCCCACCCTAAAGTCCCATGATTTGAAATAATACCCGAGGGTGGCCCCAAAGTTGATATCAGGCAATCAATAGTCCAACTATTATAATGTACTGAAATTCGAACGAATATTAAAATCTGGGTAAAATTCGGAAAAGGGAAAAAAGAAGGGGGAGAAAAGATGAGAACCAAATAATGACATGTCCGTTGAGAAGAACTTTAAAAAGATAGGAGACACGTGTCATATAATATTTAAAATGGACGGCTGAGATTTGAATTAGATCACAGATTCGGAGCCGCTTGATAGAAGAAGAAGAAAAAAAACACAAACGTTTTTGAGTGTCTTTCTATAGGGTTTGTTTGAAAAACATTCTACACTAAAAAAATCCAATTTCCGCCATTCATGTTTGAAATAGCTCTACCGACCGTTTAGATTTCTCTCATTTACTTCGAATTTTTTTAGTCTCTTTCTCTCTCTCAATACACAGATTCTGAAGTTTAATAGTCCCAATCAGAGATTTCTCGTTCGCGATTTGGGTTTTTTTAAATTCTCATCCTCTCCCTCTCTTCGAGATCTGATCACTTCCATTTCTGAAGCTCCCGTCGGTGAGTTCTCCGATATATATATGATTAGAGATCTCGAACTAGGTCTGATTAATCTTCGTATCTAGATTTATTTGGGTATTATGATGTCATTTCGAATTTATTGTATGATCAATGTATTTCTATTTAAAGTTATTACGAACCAATCTTCAGTAGAGAGAGGCCTTTGGATCCAAAAAAAATACCAAATTTGAGATGTGAAGCAAAACACCAAATTGTCCTACTGTAATAACTTGGTATGTATCGACGGATTTTGAGAGACCGTCTCTAATTCCTATGTATGTTTCTTCACATTTTCATTTTGGGCAGATTGTGAGAGGATGGAACAACAACTTTGTTAGATAATGTTTTGGAGTTCACATTGCGGAGAAGAGAGGAAACGTATGGGAACTGGAGTTACTATTTTTGCTTCTTCATTGACAAGCTATGGAAAGTGAGTGTACACCAATCTCAACCCCTCCTGAGGGGATTCTTGAAGGGAGCTCGAAATCGCGTCACGGGTATGCTTCTCTTTTAACACTACTTACTATTAATAGACCGTTGCCTTGCCTCTCCATAGACTAGCACTAAAGGTGAAGAAATCGTTTTCATGCCAACAGGTTTTGTTTTGTTTTTGTTCTGTCGATTTTGCAGGAGAACTAGTGGCCCCGCAAGACGTTCAACTCGAGGTCAATGGACAGCAGAAGAGGTTAAATTTTTTATGTTTCCTTCAACTTTTTTTTCACAATGTAATTAGTGATTCTTTATGCTTAGATACATGTATTGCACTGAACCAGAGATACACAAGAAGTGGGCATTTGGATATATGCATTTCTTCACTCTTTGATCTGCATAGTTTATCATCTGTTTGACCAATCATATTTTGCAGGATGAGATTTTGAAGAAAGCTGTCCATAACTATAAAGGGAAAAACTGGAAGAAGATAGGTAAAATTTCACTATTTGGCATACTTTGCTGACGATTCTTGTCTAATTGAATGTCGTCACATCTTTGTCTGATCTCCTTTTTCTTAATTTCCAGCTGAATATTTCAAGGATCGAACTGATGTCCAGTGCCTCCACAGGTGGCAGAAGGTCCTTAATCCTGAACTTGTTAAAGGGCCATGGACCAAGGAGGTGACAATCATAAGCTTTTCTTCACTACCTGTTGGCTTTATTGTTTCCAAAGATCCCCTATGACTGCTTATTGCTCTCGTTTGATATGTGTGTAGGAAGATGAAATGATCGTTCAGTTAATCCAAAAATATGGGCCCAAGAAGTGGTCCACTATTGCTCGATATTTACCTGGCCGTATTGGAAAGCAATGTAGAGAGAGGTAGACAGTTATTTCTCTAGGAACGACAGTGTTTTACTAGCACTTGAAAGCTTTCGTACTCTTTTCTAGATTTTTACTGTGAAGTGTGTAAACAAACACTCACAACGATCGTAACTGATATAGGTGGCACAATCATCTCAATCCTGCCATAAACAAAGAAGCTTGGACTCAAGAAGAAGAGCTGGTTCTGATTCGTGCTCATCAAATCTACGGTAATAGATGGGCAGAGTTAACAAAGTTCTTGCCTGGAAGGTACTAATATTTATTGTCTTCTGGAAATAATCGTACATCTATTAAATGCTAAGTCTTCCTCTATTTATCGTAGCGATATGGTTTTTTGATGCTATGTTATCAACAGGTCGGATAATGGAATTAAAAATCACTGGCACAGTTCGGTTAAGAAGAAACTCGATTCCTACATGTCCTCTGGCCTTTTGGATCAGTACCAAGCCATGCCTCTAGCTCCTTATGAGAGAAGCTCCACGTTACAATCTGCCTTTGTCCACACAACTACAGATGGTAATGGCTGCCTAAGTGGACAGGCGGAGAACGAATTAGAAAACTCTCAGAGTTCAAGCATGGCTGGTTGCTCTCTATCTGCAAGAGATTATCAAAATGGAGTAATAAACATGGGGCACCATTTTCACCCCTGTGAAAGCTCTTACAAGAATGAGCAAGCTGCATATCATTCGGATCAGTATTATTTTCCGGAGTTAGACGATATCTCGGTCTCCATCTCAGAAGTATCTTATGACATGGAGGACTGTTCACAGTTTCCTGATCATAATGTCTCGGCTTCTCCGAGCCAAGATTACCAATTCGATTTTCAGGATCTATCGGATATTTCACTGGAGATGAGACATAATATGTCAGAGGTACCGATGCCATACACCAACGAGAGCAAGGAATCTAGTCTGGGAGCTCCAAAGTCTATAGATGTAGCTACGTACACCAACCAAACAAGTGTTTCGTCTGAAACGGAATGTTGCAGGGTCCTTTTCCTTGATCAAGAGAGTGAAGAGCTCTCAGCTTCAGACAGCCAGATTTCAGAAGTTACCAAATCTCCTATGCAGAGCTCTTCTTCAAGGTTCATTGCAACATCCGCCTCTGTCAAAGAAACTCTCCGGCCAGCTCCTTTAATCATATCACCCGATAAGTATGCCAAGAAGTCACCTGTATTGATATGTCATCCTTTTGAAGCAGAACCAAACTGCAGAACAGATGAAAACGGTAGCTTCATATGCATCGCCGATCCATCAAGCTCTACTTGCGTTGATGAAGGGCCTAATAACTCCAGCGAAGATGATCAACCATATCATCTGAATGATTCCAAAAAGTTGGTTCCGGTGAACGATTTTGCATCTCTGGCAGAAGTTAAGCAACACTCTATTCCTAAGCATGAGCCAAACATGGCAAGCGAGCAGCATCATGAGGATACGGGAGCATCATCATCATCAAGTCTCTGTTTCCCAAGCTTGGACCTACCTGTTTTCAGCTGTGATGTTTTACAATCCAAAAACGATTCGCTGCACGACTATAGCCCTCTTGGCATACGCAAGCTACTGATGTCCACCATGACGTGCATGAGTCCCCTTCGGCTGTGGGAATCTCCCACTGGAAAAAAGACGTTGGTTGGTGCAAAGTCTATCCTGAGGAAACGCACCCGTGATCTGCTGACACCGCTATCTGAGAAAAGAAGTGATAAAAAGCTTGAAATTGATATAGCAGCCAGTCTTGCAAAGGACTTTTCACGTCTAGATGTGATGTTTGATGAGACTGAGAGTCGAGAATCTATCTCTGGAAATAGCAATGGTGTCGATCTTGGAGATAAGGAAAACCAGTTTCAAATGTTAAATGGAGAAGGTGAAGAGAATTGGAGGGGTAAGCCTTCTTCAGTCTTTAGTCACAGAATGCCAGAAGAAACCATGCATATAGGAAAGTCACTTGAAAAACCAGAGAAAACTTGCACGGAGGAGGCAAACGTCAGGAAAAAGAATGATTCAGAACCAGATGTTGGAAATGTAAGTCTCTTCTTTCCTTTAAGCATCTAAACATATGTTGAGATATACTCCAGATTTAAGCGGAACATATACGAGATTTGGTATAGAGGAATTGGTTTTGATTATGAATCTTATGCAGGCTGAAAGTTTCTCTGGCGTTCTTTCTGAGAACAATACCAACAAGCCAGCACTGTCTTCTCCTGGTCAATCAGTAACCAAAGCAGAGAAGGCACAAGTTTCAACCCCAAGAAATCATTTGCAGAGAACTCTCATGGCTACTTCTAACAAAGAACAACATTCTTCTGCAAGTCTTTGTCTGGTCATCAATTCGCCTTCTCGAGCGAGAAACACCGAGGGTCATCTGGTTGACAACGAGAATTTCAGCATGTACATCTATGCCGCCACCTTTACTAAAATTTTGTTTTTAAAAATACTTGTTTTCATTTCTTGCTACAATGATTTTGCTTCTCCTCCATTTTCAGATTCTGTGGAACTCCATTCAGAAGAGGTCTTGAATCTCCCTCAGCCTGGAAATCTCCGTTTTATGTAAACTCTCTCTTGCCCAGCCCAAGGTTTGACACAGAGAGGTTTGACACAGATATAACTATCGAGGTATCTCATATTGCCTTAGGCTCCTTTTGATTATATATTCGACCTCTTACATTCATGGGTGCATGCAATGTCATATTCTTATAACTCATATATATCGACAAACTTTTCTGAAGAAATTTGTGCTTATTTTTTTCCAGGACATGGGATACATTTTCAGCCCTGGGGAGAGAAGCTACGAGAGCATAGGAGTGATGACGCAGAGAAATGAGCATACAAGTGCATTTGCAGCATTCGATGCAATGGAAGTTTCACTTTCGTCAAGCAATGATGATGCAAGGAAGATGAAGGAACTGGATAAAGAGAATAATGATCCTCTACTGGTAAATAATATAATATACTATACAAATCATTCAGTCTCTAAGTTGACGATTTAGAGATTGTGATTTTATGGTTCTAGAAACAAATAAAAATGTTTTTTTCCTTCATTGGTTTTGGTTTTTTTAACATTCCCATATTTATAGGTGGAGCGTCGAGTGCTGGACTTCAACGATTGCGAGTCTCCCACCAAAGTAGCAGAACAAGTCTCATCCTACCTCAATACATAATATGCACCTTTTATAAACAGACTTTAAACCCTGGTTGAATCAAATTCGCTTTTTTTTTTTTTAATGAATCAACTTGAACGAATTATGTAGATTCTGTGTTCCATATATATATATATACATCTTTAGTATTGCCTTCAATAAGCATGTACATACACGTCACAACCTATACAGTGACATATTCCTTTTCTGTTTATTTGAATTCTGATATAAATCGAGTTTTTGGAATTTCTTCAGGAATTGTATTCTAATTCACAAGCTTTCAATCTCAATTAGTTCTGTTTTCCAGTGTTCCCTTGCCAACAAAACACTGGAAAACAAAATTATTTCGCTGAAGCGTTTCACTAAAAATATGTTGCTGTAATCAAAGTAACGAAATTGAATGTGAATGTAATAAATAGTAGAAGAGACACAAAGCTCTCTTGCGTACTTTATTGATTCTGTGATGGAATAATAGTGACAATTTATCTTGTCACTGATATGCTGAAAAACTAAAAGCAAGCTTCTTTATTGATGATGCCACCAATTAACCATAGTGGGTGGTGTGAGGTTTTTCAGACGGCTTTGGTAACAGCAGCATGGATAGAGTCTGCAAGATGCGGTACAGTCTTCGAGCTCAGACCAGCCATGCTTATCCTCCTTTTTTTTTTTCATTTTTTGAAACCAATAAACCACACACCAATTTAGACAATTTCAAAGGTCGGGAAAGTAAACCTTAAATCGAAAAATAAAGAATTTACCCGTCGGATGTCATGTAGATGTGGTACTCTTTAGTCATGAAGGAGACTTGAGCTGGGTTTAACCCTGTGAATGTAAACATACCAATCTGCTTGATGATGTGACTCCAGTCTCCAGGCGTCCCTGTCACATTACATGATTCGAGTTTTATCAGCTCTGTTGTATGTCCATTGTTGTATGTCCATTAACACTTGTGATTTTCACGTTTCCTGGTGATATCACAATCAATAAGACCTTACCTCGAGCACGTAATGCCTCGAAAAGCTGTTTCCTCATGCTGATGATACGATCAGCCATTGCCTTCAATTCTAGAGTCCATTCGTTGAACAAGTTCCTGTCACGGAGGATTACAGCCACGATAGATGCACCATGGATCGGAGGACTCGAGTACATTGGCCTTATTACTAGTTTCAGCTGGCTTTCCACTCTCCCCGCAACATCTGCTGATTTGCATACCTACAAGCACAAGCCCTTATTGTCAACCATGGGTATCTCACAGCAGCATTCAAGAAGACCCTTAAGAGTTTCTTAATTGGATTGAATCTTACAATGCTGAGAGCTCCAACTCGTTCTCCATAGAGTCCCATGTTCTTTGCATAACTTTGAGCAACAAGGCACTCTCCGCCGTCAGCAACAAACATCCTGATCGGTTTTGCATCTGTATTCAGGCTTCCACTCGCAAAGCCCTGCAGTGCGAAAAATAAAGAGATAAAACATGGAAGACAAGTATTAACCATTTTTTTCAGAGGAGAAAAGGCTTAGGCATCAGCTGATCTTATACAAAGGTGTACCTGATAAGCACTATCAAAGAATGGCATCAATCCCTTAGACCGTATCAGCTTCCTGATTTGCTCCCATTGTTGAATGGTTGGATCAACACCAGTTGGGTTATGAGCACAGGCATGGAGAAGCACTATAGAACCTGGTGGGGCAGCACCAAGGTCTTCTAATAAACCTGTGAACAACATAAGAAATGGTTTCCGTTGACCATTCAGAATTTTTTTAAAAAGGTAACCAACAATTTCGAGAAGTATGAAAGCACAAAACTCAGTAGCATTTCAAAAGCCACAGAATGAATTATCACCTTGGAAGTTCAACCCACGTGTTGATGGATCGTAGTAGCGGTAAGTTTTCACTGACAAACCAGCAAGGGTGAAAATTTTGGGGTGATTTCCCCATGTTGGCTGAGTAATATAGATTGTTTTCTGGAAAGCAAAGAGAAGAGTTCAAAGTTACATGAGAAGTTCACTAGGGATGAAGAAAATGAATCAGTCAGTATCTACCTGATGATAATGCTTGGCCAAAAACTCTCCTCCAACTCTCAGGGAACCAGTACCAGACAAACACTCCACGGTTGTAACTCGATTCTCCGAAATAGCAGGACTAAGTCATGCGTGAAAAACACCAATCAGAAAGAATGATCAGACCACAAGAAACTGTTAAAAACATAAAAGGATAATTCAACAACATGATCTACCTGTCAGCGCCTAATATGAGCTTAGCGCTTAATTTGTTGAACTCAACCAATCCAACAATTGGAAGATACTCCTTGATTCGTGATCTACAGATTAAACACACACACACAAAAAAAAAACAAGACTCGGCATCATCGCTACGCACACATAAGGGTATAAACAAAGTCAAACCAAAAAGAAAGAGAGCTAAACCTGTCACTGATAAGCTGCTGCTCTGCTTTCCTCACAACATTAAGAACCAAAGGTTTTCCTTCCTATAACAAAAAACACCATTAACGAACCATCAATTCTTTCCATGATTTAACAACAACATTAAAATAAAAATTCTTACTGCTTTCAACGATAGTTAAGAGGAAAGAGCAGAGACAGCTTTAGTAAACAAGAATAAGATCATTACCTCGGTTCGGTAAGCACCAACTCCTAAATTCAGCTTAATTGGGCTGGGGTCCTTGTTATATGCTACTGTCACCTATTAATGTTTTCGTTCAAAGCAAACATCAGGATATATCTTAGAGCTGAGATAATACATCAGCTTATAACACCTATGTTTCTGAATTTTCCAATAATATAATTAACGAGTGAAAATTCGGTGACAAAACGCTTAATCTACGAAAATTCCATCCGTGCTACTAATTAAGAGAGCCAAAACCAGAAGAAGAAGAATCAAATCTTCGATCATTTCATATATCATCAAAACACTATCCCGTAATCTATCGCCAGATCGCGAATTCCCACTAATGAACAAGCCGATCCAACGGAATCCAGAACCACGAAGAAAAAAAACGACTACAAAACTAAATGCGTAGGACACTAATATCCAAAATCGTCGTCGAATATATTTGAAAACTATATACACACAAATACATCGAAGAAGAAGAAGAAGGTACCCCAAGAATAGGATCCTCGGGTGCTTGAACAAGATGAGCGAAAACAGAATTCCCGGTGACTCCCGATGTGGGCGAGGCGAAAACCGAGCTCAGACGATCCGAAATCGGAAAATCTGCTCCGGCAGTGAGATGACGGAGCACAGCACCGATCCTGCGATCGCTTGGCGACGATGAAGAAGAAGAGAACTCGGTAGTTTTCATTTTTTGTTGGTTGTGGTGTTTACGAAACGAGCTACTCTCATTCCCCTTAAAAAACAATTTGGACTTTTCAGTAATTTTCTGGTTAATCCGCAATCCAAAGTTTTCAGATGCCACGTAGGCTTAGCATAAAGTTGCGTGCCTTCGTTACGTTGATATTTTGATAAGGGACCATCATCAAGATAATAACAAGTCTTTATAAGATTATCCTTAAAACCCGGCAAAAAAATAAAGAAATAAAATACCTCCAAAATAGGGTTAAATTCGCATTTTAACCGTTATAAAAAATTTTATCTGTGCTCATTGTATTAGCTTGGTTTCAGTAGAAAATAATCAAGAAAAAAACTTTGAGATCTTTGATCAAGCATGCTTGAACATGATGAAGATCTGATTTAATATTTGAAAATGCATGACAATTTGCTGTCATTATAATACATGAAATTCGTTTATTGATGATAAAAAATAAAATAAAAATTTGATGATATAGTAGTTGTTATATATATGTACCAGCCCCCACTGCTCGCTTATAAGAAGTTTATTACTATAACTTAATCTTTATTTTTAGATTATTTTCGATATCTAAAATTTGGATTATGAAACCGTTTAGCTAATGCCAGAAACGAAAATCCATTATAAGGCTATTGCTCAAAGCAAAACATTCGATCCATCCGGTAACTTAATTATATATATTGGAGATGGCAAAAAAAAAAAACACAAATTGTTGGAGTTGTTCATATATTCTTTTAGTTGATACGGACATTTCTTGTATTCGTCAAAAATAAAGTCATATCTTATAGTAATTATGATCGTACAGTGCCACCGTTTTCAGTTAGCTGCAACGATGGATCGATCCAGAAGTAAAATCTTAATTACTGAAGGCATAAAATATATAAAATTAACTACTGTGTGTAAATAAGAAGAAATTTTCCATTTATCTAAATGACTTCTTTTCATTTTGCATTACAAATATTAAAAAATCAAACAAAATGTTACTTAACGGGTTTAACCCATTACGTACATCCGTAATTTTTATAGTCGACTGATTCACGATAATCTATTTTTAACGGATTTAAAATATTTAAATTCATATCACTTTTATCATTAGTGGCAGCAACGGAGTGTCGGATTTGATCGAAATAAACTAAAATGAGGTGGGGGTATATATATGACAATGAAAATGATGGGGGCAATAAATATATATATTTTTTTAATCTCTTCAATCATCCAAAATATACAATTTAACAAATTGAAGTTTACTTAAAGTTTAATAGGGGCAAATGCAGCCATATTTTCCTTACTAGATGATCCGCCCTCTGGTCATTATTATGTTAGTGATTTGGGATTTGGTGTACGAATAATAATCAGTTTTTGACATCTCTATGATAATGAAGATCTAATTAGTTAAGACAACTATCGATGGCTTCATTAAGATCCTTGCAATTTAGATATGGGAAATCCTATGGTGTGGCCAAAGCTCTATGATAATGAAATCCAATATAATTGTTGTTTTTGCATTTTATAGTGGGGTTTCTGAGTTTTCGAATGCATTGATATATTTTAATGGATAAAGCAAATTAAATTCTCACAATATAAATGGTTGGTCTATATTGGGAGATGTAGACCAAATATTTACTTGAGTTCGACAATAAAGAAGAAATTATTTGCATGCCATTTTTTTCTTTTGTGGAAGGATACGGAATTTACGGAAAATGTGAAAAATCGAAGTAAATTAATAATATATTAGGGTGTATTTGAGAGATATTTTAGTAAATGTAATTATATATGGACAGAATCTTTAAATTTGTATTTCGTAACGCAACTCAGTGAAGATATATATGTAGTTCAATTTTGAACTTTGCCGATTTTTGTTTTCAATCGAAGAGACTATATATAGTTCGTAGATCTAAAAATTCTTTTGATCATGAAAATTAATTAAGAAACCATGAATGCTGAAAAGGATACCCCGAAAACTTAATTGCTTACACGACAAATTAAAGTGTTGGAAGTTTGGGATGTAATATTGCAACGGTACATATCATGGCGTCTTTGAGCTAACTCGTTTGCCAGCGTCCTTATTTTACAAATTTTTCTGAGTTATATAGATCACGACTTACAATGTAAATATGTAATCCAAAATCCATTGATAAACAATCTTTAAATTTATGCTATATATAGTTGTCTTTTTTTGTTAATATTATGTACTTTTCTTTTTACAATGGCTGATTTCATTAAGCATTATACTCTTTTCATGTTTTTTTTTAATTTTATTAATTTAATTCACTTTTATTAGCTAATAACATCATTTCGATCATAAATATTAATAATTACCAACATCTTTAATTTCATTCATAGTTTTTATCTTTTAGGATTTTTTTAAAAAATGAATGTTCGCACCATTATATCATCACGTGTCGTTTTATATCCTCATTTATAATTGTTTCTAATATATCCTTATTATTTTTCAAAGATGTAAATGCGTTACTTTTTTTTGAAGAAGGGGTTCAAAGTTTATATGCGTTACTTCCCTTGGCGTTTTTGCAGGTTCGTTTCCAATAATAGTACTAACCAAATACTTTAGTTTCTTTAATTATTGTCTTTGATTTCAAAATATAATTTTATAGTCATAAAATAACAACGGTTTCATCAAGAAATAACTGCAAAATTATTAAAATGGAAAATTAAAATTGCAAAGTATTTGACCTATTAAATACTGGGTCAAATATATATCACTTTTTAGAAGTGATAGGAAATATTCTAAAAATAGCAAAGACAAAAATGGTTCAGAAACTTTTTATGTGCCAAATATAGCTTGTGCCATTAATTGGTAACTCTGGAAACACATTATATAATATGGTTATTCAGAAAACAAATCATTCATCTTCGTTTATGTACACGTTATTATTATTAAAAAATTTATGACTATCATTTTTGAAATATTTGACGGTAATATTAAAAAATAGTCAAAATGTTTAGTATTTGTCTAACGATCTTATTGTAATGGGGTTTTCTGTCAATCTACACCTCACACAGATTTCCTAATTTAAAATTTTGAATTATAATACTATAAAAAAGTTAATACAAATCACTAGAACTAGAAAGCGTCAACCATAATAAGTATGAATCTATATATGGTAAAACTGCGACATGTATATACGACAATAAAATTCGCAATATTAAGTGTTACGAGAAAAAAAAAAAATCGGTAAGAAAAATATCCAACTAAATTCCTACACATCATATTTTGTTTTTTTCCAGTTGTAAAATCTTAGCTACGGCTGTCAGTAAAACTCTTTTAATACAAACCCACTGTGATAAATTATTACTATTTAGGAATACTATTAATGCAAAGTAAAGTTCGGAAATGGGAATTACTTTTTTTTTTAAACGTTAGTATATAACAAAATACGAAAACCTATAGTAAAACGTATGTATGTAAAATAAAAGAATACCAGACTTGGTCAGTTACGTTTTAGCTATGCCAACTTATCGTGCAAGTGTTGTTTGTGTGTGTTTCTTCTTTCAGAAACAAAGATGCGCTGGATCTTGTGGCTCATATGAAATGTCTTTTATGTTCAACCCAGTTCCTAGGTATTAAAAAAAGAAATAATGTATTCGCATAGGCTACGGATTTACGTAACTTTTTTTTTCCCAAGTCACGAATAATTTGCGAAACGTTTGAAGAAGTTTTTGAAATCAATTTATTTAGTTTCTTTATTAAAAAGAGTTTTTAAAGACTTATTGAAAATTTCTTAAATAATATTTTTGAAGTTTTGACAAGAATTGTAGTAGTTTTGGAAAACAATATATAAAAGTCGGTAATCTAGAGAATTTCCTCTTACTTATTTTTTTGGTGTATGCATGGCATTTTCTGTTTTCAAATCTTAAGACATAAATTTATGAATAAAATAGTCAATTTGAAACTAATCAATAACTATCATGAATACAGCAGAACCGTTCATACCAATTTCTAAAAATACTTTAAATTAATTATCAAATGTATTAGATATATCATTACAAAGTTCAGGTATTTTCTAATCTACATTTTATGATATTTAACAAAAATTACTAATTGTTTTTGAATAAAAAGATATACCATAAATTTTAGTTTTTGAAATAGTAGACAACAAATTGGAAAAACAAATGTTACCATTTAAGTGGATGTCAATTATTAAAGTAATTATTTTTGATGTCAATCACAGTTCTTATTTATTTTGTCTGCTATTTTAGTTCTTTTTTTTTTAAAAGAGTTCTTATTTTTTTTTTATGTCAACCACAGTTTTTATTTATTTTGGATGACAATTATTATAGTAAGTCCGTTCATGGATTACGAAGGGTATCTTATATGTATTAGAAACCAATACTGTTGAAACAATGTGTGGTGGGTTTTGTAGTCTACTATTAGTACGTAACATAGTTTTGTAGTAATAATTATATTGTAACCCGCTATCGTTTGCACGTGCATGCAAATAACCAGATGAATTACCTTCGTTTTTTTTATTAAACCATAATATTTAAAACCTGGTTATTTTAAAAAATACGGTAAGATATAGAGTGTATAGGCCTAAACTATGGCTATAGCTAGTTCTATTTAAAAGGAATATACTAATTTAAAGGAATGGTTATAAATGAAATGGAAAAAAATAGATTGATAAATAATATAGAATAAAAAATTGAATTATTAGTATAATAATGAATTCCATTCATCCCATTTATTTCTCTATATTTATAAAATAGAATAAATTATAATAAGGATTTGCTTTTTTATTATTCAGAAAATGAAATATGTAGAATTGTTCCAATAAATCTATTCCATAAAAAAGCATTCCAGATGCATGCAGTTTATATACAGAGAGAATTTTGGTTGAAATTTAGTGAATATACTTTATAGTTATTTTTTAAGTATTTAGTTGCGGTAAAAAAAATATAAATAAATAGGTATAGTAAAGTTGTGGACTCAAACTCGTATACAAATAAATTAATTTTTTTTTTTCAAAAATACCGTAAAGTTTTGGACCGAAACCGTATAACATAGGCCAGACTTTATTCATGATAATACCAAAACAAAACGTAATTCATCTCTCTGTTGAACAAAAAAAAAACGTTAATTATTTCTCCAAAAAGGATAAAAAATCAAAACTTCTTTACGTTAATCTCTTGTATTTTTTTCTACTAGCATAGTATTGAACACACATAAATTACAAGCGTGTATTTCCATATTTATTGGCAATAAATTTTGGTGGAAAGTTGGAGTTTATTGATGATATCATCGTGGCTTGAGGGTTTACGTTGCCACCATAATTACGACCTAGTAATATCATCATTAGTTCGATAAAGGCACATATACGTACGTTACGAACGCACACACATGCATGCATTATATATCATTAAGCATCTAAAAACAAATATAATGATTAGCGAAAGAAAAGCTGAGATGATATTTCAAACTCGAAGACCGGAAATCACATACAAATATCCTCTGATTAGGTTTCACATACAGTATTCGCTCGCTCCTCATTAAAACTTGCGTGGCTTATATATAGTACGTAGCTTCCACGATAGATTTATAACCCTTTTTCTTTTCTTTTTCTTTTTCAAAATATTACTTGTTTCTTTCGTGTCAAAGGAAAAATATTGCATATGTCCGATCCACGAATAGTTCTCTTGTTTTTTTTTTAAAGTATATAATTCAAGGACCGGTTTAGAGTCTACATGAGATCAAGTATTTGCTACAACAAAAAAGTTCTTTTGGTTAGGTGAGATCGATAATATTGAGATTCTTTTATTGCTTTGCTTCTGTTTTTATTTTTACGTGCCAGTTAGTATGTTCCTTTGTACGAAACTACAATCTTTATTACATCTAACCAAAATTCATTTGTAGATCTTCAACACAAAAGCCAAATGCAAACGAACGAGAAGCTCTGCGTTTACTTTCCTTTTTAACAAATTCTTTTATTATAAAACAAAGTGTGAAATATTATTCAACAAATGTGAAAAAAAAAGTTCTCATAAAAAAAAATCATTTGTGAAAATGTGTGTTTGTAACACTAATCACCCGTACGAATGATTCACCCTTCTACAAAATTAATGAGACAATGGACCCAGAACTATGAATTTTCTTGTTTTACAAATAGAATAAAATGTTCGGACCCGGAGAACCAAACAGATCTCTGATAAGTGATATGAATGTCGTCTAGGAGCTAACACATCTCAACATAGTGAACCGTACGCAAGAGTATATCTGCGTGCATATAAACGTATTACGTATCATCCATTATATTTACGTCTATTTAGCTCGAATGTTTCTAAGGAAATTAAATGGCCCACAGAGAATGCGTGTATAGTTGAATACAAATAGTATTATATGGCCCACGATGCAAATCAACAGGCAATATCACTCTTTTACTTGATTAATTAGCTGTTTAATTAAATATGCGCTCCATGGTATCTGGTGTTCACTCTAAGCTGAAGAAACTCACCTTATCACCTTCCATTATATAGAATTAAGAAATTTCAGATCTTCATAATAATTGCTTTAGATTTAGAACCAATAATTGATAATACATGTGAATTATTATATATGATCAAAGCTAATGTATTTGGTCAGCGAGCGCTATCTTCACAGAATGCATCGTATTAACAATTTTTTGTTGATAGAAATTTTTGGACTCTTAGCAAATAGTCTCATCAGATTAATTATCATCGTTGATAATAGATGTATATCATATTAATGTTTTCAACAGAGAAGATACTTTTTTTATTTTAAATATCAAACTTTGGCTAACCGAATGAGATAGACTTTCATCAAAATGTATCAAACATTGAGGCAAGCAGATTGTGGTTTAGATTTTGAGTTATTATTAATTATATATTTTGTAAATGAAGATCAAACAAACTCGAATTGATTTGTAACGTATATAATGGGTGATACACATAGATGCATGAAACTGAACATATAATCTGAATTCTATGTGTATGTATAATTACATATGATGATGTTGGGGTGTGTGTAAGAAGTAAAAATCCAAGAGTTAAAAAGGGGGGAGAGAGAGAAGGTTGATGTGGTTGTCGAGATGCTACCAGAGAGGCACATGCAAAGCTTAAATGATGGTATCGCTGGTGGCCAAAGCATCTCCTTAAAGCTGTCCTTTTTCATCTTAAGTCCTCTTTTTTTATTTCCCTTTTCTACCGCTTCTCTCTTTCTCTCTTTCTCTCTCTATACATACATAATAATATACATATATGTAAGTTGTATGTACTTGTGTTTATACCATTTTTATATATATCAACTTGTATATAAACCTTACAAATGTTCAGCTGTGCACGTATGCAAACCTAAAAGTGTATTAATTAATTAAATATAAAATCTCCTCCTTTCTCGAGTTACAAATAAGTGTGAGGATAATATTTCAAAATATATGAATCTTGATTTATACGGTCTAGATAAAATGTTTGGTTGGTTGAAGATAGGTTCCTCGCTTTATTATCCCAAAAAAAGGATGATCACGAATATGTGCTCATTTCCGTTTCCATAAAGTTGTGTATTACATTAAGAAAATTAGCTAGAAACTTTGGAGGGGGTATGTAATGTGCAATTTCGTAATAAAAAAGTATCTAATGCATCCAAAAATTCAAAATGGACCATTATCACGTTTTGGTCATCACAATTTGTCAAACCCATAATTAATTGCGCCAAACAAGAAATTTTGATCTTATGCTGGCAAAAGAAAATTACATATATGTCAGTGGGAAGAAAAAGGAGATTATATTTTCCCCCAAAATAGACTAAAGTAACAAACCTAATTTCAAAGGAAAACATATTATTATAAAACCTCAAAGCCGACAAAAACTAGGAAAAAATAGATAATCAATTTACCAAAGAAAGAATATTATAAAAATACAGTATAAAAGGAGAGAGAAATGTGTTATAAAGGATAAAGCCCACTAAAGTCTAAAGGCCATCACTCATCTAACTGTATAATATTATTTTTTTCAAGAGAGAGCAATGTATAATTTTACCTAGTTTAGTCTTTTATTTATTTATTTATTAATTTTTTGCTTGGTTTTTTATTTTAGTGTAAGTATATACGTTTGTAAAATTTTATAACACATATTGATGATACTAATTAGTTCTACCATATACGTGTGTGTGTGCTAATACGTGCAAAATTTAAAGGGAAAAAACGCATTAGCTGTCTAGCTAACAGTTACATCCAAATCTATATTATGTAATTATATTATACCGACGAATTTTGATATACAAAATAGAGTCAACGACTCAGTATCCAACTAATTGCTTTATTATGCAAAGGTCTAAAGAAAAACAAAGTGGGGATTTTTTTGTTGTTAAACTTTTGCTTACATCATAGGGTATCCTATTAGGTTGGTGTACCATGTGATGATTCTACCACCGAAAAAACAGAAATCAATAAAAACACATATATATAGTACAAAAACAATAGAATTAATATATATTTTTTATATACAAAAACTGATATCTGTGAAACAAAAATTTCTTATTTTACTGTGGTAAATTTTGGAAAGCGGAAAAAGGATGTTAGGGTTAATAAACATTTATGGAGAAAATGGGCTCATCTAGGGTAACATCACCTACCCATACAATATTATCATGCTTTTAGGGCTTTTATTTTCTCTCTGGTCCCACAGTTTCCACACTCTCTCTCTTCTCGCGTGAACCACACGCTCCAATCTCTCTCTTCCTGCGTGCCGACGCTCCCTTTTCGATCCGCGCCACGGACGAAATGTGCCCACACGCGAAAAGGAAGTTTCGTGACTATCACGCGCCTAGGGTTTTCTTTTTAGGACACAACAAATGGGTTGTGATAAGAACCGCACATCACGGCCACGTGGATATCTCTCATTGGTTTCTTGTGCCTCATCCTGTCACGCAGAAATGTCTAAATGATAGTACTTTTTTTTTTCTTCAAAAAACGTAAATAAATGGGTATCCTTTGACAAATAAACCAATAAATCTTGTAAATATAAATAATTTTATCTTGTTATTTAATTTTTGGATACCTGTTACCCTAGTCAAGCTGTTTATATTAATGCTTAGATTTTTTTCTATTCAAAGCAATAAAGACTAACATAGATAGAAGTGTATCTTTTTTTACTATTGACAGATACAAATACATATACGTGTACACAATATACAGAGTGATGCGTAATCTTGTTTCATGTAAATAGAAATAGGCAGACCAGATGGTGACATGGCAGTGTCATGTTCCATTGATGAGTTTGTTTTATTTTTGAATGGGTTAAATTCTATATAAAAATATAATTTTTCTATTATAAAAAACCCTCATTTCGACGCAAAAAACCCTCATTTCAAGGATAAGAGAGCTCCACCTTCTCTCTCTTCTTTCTCAACAGTCTCTCTCTAGAGGCCAAAAGAAAAGAATCCCCCTTTTCTCTCTCTCCTTTCGCTAGGATTCGTCGTCTTAGGGTTTCTTCAAAATTCGCAGTCAAATTCTACTCATCTCCCGACGAATCAATCCTCGAAGCTTCCCTAATCTTCTTTTCCCAAAGCTTCTCAATCTTCCGATTTGGTTTTCTTCGCCTGCCGCTTAAGATCTAGCTCGAATCTCGCATCCCCTTTTCTCTCTGGTCAGATTTCTCCAGGTGCGTGTTTCCGACATGAATCTCTTATTCCTTCGATTTAAGGTTTCGGTTATGTATCGATCTTGTCGGACGAGATCTAGCTTGACTTGTAGCTGACTTCGTGTTTTTTGTTCGAGGGCTCTTCACTGTTCATTTATACGTCTCTTCCAGACTCGATGTTCTTATTTTTTTTCTTTTTGGTTTTTTTTTTCTTCAGGGACTATTCACGTGCGGACAGATCTGACCCGTATTAATTGGTGGGTCTTTCGTTATCTTTGTTAATCACATGCGGTTAATTTTAAGTGTCGTATTATTTGTTAATTATTTTGATTTTAAACCCTAAATTAGTCAGATTAATAATGTTGACGTTTCTTGGAGTTTGTAATTAGGAGATTATAATGAAACGGGTCCGTTCTTAATTTTGTTGTTTCTGGTCTGAAAAAGGTTACAGCTTTGGGGTTCCCATGTGTCTGAAAACCCTAATCTTAGGTCGGTGTTTACAGTTTTATGTTGTTGAGTGTTAGATGTCTGAAATTCATTTGCACGATTGTGTTTTGTTTTGTGAAATGGGATGCTGGTGAAGAATTTCGTTATTGGTTTTATGTAAACGTTAGGGTTTTGCATAATTTTCATGAATTTACTACCGTGGTGTTAATTGGGTGTCTGGAAATGAATGTTATTTCATGTGGATATTCATGGAATATGCTTGAACATAATGGTGTAAATCAATTATATTTCCTCCTTGAAT
The DNA here is from genome assembly GCA_911865555.2 of Thlaspi arvense. Classification (NCBI taxonomy): domain Eukaryota; kingdom Viridiplantae; phylum Streptophyta; class Magnoliopsida; order Brassicales; family Brassicaceae; genus Thlaspi; species Thlaspi arvense. The sequence goes on along the minus strand of OU466862.2, from coordinate 66,040,317 downwards.
TAAGTTAAAGTTATATTTGACGTCGTATATATGGAGAGTAAAGATTTTGAAGCGTTGTGTCATCATATGATCATCAAGCGCAATTATATAGTGTGATATATAACTTAAAATGTTTTCATTTCCTGATGCTAAGAAGTAATATCATGTGTAACTTTTGCAGCTCTAGTTGCTGGGAGAGTATAATGGTGGAAGGGAATCATCATCAGTAAGGCATAAAATCTCTTTCTAGCACCTTTATGGGATCCCCCATTAAGATCAACTCAATATCCATAGATCTCAAAACCGCTGTCAACGAGACTGATGTGGCCAAATGTGATCATTTCTCCATGCGGTGAGCCTACTATATATATCGTCACTTTATGTTATCAACCTTCCTTGTTATAGTATGTTTATATTTCCAGTTATGATTGATGGATTATAAAATATGATGTGATCACTTCCAAATGCATTTATAGTAGCATGGTACAAGATGAAAATGACATGAATATATCGAGTTTCTAATTCGTCTTGGTTGATGCAGTGGATTCGCAGCTGAAACCCGTAAGAGTGACCGTAGAAAATCTTGGCCGTTTTCTGAGGAAAGTGTTCGTTTGTCGGACGAACAAAACGATTCTAATCCTTCTCAACCTTCTCGAAAGCATAAATGGTGGGGTTGTGAGAGCTGTATCAGAGATATAGATCTTTCTGGCACAAAAGGTGGTAGTAATAACGCATGCATGCATTTTCGATACTGTTTTCATGTTTCGATACTAGCTAGCGAGATTCAGTCTGCTTGAACTTATGCATGTGGATTGCTTTCAGATTCTCCGCATTCAAACCCAGTAACGCTTGGTGGAAAGCCTTTGGTTATCATAAGTGCAAGCGATTTAGTAACTGTCACTGGTCACGAAATTGAAAGGATGACCGATAATTCAGGTATATATGCATCATGATCTTCTGGCTTAGTTTCATAATTCATAGGAACCATATACTGTATATACATTGTTGTCTTATAACATTGTTTTTTTGCAGTTAATGCTGTATTTAAGGAGAATGAAGATGTAAACATTGAGAGATCTCAGGAGCATGATCAGACAGGTATATATATATAGTTTTTCTCTAGTCATGCAAACTTAAAGTGTGATGATGAATCTGATGAAAACCAATTTTCGTAAAGCTCAAACAGTTGCAGCTACTACGTTAGTCGAGAACGTTCACCCTCCATCTATGGATGACCAGACAGGTATATATATATATAGTTTTTCTCTAGTCATGCAAACTTAAAGTGTGATGATGAATCTGAAAACTAATTTTCGTAAAGCTCAAACAGTTGCAGCTACTACGTTAGTCGAGAACGTTCACCCTCCATCTATGGATGCTTCAACCTCTAGGAGGAGCAAGAGCAGAAAGCTTGAGAGTCAAAAGCCAGTAGCCAACAAGAGACGTAAAGTAAGAGCAAAGAAACCATCATCAGTGGATATTAGCAGCTCGAAAGGGAAACAAACTGTGGACCAGGCGGCAGCAACAGCGTTGGGGTCATCTGAGATAGCCGGCGTGGCCGAGAAGCCGCGGCTGCCAAACGCAAGCAAGAAGCGCAGAGGCAGTTGTGTTGCGGTGGAAAGCGTTAAAGCGTCATCAGCAAAGAATATGAGTGGATCGCAGACAAGGAAAGTTCCCAGGCTTCGTCGACTGAGCGATATTGAAGACACGACCAGACCCAGTGGTGGTAGTAACAACAATCCCAGAAAAGAAGAGCCTTCTTCCAAAACGGAATCGGTCAGAGGCAAAAAAAGAAAGCTGCCGTTACCTGAAAACAATGATGTCAGCTGGACATTAGGCACGAATGGGGTAGCTCCTGACTCTGATCAAGGTGATGGTGAATCAACTGATAGTGGGTTTGACAGAGATCCTATCAAGGGTAAGCAGAAGAACCCGAGGTTTCAGATCGTTGACGAGTTTGTACCATCACAAGAGGAGATCCGTGAGAATGAAGCAGATCCCGGTACGAGTGCTTTACCAACTCCGGTGGCCTCTTTATCCAGTGGGAAAGATTCGGTTTCTTGTTCTCGGAGTGCGAAGAAGACTACTCCCAGATTATCCAAGAAGAAGATGAAGCCAGTCATAGGTAACGGGAAGAAGACCCTCACTACCGGTGCGGATGAAGGAAACCAGGTGAAACCGGGAACCGGTCCATCCACAAACGCAATTTCCCAACCGACTCGGGATCTGTTGAAGGAGAAGGTGGGCAGTTTATTCGACGACGACCGTCTGGCTTCAGAAGGATATGTCAGAAAATCTAGCACCCCTCAGGCAAATGATAAGCCGGTCCTTTCTTTGCAAGTGCAAGACAGTGATCATGTGAGGGCAAAAGATGCAGAAGCAAACAACTCTCTTCCAGTTTCTGCTCCATCTTCTAAATCCAACACAGGAGCGGACGTTGTTGACTTAGGCAGCAACAGCAACAATGCGAATACATCGTCGGCTTTCCGTAACGTTACCCCAAGACACACCCCTTCTTCTACTGAAGTAGCTCCTGATCTGTCTTGTGTGCTTCAAAAGGTACAAAACTTTGCATCTATATATGATATCAAAATACCGTTATATAAAAGCTAGTTTTTGTTTTTTCACATGAGTTTCTTTTTCATTTGCAGGATGCTGACAGAAAGGGGAAGAGAATAATGGTCGAAGAGAATGATGAAGCTTCCGGAAGCCAAAGCCACGATGCAAAGGAGAATAACGATGATATCCCCATGGAGATAGTCGAGGTCTTGAGGTGTCTCCCCGACAAGCAAGAGGGCGTTAGCAACAAACAGCCACCACAAGAACCGGCACCCAAACCCAAGAAGGCTCTGATGATTGATCTCAATGTAACCTATGATAGCGAGGCCTCGAGTGAGGACAACAGCATCAACATCAGCGTCAACACATCAAAACCGCCGAGTGAGGACAACAACAACAACATCAGCGTCAACACATCAAAACCGACGAGACCTTCTGACACCAGTGCAAGGAAGGAAGAACATCTCCCGGTTGGAAAACAACAGAGACCACCTCTCGACTTCTTCCCGATAAGTCAGTCTAATTATGTGCCTTCTCCGCTTGGAAGCTTCCCTCCTACGAAAGAAATCCCAGCTAGCCCCTCCATCGGGTATTCCGATCACAACCGCCAGTGGCTAGGGAACGTGCCAACCATGGCTAGTCAGAACCTATCTCCGTCCCCATATCGGATGCTACGTGGCTGCAACACGTGCCACACTCTCCCTCATCAATACAGAGAAGCAGCTCCTCATCAGATTTGGCCATCTTCCATGATGCCACCACCACCACCACAGAGTCTTCACAGGCCATCTTCCATGATGCCACCACCACCACCACCACCACATGGTCTTCACAGGCCATCTTCCATGATGCCACCACCACCACCACAGGGTCTTCACAGGCCAGCTTCTTTCAACATGGATCAGCCACCGAACCTTGGTATGCTTTCACAAGCATCATCCGGCAACGGAAACCCATGGAACGGCCTCAACTTTGTTGCCTCCAACGGGAAGCAAAAATGTGGGCCTAACTCAGAGTTCTCATTTGCCTGCAAACATGGTGGTGGTGTTGGGAGTAGCAGTAGACCAATGGACGCCTATTCGAAGGAGAGCACTATGCCGGCACTGCATCTACTCAGCATGATGGATCCTCGGGTGAGGTCAAACGCTCCTGCTGACCACCACGGGAACACCAAATTCACTAAAAGACATTTTCCTCCGGTGAACCGGTTCAAGTTTCCGACAGGGGGCTCTAGTAAGACGACATCCTACCAAACCAAGCAGACACCTTTTCATCTCTACAGCACGACGACGTTCGCACCCGAGCCTGCACGCACGACCTTCCCCCCCGTTCAGTTACCTGCTTCTACTACTAAGATACGTGTTGAGTATGAACGTACACGTAGTAAATTTAATCAAGAGAAGGCAGCCAAGAGACAAGGCAAGGTTGCGCCGGTTCGCGCTAGTCGTGAGAAGCAGGTGTTACCTAGCAGCAGCAACGACCAAGGGAAATTCCAGCTTCTCGGGGCGTCTAGTGCCGTGAAGCTCCCTTTGAAGTCTCGCATGACAGAGAACGAGAAGAATCGGAAGAGAAAAGCAGAGAGCAGCAGCGATGTCTCTGCGCGGGCTTCGACGAGCAGCTCTGGACCCATGCTGTGCAGCTTCAACAGAAACCCGGCTGATTTCACCGTTGCTATACCTGGGAATATTTACTTGTTTACGGGTGGACCCCCCGAGGTGGCAAGTCTCGGAGCCTATAAGAGAAAGACAACCTTGTGCATGGAGGTCGCGTTGAACCCAGCTGGTCCAGTTGCATAAAGTGCCTAAAGTTATACAACGTGGAAGAGATTTGTGCAGGTACGTTTCGAGGACTCACTTAGTAACGTATATTTCTAAACGTTTATTAGAATTTTGCTTGGTTCATCTTGAAATCTATGAGCTTTCATTGAAACTTAGTGCTGGAAACAGAGTTAAATCAGTCTCTGCACCTTGCTTAGTGTCTCTTCCGCAGTTACTTTAGTTAAAACTTAGAACTGAGATTAATTTCAAACTTAGTTACTAGAACAGATTCTTATCAGTCTCTTCCTCAGATTAATCTTTGTCTCCAATTCTAACAAGAGGTGTTTTCCTTACTTAATGCATGTGAAACAGATACTCAGGGATTAGCAGAGGAAGGGGGATACAAAGAGACTAAGAGAGAGAGAGAGAGGCACCATTGCTATTGAAATGAAGAAATAAGTCAGGAAACAGTAATTTGAACCTTCCTCCCGTTCTTGGAGATCTGTACACATCTCATACACAGACACCTTTTTATCTTTTCTTGTGTTTGGTCTCGCATACTTTGGAAACATTCAGCGTGTGTCAGGCCTTGTCTTTTCGTTTTTCTTTTCTTTGGGATACCTTTTTTAGTCTTTTTTATTTATACAGTGTATTAGTCTGATTTATGCAGTTGTATTAGTCTTATTTATACAGGTGTTGTATTAGTCTGATTTATACAGTTGTACTAGTCTGATTTATACAATTATTGTTACCGTTACAGCCGGTGTGAAATGTCTTTTTACATGTCAGCTTTCTCAAACTCACAAAAAACCTAGAAGAAGAAAAACCCTCGTAAGTTTCTAAAATAAATTCTTTCAAAAACTCGAGTAAACTAAGTTAAATCCCCAACTTTAAATATTTCTTACAAACAAATCATGGGAAATATTCATTGTTACTTGACGAGAGGTTTTTAATTCACTTAAGAATACATTGAAAATGAATTGGTTTGCTGGATTATATATTGCTTATGTGAGGGATAAAAACACGGGAGCAAGTAAGAGAGAAGAGATGGTTGTTGAATTGGAATCAGATCCGAGAGTGAGGATAAAGGAAAGACGGCTTCATCAAATGTCACATTTCGAGAAATGAAGATGCACGCGAGATTCTAACTGTTTGCCAAGATATATCCACAGTGGTTTGTAAGAAAACGCAGTTGCTGGATCGCAGTGAGCGGCGGTAGTAAAGAAGTTTGAGATAATAAAAACAACAACAAATTCATAGGATAATCAAACGAGAGAGGATTTTTGGAATAAACGAGAGCGAAAGATATTATCATGTTACATGCCGAAAAAGCGGGTAGGATGATGAATATATTAAAAAAGGCTATACTTTGTTTGTGTTTATTGGAGTTTGATACTACGCTAGTACTAATCAATGGGTTTGATACGTTGTACTAGTAATTATGATAAATCGTATTCATATATAGTATTTCAGAAATATATATACGTTGTACTACTAATTATGATAATCGTATTTATATATAGTATTTCTAACGTGGGGTGGTGCCCATAACGGAAACAAGGGCATTAAAATGTTTTTTTTTTTGTAATTCAGAAAATGGATTAAAAAGGATAATAATCCACACAGTTAGAGAAGCTACGTATGTTTGCATGTATTTATATACCCGTTTTAGAAAAGTTAAATATATTCGTACAGAACATATTCGGTAATCCCAAAAAAATATATCCCCAAAATTATATATGGATATCTGACCTACTTGTATTATTTAATAAAATAACATACTTGGAGGAGACCAATATATTACATTCATATGAAGGATGATTTTTCATTTTTATTATCTTTGTCACTGGATGAAATAGTTTTGCTTCTTTCGCGAATGGCATAATTTAAAACAAAAAAGAATGAGTTACGACATTGAAACTCGAGCCGAGGCGAATCTGCAAACCCTAGCTTCTGTATAAACAAGACCTTGTGTACAAAAGTAACCTTTGGAAGGGCTACAATGCCTGTCTTCTGAACACACACAATTCCCTTCAAGGGCACATCCGTCATACTTGGAACCTTCTCTTCCAAACAGAAGCTCATCTGACCATTCACTAGAGAACATCTGTTTAGGATCTAACTTGTTCTTCACTTTCAAGAATTTCTCAAAGTTAGGTCCATACTTTTGCTTCACGCCAAAGAAACCCACTTTCCTGTTCTTTCCCCAATGCGGCTTTGCACCGTATTTGGAAAACGCCATCTGCTCCATCTCCTCCATCACATCTTGGTTCAGTCTTGGGGTCAACGCGTCGTTTGCTCGGTAGTAATTAAAGTCAATAACCACAGAATCCTCTGTCTGGCCAAGATAAGCCTTTGATCCCTTGATGAAACGTATGAGTATACCGTTATAGATATCGATCCCGCAGAGTCTTTCCGGTTTCAAGTCTCGTAGCTTCTTTATATCAAGGAGAAAGTCTCTAAACCGAGATACGGGGAATATAGCAGTCGTCTCATAGAAGAAAAGACCGTTATATCTTGGGTCCCAAGAGCAAGAGACATCAATTCTAATAGAAGATGAGTAAAGGCAAGACCCAGAACTCTGGATTAGGCTTTGGTTTCCTATAACCGGATAACCGGTAAAGAGTATACCGTTGTTCTTTAGACCGTTCCCGGTTAATTTCTTGTAGGCCAACGTAGTATCCGCCGTCTTGCATTTCCCATTCTCGCTTTTACTAGATTCAAGTGCCTTCTCTGCACCATTTTTAAATATATTAAAAAAAGTTGATGTTGAACATCTAAACCGTACTAAACCGGATATATAGCAAAAGAGAAAAAAGGAACTAACCTAATGCTCGAACCCCTTTAGAGACCAAGATGGAATTGGACTGAAAACCAATGAAATCGTTGACTCCGTTGCCGGAGACGTTAACCGGTGATCGGAAATCGTAACGGTAAACCGCAGTTTTTCTAGAAGGATACCAAGTTATATCTCCAAATTCGAAGTTCTTCCCATGCTCCATGAAAATATCTTCAAGAGCCACGTCAGATGTGAAGTTATACGTCACACTTCTCTTGAAGGCTTTCTCAATCGAAAGCTTCACCTACAAAATAAAATTGTCAACAACAAAAAAAAAAAAAAAAAAAAACGAACCCACACACACAGTAATGTAAACGGCGTTAGGATATTACCTTTGAGATTACTCCTACAACACCCAATGACACTTTAACGGCGTTAAGAAGATAATCGTCTCTCCCTTCTTCGATTCTAATAACTTTCGCGAAACCTTCCGATGAATTCGCAGGAACCACAAGGCTGATTCCGACAACATGGTCGTGAACAGAGCCGCCTCGTCCTGACCATGAGCTTCCGTGGGACCCAGTGCTAATCAGCCCACCGATACTCACTCCTTCCCAGTACGGTGACGTTCCGATGCTAAACCCAGCTCCTTCTACTTTATCGATGAGCTCTCTCAACGAAACTCCAGAGTCGGCCGTAACCGTTAGCCGGTCCGGCTCGATTTCGATAACCGAGTTGTACTTTGACGTACTGATTAGCAATGCGTCTGAACCGGAAGGACAAGCGAGTTTCGGTATGGTGTGAGAGAATTTGGTGACGGTTTTGACCTTGAGATTGTGCTCAGACGCGTAAGCCACGGCTTTACGAAGCTCCTCCTCCGTCGTTGGGTATGTGACGTTAGCCGCTTTGCAGGTTTTCCGGTCAGGCCACGATCCGTACGCGTTCGAGACGGTGCAGCCGGTTTGGTCGCATTGAACCGGTGGTTGTGGTGGTACGGATCGGACGGTCCGTATCGTCACGAGGAAACATAAGATTGAAAGAGATAGTACTGTCTGAAGAAACCGCATGATTACAGAGAAAGAGAGATATGGATCTGTGAGTGTTTTGGAGGTTATAGTACTTTAATACTTATTTAAAGATGCGTTTGGAGATGGAAAACGTTGCTTTGAAGGAAATGCATATTTCTGGATCTCTTATACGTACTCTAATGCTTTTCCAATCCTGTATAACCTGGCAAATTCATTTTACAATATTACTTAATGGTAAAAAGAGAGTGAGTATGTTTCTAATCAAATATATTAAAAGAGAGTGACTAAGTTTCTTATTAAGATATGCGTTTCACGGAACCCCCAAAATATACAAAATAGGGAGGGGATCATCTGTTATACGGATGGGTCATGGAAGAAAGATGATTCGAGTACAGGTCTAGGCTAGTACAATGAAGAAATAGGTACTATGGATACTACGGGTATACAAATGGGAGTCCGGAAGATAGGAAAGAGTCTAACACCTCTACACTCAGAACTTGAGACACTGATATGGACAATGCACTATATACTTGATGCAGGGAGGTACCAAGTGTCGTTCTTAACGGACAGCTCGGAACTATTAATGATGGTGTCAGACCCACATGGATGGCCAGCCTTCTCTCTACACCTATAAGAATTCGAAGTAACCAGGCAGGAGTTTGAGATTTTCTCAATATCAAAAGTTCCTCGCATGCAGAACACAAGGGCGGACAAGTTGGCATGGAATGCTCGCCAACACCTTTATTATTTATATTATGTAAACTCAACTCCTCCAGAATGGTTAACAACTTTCTAGGAGGTGTTGAGGCTGTTGACAAAAAAAAAAAGTTTCTTATTAATTATGTTTATCTCTTAATATTTCAGAACAATCCAAAAAATAAATCTATTAAGAAGAGAGAGCGAATTTGTCTTTCTGTTTTTTTTTTTTTTTTTTTTTTAGATAGCATTTTTTTTTTTTTTGTGAAGATGTAGTTTTAGCATGATTAGTTCTTATTTCACCAGTGAATCCGAAAATGCTAAGATTTTAAAATTCGTATAATCTTAGATCTGGGTCAAGACCTAAATTATTGGAAATATTGTAGGCTTATAAATGGTGGACTATACAACTTATTATAAACTTATTATATGGGATGTTGGTGTAACAGATGAAAAACAATGGGTACGAAAAGGCGGAAATTGACAAAAGAGTTGATCTGACAAAAACAGTATAGAAAGTGAAAGCATGTAGTGTTTGGTTTTGAAGAGCTAAAAAATGATTGATGCTGAATTAGTTTAATAATAATTGAAATAAGTAACCATATACCCAAAATATGTTTGACATTAATCAATTTCAGTTTACATCATTAACAAATGATCTTATATAGTAATAGCGAGAATAATATCGATGAAAACTAGAGTATATATAATTAAGAATGTGAGTGAGTGTGACTGATGATTACATTGTCCTTAACATTGGTGATTACTTATTCGGGAAGTGTTGAGTTAATTAGATTAGTCCAATACTCCATATATTTTAGTTGGTTAGCACTCCAGATTGATACCATCATTCATTATCATGGAGTGAAGGGCAAACAAAACCTCTAAAGTCATTGTTCCCACTGGCAATATATATATATATATATATATATATAAGAGACGGTCCAGCTCTTGTAGGACCGATTTTTTTAATTTTGATGGTAGAACTACTCGGCCTGACCCATAATTGTATTCAATGGTTGGTTTTTTTTTTGAACCTATATTCAATGGTTTATTGCAAATAATCGAGTAGTATGTGGTTGGTCATCTCATGGCTCATTAACCGGTATAAATAATCGTAAACCAAATTATGGTATGGTTTAGATATATCGAGTAGTAATATGGTTGGTCATAACTTATAAGTCATAAGTCGTAACTATAGAATTAGGTTATACAGATTCCAGTGAAATGTTAGATATCTCGTCATTCCTTGTCATCGTCATGTTTCTAACTAGATCAGTAGATAATCCTTTAGACTAAATGATAATTTGAAGAAAACCTAGATCATTATTTTTCAATCTAACTTATTAATAATGTCCTGGTTAATCTGTAGATTTCAAATATGTATTGCTTATGTGTATATACTATTACCGATATGAATACTTGAACGTGTACTAGGTGAAAGAACATTGGTATATACAGTATTTATATGTAGGTGTTAATTTTAATTGAACAATACATTAGTTTATGTTGAGGATAAATATCACCCGAAAGACAAAACCCCAAAATATATTAGTTTTTTTTTTTCTGGATATTTTAGAGCAAAGATTCATATCCAAATCGAATTATTAGCTGCTACCATCTTTTGGGGTTGGTTTTAGATTATTGGTTTTAGAGTTGTTAGATTTGTAATATCAAAAAGAAATAATATAATATAGATATATTTCTAATTAATGTAGGTGTTATACACGTAATAGTATGATTAGTATCCGAGTTGCTAGATGTATGAAATGACCTGGACATGTTCTCTGGTCTCTGTGGAGTTGTCTCTCAGCTATAAACAGAGACCACGAGTTACGTTAATGCCAATAGTTCGTTATTTGGAAAATGACTAATCCTTGAACAAGGCAACACATGCGTTTTCTTTTTAGTTGTTCGATGAAACTTCATCAGAACAAAATCATCTATGTGATTACTTTGAATCTATACTGACGTTGCCTGAGAAGCTAGGATTGCATATAAGGATATTGTGTGTACATGCAAAGACTACGATCTAGAGATAGATATTAGCTAGATCTCTTTTTTCTTTACGCATTTCAATAGGTATTAGATTTTAGATACCATCATTCATTAATAATCTATACCTATTGAAAAATGCATAAAGGTTATATATGTACCAAACCGAACTAACCCAAACTCTTCATTTCTTTAACAACGTTTCTAGTCTTTATACTTTAACAGTATGAAATATACAGAAAAAGCATTACATAAATGAGGTTACAATTATTCCTGTAGTCAAAAGATGAATTCCTAAACTATTTTGTCTGTCAAAAATATGATTTTGGGTCATTCGAATTTTACAACTCGGTTGGTTGCTAGTACTAGTATACAGTATCATTCGAACAACTAAAATAACTTGTATTCTGCGGTAAATTCTAGTCATTTAAGATAGTTTATTTGGAAAAAACGACTATATATATTATTACATATATACACGTAGATAGGGGAGACAGAGACGAAGGCCCACACTTCTTTAACAAAAGAACAACAAGCCCGTGACCCCAAACTAGCTTTCAGATTTATTTTATCTGACATAATCTCCACCGTTAGATTTTATTTTTCTCATGTCCCATTCTGACTCACATCCAACCGTCCATATTCCTCCAGGGTCTTCAATAGGTGGGCCCCTTTTCTTCTTCCTCTCGCCGTACACTCTCCTTCAAGGGCCAGAGCCACCGCCCTCGCCACTTCCTCTGCCGGCGCCACCGCAATCTCCTCGCCGGAATCTCCTCCTCTTCCGTATACCACGGAGAGTATGCTTATGGCGTATTCTCTTCCTCTACCGGCCAATCTCGCCATCACCGCCACCATCGCCGGCACCGTCATCGCGTGAGCACGAACCTCCGCCGCGCCTTCCGCCGTCGTGCACATGAGCTCAAGCGCAGCCAAGGCGCGCTCCACCGCTGAGATCTCTAATCCAGCCGCAGTTTCCACCACCGCTCTGGCGGCTCCGGCCTCGACGGCCACGTGGCGGTTACCTTCCGCGAGACAGAGCGCGAGGAGGATCTTGGTGACGTATTTGGCAGTTACGATCTTGTTGCTGCGAAGGCAAGAGACGAGGCCTCGCATGAGAGCCGGAGGACAAGTCGGATCGGATGGCGGGTCGGGTACGACGACCCGTTCGAGTAGCTGAAGAGCGAGGAGCTTGTCGGAATCGGAGACGGATGTGAGGTGAAGCTCTGCGATCTGGAAGGTTTCTTGGAGAGTGCTGGTGATCGGAAGCGGCGGCGGCGTAGGAGGAGTGGGAGGAGGAGGAGCAGTAACGGTGGATGGAGTTTGGTCAAGGTGATGAGGGAAACGCCACTGAGTGAAGCTTTGGGAGGTGGAGGTTGAGGAGGAGGAAGAGGAGGAGGAGGTGGTGGTGGGTTTACGGCGAGGTTGCTGGTGAGGAGAGGTGGGACTGAGGACGGACTGTGTGCAGCGGCGGAAGAAGCCACAAGAGAAGAGAGGGCGCGGTGGCGCGTGGGGTTTCGGTTTCTGGTTTGCCTTCATCATCACTGGAGAGTTTGTCTGGGACTTAAAGAGTGAAGTGAGAGTGAAGCGTCTCTTTTTAAATAGGAAGAAAATAATTGATTCGCACCAAATTTGTCAGGCGTTACACTTGGACTCTCCCTAAGATTATTTACTCGTGTTAAACCATAAAATAAATATTATTAATAATCATCTAGGGGACATAGAAGAGTATGGTCCCAAAACATTGACGACGAAATTACAATTCTGAATATGGTTTAGGCTAACGATTAATCTATGTACTTAGGTTACATGCTTGTGTCTGTTTATTTTTTTTGTTAGGGGAATCTTTACCTGTAGACGACAAAAGGCAGGCTTGATTTGCGTCTTAACAGTTAAAGCCATTAAATTTAGTCTATGGTCACAAACATGGAAACTTTTTCTGTGAAGTTAAAAAAGAGGCTTCTATAAACTTTAAACTCAGAAATCAGAAAGTTCAGCGAAACTCTAGAATGTGACTGTGAAGTACTCAGTTTCCAAAGCCTAACACCAAGAATTTCGTTAAGCCAATGGGTTTTTTCTAGGAGTGCCAGAAAAAAAAAAAACTCAAAAAAATATTCTACAATTGTGAAAAAACCCTTTTAAATCACCTCCATTTTTCGCTTAGTTCCTTCTTCTCTGAAAGGACCCAAGTGATGTAGATGGCTGCAACGAGTGCAACGATCGTGATCAAGAGAAGCGCGTAGCTGAAATCATCGGTCAGCGAGTCATAGGTCTTTGAAGGAGCAAGCCTTGTGTAGAAGAGATCCACTCCATATGCAAATACGTGTGTTGTTGACTCTAGCTTGGCCGGAGCTGTTATTATCCCTCTTAGCCCTTCTACTTTCAGGGAGTGTGTTACGTATGCCTGTCAAAATATGACAACCAAAATATGTTTATAGCCCGAATGGTTTTCTTATGTTAAAACCTAACCAAACAACGAACCAAGAACTGCCCCATTCCTGAGATGTGTATAAAGTTTTACCTGAGGAATTATGGGTAATGAATCCGTGAGAGGGATGATTCCTTCTTCTTTCTCAGCTTGCGAGGGGTTAAGTGTCCGTCGTGGATCCACAAATCGTTTGTCCAGTGCCAATATCTAATCATTCATTGGAACAGTTTTTTGAGTATCAATTTCCCAATCCATGGAGGTAATTTATATATGATATGTAATGTACAAACCTGATCCCCGATGGTACCAATGAGAAGCTGCTTTGAAGTTATACCCTTTGCTGTTGATGTCACCGCGATAGATTTCACGGACTGGGCAAAGAAGTATGACTGTGACTTTGTCAACACCTCGGTTCTAGAGTATGAAGAGATCGGCGCTGTTAGATTGTGCTTTCCAAGAACGAGTTTCCAGACATTTTTGTTCTCCTGCAGATAAAATTTATAATGTTTTCACAGAGCGAAATAAACTCAAATCAACTGATGAAATGCTTCGGGTATGTAGTCATACCGCCCGAGACTGATCATAGATCTCGACGACTGTAACCTCGTACTTGTGAGCTCGAAGGTTGAAATAGTGGTAAACAACCCAATTCTCACTAAATACCTGCAAAGAATTTGAAAGCTAAGAAAGTTGCATTGAATCTGTTACAAAAGGAAATGAGATGAAGTTGCATGAGCACTTACCGCATGAACCGGCCCTTGACAACCTTGATGTGACAAACGGTGCAGTATACGTCCAGTGATGGTGTCAATGAGGTATACTACAAGTGCTGACTCCTCTGGTGTAACTGAACCAATCTCACCAGCGCCTTTTGGTGACACGGTGGCCACAAACAGCAAGTTCCTTGATACGTATTTATACAAAAGGTCTTGGTCTGTGTTGACTTTGGCTTGTGTATGAACAACCTGAAAATATAATCGTACGCATGTTCTGGATTAATAAAATCCCAACAAATGTTTCGAGTAAAAGACTAACAAGCGTTAAAGAAGCATGATAAGAACTGATTTAGAAATCAAGAATTATACCTCATTTGGTTTTCGTGTTAGTGTTGAAATAATTTTCTCAGATTCGGAGGGAAACACAACAGTCCAAAGTTCCCTGGTAGTAAAACAGTACTCATCTGCAGTCTCACCAGAACAACTGCTCTTCATTGCGTGTCCTCTAATAATACCATCATCAGCCTCAACAGTGTACCAATATACATTTTGAAACTCGCGCTGAAAGATGGTGAGAGCCTCTGAAGTTTTCGGGTACAAGTGGACGTGGCCATTGGTATCAGCTATTAGATGTAAACGTTGTTCCGTTGAGTCGGTATATGGAAGAGGCATGACTTGCACAACAGAGTGACCAATATCTGATGAGCTAATCTCCTTTCCCGTGTACACATCTACAAACGAAAGTACACCGGGCGCACTTGAATCTGATCCGCACCTGCCAACTACGAGAACAGAAGGATTCTCGTCCATGGCGTGATGATGAGGGACCTGCCATTGGTACAAGCTGATACCGCTTGGGCGTTCACAGAATTTGTTAGGAGAGTTTAGCAGCATAGACCAAACAATCCTCCCGTCTCCAGTGTGCAGAGCAAAAAGTTTACCAGCACGGGTAAGTGCTATGATTAATTTCCGGAAGCCATTATGGTCACGTGTCAGTTTGCTCCTCCCAGAACTCTTCATCCTCATTTCTTGAATTGCTGCCACATCCTCTGGGCTCGCTAGCAACAAGGTTCCCTTGAGCTTCAGCACGTGTCCCTTTCAAAAGAAACAGCAAAATTTCAATTGATTAGGGTGAGAAAACCATAAGAATAGGTCATCAAATACACAGCTCCAGGGAAATAATAGTAAAAAAAAACAGCACAGACGTTTAAGAACAGTCATACCTGAAGCCAATCTAAGAGAGTGTGTTCCACTTTTGCCACTGATACACCATCCTTTTCCACGGGGAGCTCTGCTATTGTAACATCGGTCACTGAAGCCAGGCCTTCTTCTCTGCTCCAAACAATCGCCCCTTGCTGCAGTAACAAGAGTGAGTGGTCTTCCATCACGATAAGCGCCCTAAATCCGTTACTCCTGTCTGTCTTGATATAGTTGTTTATAAAAACTTTATGCACACGCCCCCTGTGTTGGTCCATTTGAATGCTCTCTCTAAGCAATACAGTCTCCAAGTCATCAACAAGTTTCACCATGAGGTGAATCTTGCTCCCTTCATGATGAACTGAGGCGAAGGCCTCCTGCTCGTCTGCAACCGGAAGTGAATCACTCATGGCTGTTTCGTCAGATAATGAGTCTACCACCTCCAACTTTCCTTCGCCACCAACCCTCACGAATACAGTGCGTTTATTGACTTTTACAGCAAGTATATTGGTAAGAAGAGGTGATAAAATCTCAGCCTTTCCAGAATCCTCAACAAGATCTGAAATGCGGGTCTGCTGGAAGCTAATATCTCCATCTAGGAAGCCAATAGTAACCAAAATTGACCTCGTTGAATCAAGGACAACGACTTTATCGCTTGAAACTGATGAAATCTCGCCAGAGAATCCTCCAGGGAACACCACGCTTTTTTCTGCCACCACCTCTCCGCTTTTGGAATCAATCTGATAGACAACAGCCTCCGATGATTTAATGAATCCCAGCACATAAACTATACTACTTCCAGGAGTTTGAAGAACCCGCTGAACTTCAAACCTGCAGGAGGCACCATAAAGCACATCGAAAGTAAGCATAACTAATCGTTACAAGCACTCTGCACTCGAAGCAACCTCATTGAACTATAAAGTGAAGACTGACATACCCTTCCGCTGTGAAATCCTTTTTCCAGATGAGCTCACCATCCACAGCAGAAACAGCATGAAGGTACCCACCACCGAAAACAAGAATAGGGTAGTCCTTGTCAACCTTCAAATTTATCTGCAAGACAGCTCAAGTTAATAAACAAGCAACCAAGGAAATGATGACGCAACTAAGATCTCAGATAATATCACTCTTCAACGAACTATAGATCAAAGAAGTTGTTTTCTTATAATGATAGCAACAGTTGTCCTCTGTTTATAGCAAATCACAATATGACTAACCGGCACAGATAACAGTGACTTTGACTGCTGTGCACTGTGAAGCGACGTTTCCCACACCATCTGGCCATCAGGAAGGTTCCAGGCTCTTAAAGTACTTCCTTCTGATGAAAGGGTGATAACATCTGCAATAATATGAAGCCGAGAAAATATCAAATAGAGCGTTTGGTACAATCCAGACATAGTTGATCCACATGTACAGAAGATAAATCCTACATTTTCCCAGGGCAATATCAACGCCATCGATAGCATCCTTTGTCCCGAGAACATGCCGCCAAACTGCAGCAAACCAGAAAACAAAGTAAAAAATAAGGAGAAAAAAAAAAACGATACAGAGCGATGAGAATCATAGTAAACGATACTTCCAAGATTCAACATGAATTAAAAAAAAAAAAAAAAACATATGAAAACCACTCTTCTTACATATCTCCCCGTGTCTGAGATCAAGTGAAGCAACAACATTCTGCTCGGTGGACACGATGACACGCTTTCTCCCAGTCTTCTGAGTGTGGAACACTGCGTGCTTCACTTTCCCAATGTAGCGTTGGTGCCTACGCAAAATAAGACATTTGATTCGGAAACTTTTTAGTTCCTTCGCTCCTAGCTTTACCCGATCGCATCTCAAAATTCACTAACACTTCTCTACCTAATGAGATCTAAAATAGTTGAAATGACAGATTATATATACAGTGCGCGGATTTGGGTTAATCTGACAGGCGAGAGCTACAGTGCGACTTCTAAATCGAAAAACTTCAAAACGATGATGATGAAAAGTTTCGGAAACTTCACAAAGCAGTAGTAAGCTTTCGAAGCTAAATAGAGGGACAAAGGAAATCGGATGAAGAAGAGACGAGTTACCAATCCATGAGACCGGCTTGATCTTCATAAAGGGAGAAAGATAGAATTGCAGATGATAAGAAGATAAGGAGGAGGAGATAACCCCTAATCGCCATAGCTATGGTGATCGCTGACGACTAACTTTCCTCTGCAAGTGCTTACCAGCAGATCTGGAGAGGGAGGAGAGTTTTGGTCTGCGAATGAAATCGTGAGGGGCTTTAACAAGCGGAAGGTCTTCTCCTTTTTTAATTTGTTGAATAAACGAATAAATTTTTTTTTTTTGGCCTCACTGGCCAAGATTTTTTCGATAATACATAGTCACATACAACCATTTACATGAAAATTCAATATAAATCTAAAAGATATCTACAAAATTTATACTTATCTCTTGTGTAAGAGATATACAACCTACAAGAGAGGAGTTAAACAAACACTCTTAATAATTTTTAAAAAGTTGATTTCGTATCTGGAGATAACTTGATTAATCAGAAAATTAACAACATACAGATAGTTTTTTGTATTTAGCTAGATAAATTATAAATATATACATATTCGTATAAATGATGCTTACAAAACTAGATAATTATAAAATGTGTCACATATGTCTGTTATTTAATTGTCTGCGTCATCACTTTTACATTTACCATAAGAGTTGCTACACCAAACAAAATATACAACATTGAGGAGAGATAAGGCCGCCATGAGCCAGTAGTAATAGTCCAAGTGCCCCTCGTCTATATCCTCTGTGATCCAGCTCCGGCAGGTGGCGGTGACGATCCATGAGGAGACTAGGCTTGCGGCGGCCATACCGAGGCCGGAGAGTGTGGTGGCGACGCTTGACAGGGAGTTTGGAAGCTGATCAGAGTAGAAGAACTCGTTCTGTGCTACCGAAATAAGTGCTTCAGCAATGCCTCCTAATATCATGTACGGCAATAGCCACATCGCCGACAACATTTTACCTCGATCCTCAATCAACCACACGAACACAAAACAAATACTTTGTATTACTTAAGTAACATAAGATTCTTAACAGTGAGAGGATTTGCTAGTGAGCCTAATTAACAGTGAGAGGATTTGCTAGTGGGCCTAATTAACAGTCAGAGGATTTTCTAGTGGGCCTAATTAACAGTCAGAGGATTTTATAGTGGGCCTAACTACATAGGCCCATGCTAATTGCAGCTGAAAATGAGACTGAAGATATTTTTGGATGATAATTGTATTTAATTTCACAGTAGTGTCAAACCAAAATACTCATAAAATAAGTAAGATTCCAAAGATTGCCGAGTGCTGGTGATCGCTGAAAGCCTCCAGGAAAGCAACTGAGCTCGAACCTTATCCGTTCCAGAAACCCACCGAGAAATCTTCGAGCAGTGACAATGGAGGAACAAACGCCGGCGATACCGATTTCTGAAGATTTATCCCGGAAAATAATCTCTCTCGCCGCCGGTGAAGCGCATACTATCGCTCTGACTGGTAAAAATAACAATCCCACTGCTTCATTTAGTTGACAGATAAACTCATATGTTTTTGCTTGAGCTGATTATAATTATTTGGGGAAATTGCAGGCGATGGATGTGTTTACTCATGGGGAAGAGGAATGTTCGGCCGTCTTGGCACGGGTAGGGAATCGGACGAGCTTGTTCCAGCTCGAGTCGAGTTCGAGTTCCCATTAGATCAAGCGTCCGGAGATGGGCCCCGAATCGTTGGTATTGCTGCTGGTGCTTATCACAGTCTCGCCGTCTCAGGTGGTTCCTTGTATTCCTATGTCGAAATTCACTTTTTCCACTAGCGTTTGCGTCTGATTTGATCAAAAGAGTTTTTTTTTTTTTTTTTTTTTTTGAGAAATCGATGACGGTAACGATCAAAAGATTTTGTTTTATAAAATTAGCTCCCCTTTTATGTATCCATGACCTTACATTTGTGAGTTGGAAAGTATGCTTGAGTCGTATATGATACAAATGATGGTTATGTTTTAGCTTAAGTTTCCGCTCTGGTGAGGTTCTTCTTTTGGTTGGGTCGGGGTTTCTTAAGTTTGTTATCGAAAGGGCTTGTGAGTTTAGTTTATAGGATCATGGGCATCAAGTACGAACATAAGCTTTTTTATGTGTATTGTATATGAATCCGATATGATATGGATCTATATTGACCATTCTCTTTTCTTTTGCTTCTTTTCCTTGTAAGCTTTTGGCAGATGATGGCTCAGTTTGGTGTTGGGGTTACAACATTTGTATCCTTTATCTGCGTGTCTAACTTGATATGACTTTTTTTATCACTACATAATTCATCTTCTGCTCTCTCCTTGACTGATAAATGGATGGCCAACTTGGTTTTGATGGGGAGAATTCCTTGGCACCGTGCTTGATAAAAAATTTGTTTGATCAAGAAGCATCTAGTTCTTCTCTAATTGATTCAGATAGAGAAGCTAGATCAGATTTAAAGGTTTGTTCCTGGATACTCTTTCTTACTGTTGGTTTATGACTTATGAGTCAAAAGCCTGAAGCTCAAAGGTTTTTGTTACTCTTGGTAGGTTTGTGCTGTCAAGGCCGGATCCATGATGTCACTTGCCATTGATAATGTCGGAGGTCTTTGGATGTGGGGCAATGTTCCGCCACAAGCCAGCGGACCTGAGCCTCGTTTGTCTTTTACAAGCGTCCCGATTCCTTTTCCTATACTGGAGTTCCATGGCCGGACTGTTTTGAAGGTAGCATGTGGGGATGAACACGTTGTTGCCGTTGTTGGACCTAAGGAGGTCATCCACAAAGACAACAGTTATGATGAATCTGTGTTGTACTCTTGGGGAAATAACCATCATGGCCAGTTAGGGCTTGGGGACAGAGAAAGCCGTGCAAGGCCTCAGATTGTGGAGATGTTTAACCAGAGCTCTGGTCTTACATTCTACGACGTAGCTTGTGGTGCTCATCACACAGCTCTCCTCACCCATAGAAAAGAGGCACCAAAAGGACCAACCACTTGTTGGACATTCGGATTTGGTGAAAATGGTCAACTAGGTCATGGGAGTACCAAGAGCTCATCGATTCCAGAGCCAGTTTCAGAGCTCCCAGAACACGCTTGCTTAGTTTCTGTAGACTGTGGCTTATTCCACACAAGCGTTGTGTCATCTGAGGGATATGTGTGGTCGTGGGGAATGGAGAGGGGATTAGGGCTATGCCCTGATGTCAACTTCACAGACGTGGAAGCAGGAGATGACAGTATGCCAAGAAAGATTTCGGGCGGGTCAAGATTTCGTGACCCAGTTCAAGTTTCTTGCGGGGCTGCACATACAGTTCTTGTGGCAAATGGTGGTTACAAGCTGTGGTCTTGGGGAAGAGGAAGAAATGGAGTGCTCGGGACCGGGAATGTCATCGACTGTTATGTTCCTACACTCGTCTTCTGGCCAAATGAGCTGAAACCGAACGATGAAGAGGTACCCGAACCTGATGCTGCTGGGGGAAAAAGCTCATCAACAGAGGAGATGAAGCGGCTAGAATCAAAGCTAATGGTGATGGAGAGATACGCAAGCATACTTCATGGATCCATATTCGGAAAACCTTTCAATGAAGAGGAAGATATCCCGTACTCGTTGCGGGTCACCGGGTACTTCGATATGGGAAAAGAGTGGGGAGAGATGGTGGAGAGTGCAGATAAGAGTCAGCTTATGAGGCTTCAGGCTTTCTATGAAGACATGATTGGGAGGGTTAAGGACAAGTTGTTGCAGCGAAGGATTCAGGAGATTATGAAAGATTGTCTTCAGTCTTCAGCCCCTAAACACTAGTAATAGCATCCATCACCTGTTGTCTGCTAATAGCATAATAACTTTATTATAAAAGATTGTCTTTATTGGTTTGTTCGTCGTGTTATACATTTTTAATTTCAACAACTGTGTTTGTGACAAATTTTGCCATACGGCCCATAACTATAATCCATCATCGAATCCATCATTCAATTTACGTTATACTGCGGAAAAAAAAAAATTACGTCACACTTTTTTTTTAAACATTTATTTACGTCACAATTTTGAAGGTTAAGGTTTGTAGCGTATTTGCAATTTTCTTAAACACATGTACATGGTATTTGATTTTTTAATTATAAAACATAGTAAATGGTAGGTTAATTTTGAAATTTATCCTCTCTGAAATGCGTCGTTAGTTATTATTCTAATCGAGTATACTTAAACATCATAGTTACTCATGATTTTAGATGTTTTCATTTTTCTTTTGGTACTATATTTATTAAAAGACACGGTATGGATAGAAAGAGATTAAACCTATTTTTTATGATTTTATCACAAGAAATTTGACTAATTTTCTGTAGAAAATAACGATGTCGCATATATATATATATGTATATACAGTATATGCCATTTGAAAAATAACAATGACGTAGCCCCTTCATAATTTATGTCGATGATTCATCTGGCATAAGTTATTTTAAGTTCCAAAAATACGAAACAGGCTGAGAAGGAGGTTATATATTAAACGTTTAAAAATTGTCGGAAACCATATTAAAATGGTTATTAGACGTTTCTACTCCTCATTTTTTTTAGGTATATTTCAAAAATTAATCTAAAATGTATTGTTGAGAACACACTCATAAAAATCCTTATCTAGAATCAGTCCAAAAAATATTTTATTTTACTTCTATTTTAAAAAACTGTTGGCACTGTAGTATCACATCATCCAACAACCAGTGCAGGACAAGAGAAATTTATCCAACAACCATTGCAATGTCCTTTCATATTAATTTTTCAATAAATAATGTCAATTTAATCATTTTATTGCCAACTAATTCCTAATGTATGTGAAGCACACATATATTGAATATAATGATCAAAGAGAAATTGTATATGCTTTTTATAGACTTTAAATATAATCAACAGTAGTCTTGAATTAAGATTAAAGTTTGTATAAAGTTTTTGAAGTTTTCTGGTTAAAAAATGCAAACATAATTGATATTTTACATGTTGGTGTATAAATATAATCATTTATTATATATAGTGGCACTGACATATGTAACATTGATTATGAATTTCTCAAATTATATTCCCTATTGGAGAATACTGCATTACTTCAATAACGGGAGAAAATACGACATCGAGTGAATCAAAATATAATTTAGCGGGAAATAGTGAATTGAAATCATTTATATATTTCATGCAAAGAACGTAACTTTAAGTATGGCCGACCATTTGCATTACCTATAATTTTTTTTTTATAACATCAATTATTTTGAAACAAAAGAGAGTAGTGATTTTCTAAAATGATTAGCTATATCTACGGCTTTTAAGTTCCACATTGCCTCATATGGTGTTCACTAGGCATTATATTTCACATACGAAAATACTTTACAAAATAAGATACTACAAAATAAGAAATAAAATAGAAATGGTAAAGTAGTGACCGTAGTGTAAATTTTATAAGTAGTTAATAATTTACGGTGGTTTTCTCCACTTTAAATTAATCTCTCTCAAAACCAGTCTTTTTTCTTTCAACATATCGTAACAGTCCACTAATGGCTAATCTATGATTGTCTACCAACTGTTATATACCTATAACCAGTTAGACATTACACGTTGAATACTATTCTATTGTCTATCACTTTTTTGACATTGGGTTTTGCATATAATAATAATACTTAACATTACTAAATCAAGTAGCACTAACCCAAGATATTTGTACAAAACAATAATTAAAAGCATCCTTGAAATGGCAAGCGGCAAGGAAAAAGCTTTCCACAAAGATTCTTGTCTTTTGAAGGCAATGCTTTAATACAGACGTATTCGAGTTTATTCAATTGCACTGATCATTGCCATGGGTCTCTGTTGTTCTCCGTATCCTTTTATTTTTCGTTATATTTTTACATATACAATAAGAAAACATTAATTATGACATATGCTTAAATAAACATTAGAAGTATGTAAATATTCGTAATAATATGTTAACTTTAATACAGAAAGATAATGGACAACAGATTCGCAGACTTCGTAGAGAAGGCTTATTCATAAGATAAAAGTGATTTCTAAATATATATGTTTCTATGATTTCAGGTAGACTGCGATTGTTTCAAACGTTAACTTCCTTTTTGCGTTTATATGATAAACTTTTTCTTTCTAAAATTGACATCTAAAGTTTTTTAAGTTTCGTATAAAAAGATTTATCAAATGTAATTGCAAATTGCATTGGCGTTTGTGGTTATATAATGTATACAAGTTCCTAAACCGGACGAACAAACCAATTAATCTACAAAGCTGGCCGACCGTTAAATCAGTTTTTTTTATATGTTTTCTTAGATTTACGCAAAATTGTGGCATATAGCCACCGTCAATTAAATTAATCAACTAAACGTGATTATTCTGCCGACTTACTTGAATCTTATATATATTTAGAAAAAAAAAAAAGCATTTTAGTGGAGAATGTCAAGTGGTTCAGATACACTTTTATTTATATAAAAATTTCAGCATTTAATAAAGGCTTTTTGACGATTTAGGTCGAAATTAAAAAAAAAAGTATAAAGGAGTCAATGATTCCTTTTCCGTTTTTGGAGTTATGCATAGTACCATCATTAGATGGATAAATTTTGATTTAAGAATTTCAACACCTCACAAAAGATTTGCAAGAAAGTTATGTCGGATCTACTCTAGATTTGCGTGGTATAATGTCGGTTAATAAAACCTTTAGAATAAAAAGTTCATTTATTCATAAACGAATAGTTATACATATATAACAGTTAGTGGGGAATAGGTAGGGCTATGTGAATATATAATCAAACGGAACCGAACCGATTAACCTGAACCAAAGAAAACTGACATCGAATTATCTTAAACTGGATGAATAAATCTAAAATTAATTAAAACTAACAAAAACGCACCAGACCTATCAAACACAACAATCAAACCGCAACTTATATCTAATTAAACTTAGCAAAATACATAATACCACATATTCCTTTGGATTTGTCAATCTTTAATATCCTTGAAAAAAGAACTTAAACCGGTTGTGTCTTTCGTAGTTAGTTAGGTGAAAAATAAAATACTTTTGTAAACGCATTTAATATGCATTCAGACAATTAGTAAAACCTTCTGTCGGAGGAACCTTTTTCACATTTTTAAAATATAAATAAAAAAACCAAAGTTATGACCAGCTTTTTACATTTGGTTCTGGGATTTGATTATATTTTTTTTGTAAAAATGTCGGAGATTTAATCCTTAAATTCTAGGGTTTATATGAGAAATAGATGAGCTGATCGGTACTTGAAAACTGTAAATTTAACAAATTAAATCGTTGATTTTGTTATTATTGTTTTTTTATTCGGTGTGTTCTTGAAAAGTTACTATGACGTTCAATCCAAAGCTCGCATGCGTCAGAACTCAGAATGGAACGTTCATGCTTAGTTCGTATAGTTTGGCGTAGCGGTAGAGGTTGTTTACGAGATTGATCTACACCTTTTTTGTTGAATCCGTTATTTTTAAAACTAATAACTTTGAATTTATAATATGCCCAAGTGGCGCGTTTTAATTCGTTCTCGTGCAAGGAATTTTTGAATGTCCAAACAATTAATGTATTCGAAATGTATAGGTTTTCCATGCACATTAATTTGTAAGATAAGAGTAACTAGAATTTTAAATGTTATGTGATGTGGATGAATGATGATATACTCTATATAGTTACAAATTAAATATGTATATAGTATGTTTGATATTTATTTTTATTTTGTCGGCTAGTTCATGCTTTATTAAATGACCAATATAATATTCACACTAAATAATGTGGAGGGAAACGCCGATATGATCCGCTAAAACATATCCACGAAAGAGAAATATAAAAGGCAATGTAAACACGTAACAACTAGAGAGAAAAAAAAAATCAAGTAACAACTAACAATGAAACACATCAATACATCATTCTTTATATTTTAATATGGAATGTTTCTGATTTCACTCTGTTGACTAAAAATGGCATATATTAACCATACATAAATAATCAACAGATACAAATATGGATCATTGTTCCATGTCCCACACTTTCGTAAGAAAGTCTTAGGGGTAAATCCAAATTCTTTCATATGTTTTAATTAAATGGTTGCCAGTGACATCATTATATTATTGTATTTGCTGTTGTTTATAACATTAGTCTTTATCTACCACGTAGGATGCATGAAGCTTTGAAATAATAATGTGAAGTGAAATTATCTTTTCAACATAGCTATTATAACAAAGAAATATGTGATGTTGAAATGCACACAAACTTTTGGAGTTTGCAAACCACTAAGTACATAGTACATTTTATTTTTGGGGTTTGCAAAATACTAGACATACGTTTTACATTGATTAAAAGAGACGGTAAATCCAGCATGAACAGAATTCCTTCTTCTTCTTTTTTTTTTCTTTTTTTTTTAGCATAGATAGATTTCGAAGATACGTAACCTTAACTGGCATCACCATCACTAAGACAAATTAATATCATGAGTATTGCACTTTAGAACGAGTAGTTTAAAATCATCATAGCTCTTTTTCATGATTGTAAATTTATAATGATCTTGGAAATTGAAACGTCATATATTATATATATATATATGTGTATTCATGCGACATGACTAAACATTTCACATTCTTTATGTTCATCATATTAGGATAATTTCATGTCATATATATATATATATATATATTCAGATATAATTAAGCCTATATATCTATTTTAGGGGTCAATGATCCTCATTTATTTTTAAACTGCTATAATATTAATTAACTTTAACGTTAATTAGTATATTTTTCTTAGAGCATCTCCAATCTACTTCTATTTTAGAGGGAAAAATAGAGTTTATAGAAAAATTCTCTCCAATTCACCTCTATTTTTACCTCTAAAATTGAGGTTGCTATTTTTTCCTCTATATTTGAAGGAACTCTATTTGTTCCTCTATAATAGAGATACACTTTTTTATTTATAAACTGGTCCCTTAACTTTTACATCTTTTTTATTTTTATTTATATAATATATAAAAAGTTAAATTAAATATTTGCATAATCTAGTTTGTATATATCCAATAAATAGCCATATATCTAACATATAAATTTAATTAAATTATAAAATATTAAATAACTTTAATAAAGTTTAATAAAATCAACATCATTTCAGACAATAACTATTATAGAAAAACAGAAAACATTATTTACTTTAATTAATTATATAATTTATAAATGAAAGTGGTTAATCCACGATAAAAAAATAAACATGAATAGCAATATAATATACACATGTACAATAATACGTCAATAAAGTTACATTATACAGTTTTGTATGTTATTAAATACAAAAACCTAATAAATAAATAAATTTAATAATTTTGCTATGGTTTGAGAAAATTTTGTGAACATATAATATAACTAAATTGGAAAATTCTCATTTATTTCAAACTAAAATATAAATAAAATGATAAATTGCAATAATTTTTTAAAAATACAGAAATTGTAGAAAATGATAAATACTATAGTGATTTAATAAATGTTTTGAAAATTATGGAAAATTACAAATACTATAGTCATTTTGAATTTTGTTTATGAAATAAATGTTTAGTTTTAATATATTTTTATTATTTATGAAATTTTTTGTAAACAATAATATAAATGAGGTTAATTTGTGAATTTTATAGAAAGAAGGTATTAATAATAAATTATAAAGAGAATATTCTTAAAATATTCCTTTTTAGAGGAAAAAATAGAGGAATACATTGGAGAGAAGTACACCTCTATTTTAGAGTTCCTCTATTTTAGAGGAAAAAATAGAGGAACACATTGGAGATGGTCTTATAAAAAAATATCAATTTGTTTTGATAGGATTATACCTGTAAGTTTACACAAACTAATCGCTTACGAACCTATATATTATTGGACGATAAAAAATTGGTGGCCACTGTTAATCACGTTCATTGGGTAATAATTGAAATTTTTAAGAAACTTTCACTAGGTTTTAGTTATATAGGAAATTAGATAAAGAAAAGAAGTCATCCACAATTTTATTTATTTATTTTAAACTATGAAATATGGATGATGTACATATTTTTAAATTTTGATGGTCATAAATAATGAAACTAAAATAAGTCTTTATCTAATGTTTATAATCGTAATTGAAATTTCGTAGAATCAGAAAAACAAAAATCATTGGTGGAGGACCTAGCTAATTAGATCTGATTTTATCATAATCTTTTCTCTTTTAATTCTAAATTAAACGAGTTGTATGATGCTATTTTGTAGCCAAACATTGTATATAAAAAATGTTTTTTTAGCTAGTTAAAAAAAAACATTTTGGTCATGATCATACTAATTAAGAGATGATATTAATATATTGTATGGATGTATATTATATGTGGCTGTGTAATGTTTGCGTCAGCTTGGACAAGTTGCTATCGCTTTACGTTTTTCATTTTTAACCCTAGCTCACATATTCCATTTATTCCGACCAAACAAAAATTAACGATAGCGAGACTTTAATTTACAATTAATAGATAAAGCTAATTTCGTTGTTTTGTTTTTCTTTCAAAAAAAGGAAAGAAAAAAGCATGCAACAGTTCTGAACTCCTAATGATTTGTATTATTGCAATATCATAAAGTTAGTGGACTTTTATTTATCGCTTATTCACTTGATGATACTTACAAAAATCTCAAAATATTTCCTCTTCTTTTCCGACAAACCAAACCGATATTTTATATAAATAGAAACACAAAATATAGAGTTCTGTACACGTATTCATTATTGAGCTCACACACGCGCCCAAAAAAAACCCTTTCTTAGCCAACACCACAAAAAAACAAAAACAAAAGGGTTCATAAAGACGTGAAAATACAAAGACATTAATTATAATAATAATACAAATACTGATTTAAAACGTCGTTAGAGATCCCATGACAAGCCTTGGCCAAAATTAGGGATAATTCCGCCTTGAACGTAACCGTAATTATCATCCGACGACTGCCCCCACGGCGGAGGATATAAACAGTAATCCACTGAGTCAGAGAACACGAACTCGTTCCCAAACTTAGCCGAGTCGACGTCGTAACTCGCTCCGAGACATGGGAGCTCCACAATCTCACCGAGCTCCTCCGACTCAGTCCTCGAGAGGTCCATCACCAACACGAGGGACTCAAGCGAAGAAGTAGAAGACGAAGAAGACGATGAAGAAGACGTAAACGACGTCGTTGGCTCCATGTGTGCTGCTTTGAGAGCGGCTGTCTGAATGTCTCGAGGGCTTAGCGACACGGGTCGAGGGAATGACTCAGCGAGTTCAGGGAAGTTCAGTATAGCGGAAGTTCCTTTAATGCTCAAAGCCGCCACGTCGTGTGCACGCGCCGCCATCTCTGGCGTCGGAAAAGTTCCGAGCCAAATACGAGATTTCTTCCTCGGCTCACGAATCTCCGAAACCCATTTTCCCCAATTCCTCATCCTCACACCGCGATAAACCGGGTGCTTACCGGAATCTCTAACACGTTTCGTCTTCTTTAAATCCTCGTTTTGCTCTGCTTTGCTCTCGTGACTCACTGAGTCAGACGCCGAGTTGGATAGCTGAGTTACTCTCTCCGAGCGAAGGCTGTAGTACTCCTCCGCGGACGTACTCTCTAAAGCTGATGCAACCATTGTGTTACACGGATATAGTATAATATTCAAACAGTCTCTTATTCTGCTTGTTTTATGATTCGGATCCCGAGATTTATGCAAGTAAAGGAAAGAGCCTCAGTGAGAAAAATAAAGTTTTGAGAACTATTCAAAATAAGGGAAAAAAACAGGGGCAGTGAAGTGATGAAGAAATGAGAGAGAAACTTTGATATGCGAGAAGAAGAAGAAATGTTGGTATAATTTTGTCTATCATTTTTTCTCAGACACTCAAAATATTTATATGCATTAATATTTTGGGTACGAGTTAGAAGAGAGGGAGGGGAATGGGACCAAAACAATGCAATAAGTCGATTGAATAAAGGAAATGGACCCAATCTCGCTCTATTTAATTTGTTTTTTATTGACCCACTCTATTTTTTTTTAATATATAAATATATTATATTAGTATAAAACGACACACTTGGAGTCACTGTTTGCTTTGATATCCTTCGCGTTCTTAAATTCTTATTATGCACCTACATTTGAAAAAAAAAAGTATTAAAAAAAAAAATACGAGATGGCCATTTGCAGAATCAGTATTGAAGTATCTAACAACTTTTTCCGGCTGGGTACGTCTATTTTATGAAATTTGTCTCCGTAACATGGTGAGACAAGCTTTTTATTTGTGTGATAAGGAAAATTTCACCTAAGTTTTACTGTTTCATCATCTTTTACCCTGATCTTCGACTCAATGGATCATGGTTTCATTGACAAGAGCAATAATATAATATATTTGCATATGCATTCTCATGTGAAGCTAATCGATGTATCCAAATATATGATATGCCATGATTCGGATTTTCTGTTGATCAAAATTAACTAATTATTTAATTATTTCTTGTCTTTTAGATATTGGTTTTTGATAAACACATGTATCTATAGTTTCATGGAATTACGATAATAATAATTAAAAGTTATCTCTGTTAATAATAGTTAAAAGTTATTTCGAGATCACCGATAAAAGTCATAATTTCGAAGTAAGTTCATATATTACATAATATAAGATAGGTAAAATAATATGTAAAGAACATGAACTAATTATATAATCATTATTATCATTTACTTTTAAATTAGAAATCTATAAACTTCGCATCAAACTGTGTGATTAATTGTACTGATTTCATTTGAGAAAATACGACCAATACCAATTAATAAAGATTTGACTAGCTTAGGTAGTATAACTAGAAAGAACTTCTAACGCATATAAAATGATAACTAGACATCTATTGATCCTAGTATAAGAAAATATATGGAGGGTAAGTTCCATAAAAAAAAATTCACCAGCCAATGCAGATTAGGTTAAAGATGTTCCAAGCGCACAAACAGACAAAGAAGTACATTTTGGTGTAATAATACAGATAAAGAAAAGTAATATGTAGAGAGAAACTTCAAGAAAATTTTAAGGGACATCAATTTGTTCAATCATGGGACCGTATTTGCGTACCTATAAGGACGGGTTTCTATCGAACACATACAATATTATAAGTGACCTAAAGTCTTCTAATAGTAATAATTTTGTCTTTTTATATTCACAGATAATATTAGCAATTGAGTACTTGCGATGAACGACGCTGTTCGTTCCTTTGCCTCTAGTTTCAGCATAATAATTTTCATTATATATTTGGTTATTTACAATTACTAATCTCCCTCAATGTCAAAAAACAATTAACGATAATACATATTCGAAGGTTTACTGAAATTCTTTAAGAAAATTCATAAATTACAAGCTTGAAATACAAAACTAATCGACAATAATTATAATGATTTCTATGTCTTTTATATATGCTAAAACACGTTGTATACGTGGGACTTTAAGAAATCCATTCGATACGAGGATGAAACTGCAACATCATCTTGGAAATACTTACTACAAGATGATAACAAGGGATGAATCAGTCCGACTAAAAAGACATTTGTTTAGTAAGGAGTAAATTAATTAATTAATTCATGTCTTTTAATTTATATTATATGTTAGAACATATCGCATTAGCTACGAGGGATTTTAACAAAAATAAATGTTTGTATGACATACTGCATATCAAAATTTAGCAATGTGCATGGTAACTGGTAACTGGTATGTGCCAAGCTTTTAATTATGTTATTTGCTTCCTTATCACCTTAATTAAGGTCATTCAAGCTTCTCTTTTCTCATTTCAGAATTTCTTCTGTAGTTATGAATGGAGGAGACCTTCTCAATAAATGAAAACGGACCCACTTACAAATAAAGGGAAAAAAACAATTTTACGAGTGTTTATTTTTTTGGCTCAATTTTATGTGTGTTTATTTAGGCAGACAAAACCAAATATCAATATCTTCCAAATATGGTTTTATGGGCATACGACAGATACTGTAAAGTCTAAATTTTTAAAAAGGGTCTAAAATCAGCCTTTTGGAAAAAGACCTTTTTTATAGAGGAGGGGGAGACATTTTCTTGCTTTGTGTTCTCCTCATGGGATTACAGATCGTTAACAATAAAGATAGTAATTTTAGGGTCAAATTAAGTTCTTCTCCGAATAAGCCATATATATATATATTTTAAGTTTCAGTTTATATCCTGTGGTGGGCAGTTTATTCCCTACGTACCCAGAGTATGTATGTTCATGTCTATATATCACTATCTTGTGTATGGTTTCATCAGAGCGACAAAAAATTGATCGATAGAGAAAAAAAATAAGGACACGTCGAGGTGTAGGACATTTACATCTTTAACATGTTTTTGCTGCATAGTATATAGTCAACGAAACACGCAAATGGTTGTCGTTTAGACTAAAAATCTTTTATGGGTCTAATTTGGGAGAAATATATATTCATTATATTATATAAACATATCATAAATGTTATATCGGGATCGACAATGCGTGTGCGATCCTTGAATTGACACTATTTACTTTTAAGATTTGTTGATAGATCAGTGTGACTAGTCTTAAAAAGACCGTGAGAGTCTAGGGAATTCATTTTTTCCCGTTAAATCATTTATCAAAAGATTAGACCTTTCGATGTATTAGAGATCATTCTCACTTGCCTTTATGGCTTTTTCTAATCCATACACGTATACAGTTATTAAAATTTGAAATGATGAAAAGTTGGAAACCATAAGATTGTGTAAGAGACAGACAAAAACTACAAAGAAAAACATGATTCTGACTCAAAAGTACAACAGACATCACCAGTCAAAAATCACCATCCCCATTTAATGACCTCTTCTAGTTTTTATTTTACTCCCAATTGTTTTGGCAAACAAAAAAAAAATTATCATTAATATAAAGAAAATATTCAGGGAAAGTGAAGATATTGATAGTGTCTGACTATCACAGCTTCAGTCCTGCTGCTTGTTTGTCACATGCGATTGCCTGGCTAATGATATAACAACACAGTGTCTTTGATCAGTAACGTCCAAATTAACGAGTAGTTTGTAGGCAAAAAGGTTCTGAATTTAATTTGTACACAAAATCTTTGGCCGTGTAATTAGAGTTGATCTGTGCTAATAAGTCATTTAAGCTGAGGGAATATATAATGAAGATTAGGTTGTTTAAAAAGATGTTTAGATAAATATTACGAGTGCATGTCTGGAATTTCATTGTGTATATAGTATTATTAGTTTGGGTTGGAGTTGGACCATATTTTTGATTTGCGTTGAGACTTTGTAGACGTGTTATGGATTCGTGTTTTTAGGGTTTGTACAATGGAGCCTTATCATAGTGTACTAAAGATCGTTTTCTTTGTGACTTGTAAATTGGTTCTTTTGAATTAGAGTTCAATTTTTTTTAACGTTCGTATAATAGATTATGGATGGATGGATTACCGTTGATAGCTCTTCACATTGAGGAAATTCAGCGTAAAGAAAATATTATCTATTTCTATTTCTTGAGATATTAATTTGTTGTTATATGTGTTCTTGTTCTTTCTTTCCACAGATTCGCATAAATACTAAAACAATACAATCAAAGTTAAATCAGCATCTTCTAATGAGCATTTGGAGTCTGCGAGTCTATCAAAATCGTATCAATCTAATAAATCAGATTATTGTAGAGAATTTCTTCTAGTGAAAAAGCTTAGGTTGGAATTTTATTAAAACTGTTGCTTCTACACAAACCGAATTTATTGTATCACGGGCATCCTCAATGGTCCATGAACAATCATTCTGAGGATTCTTACAGCAACAGTCGTTCGTCACTTGTTTGACTAACACGAACTAATAAGTTAAGGTTCTTGATCTCATCCATTATTGAATATTTTTCCCACATAACGAAACGAGTCTTTTTAAAAAATCAGTATAGGTTACACTTTCCTTCTCTTGTGGCTTAAGATGAAGCCATCATCATCGTCATCATCATCAAGGACTTTCTTCTTCTTTCTCGCATCTAAACCGTTATTCTTGGAGGCAGATGATGGTCTTTGAGAACTCTCCGGTTTACTAGAATATGATGGTGTCGGTTTAATCGGTGTTCCCATTCGGATCTGCTTCATCTTTCTTAGCTTTTTCTCATGGGCTCGCTTCGCCTTTTCCGGAGACAACATACCATGTTCCATTAGCCTGCTCCAATGCACAATTCAATATCATGAAAAACAAAGCCTAAGCCATTCAAGTTTTAATTATGCTAAACCGATCCAAGGACCAATATGCTTTAAGTTCATCACAAAGACTTGTAAATAGTATTTATTTTTACCAGAACTCAGCCATTTCGCTCCCTGGTATTTGTTTCGATAATGATTCATAGAATATCCTCAAGGGCTCTCTCTGTAAGATGTAAAAGAGATCGAGAGATTAAGAATCAAGAATTAGAGATGATGACAAAGAGGAGATTCAATAGAGAGAAATCGTTAGAGATGAATAAAAACCTCTTCAGGAGGATCATATTTCTGTCCGGGTAACGAATAAACCTTCTTCTCTCTTTTCACTTTACCTTTCGCCAAGCTCGCTGCAGCAGATGTTGTTGCTGTTGATTTCACCGTATTTACCGCTGTTTTGAGCTTTGCCTTCACAAAAGTTTTGCAGAAAATATATTACATATTCGTTGTATGATCGACCTAGAAACCAAAAATATCCGAAATCACGTCATGAAACAGAATTTCCTAAATGATCCAACCGGATCTATAAATTAATTTCATCTTCAATAGAAAGTTCGATCTACAAGCTAACAAGAATCTTTGCCTTAAACTTAGATCTAACAATTAATTTCAGAGAGCTCAAATCAGAAAACTTCCATACGAAAACACAGAGTTTTTTTTTTTTCCGATTGATACCTCGGATTTGGTCGTGACGGTGGAAACAGCGGATCTGGGTTTGGTATCCGACATGATTGGTCTGATAGAGCTCGTGATCTTCTTCTTGTCCTTATAAGACGGATCGATCTTGACTCTGGAAGCAAGAGAAGAAGATCCATCGCGTGGCTCGCTCTTGACCGAACTGGGTCTCGTTTGTGTCGCCATGAAAAGCTCAGACTTTTTTTATCCTGAAATTCAGCTCAACTGCTGCTTTTGGTGCTCCAAGAAACCGAAACCGATTCCTAGCTAGATAAGAGTTGAAATTTTCCGATCAAGTCTTGCCGCTTTTATGTAATGAAATGGTAAAGATTGAAAAGTTTAACACGAACGATTTGCTGTTACCGTTTTTAACGGTCATTTTATATTTACACGAGTTAATAATTTAGTCTTTTTTCTTTGCTGCTACTCTGCTAGTAATAACTTTTTTACTTAATTGGAGATCTTTTTCTTCTTCTCAATGTCACTTTTATTTTACGGAATATTTTTCTCGATAATTAGAAAACAAAAATTGTATCCCAGGGAAAAAAAAGATAAGTTATTTTATATTTCGTCGTAAAATCTCACGGATTTAATTTCATTAATTAAAGACTTAAAGTAAATCCAACCCTTAAAGCCTATAATCTGGCTAAAAAGATATTATAATTTGGTTAAAACGTTTGAAAGACCCGATTATACCAAACCGAATGGAGAATCATATGGAACATATCGTACCGAACCGGTTCATCATCATGCCACATGAAATGTTTTTGAACCTTTAACACCCTCCTCTGCATCTCAACGTATCTCCTAACCGGAATCGAGATCAGAATCTTCCTCAGATTCGGAATCTCCTTCTCTGGGACAAAAACTGCAAAAGATTGCCAATCCAAAACCTCAAGAAACGGCGGAACAAAGTTATCAGAGATAATCACCGGAACGCAACCGTACAGAACCGCCTCCACCACCCTGGGACTATTCACCTCGTACCCTTTAGCGCAAACGCAGAATCTGCTGCGTTTCATGAACCGAATGTACGATTTGTGATCGATCCGGTTAAAGATCTTCATATCCGGTTCTGGTCTCGACGACCATTGGTTAAGCAAGATGGGTCTGACATAACCGTGCAAGTTACCGGCGAAGAAAGCGAGGATAGTTCGCTTGGAAGGGCGGTTACCTCCAATTTTTCCGTTTGGGCTTTGCGCCGAAGAGATTTTTGTTTCCGGCAAAGAGACGTCTTTTCCGACCACGAAGTCTACTCCGACATCAGCATTACAGAGTGATCTTATGCAGTTCATGTATGGTCCTCTAGTCTCAGCCGGAGCCTAGAAGAAAATTGAACTTACATTAAAGAAACGAAATCACAATGATCATATCAATTAATTAAAATACAAGCAAATATCTTTAGGCCATAAATCACAATGATATTGTTAGCTTGTTAAAACATGTAAAAGCAAACGCAAATGCAAGCAAACATCTTTAGGCCTTAAACCACATACCCAATCATGGCAAGCGGTGAAGAAATGATCGGAGCCACGGGTTCTATTCCAGAAAGGGTAGTTGGAAACGATGAGATCGATGTAATCTCTGAGATATTTAACAAGATTTCTACGACGGTGAGACTCACGAACATAGAGTTTCTGTTGGAGAATCCTTGAACTGAAAGCCAAGTAGAATAGATGAGCTTTGGTGGGATCTTTTGTCAAGAATCTATGGCTACTCTCCATTAGTTTCATAAACCATCCTTCTGACGCGTAAACTCCTTCCATTATCGCCTCAGGCTGATGAAAGATTGGTCTGTCCCCTTCTGAGTAAACGTACACTTTCAGATTCTGTTCCATTAGCTCGTAGCTCCTGCGCTTGATATTAACCATTTAGGATTCTTGTTTGCAATAACCATGATTAGAAAGAAAAAAACATGATAATATATATCCTTATAAGTATTGCTTTACATTTGAGTAAATGTTAAAACCTTTTGAAGATGGATAGGTTGTGGTAGAGAGGCGCGTAAAGGGTATCATCCTTCTTGACAAAAGCTGCGTTCTTGATCTGGTTTCTTGCAGTTTCAAGCTCTTTGTCCACTTTTGATCCCCAACGAGGTGCCTATGAACATGAGAAAAAAGTGAGCAAATGGAATTAGAGAGTTGAGTAATCAGAAATTGGAACTTATGGTAAACCCAATTGCATACAAGTGAATTATGTGGATCACTATGCCGCTTCAATATCATGTTGTTCATCTGGGTTATTGATATGACAACTAAAGGTGGCTTTTTTGTGCTCCTCTCATGATGTTTCTTGTTGCTTTGAG
The DNA here is from genome assembly GCA_911865555.2 of Thlaspi arvense. Lineage (NCBI taxonomy): Eukaryota > Viridiplantae > Streptophyta > Magnoliopsida > Brassicales > Brassicaceae > Thlaspi > Thlaspi arvense. The sequence goes on along the minus strand of OU466862.2, from coordinate 66,003,947 downwards.
GAATCTTGGGTGGAAGAGAAGGCAGAGAACTTGCGGTTGCATTGCCTCTGCTTTGTCCAGAAGCTTTGGGAGAGTCATTCACAAACTTGTGCTCAAAACTCTTCAAATCCTCCGCAGTGTCATTACGCGGTCTAAACCCAGAGGATGCCTCTGGAGATGCAAGAAACGTTTCGTTTTCAGCACTTTTGTTGACATCGTTGGGTTCTCTGGCCTTAGTAACGGTGCCGTTATTAGGTGAAACAATAGAAAATGGAGTGAGCTCGAAATACTGAAGGCCTAAAACAACGGTGAAGACCAGGACCATAAGAAGAACAACTCTACAGGTTTCTACTTGGCCTAGAAACCGGAAAACTCGAGTTTGATCCATCACAACCTGACAAATTGATTAGCTAAGATTTCTATTGAACTAAACCGACCTCATCAAAATCCAAATCTAAAGACATGCACCAACCTTAAGTGACAAGCAATTTAGGCTAAAAAAATTTATGTACTGGCTCACGAGAATTGTTTCAGAAACAGACCTTTATCACTTAAAAGGAGACGAAGATTAGAGGTTGAAACGTTTGTCAGACGGACCTGAGCGTTTCTTTGGAGTTTCTTGGAGTGATCATCATCAAAAAATCAGACAAATTATTAACAAGCAAAGAGACAAGGCAAGAGAATCGATGGCTTTTAATTTTGTTCTATTGACTAATCAAGTAGTATTAGAGAAACACTGTGTTTTGAATTGACATGCCAACAAGGTATGACAATAACTTTTCTTATATTTTTAGAACACATCCCTTAAGTTATCTATGTTTGATCAATTATGACCAATAGTTTAAATTCAGAAGCTGACTCTGTTTTGTTGTTTTCTACTATTATTTTTCAACCTTTAAACCATATTTTTATGATATTATTACCCACTCAGCCACTCTGTTTTCCTTATTTAAGAGTACAATATTTTTGTGAGTAATTGACCTGTTTAGTTTATTTCATGAACTTTTAGTAACTTACACAAACCAAGAAATTGTTTAGAGGGCTCTCGAAACAATGAGCGTATTATAAAACTGAAGTTGTATTTATGTATGACTTTCAGTGTCAGCGTTTGCGTCCCGCACTCTCCTCTGGAACGTGATCCAAGCATCGGAAGTTGCGAGTTCTTGTGTTTCCCCAAAGAGAATTAAAACCTCGGTATCATTGGTTTTTTTTTGTTAATTCAAAAATAATTGGTTATCTCGATATATGTAATCCATGAACATGCATGGTTTACTAAAAAAACGTTACTTGTGGTTTACTTTTTTTTTAATAAAAAAAACAAAATTTATGAATAATCTAAGGGAACATTGGATACTTCTAAAATCAAATTAATCTGAAATAACACTGATAATTACCAAACCAACGCGGCACATAAAATCATATTAACATATATCTATAATTTTGTTTTTGTTAAATGTGTCTTGTTTAAAATGCTATTAACAATTAACACAACGATATCACACAACCATGCATCAATCTGTCAACTTCTTCAACATGGCCGTTGGCTCGTGCCAACCACATCCTCCTCCTCCTCATTAACATAAGGAGCAAGATTCAAGTAACAATTATGGTTGTAGTTGTCGTTATTACTACTAATATTAGGACTTTTACTAGGACTATTGCTTCGCCATCGCGCACGGCAGACCACGCAGATCGCCGGCCGCCGTCCCCGACTCGTCCTCCACTTCAGCATGCATTCTTCATGCACTTTGTTCTTGCAAACTCTACACTTCACCGCTTTTTCGCTCTCCTCGCTTCCGACATGTTCACCGTTTATGCTTTTAACGGCGTTTATATCGTCTAGACATATTGGACATGTCGCTGCTTCTTCTTCTTCCATCTCATTTTCCTATATAAATATTCAATCCAACAAATAATCTATCGTTTAGTTCAAAATAAAAAATATATCGTTGTAACCACAACTAACCATTAAAGTTGACACATCACGCTAGTTCCAATATTTTCCCGTTTGTCACGTTTTTATGATTTTTTTGTGTGTTAATACCTTAATTGTGAAATTTGGATGCTTTCATTTTCAAAAAACAAAAAAATAAAAGAGTAAGGAAGAAAAGGAGAGAGAGTACCAGATCACGGGTGGAGGAGGAGTTAGTATCGCTGTAATGAGAAGTGGCGGTGGAGAAAAGCTGAAGAAACCGTTGCTGGAGGCGGAAACTGGCAAGGCAATCAGGTCGTGTTGGGGCGGAGACGAGGCGATAGAGGATACATGGCCGTAGTCTCCGTTGCCTGAGACACTTGTCGTCGATAGGAATTCCAAGAACTCGGATTAAGACAAAGAGAATGTGCTTGCACGGTTTCCTACGGTCGGGACAAGTGCAAGTCGGTGTGGCCGTTAACGTCACAGTGTAGACGTTACAGGTGGCACCAAGTACGTGAAATGTGGCGGCGTTTGGACGGTGGAGGAGACGGATCCGGTGACGGAGAGCTCGAATTATCCGATCTGCCACCGGCTGAGCCAGGAGATGCCTTTGGTCTCGGTTACTAACGTACGGCGATATTTGATTGGACCCGACAGATTCCATAACTTAAGAATCCGTCACCGATTTTTTCAGTTTTAGACTACGTGATATTCATGTTAGAGGGAGTATATAGGTACAGTTACTTATACACGTCATGTATTTTGTGGGAGATTCTTTGTATGAAACAACGGCACACGTGTGGAATAACGGCGACGTGTAGGAGATAACAAAGACGGCGTTAGACGGAAGGCAAAGCTTACCTAATTACACGTCGTGTAGTTTTTAGAAGTAGTGTTGCACAGCATGCCGTTCTTTTCATTGACTTTTGTTTGATAACGGCGTCGTTTCGTTAAACCACGTGAAAACCCCCTCTTCTTCTTGCTCGCACACTTGACAAACCTAGAAACCAAAATCAAATTCCTGCTTCTTCACATTCGTATCGTTATCGGCAAAATGGCTTCTAGATGTCGATCTTTGTCAAAACCAGCGTTCTCTGTGTTTAGATCTGCAATGAACAAGCCATCTCTCCGACCCAAATCGGCTTCATCGTTTCTCGGCGCCCCTCCTTCGCCTGGACTTGCAAGGTTAACTATCTTTTCTTATTTTTCCCACTTTCCCTGTCATGATTGATTCGTTTCAGAAATTTGAGTCATGATATAGTGTTCGCGTAGTTATGATTCATGGGGTTTCTCCAATTCGGTACAGTTTCAAAGGGATTTGTTTATAATTTGGCTATGACAGGCCGATTGCTCAGCTAGGCTCGCTTCAGTCGCTACTTCCGTTGTACAGTGCAGTGTCTTCTGCTAGGCTGACTTCGTGCCTCGGTATCGATTCGAGGAATTCTAGGTCGTTGTCTCAGGGTATGCTCTGCAGTGCGAATCCAGGAGTTTGATATTCTCCCAAAATGTTTTGTGTTTAGTATATGTGTAAGCAACCTTTTTTTTTTTACTCTTTGATCTTGCATATCCTGGAATTTACATGCTTTTCTACTCTTCGTAGCAAATTAGAGAACTTTATATTTCCTAATTCTCGTTCGATCTTCGCAATACCACTAGAATCTGTAGCAGGTTTTAGCCGAACGACTTTGGATACTGCTCTTAGTTGAATAGAAATACCCATATTTGCAAAACTGTTTATTGACTCTGAAATTAAGAGAATTGTCACATATTATACATTTCGCTGTATTAAACTTGTCATGCTTCACATTGGGTTGATCTTGCATTGCTATTCCTTTCACATTGTGTAATTCCACCAGGACTTTTGCTTGTTTCCGTGTACTAGTCCTTTTGTTGTAGTATTAGTGCTTTTGAAAGACTTGTTTTGGCATAAGAATCTTGTATTGGCTTGAAGATGAAAGATTCCATGTTGGTGTTGTTCTTTCTTCATGTTTCTCTTCTTGTAGTATTGATTGAAAGCAACTGAAACAAGTATGTTTGATGGCCAAATGGCAATGTGCTAATCTATTTTCGTCTCTCTCTTGATTCTTGCAGAGCTTGGCCTAAGCGTGCCTCGATAAGAGACCAGACTCCAAGAATATGGATTCATTCGAGATCACATTCTCCGCAGTTTTTGCTTTGCTGGTCTATTTCAGTCACTCAGATCAGCTTCTGTTTTCTGGGTCATAAACACTGTCCCTTCTTTTCCATTCAATTAAGTTCACAATTTCTACCTTCAACAAAAACAGTGTCCCTTCTCTGTGTTATTGGTGGTTCCTGGATTCTTCCAAGCTATAGTTTTGGTATTGTAGGCCAAATTTTTTTAGTTAAAATTGTGTATTTAACTTTTGAATTCCCTTTTCAAAACAATAAAATTGCACATTTACAAATATCAGAAATGATATACTGTATGTAGTGTATAAATTGAGCCAATACATGAAAAGTCCAAAATTATCTGAAAGTATTTTGACAAACGCTTCGCCGTTTCTTAATATGTAAAACGATGCCGTATTTTGAATCAAACCTTTACCCTCAGACTCCCAGCTAAAATGCAGTTCCTCTTCAGCACGGAGGAGATTCACCGGAGATAAGCAAAAATGGAGAAGAAGCGTGAAGGAGTAATCGAAGGAATGAGCCGGATCGTATCGGATCCTTACTATTTCCTCCATTTCATGGCCTTCTTCTCTTACCTTCCGATCCGCAGCTCGGCCGCACAGTACACTTCTCATCGACTCCTCGACAGAGAAATCCAAGCACTTCTAGCTTTTCTTATGTTTTCCGCTATTAAGGTTTGAGATTCTCTTTATATTAATCGATCTTGCTTAGATTTCTTACTTCTTAGCTTCCTGCTTCATCGATTGTTCAAAATCGTTTGTAGATAGTGAGGGAGGAAACATGGGAGGCATTCGTTGCGGATAGTTTACTCTATGCTAAGGTAACTCTTACGGATCTCAGATTCCGAACGAAATTGATTGTTCTATCACCTTTAGGATCCATTTGAAATCTGCTGATTCACATTCTCTTCCTCAGATCTTTCTCATAGCGGTTTCGTTGATTATGGATTATCGAGTGGCGATCTGGTTTTGTGTCATATTTTCAGGTCGACCTTTATCATTTCTCAGTAAAAAACAAAAGCTTTTTGAGCTCAGTTTATATCTCTTGTTTAATTATCTGATAGATATAGGAGATGCAGATTTGAATGTTGTTCTAACTTTGATTTGAATGTTTCCTTTTGCAGTCATATATCTTTTAGCTCAACAACCAGCATTTAGTAAATTAGGTATGGGAAGCTTCAAAGTTCTTGTTTTTCTGTGAATTTTTGGAATCAAAAGTTACATTCTTGTAAAATGCTTCAACGTGTTGCAGGAACCGCGAAGAAGCTAACACCAATGCAGTTGGAGGATTTGCTATCAGATGGGACCACAACAAAATACTGGTTGGTACGTGGCAACTGGCTTTTTATATAATTTTGTTGCTCTGTTTCCGATGATGCATTTGAAAAACCAAGGACTAGTCCTGGGTAACCAAAATAATGTTCTTGTAAAGAGCTTAGAGATAGGTTACAATCATACCATTTGCAGATAGAATTCTATGCATGTAGTTCATCCAAGTGTGTTCGTTCAAGCCGCTGCTTTCCGGAGCTCTCCATCACGTAAGCTTTGTGTTAAAAAAAACCTCTGTTTCACTGCTCGTCTTAAGAGAGACGCTCACACTTCTTCCATTGCTTCAGGTACTCGAATAATCTTTTGTCTTTTGGAACCATCGATCTTGGACTTTTCCCTAATACTGCGGCAAAGTTTGGAATATCTCTCGCAGGTAATAGTCGCCCACGTACTCATTCATTTGCAGAGTCTCAAAATCACATTAAGCATTCTGTTGTGAAAGTTGACTGATGTGTTGTGTAACATATATAGGTGGAATGTCTCAGCTTCCCACATACATATTGTTCGAGAAGGGTGTCGAAGTTTCGCGGTTCCCAGACTTTTGTGTTGACGCTGCACCATCTTTACCCATAACCAAGGTTATATGCTTCTTTACTTACATAAAGCCTGGTTTATAGAAAAGCGTAGATTTTTAATGGTTGCATTGCTTCTCCCTAAGGCCCTTTTAATGAAAAGAGTTCCTCCCTCTTTTTGTTGATGTTGCAGAAACTTCTGTGCCAACATTTTGAGCTGGATCGGCTTCTGCTTGATTACATCAACGGATCATAGCCAGAGCAAAACGATTATACGTGATATGTAACATAGCTTATCGTGCAAGAGCTGTATGATCAATCGACGCACCATCGGACTATAAGAGGCAAACATTTCCGTCTCTCACTTTGGTTTTTTCTGTCTTCTTATTATGGGCATTTTTAGTGAGGCTCGCCGGAGGAAACGACAAATTGTACTTTAAGCGTTGATAGAGTGAGAGATTTTTGTTAAAATTTTATGGTGTCTTGAATTTCGTAGAAGATATTAATTTGATGTTAATGAAATCTCAGTTTCTAACTTTTTAGTGCCTTTCATTTTCATGACTTTTTTAATGGGCAAGGCTTTGTTGGAAGTCGTACGTCTCTTTTGTGTTATTTTCATCTGTTAACTACAACCAACTATACTTCCCATGTGCCTGTGTGGACTACAATTTAACATCAAATAATATTTTTTTTAAATGCACAAAATGGTCTAACGAAAATAAATAAAAAAGCATTTTTGGAAAAGAAATATACACTTCAAATCCAAACTAGATGTTTTAATGTTAAAAATGATCAAAATATTCATATATAAATTCTACTCTTTTATGAAAAAGGTAATTTTGTAGCAAATATTATAATGAACCGTTTGGAAGGAAAACGAAAGAAGATGGTAAATGTAAAATTTTCATTTTTTTAATAGGTATACTTCGATATAGAATATCTAGTCTTTAAAATCAAAATTTCCCTAAAAGTTACTATGTTGATATGAACTTACGATGGATCGTGTTCTTTTCCAAATATCGTCTGTATCAAATCTTTACATGCCACTTATTTTGCTCAGACATTCCAAAATTAATAGGCAGCGAAAGCAACAACTAATAAGTGTACGTACTTATGTGAAAAAAAGAAGGTATCGTTATCTTTAAAAGACGTGCGACTATGAATTGGTGTAAACAAAAAAATGAATCACTTGGTAAAGACGATGCATGGTGCCCAGTGGCACAGTGTATGGGCAACCTGTTCCAAATTTAATGTTTCCAAAATCCCAATTAAGCGATTAATTCATGAATTGATATATATCTTTGGCTCGGCTTGATTGTTTACTTTTCTCGTCGCACTCGTTTTATTTACGTATTACTATAAATGAGAATATGTGTCAAAATTTAGCAAATTATTAAACAAACTTACTATCAAGGCATACGATTCTTTCCATCGAGATATTAATAGTATTTCAGATTGTCAGAAAATAATCAAAATAGCAACTACTACCATTTTCCTAAAACGCGGTTTTTTTAGCCGAGCAAAGCCGAGCCAGCGAGTAATTAATTTAATCATTAATGTTGGAACGGACCAATCTTCCTTCTGTCCAACTCATCAACGGTTACTGACCGAACTCTCGCAGAAACACCGAATCTGCACCGTCCACTGCTCTGACCTGATCGCTCAGAAAATGTTAGTATAATCGAGACCATCAAACCCATATCTCGTTAGCTGAACAACCAATGAAATATAGCCACGTGATCACTCACACGGTCCTGCGCTGCACCGGATTAATGAAAACTTTGTCGTCTTCTGACTCATTGAAGTATTCACCCCTATAAATGGAGTCCCACCATTCCTCCCAAATTTCTGACATCTTCTCTGTTACACGCTTTGTTCTTCTTCTTCCTCCTCTAATTTTTTTATTTATCCTTCGATTTGTAAATTTATTTTACCGGCGATGGCGTCAACGTCGGCGGAAATGGAGCAATTGACATCAGGCGCGAGCAATCGGATAATCCCGATTTTGAAAACGCTTAGGAAGTGCCTCATCTTCGTCCTCTCCCTTGTCCTTTCTCTTCTCCTCCTTCTCCGTCCCCGTCGCCGTGTTTTGCCTCTTCCATCGCCGGAGGAGGCTATTCCGGCTCCCTCTAGGCGGTGGAGGCGGAAGATGGCGTGGAAACTGGAGGAGGAAGACACGGCGAGGCGTCGCTCCTTGGCGGAAGGCGTTGAGATGGGTTTTGGTATCGTCGGAGACGAAGAAACCCCTTGTCGTTGGAGCAGTTCGTTGTTCTACGGCCGCCGTGGTAACGCTCTATTCTCCCGATCTTGGTTGCCTATTTCCGGCGAACTTAGGTGAGCTTTTGATTTTTTTGCATGCTTTGCTTGCACGATTAGGATTCTCCATTTAAGTTTTTTTTTAAAATCTGGAGTCAATGCTCATCTTAATTCCTGATTTTGACTTGGAATTTTGAATTTTATCTTATCCAGGGGAATTTTGATTATTATCCATGGACTGAATGAACACAGGTGAAAATTCAATCTTATTTCGGATAAATTTCTTGTTTTTTAATCTTATTGTCTATAATTTGATGAATACCTCAATCTGTGGAATCAATTTCATTTGCAGTGGGAGATATTCTCAATTCGCCAAGCAGCTAAACTCGAGTAACATGGGTGTATACGCCATGGACTGGATAGGTATGAACACGAGCTTGTCTTGTTCCATTTCGTTTCCATGTTTGTTCTGAAACTGTGAGTCTGAACAGCTCGCCATATTGTTTGGTCCATAACGTTGTAATTAGGTCACGGTGGGAGTGATGGTTTACATGGCTACGTTCCTTCTCTTGATTACGTTGTTTCCGACACCGTAAGTTCACAATCTTATAAACATTAGCTGCTTTTTTGCTTTTATGCTTTTTTGGAGATGAAACTAGAGAAACTTTCCATTTGAAAGTTGTTGATCTAGTGATGATGATTTGGGTGAGCTGATTTGAATTCTGTAGGAAGCTTTCTTGGAAAAGATTAGGTCTGAGAATCCGGGCGTCCCGTGTTTCCTCTTTGGTCACTCTACCGGTGGAGCTGTGGTCTTGAAGGTACCCTAACTTCGTACCTTTGAAGTTGCTATCTTCAAGATTTTACCGTTTCACAGTGTCCTGATTTTGTGGTCTAGCTTGTCTTATAGGCGGCTTCATCACCCTGTGTTGAAGATATGTTAGCCGGTATTGTCCTAACATCGCCTGCACTTCGTGTCAAACCCGCTCATCCTATTGTCGGGGTAAGTAAAAGTTAGATGCTTTTTCATTCTCGGTTGTAAGTAAAATTTAGTATTGAGTCATATGTTTCTTTGTAGGCGATAGCTCCAATCTTCTCGTTGGTCGCCCCAAGGTTCCAATTCAAAGGAGCAAACAAGAGAGGGATTCCGGTCTCAAGAGACCCTGAAGCTCTATTAGCCAAGTACTCTGACCCGTTGGTCTACACCGGTCCAATAAGGGTCCGAACAGGCTATGAGATTCTCCGCATAACGGCTTACTTGACCCGGAACTTCAAGTCGATTACAGTGCCTTTCTTTGTCCTCCATGGTACAGAGGACAGAGTCACTGATCCACTGGCTTCGCAAGACTTGTATAATCAGGCACCGTCAGTGTTCAAAGACATCAAACTCTATGAAGGCTTCTTACACGACCTTCTCTTTGAACCTGAGCGTGAGGAAATTGGTCGTGACATCATTGATTGGATGATGAAGCGGCTCGAAGATGTTAACGGAGCAGCCGCTGGCCTCTGGTAAAATATCAGACGAGACATCAGATGTCTTCTTCTTCTCCTCTAGGTAGTTGTGATACAAAATGGTGTGATTGTAAAATCAGAAACCAAGTGTAGGAGATACATATATGCATGTATAATGGGTTTAATCTATGAATTTTTTGATTTTGTTGTTCTGAGTAGCCAATTCCTTGGTAGTACTCAATCTATCGAAATTTTCTGAGCTTTATTAATAATGTATGGATGAATCATGGTAAATATATTACAATATCAATTGATATATCCCAAACATATGTATGTATTTATGTTGTACGTGTACATGCTGATAACATCATAGCATTCATAGCATTCGAGTTACTTTTAAGTGGAGCAACATTAGTAAAAGCCATGCAAGACTTGGTCTAAAACGGTGGTTTGCCCTTAGTTCGTGGTCTTGGAGTCTTTATTCTAGAATAATCTATTTAGTATTCAATGTTTGTGTTTTCGATTTTGTTAGTTGTTTTTTGCTTTTATAGATGTGGAGAATGATAGGTGTTGGAGCTGGAGATGCAGAGTTTGTGCAAGTCATGATAATTATTACATTTAATTATTACATTACTGAATTCAGAAACTAACTTTGTTATTGTTTTTGATTATACATTGAATACGAGACTACTCTGCAAAGCCACAGCCGCACACATGAGGTTCGCCTTTTAATTGGTTGCAATAAGTAAATGTTTTGACAACATAAAATTATAGTGTCTTGCCTAACCAAAGACACTCGATGAGGATAATTTCAGGGGTTTTGCAATCATGCTTTCCACTATCACTGCATGTCCATATGAAGGTAATTCAGATGAAGGTAATTTCAGAGGTGCATCTCCATATGAAGGTAATTCAGATGAAGGTAATTTCAGAGGTTTGCAATCATGTTTTCCACTATCACTGCATCTCCAAATGGTTAAGGTGGATTTCTCGTTGTCAATTGGGTAAGTAATTTAAAGCTTGTTGACTTATTTGTTGTGTTCTTGTTTATTAACTTATTTCCTATGTTCTTTTTGTATGTATTTTTTCAGATGATTCTGAGTGGGAGTATCAGAAAGTTGGCGAGTAAATCAAGACAAACAAAGATGATGAGAAATCTATTTTGTTAAATCTTTCTGTTTAGACCATTTCCGATAGTTAAAATTCTTTATGAGTTTTTGTTATTATTTTTAATATAAATTTTGAAAAATCTAAATTAAAAACCTCTTTAAAAGTTTTTAAATTTGATATTTTAACCCCAATTAGAATTTTTAAGAAGGAATAAAGATTATTTCAAGTGGTCCCATGAGAAAGAAAATAAAAAGAGAGAAAATTTACCATCAATCACAACGTGACACGTTAGGAGTTCTAAAAATTCTATTAAAAATTGATTCTTAACATTTTATTTAGTTATGAATTATTTTTTTAGTTTTTTCTGTAAGAACCCTATGTTAAAAACCCTAATTGGAGCTGCTCTTAATCGTTTGGTCAGGCAACTATTCTCCATAATTGTCAATTTAACGTGTGATATGTTTCAAATACATACAATTCGTTTATATCAATTTTGGGCAATGAGGTTTCTTGGGCTTAGTGAAAATCTATTCTGTGGTCAAGGTCCTTTGGGCTTATTATGAAGAGCATTTTCGTCCATTGGGCCTATTTGGTTATTATCAATATGTAAAATACTGATCCTTTAGACATTTTTTCTTTATGAACTGTCTTTAATGTGAACGCGGTGTGTTTTTGCTTGTTTGTTTGTTTATCTGAGATCATTCTGTAGTTGGATTGTGATAACTTTAACGACAAGGAAGCTTTGTGTCTTAATTAAGTAAATTTCATTCTGCAACCTCTTAATTAAGAGCTCTTGGTGTTTGGTGAATCCCATTTTAAGGTAAGTAGATTTCAAGGAAAACAAAATAAAAATAGAGGAACCAGCTTTGTTAACGACGATATACAGCGAGCCTTTTGACTTTATACTTTTATAGGAGTGAAAACCGAGAATTAAGAGGACAAAATATGAAATAGAGAAAAGTAAACTTTGAAAAATGGTAGGAGTTGGTGAAAATATGAACATGTTGGAGTCGAGGATTCCTTCTGTGTTCCAGAAAAAGAATGAGGTTTTAGCGACTATTATTAACGCGTCTTGGTCCATATTGGTTTATTTTTTTTGTATGAACACAAGAAAATAGGAATGACCGGGTAAATAATCAAATATAAATGGGTCAACTGAAGACAATATTAAAAGGCGAGCAGCTACAGTTTTAGTGAGTGAAATCACAATGCTTTCTTGTTTTTAAAACTACTGAACAATGCCCAAAAAACTTATTTTTAAAAGAACATTATGCATCCTTACGAGTTATAAAAAAATTGATTCACGCACTAGCAGCAGTCGCGTTATCCACGATCGTTAAATAAAATAGACTAAGCATTCCTTACACACACTAATCATGACAGTTCGGTGCGTATTCGAGGTGGGGATTTTCTTTGTAATAGTTTATTGATATATAAAAGATATAAAAAAAAGAAAATATTTGTTTATATACTATTATGCAAGTTGAGGGGTCCATTATGGCTGCCAAGTTTGATCCTCCAACACATCACCGCAGCCTCAAATACAATTATTGCCTTATTTGTGTTTTTATTGATTTGTCACTGTATACAATTATTTTTATGTACCTTAATTTTTTTTTAATTATGACTGTTATTATTTGATTTCTAACATCATTGTATCCATTTACTGTCATGTTTTACTTAGCAAACAAAAAAATCCTCAAATTAATCACTCGTGTTGTTTTCTGTTAAATCTTAAATCTTAATTTTTGATTTTGAATTAGTTTTTTTTTTTTGACAAATGCAAACTTACGTCCCTATCAGTTTATGACACAGGTTGTTAAATTGAATTATTTGTATCGTTTGCATGTGTTACAAAGTAAAATCATGTAGACCAAAAGAAACCTAATTCGTTATGTTATGTTGTTAGATCTTAACCATATTTCAAGATAGATTAACGCTCAATTCTACCCATACTCGTCCTAAATTGCTTAATTAATCATATATATTCACATAGTAATTTTAAGTTGGCTATATCTAAATGAATATTTGGTTGAATTGGTGGAACAGTTGGAGGAAAAAACAATTAGAAGAACAAAATCATTAAGAGAGAGGGAAATTGTTACAAAAATAATAAACGAAAGAGGAAAACTATATAAATAAAGGGTAAAAAGAGGTAATGGATGAAGATAGAGGGACCTACATAAAAAGGAATGACCTCGTCCACGTTCTTCTCATTTTGACAATTTTGGCACGAATTTTCAGACTTTTCATTTCAAACTGCTCTTATTCGTTTTTCTTTTCTTTTGATAAGTTTAAAAAAATGGTCATTTTCCTCTCGCCTATATAATCCACTATCCTCTTCCACCCAGAAAGATATCTTCCAAACTCATATAATAATCCATCAGACTGATCCGTTTCCTCCGTAAATCTTCCAGATTCGTGTTGTGTTTAGCTCGGAAGAGAGATATGGGAAGCACTCCAGCTGAATTACCCTGCGAGGATGTCGCCGATAACAGATCCGGCGTCGGAGGCGGCATTTCCGACGTGTACGGTGAGGATTTAGCCACGTTGGACCAGCTCGTCACCCCCTGGGTTACCTCCGTCGCCAGGTGAGTCATCAATCAATCAATCAATCAACCACCTTGATAGATCTCATCATCCTTTCTGGGTCTTTGTTTCAATTTGATCTATGAGAATCGCTTTGCTTGATTTAGCTTATTAAAGCTGGTTGCAAGTAAACACTCTCTTTGTTTGTTGCTCTTTATAACTTACAAAAACCTATAAATTTTTCTGTGAAATATGAAGCTAAGTTTTCTTGCTGTTGACGTAATAGACTTATTGTGGAAATGAAAACTTTGTTTCAGTGGCTACTCGTTGATGCGTGATCCGCGATACAACAAGGGACTTGCATTCACGGATAAAGAAAGAGATGCACATTACTTGACTGGTCTTCTTCCCCCTGTGGTTTTAACCCAGGATGTTCAGGTGACTTGAGCTTTCATACTCACTTTTTGTTTAGTTTTGATCTGGGCTTATTGTTTGTGTTAAACTTGTGGTTTTTTGGTTGATTAGGAGAGGAAGCTGATGCACAATCTCCGCCAGTACACTGTTCCCCTGCAGCGTTACATGGCCCTGATGGATCTTCAGGTGTGATTGATTCTTCCTTCGAAATTCATGTTTACTAGTAGAGAATGTGTTCACTTGCAACTGGTGGCTAATAATGTATCTGCAAATTGTAGGAAAGGAACGAGAGGTTGTTCTATAAGCTATTGATTGATAACGTGGAGGAGTTGCTTCCAGTTGTGTACACACCAACTGTTGGTGAGGCTTGCCAGAAGTATGGTAGCATTTTCAGGAAGCCACAGGGTCTCTACATCAGCTTGAAAGAGAAGTGTGTTTTCATCTAATCTCTCTCTCTCCCTCTCTCTTTACCACTTCACTTACCATTTAGTTTCTTTCAGTCACTAAAGTGAGAATGTATGTTCTTTAGGGGCAAGATTCTTGAAGTGTTGAAGAACTGGCCCCAGAGAGGGATTCAAGTTATCGTTGTTACTGATGGTGAGCGGATCCTCGGTCTTGGAGATCTTGGTTGCCAGGTAATAAATGGTTTCCTTTTGAGTTAACACTTGAAACTTGATCACATATGCATTTACCATCTGTTTGAACGATTGTAAAATTACATTTTTTTTTCCAGGGAATGGGAATTCCAGTGGGGAAACTTTCTCTTTACACAGCTTTGGGAGGAATCCGTCCATCAGCTGTAAGCCATCGGAACCAAAAGCTGCGATATTTTTTTGCCTTTGATATTGATTATACCATAATCCTCTGATACTAAATGCAAAATCCGATTTTCATATGCAGTGCCTTCCGATCACCATCGATGTGGGTACAAACAATCAGAAGTTGCTGGATGATGAATTTTACATTGGCCTTAAACAGCGAAGAGCAACTGGCCAGGTTTACTAATCTCTTTCATATTATTGATTTCTCTTCTTATAACTCATTCAATGATTTTCCAGAAACTGAGGGGTCTGTTTGTTTTTTCTGTGATTCAGGAATATGCAGAGTTTCTACACGAGTTCATGTGCGCTGTTAAACAGAACTATGGAGAGAAAGTGTTGGTACAGGTGAGCCATAGGATCAGTTCTGCTAAAAACTATGATTGTTGTTAGAATTGTTCTAAGATGATCTGATACATACTCTTCTTTTCAGTTTGAAGATTTTGCAAACCACAATGCCTTTGACCTTCTGTCTAAGTACAGCACCAGTCATCTTGTCTTCAATGACGATATCCAGGTAAGATCTTTTCCTCAAGAATGAGTTTTTTCGTTGAGGTTTTCAGAGAGCTAACGCTATCAAGAATTTGTTTGGTCTTCGGTAACTGCAGGGTACTGCATCAGTGGTGCTTGCTGGGCTTATTGCCGCTCAGAAGGTGCTTGGTAAAAGCCTGTCTGACCATACCTTCTTGTTCTTGGGTGCCGGAGAGGTGAGACCACAAAGCATTATATACTCTGTAAGCTTATCATTTATCTTTGCATATATGTTTTGACGCTTTATTTCGTTGGTTCTTTGAAGGCTGGAACCGGTATTGCTGAGCTAATTGCTCTCAAGATTTCGAAAGAGGTTAGTAAATTTGGGAAGCTTCTTACATTTTCTCTGTTTTCTGGATAAGAATACGTGAATGATCATATCCCGGTTGTTTTTGTAGACTGGAGCTCCCATCGATGAGACCCGGAAGAAGATTTGGCTCGTGGACTCAAAGGTATTGTTGGCAACCACCCAGATCAGTCTCATCCTCTTTGGCTGAACACTTCTTGATCACTTATGTTCCTCTTTTGAACTTTATCCTGCAGGGACTGATCGTTAGCTCGCGCAAAGAGTCGCTTCAGCACTTCAAGCAGCCATGGGCGCATGAGCACGAACCTGTTAAGGACCTCATCGGTGCCGTGAATGTACGAGATGAACTCAGATTTAAAGTCGCTTGATGGTTGAATAGAGGATATTGTTAGAAGTTTTGTTTCTTGTATTCATTCTTTGTTGAAATTTTGTCAAACAGGCAATCAAGCCAACCGTTCTCATTGGAACCTCTGGTGTGGGTCAGACTTTCACAAAGGAAGTTGTCGAGGCCATGGCTACCAACAACGAGGTTTCTTCTTGTTCTTCCCCTCTGTTTTCTCAAAAAAACAAGGTGTCTATGCTATTGTGCTAATGCTGGTCTTTGGTGTTGGTTTACAGAAACCGTTGATTCTTGCTCTCTCAAACCCTACATCTCAAGCTGAGTGTACCGCAGAACAGGCTTACACATGGACCAATGTATATTCTCTCACATGACATCTGAATATGATTCACGTTCTAAATATAATGCAGCGCTCAGTTCTGATGGTAAATTATGCTTGAAACAGGGTCGTGCGATCTTTGGAAGTGGAAGCCCGTTTGATCCTGTTGAGTACGATGGCAAAACTTACTTGCCTGGCCAGGTTTGTGCTATTTCTGTATTTTTGTTTTCTCTGTCGATTTGTATGTCTTTGAAAATCTGAATGCTCACATCATTTGTAACTCCTACTTCACTTCACAGGCAAACAACTGTTACATTTTCCCGGGTCTTGGTCTTGGTTTGATCATGTCCGGTGCAATTCGTGTCCGTGATGACATGCTCCTCGCAGCTTGTAAGTAGAAATAACTCTCTGCAATAAGTCTTTTTACCTGAAACCAAACTTCAGAAAATTAATCAAACGTGAACACTGATGAACTGTGACAGACACTTAAAGATTCTAACTTTCTCTAACTCTGTGTATCCAACAGCTGAAGCATTGGCCGCCCAAGTCACGGAAGAGAACTTCGCCAACGGCCTGATCTACCCTCCATTCGCAAACATCAGAGAGATCTCTGCTAACATTGCAGCCAGTGTCGCCGCCACAACCTATGACCTCGGTTAGTTCTATTCATTTCCCTCCGTTAGTGGAACTGTCTTTAACTCTTATCCCAAGTTCTTGACTAATAAGAAACTATGCTGATGATGTATTTTGTGGTGTTTCAGGATTGGCGTCGAACCTCCCACGTGCAAAGGATCTAGTAAAGTTTGCAGAGAGCTGCATGTACAGCCCTGTGTACAGAAACTACCGTTAAAAAGAGTTTTGCTGAAGAAACCTGCAGATTCTTCTATTTTACTACATTTATTGTTTCTTGGGGCTATAAGTGTTATTGTTGTTTTGGTTGTTTGTTTTCTACTTCTACATTATGATGTTGTGTGCCAACTCTTTCTCTTTGTATTTGTTGATGAATTAATAAATTACTTTTTAACATAATGTACCAATCATTATTTTCTCATAGTTACCTTTTTCACCCACACAGCACAATCACTTGTATTACAAGGGAATATATATGCTTGTTCTGATTTCGAATTTGTTTGTATCTTATTGCCTGAAAACCAAGGAGTTTATTGGTTGTTTTATTTATATAAAAATTTTGCGAAATAAAACCATAGGAACTATTACATGAAGAGGCTCTTTTGTATACTTAAAATGCCCACAATAGACAGTCTGCATTCATTTTCATTAACATGAATAAGCACTTTCAATAATTCTAAATCATCTTAACATCGAACTGAGAAAAAGATCTTTTAATAGAAAAAGAGAACTGAACAGTTTTGTATGTGGGTTTAATAACCCAAACAAAATCTTTTAAAATGGGTCCAATAGTATTCGAATCTAAATTGCGGGCGAAAGCAGACTAAAAAATAAGTTGAGGGACTAATAATGGTTAAAAAAAGGTTTTTAAGAATAAACACGTTCAATAACCGCGTGATTCATCATCTCTCTTCTGGAATAAGCGAGAAGTTGTGATCTCGTCCCTTTATTATCCTTTTCATCGTCTTCTTCAATCTCTTTTCACCGAATTCTCTTCCTCCGATCAAATCCGTTTCATCTTTCGACCCAGGTATGCTCTTTGAGACTCTTTGCTATTTCCCCCCTCGGAAAATTCTACTTGTCTTCGGATCAGAGGCGGCGCGAACATTTTCCCCCGATTAAATTACAATTGTAGGCTTGCCTGAAATTGAACTTATATCGTTCTATGGCTGCTTTCTTATAGCTATCCGATTTCGATTCTTATAGAATTAAACGTCGATTTTGGGTTTTAATCAACGTTTCATGTTTTTTTTTTTTTTTGTTGAGCCTACTGCCACTATAAACCTTACAAATTGACTTCTGATAATAATTAGTGTCTTCGAATGCGTTTGCGTTCTCATTTGTATGAATGTGATCAACAATAGCTTTGTACTGTCCGTCTAGTGATCAGGTTACACAGCAAGGAAGAGTTGAAGTTTGAAACTGCAGCTATGGCGCTTAACCCTCAATTGCTCCCCAATGGGATGCCTATTCCCTTTGTTAACGAAATGTTCGTTCTAGTCAGAGATGGGGTTGAGTTTGAAGTCGACAAGATCCCTGGGTTCGTGTTTCCTTCTCTTTTCTCGCCTTGTTTTGGATCTGCTTAAGTGTTTTTTTGGGATTGTGGGTTTGATTTTGATATGATAATTACTCCTCGTTGGTTTTCAATGTAGTGTCATTGGTTTGAATCTGTTCATTTCGCGCATGTATCCAATAAGTAGACTTGTAAATAAGATAAGTTCGAGAAGCGAACAGACATATATAATATATAGGTCTTAAACACTTCCCTGACGTTTATTTCATTTGATCCAGAGGGCATGGAGGTCATGTTAAGGCCAAGGGAGTGATATATCTGTCTAATATACGGTTGGTCTTTGTTGCAAGCAAGCCTGTTGAGAACTTTGTTGCCTTTGACATGCCCATGGTACGATAAATTTATCCTATGCTTTTCTCTTCTTTGGTCAATACATGGCACAATTACATATAGTTGAGGAACTTCATGTTACATAATGGGCATTGACTAGTTGAATTCTCTGGAATTTTTATGGAAACTGTGTTGCTTTCTACTTTGTAGCTTTACATCCACGCCGAGAAATTCAATCAGCCAATATTCCATTGCAACAATATTTCTGGTCAAGTGGAGCCTGTAAGTACAAAACATTTTTCCTCGCCAGAAAACTACCACAGATTTTTTTTTTTACTTAAAACTCATTTGGCAATGTAATAAAATTTCCAGGTGGTACCAGAGAACGAGCATAGAGCTCTATATTCAACACACTCATTCAAGATCATATTTAAGGAAGGTGGTTGCGGGACGTTTGTTCCTCTGTTCTTGAATCTCATATCATCAGTGAGACAGTACAATAGACAAATGCAACAAGCAGCAGAAGCAGCAGCGGCAGCTCCACGTGTGGATCCTCTTCAAGCCGCTCAGACCCCTGTGGATGAGATGATGAGACATGCGTAAGTCCCTCTAAATGAGACGGAAGGTTTTGATAGTAAAATGCTACTATTGTTTCTCAAAAAACTGTGTGGTGATGTGTGTGTGCAGGTACGTGGACCCGAATGATCCAACGAAGATATATCTGCAGCAGCCATCAGGGGAATCTCAGTTGAGGCGGAGAGCCTACCATTCGAGTGCAGCAGAACATTGACATATACACGGAAACTGCAAGAGGGTGGTGGAGAATAGCAACAGATTAGTGTTGCAAATAATCTTAAATGTTGTTACTTTGTTTAAACTTTAAACTTAAAAAACGAAACCGCTTGTGTAGTGAGAAAAGATAAGTCGTGTTGTGGTTGTAGCTGGTTAAAATTGGATTCTCTATAATTAAAAAGTTTGGTTTGGTTTGGTTTGGTTTGGTTTGGTTTGTACCGCACAAATTGAGGTTTATTCACAAGAAAACAACAATCTGAATTTTTTTTTCTTCCAATCAAATCAAAAGTTTTCACTTTTCAGGCTCAACTTTCTGAATTATATAAAGCATAGCATTCTTTTTTATGCACGGATACAAAATTGATTGTGAATTTGAAATAATAAACTACCGAAGTTACTTTAAGGAGAGGGAGAGCGAAGATACAAAGGGATTCTTAAGTGAGGAATTGTTGATCGATTTGACCTAGAAAACCCTAATTTCGGGTGGCTCTGTGCAGTCGCACAGTTGCCGCACCCTCCGACTTCAGATACGTCACTTGTGTCTGCTTCAAATTCTGGTTAGTGTTATCTTATTCTCCGTTTTGTTTGTTCTTAATCGAATCAGAGTTGCTGTTATCCGTAGATTGGATTCTGCGATGTATTTCTGTATTTCTGGAATTCGGATTTCTTAGCTTCGACGAGTTTACTTGATAAAAATGTCGTAATTTTGAAGTTCCACTGTGTTGATGACCCCATTGATTGTTTAGTTTAGAGCTTCTGTTCGATTGGAAGGAGTCCTTCCAGCTTCCTCTTATGATCGTACTTCATAGTAATTAGTAAGAGCATAATAATAATACTCTTGAGGGTGTTTTTGCAGCAAGAGAGAAAAGGGTTTTATATATTGGATTACGATGGAGACGCAGAAGAAATCTCGAGAACAGAGCCTACACCGGATAGTTGATGATATCGGTACGGCATTTGGAACGGGGGCTATTGGAGGATCTGTGTTTCATTTCATAAAAGGGTCATACAATTCCCCAGTAGGTCGTCGTTTTGTTGGAGGAGCACAAGCGGTGACCATGAATGCTCCTCGCTTAGGAGGCAGCTTTGCTGTATTTGGGGGCTTGTTCTCCACATTTGACCACGCGATGGTCTACATCAGGAACAAGGAAGATCCATGGAACTCCATCTTTGCAGGTGCTGCTACAGGAGGGTTTCTGTCTATTCGACAAGGCATCGTCGCAGCTTCAAGATCCGCTGTTATGGGAGGGGTTTTGCTTGCTTTGATCAAAGGGGTACATTAATCTTGAACAACTAAAGCAGGCTTTTTTGGGGCTTGTGGTTTGATGAGCTATATACTCTTTGTGAAACCATTCTACAGTGTTTACTCTTTTTGTTTCTAAAAGTAATCTTGTTTCCGTCCAACAGTAGAGTCGATTTTTTATTCAGCCTTATAGTGATTAGTGAACACAATAATTTGTAGATTTTTGGTTTGCAAGTCTTGGTTAATCGGACTGTGTAGTAGTCAAGAAGAGCTGACTGTGCTGAATAGTCAAAAGTCAACTTCTCTCTGATTATGACCATTCTAATAGAATCTTCTTACGCACACAAAAAATAAATCAAGATCCAAATCCATTCTTCTAGTCAATATACACCAAAAAACAAGTCAAAAGAGAGTATTGAGGCAGAAATAATAAACACAGCCCCAAGTAGATAGATCATTGGCTTCTCACTTATTTACATATACAAAGCTTAAAAGGATCATCACCAATACGACCGACCATCCACTAAAAACAAAATTAAAACCGAGACCAACACTTTTCCCTCCCCAAGAAACCAAACCAGAAGGATCTTTAGATTACAAGTTTTGTCCCTCTAATTATAAACTTGTTTTCTTCTCTTTCTTTTTCCTCCTTTTGACAATCAGAGTTCCTTCTTTTTTGTATCCTAATTCTATTCACCTAGAGAGTAATAGAATTACAAGAAGAGAACCAAACAAAACAAGAAAGAAAAACAAACTGAAATCCCCCCCCCACACTCCAAACTGGGGCAAGGGATGTTTTCAATTGTTCTCGGAAAAATTACCTGACAAGACTTTGTCACGACTGCCAAAACAGCTCAAAATCCTTACTATACAACGAGCGGTCTTGTATCTCCAGGTTCGCTACATGTCGGTTTATGAGCTGCGATTGCATTATCTTACACACGACCAGTCCCGCCGGAAATATCCACCACTCACTTTCACCCCTGCCCAAATAAACCAAAACGTAAGATTGTGAGAGAAAGAGACACCCTTTTACAGTCTTGCTTTGCATACTAGTTAAACTCACATGTTTATATTCCACGGCTGAAATGGGATTTTCTTGCTTGCTGATGATTCGCTGTTATAATGAACGTATCCGCAGAGAAAAGCAACAAACTGACATAGAAACAATACTTGTCAGAGATAACGTATGACATGCAACATTTTCTAAAGAATCAACACCCATAATGTCCACAGGTATAACTGTTGATTTCGTCCTCATGTGACGTGAACAAGTTGTCATCATTAAAAAAAAAACAAAAACAAAGACAACTTACCACATTGACCAAGGACATAAAGTTCCACAAAGCGTAAACACGTGCTAAGCCAGCAGAGCGTCTGGGTCCATGACTAAATAAGGCATTTATCCCAGCGGGGAATGGCAAAAGTAAGCCCAGCGGTAATATAAACAAAGCCAAAAGTACATCCAGCAAGGAAATCGAATACAGCTGGAGCAGTGTGAGCAAGACTAGACTAAAATCCCCTAGAAGTAACATCGAGATAACTAAGCCAACCATGTCCTGCAATAGCACACAAGATAACACAGGGAACAGACATTAAAATTCTTGAAAACTTGGACGGCACAACACAGAAGAAGACATTCAGACTATCCGGATTTTGATTGGAGAGGTACCTGGTGGCCCACGGGTTTAGTGTTGTGAACTAAGAAAGAGAGAAGGAAAAACATATCTCTTTTCTCTTTCAGACTTGGTAAGCTGTCAAGGTCGATTATCCCTCCATAGTTCTTTCTGCGTGTTGTAAAATCCTCAGTATTTGTGTGGGTTTGGTTGAAGAGCATACTCTCTCTTAAATTTGCCGGAGAATTTTCTTTATGTGCACTCACACCGTAACTAGAAGTTACAAGAACAAGACATTAAAACATCGCATAGCTACATATGAAGTGCACAACGAAAAAAATGCTAACGTGAGACACCACCAAAAAGAAAAACTTTTAACTTTTAAAGTGATCAATAGTGATCATCTTATCTAGATTGCTCAGTTCATATTTTAAATTCAACTTAAAACAACACAACGCGTTCATAAAAAAAATAGTCACTATGAAAAATAGAAAGACAGAATGTATGCAATTTACCGTGGCTGGGTATCAGTCCATGCTGTTTCAATGACACACTGAGGCGATGTTGGTTCACAATCCTCAGCAGCATGAACCAAGAGACCATATTGGCAGTAACCACAAGCTGTAGTCTGGAACCAGGCGAGATCAACCCGTATGCAATGTCTTTCCAGAGCGGGATTAGCATGAGTTTCTAACCATCTCAGAACATAATTAAATGTAGATCTCAGTCGCCCACGGCGAACAAGGCGTAGTTGAGCATTTACACCGGCCACCAGTCTGCACCAAGTAGTGGGCGGAACGAGCTGGGAAAATAAAACAATGACAAAGATCAATATAGCCTTTAACATGGCTGCTGAAACTGCTTCTCGTTAGCTAAGAAACCAACCTGACTCATCAGACTGGTAAGAATATTATCATTTTGAAGTGAGAAAGGAGCCATGTAATTGCCATCACCACCAAACAAGATGGGCATTGGAAACCTTTGGTGAAGCCGTGGTGGAAGGTCTGTCCTTTTTTCATCCCCGCCAAGGAAGAAATCCAGATATGCAAGCATCAAATCGGAGGTAGCAGCGACCTGCATTTAGGGGAGGGGGGAAAGTATTAAAGCTTAAAACAACAGATATTTGTAAAACTAATCAGATATTCGTTTATGAGAAATACATCAAAAAATCACCTTTAGACCCTCATATAAAGCCCGGGAGCGACATGAGCGTAAACAGGAATGATCATATTCTGAACGTACAAACTCACGCAATCTTTGCAACTTCAACTTCCGCCGCCATTGCTGCCATGACCACGCAAGCGGATATGCAACCACTGAAAGAATACTATATATTGCACCTTCCCACCATTGATATGCAGCTATAGAGTTGATTTCATCGACAAATGTGTTGAATGCCGCCTCATATCTAAAGAACCCAAAACCAATATAAGAGTATTTCAGAGCGGCAACTTATCAAGTAGCTATACACCAAAAACAATGAGACCAATCCCAAATCAGCTAGGAAATAAAATAAGAAACAACTAACACTATCTCTTTTATCTCTTCTGGGGGGATATGCGAGAGATGCCATGGCTCACTGAATGTATTAGGACCCATAAAATACATTCTATGCACATGACTCTGAGATTGCTCTGCTCTATTTGTCTCCAACACCTGACAAAGACAGAACGTTATAAACAACACAACACTGGTCATACAATAGTTGCATCTGAAGTGACAAATCAGCGAATAAATCATTCTTCGTTTGCTTGTATAGATGAAAGCAGAAAGTAAGACACACAAACAGTTTTTGGATCTAATGTTCCAAGACGAAGAAAATCATCTAACCTCATTTAGTGATTCAAGGAAAGGGAAGGAATGATCTATTTGAGAGCCATGCTGTGTGGGAGCTGGGCCAGGTAAATCATCAACTCCAACAAATTTCATTCGTGCAACACTAAGTACAAGTGCTAAGAGGATGAGGAGACCCATCAAAAGCAGACCAAACAGCCAAGGCCCACCAAATGTGTAAATTAATTCCTCCAGAGCGGTGTAGCAGTGTGGCATGTGATACCTTTCCGATATGCATCGATATGGACATGGTGTCTCAGAAACACCACCTGTTATCAAGCATAGAAAACCGATGTTTATAGATGAGACATGAACATTTCCAGCATCAGTTTACTGGTATGGAATGAGTAAGAAAACAAGATCATAGCCAACTTAAATAAACTGTTATCTTTGAAACACAAAATTTTAAAACTACCGACAGTATGTTCATTATCATGGGGGAAAAAAAACAGAAACCAATTTAGGCTTGGTAGTTGAACGGGAAACAAAATTTACCACTGACAGTTTAGGACAAAGTTTATGGCACATATGTAATACAAAAGAGAAGATATATGCGAGTTTTATTCATACCTCGAACTGGGAGATAAACAGCACGAGTTGGAAGCTCATTTACGGGACAAGGACGGCAAAGAGACGTGTCAGATCCAGTAACATTTTTGAATGTACCAGATGGACATTCCTGAAAAAAAGAACAGAACTAAGAATACAATGCGCGTAAAAACTACAACAATAACAATTCAACCCTGATAAGGAAAACAAAGGCAAATAGACCCCTATGATATTATAGAGCAGAAAAATGTTGAATTAAGTTTTCCTAACCTTGCAAAATGTACCGTGGAGTCCCTTTGGACAAGGCGTCCCAGTTACTGTGCCATTTTTACCAGAAAAACCATCATCTACTGCCCCTCCCCCCCTACAATTACAAAAAGAAACAGTCTTAATGCAACAGGCTAGAAAACGATATCAAATAATAACATACAAACGGAAAATACAGTCAGTGACGGGAAAACATATTAACAATCATGCGACAGGTATTTCGAGGACAGACCGTGCATGGATTATTCCTTTTACACTAGCAATAGGCTGGTATATGTCCCCGGTGGGAATGTTTGACCAATGAAAATGAATCCTCCCACCTCCGCCACCACCACCACCAGAAGGACTGCCAGACCCACCACCACTTGAGAGAAGAGACGACTCTCCTAAAATAAGATAACGCAGGAACAAAAGAACTGTTCCACCAGAACCACCACCTGGTGCTACGATAGAGCCATTGTCATCTCTGCTCAAACGTTTGACACTTTCGCCATCAGCCCTAATTGAGCCTTGAAGTGATAAACCAGATAGAGGCTGCTCCATTGAACCAATCACTGGCCAAAACAAAGAAAAAGAAAGAACAGGTTAAAAAATATCATCTTGAAAGCAATAATCTTTCAACCTTTCATCGCAACCACATGCATGCATGGCCTAAATGATGACAAGCTTCTACACATGAACGGGCTACAAATATTTGACACACGGAATACGAATAGTCAGAACTCCACATCATTCTCTCTGCATCAAGTCCTATGAACCTCTCAAGTTTAATAGAATTCTAGAATCGCCAAAATCTCTGACATTTCATACCTATTATACCACCACCAGCAGATGAATAACTCGGGCTATAATCCCCACTTCCACTGCCAAGCTCACAAGGGAGATCTGCATTTCCATATGTAATTCCACCTTCAACACAGCTGCTGTTGTAACATACACGGCCCCCTCTACCACCATGCCCACCACCACTGCCAATGCCGTTTCCAAGCAACTTGCCTTCTCCCACACCACCTCTACAACCTGTGAAACCCAAAAAAAAATTGCATATGTACGTTGCTAATAAAACACATTAAAAAGAACGTAAAATCATATCTTCGTTCTCCCTATATGGAGAATGGGTAGCACCTTAAATCTTATATTGAGGGAGTAAGCCAAGGACATGCCCATACCAAATGTAGAAGTACAATGCGCGATCTAAACAAAATCTAAAAAAGAATATAGTTATTTTTACCCATTCCACTGGCACTAATCTCTCCAGAGGGTTGAAGGGTAACTGTTTTTGCACGGTGGAAATGAACAACTGATCCTTTGATGAAGCCTTCGACTAGAATATCCTCAACTCGGCATATCTAGAAGAAAAAAAAGATATAAGAACTTTCATGCTAGAGCATGCTAGTTTAAGTACGGCAGAAATACCTGTAGAGTAAAGGACAGAGACGAATTGACATTGCAATCCTCTGGAGGATTCAGTAGTTCATAGGGGCAATCTTGCCGATCACAATAAAGCTTTGGTGTACTGCAAAGGATGTGAGTTCCATTATTGTTACCTCATTTTATCTCTGAAGAATAACTGAATCAACTAAGCATAAATAAGGCATTGTTCTTCAAACTTACACAGCATCTCGGGATGCATTCAGTAGAGGAGCACGCAAAATAGATCCAGGCCCAACCTTAAATTCCCAGAAGAAGAAAAAAAGTCATTATCTCCTAGACGACCAAATCAAGTACCTTTCTATATCTATTATTTAAAGCCAGTCTGGCCTTCAAAGGAGACTGATTAACAAAAAGTCATTATCTCCTAGACGGCCAAATCAAGTATTCATCGCATTTTCGGAGCTATACACATCAACTGTTTTTGCATCTGCACGAAATCGTCATATAATGCACGATTGTCAACAAAATAAACACAAGGAAACGCCTTACATAAATCCGGTAAAATAGTGACAAAACAAGCCGTTGTGCTTCAATCGAATCCTCTGGTCCCGTTAGATTCAAGAAACCTTGTCCACGAACTTCAAGATTTGCATTTGACCGAATTACAGATGATTCCTATTTTTATATTGACAGATCACACAAACAAGTTAGATGAAACGGTATGTGACAAATCACTTGATGGAGAAAAACAGGGACACGCATTTGTGAGTACCCTAAGAACGAATAAATTGCTAGCCTCAAGCTTGGAAGTCGAAATACTTGTATCTCCTCCCCCTCCATCTATATGCAATTCTGAATTCCACATCAAGAACATCTTGACAGTCATGCGTAATGCCCCGTAAACCTGGTATGTACCAATAAACATAAAGCATGATGGACAAATGATTTGCGTAGACAGATACAATACTGCTGCATCCGAATATCCCGAAAAGGTGGAGAACTAGAATAAAATTCACCTTGATAGTGGAATCACTCATTAAGAGTTCTTCAGCCAACAACTCAAATACTGATGTACCATAATGAGATAATCCGAAGCTCAAAACACCACCGCACAACAAACTAATTTGTCCTTGAACCTACATATTGAATTCTGTTTGAGTACTAAATTTTTAGTTTTGCTATATAGTATGCTGAAAACTGGGAATTCCACTGAATACCTAAAAATCCATATATATAGGCAACAAAAACTCAAGAGAAAAGACATTTGAGTTGCACAAAAAAATAGTATATCCTTGTATATAAACTCACAAATAGTCCTAGCATTAACACTGCTAAAGGTAATAAAACACTTAGCCTACAAAACCCATGTATTGGAAATTCGTTTTCTAAATACCTGGACACGGCTCCATAGCAGAGGACAAGTTGCTCGCGCTTTATCCTGAATATAAACATTGGTCCAAAGAGGCTGGAAGGGAAATTCTAAGAGGAGCGTATAAGTGTCTGTCGTCAGATTGTAGTTGCTAACGAAAAGGCTTCGGGGAACAGCATCGTATAGCGTCCCAGCAGCACCTGAGTTATCTGGACATCCAATACTGTGTCCGCCTGCGTGTAGGAGAATGAAAATAGTTCACATGATTGAAGATGTTAAGAACGTACGTAATGGAAATACTGTGATGATTATTGGTTTACTTTACGACAGTTACAAATTCCGCAACAGTTACAAGATCTAGAGGTGTGGATATTGGCCGGAAAGAAACAGTGACCTCCTAAGAAAGAGAAACTAACCATGCACATATATCTTCGGGTCATCATGCCTGCTAAAGATATCCACAGATACTCTTCCACCACCACCACCACCGTAACCATTCCCACCACATGCACTGATCTGTCCAATTCCAGTCCTGCACTTCGAATAACAGCAAAGCAGAGGATGCTTTCTGAGATCAATTTACCAGGAATCTGAGGAACCAAAAGGCTCACTACCAACCTTTGGAATAAACATAGGAAATGAGTAGTTTCATGTGTACCATAACAACAAACTTCGGAGAGTCATGAGCAAGATCTAAGATCCTTATGAATAAATACGTCATGAATATGATGAATTCTTAATCGCATATTTCCAAATGACCACAGACATTTATAAGCATAGTTCTAGCATATTTAACCATGAAAGGAAAGTTCATTTCGTTCTCTGCAGACTAGAAAGGCTTGGAAATCAAACTAATAGCTAGTGAAAGAGAGCATGTAAACGAAAGTTCATTACATCTTATAAGCCGTGATGAAGATGCTGCCACCAGACCCACCGCCGCCTTTAGCTCCTCCATAACCTCCGTCTGCCAAAAGGCTTCCGTTAACATCCAGAAACTGCAGAATATCCATCTTCACCCTCCCGCCACCTCCTCCTCCATAATCAGTCTCCTTGCTCGTTGACCCGCCTTTACTACCGTAGCTCCACGGCTTATTCAGAGTCGACCAGGAGTATGCATCACCTCCCCACACATCTTCGGGAAGCTTACTAGTGTCGGTCAAACAACAAGCGCCTCTACCACCATGCCCACCACCAGCACCCTCGATCGCCTGCGGCGTCCCGCTGGTCTGTGGCGGAGGGTTCCCGGCTAAGCCCGTCGTGTTCACGGCCGACCCGTTGGCAAAGCTAGCGTTACCAGCTGCAAGCTCCAATGTCCCTGCGACAATTGTAGATTCCGCGCCCAGAGAGAAGTTCCCAGAAACATTGATAGCAATGGAGCATCCGGGGATCGGGCAGTGAAACTTAACCCCTGGTAGGATGATAAAATTACCCTTCCCAGCTATATACACATCGCGCGTAAGATTCAAATCGGCAACAATCTTACAAGTAGTATCCAAAAATCCAACGCCGCCGAGATCCTCACTGCAGGACACCGATGGTCCGTGCGGAGGTGGCGGTGGCGGAGCCGGCGGCGAGTAATCCTGATGGTAAAGCAGCGACTCAGAATCCGGGTCCAAATCCGAATCAAAACCCGAATTCGGTTCCACAATGGCGAATCGATAACTTGAACTAGGGTTTACGGCAAAAACCGCAACAGCGACCAGGAAGAAGAAGAGGAATCGAAATCGAGCCATCCACTAGTATCAAGAGTCATCACAGACGAAGTCCAGTAAGGTTTTCGATTCGACCCCAATTCGGGTCATTGAGCATATGGTTGACGAAACTGAAAACCCAGAGACCCAATTAACAAACCCTCCCTTTCTACACCGCCACACACGCCTATGCATACATCAACATAGACATCTATGTATGCATGTACACGTATAGTCCTCTCGCACAAGAAGATTTGAAGAAAAGCGCATAAACCCCCACCGTAAATGGCTCTCAGAGAGAGAAATGTTGCTTTTCTTTTCTCGGAAGAGAGAGAAAGAGAGGGAAGAGAGCTTCCAAGAAGAAGGAAACAGGTTGGAACGGAGAGTAGTTACGATCAGGTACGTGCGGCTTCACCGTAATCGCAAAGAAATCAGCTAAATATTCTTTTGGCTATAGCAAATCATATTATGCCACGTCGTTCTTTAGATTGGCCTCTTAGGTCATGCTACTCTGTATCGTGGTTCACATGGAACTGGAAGTGTCATCTGAATCTTAATTTATTTCCTAATCGAATTATGTTATGACATCTGTCATATTACATTTAATTACTCGCGTTGCTGTTTAACAATCTTCGTTTAAGGGGGGGTGTTAAAGACTGCAATTAAAAAAATAAACGTCAGGGCATACGTTCGACAATTAAACGGTATTTCGACTGGGCTTTGATGGGCCCTGTTTCCGAAGGAGTTTGATGGACACGTGCCAAGCTTGAGCGTGAGTGTTCAATTTTGAGAAACAGAAAAGGGTGTGACCTGGATGAAGTAGAAACAAAACTTAACAAATCTAGCTGGCCCAATAGAAAAACTAGCAGCATTATCAGTAGTACCAGCAAATTAATTTATCAGACCAATCAATTTTCCAACGTTCTCGATCATATTTCCACTAGTTGAAATGAAAAATGGTATTTACACTGTTTTGAGAGGCGTCTACTTTTATAGTCAAAACCCCATTGCTCAGTTTCCACTTTCATCTCAGTTTTTACTTTCTGTGAATTAAAAGCAAAAACACCGACTTGAAATAGTTTCTCCGAATAAATTCGAAGATGCATTGTTTTTTCTATCTCTTTTTGGATTGGGTCAAAAGAGGAATTGACTGAAGCCCAATTATCTATGTTGTATCAAGATAGAAACGGAAACAAAGATAGGAGGAAATGGCAAAACTAAAAATTTGATTTAGAACAACATGATTTTGTTAACTAGTTATTAATAAGTAATTTATTTTATTTAAAACTTATAAGTTAATAATTTTATAAATTAATAAAATATTATAAATTTATAGAGTTTTGACCTTTTACCGTATAAAAAATATTACGCGAGAAATCGATTTTTAGGTGCTATTTTGTTTTGTCGCTGTTTATATATATACCCCGAAAAAGGAAAAGAAAAAACACTATTAAAAAAAAAAAACCTTGCCATATTCCTGATCAGATCTACACTTCTCCAGATTTTGCCGGATATCGTTCCTTTGTTCATATCGTTTTCGCGAATTCAAAATGGATTTCATGAAGGTCTTCGATCAAACGGTTCGAGAGATGTGGGTTTGCCGTTCTGTCTATCTATTCTTCCTCGATTTCGATTAAAATCCGTAGATCCTTGGTTTATGTCTTCGATTGATTTCGATTAATTCTTTACTTGCAGAAAGAGGGAGGTGAATCTGAAAGTTTTGAAGGTTCCTGAGATGGAGCAAAAGGTGAATTCATTGGATTCTTACCTACATGTGTAAAGTGTCTGCATGTTGCTTGGCTGATTGAGATAAAAAAAAATGATTGAAAAATTTCTAGAGTGTTAGAGATTGCACGAAAGCACTAACTCCTGATCAGTTGAGCTGGATTTGTTATTGGTTCTCTGTTCGGATGCTGAGTGTGTTCATTGTTGATATTAGATTCATCTTTAGGACTAAGAAATCTCGATTTCCAGTATTATGGATTACAAGTTAAGCTTGAGACTTGATGTTTGTATTAATGCTATAAAGTTTAGGGTGAACGCCAATGTGTAGTATGCTATTTCCAGGATTGTCTGTTTAATCATGCCTTCTTATTCTTGAGTTCTGTGATAGGTGTTAGATGCTACAGACAATGAGCCCTGGGGTCCGCATGGTACTGCATTGGCAGAGATAGCACAGGCCACGAAGAAATTGTAATCTCTGGATTCACTTTCTTTCTTGTTGTTTTTTTCTTTCTTTCAAAGACCATTATTCACTTCAATCTGGAAAAGATTTTGATTATATATCGCTACGTTCTCATTATGTTTAGCTCGGAGTGCCAGATGGTTATGAGTGTTTTATGGACTAGACTGAGTGAGACAGGAAAGGATTGGCGATATGTCTACAAGGTGAGAATCGTCGTGGCATTTTCCTGCTTTATTTGGAAGCTTCAAGTTTATATCTTTGGTGTAACCCTATGTTGTTGTTTTTTTTTTTCTTCCAGGCACTGGCGGTTATTGATTATCTGATTTCAAACGGATCAGAACGAGCAGTCGATGAGATTATTGAGCATACTTACCAAATATCTGTCAGTATATATCTCTTACACATTTTGATAGGTCGTTTTCTTGATATGGACGTTGTGGTTCTCTACTGATATGGTCTTTGTTTGTGATTTCTCATCCTTGTAGTCACTCACGAGTTTTGAATATGTCGAACCGAATGGAAAAGATGTGGGTATCAATGTGAGAAAGAAGGCAGAAAACATAGTCGCTCTCTTGAATAATAAGGAGAAAATCTCAGAAATCAGAGACAAAGCAACAGCAAATCGTAACAAGTTAGTTTTTATCCAAGTGACAATAACTGGTTTGTACATTCTTCTTTATACGTTGCCTTGAACGGTTTTGCTGCCTCCAATTAGGTACGTTGGCCTCTCATCAACAGGAATAACATATAAATCTGGTTCAGCTTCAGCATCGTTTGGTGGTAGTTTTCAAAGTGGTTCAAGCAATTATGATAGCTACAGGGATAAAGATTCCAGAGAAGAAGGCAAGAATGACTACGAGTCTTTCCAAAAGTCAAGGCGCGGTGGTAAAAGTGAAGAGCAAAGCTACACTTCGAAGAAAAGTTTTTCACGCTATGGCAGGTTTTGTCTCATTCCCATTCATTTGCTGATGCTATATACTCGTTACGGGTTTTGGGTATAACTTTAATTTGAGAGGGTTTTTTCCAAGTTGAGGATGCTCGTATCTTTCTTTTATTTCGCATCCGTGCTTTTATGGTATTGAGCATGTTAAACTTGCCTTCTTGCTCAGTCGGTTTCAATTATGAATATGCAGCACGGACCATGATAATTTATCCAGTGGAAAAAAGTCACCCGACTCTGGCAAACATAGTTCCATGCCTTCTAACAACGACGATGATTTTGATGATTTTGATCCACGTGGAACTTCCAGCAATAGTATGTTCCTTTCTACGCCTGCTGAACTTGCAGAATTCAAACAAATTGTGACGGACAACATGTACATATCTGTAGACGTATGTCCGTTTCTTATTTGCTCGGTTTTTTTCTATTCTGCAGAGCCTTCCACAGGCAGTGCCAACCAAGTGGACCTTTTTGGAGCAGATCTGATTGGTGACCTCTTGGATGCTGGTCCAACTGAAACATCTTCCACCAACAACAATGGGAAGTTTCAAGAGGCGGACTTGTTTGCTGATGCAACTTTTGTATCAGCCTCGGTTCAGGGAACAGAATTTGGGTCGCAGGCACAGGTGGGTGACTTATTTTATACAGCTTTTAACAATGGAAAAATCCCCGATTTAGTGACCATTCATGTGATGCAATTTCGCGCTGCTTGACAAACACGTTCAGTTTTTGGCTGTTGAAGTCATAAAACAGTGACTTGTCCTGTTGAGTCATAGACTGACATATTTTCGCATGTCTGTTGCTACAGAAAGAAGTTGATCTTTTCTCTGCGTCTGAACCTTCTGTCACAGTTTCTTCAGCTCCTCCGACTGTTGACCTTTTTGCATCTCCTGAATCAGTTGCACCCCCAGAAGCCAAGATTCCTAAACCCGAGTCTATGACCACTCCCAACATTGTTGACCCATTTGCTGCAGTTCCTATGGAAAATTTTGATGGATCTGACCCGTTTGGTGCCTTCACTTCTCACTCGGCTTCAGTCTCTACAGGTCCACAGGCTCCAGCTGTACATGGGAGTGCAACAAACACCACAAGCCCACTGTCTTTGGCAGACTCGAAGCCACAACAGCTGCAAAAGAAGGATCCTTTCCAAGTGAAATCTGGAATCTGGTCAGATTCGCTGAGCCGTGGACTGATTGATCTCAATATAACTGCTCGTAAGTCAAAACATCCTCTTTATGTTTTTCATCAAGAACTCTATCTTGTGCAGTGCACTAGTATGTCATAGCGAGCTATAAAAGATTTTAGTTTGTTTTCTCGTGAACTGAACTAGATGCAGATCAAACCCAAAAACATAGTTGATCAGTTACATTCGAATTATTGGTCGAATATATTTACCCACACGAGTCCAAATGTTTAGCTCACGTAAAGTTTCGCATTGTACCTAAGACAATTAAATTGTTAAGTTTTACTTTCCAAGTCCTGTTCTGGATCTGACTAATGAATCTTCACTGTGATCAGCTAAAAAAGCTTCTCTCGCTGATGTGGGGGTTGTGGGTGGTCTGAGCAATGATGAAGGGAACAAGGCATCTGCTGCTACGTACTACACAGGGTGGTCGATGGGCGCAGGATCCGGGCTTGGTAAAACAGGACTATACAGTGGACAGCAGCAACAACAACAAACAACACCTGAAATCTCAGATGATTTCTTCTCCAGCCTCAGTAACCAAACCTACCAAACTGGAGGGTTTAAGCGGTGAATTTGTCTGGGATATGCTGTTCAGATGAAAAAGGCATATCAGGTTTGATTCTACATTCATACTGGAAATCTTTGCTTGTTTTTTTTTCTCTTAAATGGGTTTTGTTGTTCTTGCACTTATTAATTCTTGGGACAATCTCGTCGGTGGCTGATGTGCCATCGTTGTTGTGGCATTTACTTTGGGTTTAATTGAGAGAGAGAGCTGTATTTATAGTTTTTCATAAGAGATGCATTATTATTATTGGTTTTAAGTTTGGTTTTGTCCATAGAACAACAAAGTATATGTATTTCGTCCGGCACTACCGAGAATTTATCGTGTGTGATTCTTAAGCAGAAGAGACTCCAACATTCTTCTTAGCTTTGTTTTATGATTTTTCTTTTATCTTATCAAAAATTGTATTTCACGCTGTCCAAGTTCATTCTTAATGATGATGTTAACACTAATCATATCTTATACAATTTGGTTGGCCCTGGTTGGCGCATTAACTGCATCTATTGATGAAAAAATCATATATTTCTAAAAAGGGTTTTACAACAAAATGTTGACAGCAATTTTTTTGTTTTTATTCTTAACCGAAAACTTTTTTTCTAAAGCCAAAATTTATGACTTTAATTTTTGTTTAAATCACAGCCTTTGTTTTCTAAAGCCAAAATTTATGACTTTAGTTTCTACTTTTAGAGCAACTTCATGGATTCTCAATTGAATCCCTCACTAAATATTATATTATTATTTTCAGTATAATTTAATTTGTTAATTATTTTTAAGTTATAAATAAAATTGAACTATTTATAAATAGACAAATGTGAGTATCTAAAAGTTCTTAAGAGCATTTCTGTTGGTATTTTTATCAAGGTATCTCACTAATAAAAAATAGAAAAAAAGAAAGAAAAAGAAAAAAGAATATCTCATCAAAATATTTTATTTAAAAATTCTTGAGATAGCTTCACATATCATTTTACAATTGATTTATTTATTTTTTTACAAAAAAAATATTATATTACAAATTATTAAAAATATTAGTATTATATAGATAAAATATTCAAGAAAGTATTCCATCAATGAAAGTGATCTAAAATTGAAAGATTTTTTATTATTCTATCATTATTTAAAATTGAGATTTTCTTCAATTAAGTACCAATGAGAATGCTCTTAGATTTTAAACTTAAAGCATAAAAGCTACAGTCCCATCCAATCAGACACCCAAACCAAAATCAATATGTCATTGCCTCAGTGGTTTCCTACTATCTTCATCGTTCTCGTCTTTTTCTTCTGTAGCTTAGCATTACCCTCACATGGAAGCTCACACGCAGTAGTAGCTGAAGAAGAAGATGCCACAGTCGTTGGATACGGCTACGTCGTTAGATCAGTGGCCGTTAATTCCAACCAGAAGCTTCTGACGGCGGAGCTTGATCTGATTAAACCGTCGTCCGTTTACGCACCAGATGTTCAAACGCTTAGCCTTCATGTCAGGTGATAACAGTCGTCTCTCTCTACCCACTCTCCGGAAATTCCTAAATTTGACTTACATATTCTTAAGTTTTTCAAACTGATTTTAAATCTGCGATAATTTGGGAAACTTCCGCCATTATATTAACTGCAGCTTGGAGACTAGTGAGCGTTTGAGAATCAGACTCACAGATTCTAATCAACCAAGATGGGAGATACCGCAAACCGTCGTTCCTCGTGCCGGAAACCTCTCTCTTCGCCGTTTCTTATCGGAGGAAGACGGAGGGAGCTCGTTGGAGAACAATTTGCTGGAAGATCCATCATCCGACTTATTTTTCACCCTCCACAACACCACGCCGTTTGGTTTCTCCGTTTCCAGACGATCCTCCGGTGACATCCTCTTCGATGCATCGCCGGGTTCATCAGATCCAAATACTTACTTGGTCTTCAAAGACCAATTCCTTCAACTATCTTCCGCGTTACCGGAAAACCGATCGAATCTGTACGGCCTCGGAGAGCACACGAAGCGGTCTTTCAAGCTAGTTCCCGGCGACACCATGACTTTGTGGAACGCCGACATCGGTAGCGAGAATCCGAATGTTAACCTCTACGGATCGCACCCGTTCTACATGGATGTGAGAGGATCGAACGGCCACGACGACGAAGCAGGGACGACTCACGGCGTTCTCTTGCTGAACAGCAACGGAATGGACGTGAAGTACGAGGGGAGTCGGATTACTTATAATGTGATCGGCGGCGTCATCGATCTCTATGTGTTCGCCGGACCATCGCCGGAGATGGTGATGAATCAGTATACAGAGTTTATCGGAAGACCTGCCCCTATGCCTTACTGGTCATTTGGTAAAGAGATGTTTGCTCTGTTCATTTGTTTTTTTGTGAATTGAGATGTGTGGTTTAATTTGGTTTGGTTATTCATTTTCGTGAAGGGTTTCATCAGTGTCGGTATGGGTACAAGAATGTCTCAGACCTTGAATCTGTGGTTGATGGATATGCAAAAGCTGGAATACCTCTTGAGGTTATGTGGACAGACATTGATTACATGGACGGCTACAAAGACTTCACTTTCGACCCCGTGAATTTCCCTGAGGACAAGATGAAATCATTCGTGGATAGACTTCACAAGAGCGGTCAGAGATACGTGCCGATCTTGGATCCTGGTAAAAATCCAAATACTACTACTATCTCTACAGTCTCTAAAAAAAATGATTTCTAAAGACATGAAAATGTTGGTTTTACTTGTAGGAATCGGTGTGAATAGCTCTTACGGAACATATGTTAGAGGAATGGAAGCGGATGTTTTCATAAAACGAAATGGTAAGCCTTATCTCGGCGAGGTTTGGCCTGGAAAAGTATACTACCCTGACTTTTTGAATCCAGCTGCTGCAACTTTCTGGAGCAACGAAATCAAGATGTTCCAAGAAATTCTCCCATTCGATGGTGTGTGGATTGACATGAACGAGTTATCGAATTTCATAACTTCTTCACCTGTGTCCTCTGGATCGTCACTCGATGATCCTCCTTACAAGATTAACAATTTCGGGGGCAAAACGTCGATAAACCAGAAGACGGTACCCGCAACATCTATCCATTTTGGAAACGTTAGTGAGTACAATGCGCACAACTTGTATGGACTCTTGGAAGCTAAAGCCACTCACCAAGCTATGGAGGATGCAACGGGCAAGAGACCTTTTATTTTGTCAAGATCCACGTTTGTGAGCTCGGGGAAATACACGGCTCACTGGACCGGAGATAACGCTGCAAAGTGGGAGGATTTGGCTTACTCGATCCCTGGGATTCTCAACTTTGGGCTGTTTGGGATTCCAATGGTTGGAGCTGATATTTGTGGTTTCTCATATGATACCACCGAGGAATTATGTCGTCGATGGATCCAGGTAGAGTGATTTAATTCTCAGACATAAACAGTTAAAACTTTTTTCTTTCTAAGTTCATGATCTAACTTTGGCTCTTAAGATTATCAGCTTGGAGCTTTTTACCCTTTTGCAAGAGATCATTCGTCCAAGGGTACTGCTAGACAAGAGCTATATCTGTGGGATTCGGTTGCTTCTTCTGCAAGAAAGGTTCTCGGCCTCCGTACGAGACTGCTCCCACATCTCTACACACTCATGTATAATGCGCACGTTAGCGGCATTCCGATCGCGCGACCGCTCTTCTTCTCTTTCCCTCGAGACGCTAAAACCTATGAGATCAGTTCGCAGTTCTTGATCGGTAAAAGCATAATGGTATCTCCGGCGCTGGAGAAAGGTACGGTGGCCGTCGATGCATATTTCCCCGTGGGAAACTGGTTCGATATGTTTAACTATTCGTTCGCCGTCGGTGGTGACTCCGGCAAGCGCGTTAAGCTTGATACTCCGGCCGATCACGTCAATGTTCATGTTCGAGAAGGTAAGTAAATTATTCTATTTACCCCCGTTCATAATTACTAGTTTTTTCGGTTTGACAACCAAATTGAGTTAACTTTTGTGAAATATAGGTAGCATTGTGGCTATGCAAGGAGAAGCAATGACAACTAGAGAAGCCAGAACGACACCGTATGAGATTCTAGTTGTAGCCAGCAAGCTTGAGAACATCTCCGGCGAACTGTTTCTGGATGACGGCGAAAACATACGGATGGGAGAGGGAGGAGGGAACCGTGATTGGACACTAGTGAAGTTCCGGTGCTATGTGACCGGAAAATCCGCGGTACTAAGATCGGAAGTGGTGAACCCAGAGTATGCGTCGAGAATGAAATGGAGCATCGGGAAAGTGACGTTTGTAGGGTTCGAGAACGTGGAGAGCGTGAAAGCGTACGAGGTAAGGACAGGCGAGAGATTGAGGAGTCCGAAAATCTCTCTTCTCAAGACGGTTATGGACGACGATGGTCAGAAGTTTATGAGTGTGGAGGTTTCTAGACTGTCGTTGCTTGTTGGGAACAAGTTCGAGATGCGATTGAAATTGGCTTAAAAAAGAACAAGTACATATGAAAAGTATATAAACCCACTTTGATGATATAAATTGTGGATGCTTAAATGTAATGAATAAAGAAAGGCTTGCGGCGATTAAAAGATTTCATAAAACTTTATAAAAAACTCCAAAGGAAAATAGTTATTAATATCATCAGGTCGGTATATGACTAGGCACAACGACATCGGCAAGACCATTCTCGAGAACTTTCACTAGGTTTTTAAAGAAGTTTCTGGTTGCGTTGGTGTAACATATTAACTTCTTCCGGTACTCAGTGAAAGCGTCTTTAAGCACATCTTTTGAAGTGCCAGCAGCAGCAGCAGCGTCAAACGCGTCGTCCAATTCCTTCTGTAAGCGTGCAGTGCCCTCAGCAGTTTCAAACGGCTCCAGTTCCTTCTCTACGCATTTGTGGAGCCTCTCCAGACTAGACTCAGCCTCCCCTTGCGAATACTCGAATAACTCTCGCTGCTTAAAATAATCGGGTCCTTGAGGTAGATAGAACCCATACGCATATGTCCATTTCAGCACCCGCCTGCCCTCAATGATCTGAATCCACGCCTCTGCGATGAGCCTGAGCTCAGCTTCTGTTGCCTTCTGTATGTCACATAGTACCTCAAGCTTCTCCGAATGGAATTTCCGCAGATCCTCAACAGCCTTCTTCCTCGACTTTTCATTGCTCGCCCACCGTTCGTAGTAATGGGCGTATCTCTCTATCGACATCTTCGCCATCTCCCGCACCTTTTCAGCCTCGTCATGCAGTCCTTGTTTCCTAGCCACCTCATACTTGTTGCACGCATAAAACCCACCGGATCTGTCCCCGTGCTCTGTCCATGGACCAAGGCAGAGCCAACAAAACTGGTGTTTACAAGGCGCTGTGCACGTCATGTGCATGCAGCCATGGTTCTTCTCGATCGACCGCTTGCACATGGGACAGGGCTTTGAGTTCGCAAGTATCCAAGTCATGTTCTCGGACTCGGCGCTGTTCTTGCGTACCCACTGCCCAACAGTGTCGCAGTCCACAGGACGGTGAGCGTCTTCACTGCAGTTCCAGCAGAAGCTGTGCGAGCACGAGCAGTAGACATCGTTACTACTCCTTGTCCCTTCGGCGGAAAAATCAATCGCTAGCTCGCATCCCGGTGCGGGACACCACTTCCTCTTCCTGCTGCCTTCGACATAAGACCTGAGAAAATACCTGTCGTACTTATCCTTGCTTTCCTTGGAAGCAAGCTTCTCGACCATGTCTTGACCAACAGCACAGGAGCAAGAAGGTTCTGGACATTTAATCATCAAGCACCCTGGACCATCGTTGATGGCTGTGGTGATGTAACCAGTCCAGCAAGCAGAGCAGAAAGGATGACCACAAGCAACCAATACAATTTCTCGAGGAGGATATGACTCAAAGCATATCCCACATCTAACTTTTTTGCGAGTAGCAGCAGGTCTTGGTCGACGTGGTGCCTCCAATATCCCGGCGCTACTCCGAACTCTCTCCTCGTCAGCAAACCATTCATCGTTAACTTTGCTAACACTCCACTGATAGTGAAGAAGCAAGATGCTAGCTTCGACCTCGCTTAGAGAGAGGACGGTGGAAACTTGTCCGATGTCATCCTTCTGATTCCTGCGGATATCTTCTTCCTTGAGACAAACGTAATTTACCTGGTCAGAGGTCGCAGCGGAATCGTCGTCCTCACCGTATGCACAAAGATCATCATCCTCTCCACCTTCTGAATCATAGTCACCGTATGTACAAAGATCATCCTCTCCGCCTTCTGTATCGTAATCATCGGAATACATGATCGGCGCTCCAAGAGAAAACTTTTACACTCCCCTCTCTGTGAAGGCTTTGATATATTTATATGATTCAGACGTAGCAACCTTTTCTCCTGCCGCTGGTCAAAGTAGGGTTAACATATATACTATTTGTATTAGGAATGTACTAGTCCTTGTATTTTATAGATATTTTCCATTCCGCTCTTTCCATTTTTTTTAATACAACTCCCTTTTTCCTTTTTTTATTATTTTAACTCTCAATCAATTTCCTTTTGGATATATGTAGATCACAGCTTGTTCACATAGCATATTTGTCAAATTTCCCTATTATTATTGTTTTTTTTTTTTTGCATCCATTTCGCCACAAATTTGCCATTGATCTTCTTCTTTTTTTTTTAACTCAAATATCTATCAAAATTTAATAATGACTGAATTTCAAAAATCTGATGAAAATCCTCAAAAACCGTAGAAAATTAGTCTAAAATTAATAGGAAAAAAATGACGTCATGATCCGATTCCGAAATACCTCAAAGTCTACGCAAGGACAGACCAGCGGTCTACGCAAAAAAAAAAAAAAAACCCGTTTCGGCGTCTTGCTCACTTTACTTTTCAATCCCGTCTTCTCCATTCATCATCATCTCTCAAAGTTTCAAAGACGGATTCGTGAGTTCTCAGTGTGATCCTGCCATCTTTGCAACTACTGATTCTTACTTTTTCGCTTCTAAGTCCGACACGTGGATTATCCTCTGCTTTAATCATCTGGTGGTGAAGACGCCTCACTTATAGTTTCTTCAAATAGCTCTGGCCTCTGGATCCGGAACTCTCTGACGACGGTTGCAAAGTTGATTGCTCCGAGTTTCGATTTGCTGCTCTGGTGAAGGAAATAGTGATTGGATCACTTTCGTACTTACTTTCTATGGAGATTCCGCGTGCTCGGATTACCGATTTTATTGATTTAGATTGAGAAACCTTTGAGGAATCAAGCTGCTTCCGGGACTTCGTGATTAGCGAGGAGATCTGGAGTTGTAGTTTCAGGATCTTACAAGTTAAATTAGGATCCTTACGAGTGAATCATTGACTTCGGATTGTTCAAGTGTTTAGGCTACTCGATAGTGATTTCCAGAACATACCTTTAGATCAAGCTAGAAGCAGAAACAGAATCTGATTGTTTCTAGACATTTGATAAGGATGCAGAGTAGGGCTGTACAGCTGGAAGAAGGAAAAGAAAATGGAGTCTCTGTTAGAACAGGGAATTATAAGGCATTTCCGCCGAAACTGCTTCTTGTGCTTGGGCTATTTCTCGCTTTCGCTGTTACTGTCTTCATCATTAGCGTGTCTACGATCAAGTATGTTGGTATACAAAGTGTGGTCACCACAGTCACTTCGAGCTTTGTGCCGTGCCGCTTGGAGGAACCGAGTGGTTTGGATCGATGGGTACAGCCTCCTGCGGTTCTGATGCATAACATGACCGACGAAGAGCTCCTTTGGCGTGCTTCTTTCTGGCCTCTGAGAAAAGAATATCCGTTTAAAAGGGTTCCCAAGATTGCGTTCATGTTCTTGACCAAAGGCCCCTTGCCGCTCGCTTTGCTTTGGGAGAGGTTTCTCAAGGGTCACAAGGGGCTTTACTCGGTTTACATTCATCCGCACCCTTCTTTTACAGCCAAGTTCCCAGCTAACTCTGTTTTCCACCGGAGGCAGATACCGAGTCAGGTCTGCTTCTTTTATCCCTCTCTCTCTGTTACATTTAGTATGAGAACAAAAAATTAAGCTTTTGAATCAAACTTGGTTTCTTTAGAATGCTTTTTCACCATACAGTCATTCTTGTATACTACTGTATGTAGCCATTCTTCTTGAAGTAGACTTACCAATTCTATAACGTCTAAGAAAATGTTAAACTTGGTTTCTTTAGTAGCCTTTTGTT
Source organism: Thlaspi arvense (assembly GCA_911865555.2). Lineage (NCBI taxonomy): Eukaryota > Viridiplantae > Streptophyta > Magnoliopsida > Brassicales > Brassicaceae > Thlaspi > Thlaspi arvense. Next base: position 65,961,781 of record OU466862.2, on the reverse strand, counting down.
CTAGCAGATATCAGTTGTAAGCTAAATTGGATATTGCTTACTTGATTTGGTTGTAATGTGGACATCGACATCATCGAGCAGGTTGCAGAATGGGGGAGAATGACCATGTGCGATGCGGAGAAGCGGCTTCTCGCCAACGCGCTGCTCGATATCTCCAACGAATGGTTTGTTCTAGTCTCGGAGTCATGCATTCCACTCTTCAACTTCACAACAATCTACAGCTACTTGAGCCGATCAAAACACAGCTTCATGGGTGCTTTTGATGACCCTGGACCGTTTGGGCGCGGCCGCTACAACCAGAACATGGACCCTGAAGTTCCCATCACCAAGTGGCGGAAAGGCTCTCAGTGGTTTGAGATTGACCGGGACCTCGCAGCTACCATTGTCAAAGACACATTGTATTACCCAAAATTCAAAGAGTTTTGTAGGCCTGCTTGCTACGTGGACGAGCATTATTTCCCGACGATGCTGACGATTGAGAAACCAGCGGTTTTGGCTAACCGGAGCTTAACGTGGGTGGACTGGTCTAGGGGCGGGCCACACCCTGCCACGTTTGGGCGATCGGACATTACAGAGCAGTTCTTTGGAAAGATCTTTGATGGAAGAAACTGCACTTACAATGGTCGCAACACTTCCATGTGCTATCTCTTTGCGAGGAAGTTTGCTCCGAGTGCTTTGGAGCCACTGCTCCACATTGCTCACAAGATTCTGGGGTTTTGAGTTAGTTTAAGTACCTGAACCTCCTGAAATCAGATAGAGATCATGATATAAATTCTGTGAGACATTTTACGCCAATATTATTTTATTTAGTTTGGTTTGATTTAGATTCGGAAGGAATGAGATAATGTGGCACAACATGATCCAGTCATATATAGTATTTGGTTAATAAAATGGCACAACATGATCCAGTCATATAGTGTTTGGTTAACTTTATTTTCGAAAAGTTTGAATACAACCATGTTTATTCGAATCACAGTTTTTTTTCCTGTGTGATTTTTGGGATTATTGGCAGGCTTAATTCCTTTAAGCTGTGTCTAAACAGTGTTTATGTGTTAACATGGCACAATTTCATCTACTGAATTATTGTGTGATCTAATTAAACAACATATGTTAATTATAAAGTCTGAATTCTGATTCTCGTGTCGCACTCATTTTATTCGATTCTAAGAAGTTAGAAAAACGAGCAAAACTTTCTCAAAGTGGATATATTCATCTAGTGTTGGTAAATTTGCTTACCGACCAAAGTTTTGGCGTTGAACGTGAGAAGACATAACTAAATGACAATGTGAACGAAACATAGACAGGTGGTGAAACACTTTTACACCTATCCGAAGCTTCTCGAATCCCTCAAGAGCCTGCCAACGTCTACCACCTGTCTTTTTTTTCCTTAAAGAAATTCAATAAAGTTATTCTTTTATGGGGAAATTCCATTAAAGTGTTTCAAAAGGTTTCATTTTTCCAATTTTGGACAGGTGTTATTCTTTAATGAGGTAAAGACTAGTAATTTGTTATAAGAATCATTAAGTTTGGCATTAATCTCCAAATCATGACAAATTAATCACTGATTATCATTATGGCTTACAGTATTTCCAACGCTTCCAATTTTCTTATGTTTATACTACTATCAAATAGTACTATCATTTTCATTTTTAATGTTTCCGCCAGAATAATAACCCATCGAAATCTTTGACAACAACATATGGTTTGGTTAGCAAACAAGAAGAGCAGAATATATCCACCAAGTTTTCAGATTCCCTCAAAAGTAATTAAAAAAAAAAAAGCAACACATTGCTTCGAGAAATTAAGGACTGCCTTTTGCTCCACACATGTCGACGTATTCTAAAAGCTCTTTAGCATTTAGCCGTTAACACGACCCATGTGCGAGGTGGTCTCCACTTCTCAACAAATACAAGTCTGCGCATCTTGGCCGTTTCCTTCACGGAACCGCGTGACTAGAAGGAAAAAAATAGACAGCTCATCATATTCTTCACGCGCCAAAACAACAATCTCACCGACCGTTGCGCCTATCTTGGCTGGCGAGTTAGATGCACGCGCCTCGGTGAGCGTTCTGAAAAACGGCGTGTGGGTTGGAGAATAAATATCTTTGGAACGGCGCCGTAACGGAGAGATGACCTGTCGAGATCCCAGTGAACACGCGGAAGAATATCAACCGTCGATGATCTTGATTTGCGGGACCCGCAGGTGGACCAGCTGTATTTTTGCATGATTCCTTAAGCTGGAAAATACGGTCAGCTAAACCAGCTGAACCGGGCAGCTCCGCGTTTGCCCGTCCTCTTTATATACGCACCATCGCATTGATTCTCATTACTGCCAATTTGAGAAAACCCTTGAGCTCACCAAGTTCGAATCAAACAAAAACCCTAGCCCCTCTTTTGTCAATCTCTCTCCACATCTCTGAAATGGCGATCTCTAAGGCTACCATTGTTGCTCTCGTCGCGGTGATTGTCTCCGTGTTCGCCACCGTCGCTTCTGCTCAGTCTGAGGCTCCGGCGCCAAGCCCAACTTCTGGATCTGGTGCGATCTCACCGTCCGTCGTCTCAGCTGGTGTTGCAGCCGTCGCGGCTCTTGTTTTCGGCTCTGCTCTTCGGATCTAAGTCTTTTTGATGGCGATTCGTACAGAGATTGTTTTGAAGGTTTTTTAATCGGGTATAGCATTCATGATATTCGTGTGTATTCCGAAGCTATAGATCTCTCTATCTCTTTGGCTCTTCTTTTTCTACCTACCTTCATATCTTTATGAGGATATATATCTTTAGAGTATTGTGGTTTGTGCTTTCTAGACGATTTTTAGTATGATGTTTCTTTTTGATATGATATGATTCTATTCTATTTATTTATGGATGTCTCTCAGATTTCGCTTCTCGTTCTATCTTAAATCATGCTTCTCCGTACTACATGAGCTCGTTTTATATATCGGATCACTATCCAACGCGTTTAAAATCGAATAATTCATCCCAATTCCGACTGAAATTTCGATTGTAATCGAACTATAGATTGTAAACTGAATCTTAATCTGAACTGAACTCGTACCATTACCAACCTGGTGAAAATTAATTTTTGTATCGAAGTAAATCCAAAAACTGAAAAGCAGAATACGAAACCAGATGATCGATATTTGAGTGGTTCAATATTGCGACTCCAACTACATCTCTGGCTTTTCTTGAGTATAATTTTGAATTCCATATAGAGTTTTGAGTCTTTCAGAGTTCAATCAGTAAATTAAAGCTACAAGTCCCCATTTCTCTTTATTTGCTCAAAGCACTTGTGACACTCATTTCCAAATTTAGTGTAGGACCTTGGACGTTGTTTCGGAAATTGTGGTCGACTTGCAAGAAAACTTATTGCGTGTAAAACAATTTAAGAATGATGAAACCCAAAAATAAGAGCTTTGAGCTTTCGTTTCAATTAGAAAGAAAATGAGGTAAGAAGTAGCTCCCGAAGGTGATTCAGTTTCTTCTATCACGAGTTTATTTTCAATTTAGAAGATTTGTGGCTTCATAAACGTGTTTGTCACCAACAGCGAGGAACAGTACAACTGCTATTAACGGAGTCAAAGTTTCGTTAATGGAAACCAATTTTGGTCAAAACTGAGAAAAATAGTTGGAAATTTATTTGATGAAAGTGAAAGTTTGAGGACTTTGACTTGGGCAGAAATTAAAAGTTCAAGCTTTTTTCAGACGGTGAAGAATAATCAATTGCTGATTAGTATCGAAACAATTTAGCATTTAGATATAATGAATGATAAAAGGATGTGTAAACGTGTTGTGTAATATGTGATTCGGTGTAGTTAAGTAGGATATTCATATTTCATAGGCGCATAGTTTAACAATTCCTTCAGAAGTACCTTCCCCGTTAGATCTTGGTTATTTGCGTAATTACTTCCGTTTATGCATCATAACCAAAAAAGACTCTCTAAAAGCATCTCCAATCTATTGCTATTTTTTCCTCTACTTTTAGATGAAAAAACAGAGGTCTCATTTTTGTTCTCCAATCCATCTCTATTTTAGAGGAAAAAATAGGTTCCTCTACATTTTCCTCTAAAATAGAAATATTCCTTTAAAATAGAGGTGGATTGGAGAGAAATCTACCTCTATTTTAGAGTTCTTCTATTTTAGAGGAAAAAATAACAAAATGAATTAGAGATGGTCTAAGCAATTTTCCACACCGGGCCACCCAAATTCTGCAAACCTGGCTCGGTCCAGTCCATCTCAACTTATCGGATCTTGAAGGCAATAATTACAATTTTAATGCAACCATTCTATGTTCACATGATTCCCGTTTGGTTTTGAGGTTTTAACATATTTGTCTAATGATTGGTTCCTTTATTTTGTAGGCCACCTGTTATTATTTTCTACCTTGAGAAGTAAAGAAAACCTTTAATCAACCAAAAAAAGAGAGTTGGTGTTTTTGATATCTATCATTTTTTGATCGCTCAACTAATCAATGCCAAGTTCAAGAAAAACAAATAAGTAAAAAAATCAAACGAGGTGGATTATACAACAATGCGACATGCAATGCAAAAAGGGTCACATGAATATGGTTTTAGAGTTTATACACAAGAAACCCGTTAACGCATGTTTGCAAATTTGGATGATTAAGACACTGCATGTTTCCATATTGATCAGAAAAAATATTAGTATATATTTTGTTTTGACTTTTTAATTCTGAAGTGATATTTACTATTTTAAGCTAACACGAAATATTCGTAAAAAGAAAACCTAAGACGAATTTTTTGGTTTAGAATCTTATTTATGCTTGTAAAGTACGGTAACAAAAACTACACAAGTACACAACGAGGGTATACAAAACTTTGCTCCGGAGAAGATTGAATCGCCATGAAAAGGGTTATGAAGGAGATAATCAGGAACAAGCAAGAAAAACGACACAAAGGCAATGCAAAGTACTCAGTTTCGATTCCTGTAGATCTCATCATAGAGATCCTCGCGAAGCTGCCGCTTAAACCCTTAGCCAAACTCATCTGCGTCTCGAAACTCTGGCTTTCCATAATCCGCAGCAAAGACTTCACCGACTTTTTCTTGACTCGATCTCAGAACCGTCCGTATTTTCTCCTCACGTTCCACCACGAAGACCACCGAATCTTCCTCTCCGTCTCTCAGGATGCTCCGTCCTCTGGTCATCAGATTCAAAGCACATCGATTAAAACTCCGGATCGAGAGTTTGCTATTACTCCACCGGTACGCGGCTTGATCTGCTGCCGAATCGATTCCAGTGTGGTGATTTCGAATCCCGGCACGGGCCAGTACGTGAGTTTGCCCAAAGTCAAAACTAGGAGAAGACACATATCAAGCTTTTTTGGATACGATCATGTCAAAGACGAGTACAAAGTCTTGTCCATGACTGTGTTACAAGTTGGCTACACACGTGGGCCAGTTGTGAGCGAAGAGCATCAAGTTTTCACGTTAGGGAAAGCTCAGAACAAGACGAAGACATCATCATGGAGAATGATCAACTGTAATGTTCCACACTGTCCCGCAGGAACCAAAGGGGTGTGCCTGAATGGTGCTGTATACTATGGAGCTTGGTCAAACAGCCGAAGAAAAGGATCTCTGATAGTTAGATTCGATGTGAGGTCGGAAGAGTTTAGTCATGTCAGTTTACCTGATCGTGTGGAAATCAAACGTCACCTTCAGTCTGAAGTGGTGAGCTACGAGAGGAAGATAGCCTTGCTGATTCAATTATTTAAAGGTAAAGTTGAACTGTGGGTTTTGGAGGATGTGGGGAAAGAAGAATGGTCAAGGATCTTTGTCGTGGTTCCTTCTTGGGAGGATTTAGTTAAGGAAGATCCCTTTGTCACTTGCAGGGGTGTCCTTAGCTCCGGCGAGTTCATATTCACATCACATCCACGGACATACCCGTTATATTATATCAGTTACGATCCCAAGCAAAACATTGCCACAAGAGTTGAGGTTGGAAGATTTGGAGATCGTTCCAGTTCTATGACAGTCTTCTTGGATTATGCAGAGTGTCCTGTATACTTCTGCAATGGACGTTTCATCTGTTGATGGCAACTAGCGAATGGGTTTTGTTTTAGTCCTTACTGGACTTTGATCTAATGCAATGGTTTTTGGTTGATTTAAAGTAATGATTTAGTTTTGGTTGTATTTGGTGGGTGAATCATAAATTTATAAATTGTTCTACACATATATTTCTTTCATGGTTGATTCTACAAAGGTTTTGTTCCTTGTCAACAAAGATTCTCTTGCTTATACTTCAATTTGGTATAGTAATTAAGGAAGATAATTTCTGTAAACAATTTGCTATTAGCTCTTTCTCTTAACTAATAAAAACTCTTGAGCAAGTTGGTAAGCATATATGAGAAATAGAAAAAGAGTTATACTAGTAGAATCTATTTGGTGGGGTTTATATGAAAAAATACTAAGAAAAAATAAAAGGGTTGATTTGACATAAGCATAAAACATCAGGGGTTCATATGCAAATTACCAATAAAGAAAAGGGAGAAAGGAAGAAAAAGAACCCTGGAGGAGGAAGCGAGGGTTTTGTAGGTTTCACATTTTTGGCTCAAACTCCGCCAATCTCTGTAAAACATCCAAACAAACAGATTTGGATAATTCAAAGCTTTAGATCGAATCCTTCGTGCGGAGAAATGCAATCGATTCGTGGCAGTACAAGGTTGCTTCAGAGGCAACGTTTCGCAGTCTCGAACAATCTTCGTTTCACTTCGTCTTCTGCAAGCTGGGCTGATAATGAATCGAGGAGGCTCGGGTTTGATTCTTTCAGTTCTACCGGAGCTTTTGATTCTGCATCTACGTACCTCATCAGCTCGTTTACAAAGGCGTTTTCTTCCTCTTCCGTAGTACCTGTAAGCCACTTTCGTTTTTAGCTAAATCGTGGTTTATGTATTGTTCTCGGATTGTAGAAATGCAGAGGATAATTAGTTGCCAATAGAGATTTTGATTCCAGATTGGGTTGAAATTGCAACTAGTGTAAACACAAAAAGAGAAGCTTTGCTCTTGGGTTGGTCTTGTTGATTACTGGTGGCTAGTTTCCTAGCCATAGATTTGACTGATTCCGTCTCCTGCATTCAAATTTAGCGCAGACTCTTTATGTTGGGGCTTTTGATCGCTATGGTAATCACAGAATAGAAAATAATGATACTTATGCTTATCATCTTCTTAAGCCCCTCTTGTGTGATAGCAAGGGTTGTGTAGATATAGATGAAGCAGTTTCGTGCTGTTGTTATTTCTTTTCGGCTTTGGCACAGTTTTATGCTTTCACTCACAAAATGTTCTGACTTTTTTGTGGATGTTTTGTGTCACATTGATATCTAGACTCTGAATTAGCATGGTGATTGTGAAATGTTTGGCAGAAACAAAACTTTGCGTATTCATCGAGGTGCTTTTCCACCATTGGAGATATAGTTCAGTCTAGTCCCAAAGGGTTCCCTGGGTCCGCTTCTGATGTGCCTCAGAGAATCAAGTTCAAGCGGCTTGATAAAACCGCCAAGCACATAATGCAGGTACAACTCCAACTTTTCAGTTTTCACAATTGGTCACTGGATAAAATAAAACAATGTCATGTTTACAAAACTCTGAATCTTTTTGCAGATTGTAGACAAGGAAGCAGTTGAGGAAGTGAGAACTCTTAGAGAGATACCAGATATAAGGCCCGGTTACATTGTCCAGCTTAAAGTGGTAAATACTAGTATTGAAGTTGGCCTAGATTGTATTTTCTTTTGTTTTTCTTCCAAGGTGAAACCTTTCAATAGGATTTTCAATTGACGTGGTTAGATTTCGCTTGGTTTGAACAGGAAGTGCCAGAGAACAAGAGGCGTGTTTCCATCGTAAAAGGAATTGTAATAGCAAAGCGTAATGCTGGTCTTAACTCGACGTTTAGGATTAGAAGGCTTGTGGCTGGAGTGGGAGTCGAATCCATGTTCCCTTTGTAAGTCTTTTAACCTTTTGAGCTTAAAAGGCAAAGACGGGTTTACATTATTAGAGGGATCCAAAACTGATATGTGAGTGGTGGTGTTTGGTGACAGGTATTCCCCAAACCTGAGGGAGATTAAGGTGTTGGACAAGAAGAAAGTAAGAAGAGCCAAACTTTACTACCTCAGGGACAAGATGAATGCTCTCAAGAAGCATTAGCACCTTCATTATAATAATAATATGCACTCCAAATTCTCTTAAAACCAAGTCTTGAGGGTTTTTCAGTGACGATTTGGCCTAAAATCACAACATATTACTGTGTAATGTAATGATGGAACTATTTTTTCAACTCTACTTGTTCCAATAATTTGGTTAGTTTCATACTTTCATTATTGAGTAATCATCTCCAGCTTCGTAATAACTTCGTTAAACCAAAATCATAAACAAATGTTGAGGTTCGAACTGTTGCTGCACCATGGGCTTATGGAGCAACATACTAATATATTTGCTTATTTATTAAATTAATAAAATGATAATATACATGGGTTTAATAATTAGGGAAAAAGTTTCGGACCCGACCCGACCCGACTTGATTGCGCCCCCGTTTTTTTTTATCTGCTCTCTTTCTCGCTCTCTCTCGATTAGTTTCTGCAAAGCAAAGCTTCTTCGACTCTTCGTCTGGATTCGTTTCTAATTGTAAGTGTTTCTCTTATTCCTTTTCGAAAGTTTTAAAAGAGATTGATAAACCGTATTGCTCGAAGTTTCTGGGTTTTAGATTCGAAATCGAAGTTTATTGTAATCAGTTAGGTAGCAAAATCTAGTTATGGAATCGTTGCATCAAGTAGAAATCATTCGGGTTAATTGGATAGCAAAGTATCTGTTTCATATATAAAGTCGAAATACGATGCTATTATTATCTTCTTGTTGGTGGTATTAGCTAAAGCTATTGAATTGATACTGAATTGTTTGTTAATCGTTTTGATTTTTCCAAAAAAATTCAGTGATAAAGCGAAGTTAGTGAAACTGAAGGCGACTTTCAACCTCTGGGATCGTGCTTTCATTTTTGTACGCATCAAAAAATGCCAAAGAAGAAGAGTTCTTCCTTGAAGAAGCCATCAGAAGAAGTAGAGAAGAAACCTGCAGTAGAGGAAACGAAACCAGTTCCAAAACCTGGTAAATTGGGGATAGAGATCGATGAGATCTTTGGTGGGAGAAAGAAGAAGAAGCCAGAAGTGGAAGAGATAGCTGAGACCAAAGAAGAGATAGCAAAGAAGAAGAGAAAGATGAAGAGGAAGAGGAATGAGCCTGGCGGGTTCAACAACAACAACCCGCAACTAACCCGACCCAGGAAGAGAACCGACGACGGTTTACCAATCTTCACCGAAGATGAACTTCGTGTCAACAAGCCCAATGCCGGTGATACTCCTCTTTGTCCCTTTGACTGCGATTGTTGCTTCTAGATCTTTGTTTCATACCAGTTTTGAAGTAGATTTGACTCTTGTCTGGTGATAATGGATGAATGATCTCAGTTAACCAGAGAGAGTTTTTGTTCTTGTCATTGTTGGTTTATGTTTTGATGAGAAAAAAAGATAAACTTTTACTTTCTATATGACATAGTTCATGGTGCTTTTTTTTGGTTTGAAGTAATAATATATCACATAGAAACACAAGCACAAACGAAGATACTGATATCTGCTGTTAATTAAGTTTATATCTGAAAGTAGAACTAGAAACGTAATATAGTAAGGGTTACAGCGCATTGACCTTGTAATTATAAATGAATTCTCAAAACCCCCTAAGTGTCACGAATAGGTGTCATCATCTAAGCTTAATCAGTAGTATCGAGGAACTCAAATCGATTTGATGGTTTGCTCTCAGCTTCATGGGCAGGTACTCTGTGTTTGCCTCTTAGCTTCAGAGCCGTTAGAGATGATTGCAAAGTGGCCTCTGATGTTTGCTGCATTCTGCCTTTGGACGAAACTTCATCGTTTTGAGAAGATTCAGTTGACGCTCTATTAATATCTTTCTTCTTGTTGTTCTTCCTTTTCTTCTTGTTCTTCTTCTCATCTTCCTTCTCCTTCTCTTTCTCATTCTCCTCTTCAGTCTCCTTCTTATTCTTAGTCTTACCCTGAAGCTCCATCGAAGCCGTATCTGTCTCTGAGCCTGAAACAACCAACAAGATGAAGAATATATAAGATTGTGAAGAAGTAACATTAGATACAGTGTGCACTGGAGAAGAAGAGGAATGAAGAAGAAAGTTAACCTCCTTTTAAGTAGATGGAGCTGTAATGGACACCTGCCAGATAGCTCAAGTGAATGACTCTCTCGAACTTTTGAGAGTTGGGAAGAATCTCCACGGAAGGTGATTCTTTGTTTGATGTAATGAGTACTATTTTCACCTCAAACTGCGCAAGATAATATATTGGTTCATTGAGCTGAGAGGAGAAGAACACAAAGTTTACAAGAGGCAAGAGAGTGTATAATTTAAGGTACCGTATCTGCGGCTGCCTGTAAGGTGATTCTATCGCCCCACACGCCGTTCTTGGACATGTTCTTTACATAATCGGAGTAGTCCTTGGGAACATTCTCTGCTCTTTTTTTACTCGAGTCCATTTCAACAAATCCTTTGTAAGTTTTTGGACAAGTTTTAAGCTGAGGAAATAACATGAGATGTTAACAAATCCAAAACAAAAACAATCTATCTGCTTAGTTGAAAAAGGTTTAAGATTTGAGGATGATAAATACCTGTTTTACTACTCTTTCTCTAACTTTTTCATGAAGATCCGGGTTTTGGAACAGTTGATCGGCTAAAGAGCTGAACTGTAACACAATTAAGAAGAATCTTCAGGATACGATCAAACAATCATGGAAGTTGATAACGAGTATTAAGAGATTTAGAAACATGTGTACCTGGCAATTTCCATCACTTTTTATCTTGGTCTCGGAGAAACCTTCCCATTCTAATCTGAAAATTCCGGGGAAACAAAATTATATATACAGATAGTTAAGAACAATCGGATAAATAATAACTCGACAAGTTCAAGAAAAAAAAGATTCGATCATTACATAGCCTGAAGTCTGTTTTTGTGATCGGTAGACATTGAGGTTTGATTGTTACCAAAGCTGCGTTGCGGCGTGCAATATCTCCTTTTCTCTCTCTCTCTCTCTCTCTCTCTCTCGATGAAAAACTCTCTCACAGTATAATCTCCTTCGGAACAAAGGTTTCCCTTCTAAAGATTTTATATTATGAAAAATTGGTAGAGGGGAGTGATTGCTTGAACATAGATATTTCCTTTTTCTGATTAAGGAAAGTTATTCTCGTCCTAATCTCCTGACAAAAACAAGGTCCGTTCATCCTTGTGATTAGGGTTGTTGTGGGCCTAATGCTTGACGGGCCTGTTCATCCTTGTCATTAGGGTTATTGTGGGCCTAATGCTTAACGGGCCTATTAGTTCGTTTGACTCGTGAAGAGTGCAATTACTTGAAAGCCACAAGAGTGCACAATAACGACCAACACTGTTCAAATCACTCAACGTATTAAGCTTTTCTAAGATACACACTCCATGTTTAAGTTACACACAGACTTATATATAAAACAGTAAATATATATTAATTCAACAATTGCAAGAATCTAGCTGATAACTGGTAGATATAACAAAAGAACTCAAACAACAGCAGCATCTTAGGTTTATTAAGTTTCCACGACAAACTTGGAAGAAACACACTCCTTTACATGGCATCTCCACCACAAAGAAACATGCAATGAAACGTCCACATTTTATTTGGTAAAAATTGTCTGAAGGAAACTCCCTTTCACATAGGAAGAAGGATGATTTTTTTTAGAGCATCACTTGTTCCACCAATGCAAGAAATCCTTGCGCCTGTTGATTTTCTTCTGAAGCTGGAGGAGTCCATAGAGCAAAGCCTCTGCGGTTGGAGGGCACCCAGGGACGTAAATGTCGACCGGCACAATTCTGTCACAGCCTCGAACCACTGAGTAGGAGTAGTGATAGTATCCACCTCCATTCGCACAGCTTCCCATTGATATCACCCACCTTGGCTCCGGCATTTGGTCATAAACCCTGTCATTGGAAGAAGGATAGACAATAACACAAGCCTTAATTCATCTGAGTTGATCCACATAGATCCAAGACTGATTTTGTGAGTAATTTGAAGAGAGTGTTCTGAACATATCTCTAGATACTAGTTTGATTACTAATAATAATTCACTCAATATCAGAACTAATCATCTCTCAAATGCATCAAAAATTTGCTTGTCTCAGTGGTTGATGTTTTGAAAACCCGTGCTTTCTTGTGGCCATTAGATTGACTTGGATTAATTTCCTATCTCTACTGTCTGGGCCTAAAGAGATCATTAGTATAAGCTCAGCTACCTACCAAAAACCATAGACATACATATTTTAACCACATGATTCTCATCTAAAGAAGATAAGCTCTGCAGTTGAACGAAAATCTTATTACGAGTCTTAGATATCAATTTCCAATAACAACACACCTCACAATAAAATGGACATCGGGTCTCATACACAAACAAGCAAAGCCATCAAGCAAGATCTAAACAGTCAGCATAAGGAGCAACGGATTAGGTAATACAGAACATATTAAGAATGAAACAATCTCCAACCTCTAATTAGTAAGACCAAGTTTGATATATCCAACCATGAAACGACACAGACACATGATTCCCTCATAAACACCAAGCTAGATAATATGAAATCACTATCTCCCCCACAAAAGACAAGCACGGAGGTTATACGAAAAGAGATATCACTCATGCATAGTATACCTACTCTACATTCCTAAATGCTAGATTTCTCCCAAGTTCAAATTTCAACCAAATATTACAAAAATCTGCGCTAGACAATGAATTGGAAACGGTATCGCTTCCCAGGTCAATCCTATATTCACACAGAAGCTCTCAATTTGACACAGACCTAGCAAAACAAGCACAATACATGAACCCTAAATCGCCGGAAAAGAGAATTCCAACAAAAATCCCTAATTACAATCTCCTGAAAACCTAATTCTAGGCGCCTATCAACAAGCAGAACACAGCAAACGAAGAAAATGAACAAATCTTCCCACGAAACAAATCAAGAGGAAACTATATCCGAGATACCCAGGATATAAATCAGCCGTTTCAGTCCATAGGAAAGGGGGAGGGAAATAGAGAGGCGTACTTGCGAAGAGCCGGAGCCATCTTGTTAGTAAGCGTCCCGGCGACAATCATACAATCGGACTGGCGAGGACTAGGCCTGAAGATGATACCGAATCGGTCGAGATCGTAGCGAGCAGCACCGGTATGCATCATTTCGACGGCGCAGCAGGCGAGGCCGAAGGTCATGGGCCAGATCGATCCCCTACGAGCCCAGTTCATGAGATCATCAACCTTGGAGATCACGAACTCCGCCGCCTTGGAGAGACCCGGCGGAGGAGCGGAGGTCGAGGGAGGACCTGGTCTGGTGTAGGAAGTCGGTGACGTCGAGGGGGAAAGGGCGGGGAGGGATGTGTGAAGGTGAGAGACCGCGGCGACGGCGCGTTGAGATTGGAGGAGGAGAGGGAGGCGCGTGGCGGTGTTGCGCGTAATCATGGCCATTGATTCTCTCTCTGTCTCTCTGAGTTTTTTTCTTTCGTCGTGGAGTTGTGATAACCAGGCGACTCTACCATTTACTAAAAACAGGTGAAGAAGTAATTTATATATGAATGGTATTTATCATTTTTTCACCTTATTTTCTTACTTTTTACAGTAATTTGAACATCCATTTTATACGAACTAATTAGGACCATTATACAGTATTAATATTTATCCATTGCCAAAATCTAAAAATCCTCTCCTCGTTTAAGTGCTTAACGATACAAAATTTATAAATTAAGTGTGTTAAAGTTATAAAACCAACAAAAAAGAACAAATTATCTTTTGAAGTGAACCCAATTTGAAATTGTTAAATACAGTATTCACATTTAGACTTGGGATTCCCTCTCTTTATTCGCCCCTTTGCTTTGAATTTGATAGGGTTTCTGTTTCCCTAAACTTCCCGAATTCAAATTCCTCTCCGTTCTTCTCTGTCACCGGAAAACGGAAAAATGCAACCTCCGATCTGTAACCCTAGCCCTCAGAGCCACCTTGGATTTCTCAAAACGCTTCTCATAGACTCGATCAAGCAGTTCTTAGTGCAGTATCGGAGCGGACGAACCCATTTCTCCGATTTCGACTCCATCTTCTTTCGCCTTCTTCACGATCTTCCCGAGCCACCTCTTGAAATCGTCTGGTTCTACTCCGCCATCAGGTTCTACTCCTCGGAACTGGGCTTTCAAGGCGTTTCCGTTAGGTTAACTGGGAGCTTCTTCCAGTTGCTAGCTTCTTTGTCTGACTCATTTTCCGGCGCAAAGAGGGTAGCTCTGTTATCTCCTATCGTTTACCAGCTGAGTCGTTTAGCTAATGTTAGTAGGAGAGACGCTTCGAGCTTGTTAGAAGGGATTGTAAGCTACATTAGCATGTACTGCGTCGAGGAACCAGGAGATGAAGATGATTTGTTAATGGTCTCAGGGCTAAGTTTTGCTGATTTGAGTCGAGTCTGGGTTGTGGATGGAGTGGAAGAGAATCGAAGAGTAGAGGATTGTTTGGAGATCTTCATGCCATTTGTTAGCGAACGATTGCGTAAAGAGATGGATTCTGAGTCCTGTCGCGTCGGTTTCTTAGCTGGAGTTGTAGCTTCTCAGGTTTGCTTGCTCAGTTTATGCTTGAGATTTGATTCGGAGTTAAGTAGATCCGAGGTAGAAAAAGATCTGCGAGAATCTGTGCTTCAGATGATTTCTGGGTTCCACAGTTGCTACTTCTTTGGTGAGTGTCTTATCTTTTGTTTGGAGATTTCTTGTAATTTCCACTTCTTAGCATAGTATTTACAGGGAAACCAATATTTGATAAAGTGTTCTCCTTCTTTATTTCCAGATATCTCAATTGGTTTGGTTTTCAGTCATGTGATGTTTTCTTGGTCTTGTTGCAGATGTCATTCTCAAGATGCTGCTGCTTGAGCCATATCTGCGTCTAACTCCACTACTGGTTGGTTCTTTAGCTAAACGTTGTTTAGTGTTCTCTCTCTGAGCGACATGAAAGTTTTAAATTAGTGTTCTTCATTTATCAAATGTGTAGACTGCATGAGCATGATCTGCGTTTATACAATTAGATGCATAAGAAATGCTGTAGTTGCTTCACTGAACCACATTGTATGTAACATAGAATTGAGATTATTTTTTTTTTTAATGGGGAAGCTTTTAACCTTTCAGGGTCCGGAAGATGAAGCTGTTTTAACAGAAATCATAACGGAAGCTGTGATTGAATCAGTGGAGAAGCTATTCCTAAACCCTGGAAATGGCACTCCACAAAGAAGTTCACACTTGAAGAACGTTGCTATTACCTGGTTATTTCTTTTTGACAAGGCTTCTCTTAGGTATGCCTATAGTTATTGGCTATAAAAGTGATTGCTTCAGTTACTTGATTGCATTTCTTAATACTCCAAATATTGACACAGGAGAAATAAAGATCAAGAGGAAACCAGCAGGTACATGAACATGTTCTCCAACTCACGTGTTCCTTATCACTTGATCAATTGGGTAATCAGTCAAGGTGAAGTGATTAGAGATGCAGACACGCTGATAAACTCTACGCCCGCGTCATTCATTGGTAAATTGCTTCCTTTCTCTCTAAAATGTTGGTCACGTTGACTTTATTCCCGAGTGATTTGTTCCACGGGACATTCCCATCTGTTCTTTGGAGCTCTTGTGTTTCTCTTGACTTAACCCATTGTACAAAATCTGATCTGCAGAATGGCTCGTATCCCTTGAAGAGCAAGGACTTGGGGTTTTCGACTGTGACCATTCTAAAAGCTATGCCAAAACAGTGATTCGCAGGTCAAGACCAGATCTCAATCTCGAAGCTCACATTGCTGGTGATCAAGATGCAGACATGGCTGATGATCACATTGTCTCATCTATCCCAGTTCTCAGCAGCAGCACAAGAAAGCGTAAAGACGGGAGGCGTAATAAGGAGGGAAAAACGAAAGTGAAGCTCTTCAAACATAGACACAACAACAACCTTCAAGAGAACTCCAAATTTCAACCTTTTCTCTTCTCAGATAGTTTGGTGAATGGGACTGAGGTTGAAGTTTCAGATATGGAGCTATGAGTTCCGAACCACTTGTCATAAATAAAATCGGCTTAATATGAAACCCATATATATGGTAGAGATGTAAGAATGCTGCTGAAGTAATTGTTGTTTAGAGATTATAACAAGTTCATATCGTAAAAGTATAAACTCTTTAAAGTCTTTAAGATTAGTGGCGTCTTTGATTCCTCCTCCATCTCCAGCATTAAATAGGATGTTTGGGCTTAAATGATATTTGACTGATGGAATTTAGCAAGATGTACCAAAGTAGAGGATCTTTAAGAAAATAAAGAGAAATAAGTGTGAATCAGAGTTTCTTTTCATTCGTGGGTTTTGTTGTTACACCATTGCTCTGTTCATTTTAATGTTAATGGGCCTCCGTGTGTCTTTTTATGACTTCTTTCTTTTTGTTGCTATTTCACCTCAACCATCATCATATGCTTCAAATTTCAAAGACGATGTAGCTTTTTGGTTGTGAGAAAAGAATTAGAGTCACTCTTTTTGTACACGTTTAAAAATTGTCTTATCACAGGAATGTTCTAAAATTATTTTATTGTTGGGTTCAAATCGAACTAAAGTACGAATGATTCTAATTTCATTTACTTTATACTTGAAGAAATGGAAGTTTCTACAGATGGACACGCAGTTAATATTGGCAACAACAACTTCCATGTAAGCCAAGAGCCATGATGTAATGAATTGGATTAAAAGCAAAGAAATGTGACTAGATAATGTAAGAAACAAAACTAATGTAACTTTTAAATATGGATACTGTTTTTATATGCTTTCTTGGGGTTACATACATTACACCATTTCACTACAAAATAGTAAGGCTTCTTTCTGCGTGTGTGGACGTATTTAATACATAAATATTGTCGGCGAAGATTCGTGTATAAGGCCATATGATATGAGAATATCTATTAGATTGATGAGTGATGGTGGCGAGATGGAGACAGCAACTTTATAAATTATTATTTATACTTAACCAAAGGGTAAGCTAAGCTTAAAAGATGAGTAATGGCGTCACACGTGCCCTCATTTACTCAGATATTAAGGAAACAGTTACTGTTATCACTTAATTGATCAAACAACCACTGCATGGTTTCAGTTAAAAAATAATACTACAGCTAGTCTTAAATGAAATTGGAAGTCTCCTCGCTGTTTTAAACCTTATATTATCATAGGCAAGGAAACTACCTGGAATTTTATAAAGAATTTAAAATACGCAGTTTGTAATCATAATGTGACTGTGACCGATAGATCGAATTGCAAGATTCAAATAAATATGCGATTTTTACACTAGATTCATAAGTTGGCTTTTAACAAAATTCAAATCAGTATATCAAAACACCATGTTCACTGTTCAGTTGAGAATGGTCTTATAACTATAGGGGTCATTGCATCATTAGAGAAAAAGAATTGCGAGATTCAAGAGGCATACATATTAAAATGGTATCCTAAATGTAAAGATTAAGAAACGTGGTTGGTGGTTTAATCATTATAATATTTCCATGAAAAAACATAAGATAAAAAAGGAACTACATATAAAAATCAAAAGCTGGTGATAAGAATGTAATGGTACTAATCTGTAATTATTACTCAGAACAAAATAATATATATATGTGTACATTTATTCGATGACTAGTGAGCTTTTCCTTTGGACTCCATCTCCCTTTTGTCTCTAGATATTAAATTAAACAGGCTTGTAGATGCGACTAAGTTGTTGCATTGCATTCAATCATATGTAATGTGAAAATATATGAAATGTGTGATTAGAATATTCCAACGAGTTTGTCATTATACAACCACTCAAGTTAATACACGTTTGATGATTTAGTGAACTTTAACTACCATGATTAAAATAAATTAGAACGTAATTAAGCAATTAATATCCCACATTCCCACCTGTCCGAAAAAAAAAAAACTCAACCAAATAAAGCTGGTTTACGTTTTTACATATTTAAAAGCTCCCTTGCACCAAAAAAAAAAAGCTGGAAACCCCATAAATTCTAGATTTTAAGTATTTCTGACAATTAAAAACTGATATCAATGTCTTTGTTTGTTTCTATTTTTATGTCATGGTCAATATAATTATGATTCTCAGACAGCATATAATAAAGAATAAAAAAATAAGTTTAATAGTTTTGGCCGGATTTATAATTAAGCAAAAGGGACTTATGGTTTTACGCTCTTGTTGGATGCCAATGACACATACCAACTCGACAGGAAAACGACATGTGTGTTCTCACTCTCCATGCAATGGGTCCCGTTTTTCACTATACAAAACCACACGGTGTTCATGTTTTAAAACGGGAGAAGACTGAACAAAAAAGGCAAGACGACAAAATAAGTTACAAATCCAACGGCTAAGGATTCATTCTCCTGTCTCCAGCATTCAGCGTGTCCCCCGTCTAAACCAATTGGTCATAAAGTCAACAGGACGCGGACTTTTTTTCTCAAAAAATATAATTCTTTACTTTGGCCTCCCTACTATTATATGTATCACTAATCTCCCTGTAATTATATTCATTTTTAGAACACAAATCTTCTTAATGAAATTTTGAAGAGAGAAAAATATTGTTTTCTAGTTTCTACTCTCCTTCCTATATATTTTAAGTAGAAATTTTGTTTTTCTCAATTTAATTTCTGGCTTGAAAATAAAAAATGAATTTAATTTAAACAATTATTTCTACATGGACACGAGTATATATATTTTTTAAATTATGAATTTGAAGTACATTCCTAGGTTTTGTTTGAATCAAATTTTTTATATATAAATAACAGAAAATACAAAATGAAATGGCGTTATATAAAAATTAGGAAACTTTTATACAGAAAAGAAAAAGAAAAGCAAAGTAAAAAAAAACAGTGGAAAATGTAGGGTGTGCCGACACGTTTTGGGTTATAGATAAGACGAGTATAAAGAACGTGGCGTCAATTTGAATGATTAAGAAAATACAGGGGTTGAGAATGTAATGGTTTAGAAAAATAAAAAACTGTCGGTTCCGTAACCAAGGTTAAGTTAGATCATGGTATCTAGTTAAGCCTTGTGATTATTTTTGCAGGTCCTACATTAAACCCGAGTCGACCGTCGGTGACTCAGTACGGGTTGCGTATCGAGTTTTCCTGGTTTATTTTTATTTTAGTCATAAGTCTTCTATTTATAAACAGATAAAAACGAAGATAGCCATCGTTTTGTGAGAGAAGAGAGAGAGAGAGAGAGAAAACGCCATGAACAGATAATACTCTGCTTTTTTTTGGAAATATACAGTAGAGAGAGAGAGAGAGAGAAAGAAAGAGATGGCGGATTCGAGCGATTCTGTCTCCATTGATATGGAGGCATTGTCTCTTGGAGGACAGGTAAATTATCTTACGAATTTCTGTATTAAAAGGATAAAAAAGTTTTAAGGATTTTGTTTAGTTACTGAGAATTTACGGGAGGAACACGATATGAGAAATAATACTTTATTGATTTTGCTTTTGCTTTCTGCATTCTTCGAGCTGCTTTATTCCTGAAAATTAGTGTTATCATTATTTATCTGGAATCTGTTCTATATTCTTCTTCTTTTTTTCCTGCTGTTGTTTTGATTATGATAAGTGGTTTTAGCAATTTTGAGGAAACGTTTGTACTAAAACAATGCTGGGAAATTTTCATGTTGCTAAATTTTTGTATAGCTTTGGAGCTGAAATTCGAATAATGCTTGGTGTCGGTGATTTATCCAAAACTACGAAATGTGTTGTCGATTAGGAAACTGATTCGTCTCTTCTGCTTTATGCTTGATTTTTTTTTCGGGTTTTTTTTCTTTTGGGATTTTCAGTGTCTTCCCCAATTCATGGCTCAAATTGACAAATTAGTTTGGAAAAAGGTTTATTTGATCCAACTCTTTCGATTTCTCACATTCGTTTCCTCATAACATTGCGAAAATTCTATAATGAAGTTTTTGGTTCTTCTGTTGATAGTTAAACTTTAATGATCCACTTTGTTTGACCAGTTCTAATCTGCGTATATGATTATATTGGGAAACTTTGGTCCTTTATTTATTTATTTGGTGTCTAATCAATTTATATTACTCATTAGGGAAATGGAAGTTAATAGGTGTGGTCCTTGATCTATGCATGTTCTTACTTTTTCATTTAATTCATAGAGTAATTGGTTACTGAATTAAATTCTACTTTTGTTGTTGTTGATAGGAACACCTTGTGGAGACTACGTATGGCCCTGTATGTGTTGCCGTTTGTGGAGATCCAGATAAACCGGCGCTGGTCACATATCCTGACGTAGCTCTAAATTGTAAGCAGATCATTTAGATCATCTTTTGAGTTGATGTATGTTTATAAAAGGAAATGCTTCTTTTGAGTTGGTGCTTTTTTGTATGTAATATGTTGCGTTCGTCTTGTGCAGATATGTTCTGTTTTCAAGGATTATTGTTTTGTCCAGAAGCCAGTTCCTTGTTGCTCCACAACTTTTGCATTTATCACATCAGTCCTATTGGCCATGAGGTTGGTAGCTGAAGTCTCATATTTTTGCAAAATTTTGCATGTTTTTGGGGTATTTTTGCAAAAAGTCTGCTTATTGCATTCCCTTGATAATGCAATTCATATCCCTTATTACATCGATTTCTTCAAGAGTCATTGCAGTTGGGAGCTCCATTGATTAGTGTTGATGCTCCTTTGCTCTCAGCTGATGACTTAGCAGACCAGATAGTCGAGGTTCTTAACTTTTTCGGGTAAGAATTCATCTCACACACAAGTTTTATTTTCGATATTCATCTCATTAAGCTGCTTATTGGTTTTCGTGACCTTTCTTTTCTTATTTAGTCTCGGTGCAGTAATGTGTATGGGTGTCACAGCAGGAGCCTACGTTCTGACCTTATTTGCTGTAAGTAATTGTGATCTACAGTGACGATGCCTCTTTTACACTTATGATTCAACTTGATTGTAAAAAATTTGATTTTGCTTGAAACTTAATTAATGCAGATGAAGTACAGGCAGAGAGTTCTGGGGTTAATACTTGTCTCTCCACTGTGCCAAGCGCCTTCTTGGTCAGAATGGTTGTGCAATAAGGTTTTTTTTTCCTTCACAAAGATCTCTTATTTGGTTTCAATGGTCAAGGTCATGATTATATAATTCTCATATCAGGCATTCCTTAACCTATGCAGGTTATGTCTAATTTACTGTATTACTATGGCATGTGTGGGGTGGTTAAGGAATTGTTACTAAAACGGTACTTCAGCAAGGTATAGTCGCAACCCCCATGTTACACGTAATC
This sequence comes from Thlaspi arvense, assembly GCA_911865555.2. Taxonomy (NCBI): domain Eukaryota; kingdom Viridiplantae; phylum Streptophyta; class Magnoliopsida; order Brassicales; family Brassicaceae; genus Thlaspi; species Thlaspi arvense. The sequence continues at coordinate 65,940,402 of OU466862.2, read as the reverse complement.
ATATTTTGACAATTATTATGATTTCAAAGGTTTCTTGTGAATAGTGTAGCGATGTACATACTCTTTTGCGTAACTATAGTCTATAAAGGCATTATACAAATGACAAGTTTTTGACATGTGTTATCATAGGAGGTTCGTGGTAATGCTCAAGTTCCAGAATCGGATATTGTTCAAGAGTGCAGAAGAGTTAGTGAAATCTTATCCTTCTCTCTCTTGATGCTTTGACATTTTTTGGAAGTGGACCTTATATGTTGTGTTCTCCACTATCCAGTTACTTTGTGAGCGGCAGAGTACAAATGTATGGAGATTCCTTGAGGCAATGAACGGGTAAATTTTCGTTGCTCTCTGTTTTCATTTCGAGTTGTGATTTGCTCACATTCTTAAGCTGAAAAAATGGTATCTGTATATTGGTTTTGGACTAAACAGGAGAGTGGATCTTAGCGAAGGGTTGAGGAAATTGCAATGCAGAACTTTAATATTCATTGGTGAAAATTCTGCGTACCACTCGGAGGCCGTTCACATGACCACGAAACTAGACAGACGATACGGCGCATTAGTCGAGGTACGATTATAAAACCCTCTTTCCTTTGGCACAAACTCCATACTGTATAATTCAGTTTTGTTCTGGTTTTAAGATATTTTATTAATCACAGGTGCAGGGAAGTGGGTCGTTGGTGACAGAAGAGCAGCCACAGGCGATGGTAATACCAATGGAATACTTTTTGATGGGATATGGATTGTATCGTCCCACACAGAGCGTAAGCCCGAGAAGTCCTTTGAGCCCAACACGAATCTCTCCCGAGCTTCTCTCCCCGGAAAACATGGGTCTGAAGCTTAAGCCTATTAAGACACGACTCGCCCTATAGCCCTGCCCTCCTCTGCTGCAAACGTTATTTTTACATATACATAATACGCCACATAAAATCGCCATTGTTGGAGTTTGAGCTGCTCTTCTGTTATGATTTGAGCTGTAGATATAGGCAGAGATATTGATCATCTATATATATAGAGAGAGAGGGAGAGAGGAAGAAAAGGGGGAATGGGGGAAGTGATTGATATACATGGTAGAAAGAATACAGATGTCATGTTTTTGATTCTTTAAAGTTGTATTCGATGGGTTTTTGTGGTAGCTGTCCTTTGTTCTTGTCTGTAGTCTGTATATCCGGTTGAATAATTATTTAAGGAAAATCCCCGTAATATTTTATATCAACTCCCGTTCAATCTTAAGATTTACGCCCTCGATTCTGTGTGAAAGCAAACATTTTACATTTTTTTTTTGTGGACTCACACGATGATCATGACATCATTCTTTAGATGCGCAAAATGTCATGATCAACGATGTTTGGATGGATAAGCACGAGCTCGAGGTCCATTCTTGAGGTGCAAGAAACAGGATACTCTTTGCAGATCCCTATTCAAAACATTAAGCAAGGTGAGATTTATTCTCTTTGACTTTAGAGAAACGATAAAGAGATTGGAAAATATATGATTACAACAGAAAATTTCCAATTTCTTGGATCCTGATAGAAAGATTGCTTTGATTTTTTTTTTTTAATAATTATTACAGATTACACAATGAAGGAAAGTGAAAAAGAAACAATACTAATTACAAGGGAAAAACAAATGAGTTGTGTGAAAAGGACAGGGGTTAGTGAATTCCACAGGACGCAAACATTGTTAGGGTTAAAATCTTTTTCTTCTTCTCCTCCACATAAAGAGTTTTGCATTTTTTGGGGGTCAAAATTGGTGTGTGTAACAAAACTTCAACTGAGACGAAACATTGTGGTTTTAGGATTTGTGGGACTGGCGTGACATTAGAACCATCCGTTGTTTACCACTTTCTGATTTAACAATTTCTCCTTTCACACCCATCTGTTCAAAACCAAAACCAAAACCTCAGCCATTAGTTATTACAGAAACGAAGAAAGAACCTCGAGACCAACCAAAGACCAAACCAACTTACCTCGGTAGAACTGTCTGGAGAAAACCACCTTAACAGTACTCCAAGATGCACAACCGCTGGTATCAGTTTGAAAACCAGAGGTGTTGTAACCTGCCCAAACCAAACCAAACCAGCTCAGCTACTTGAACACATTATTAGAGAGGAGGCAAGCGAAATGATCTGATCATACCAGGCTTAGAGCGGTTGTCCCGAGGAGAAGCAAGTAGAGTTTCCCCTGACAATGTTTCAAAAATTTAAGCTTCTTTCTTCAAATACCTTATAATCTTGAAACCCTATCCAACGAGAAGCAGTTGCGTTACTTACCTCAATCAGGTGAAGATTGGAGGCACGGCTAAGTAGTACAAAGGCAAACTCCCCTATCTGAGCCAGAGATATTCCAACCTGCGTCAATTTAACTAGGGATGGTGAGGCAGAGAGTACACGTAAGCGCAAACATGATCGTAAGTAGAATTTGAGGCGGAAACTTTATACCAGGAGAGCTGTCTTGTTGTTGTATCCAAATCCCTTGACAACTGTTGTGATTATAGTTGTCTTTATGATAATTACCAATATCACAGAGGCTAACAGTATATCCACATGGGTCCACAGAAAATGGACATTAACCAACATCCCAATACTGGCTAGGAAAAGAGCAGCAAATAGATTACGGATGGGTTCGATCTGCAGCAAAATAGAAAGCATCTGAGTTAGACTATGAACTCTTTAAGGGATTAAGATCGAATACTTGTCAACTGATGGATTACTTCCTGGCCATAACAATCCACCAGTAAGAACCCAAACTATGATCAAACCCTCTCTCTATTACATCGGAGAGTACTAAGAACAGTTGGGGGAGGAGAAAAAGAGACTTGAGTAAATGGGACTATTTCAGCTTTAATTAACATAAACACGGATATCAGGAAAGCCTTATTGGTAATACGTTGTCAAAACTTACTTGCTCCAATGTATGTTCAGCGAGATCTGTAGTTGATATCATGACCCCGGCGGCAAAAGAACCCAGTTCAAGACTTAACCCCAGCTTATCACTACACTGAAAACATAAAATGCCAGTCAAACAAACAAGTCGACAGAACAAGTTTCATATACCAACGAATAGGCGAAGAAATGCGCAAATAAGAATCTTGATGGACACAATTGTAAGATGGGTATTTATAAAAAAGAACATGAGGAAGAGAAAGGCCAAGTAGGACTCACCCAGGCTACAAGTAGACAAAAGGCAACAGCGGCTAGCTGATAGAGTTCATTTGTCTGATCAATGAAGAAACTAATTAGGCTAATCTACAAACTCGAATTCATTGGACCAGAAGATAGGGAATATAATGTACCTGTGAGGATAAGCTGACCATTAGCTTCAGTAACCAAGGAATACATGTCCGTGATAATATCGTCAAAACAGCCAAAAACGAAAGCAACAGAAGCGCCCTAAATAAAAGTCAGAAAAGAAATGATCAACATTGATTCTTTAGAATACGCCTTAGGAGCAATATACTGTAACTCTATCAGTCTTTCCTTACACTTTTGCCATCGACAACACTCCCTCAACAATGCCAGAATTTCCCCCAAGAACTGGAAGCAAAGCAAACAGCAAACCCACAGCACAATCCTAGAAACAGATGCTAAAATCAAAACTCCAAATCATCTGAAAAGGAATTCTACAATAAAAGGTCAAGGTTTGACTGCCATATAAACAATACGTCTACATGGTCTAGAAACAAAAATGAACATCACATGATGTAAAGAACTAACAAATACCTGAAGAATAAGGATTCCAATCGTAACTTGGCCATGAAGAGAATTAGTTGAGTTTTTTTCCATGAGAAACTTCAGCACCTAAAATTTCAACGCGGAAACACATAATGAACACAAAACCAACTTTTGTAACAAGAAAGCCTGCTAATGGAAATGGTTTGATCAGAATTATTGAGTTCACTGAAATTACCACCGCCGTTGATGACATGGACAAAAATGCTCCTACAAATACCCCCTCTGAATGTTTACCACCACATAACTGCAAACAGAATCAATTGAAAACATGTCACAGACAAGATTTAGGGTGTATACTCATGTTCAAAGACACGACACTTTAAACTAGATGTTACTTATAGAATATACGAGACGGCAGGATCCAACTGTCCACCAGTTTAAAAAAAGAGAGAAAAATTTCCAGAGCCACTAGAAAAAAAAAGACGCACCGACACTGTGATTCCGCACAAGAACATGAAAAGAAGAATTTGAAGGAGGCCTCCCAGAACAGCAACTGATCGAACAACTCGAAGCTACATTGTAAGAGTTCGCAATGTTAACATTTCGTTATTTCAAATCAACACTAAGCAAATCAAAGACGTTGATCTCACCTTAGCAGTGGAGAACTCTAGACCCAATGCAAAGAGCAGAAATACCACACCAAACTGGGCGACTGTTTCAACCTACATAAATAATCATGTCAAAATGAAAGCGCAAAAAACATCAGAAGAAAATAGTTCCTATGCGAATGCTGACCTGACTAAACATTTGAGACCTTAAAAGGAACTTGTCAACCAAATTAATTGGGACTGAACGATTCAAATCTTTTGAGGTCAAACACATATCATACCTGGACCATCTCACTGATGAAGTTCAATCCCCCAGGCCCGATGATAGATCCTGCGAGCAAATATCCAGTTATCACCTGCATAAGAACATAATGATTCACAACAATCAGAAGACCGAGACATCATACTGAAACCTAAAACTTATAATGACATAGACTAAGAGTAGCACGAAAATCAGACCGGTTGTCCAGCACAAGCAAAGGCGATACCACCGCAAGTAGCAGATACAATGACAACCACCAGGTCTGATATGAGCCTGCATGCCATAAGAAGCACAAGTAAGAGATGACTAATTCAGAATTTAGAGTCTGTTTTTCAAAGAATCACGTTGAAAAGAGATTACTTAAAACCAAGAATCTTGCCTCAAGTCAAGCTGCAATACTGGATACTTGGACTTGAAATTGGAAATGATGAAGACATTGTCCTGAAACAACACCAATGTAAGAACTAATACAATAAATCCCAAACTCAGGCTTCCTGTGCGAAAACTTACTTTTCGATCAATCAGAGTCGGAGTGTCCTCAGCTCTGTTATCATTGTCCAAGTTGAAAACATCATGGAGTTGAAACCGCCTAAAGAAATCAAACAACGCTTAATATAGGTCTTCAATTCTAGAACATAATAGAATGCCACATAAGGAATTGAAAATAGTGTACTGTACTTGTCCTCTTTTGTCTCATTTTTCTTTGTTGTCTTTACTCTGGCTACAGTTTCCAGAACAGCCTGATTCCCACCACAAGGTACAACACAACCACGCTTCAGTCAGATACTCATATGATGCAACCGGTGAGAGAAATGATCGAATCTAAAGCAAGCCTTTACTATAAAAGCACATATATAATTTTTTTACATACCTGCTGTCCAGCTACACTGTTGTTGAAGCTTCCAGGATCGGCCACTGCCATCAATATAAGCACAAAATAAGATAACAACAAAGTTTCGCCACTAAAAGCAAAAGCCTAAAAAGACAATCACTATCCATTTCAGGAAACCAATCATTTAAAAAAAAATCACTTTATGAAGTTATTCTCGATCCAGAAGACCAGGGAAAACCGAAAAGGAAAGACGAATGTGGGATCGTGATCAATCTAAGTTCCGAATCGTCCATGGATCACGGATCCAATTCGGGATCTAACTCGTGAGTTGGATCAAATCATCAAACACGAGTGAAAAGAACAGTGAAGCAGAATTTTCAGAAAATAAAGCATGAAAATGGATAGCTAGAGGAATTTCAGTTTCCATGGCCATTTCAACTTCTTAAAATTCTCCAGATAGAGAGAAAGAGACACTACCTTCGTTCTGGTCGCTTTCGTTGAACTCCTTCTCGAGAGCGCGATCGATGATGTCGGCGAAGCTGCCTTCCTTGGGCTTAGCAAGAGAAGAATCGTTCAGAGATGCGACGGAGGAATTGGCGGCGGTTTCGTCTAACAGATCCGAATCAGAGAGAGCACGGGGAGACGCGAGGGAGAAACAGAGGAAGAGCGAGAGTAAGAGGAGAGCGAGTTGAAAGGAGAGCAGGGACCTTCTTCTTCCTCCTCCTCCTTCTCCTTCCACCATGGCAGAACTGAATCTGGATTAAACCGGTATGGCGCACGGTAAGCAGAAACCGGTACCGGTTTAAAAACCGTCGCGGGTGGTTAAGGTCGATGCAGAGAGAGAGAAGAATCTGAGTAGTAGTGAGAGATGTGAGGGAGAGAGTGAGAAGAGCGGGGGAAAGAGAGAGTGCAATGGTCAACAAACTAGTCCATACATATACACAGATGGGATTACTGTATATCTGCTTTTTTTTTATTTAATTAATAATGAAAATCGGATGTTGTGTTGTTTCTTTGGATTATACAACTGCTGGAGCATGTGGGAGATGAATTAATGATGGGGTTCATTGGCTACACACATTTAATTATTTGATTGCGATTACGACAAAACATCATCTTCAACTTTTTTTTGGGAAATCGGCTAAGATGTCCACGCCATCTCTCTTTTAAAGATTTTTACTTTGTAAATGTTCGGATTTACCGATCGGGTTTAGTATTTGACCTGAAAAATATTTCAAAAAAGAAGAAGAACAAAATACTAAATATATACACTTTACTTTCGAGGGGATCATCATATATATTATTCCACTCTCTCCCACAATCTCTCCGCACCTTTTAACAGACAATAACAATGGCGGACAAACCAAGCAGAGCACTTGTATTTTACGGAGACGGCTTGGCTCGATTCATCGACCCATCAGCTACCCACATCCATTCTCTCGCTTCCGTCGCTAGCTGTGGCTTCTTGACCCTTCCCCATGCACCTCCTGGTCCCTCCCGAACCTCTCTTTTTTCAATTCAATTGCCTTATTTTCCTTACAATTTCGGTCTTTAATCGCTAGATTCACCCGTTTATTGCCGATTATTGATCGTAATTTGAACCGGGTCAGACCTGAGATTCGTTTGAATTTGTCAGCCACTTGAATCCTTTGGGTTATATGAAGAAAATTTCCAAAGTGTATTTGATTTCGATGCTCCCTTTAAATTAAAACTCTCAAAGCAGCTCACTTTAGTTTTTCTCTGGCCAGTGTCATGTTTGTTGAAGAGGAAATGTTGATTAAAATGGGTTTTTTTTTATTCTCTATATACGCAGTTTCTTACGATTTGCAAATCACGTTTGTATTTTGCTACTTGATATCTAATCTGATGCTATTCTATGTCCAGAAACGGAGAAGGAAAGGATTGTTCGTGAATTCGCCCATTTGCTGGATGCATCAGATGCTTATACCATAGCTGTGAGATACTTACTTCACTCTTTAAAATAACAATTTTGATACAATCTTAGTTAGGTGGTTTAAGGACAGATCTCATCAACAATATGAGACTGTAACTGATACATTGACAGTAGAGGTTAACAATTCATGGTCTTTGTTTATTCTGTAACAGAGTGGGCTAAAAGGAGCTAAGGGAAGTGAAAACGAAATCTCAACTTTGGCTGAAAGGTTTGCATTTTCCTCTATTTTTGTAACTCTTTTCGATCATCAATAGCCGGTAGTGGCTGAAATCTCAACATTGATGTCACTGACACAAATGTTATGGTTCAGGTTCATGGGACTCAAGGCTGCTTTAGTGACGGACAATTCTACTCTGGCTTCTTTTGGAAAACTGATTGGCTCAGATGTATTACCACTTAGTGAAATATGCCAAAAGAGTGGTTCCTTTTTTTCGGACGCCACAGCATCTCAGCTACTACGGCTGCTTGGATTTGAAGGAGGAAAGTGCTCGGATGTGAGCCTATATGACTCGGTTTTCGTGCATATAGGGGCTGATGAACATAAAGACTTGGGAGTTATCGACTCTTTGGTTGGTAGTGTTATGAGAATGGCTCAACCAGGTTCAGAGATTGCATCGCGCTTGCATCTGTCTGTCGTTCTTAGCTATGGTTCTGTCACAGACAAGGATGTCTCAGTTTTTCCGGTCAAGAATCCACAAGAAGGCGTTAACCCGGCATTTGCAGGACTTGTCCCGCGTCAGAGCTACACCATGCGAGGTGAAAAGACACGTGATGATGTTCGGTAAGAGATTCAGTTTTCTTTTATGAAAACCAAATGAATTTGATTGAAAACTTTTCTCAAGTTTATCAATTAGTTCTTGACTGGTTTGGTCAATTATTGCAACCTTACAGGGACTACTGTCCTATGTTGGTAGCTCAGTGGCAGCATGCTGTGACCAGGAAAGACTTAGTTGATACATTATCATTTGAAGCTCTCAAAAAGGTATGGTTTCTATCTATTGCAAGTTCCGCTTTAATATTAATACCGCATGGCTTGTCTCAAGTGTTATCATGTTTTCATTGCAGCTCTGTGGAAATCTTGTTATACCGGCTGATCGGTTCATCCACGAAGTAGCTTTCAAACTCTGGAAAGCTCCAAAATATGGAGCTTAAACACACAAAACACGATATTTTATTGTAAGTTGGGATGACTTACACATGCTCTTTCCGCTGTTGGTGTTGAATGTTGATTGTGGATTGATCTCAAATTTGCTAATTTTTACATAAAGGGAAGAAACAAAAGCTGTTTTCTTTTTTTCTTCTAAATTCGCATCTTGATGTCAGTTTCATACACACACAAAGAGAGATTTAACATATTTGATCTTTTGCTATGTATTGGGGATGGAAAGTAATATAAGATTATGTATCCTCCTCTTAAACCGGGTGATAGTTGGTACCGCCGATCCAAGTGACTTTTAATTCGTCCTGATAAAGCCTCTGGCCTTGATTGTCTCTTGTGATCTTCCTTAGATAAAGCCCATCTCTCTTAACCGCCCAAATGCACTCTTCCTCCTCCGGGTTATCGCATTCCCACCTGAATTTTCTCTCACCGGCGAAAACCGTTGTAGTCTGACCAAAAGGCGAGCCAAAAGCGGTGAAGAAGGTGCACTGAAAGTTTGTGTAGAGGAATGGTAATTTGATATATATTGGCGTGAAGGACCAGCTTTTGGATTCCCCCGGTCTTAGGCTATGCTTCCCCAATTCGTTATTAGACGACCAACATTGAACCGCGAGGTGTCGGTCTCGTCCCGGGTATCTCGCGATCTCGTTTCTCACCTCAAACCGGGCTGCTGATGTGCTGGATGCCATGAGAAGGCACCACGTCAATGCGGTCGCTAATCGGAGCCTGGATCCCATCTTCAACACGAACCCCTATGCTCTCGTTAACAGTTCTGTTTTTAATTTTTTTTTTTTTGTTTTACAAATTTTGCTTTTTGGGATTTATATAAACGAGAGTGGTTTGTTTTACAGCAACAAAAAAACGCGGGAGCTGTTTTAGACGTTTTATGTTTGATGAGCTTTCTTTTCCCTTTTTCGTTATTTTGCTTTCGTGACAAGTCTTTAAAAAAAAATAACAAACTTCTGGTACGTTTTAAGTTTCTTCAAAATAATTATACATTTCGCCGTAGGTTTGTAATTTGAGGATTTCTGTTGCATTTTGTAATGGTATTATTAATCCAGGTTTTGATTGATATTTGCTTCCTTCTCTTGGTTTTTTCAGATTATTTGGTTTATGATGATTGATGAAGTATATAAACTAAAACACAAAACCAAATACTATTCTTTATATTACTGATTGTAAACAGTTTTGATTTTGATTCGGATTCAAATTTATAACAAAGGGCTTTTATCTGTATTTTTTTCTTGGTGTTCTGATCGGTCCAGCCGAGATCGTCTTCGTTCGACCAGCACCACACGGCAACCTTTGCTTTCCGGTTAGGGAGACCGGAGATCTCGTTCTTGAGCTCCACGCGTCCTGCCGTCGCTGGAACCGGTAATAACGCGGTCATAGCCACTGTCGCTAGGACAATGCACCACCCGGGGATGCTCTTCATTCCGATTCCTTGATCTGCCTCTCTGTTTTTTTCTTTCGCTTTAATGATTTTTTATTTAAGAAAAAGAAAGGATTCGAATAAGCTTTTAGGGTTAAAGGTAACAAATCGGACGTGTGAGGATGAAATAGATTCGAATAATGGAGAAACACTGTTAAGATTCATTTCTTCCAAATTTCTATAAGACAGGACTCGTTTTCTCTATTTTTGATAAGAAGTAAATCAAAAGAACGTAGATTCTCGAAACTGAAGATGGAGATGGACATAAAAACCGAAACTGAAACGGTAATAATTTGTTACATACATCTTCTAAATCAAACATAAAACCAAATTTAATGCAACCGAACCAAAAACAAAATCCATTACAAAATAAATCAAACATACATAATATAGCAAGAACTCTTTATCTCTTACTTACTCGAGTGCCTTCATGTTTCAACAAACCAAAAGTGTATAAAATACACATCTCTCTCGACGTACCCCACCACCTACTAGCAATAGCATATATATAATCACTTATACAAACGCTTGAATGATTACATTGATGTAATCTAAGGATCTCTCAAATCCGAATCAACATGGTGCTTTCTACGGCGCAAAGCTTTCAGTTGATGCGGTGACCAAGGCTTCCACGGCTCAACAAGCTTCTCGACGGGCCTCGACAATTCAAAAAACCTTCCAAACGGAGAATACAACTCGTAACCAATGAAATAAATCCCATCAGGCCTAATCGCGTATTGGCATATTTGCCCGTCGCATAGAATCGCCGTTGTGGACAACGTCTTGATCTGAATATTTGCTGTCCCTAGCCTCGACCGGAACTCACAGTTGTGGATCACCACGCCGTTACCGAACTGAGGAACTTCGAAACTCCAATGAAACTCGGACGATGGAACCGATTTGTGCCACCCGATGTCTTTCTTCGATGATCGGCAGTGGTAGAAAACCGGCGGGTTTTTGAAGTTGTGCATTTCGTTTTTTATGAGCAAGGTAAAATCAACGTCTCCTGTCTCACTCTCAGCTGAGTTTCCGGTTAGAATGATCACTTGGGAGACAAGACACCATATAATTAGGGTTCTCATTTCTCAGCCGTTTCATTCATGTTTAGATCGTCTCTCCTCTCGGAGGGGTTGATATAAAGTTATACGAAAGAGAGTAGATTTTATTGATAAGGTTGGACAATAATAGAAGAGGCGTGATTATGGTATATATCATAAGCTAAATTTATTGCGTTTGTTACAATTCTAATATTGTGTGTTTGACACAGCTGTTCATATCATCACTTTATTAATTTTTGGCTATCGGATTCACTCACCCAAAAAAATCCTTCCAGAAGCAGCTAATATATATATATTCTTAGATTAATAATTTGTAAATGTGGAAAATAATTTGGTAGAATCAAATAGGTGAAGTACATGAGTATAATAATCACACAGAATTAAAACGGTTTAATCATGAATCATGATATGAGGTGAAAAAATCAATTTCTTGGTGGATGTTCTGCAGGCAAGCAAAGATAGTATCGGAGCTAGAGATTCGAAACCTAGTAAAGAGTTTGGATTCATCAAGATTGTTGGATTCATGGTTTGAGTGCGAAATATACGAGAATGTACAGATAAAGATATATTTACTATCAGAAACTGTGTGTATATGTGCTGAGATGAAGAGACTTCACGGAACATCTGAAGAAGGTTCCCCGCAGAAAGCTTCTGGTTCGAACGTTCTTGCGGTTTCATCATTGTACGCTCCAGCGATTGGCATCGAGGATCTGTCCCTTGGATCCTTATACGTTCTATAAGACGATGCGATTGGAGAATTGCCTAGGTTTACGACAAGAATGAGCGATAATCCGAGAATAACTAGCGTGTTTTTCAATCTGGCAAGGACTGGTTTTACCTGAAACCACACGCACACAAAAGAAACATTTAATAGATATCATTACAGAACACAAAAACTTCAGCAATCCCTGGACCGTGAAAAACAGAATCCATGGATTTGTATGATCATAGGTTACCGAGAAAGATCCAAGAAGACGGTCTCGCGCCAAGACTTCAGGTGTTTTCACCCATACCTGTTTTGAAGAATCCATAATTGAAGTTAAGAATTAACAATCACAAATGTTTTCTTCTACAGAGCTTAACCAATATATATATATATATATATATATATAGAGAGAGAGAGAGAGAGAGAGACGAATCGTAAACCTGGCCATCATACCACCCAGTTTCTTCATCTGCAAAGAGCGAAGAAGAGAAAGATTGAAAAACAAAAAGGAGCAAAACGTTAGAGCTAGATTCATCTTAACAAACAATGAAGAACCCTATCGCATCCAAATCGTTAATCACTGATTTTATAGGTCGCTTTGTAAAACAGAGGATGAGTTAAATACGCCTTCACAAGAAACAAAATTCGATTACAGGAAATCCAATTTGATTTCGAATAGTCAGAATCATGTTCGTCGCTTAAGTTTTATAGAATCGGAAGAGTTTAGAAATAGGGAAAAGTAACCATACACTCGACGGTGGCGCTTAGAAGACGATTCCCGACATAAGCCCAACCCAGATACATCCTAACGACAGCAAGCGTGACGACGAAGATGCCGCTAGAGCTGGCGGCGAGTATCCGCTTGACGGGTTCGTATTCGGGTCCGACGGATCCGAACCAGGAAACGGGCAACCCGACGAAAAACGCGAAAGAAGCGCCGGTGACGAAGAGGCTAGAAGAGTACTCCACTAGGTCTCCTGAAGCCCAAGAGAAAGGAAACGAGGAGGAGAGAGACTGATACTCGTTGATTGGCTGTTGCTCCGGCGGAACGGGGCAATCAGCCTCCGGCAAAGGCGGTGGAGGTTGAGGCTCGGAGTTTCCGGCGCCGAATTTAAGAAGAGAAGGAGAAGACGGTAAGGGTATTTTGGGAAATAAATTGTGGTGTAGGAATCGACGGTGACGAGACGGCGGTTTAAGGGACGATGAGATCGGAGTGAAATGGCGGAGCACAGTAGCAGCCATCGCAGCTTCGGGGTCCCTTTTTTTTTTTTTTTTTTTCCCAATTTCAATTTTTTGTATCTACACTTCAAACAAACAAAAAAAACAGTTCATTTCATTTTTTTAAAAAAATAAAATTTATATTTATTAAAATAAAATTTCCCATAAATGATCATCTGACGGTACAAGTCCGGTGATCGGACAAAAGTCACGGCGACATTGAAATGCATTTCATTTCACGTTCAGCTCCTTCAAGGCTTCAACGTACAAACTGTTAAAACTTTCAGGAGTCATAGCTTATAGCTACTACTAGTGTGTGGGTGTTATATATAGAGCCTGTCTGGGATCGACTTCCACTAGCAAATGTTAAGAATTTGAACGATCCTACGGAAAGAGCCGGTTCAACTATGGTTTCTTGTTTTTTTTCTTTCCAGAAAACTCTCCAATTTAATTGACTTAATTTCACTTGGTTTTTTTTTTTTTTTATGTGACACATGTTTACGCATTGATTGTTCTCTGTCTCCAGACTCTAAATCAAATTGAGATTAGCCATGCCTGGTCTTTGGATAAAGTGTTACAAACTCTCTACGCATATATATATAATTGCATTCACTGGTGTAGTTATAGTCTAACAGAAGATATCATACTGTATATAATTGCATTCGATAAATCTGTAAAATATGACAAACACACCAGCATAAGAAGCACAGAAACCGCAAACCAAACCACAACGTAAGAAACGTGCACACATATTATTCGTGTATATATATAGAGACGGCACGCATTCGAAGCTAAAGTGAGGTCAATGAGCAGGTCCGTATGGGGGCGGCGGAGGAGGAGAATTTAGACCTGGAACTGTGCGCTTACATCTCCTGTAGTATCCGCAGCTCGAACCCGGAGGACGACGAATAGGAATGCGACTTCCGACCGTCTTTTGACCAGGTTGGTAAGACTTGGATGAATTAGTACTCACTGCACCACCCAACACGCATTACGTTATTACAGGATTTTAAACACCACTAAATAAAACCTAATTATTAACGTAAATTAGTAATGACTTGCGAACACGTAAACACCAAAAGACTCACTAAGTTTCCGGACTTCCATTTGTGCGCCAAAGGCTTTATCGATACGCGGAAACACAAGAAGAAGAAGGAGAAAGAGAAGCATGGAAGAGACCATCGAACATGTCATCTTTATCTTCCCTCTTGCTTATTTACTCATGTTTCTGTGTTTATGTAGAATAGGAAGATGGAAATAAAAGACATGGTGGAGAATAAAAGCCAAAGAAGAAGAAAATTAGCGGAGAGTAGAGTTAAAGTTATCGACGACTTGGTTCTTACTTTCACTTATTGGTCTTCAAGTTTTAGTAAGTTTTCTGTGAAAAGTCTCTCGCTCGCCATGTTTTGGTCAAGTGCATTTGCATTGTTTTGATGTCACTCCGCTATAAATAACTAACGCGTGTCGAAATCAATATCAAATACGAAATATCGCGAGTATTATATACTTTATAATTTCATATGTAAAATAATTAAATTTTAAATAAATAATGTGAAATTAAGAAGAAAAATACACAAACAAGAAAGTCAAGTTTTTATATGCATCTCTTGGTATTTTGTTTTGAACTTTTTATTGTAATTTTACAAGAATTAGCAGCAACAATCCCCACATGTTTTTACATTTACCAGATTTTGGGGAAAATCCCAAACCAAAAAGAAAACAGAACTCCACAGGGTCGTTGTATTCTCTTCATCTCCCTTTTCTTCTTTTTTTGTTTTGTTCATTTACCTAATTTTGTCGTTACAAGTAGCAATAATAATAATAGTAGTCATAGTTACAAAGGGGTTTCATAGGGCTTTCTTTTTGTTGTTGTTGAGCTCCCACTTCGATTGAACTCCACAAGCTTTTCCCTAACCCGACAATCGTGTTCTTTCCTCTCATCATCTGACCGTAATGAAAAAAACGCAAAATAGAAAGAAAAAAATTGGCAAATCCCCACCAAACTGGCTCTTTGAACCAGACCAGGTGGAGCAACAGCTTCTGTCTACATATCTTACATCAAACTTTCACTTGTGTTGCCTCTGTTGCTTATGTTTAGACCCTGAAGCCGCTTCAGACTTCGCATCAGTTGTGTAAACGACGGCCGTAAGTGCGGTTCCCTACAATCCAATTCACAACACCTTAGCTTAGTCTACCCAAATGCGTCAGATAACAAATTATGATTCCAGTTAAACCCAAACGCTGACCCACTTGATCGATTTTTACACATTTCTACAGTTGGCACTACGGTGAACATAGGGGTTCGGAGTGATCTTGGATTCATATTACCATACAGATACTGCCTAGATTTTAAGGGTTTCTGAGTAAAGAAATGGACTTACGTTTGCCAACAATCCCGGATTATCTGTGCAACCGTTGGATCAATATCATCTGGAATTTCAAGCCGGCGATTCTGGAATCCCACAGCTCCAACAACTTGCATCGGATTTAAACCTTTCCAGGGGATGCGTGAAGTAGCTAATTCCCACAATATCACACCAAAGCTGTACACGTCACATCTACACAAGCACACCAATCAATACCTTTGTACTGACATGTATAAGTTTCTCTCACAGCGTTAAATTTCACTCACTTCTCATTAGCTGGTTCATTCCTCAACACTTCTGGAGCCATCCACTCGGGCTGCACAGCCATTATCAGGACATTTTTATCAAGAAAGTTGCTCTGTTTATTTTTCCCAAAGACAAAACTAAGGAATGTTTATATCTGAGTTAAAACTGACCGTTCCTGCAGTTGATTTTGAGGACAAATACGTGTGATGTTTCATGCGTGACAATCCAAAATCGCAAACCTTCACAACCCAATTTTTATCAACAAGCAGGTTTGGAGATTTTAAATCCCTATGTACAACAGTCGGGTGGCTGGTGTGCAAGTAATTCATCCCCTTTGCCTGCAATACCATCAGAGAGAGAACGTGTGTCAGATGAATCTTGGCAATATAGCAGGAACTTCTACTGCTTTCTGTTTAACCAGTTCAACTCATGTATACCACATCAAGTGCCATCCGCATTCGTCTCTTCTCATCAAGCTGATGATTTGGTCGGTGGAGTAATCTATACAAACTCCCCCTGCATAGTATCATGAAGTTCTAAATCATTGAGTAGAGAGAAAAAAAACAATTAATAAGAGAGAACATCATGGTTGGAAAAGGATCACTTCATGTATAATTAGGGTCTAGAAATAAACAAGCAGACCAAGTGAGGATATGACGATCAACCTGGGAAGGAACTCTGTCAAAATGGAGAAATTTGGGGGCCGAGTAACTGCTCCCATGAAAAGAACAACGTTTGGATGCCGCAACCTCAACATTATTTCGATCTATCGGAACAAAATAAAAAGACTCATAAGTGTGATTAAACGGTTGCGTGTAATTGTACAGAAATGTGTCTATGATTTGATTTGGAGTTACTTCAGATTTGAACTGTGTCAATGCATCACCAGAGAAATCTTGGTCCAAAAACTTCTTAACAGCCACTTCCTGAAAGGAAAGGAAAGGAAAAACCCAATCAGCCCAGGATATTCAGTAAACTATAGCAAGCCTCTTCGTTGGAAGGAAATGAGTGAGTTTTAGTGCAAGGATCAGTGGATTAAGACTCATAAACATAACTCACAGTTCCATTCCACTCAGCACGGTAAACTTCTCCATATGACCCTGCACCAGAAACAGCGCAGAGAAGGAGGACATTAGATCGTGTAATTTGGGATAATAAGGGGCTTGTCTAATTTATCTAACTGAAGATGGTGGATGTTTAGATTTTATCTACAAGCATAAGGCTAGATAACTTTTTATCTAGCTTCATAAAAAGTCTCTCACGGATAACACTTTAGTTCATTATAAAGTTTGCCAGCTTCTAGGGAATATAGTATTTGATAGGCCAAACCTTACCAATACCAATCCGCTCCCCAATCTGAAGATCTTCCCACATAATTTCCCATTTTGCAGCCTCGCCGAGAAATGGATTAATTCCTTGGTCATGACTCTCACAAACAGAAGGCTCCCCATCAGCAGTGCCAATCTCCATCTTTTCCGATGAAGAAACTTTACCCATATTATCTACATCAAAGTTTCTCTTCATTGAAAAATCGACCTCCAGTGGTTGTTGATAAGTCTCAGCTGTTGGAAGTGAGAGAGATTCACCAATTCGTTGTCAAAGTTGCTGAAGTGCACAAACAGTAACCAGAGAAGATAATGATATACGGCAGACATTAATTAGCAGGTTATCCCTTACCTGAGGTACAAAGAGCTGACTGTTGCAGTGCTGTGGGGTTCCTTTCAGATTCTCTCAGGTGTTCAGCTAACGAATCTACGACCTATTCAGTGCGGATGTAAATAAATAAAGACCTTAAGAATCTTAAGATAACTTATGTGGGAAATAATAAGCTTGTGATCCATCAGTGGAAGATGTGTATACTAAGATTACCTTTTCTGGGTAGGATGGAACACCAGAACTGCTACTTTCTTGGCGGAATTCTTCAAGCATATTCTTCTCCCTCAAGTTCTGTGGGTTGACATCCATAAACAAATCTGGGGGAGGTGATGCACCACTTTCTAACAAGACGGCATGTAATTTCTGCGCAAATTCAGGGTTTTTTGCTGCACTTATGACATACTTTGAGACATTCTTAACTTTCACTTTCTGTGCACATGTCGGTTTCCCAGAAAATGGTGGCAAGTTTTCACCAGATATCTGCTGTGAATGCATTAGCTTTCCAAAATCATGCTCAAACCTCTCCGTCTGATGTTTTTCAACAGCAGATCTGTCACTGTTTTCTTCATGGTTTCCTGTGAACAAGTTTGCCATCATACCAGATCTGGAATCTATTTCCCCCAAAACTGAAAATGCTGAAGTTGCAATTTCTTTCTCGAGTACAGGGGATGGATGTTGCAATGTGTCCAGATCATCAGGAAATACTCTTGTATCGGTGCAAGAAACGGGAAGGTAACTGCTTGGAACCTCAGCAGGGATCAGAGCACCCGGAGCACCCATCAAGTCAATAATGTATTCACTGCATGTGAAGAACGAATTAGGACTCTGCAACAAAATCACTACCATCACATACAAACTAGGCCGAATATCAGGAATCTAGAATCAGTACATTAGGCAGCTAATTACAGCAGTCAAAGAATACCTTTTGTCATCTAGTTTAATCAAGTTCACAGCCCCATCATCAGTTCCAGTGTAGTAGCTGCCTTTTACCAGCATACATGGGAGATTAATCCTATCAGCAAGTACCTAGAAACGGGAAGAGGGTAGTAGTTAGCTTCACCTATATCTTCTAGCAGCGACCAACAAGGTAAACAAGAGGCCCAAGACCAAAGCTAGAAACAAGTAGAATCTTTTTGTTATAACCTTGAAAAGCAGCGCCCTGTGACGTGCAAGACCAACATTAACTCGTCCAAGTGGAAGAATAGTAGTGTTCAAAGAATTCCTAAGTTCATAGCTTCGTAGCATCCACCTTCTCAATGCTTCATCGGCATTTTCAACGGGGCCACCCATTTGCTCTACAACTATATTTGCAATTTTCTGAGTTAAATCACTTGACACCTGACCACGAGCAAAGTCAGGACATTCCAGAGACAACGCAGATGCTCTCCTCTCTAGCTCTTGCAGTTCAGGATCAATCATCCGGTTCACCAAAATGACCTCATAATCGACATTGTCTGAAATGGAGATGGCTTGAAGATCCACGAGAAGTGGCATCTTCCCCTGTGAAAGAGAATTGGATGTGATCCCATACACATCGTAGAAACCATCTCTGACTTTCTGGTCATAGTTAATGACCTTATGTCCCTACAAGAAAAAGAAACAACAGCATGATCAGCTAAAGTCCCCCATTGTCAGAATCAAGGAAGAAACCATCCACATTGAATTTTTTACCCACCCAAAAATGAAAAACTATACAATCAGGATTCAGGAATACTCGCAAACAAGAGAACATCGGAATTAATGGCAGTGATCAATCACAGGAAAACCCTAATTCCTCTAAACCCCTGCTTATTGAACGATCCAGAGGAATCAGAAAAGGCAATATAAGCAAATGGTTAGGATACAGTGTATACCCAGTAGCGGAGCGAGAGAAAGTCAACGGCGGACTCTGCGTCGGTGACCGGAGCCGAAACCCCAAGGCTAATCCTTTTAGCGGCATCAAGCTGAGCTGTATCTGCATTCTCTCGCGGATCAGGATCAGACACACTGATCGCCATAGCTAGCTGGACTTGGTACTCCTCCTCCATCAAATTGAAATCGACACCATCCACAGCCGCCAGATCACGGCCTGCAGGCTCAAATGTTTCCAGTCTCGGCATTGTCGCGGAGGCGTTACCAAAACCGGACGAAGAGACCGAAGAAGTCGAAGCCGGGCTAGGGCTAGAGCTAGGAATAGGGGTAGGATCGATCATCGGTCTAGTCGTTTCATCTAACCTGTGATGGTCTCCAAATCCGCCGCCGACGCCACTACTCCCGCCGATGTGGAGCTTCCGCAGAAGATGCTTCATCTTCGACATCGATCGTCAACGACGAACTGATCTCTCTTTCTCTCTCTAGGAATCTCCAGTTTATCTCTCTAGAAAATGAAGCTTCCTTTCACTAGTTTTTTTTTTTCTCGTCGATATTTTTTCTTGAAAAAAATAATTGGAAATAATATTGTCAAAAGATATTTAATTGGAAATATTATATTAGAGAAACAACAAATGCGTCCCCTCGCAAACGTCCGATAAAAAAAACACAAACAAATACTTTCATATTGTATGATGTTTTGAGTTTTTTATTTTGTTTCACAAGATTTTCTATATTATATTTAATATATTTATATTTCCAAAATAATTTTTTAAGTTAAAAAGTATAAAAAATTAATATTAAATTAATAAATAAACAAAAAATATTTTAAAAAGTAAATAATCATTGTTTTTTTAATATATATGAAATATCTAAAACATCATACATTTTGGAATGGAAGAAATAACAAATACCGACTTCTTTCTACAGTTTAACAATAAAATAGATGGATATAATGCTCTTTTTCCAATTAAATATCTTTTGACAATATTATTTCCAATTATATTTTTACAGCTTAACTTGCGCCGACATCTTCGAAAGTAGATTCGATTAACATGCGCACTCTTCTTCATCAAGCCACCTCCACTTGGTAAAATATAGCTTTGACTATTTTACTCCAACTCAAACTATTAAAATCACAATTATCCGATATGACTAAACAAATTTCACAATTATCCGAAATTTGACCCTAAATTTCCTGTAAATAAGAAACGTTAGACGCTAAGTGATGTCATTAGAAAGTTAAACACATATTTTTTGTTTTCAGTTATTGAATTTTATTTTAAACATATTTTGCCCAAAAAATAGAAGAAAAAAAAGAGCAATTTGTTGAAATGGTAAATTTATGTGTAAGAGTAGTAAATAAACCAGAGAAAGAAGAAAAAGGAAAGAGAGGAGAAAATTACAATTATTCTGCAGTTAAACTGTTTTATAAGGCTATCATGTCTTCTTCTCTGTATACCAAGTTCTTTAAACTAATAAGAAAACAACATTTGACATATATAGGAAGAAAAACTTCCATTAAGCTTTACAAAGCATCCTCCCACTAAATGAGCAAGCAAAAGTCTTCACCATTCTTTTGTCACCAAGCAGGAATTTGTAACCCGTAAGCAGGCTCCTATTACGCAAGGTTCTGCCTTAAAAAGCTTACAACTTTCTTGGCGAAAGACTTCACCTTTCGAAAGGATCTCCTGCGTCTGCAGGATACTCAGGTGCAGCTACAGCTGCATCAATCTTCTCCTTCAGATTGAATTTCTTGGCGATCATCGGCCTCACATCTTCGGCTCCGATTAAGCTTTCAAGGAATGGGAGCAAGTGAAGGAGTTCTTTATCTGAAGGGTCGTTGAACCAGCTCTCTATCGGCACACCATTCTCCACTTGAAACCCAAAAGCCTACAAAATATAGTACAAACAAAAGCAGAACTCAAACTAAGAACTTCTACTGAATTCACTCATATCATCTTTCTGCTAAAGGGTATTATAAGTCGTGTGCATCTAACGATCGGCTTTAGTTGAAAGCATAAGAACTGAGAATCCAATATGTATGTTTGTGCTCGTTGTGTAAAAGGATGATAAGAATATAGTACCTGTGGGGAGTTATCGACGATGATAACACGAGATAAATCACGCCCAAGGACAGACAAATCCTTTAGGTAGTTACCGTCAAAGAAGACACACGAGTCACGGTACACTCTGTGGCGAAAGAGTTTCCTCTTAGGGTCAAGCACGTTCAGAAGTTGCTCGGCGTAAATACTTTGGCTAGCTGTAAATATAATGATCTCAAAAAGACGGGACACTCTCTCCATAAACTCTTTGAGGTGAGGACGGCACCGCACATAC
Organism: Thlaspi arvense; assembly: GCA_911865555.2. NCBI lineage: Eukaryota > Viridiplantae > Streptophyta > Magnoliopsida > Brassicales > Brassicaceae > Thlaspi > Thlaspi arvense. The sequence continues at coordinate 65,919,050 of OU466862.2, read as the reverse complement.
ACCATATGCTCTTCTTCGTTAAAATGTACAGGGAATGTGAAATCCACCTCATCACACGGTTCTAGAGTAGAGTGCACAAGAGTTTCTGTGCCAAAACAAAAAAATAAACATATACAGTATGTTATAGAGATAACAGAATAGTAAAAAACAAACTCTTTTAATGGAGCATCAAGTACTTGAACACTAAATCACGCATTTGGGTTTTATTTCAGCGGAAACGAACAAAAAGATTTGAACTTTTTAAGATCCAAATCTTCTGCCACATGTTGTCTATGGTTACATCACATCTACATACAATACTGGTGACAAAGATAAAAGATTTGTGAAAAGAGGCAATATAATTAACCAAACGAAACAAGTGAAAAGTAGAGTTACCATCGAGATCTAGGACTAGAGAAATAGGAGGGCAGCTTCGGGTCTGTTTAGGAAGCAAGACGGGCCTGAAAGTTGGGACAACAGAGGACAGGTTCGGCAAGTTCTTGATAAACAGGTAAGGATCAAACTCATCGAGTTCTTCGTCCTCTTCATCCTCCATGCATACCGAGGTTATAAGGGAATCTTGGCCACGCTCTTCGACACACTCCAGCTTTGAGCTCTTCATCGCTAGATAAATGGCAGAAACTGAATCCAAGTTACAATTTGTATCTACGGGACTTGTATCTAGAGCAAGCAATCGATCATAAGGGTTCTGTGCATCCAAATCTCGAGAAGCAGCGGAGACTGAGTCATCGTCTTCCATTAAAACCCTATTAACATCAACTAGTAACTGTATAAGTAAGCGTACGTTAACCGAACTCATAGCCAAATGCGATTAATCCACAAAAGCACCCATTTTTTCACATTCATGCTCAAGAACTACACATCTACAATTAGAGTTCACCTCGGAAAACCAATTTAAACCAATCTACAATTAAAAGTTCTCAAAAAAATCCAAACTTTAGATAGTGAATTCGCTTTTACCTTGTAGGAACTCTCTTAGCTACCGACAAAACCCGAGACGGCCCGGAGCTAAATCAGATCCCGAGTCCGTCAAATTGCAAAAGCTAACTCAAACACAGACAAGGATAATCTGGAGAGAAGAGAAACAGATCTTGGGTTAGAAAAGGAGCAAGCCCTAGCTGATTCACGAGTAGGGACCAAATGAAGAGCGCCGAGATTTAAAAATATCTGATAGGTAAAACTTTGGAGCCCAAAAGAAAGCAAATTCGAAATCTCCCCCTCTCGCGGAAAGTGACAGAAATCAATATTTTTATCTATAGAACCGAACCGGAAACGAAAACCCACGAAATCGAGAGAATTCAGAAATGTCTAGGGATTTTTCTTAGAAAACAAAAAAGAGGGGGAAAAAACAGCAAGCGTATTAGAAAAATAAAGAGACAGTTTAATTTCTGTTGAAAAAACAAAGCTTTTTGACTGAAAAAAAAAGACGATTAAATCTATCTTTTCCGCTTTCTCCGCAAAAATTATCGGCAACGAAGCAAAAGACTGGAGATTTTTCCAACGAAGCGCCCACACCCAGATTCTATCCCAGAAAATTCGAGCTGGAAATTAAGAGCTGAGGAAAAAGAAACAGAGAGTGGGGAAAATAAAAAGACCTAAAGACAGTAAACTGGTCGGAAAAGTACCTCCGATCAAAAGGATTTCTTCTTTCTTCGCCTTCTCTCTCTCTCTCTCTCTCTCTCTTCGAAATATAAAGAGTAAAAATTTCCTGGAAATGAATGAGAGAATCGACTATACTCTATTACCGTATACATAGGAGAAATTGCAATTATAAGCCCTCAAACTTTTATAAATATTTACTTAGTACCACAGCAGTTTTTAATTTTAATACATAACCCATCCACTTCGAGAGTAGGCCGGGAAATAATGACGTCATCGCCGCTTAGAGAAGAACAACGTCCAAAAAGGTTAAGTCTCATTTTCAATTAAAAACAATAAACTTTCTTGGCTTACAATTACAAATTGGAGCTCTGCATACGTTGTAGGGTAATAATTGTTAAAATAAAAATGTATCGAAGACTCAGAGTATTCCCTATCTTTTAAATAAAGGAATTTTTTAAAAGTTTTACAAGATTATTTTTGTTGATTAGAATTGATGTTACAAGTTTAGTTTGTCAGTATAATTTCCGTTTAGTTCTATATATAGGATGATCTACTTGTAGTTAGTTTTGGATTACCGTAGGATAGTGGAATTTTGCTGCATGTCATAATTGTACAGATTTATTACTAAACACGTAAAGATATGGACTAACGACGTGGGTCTGGTGAGTAAACTCACAGTATATACATTGAGAGAGATTGTAAAGGTAAAAGAAACACAAGGGGCTAGATTGCAAAATTAAACACCGAAAGACGTAAAACGACGACGTTGATGGTCCTCGTCAACTGCGACAGCAATAGAAATTTGATCGTCGTCAAATCCGTCAGATTCAAAACGAAAAAAAAAACTGAAAAAGAGATTCCGCCGCACGTTGTTCAAATCGAAAATTCGAAAAAGAAAGCGACACGCAATAAATCTTACCTTTTTTTGTTTCTTAATCAGGAAGATTAATCAGACCCACAAAGAGAGACAGAGAAAGAGAGAGTTATATGAACAATTTCGTAAACAAAAGCTTGGACCTTTTACAATTCTTTTGATGGTGTGGTTGACGAATCAACAGATCGGAAGATGGAAAAGGAAAAGAATTTTGGTGGGATCGTTCCTCTGTTGGCTTATCCTAATGTTCATCACTCCCAAAGTTCCTCTCGATTCCTTCCGCCATCATGTCTTCGCCGATAAACGCAATTTCATGGGTATCACACTCCTAATCTATTATCTCTGTCTTTGTCTCTGCATGTGTGTCATAACGACAGGTGTTTTGTGTTGGTTTGATGAACAGGAGTGCCAAATACATTGAATGTGATGACCAACTTTCCCTTTCTTATTATTGGGGTGCTTGGTTTCGTTCTTTGCATTGGAGGAAGCTTCTTCAACATAAGGTTCTCCTCTCTTCTCTTTCTAAATTTCGAGTTTTGATTAGTGAAAAGCATATGAGTTTTCGATTTGCTTATGATAGCTCAATTATGTATATGTATATGCAGCTTGAAAGGTGAGATTTGGGGATGGACACTGTTCTACGCAGGCATTGCAAGCTTGGCCTTTGGTTCTGCTTATTATCATCTCAAACCTGATGACAACAGAATCGTCTGGGACACTTTGCCTGTTCGTACTCCCATCACTTTACAAAGAACCTTCTTTTTAGCTTAAGGAATGAAGTTTTAGATGAATCTTCTATTCAAGTTATGCACAGCTGTTTCTTGATTAATGACTGTAATTGTAGGTACTGATTAAGTACATTGTGAACAACAACTCAAAGAATCTTATTTAACTCTCTAGCTATGGAAAGAAAGCTTAAAATGAGCCTTTGTGTTTGCTGATTCTATGAATCGCGTTTGCTTCTACAAGCAGATTGTGAAACAAAAATGTTTAATTAGAATCTTCTTATGAAAAGAAGCTCAGATGAATCCTCTTTAGAGATTCCAGCTGGAACGTTGTGGTTTTTCGCTTTATATGGTTGGTTATGAGTAGCTGTTTCTTGATTTGATGACGGTAAATTGCAGATATTGATAGCGTATTCGTCGCTTTTCTCTAGTTTTTTGGTTGAGAGAGCGGGGGAGAAAGTGGGTCTGAGCTGCCTCGTCTTGCTTCTATTCATATCAGTTCTGAGTGTTGCTTACGCCAGGTAACATCAAGATCATTACTGCCTACTTAGTATATATATATATATATATATATATATGAAATTTTCATGATTTAAGGCAGGTTCGGATTGAGATTATATGTGTCTTAGTTGAATGGCAGAGTGTTTAATGATCTCCGATTATGCATGACGTTCCAGTTGATTCCGTGCCTGGCGATTCCGGTCATGGCGGTTTTGTTACCTCCCAAATATACTCACTCTAGATTCTGGCTCTGGGCAACAGGTTTCTTTCTCTTTTTTTGAACTCAAGAAACCACTTTTGCGTTTGTCTTGTTTAGAATCTAATCTCCTCTGATTTCTGATAACTATGAATGCAGCGGCATACGCTGTTGCGAAGATCGAAGGACTTGCAGACAGCAAAATATACAATGCGAATCGATATATCATCAGTGGGCATTCACTGGGACATTTGTGTTCAGCATTGGCTACGCTTTTACTTACCGTTATGCTTTTGTATAGAGGCCTTGTGTTTCAGAGGTAACCTGTTTTTTAACTGTCTCTTTCTTTGATTTTGTTTTTACGTTCCTTAAACCCTGAGACATTTCTTGATTCTTCTTTTTGTGTGTGATGAAACCAAAACAGATTAGGTGATCTCAAAGGCCATCCTTAACATCCATTAATGACTCCTCTCAAGTTTTTTTTGGGTAATTCGGATGCTTGTGTATTCGTTCTTGCACTACAGATTTTGTTGGGTTACTACTAAATAGGTTTTTGACCCATTATCACACTTACACCTGAGTTTTGTTTTCTTACCTGACATCATTTGAAACGGCTTTGGCATAGATCTGGCTTTAATTTTAATTTTAATATTAATTTCAAGTCTTTTGTGTTTGGACGATGTGATGGACTAATTAAATAGAACCAAACAAAAAAAAAGGCAACAATTTTTTGAATTGAGCCCTTTTTCTTATTCATTCATATGATGGATCACTTTATTGAGGACTTCGGATGAAACAGAAAAATATGAGAATCTAACACAGTAATAGCATTACAGTACTGATTCTGAATAATGATGAATGGAAAATCTCAGCAGTTCATAGTCCTTCGAAGAAACGCAAATGGTCTTCGAATGTCTCAGCGTGCCTGATCTTAGTGATTAGGCCATCTTCTTCAACCTGCAAAAACAAAACACAAATCCATCAATTTTCCCCCCAAATAGAATGCTCTCAGATGGTTAAAATAATCATGAAAATTTCTCTCAGGATCTTGATTCTGCTGTGATTGGTACCCACCCAGTATTCCGGAGGACGCATCTTGAGGTTGTAAGTGGAAGCCATGCTCATACAGTACGCACCCGCATCATGAACCACCAGACCAGCTCCCTGTAAGAAAATTAGGATTAATTCACGAGATTTCACATTACTTGAGCTTTCAAAACAGAATCAGATCCTTATCGCACCTTCGGAGGAGTGGGAAGCTCTCTGTCTTTGCCCAAGAAATCAGCAGATTCACAAACAGGACCCACTACGTCGAATTTGGAAACCTCTGCTTCAGGTGTTGTAGGAGAGACCAACTCAATGTGCTTTTGTTTAAAGAAACAAGAACAAGAGGATGTTTAGCTATAACTCAAAAGGAGGAAATTTCTAACAAACATAATAAAACATTTGTTTCACCTGATAGGCATCATAAAGACTGGGACGGATCAGCTCGGCCATACTTCCATCGATCACTATGAAGTTTTTAGTTCCATTTGTCTTCACACCGGTTACATGGTTGACGAAACAGCACGTGTTTGCAATCAACGACCTCCCTGGCTCGATTATTAGATTCAGGTCTCGTGAAAGAACTAGCTCTCTTACCTGGAACACACATCAAGGATTGTAAAGATTCTACCAATTTCAGACTTTTGGTATCAGGTGAAGGAACGAGTTCTTGAGATGTTGTTCTTACGGTGTTGATGAGATCCATGGGTGTAGGAAGCACAGCGCCGGCGTGGTAATAATCTATCCCTAAACCACCGCCGATGTTCAAGTAACTAACTTCAAAACCTTGACGCCGGATTTCATCAATGTATTCCACCATGAGAACCGCTGCATCTCTGAATATATCCACCTGGAATAAACAAAACGTAGACGAATATGTAGAGATCAAGATTCTAGATTTTAGAGACGGAGCAAAAGCAAGAGCAATCCATATTCATCTGATTAGATCAGAACACAGCTTAAAAGCAAGAATATAAAGTACTATAATCGGAGTTACCTTCGTGATGGTGGAGCCTAAATGGCAATGAGCTCCAACAAGCTTAAGCTCATTGGGATGTGCCTTCACCTCGTCCAGAAACCACTGAAGCTTCTCGTTCCTGATACCAAACTTTGAGTTCTTGTTCCCGGTAGCTACATAAGGATGCACCTGAAAGATGTAACAAAAAGAAAACGATCACTCGTATTTAAACTGTCTCAAAGTATTATATCAAAAAAAAGAAAAAAACAGGAGATAACCATACCTGAGGATCGACATCAGGATTGATACGCAGCAAAACATTGACCTGCTTGCCAGAAATTCTTGAAGCTTCCACAATGTTATCCAAGTCGAACTCACTATCAACATTTACGAAAACTCCTTCTTGAGCAGCTAGAACTAAATCTTCCAACAGCTTCCCATTTCCATTGAAAATGCACCTATTCATTTCATACAAGAACAGATTAGTCAAACAACTATCACAGATTTAGACCAAATCAAACAGTTTATATCAATCCTCTAGTACTCTACTCTGTCTCCATCAACAAGTGAAAAACAATGTTCTGATTTTATACTATGGGATAAAGTCAACTCCTGATTCCAGATATACTCATCTCTCTCCAAATTGGCATTTGATTGTTCGAATCAAGCTAGATAGATTTAGAGAAATGGGGTAAAAAAGCAAAATGTATTTACTTGGTAGGATCGAAACCAGCACGAAGGGCAAGCCTGAGCTCATTTCCACTGACGAGCACAGCACCACAGCCCAAACTCCTCAAATGCTCCAAAATCTTGAGGTTGTTATTGGCTTTAATGGCGTAGCCAATGACGGATCTCACACCTTCCAATGCCTCTTTGTACGCCTCGACGTTCCTTGTAATCTGCGGTTTGCTGTACAAGTAAAAGGGTCTTCTCTCGACGCTCTCCATGATATCCTCAACCTTAGTTCCCTCGCAATAGAGGAACCCATCCGATGATTTCTTGAAGCAGTGCTTGAACGACGGCGCCGATTCACTCGCCAGCGTCTGCACTGAGTTCTGTGATACGGCGGATTTAACGGAGAGGCGTTTAAGTGGCTTGAGGGTGGACTTGAGAGACAGAATCGGGATTCTGATGAGCGAGGATTGGTTCAATTGGTATTGGTTTAGGGTTCCGCGTACGGATGAAGGTTGGCAGAGAAACTGAGTAGCTGTCGCCATGGCTGGACGATTGTGAGGGTGCGGAGTGCGACTGTACAGTGGCACTGCAATTAGGGTTTCTTTAAGAGTCAAAGAAGGTACAACTTGAAGAAGTTGCACGTGCGAAATGGTTTAGCTTTTGTCGGGTCCGGTCTGGATATACAACCAATTAAATTGAACCGGTTTCTAACCAGTAAATTGGACGATACAAATGGAACAAGTTGTTTAAGAAAGAACCAACGGGACGAAGATGTAATTATGGTTTTTAGGAATTATATGGAATTTTTCTGTGTGCAAATAGGAGAGTTGGCGAAATAAATTTAGGGCAATTTCCATAATTACACTGAAAATAAGTTTTAGGATAAATATAATAGGGAATTTAAAATTTTTCCATCTCTAACATTTTTCATTTGAGTTTTCCGATTTTACCTTTTAGGAAAGTCTTTCTAAAAGTTTTTTTTCTGTTAATATTTCGTGATTTTTTAGGAAGGTCTTCCAAATTTTAGAATTTAACATCGTTTCATATAGTTTTGGGAAGCTTTTCTAAATTTTTTAAAATTTCTTGAATTGTAGAATAGCTTCCTGAATTGTGGAAGGGTTTCCTGAATTGTGGAAAAGTTTCTTGAATTTAAGTTGTGGAATAGCTTCCTGAATTGTGGAAGGGTTTCCTGAATTGTGGAAAAGTTTCTTGAATTTAAGTTGTATAAATTAACCAAAATAATAATCAGTTATACGATTTACGAAGGTATTCTTAAATATATGCAATAACTTACTTAATTTATACATTTTAGGATAGTCTTTCTAAAACTTTAGAATATTTCCCTAAATTTACGTTCATCTCCTTTTCACCTCTGCGACATCCAAACATAATTCCCGCCGATTTCTTTTTTTTGCACCATTGTTGCTATTTTAGCTCGAGTTTCTTGAGTTTTTCACTAAATTATATTAGATATGTTTATCATTATATGATTTTGAGCTTTAAATCCTCAAACCTCTTTCCCATCAAAAAAATCCAAAAGATCTAAGAGATTCACAATCACAAATCACAATCAAATGAGCAGAGTTATCCTAAACAAAACAAATAATTCGAATTTCAGATCAGTCTTGGTCATTGATACATTTGTTTGTATATTATTTTTTTTCTCTTTTTATTAGCTAATGTTTTGTCTAACTAAGATTAATATGGTACAAAATATTATGAATAGAAATTTTTTAAAGTGTTAGTACTTAGTGTATATGTGGAATAAAAACTTTGATTAAATGCATATGAGAGAATTTCTCATAAATTTATCCTCTTAAAAACCATATTAAAAAAAAACTATATTAAAAAAAAAAATCTCTTAGGGAAAAAGAAAGCCTAGATGAAAGCCCAAATATTTTACGGCCTTTATAACTTCATGGGCCGAACTTCCGTGTCACTTCACTTCTTTCGTTATTTGATTTTGTTACTATAATTTATATCTATGACTGACTGATGATCCATCTATATGATCACTGGCTACGTAATTATATGTATGATGTTCGCGTGATATTTGGTTGGATGGTTGATAAGTGACAGTGTAGCTTCTGGTAAAAGGTTACTATTAAAAAACGACATTAGTCACATTACCATATAAGTATGTTACTGGATGTATCCGTTAGACTTTACGGGTAGTAGTTGGTAAAAGGGTCAAATATTCGAGAGAAACAAAGTATACTTTGAGTAACTGAAATAATTTATTACGCTAATCTTGGGAACTGAGAGCTCGGAAACAAAGGATTAACATAATTGAAAACAGAGCAAGCAGCATTGCCGAGGAGGCGATGAAATAATTATTGACTTGGGGTTTACTCTCTCTGAAGTTAAAAGGTGTTTTTCTTAAGGTTACATATAAATATAATCGCCATTCGGATCATATTACTCCGATATCTATACTACACTAGCTTAATATTTTTCTCTTTTCTCTTTTAAACATGCACTGACTTAAATTCAAACTTATTCAATTGAGTGCACTTTTTTATCTAAGAAAAATAAATAAATGTAAAATGAACTGCTACCACTATTTGTCGGTGGATTATTTGTTTTGGTATTTTGAATTTTTCCATTACATCTATACTGTTACCACTACTATTTGCCCCTTTTCCTCATTTTATAAGAGGATACGTTATTTCCCCAAAATTATCCCATATTTACAATTATCCAAATGTTACTCTTCAATCTATTCCGAGTTACAAAAACTTGGAAATCTGGAGTCAAAACAAGCTTAAAAATGAACTTTGATTGGTTGTGCAGGTTTAAGTCTAACTCCAATATAATTAAAGTATATCAGGTTTTTAAAATTTTAGGTAATATATATATAGAATGATTCTTTATATATATTTTGAGCTGGCTCTTATTGTTTATAATTAAAAAATTGGTTATAGTATTTATAACTGATAAGATTGGTTATACAAATCTGATAGTTAAATGTTAAACATGAATAACACTAAATATTTAATGGACAAGATTTGATATATGAATAACACGTCAAATTAGTTTCACATGCACTCAAACTTTTTCAAGTTTAACACCAATTGTGAAAATCTATTAAACATGAATTACACAAAACCTTAATTGGTTAATTTTATATTTTTTCAATAACATTGGATTTCAACCTCATTTTTTTTTGAAAAGTTTGTAAATTCAAAATCAATTAAATCAGATTTTCAGTTATTTTAATGAAGATATTGTAATTACAAAAAAAACTAATAACATCAGATTTTAATAAAATATATAAAATGAATCAATAAGATAAGAATGAATTGTGCTTAGATTTAATAACTCTGTAGATAATATTATAATAAATTGCTTGTGTAATTCTGTAAGTAGTAATTTATTAAATTGTTTAATTACCCAATGAAGATTCCACAGATTTGGCATGGAAGTCGTGAACATTCACAAATCACAGACAATCTAAAGAAAAAAACTGAAAACCAGAAACAATAACTACTATCTTTTAAAAAGAAAGAAATTTTTCTGTAGTTAATGATAAAAATATTATAAAAGTTAAAATCTATTATGATTTCAGAACAAAAAACCCTCTCAATCTCTCAATCCTTCTCACTAGCTCTCTCTTTCTGTGTGCTCAGATCCGACCAGAGGAGAAAGAATCGGAGAAGAAAATGTCTGAGCGAGTCCACCCATCTTACAGACAAGCACGCACCACCAAGAAAGGCTCAGCAGGTGGTGCCGAAGCATCTGCTCCGGTTAATGTCAGCGGTGGCCAAACAACCACCAAAAAAGGCTCAGCAGGTGATGTCAGCGGTAGCCAGACAACCAGCGGGGCTCGACGCCACTACCGTCCGCCTAACCCTCATACGGCTGACGATTCAAAGCCCAACCCTCCTCCGGCTAACGGCCCAAAGCCCAACCCTCCCCTGGCTACCGGCCCACCGCCTACCAGTAAACGTCGGTCAAACTGGCAGAGAATTTGCTGCTGTTGCTGTTTCTGGTCGATTCTGATCATCGTTCTCGTGGCCGCAATCGGCGCCACTTCCGTGTACCTGATCAACCATCCGCGTCCGCCGTCGTTCTCCGTCCCGTCGCTTCGAATCGGCTGCGTTAACCTAACCACCGCCTCGGATTCCTCCCTCTACCACCTCTCATCTTTCTTCAACTTCACTTTGCTCTCGGAGAATCCCAACAAGCACCTCACGTTCTCCTACAGCCCCTTCGCCGTCACCATCCTATCCGAGAACTCCGGCGGGATGCTCGCGACCGGAACCGTACCGGCCTTCTTCAGCGACAACGGGAACAAGACGACGTTTCGCGGCGTGATCGCAACGTCTTCGCCGGCGCGTGAGCTTGGCCCGGAAGAAGCTCGGAATCTGAATACAGACCTGACGCGGCCACGCGTGGGATTGGAGATACAAATGCGAACGGACGTGACAATGCAAATGGGGAAGCTGAGGAGTGAAGGAGTAGAGATCAAAGTGAAATGCCAAGGATTCGAAGGAACATTGCCCAAAGGTCAAACTCCAACCGTAGCAATCTCCAAGGATACTAAGTGTAAGTCTGAGCTTAGCGTGAAGCTCTGGAAATGGTGAAGCAGAGGTCTGATCAAAATTTAACAATTGAAATTTCCGGGTCATTTTTATGATATCTTTTTCTTTCTGTATTTGTAACAACACTTTTGGAATGAACCAAAAGGAGAATTCTCAGTTTTTTAGTTAATAAAATTGCAGAGAAGAGTCAGAGAGATAAGATATTGTCGTTAATTCGGGGGCTTCTAAAACTAATAGTGAGCATTAAAGTAAGATCATAACATACAAACATTAACAAAACCTTAAAATTGCAAAAAGAAAGAGACAATATTGAAGAATACAGTGGAAAATATGTGTTAAATGTTAGATGTTGAACGTCTATCTGCTGTTCTGTTCTCACACAATATCACCATTTAAGAGAACGTGCATGGTCTCTCTTTTACTTTTTTGGTTCCCTGATGTAATAATACACAATATACAATATACATTATAATTAGAAAAATATACGATATAATTAAAAAAAAATTCGCCATATTAATCGAAGGTGGGGATATATTTTCGATTAGTGCATATATAATTTATCTAGCAGCTGCATGTTATGTAAACAATATAGACTCCATTCTTGAATGGTATGTAGTTTGGTATAAAGCATCACATTTCTACATTGCCAACAGGATCTCCCAGAAGATAAGTTTACGGGCCATGCATGTTGTTCCGAAAATGTACAAATGGTTCATGTTAGGTAGATTATGAAGAAGTCATCGTTACAACTTCGAGCCCGAAATAAGAGGAAAATGTCGGTGTGTCAAAAATGAGAAAAAAAGAACTGGATCAAGGGATAAGTTGTGCTATGCAAACCGGTAAGGAGGGACCTACAGGGAAATAAATTTTAATTAGGAAATTAAAAATGTATAAGCAGTGCGGCTAAAACAACGCATGATAAATAAACTTTGTTATTAGATTCACTAAATGCATACTCATTTTTGTATATCCAAATAATTAAAAATAGCTGAAAAGCACTGTTTGTTGTGAATTTTAGCCATTACGATATTGTGCCCAACAAGAATGTAGTAATTGTTTGTTTCTACTTACATAGGCTTTCTGAAAATTAAAATGAGAAGAAAAAAGATTTGTGTAGTTTTTTTTTTTTTTTGGTAAGGGGATGGAGACAATTGTCCCCATCAGATTATTATTTTAGCAATTTAATTATACACTCTCACATTACGAGTTCGTGTAGTTCCAGTTACATCTTCTTCCAAAATCAAAGCAACATCAGCTGGTACATAATCGAAAGGATGAAATCCAAGTGGTAACGAGAAGGCATAGTTAGCCAATCCGTCTGCTAGACGATTGGCTTCCCTATAGACGTGTGAAATGGGGACTAACCAGTCCCTTGATAGAAAGCCGTAGCACAAATGTACTAGGAAGGAGAGAGGGTGAGCGTCACTTATCCCTTTCCGTAAGAACCCAACAACAATTTCCGAATCCACCTCAATCTCCATTCTTTGAACTCGGCGATCCCATGCAATATAGAGTCCATAATAGACCCCCCATAGCTCCGCCAGAGGTGCTGAGCATATCCCAATGTTAAGCGCAAATCCTCCACACCATTGCCCATTCTCATCACGCAGCACTCCTCCTGTAGTAGCTAGTCTCGGGTTCTCGTGTGATGCCCCGTCTGTATTCAGTTTCCACCAGCCACCACTCGGTGGAGACCACGCAATTAGTCTCTCCACTCTGTCACTGTTAGTATGTGATCCTGTAATGTGGGACTGTGCGATGGTTACCTCTTTCGCTTGGTCTTTAATGAACTGCACCCGGTCTCGACACTTAGCTATCGTCCCAAAGACGTTTCCACACCCCCATTTCCAGCCCCACCAAGCCGCCATTGCAAAAGTCGTGGACCATGGGTTTCCTCCCACATCCGAAGCATCTCCCAAGTTCTCATGTATCCATTCCAAAAGTGTTTTTATAAAGAAATCTCCTCTCTTTCTCACGGGAATAATTCTACTCCATACCCCCATCATAGCCGGACAATCGCGTAATATATGGAGTATTGACTCCTCACCCCCTCGGCAAACTTGGCAAACCCCTGTGGTGCTTAGGTGGCGTCTCAGTCGTTCCATATTCGTCATGAGGACCTGATTTACCACGAGCCACAGGAACACCTTCACTCTCTCAGGTGCTATTATTTGCCAGACACTCTGGAATAGAGCTTTCATGTTTTGTCGAGGGCTGTTGTCTTGAGTGAGCAACGCATAAGCGGATTTGACAGTGAATTCACCATTCTGAGCAGAGCTCCATGACATTCTATCCCTGGCGCCTGTAATATCATCAACAACCATTGAAGTCAGCTGCAACCTGGTGTTTCCGGAGATATATGGCGTGATATATGCTTCCCTCCACCCCATTCCATTTTGCCAACAGTCCCATACCGTACTATCTAACAGCTCATCTGGAATCTCTGCTTCAGCTATTTCAACCAACGGGTACGGAGTCAACTATTTATCTTTCCAGAACTTGATGGTTCGCCCATTCCCCACGACCCAACTCAATCCCGGGATTACCACATCTCGCATTCCCATTACTATGCTTCTCCATGTTGATGAGCCATACCTTTTGGTCGTAGTCCATGAAACATCTTTGACATCGCAGACTTTATACTTGCTTCTCAAGACCCTTGACCAGAGACTCTTATCATCGTGTATCAACCACCAACTCAGCTTTGCCAAAAGAGCCTTTTTCATCTCTCTCGATAGTCGAATCCCTAGGCCCTCCTCACTCTTCGGTTGGCATATTTTTTTCCAGGCAACAAGATGTTGCTTCCTCTGCTTTGTGTTGTCTCCCCACAAGAAATCCCTCGATATCTTATCCAGACTCTTCAAAGTTGACTGCGGGAGTGAAATGGAGCTCATCGTGTGTACTGGGATAGAGGAGAAGACTGCTTTCGTGAGTGTGATACGTCCTGCAAAACTCAGCATATGACTCTTCCAACCCGCAAGCCTTGCTGATAATTTCCCCAATATCTCCCTAAAGGTGTCTTTGTTGATGTGTTTCTGGAGCACGGGCATTCCCAGATACTTCCCCAAATCCTGCGTTGATCCAATACCACTCTCCTCACTTATTTGCTTCCCTAGCTCACGACTTACATTTGCTGAGAAGTATAGTTTTTTAGATATATCAAATGTTTTTATAGGAAAAGTTGGTGTATTTGTAATGGTTAACTTTAATAACTTAACGAAATTGATAGAAAATTTATGTTTGAAACAGAAGAAAAAACAAGGCCCAAATCGAACCAATTCAATCAAAATGTCCAATGAAATTTGAAGCCCAATACATCTCCCAATCTTTTTCACCTTTCTTCTCTTCTGGTTTCCGACATCATTTTTGCTTCGCTGGGCAGCGAAGAACAGAAAAACAAAAGAGACGAATATATTCCGCCGTAGAAATCAAATTCTCTCGCTATCACACTAGCTTCAACTTTGCTACACAAAAAAAAAAATCGTTTTCGCTTTTCGAAAGAGAAGAAGTTGGGAATATTATCTATGGCGGAGAAGCTCGAGCCCGCGAAGGTTTTGTACTGTGGAGTTTGCTCTCTTCCAGCGGAATACTGCGAGTTCGGTCCCGATTTTGGGAGATGTAAGCCATGGCTGATTGAAAACGCACCGGATCTCTATCCCGATCTTCTCAAAGGTACCAAAATAGATCAAACCCTAATTTTAATCCGCGGAACTTGTTTGATTTAGGTTGTGTTAGCTTTAGTGTTTGTTAGTGATACCTCAATTGAAACCCCGTCTAAAAGATTTACCCTTTGAATTTTAATTTTCGATTCTTGGAATGGCTTAGAAATTCACACAATCAAGAGATGAAGCTCTTTGTATCTACTTGATTCATATGTTTAGGATAAGTATGGGTCTGTTTGGTTTGGTGATAATATGCATTCGATAAGCACGTCTTAAAAAGATATTAGTGAGTACTAGTCATTGTGTATGATCGATTCTATAACACTGGATTGTAAATGCCAACGTGTAGAGATTTCGATTCTTGCGTACCCGTTTGCGCTACTGTTCCACTAATTATAACAGTGATCTTCTCTGATTTGAGAACTTTCTGAAATTTGGTTTTAACATTGATTTCATCTTCAGAAGCTAATGAGAAAGGGGCAGATAAAGTTTCCGACCAACTCCAGTCGGTGGGAATCTCCTCTGGTGGCGCTGATGGGGCACAATCTTCAGCTCAAACTGGTATGTGCGTGTCCACAGAGATTTGCTTACTTTCTCAACTGGGCTGTGAAATGTACTTAGTACATGTAGTTCAATGCTTACTCGTATATGTTAATCTGTAGTGTTTTCTTCTCTCTCCATTGCTGGAGAAACATTTCTAGATCTTACTAACTGATGTTGATGCCTACGCGGAAAGAATTCAACTATTTTGTTAGTTTTCTCTGATCACTGGATTTTCGAATATATAGGAGGGACGTCCAAGAAGGAGGAAGTGAAGCGCCTTCCTGGGGGAAAATTAAAAAAGAAAGTAAGTACTTTTGTGTAACCATCCTAATGTCTTTCTCGAATGTTTAACACATTACCAAGTTTCCAATGGAAATGTAAAAAACAATTAGACATGCTTGGACATTCCCTCATTTCAATGGATTTACAATATTAGCGTTTTACCTTTTTGATTTCCTTTGTCTTTCATGCGAATCTGTTTGTCCGGTTGTCTAATTTTCTAATTCTTACGGATCCTAATTAGGAGAGACAGGAAGTCATTATTGAAAAGGTTGTGCGCAACAAGCGCAAGTGTATCACCATTGTGAAAGGACTAGAACTGTTTGGTGAGTTGTTTGAATCTTTGGTGGTGAGATATCTTAGTATTCTTATTGGCCGGAACAAACCTCATTCTCTTGACCCTTAATTTTTTTTTGCATCAGGGATAAAACTCAGTGACGCTTCTAAAAAGCTTGGGAAGAAGTTTGCCACTGGAGCATCAGTTGTCAAGGTATGTAGAAGATGGATTGCAAAATCAAATGTGAATAATAGGTTATATATGCTTAGTGATATTTGGGTTTTGGTCTAGCTGATCTAGTGACCAATGGTAACATATATAGGTCTGTTGTGAGCAGTATTGTTTTTGACACCTCACCGCATTCAGAACCCTTCTGTTTATTTCATCTTATGCTTAGGTTTGTCTATGTTTCTGCGTTTCAGGGACCAACTGAAAAGGAGCAAATTGATGTTCAAGGAGATATAATCTATGACATCGTTGAATTCATTACAGACACTTGGCCAGACGTAACATAACTTATCCTTCTTCTTATTACCTCTTTTGTTCTTTCTTTTTCTCTGCATCCACTCGTATGAATAACTTGTGCTAAAAACTCTTGGCTGCTGCATTGTCTGTTTCCAGGTACCTGAAAGATCCATTTTCTTCATTGAAGATGGGAAGAAGGTTCAGGCTGGTTGATGGATCACACCTCTGTCCTGGGTTTTTTGGCATGGCAGGTTCATGTAGACGAGCTAGTTTCTGAGTCTCCTCCCATGTGTTTGGAGGGAAATTCGCATCCCGATAATAACTTTCAACATAACGTATAGTTGGATTATCATACTATTTTCTTTTTTTATGGGTTGCGATCATTCCAGACAGGTTTCTCCAAACATCTCTGTTTTTTTGGTGGGTCTTAATATTTAAATGAGCCTTTGATATAATGAATGCTTTCTTGATTCTTGACCCATTTTCAGCTTTCACCATCTCTGATTTATATGATATGGTGGATATTAAAAAACCATTTTATCTTCAAACAAAAAGAACCTGGGTCATAACAATCTAGATATGCAATCTGATAATCAAACCAGCCCCTACAAACAAATTTTACCTTTCTAATCGATTCGTACCTGGCAAAAACATTTTATCAACCATGAGAACATTTTGATATCGTATTGAACAAAGTTAAATCCGCGAAGTAATCGGAACAACTGATCTAATGGGGTCTCGGTTATTTGTACTGATATAACCTGAATCATCATCATCTATCTTGGGATCCAATTTGAAGAATGATAAAACAGTAGAAGCAAGCTGGTGCTGGTGAGAAGTGAACTCATGATCAGCCCCTTCAACAAAACGCAGTGTATGATTCTTTATGTATTTGGCGAATTCGGATGCTTCTGTTTCAGGCACGATCTTATCAGCTGACCCATGAACTGTTAAGACCCTGAACTTTTAAGAGAATCATTAGTTTCTCTATCAGACTGAAACACAAAAAAGACAGATCCTTAAGTATAGAGTTATGATGATAATGAGAATGATTGTAGAATTTACCTGCAGTTTTCAGGAATTGAGAGACATGCTTCATGAGGACTGGTTGTGAGACGGTCCATTAGACTCTCTTCGGTTACCCGATACTGGAACTTTCCTGCAAAGAGAAAAGGGCAAAGAGTTTTCGCTAACAGTAACGGTAAATGCCCAAACACCATGTTTCTTTGGCTGTAACAATCACAAAGCCTGAAAGATTTACCCTTTCTGTTCCTAACATCGATGAACCCATTCTCTTTGATTCTCTTGAAGTAGTCCTTACCAAGCCTCCCTTCTATTCCTCCCTCTAGAAAAAACCGTCCTGAGATATTCACAACAGTCTGCACATCCTTGTACTTTGCTGCATACAAAAGCACCACATTTCCACCTGACAACCACAAGACTGCAAATTAACTTTTCTTGAAATCAAACAAACATGAAATCCACTTTAGTTTTTTACGTTTTCAGACCTTTACTATGTCCGATTATCGCAGAGATCTCACGGTTTTCCCCACGCAAGTGTTGGAGAACAGAACGTAGATCTTCAGCTTCACGGCGGTAGTTACCATATTGAAATGATCCTTCACTTTCCCTGAAGCCTCCCCCAGAAACATGAGTAAGCAACAAACACTTTCACCATTTTGAGTTATGCGTTTAAAATATAGTAAAATGGATTCACCCGTTGCCAGCGAAATCAAACCGGAAAGAGCTGATCATGGCTCTTTCAAAGACATTGGCAATTGTCACCATGGGAACCCGATCCTAGAAGGTTATATGATATTAGAGGAAATCAATACAAATCAATTATCTCATGGAATCTGAAACGGAAACGAGAGGTAGTTGCAAATGATGAAGAAGACTGATGAGAGAATGCTACAAAAAAAAAAAAAAAAAAAAAAAGCAAACCTTTGACGATTGGAATCCATGGCAGATGACAACAGTCTCTGTTGAGCCCGTATCATGCAAAACTCCCACGAGTTTCTCACCATGACTGTTCTCAACTACAACTCTTCGTTGTTGAATCTCTGCGCAGAATTTCAGAATTTAAAGTTCGATCACCAACAATGTTCAAGCAGCTATATATATCCCATAGGAACAAAGCTTGTTTGGAGTTTTCCATGATCTAATCAGAAATGACCCCAAAATCAAATTGCAGAGAACGTAAAACCCAAAATGATAAGCGAACGTCAGAATCAATTTCCCAATCGGATAGGTCAAAGCGTATGAATCAAATCATAATGGTACAATTCAGGGTTTTCCCACTGCGTTGAGGGGTTCATAGATCGAGAAAGGAGATAGAAGTTACCCGAGTTGTCGATTCGTTCATCTCTAGAATGGCTACGGCGAGTCTCCGACATCGTCTCGCGGAGGAGAAACCTGGAAGCTTAAGGTTTCGTTATGGCTCTTGTGGCGTGGCCGGTGTCCGTGACCGTACAATCAGAAGAAGATCCCCGGCCAACTGTAAAAGTTGTATTTACGATGAAGAAAATATTAACAAAAAGTACCTATATGTTTTCACAACTCCTAATATTGTACCATTGTTTTATAAATAGTTTACAAAAAGTACCATATATTTTAACTCTAATTAATAAGAGACAAAACAGTAAAAATGTTTTTCGCACAGAAAATATTAAACTACTACAGTATCTTCAGTGCATTATAAAATGCTTTCTCCTTGTGTCAATCTCAAATTTTGAGGCCAAATGATTGATTATCCATAGGAGAATTCTTTTGAAACATAAACTATAAAACGATCGACCAAGTTGATTAAAAATATATTAATTACGCCTCCTGAAGTTTTCTCAATCATAGAAATGACAAGTAATGAATATTCCCAAGAGCTTTCACTGCAAAGCCTATATAATAATCACAATAGATTAACAAAGACCAAGGACCGAAAAGCCTACATAATAATCACAATATATTAAATATCGTAATTAACTTATATCAAGGGTTTCTTCCACGATACTTCGAGCTCAAGACAAAATAAGTTGTTGTTGTCAATGTCAACGCTAATGGCATTATAACTAGAATCAAGCTCTGTGCCGACTCTATAATCATTTTCTTGGCAGGATCCCAAAGAGTACTTATAAACAGCCTCACATAATTAAGACACATCATTTTCGGATCAATTAGTCCCGTTACGGAGTAAGATCATCAATGGCTGAAGATGGAAACGTCCAGAATCTTCTTCAAAACGACGTGCTTAACCGGACTTCCTTCCATTTCCAACCTCAGAGAAACTGGCTCAACGGTTCTAATTCTTTTTTTTTTTTTCCCTCCTACAGTACGATTTGTGCATTACATTATACTCTGGAAAATGTTTTTTTCCTGAACATAAAGGTTACTAACTGTGGTCTTTTTTAATTTCGTGTTTCAAATCCTTTGGATGCATCTTGGAATATGAAGATCCAAACGGTAAGTAAACCTATATAAAATTGTAACTTGTGATACAAGGAACCCCCAAAGGTTTTTACATGATGACAAAACTTATGGTACATCATATGTTTTCTCAGCGCCAATGTATTACAAAGGATTCTACCATTTGTTCTACCAGCACAACCCTTTGGCTCCTATATTCAATGGCAGAGTCATATGGGGACACTCTGTGTCACAAGATATGGTCAACTGGGTCCAACTCGAACCAGCCCTTCTTCCTTTTGAGCCCTTTGACATAAACGGCTGCTGGTCTGGATCCGCCACGATCCTCCCTGATGGCAAACCTGTGATTCTCTACACCGGACGCAACGAGCCTGACAGACGTCAGGTTACAGTTCTTGCCGAACCTAAGGACGTTTCCGACCCTTTGCTTCGTGAGTGGGTGAAGCCAAAGTACAATCCTGTGATGGTTGCGCCAGATAACGTCTCCAACTATTGCTTCCGTGACCCTACGACCGCATGGCAAGGGAAAGATGGGATATGGAGAGTTCTCATAGGAGCTAAGGAGACGGATACTCAAAGAGGAATAGCGATTTTGTACCACAGCAAAGATTTTGAACAATGGACAAGGTATCCGGTTCCTTTACTTACATCACAAGTCACCGAAATGTTGGAATGCGTTGATTTTTTCCCGGTTTCACTAACGGGCAAAGAAGGTGTAGAGAATTCGGTGAACAATGCTAGTGTGAGGCATGTCTTGAAAGTCAGTTTTGAGGAAAGAGTCGGAGGCAAAGACTGTTATGTTATCGGTACATATTCTTCCGAGACTGAAGAGTTTTTGGCGGATTCAGAGTTCACTAACACAAATGCGGATTTGAGATATGATCATGGAATGTTTTACGCCTCGAAGGCCTTTTTCGATAGCGCTAAGAATCGGAGGATCAACTGGGGATGGGCTGTAGAGACTGATAGCGAGGAAGGTGTTATTCAGAAAGGATGGGCTGGCCTAATGGTATATATATAATATATAGTTTATAGGCTTAAAGTACTTCTATAGATTTATTTTTGGTTCAGTCTCTTCCCAGGGAAATGTGGCTGGACACAAGTGGAAAGAGGCTGATACAATGGCCAATCAAAGAAATCAACAATCTCCGGACCAGACATGTTACTTTTGATACAAGGCACCTCGCAAGCGGAGCGGAATTTGAAATCACAGGCATTACTGCTGCACAAGTAAGTTTTCGCTTAGGGTTTTCTAAGGAATCTCATTATATCTTATTGGTTTGTGTTTTTTAATCTATTTCTGAATGTAAGGATTTGAAAATCTTTAGAAAGTTTAGTGACTTAAAGAAAATTACTATATTAGAAAATTCATCCTATTCAAAATAACAAGAACATTTTCAAAATATGTTAAAAACCCAAAATGTAATCGAATCTTTACTGAATAACCCGAGTAGAAGTAGTAGAAAGAAATCACTAAATGAATAAAATTTTGACAAAGATTTAGAATATACCGGAAAATACTGATTGGATTTTTCGATCAATTACACACAAACTACTAAACCATTCCATCAATATTTACACAAATACACAATAATGTCTCAAGAATCAATCGGCTAGTATTTTTAATTTGTTCTAACAGCTTCTTATCTTTCTCTTGTTGTTGTTAAAGGCCGACGTTGAAGTGACATTTGAGTTGCCTGTTCTGGAAGATAATCCCCTGATACTGGTTTCTGACAAGGTTGATGATAAGGATTTGTTCGACCGTGGCAACTTGGATGGATGTGTTTACGGGCCTTTTGGGTTGCTAGCATTGGTCAGCAATGATTTATCCGAACAAACCGCAATCTTCTTCAAAATTATTCGTCGCGGAAACGGACATTCGGTTATAATGGGCAGCGATGAGAAGAAGTAAGACTTCAATTTCAATAAATATAAATCAAGAAACTAATTAAATGTTTCTTTCTCTTGTGTAAAGCTGACGTTTTATTTTAACTAATGGTAATGTAGGTCTTCGCTGAGAGACAACGTACAAAAATTTACGCATGGAACAGACCTAGACATTGATCCAAGACATGAGAAGATCTCATTAAGATGCTTGGTGAGTTGGATTTGGCCTTTTTTGGCTATGTAATTTGTTTTATTTTCACCCTACTTATCTATTTATCTAAAATAATTAAATCCTTGAATAACACCTTTTTTTTTTCTTTTTTCTTTTTTGGTTTGATAGATCGATCACTCGATTATAGAGAGCTACGGAGCAGGAGGAAGAAATGTGATAACCTCTAGAGTTTATCCTAGATTGGCGATTAATGAAGCAGCTAAGCTTTATGTGTTCAATGGTGGAACAAATGGTGTAACCATGTCGTCTCTGGATGCTTGGAGCATGAGAAATGCTGATATCAATACCAACGCAATTTAGTTAAAGATTTTTTTTTGTTAAAGATATTTAGTTAAAGATTTTATGCGTCCGTCTTTTGTATTCAAGTTATTGGTGTGCTTATTACTTTATTATCATTCCCTTGTGTTAAATCATTGTAAGTCTTCTCATGTTTCAGAATGATATTTCTCTAATTAATTTGCACGAATTATTTTCTTCAAGATACATATGAACATCATGTTTAGAAGCATATTTTATTTTTTCTCTTCTTCTACCATCATTTTTGTGTGTAAACAATAGGACTACGTGCCATAAGTCCCAAGGTGTATAGCATCATATAATTATCCTACATGGACAAAGTTTTTTTTTATAAAGTCGATAGAACTAGATTAAAATTTAATAAGCTAATAAAAGAAAAAAAATCGAATTTAAAATTTAAAGTATCAGATTTTAAAATACCAATATCCGTTCATTCAAAAATCTACGTATAATATTGCTTATATTCAAATATGTCGCTCGCGCCAGGAACCGAACATATCCTACACAACTAAAATTTTGATAATAAATCAAACCCAACTAAGGGGTAATTAGGGGGTAAAATGGTTGTGTAAAATTTTTAACCGTAGATAATTTAGTCACAGCCACAGTCGTTCCGCTCTTAATCTCGAACGCTGTACTCTCATTGGTGTTTTCAATGACTTAAGGCTTAAGCCTGTATTTAAAAAAGGCGCTGTCTCATTCTTTTAATATAAATTTCGAATGCTTGTATGATTGAAGGGAGACTTTTTAATACATAAACAAAGACCATCGACCAAGTTGATTAAAAATAATACTAACCCGGCCTGCTGAAGTTTCCTCAATAATAAAAAGGGAACCGTAATAGAAATGACAATTAATGAATAATCGAAAGACTGACCTTAACATTGTTACAAAGACCAATGACTAAAAAGTCTAATAATCTTAATAAATTAAACATACATAATTAACCATTATCTTGAGAGTTTCTTCCACGATACTTCGAGCTTAAGACAAAATAAGAAGACGTTGTCAATGTCAACGCTAATGGCATTATAAGTAAGATGAAGTTTCATGGCGACTCTACAATCATTTTCTTGGCAAGATCTCAATATATATTACTTATAAATAGCCCACACATATTTTACAAAAGACATTACTTTCACAAACCCCCAGAATCAGTTCCCGTTACGGAGTAAGATCCTCAATGGCTGACCATGGAAACTTCCAGAATCTTCTTCAAAACGACGTGCTTAATCGAACTTCCTTCCATTTCCAACCTCAGAGAAATTGGATCAACGGTTCTATTTCTTTCTTTTTCCTCTTATTTGTATTCATCAATCATATTGGTAAAGATCTCTAGTACTGTTAGTTCATAAACCAATCCACGGCTAATTTATACTTAATACAATTGATCATTGAATATGGGTCTTATTATTTTTCTACAATACGATGTGCATTACGTTCAAATGAGAAACTATTAGTTTCGATAGCTATTTGTGAAGTAACAATTTTGATAATCTTTCGGAATGTTTTGTAACAGCAAAAATAGTTACTATGGTTAGATATAGGTTTGACATCATGGTTATTAATTGTAAACCAAATACATAAACAAATTAAATAATATATATACTTCATTTGAAACTTTCATATCTGATATGTAGTTGTTTTTTTTGGAACATGAAGCTTAAAATTTTGAATTCTTAAACATAACTAGTGGATCGATACCCATTTTATTGTTGTTGTTAAAACTAGTTCACATTTTAGTCATTATTATCTATAATTAACCGTCATCTTATGTTTATGCCACTTCTGGTACTTGGATGCATCTTGGAAACTCTGAAGATCCAAACGGTAAATAGTAACCCTACAAACTCTTAACTTGTGATTCAAGGAATCCCCTAAAAGTTTGAACATGATGAAATATTTATGTTGTAAATGTTTTTTTCCAGCGCCAATGTATTACAAAGGATTCTACCATATGTTCTACCAGCACAACCCTTTGGCTCCCGTATTCAGTGACATAATGATATGGGGACACTCTGTTTCACAAGATATGGTCAACTGGATCCAACTCGAACCAGCCCTTTTCCCTACTGAGTCCTTTGACAGAAACAGCTGCTGGTCAGGATCCGCCACGATCCTTCCTGATGGCAAACCCGTAATTCTGTACACCGGACTCGATGAGCCCAACAGGCATCAGGTTACAGTTCTCGCCGAACCTAAGGATGTTTCCGACCCTTTGCTTCGTGAGTGGGTGAAGCCAAAGAACAACCCTGTGATGGTTCCGCCGAATGACGTCCCTTTCGACTGCTTCCGTGACCCTACGACCGGGTGGCAAGGGCAAGATGGGAAATGGAGAGTTCTCGTAGGAGCTAAGGAAAGAGATTCCGAAAGAGGAATGGCGATTTTATACCACAGTGATGATTTTGTCGAATGGATAAGGCATCCGGTTCCTTTACTTGCGTCACAAATCACCGGAATGTGGGAGTGCCCTGATTTTTTCCCGGTTTCACTAACGGGTAAAGAAGGTGTAGAGAATTCGGTGAACAACGCTAGTGTGAAGCATGTCTTGAAATCGAGTTTTGGAGGCCATGATTGCTATGTTATTGGTACTTACTCTTCCGAGACTGAAGACTTTTCCGCGGATTCAGAGTTCACCAACACAAGTGCGGATTTGAGATATGATCATGGAACGTTTTACGCCTCGAAGGCCTTCTTCGATAGCGTTAAGAGTCGGAGGATCAACTGGGGATGGGTCATAGAGACTGATAGCGTGGAAGATGATATTCAGAAAGGATGGGCCGGCCTTCTGGTAAATATATAGATATTATAAAGTTTATAGATTTAAAAGTAGTCAAGAAAATTTGATGAATTGGATTGTTTTTGGGTTTAGTCTCTTCCCAGGGAAATGTGGCTGGACACAAGTGGAAAGAGGCTGATTCAATGGCCAATCGAAGAAATCAACAATCTCCGGACCAGACATGTTACCTTTGATAGAAGGCACCTCGAAAGCCGATCGAATTTTGAAATCACAGGCATTACTGCTGCACAAGTGAGTTTTGGCATATATTATTGGTTAATTTGTCTATTTTATTTTATTTCTGGCATTTATGTAGAATTTGAAAATATTTATAAAGTTATAAACTAAATACTGTATGTGACATATATTATTTTGATTTTTTTTTTTTTTTGACTACTTCTTATATTTCTCTTGTTGTTGTGAAAGGCCGACGTAGAAGTGACTTTTGATCTGCCTATTCTGGAAGAAAATCCCCAAATACTTGATTCTGACCATGTCGATGATGCGCTTTTGTTCGACCGTGACAGCTCGGTCCGATGCGTTTATGGGCCTTTTGGGCTGCTTGCATTGGCTACCGGTGATTTATCGGAACAAACCGCAATCTTTTTCAAAATTATTCGTCGTGGAAACGGATATTCGGTTATAATGGGAAGCGATGAGAAGAAGTAAGATTTCGACTATAATCTAAAACAAGAAACCCACTGTTTTTTTTTCTTATCTTCGGTAAATCTGACGTTTCATTTTAACAAATGGAAATGAAGGTCTTCGTTGAGAGACAACGTAAAGAAATCTAGCCATGGAACAATCTTAGACATTGATCCAAGACATGAGAAGATCTCATTAAGATGTTTGGTGAGTTGAATTCAGCCTTTTTAGAATGTCACTTTTCTTTTATTTTCGCTCTTATCTTAAGCAGTTTATTAACCCTTGAATAACACCTTTTTTTTTTCCTAGATCGATCACTCGATTATAGAGAGCTATGGAGCCGGAGGAAGAAATGTGATAACGTCTAGGGTTTATCCCAGATTGGCAATTAATGAAGCAGCTAAGCTTTACGTGTTCAATGATGGGACAAACGGTGTGACCATGTCGTCTCTGGAAGCTTGGAGCATGAGAAATGCCGAAATCAATTCAAACGCAATTTAATTAATTAATCCATTAATAATGGTAACTTGAATCATCTTTGGACTGCCCTAAAGATGTTTCGTGTCCTTTCTTGGACTGCCGTATTGTTTTAAGATTTATCCGTCTTTTGTATTCAAGTTATTGGTGTGTGTGTTTTTGTTATCATTTCCTTGGGTAAACTAGTCTTATCATGTTTTCAGAATGATATTTCTAAATTGAATTTGCATGAGTTTTTATTTTCTGAGTTTTTGGTACACAGTTACCCGGGCCCACCACGTATCACACTATCATAGAGTAAAATAGTCTATCTATAAAGATTATCAACTAAACAAAGGAAAGTTTTGATAAATACTCTAAAATTTTTAGAAATGGATTTTCGGATTCTTTTTTTCTTCATATGGACTTTAATCAGTGTCCCTTCGTATATAATTGTGGTGGAGATGTCTAAGTTTTTTTTCTCTAAAAAAAAGAGATATTTCCCCCGTTTCAGAAAATATGATGTTTTAGCTTGTTTACATAAATTAAAAAAGAATTACTTTTTAGTTATTAGTGCATTACTTTTTTCAATCATTACTTATTAACCAATAGTGATTTAAAAATTTGAATAATTTTAGTTACTTTTTTTAAAATCTACAAAAATATGTATTTAATACTTTAAAACATCAATCTTAATGGAACAAGTAAAAAATTTAAAACATCATACATTTAAGAACGGAGGGAGTAATTTGCAGACATTAATAATACACTTGTCTTTTCTGTATCCTTTAAACTGTGGCCATTGTAACTCACGTTCACTTATGTTGCCTTTAATCATTTCGCTTCTTTCGGTATCTCACTTTCTAATATTGTCGTTATCTATATAATGTTTGTGCATTACATCATTCAACCCTCATTAGTTATTGCTACTCTGCTTTTTCAATAATTAAACACATCAAACTAAATCATGGGGTATTCAAGTTGATGATACCTTTATTTTATTGTTCTTCCTATATGCATACTTTGAAGATGGTGATATGCCGCTGCTGCCGATAGAGCAACACAACTGCAACGATCGCATTTCCAAAAATACATAACACGACTGCATAATTATTTCCATTTTATACAACTATATTATTGTGTATGCTTAAGTGAAAGAAAAAAAAGAGAAAGAATACATACATGATAATAAACTCCAAAAAATTGTCGAGGTTTCATAAGAAAATAACTTTTTCCCCTAAAGGCTTACCAAGCCCCACCACTGAGGAGCTCCCAAACTGTGTGACTATATAATTTATGTGCGTGTGGGTAGCTAAAATCTAGGGGTAGATTTCTTCTTTTTGGTAGAGTATGTGAAATATGTTGTTCAACATAAAAGAAAAATGTTATTTGCAATATAGTATGATATACTTAACTAAATATTAACAAAGGTTATGTTTTGTCAACATTAAGAAGGGTCATTATTAGATCAATTTAAACCCCAAGCTAAAAATTAGCGCATAATCATCTTCGTAATGAAAAAATCTTCTCGTATGGGTGAATCATGTTACTGGACGAGACAATTCGAGTGCGGATTAACTTCTCTATGAAATATGCGAGTATAGTAGCTGACTAGTTGAGAGAGATAATTGTTAAGTTTCATGAATTTTATTTACAAATAGTTAATGAAATTACCAATAAATATGTGTAAGTTGTAAATCCTTCAGTCAAAAACATAAAATAATAGAGGTCGTCTCATGTATTGAAGAATCCGACGGCAGTGATTGTGCAATAATTGCAGTGACACCTACTTTTAGAGTCTGAAGATTCTTGGGGCAAAATCTCTTACGTTACATAAAAAAAAATAAGAAAAAATAAATCCATATTCTACAATACCTAAATTGTCCGGGAAAAGATAGTAGTCAGATTCCATGGTAATCAACGGATTCTGTATACATATAATAATATATAGATATTCATAACTTCGAGGTCATAATTTAATAAAGACCGGTCATCGATGACCCATGTACTAATTAATGACTCCTTTTCAGATTGCTTCCCCCAAATTAACCAAGAAAAATGGCCAATTCAGTACTTTTATCTCATTTACTTAATGATCGCTCAATATTTAAAACCTTTTTAATAAATAAAACTACTCACTCCGTTCTAAAAAATATGATGTTTTGGTTATCAATATATTATTTTTAACAATGATTACTTTTTAATAATTGTTAACCAATAAAAATTTAAGAATTTAAATTATTTAAGTTACTTTTCTTGAAATCTATAAAAAAATACATTTAATACTTTCATCATATTTTGTGAAATAAAGAAAAAAACTAAAACATCATCAACACTACCACTCAATACGGTAGTTAGAGTAGATAATAATATAAAAAATATATAATTTATGATGGAATAAATTATACACGTAATAATATAAAACCTAAACAACAGTAACCAAACTGGTGAAAGATGAAGTAGACAAAGGAAAAAATAAGACATTTTTGTGTTTCAGAAACAGATAGACTAGATCAGGAAATTTACAATGGTTTTCTTACAAGATTTTCTTTGAATAATAGTTATAAATTAAAAGAGGCTAGACAGAGAAAAATAGAAAATTGCAATTATGCCCATAAGGCTCCAACCTCAACGAGCCTAGGGATAAGATGACCACTAAGGTGAAGTGCGACAAGAGACTCGAACCCACCGACACAAGCTCCACCTATGAAGAGCACTGGAGCGGTTTGAACGGCGAGGCAGGCGATTTCTCCGTCGTCGATCTCGATCACAGTTGGGTGGACTCCAACGGTCGATAGAAGCTGCTTCATGACGTGGCACATGCAGCAGGAGGAAGATTTAGTGAATATGATGACTGGATGCTCCGATGTCAACCGTTCGATCTTCGACTCCGGCGTCTCCTCTTCATCAAATGATAGGCTCGTCGAGGCGGCCGAGGAGACCGGTGGTGATGGTGGAGGAGGAATCGTCAGGTCTAACGAAACGGCGTCGTTTGAACAGTTCCGTGAACCTCGCATCGTCTTCATTAGAGAGAGAGACAGAGAGGGACAGAGATAGAGAGAGAGTGGGAGTTTGGTTGATGTCAACGCGAAATGAGAACGACCATAAATGGAGAAATTGGATGTCACTGTAGTGACGTAACCATTAGGTAATTATTTATTTTATAATATTTTTTTGGTCACTCTTATTTTCTTGAGGTCAGCTTGGTCGCTTCTAAATTTGAAACTAAACTCTATGAAGCAAAGTTGAAAACAACTTATAGCTCCTAAGAGTGGACATTAGTTTTTTTTAGATGTTCGAATTTATTTAAAGCATTCCAAAAGAGAAGAAAAAAAAAATGAAAAACTGTATTGAGCTGAGCTAACAAGATTTTTTTACAAGTTTGTTAGTAAATACTAAAATATTGCAACTGCAAGCTTTCTAAAATAATACAGTCAAAGCAAGATTTTATATGTCTGATATTAAAATTCACATATATAATTTGATTACGACAACATATGTAAACATGTATATATGTATACTATGTAATATTGTATATAAGTTTTTTAACAAAAAAATAGTCTATAAGTAAGTTGATATAAAAGGACTAGAAGCCAAAAACGTGTTATTTTGAGTTTCCATGAAATCTGGCGTACGTGGTGGACGAGAGATTCGAAATATTTGTTGTATATAGCTTGGTATATACGCTATACGGCAGCATCATCGTCAGTCCTACGACTTCTTGCTGTTTATTGTTTTAATCCCATGACGTAAAATTTTTTTTTTATCATATGCTAATAAGGACAAAACACAGAAATTGAATATGATTCTCTGCTGGGAACAAAAAGTGGTTATTATATTTTTCTTATTCAAAATTTGGTTGGCTTGGCACGTTGTGCGAACGAGTTTATATGACCATTTCCATGTTTAATATTATCATTTGAATAATTGTTTGAACACAAACAAAAACTATTCGGTCGATAAACAAATTTAGCTGCCACCGATTAAGATTTCATTAATTGATGAGAACAATAATCAAGTCATTTGGCTACATGGCCATGATAAATTGATAACTGATGTATTTAGAAAACTAATGATGATTGGGTTTTTGGACGATTTGTCATTGTTAGTATGTGCATTTTTTCCCCATAATATGTTACATATATTTATTTATGAACTAAATGTTTGGACTTAATTTTATGTGATAATTTAAAGATATGTGTGATGCTTCAACGTTATGAAATGCATACTTATATATAACAAAATAGCATATTATAAATTACTTGTATTTATGCTATACATGCGATCATTTGAAGCTTTATCTGAAAAAATAGACGTACTGTATATATAAAATATATTTATATATAATGACAACAAACTATCAGCTCTATATATAATAGGTAACATATGAAAAAAGAATTGAAAAACCAATTTAGGCAGAAATTGAGACTGTTGAAAAAAAAAACAAAAAAAAATTAGACAGCACTATTTGATGACAATCGCATCATTGCTGTTTGCTAATTTTCGTTCGATTTTTTACCTAAAATTTACTCTGATATCAATACCTTACAAATTACAAGTACGTCAGCCCAACAGGCAACACCTATAATTTACCCGCATTTAATACAACAATAAAAGTCACATATGTCTTTGTCTACCTTACATGAAATGAAATACCGAATACGTATTTACGGTTGACAAAAATAGTTTATTAGTGTTGTTTACACTATGTTATCACACATTCAGTAGTATCAATTTTTCTCTCAATCATAATTTTTTCTATAAAAAATATAGGTTTGAGTATATGATAACAATTAGTTATTGGGTATTGTATGTAAGTGTGAAAATCGCATGTTGAGTGGGGACATAAATGGAGCGTGAAGCACACGTAGAGGAGGAAAAGTACGAATGAGAGAGTGGAAGAAGTAAAGGAGAAGGAAGTGGTCACATGGACATATATGATAAATAAATGATGCTGACGTCTTTTATTTGTTTTAACTCTGGGTAAACTGGAGCCACTTGACGTCATCAGAATCAGATCATCAGACCATGTCTCTGCTAACGTCGACAACGGTATCTTACCAAAATTTATTTATATATGATATTTATATAAATGACGATTGATGATCATCATACGTATAAACGTATCATAATTTATACGTATAAACGATTGGTGATATAATTTACGCACATATATATATATATATCGCAATTACTGAGAACCCAAAGGTGATTTACCTATGATATTTTATTTTACCGACTGATTTATAACGGTTATTATAATAAATTTTTTTGTTTGTTAAACAAGCTTAAGTTCAAAAAAAGAAATATTATCCCAAGTTCCGGCCATCTACTTAATCAGGGTGTTTTACACACACACATATATATACATATATGAGTTATTTTACTTTTAAAGATTTTACATTACAAGTTTACCATTCAATTGTATCTCAAGTTAAAATTCAGTTGGTGCACTTGATCTACAAACCCTTTAAGTGCATCCGGTGTCAGTCAAACTCATTAAAATCATGCAAGATTTGACAGTGAAATTGACGATTATGTTTAAACAAAAGGATTTAGTGATTATAAACGAAAGCAGATATAAAAACTCTTAAATTTTGGAGCTGTCTTTTTTCTTTTGGACGTCGGTAGCTATCTCTATTGTGACGACCGTTAATTGAGTATATAAAATAAATCCATTGCAGTTTCTTTACAAACTCAAAACAATTTTAATATAGTCAAAACGTTATTATTGGTGCGACTTTAACGAGGTTTGACATAAGTGACTAATTGCAATTGGCAATGAACAAATAAGATTATTCCCAAAGGATTTGAACCAACCAAATATGAATCTTAATATTCTATATTTTCAATGATGACTCATTGTAGTGGAAGATGCGCTAGTCAGATATTCTTTTTATATATATTTTTAGAGTTTTTAGAATTATATTTTAAAGAAAAATATAAAAAATCCTCAAAGTATCTATTTCATTCAAGAGTAATAATCTCAATCAAGAGTGATTTTGCTATTTGCATGCATTTTTATAACAAAAAGATTGCACATGAAGTAGCAGGTTTAAGG
Organism: Thlaspi arvense; assembly: GCA_911865555.2. Classification (NCBI taxonomy): domain Eukaryota; kingdom Viridiplantae; phylum Streptophyta; class Magnoliopsida; order Brassicales; family Brassicaceae; genus Thlaspi; species Thlaspi arvense. The sequence continues at coordinate 65,886,928 of OU466862.2, read as the reverse complement.
AAAAAGATAGAGACCAAGGCTTTAAACTTTTTCGTAAGACTAGACTTTATCTTGAAATTTGTAGTTAATTGTGTATATATATTAAATATTTCTATGTAAATAACTAAATGTACATGTTGTTCTTTTTTTTTCATCTGAAATTAACATGTTGTTCTCTATCGTTCTTTTCCCGATTTTTTTTTTTTTGTTTAGTAAGAGTCAGACATACATTATATAATATACTGCTGGCTGCTGCTCAACTTAAATCCTCTCGATCAGCCGAAATTTCTTCACTATCCTCTTTTTTTTTCCTACAAATTCTTCGCTTTCCTCCTCTTTTTTTTTGACTAAAACTTTACTCCTTTTTCTTGCTACTATTTTTGCTAAAACTTCTCCACTTGCAATTTTTTTTTATTATTTTAAATATAACTTTTTCTAACATCTACGATGTAAACAACTAAATTATTCGAAATTCATAGTAAGAAAGACGCATTAATGGTTCGACAGATCCAGATCATGACATCATGAGCCGTTTGTCCCCGTAATATTATGTTTTTCAACGAGTAAAAAAAACTGTCAATTTCTGATTGCGTCACGTTGGTGTTCTTCTTTTTTATTTTTCTTCTATCGTCTGCGTCACGTTGGTGTTATAGTTGAATTATTATGTCCAAGCACTAATTATCATGTTTCTTTCTAAAATACCGACCAGTGTTTGATTTTTTTTTGTTTTTTTTTGCCATTCCAAATTCCCAATACATATAAATACTACATGGTGGAGTATGATCCACGGGGTATGAAGTCAGAAAACATGTAGGAGTAGGGTCCTAAGAAAAGAAAAGAAAAGGTATACCATTGACAGTTAACAGCTTGGAATACCAGATTTTCAAAATGTAATTTATACTAACCATGTTAAGAACTTTACATCGATTAATGTAACAAATTTAACTCTACGAAATTTGCCTTTGTTTTTACATTTTTACGTGCCTTTTTTGTGTGCAAATTACATTTTTACGTGCCTAATATTTAGTTTTCCATAGAAAACTCACAGTATTTCATAATATTAGTAATTTTGTAAATTATAAACATAAATAATAACATAAAACTATATGTATTTCCCCGTTTACACTTCAATATATATTTATATATTAAGAAAATTTAACATTTTACGTCCTTAATTAAAGTTTCAATTGAAAAATAATGATCAGATATACAGTAAACGAAAATACAAAAGTTGTTGTTTTAAATAATCAATTTAGGATAGACATGAACTATCCCAAATTCCCAATCAATCCAACGTTTTCAGTCGGACCGGTAGTTTGACCTAATTTGGTATGGTGTTTTGTAAGACAAATAGTAAGACATTAGACGATTTGAGTTTGCGTTTATTGACGCATGCAGACGTATAACTCTGTTTACTTAGGGTTTTTCTTTTTGAGTGTAGACACTAAGACACTGTAGAGGAATGAAGACTATAAAAATAACATTTTATAATACCTCTCTTTGGTTTAATTCAGATTTCGCAATTCCATTGTGTGACAACATTGACCATGAACAAGTTTATTTGGTGTAGAACTCGATTGTATCGCTTGACCGCTTCGTCACCACGCGGGCTAGACTTCTTCTTAGCCATTGGTGCCATCTTATATATATGTGTATCAATGTTTTCCTACCTGGACTATAAGCACATAAAATGAATCAAAACTCTACTATCTATATAGTATTTAATAGACTCACAATCTGACAGTTAAAACAGTACATTTATGCAATCAAACCTCGAGAAAAAGGAAAGCATTTCTTAACCAAAAATTGGGTTAAAACTTAAAACGGCATCACAAACTCCTAAACCTCTATTATTAGCTATGTTAAGGATGAAATAGAGAAATTAGAAAAAATTGTTTGAAGTTAAGCAAATACCAGAAGATTGAATTTTATAACCTAATCATGTCACCAGAAACTAATTGTAACCTCGATATTGTTAGCTACAGTAACTATGAGATAGAGAAAATTAGTAAAATTGTTTTAAATTAAGAAAACACCAAAAGAGTAGTTGAGTTTTTACAACCTAACAACATCCGAAGAAGAAGTTAAACAAGTCGTTTCAAAACATAGTTGATTATTTTTAGACGGAACGGTGTTATAAATACAAGACATTCATTTTTGTAAAGCATTTTTCACCGAAACGAAAAACCGTGAGACATTGACTGATCTCTCGGGGATTTTTTTTCCCGTTTTTTCTCCTCTGGAAGGAAAAAAATGGGCTCTCAAGTCTCATGGTGGCTATTTTCGGTGATGAGTGTTGTGTTGATTCTCAACGTTGTGGAAGGAGGAGCCAATGAAGAGACTAAGGTATATGCATCACGGTTTGTTACTTATATAATTACGTAAAATTGGAAACAGAAAATCAATCGGGTAAAGGAAATGATTAATGTGCATTACATATACATATATAGGTCCATGTAGTGTACCTTGGTGATGTAGAGCATAATGATCCGGAGCTCGTAACGGCCTCGCATCACAGAATGTTAGAATCCTTACTCGGAAGGTACCAACAAACCCATATATTTAGACACGTGTGCAACAAAAATGCCGTTAAACACCATTAAATAATGGGATTTATGGAAATATGGTTACAGCAAAAAAGATGCGAGTGAGTCCATCGTTCATAGTTATCGGCATGGGTTCTCCGGCTTTGCAGCCCATCTTACGGATTCTCAAGCGAAAAAACTCGCAGGTGCCTACATATAAAGATGCATATTATAAATATACAAAACGATTTATCTAAGAGGTTAGGTTAATGAACTTTTTGAGTCCTCATGTCTATGTATAGAGCATCCGGATGTACTTCAAGTGCAACCCAATACTTACTATGAGTTGCAAACAACAAGGACATTTGATTACTTGGGGCTTTCTCAAAGCCTACCAACAGGACTCTCTCATGATTCCAAGATGGGTGAGGATGTCATCATCGGTATCTTGGACTCAGGTACGTATTATAATACTAAAGGTATATAAGATAGTTTTAATTACACGACTAATATATATATGTGTGTGTGTACGCGTCCGTACGTAGGCGTGTGGCCAGAGTCCCCGTCGTTTAGCGGCAAAGGGTTGGGGCCGATTCCGAAACGGTGGAAAGGGAAGTGTGAGGACGGTGAACAGTTCGACTCGAAGAAGCATTGCAACAACAAGCTCATAGGAGCGAGATATTACATGGACAACGTCTTCAAGAGAAACAAAACGGACAGCGGAGTACAGACCGACGAATACATGTCTGCGAGGGAAAAAATGCCTCATGGGAGCCACGTGGCCTCTATAGCGGCGGGCGCCTTCGTCCCAAATGTGAGTGAATCCGGGTTTGGAGAAGGCACGGTGAGAGGTGGGGCACCTAATGCTCGTCTTGCGGTCTACAAAATATGTTGGGAAAGAACAGATGGAGAATGCGCGATCGCGGACATAATAAAGGCCATAGACGATGCCATAGCGGATGGGGTGGACGTGATCTCGATCTCAATAGGAAGGCCGATCCCTGTATATTCTGAAGTCGACGCCTATAATCACTTCGCGTTTGGAGCGTTCCACGCGGTCTCAAAGGGCATTACAGTGCTCAGTGCAGGCGGAAACTACGGACCTGAGATGTACTCGGTCCAGAACATAGCTCCATGGCTCATAACAGTGGCTGCCACCACCCTTGACCGGTCGTATCCCGCACCTTTGACACTAGGCAACAACGTGACCTTAATGGTACGTAAAACAACAAAACAAACAAAAACTAGTGTATGTATAAGTCAACTACTACATGCGCATGCATGTGACATCCTCATCTATTACCATATGTAGGGACGAACCCCATCTTTGGACAGGGAGATGCACGCGGAACTCATGTATGTAAGGAGCGCAAAGGAAATAACGAGCGCAGCACGTGGAAAAGTGTTGCTAGCTTTTGTAGTTAAAGATGGAGATAAAAGTAGTGATTATACGGATAAGATTTTTGAGTTTCAAGCGAAGGGTATAATCCTGGCCAACACAAGAAAGGATGTTATCTCAACTTCCGCAGGAGTGCTGCTAATGGAAATCGACTATGAACATGGGACTCAAATGTTGAAGTACATACAGTCCACCAGGTAATTAAAATGTATACATGACGTTGAATGTGATTTCTCTTATTATTTATTTGCAAATTGTTTAGTAGTTTAAAGAGACTCGCTTTAATTACAGCTCGCCGACCATAAAAGTAAGCCCTTCACTCAAAATCACTGGACAAGTTGTGGCTACAAAGGTTGCTCAGTTCTCAGGCAGAGGACCCAACTCCGTATCTCCATATGTTCTCAAGGTAACAACAACTTGTTTTGTCTTTCTAATATAATAAGATAAATACCCAATTCTAACTATATTCCTTTTCTTGTGTTTTCATCTAACACTAACATTAAATTTTGCAGCCCGATATTGCAGCGCCAGGTGTATCCATACTGGCAGCTACTACCCCAGAAGCAATGGGCGCCGATACTGGATATCAGGCTAACTCCGGAACTTCAATGGCAACACCTGTCGTCGCCGGCGTGGTTGCCCTTCTCAAAGCTGTGCATCCTGACTGGTCTCCTGCCGCTATTAAATCAGCTCTCATCACTACAGGTATAACTAGGTTACATGTATTATAATACTATTATCTTGCATATCAAGTTATATATTTGAGTTAAAGACGATGATGTATAGAGTGAGATATAATGAATGACTCCTTCTTGGTTGGTTTAGCTTCCAAGACGGATCCCTACGGAGAACCAATCTTCGCAGAAGGGTTATCACGGAAAGTGGCTGATCCATTTGACTTTGGGGGAGGGTTGGTGAACCCGAACAAAGCAGCAGACCCTGGTCTTGTCTACGACGCAGGCCGAGAAGACTACTTGCATTTTCTATGTGCTTCTGATTATGACGAGAAATCCATCACCAAGTTATCTAGAGGAAATTACAAATGTCCGAATCCAAGGCCATCACTGCTCGATTTCAACCAGCCTTCCATCACCCTTCCATACCAAAAGGAAGATGTCACTATCACTAGAACCGTCACCAACGTTGGACCCGTCGACTCCGTCTATAAACTCGTCGTTGAGCCTCCTTTGGGTGTCAAGATCTCCGTCACACCCAACACCTTGGTCTTCAACTCCGCTGTGAAGAAACTCAGCTTCCAGGTCACTGTCTCCACAACGCACAAAGCCAATTCTATTTACTATTTTGGGAGCTTGACTTGGACTGATGGCTCTCGCAACGTCACTATCCCATTATCTGTGAGGACACAGATGCTCCCGCAATTCGACTATTGAGTTTGTATTAACTGTTTCCAATATCATGTCATCGTCTTATTAACTCAAAACGTCGAGTGTAATATTGATATAAGTTTCGCGTTGAAAAACACATAACAACACAATTCATTGCCACGACTTATTTTCTTCTGTTTTTCAAAAAGAGTTAACATAAACTATAACGAAAAACCAAAATTTTTTGAAGCTATTTGTGCTCACAGACAGGAAACAAGGAGGCCATTTAGAAGTAAAACCAAGCGGATACACAGAGAGAGAAAGATGATCACATAGCTCTCATCTCGGTGCAATTGTGGCTCTGATTAAACAGTAGAATAGTATGATATAATAACGTGAAAATCACTTTAATTTTATAATGTAATATAAATCGTTAACAAAGAAAACTATAACGCCTTGCCAAGATTCAAGGGTGAGCAAAAGCAAATAGACTTATTACAAGCTTGCACAAGTGATTCTTGGATCGTCATATGTAATATGGAGGATAGATAGGTTCAATAGTGGTGCTTGGATCGTCATATGTAGTCTGATCTCTTCTCTGAAAGTCACTTTGGGGACTCTCTGCTAAATTGGAAAAATGATTCTCGGCTGAACAAAGGCAGATAAACTTATGACAAGATTCTATAAGTTTGTCCTTTGCAAAACAATGTTGTTCACATTCTAAACAAAAACCAATTTTAGATTGAGGAGGTCCAAAGGTTAACCGATCGGCAGATGCACCTATACAAAAACAATTCCGAACAATGTAATTAGTATATTATTTAAAACTGTAAAATATTATTCATATTTATTTCAAGTAACCTAGAATAAACTTACATGATGAAACAATAATCAGAGAAATGAAAAACAAAACTGTTTTCATTTGTTTTTTAAATTTTTAATACTTTTCAATATATTTTTTTGTGTCTCTGAGTTGGGATTGTGAAGTCATTAAAAATTAGACAATGTCCTATTTATATGGTTTTTTATTTAAGTTACACAAGAGTCAATGTTCTGATCAACGTTTTGGTTATAAATTTGAAGTTAGGAAACATATCATATTAATTAATTTTTTAATGTGAATTAAAGAATAGGAGTTACAGTACTTTTTTTTTAATCAATTAGTTATTTTATGGGAATATTTCCGGTGAAGTAACTCTTATTTTTTTCATGAGAATATTCCGCTGCAATATGAATATGATGCTCTCTGAAAAAAGGGAAAAAGGTATGTTGGTTACATATGGTTACCCCTCAAAATGTTTTTTGTCTATTTGTTCCTTTTTCCTTTCTTCTCAAATTAAAATAATTTTACTAAACTTTTTGATCTTTTAAGACTATGAAATGTACATTTATTATTACAATTCCTAAAAGTTCCATTTTATAAATTTACTTTAATAATTTTTTAAATGACGGGACCAAAAGAGAGTTTATTTGTCTATAACCTTACTTTGTTGTAATAATAGATGGGCTTACATGAGCATTTGAGTCTTAACAGATATTGGGATAGTGACCTTGTTAGAGAGGTCCGCCCAGATCAAGCTCCAAAAAAAGCAAATGGAGTTAGTTCTGTGAGTAATAGAGACTGTGACAGTGAAACTTACAGTTGCTTGACAAAGCGGTTAAAGATCAGTATATTAGGTGTGTAATGTTGATATTGACTCCAAGAGGAAGCACGACAGTGAATTAAAAAAAATCTATTAACAATGGTAAACTGAATAAATATTATTTTTAGTGGCATTTTTTTTTATCATTACTATTATCAGATTTTTTTATTATTTATTTATAATTATTTATTTTATAAGAATAATATTTTTAATAGTTATGTTTTAAATTTTACAAAATAAATTTAAAACTCAAATTCTTTTTAGATATATATATATAGTAAAAATGTTAATTAAACATTTTTCCTTATATTTTGTTTATTTTTACTTAGTTTTTGCTTTTGTTTTGCTTATTTTTTACTTATTTTTGTGGATTTATACTATTTTTTTTAACTAAGTGCAATGTAACATATATATAAAATATTCATCAAAAATAGTAATTATAGATAACAATAGGGGCACCCAACTCTGATCTATAAATAATAATGGGTACATTTAGGGATGGGCACAAAAACCATAACCGAAAAAACTAAACCATACCGAACCGAAAAAAGTGATATGGTTTGGTTATGGTTAAACCTAAAAATCTATTTGGCTATTATTTTTTTATAGTTTTGGTTTAGGTTTGGTTTGGTTAAAAACCGTCAAACCAAAAGGTTTTTTCGGTTTTTAAACTAAATTTTAAATAATTTATATTTTTCTAGTTTCTTAATTTAGTTTAGGTACATATTTTATCATTGAGCTTAGTTATCTTTATAATTTACTAACTTAACTCATAAATTTAAAATATCATATTTATAAAAAATATCTACATATAAATAATAAGTAAATCTTAATTTTTCAATAAAAAATAACATGATTAACTCATTTTTCTTCACATTCATGTCTTCTAATTCTAGTTCCAAGGTTACATGTATTAAATTTTAATCTAGATTTGTTTATTGTTTTATAATTATTTATTATGAAAGATTTGATAATTTATTTGTTTATCTGTTTTGAAATATGTTCTTATTGATGATTTTTTATGATTTTGATTCTATTTTTTGAACTTATTGTTTTATTTCACTCATATCTATTATTATTTTTTCCATTAGTTTGAATCAAAATTTTCCGTAAAAGTATAATTCCAAAAAAACCGAAACCAAACCATATTAAACCGAACCGTAAAAAACCAAACCATACCGAACTGAAATATATATGGCTTTTATATGGTTTGAATTTTCGTAAAACCGATAAACCATAAAACCGAAAAAACTAAACCGAAACCAAACCAAAAACCAAAGTGCCCACCCCCAACTACACTATAACCAAATAAGCTATTTTAGATTAATAATATAGTGTAAATTTTTAAATTTTTATATTATTACGGATGCATTTGCACCCACACTTTTACATGTAGTTTCGCCCCAGAATGCATATGATTACGTTTTATATTTATAGAACTACGTTAGTATGATTTGATCAAAATAAAAAGATATTAAGTTTTTACCTTGAGGACGTATAGAGATACCAAACTGGGTCATCTGCTTGAGAACACAGTAACCTTAATGGCTACAAGTGTCCCAGTGAGGGTGATTAAATGATTCTTTAATATACTAAACAGCATATGGCAAATAATAATAATATGAGAGATCAAATTAAACAGTGGTATAGATAAATAATACTTGTAGAACCTATGTACTTCAACATGGTAGTTCCATGTTCATAGTCAATATACATGATTATCGGTTCACCTACGGCTACTGTAATACCGTTTCATTATCTTTGCGGATTGGTCGGGTGTTAAAAGATCAGAACACCAATCATCAATAACCTGACCCCCACAATTTCCAACTCATTTGTGGAGAAAAATGAACACACATAGTAAAAAGAACTCTAACAATAAAAAGATGAAAACCTGTTTCTTAAGTTTTAAAAATAAAATGAATTAAATAAATGAAATATTGACACATCATTTTAAATTTTAAAAGGATGAGAATCCGTTTTTAAAATTTTTTCATTAAAGAGACGGTTTTTCTCTTTTTTCTTTCTTTAATTATTTTTTTTTTAATTTCTAGAATTTCTCTATAGACTGTTGGACATATCTAAGGTATTGGGTATATATATAAAGAGTCAACTAGAACAGATTTTTTTTTTAAAAAAACAATACATCCATTAATTAAATCTATTTTCTTCTTTTTTGGGGGAAAGAAGAAGATTCGAACATGTTATTAGTGCTGCTGATTTTGTTAGTTTATAAACTTAATTAGTTTCAAGGCTCAATTGAGTGGGACACTGGAACAGATAAGACAACCAATTTTGGGCAAGCCATGTTGGGAACATCATTTTTCAAATGTCTTGAAAAACCAATTCAAATATTAAAAGATTGATGTCTATTTCTATGTAACATCATCATCCAAATAGTTTATCTTGTTCTGACTGCAATAAATAATAATTGCAATACAAATGAATCATTCACGTTACTTTTATTTTAATAATCGTACAGAATTTCAATCGAATTTTAGATATCGTGAGCAAAAGATACGGCCATGTACGAAGAAAACAATAATAGAAAGAAAAAAAAAAGATAGCCTTCTAGGTGCGTGCATTTGCGTGCTTGCAATTGCAGTGATGTTTTAAATATTATTCCTCAACTAAAAGACCTATAGGGCTTATTAATTAGTCAGTATATTGGGGTGAACAAAGGCAAATAGAATTACTACATGCTTGCGGACGTTTGTTCTTTCTAAAACAATATCCTACACATTCAACACAAAAACTAATTTGATTTCGAGGAAATTCTAAATAGTCATTGTGGTCGTCATTTGTATTCTGATCTTTAACCTGAAAATCAGTTTGGGGACTCTCTGCCAAATTGGAAGAAGGATTTGTGGGTGAACAAAGGCAGATAAACTTATGACAATCTTGTAGACCTTTGTTCATTGTAACACAATGGTGTGCACAGTGTATACAAAACTCAAACGGATCTCGAGGTTCAATAGTTAACCCAGGATCATCAGATGCACCTACAAAAGAAATTAATTATCAAATAATGTAGCTAGTATATTATTAAATATATATAAAACATTATACATATCTATCCTAAGATAAACTTACACGACAAAACAATAATAAGAGAAATGAAAAATAAAACTGTTTTCATTTGTCGCTTTAAAATTTTAATATTTTCAAATATTTATTATCTATTACTGATTGCTTTGAGTTTCGGTTGCGAAGTCATTAAAATTAGATAGTGTCCTATTTATATGGTTTTATCTTTTTAAGTTACAAAAGAGTTAGTGTTCTGATTAACGTTTTGATTATAAATTTGAAGGTAAGAAACTATACCATATTCATTAGAATTTTAATGTAAAGGTAATAATTAGTGAATGGTTACTAATTAATACTATGTTACGTTTGGTAACAAAATGGTTGTTATAAGTTGAACAGCCATACTGTTATTCGCTAAATTTTACTACTTGCTTTGTTTAAAATATGTAAAAAATTAGATAATGAAAAAATGTCGACAAAAATGAAGAAGATCATCCAAAACAAAAAGATACATTATTGTATGTTTTTATTTTTAACTCAATGGTAATTTTTAAATTATTTATAAATTTATTAATACGGTACGTGTATAAACAACTGTATTAGCTATTGAACCTGGTCGATATAAGTAATTCACAGTACACAAATCCACTAATATAAAACCAAGAATAGATCGAAGGTAATTTATTGCTGTGACCATTAAATACCCTCTTTTGATTAGAGAACAAACAACAAAACCGTTAGTTAATGAATTGGAATAGTTTTATACAGAGCCGTGCCTTATGTGTAACCAAAAAGGCATTTGCCTCAGGTTTTAAGGTTTATAAAGTTTAAGTGAGTCATATTCTCTAAAATACTATGTATCAAAATGGTTTTATTGATTGAGTTTAACTAGAAAAATCTAAGTTCGATCCCTTTAAGGAACTTTTTATTTTGTTTTTTTTTAATTTATTTAAACTAATAAATATAATTCAGTGATTTTATTTTTTTTTATTAAATATCTACAATATATTTGTTATAATAATGCATATTTCATTTTAATCATTAGTTTAAAAAGAAGTAAATATAGAATATTAAAATAAAAAATAAATATAAACTATACTAGATTTATTATTAAAATTATAATTATTTTTTATTTTTATAAAAAAAATTGCCTTACCCTCATCTGAGCCTAGGCACGGCACTGGTTTTATAAAAAAATACAAAAGGCGACAGATAGGCGTTGGACGAGGGAAAGAGCTGTGGGAGTGGTTCATGTGGGCTGCCTCTGTTCACCATATCTACGCACAGATAAGTAATTTCATGTTTATAATTTTTTTTTAAATATAATAATAAGCTATTTCGTATACAATATACAAATAATTACATATGCATATGCATTTTAACCAAAAAACTTACATATACATTGCACCGTAGATGATTATGGGTTAAAAGATGAAAACGCAGCAGAAAATAACGAGACATTTTTAATCCGCCAAATATTTTTCCCGGTCTAGCGATTTTGTTTTTCTATAGTAATTATCACTAATCAGATAAAAAGTTTGTTTAGAGGAGAAACAAAATGGGTTCCACCTAAAACAAGTTTTTAGGACAATTTAATTAAAAAAATGAATAGCCAAAAAGTTCCAAATCTTAACCCCATTAATTAATTTTTCAACTAATTAAATTTATCGTAGCAATAATCCGCCACATAGTTTAATCGTATATTCTGTAAAAGAAGGGACATTTTAAATAGAGAGAGGCTCGCTACCGATTTTCCCAATCCGGATTTAGAGAGTCTCCTTTACTTTTCCTCGTTCGATATTTCAATCTTGTTTGCATCCGTTTATGATATCATCACACAAAGGTTTCGTCTTGTCACTTTATTTTTCCCCCTGGGTTTTTGCGTCTTCTTCCCTTTGGATTTTAACGACTTCAGGAAATACCTTAATTTTTTTTGTAGATTTTATCCATTAATGGAGGACAACCAGCGAAGCAGATTCAGCAAAATTTGTGTTTTTTGCGGAAGCCACTCTGGTCACAGAGAAGTGTTCAGCGATGCTGCCATCGAACTCGGCAATGAACTCGTTTGCTCTCTCTCTCTCTCGTCCCTTCTCTTCTTCTTATGATTGCGTATCGTTTGGTTTTATGATAAAAAAACATCAACTTTTCAAAACATCAGTGACAGAAATCATCTTTTCCGAAATAGAACGGAAAAAGCAGAGTTTTTTCTCGGTTTTTGAAACATTTCAGGTTACTTGTTCGTCGTTCATATGAGCCTCACACAATGGGTTTGTGATTTTCTTTGTGTTGTGTCTGTTAGAAATTTTACGGATACTGTAAGCTCTCGTGATATTTACCTTGTTGACTCTTTGAATCTAGGAATGTTGTCTTTTAAAAATCTGTGAACTTTCCTCAAGATTCTGAAGTGTAAATCAGGGGTCTGCCTCTGTTTTTCTGAATGTGTTATCTTCGTTTGTGTAATTGGATTTTGGATTTGTTGGAAATTGTAGGTGAAGAGGAAGATAGACTTGGTCTATGGAGGAGGAAGTGTTGGGTTGATGGGTCTTATATCCAGGAGAGTGCATGAAGGTGGTTTTAATGTACTCGGGTTAGTTTTAGAGTCTCCAAACAGCTTTTATGTAACTCTTACAATCTCCTTTCATTTACAAACTTCTCTCTAAGGGTTTTTGATTGGATTCTCTGTAACTGCAGGATCATTCCCAAAGCTTTGATGCCAGTTGAGGTATGTATCTTCTTCTAAAAGCTCATGTTCTTTCAGAAAGTAGCAAACTTGGCATCAAGAAGGGGAATAGGAATTATAGAGGTAAATTTGGGGAGTGTGTGGTTGACCTTTACCCCAATCTTATGACTTGGGTTTCATCAGATATCTGGTGAGACTGTTGGAGAAGTAAGAGTTGTTGCAGACATGCACGAACGAAAAGCTGCAATGGCACAAGAAGCTGAGGCCTTCATTGCACTCCCTGGTGAGTAAAAAGTCTTAAATACCGAATTGAAACCACATTTGCAAAGCTGAAAGTTTTCTTATTTCAGGAGGTTATGGAACTATGGAGGAGCTGCTGGAGATGATAACATGGTCACAACTTGGCATCCATAAGAAGACGGTATACTAACTTTACCTTTGATCGGTCGAGAAGAAGCAGAGACCATTGATTCCTATGTTGAATCGTTTGTGATCGTTTCTGCAGGTTGGTCTATTGAATGTTGATGGGTACTATAACAATTTGCTTGCTTTATTTGACACGGGGGTCGAAGAAGGTTTTATCAAACCAGGCGCACGTAATATTGTGGTTTCTGCCCCAACAGCCAAAGAGCTTATGGAGAAGATGGAGGTAATTACATAAACTTAGGAGCCTTCCCCTTTGTTCTTGTTCTGTGATTATGTCTTCACTTGTATCTTGTATAGATGAAGTGTTATCACTGAAAGACATTTAACAACATTGTTGGTTACTTTGTTCATATTCTTGGCAGGAATATACTCCTTCACACAAGCACGTTGCATCGCACGAAAGCTGGAAAGTTGAAGAACTTGCAGCTTACCCGGGACAAGAAAGCAAGCCGCAATAAGAATTGTTGTTGCCATATGCTGCTACTTCCATTTCAAGTTTAGTCTGATTTATTTGCAGGATTCCACAATGTGTATAAGAAACACTCAAATCTTGTTGCAATTCGAAACAGCATATTGGGTCCCCAATTTGAAAGTGTTGCTGATTATGTAGTTGAGTTTGGTTTTGTTTTGGGGTGTCAAAAAAAAAAAAAAAAAAAAAAGTCTCAACCTTTTGATTGGTAATGTTAAAATTTGGTTTGCCCCAAAGAAAGAAGAGAGGAATCTTTGTGATTGTGGGTGATGCAGAAAAGTCCCACAAGTGTGTCGTATCGTAGTGAATGTCCATTACAACAGGAGTGTGGTCCCTTGTTTGTTTGTTTCATTCGATGGCTTCAATAGAAAAGCACAAAAATGTGAATGATGATGTGTGACCAAGTTGGACATTGATGGGTTTCTTCTTTTTGCTAAGTGCCTTTCGTGGTGGGGAGTGATTGGATTTGTTTCCTTCTTTTCTTTCTTTCTTGTCTATCATTCTCTCTCCCTCTCTCTCTCTCTCTCTTCTACGTTGGATAATTTTGAACAAGTCGTTGACAAGTTTAAAGGTGATGATGATGACCTTCATGGTAATAACAAAGGTTTTACAAACGATTCGGTCAAAGTTTGATGTAAAATAAAAACTAAAAACATGAAATAATGATCTCTTGACCACTCATTAGGGACACTGATCAATGGTTTGTCTCTGTCACAAACAGTGTACGGTAAAAACATTAATATACAACTTCAAAATGTGCATAGGCTTTCATCATTTACAAGTGACACTTGAGTTTTCTGTCAACGGGGACACAAAAAGATAAAGAAAAGCTGAATTGGGGTGTGGGAATTGGGACCCACGTGGAGGGGATAAACAGGATGAAAAAAAAGTAGGAGATGGTAATAATATACTTCAAATAGTAAAATGTGAATGTGTCACTTCATTGTCAAACATATTTGTCTCCCATAGTTTTGATGTATGTCCTGATTTGGTACCAATATAGGTTAAGCCCCAACCTAATTTGATGTTTCTTCTCTTACATTATGCATCTCACTTGCTTCCATCTTTTGCCCCCCCCTAAAATTGGTTAACCGGTCTTTTTCACTTTCAGTAACCGACAACCTACTTGCACACCAATATATCTTTGAGTTTACTTTTCTCAAGATAGTAACTAATGTATGTATAAAAATCAAGAACATAAGTTTATGGAAGAAGAACAAAGATTCCAAAGCCATAACAAAAGATTTAGCAGTCTAGCTTAGCAAAAAGAAGAACAATTCATTGTATTGTGAGCGAATGGTCGTATATCCCAAATTCACAATTAAAAAAACATGTCAAGGGAACTCATATTACACATTTCAGAAGCCACCAAGTTAACTCATAATCTGATACCAAGCTCTGACTTTTAACTGTTCCCACAAACTGGAATATCAATGAAATGAACCAGGAAATCTGAAAATCTAACACCTTAGTCGAGAAAGAGGGTGTAAAATGCAATATTATGCTTTGGTGTTTCTGAAGCATTAGTCTTTCTCTTTTGACGGGGTTGATAAGAGATGGTGTAATGTTGCTGCTTGGATAACCGCACTTGGGTTTGTATCCTTTGGTACGTGAGAAGATGTCCGCCTTATGTTGAACCCTCTTTCTACACTCGTCTGTCTGGAACGCCTGAACGACCGTGGCAGATGTCTGATTAGTCGTGATGAAGTCACGAGTAACACAACACCTAGCATGATCAGTACCCTGCAAAAAATGTTTCAAGAGTCTTCTTCAATAATCCAAAAACTAGAGTTTCATCTCTAATGAGTTGACTAATACTAAGAAAATGGTGAGTAGAAAACTTTACCAGCCCAAAAGAAGTAAAAGCCGTCCTGATGGTGAAGTGGGCAATTTCTCACCCAGAGCAAACATTCCCGCGACCACTCCTGTTACAATTGATGCCACAGCAGCGCAAGTGGATACTACAATTGCTCTCCCGTGTTTTAGTCCCCGAGTCTGATAAAAGTAAGAAAGAAAAAGAAGATTAGAACCGTGATGACTTGCGTTACTTGAATAATCAATCTGTAAATAAACTACAGGTAGATAATTCATTGTGTTGTT
Organism: Thlaspi arvense; assembly: GCA_911865555.2. Classification (NCBI taxonomy): domain Eukaryota; kingdom Viridiplantae; phylum Streptophyta; class Magnoliopsida; order Brassicales; family Brassicaceae; genus Thlaspi; species Thlaspi arvense. The sequence goes on along the minus strand of OU466862.2, from coordinate 65,871,355 downwards.
ATACATGACGGTGCATTTTACACGCATATGCAGATAAGACTATGAGGACGTAGAAAAGCCTAGCAAGGGAAGTACCTGGTAGAAGAATCCTGTTCCACTACAGCATATACTAATCGAGATGCACATGGGAATGAACATAGCAGAAAACCCCTGCTCCACGAATACAAAACCCATCTTTGATACTACAGATGCCATCCTGTGATCAAACGAGTTTTAAACTGTTGTCAGCTATGCAACAAGCTACGAATACAGTTCAAATTTAGTCTCTTTGCAAAAGTTTCTGCAGACACACCAGCACATTGGTCCTTATATGTTTCGAAACTCAACAGCACATGTTCATGTATATATAGGAGATGCTAGTAGGTAAATATCAGAACAACATGCTCTTTGATGTTTATGGGTAGCGAAAGATACCCAAATAGAATTCCAGATTCCAAGCCATATATAATTTCTTCCACCACTTCATATTCCACCTGCAAACCAAAATTAGGCTGAGTGCATTTGGTAGGAGTGATAAAAAGACAATAACATTAGACATCTTCCACGACTAATCTAAACAATTAGACAGTTAAGAGGATAATATACCAGCTCCTGCTCCCTGCGCTGGCGTTTAAAGATATGAAGCCACGCATTTAGTAGTACCTTATCACAAAAATTCAACACACAAGTTATCAGAAACACAGCCATTACTACTACACCAAATAAGTGACATTGTTTGATAAAGACGGAAACCCCCCCCCCCCCCCCCCCAATTGTTCTAATAGTCAGACTTAAAAATGATATATGCAGGTCAAGAAAAGGCCATCATCAGTCAACATATGATAAAAAAAAAAAAACATAATGCCAAAAGGGGAAGACTTTCTTATGGAATACCATGGATGAAAGGTACCTACAAACAAGATGGCAACAACAAGTGCTAGCCACAGCAACTGGAAGACAGATATCAATGATGCTTCTTGCTCCTCACCTCCAGCACCGACTCCTGTAGCGGAATGAATAAATCCTCAAATTATAATAGGTGATTTTCTCTAGAATCATAATATCTTTAAACAGCTTAAAAGTATGCAGAGGATGATATTGAACCCCGCTCAAAGTATCGGAAAATGGTTGATGTTACCTATGGTGCCAATGCCGGCGACGGTAATCCCAATCCAGTCAAATACATTCATCACTTCCTTCAAGTAAAAATGCGAAAAGACAGAAAGAATGGCAAGTCCACATCCCGAGACTGGCTGAACAACAGACACCTAAAAACAAGTTTCCGAAAAGTACAGAGTCACAATCAATCAGGTCTAAGGCTAATCAGCACATCCAATTACCACACTAGACACCTCAAAGGCAACTATCATGGCATCCGAATAAGAAGTTTGGGAATTTATACTTACAGGCGCGAGAGATAGTGCTCTCAGCATCAACAAAGCCCCAAAAATGTCCATAAGAAAACCTAACGCCCAAGGTTTGTTAACAGCATATGCCCTTATCACCTGAAGTTTTATAAATTGTGATAAAATGTGAGCTTCCCAAAGAAAATTGACCACCGGCTCTGACTCATCGCCATGATTAACATGATCAAACACAAGGAGCATCGAGTCTCCATTGTTATAACTAAGCAAACCAGAGTCGCAATAATTGAAGAAAGCGAAAGTTTTGACTCCAATCCAATTTCCTAATTCAACAAGTTTTTTCATCGAAATGGTTGTACCTAACACGAAATCGAATTCGAATTCTCAAATATATAAATCGCCAATCTCCCGAAAGCCTCTAAATGCAAGAGATCCATCCAATCAAACGGAAATAGCATGCAATCGAAATCGAAAGAAGGAAAACCCGAAGAATCAAGAGAGAGAGAGAGAGAGAGAGAGAGAGACCTTAAGCTTGAGGGAGAGAGGAGGGAGGATAATAGTGCCCTTCTTCTGCAGAACCTTGCCGATATTGTTACCGGCGGTGGCCGCAAGCGTCAGGCAAATCGACTCCCACATGATTCTCTCTCAAACGCCGACGAGAACGGAAAGGCTCCGACTCCGAAATTTATTAAAGGAAATGATTTTTTGCCAATGTCTTACGTTACTACAGGCCCATCAAAATAGTAATTTCTCTGTTTATAGCAATTGTGTATTCTAATATCGAATATGGCAACATTTAATCTTATGTGATCGACATTTATTGACTTTTTCTGAATATATATATATTTTTTTTGTTTTAGGTTGGTAAAAGCAATGGGCAAGACTGTTTATTGCTTAACCTCCATTGTTCCAAAAGCTAATTGTGTTTACATGTCCAGATTTTTTTTCTTTTTTTTTTCACATTCCTAAAATATGATAGAAGTATATCGTTTACGAACCTTAAAGGTAATTTAAATTAATTTCGTAAAATGTGTTTTGGTCATCTAATAATTCATTTCGTTGATTATTGGCGCAAAACTCCCTTGTATTGAAAAGTATAAATGCAACAAAGTAGTGATAATCGAAATATTTTGTGAAATGAGGAACAGTACGAGTCTGCCACAAGTTCATAATGTTCAAAGGACTAGTCAGTGGATACATAGACCTAATCTTAGTTTACAAGTGGATAATCTCAATGACAGATAAACGAATACAAACTTACAAGTTCAGACTCAAGATCAAAACCGAGAAAGTAAGCTTTTAAAAGACCAAGTTCGAGAGACGGGGCATGTCGAATCGATAACATCTAAACCGGTACCTAAGGATCCTTCAAACACGCAAAATTGATCGCTATTGTTGAATCAAAGCAGACCTTTTTGGATCATGGAGAGTTATGCAGATGGATGATCAATATAATGATGTGATCATAATTAAAAAAAAAACGCGAGTGAGAGAGATTGATTCATTACCAGCAAAACATAAAACAGAACCCAACCACATCAAAAACCTAAGGGTGGACAAGATTTTATATATATGGATCATGTTTTATGAACTTGGAGCAACAAGAGACCTTTCACAATCTACTCTGAACAATATCTTGGTAAACTAATTAATAATCTAACTATCTAAGACAAAAGACACAAAATAGCTGGGTGTAAGAGATTCATCGAAAGTTTTTACTTTGTGAAACTACTGATCATATATAATTTGTGGAGATGCAGCCATCACAGTTACATTCAAGATTACAACACACAGAGGTATATAAGAGATAAAGAGAGAGAGAACACAATCATCAAAATATCAAAAAAAAAAAAAAAAGAAAAAGAAAAACCAAAGCTTGAGAAGAGAAAAAGGGGGAACATTTAGTCACCACCAACCATAGACGACCTGTGTGTACCTCTGCTTAAGCCATCTGAAGCTTTTTCTAAAAGAGCCCTTGACTTTGCCTTCAACACTATACATCTTGTAACTCGCGACCCGTTTCTTCCTCTGGAGCTCCGGGTCCGTTATTCCCCACGATTTCGACCTCTCTATCGATTTCCCCTTTTTCACATCGTACATATTGTTATCCGTCGCCGTCGCGTACGATGCGCTGTAGCTCCTGAAATCGCCGCCTCCCGGACCGCCGTTGTAAGGCTGGATCTGCATCCCTCCGTCTCCGTACGGTCGTTGACGGCCGTAATCTTCCATTGAAGCCGGCGAGAGTTGGAGAGAATCTTCTTCTTTTTTTTTTTCTGTTACAGCTCAGAGAAGAATAATTGCAGAGACAAAGGAGGAGAATAATAGTAACGCAAAGCCGTGTCTTTTGAGCTGGTCTCAATTTTGACACTAGACGTTATATTCATTATTTAATTTTATTTTCTGTGCCTTTTTTTAATTAATATTGAAAATACAAACAAATATAGAGAAGAAAAAAGGAAAATGGTAAAATTAAACAGATATGGAAAGATTTAAACGGTACCGCCTTTGAAAATTTTAGCAGGAAGAAAGAAACAGAAGAAACTAAAACGAATTCTTAAATAGTAACTACATGTATAAAAAGGATTAAGGGGCTAATGGGAGTTTATATTCTGAATTAATTTCTCAGAAAATAATTGACCGTTGATGTGAGAATGGTTTTCATTTTGGTAGAATTGACCGTTGACCGTTGATGTGAGAATGGTCAATGGCAAGTGGTGTGTAAAAATGTTCAGTAATCCAAAAATTTTAAGTGGCGTGATGTGTGATGTTGCTATTCACATATTCGTGGGAACGTGACTACCAGCAAACATACAAGACCATATGACACCTTTAATCAATCGCTTAATTTTCCACGAGCTATCATTTTTCCACATCAAAAGTAGATTAATTTAAAAGTTTTAAAAGTCATCAGAAAGTAAGTTGATAGAAAATCAATCACTAATTTATAGTTTAAATACATAAAGTCCAAAAAAATAGTCATTACACAGGAAAATATAAAAAGAGATAGGGTTGAACCAGATATGCTAACATAACATTTTCGAATATGTTAGAAGAAGAAGAAAAATGACCAAGAAAACTTTACTTTAATTTCCCTACAAAAGGTACGTTATGAAATCTCTTGGGTTGAAAGCAAGTCCAACCATTTCCTCTTTGATCCACGCGGAAAAATCGAGGTTAATGCTTTTAAACACTTGCAGTTTCAGATCAGAAAAGAAGACAAATTAAACCAAACAATTGGATATTTTATCACACGAGGAAGAAGATCTAAAACGTTTGCACCTTTCAATGCTAACACATATTGTATTGAGACAATCCTCAACAACACTGGGATAAGTTTTCAGTCTCATATGTGTGTTTGATTCATATCTCGCATACACTCGAGCAATGTTCTCAACTCAAACCCCCCACCCCACACACACATGCACTCATGCTCATGCATAGTGAAACTAAGGGCAAATAAAATATAACATCTCGGGTCGGCAGTGAATCAAACAGCCTTTAGCAATTGTTTTTCAATATCCATTTTAGTGTGTTCACCACTCCTACAAGGATTTGTTCACCAAACCACACATGTCTAGAGTCTAAACCCTTTGTTTTCGTGTGCTCCAAACTTTCAGCAAATACCTGAACTGATGAACGATGAAAATAACAAAAGAGAAAGAAAAAAGAATCAGACTCATCCCATAAACATGAGAGACTTGAAGTCTAGATATTTAAAATTTACAAATTCGCAGTTTAGCACAAAAGTAAAAAAAAAGGTACATGATCCTGACTTTGTGCCGAAATTGTATACTCACGATTTGACACATATCATCACATATATCGTATGATCGTATACATCATGATTAGCATCATCATCATTTTTGTAATGATTATTTATCAAAACCTAATTTATTCCATCAAATAGTTAAATTTAACCCCCCCCCCCCTTGAATATAGATTTGTAATTTTTTTCAATTGAATTTAACTTTTAATTAAAGTGTAGCGGAGGGGGCGTTTCTTAGTCCTCATACTCATATGTATGCTTCAAATCTGAGCTCAAACCCACAGGCCTTAACGTTAACCGGGATAGGGATAGGGATAAGCCGTATAACGAGAATCAAATCTTAGGCGAATCGATTTTAAAATCTAGAAGAAGGGATAAATGATGAGATGACCAGCGTGGTTCTGATGTCCACTTGCGATGTGGGGTTTGGTCGGCAAATTCCTTCCGACCACGTGTCCTCTCAGGGGCTCTCCCACGCCGAAAGTGGAACAACAGTGTTTGTGTATCGGAGAAGCATCTTAATAGTAATTTTAAAAATAACGTTTGTGTTCTCTCTCTATTCTCTAAAATGATCAAAAATATGCTAACTATGTACATCTGTATCTCCTCCACACATTCATATATGTTAAAGCTTTAATTAACACTGTCATTTGTCAACATGATCATGCATTCTTCATCTCTAATACATATGTATATTGAACCATAGTACACAAATTTAATACATGTTTAATTTTTATCGTACACGAAACATCATTGATAAGTATCGTACTCTTGACTACATACATTTTGTTATTTGAGAAAGAATGAAAACACTAAATATATGATTCAGTGGTAAACACGGTAATCCATTTTGATTAAATAGATGGTCGTGGCACTACAATTACTTAGTTTATATACTTGTATTAGTTGAAGAATCTTTTTTCTTTCTTCTTTCTCTTATCTTCTTTTCCACTCAGTTCAGAGATCTCCATATATTTACCGTATTATTTTAGTCGAACTGTCTAAATGCATTTGATTTTCACTCTCTTTTCCCCCTTTTGTTGAGGCTTCAGCTTCAAGCAGCACCGAATCCACAATGGATCCAAATTAGAAGTCAAAGTGAATATGTCCCACAAAATTCGTTTCCCAGTTATCGTTTGATGATAGATACAAATTACATAGATTTGCCAATAATTTTCAAGTGGATTATAGACAATCAATTTTAGAGAGGATCGATAGTACATTGTAGTATATTATTATACAGATATATATATATATATATAATTTATCAACGCATTAATTCCTTACATATCTTATTTTACAGTTTCCAATTACTTGTAAAGTAGTGATACGCGTTTTGGCTTCAAAAATATTACATTTTCCCCTAAAAATCTTAACCATTATATATAATCTGATAAACGAAAAAGACTCGTTTTAAAAAAGCGCAACTCAGTTTTTGTCTTAAAACACGTAAATGTTTTCCACAGATAGAATTGCAAAACGTAAATTTCTTCCATCAAAAATTGTGACGTAAATTCTTACGTTTAGGGGGCATTATTAATTAGACTGTCATCCCCTTGAGTGCGATGAAGATCACAAGTGTATCGATAACCTAAGACAAACAAAAATCACAAGTCTATCCATAACCTAAAACAAACAAAATCACAAGTCTATCTAGTCTCTAGGTGACAAGCATGATGATATATAAATAAATAAACAAAACCAAGTATAGTTTATGGTGCTATTGTGTGTGTTTTGCCTAAAAAGGAAAGCTGCTAAGGAAGCACAAATGCATGCGCACTTCCATATTCGGAAATATTTAATTAGCTAGGATTTATTGTTTTATTTCTTTTAGTGGAATTTATTCTTCCTTTTTTATTTTTTTTCTGACAAATTGTATTATTCTTCCTCTATAATTAATTATCCTCCCGGATTGTACACACCAGTGCTGCAATGCACCATATGTCAAGAATCATCGTTACATATATAATTCGCATTATCAGCAGATCGATCTCATCTCACGGTGGATTCAAAAATATATTAAACAAAAAGTAAAATCGAGGGTATCAATTTTGTGCATAGGTAAAATAAGAAACTTCTTTTTTTTGCTCAACAGGTATTTGGATACACGGTCTACAACAGTGACGTTAATGCAAAAAAAAATATTAGGTTATATGTTTTCGTTGGAAATATTATTGTATATAATAACTATATTGTAATTAATATTTGATGGAGTAAAAGACGAATTTGATAGAGAAGGGCATATCGCATACAATTTTTAAAATGTTTTTTTATAAAAAGCATGCATGCTTTAAGATGCTTTAGCGCCGTATTGAATATTTTTTGCTGTGGCTGAACTTTTTCATGATGAGGCTCTGTTGATTTGTAATTGGTCGGTCAGTTTCTTTATTCCATTTAATTATATAAAAAACAAAAAGTCATATGCTTTCCTTCAAAAATTTGTAATTAATTAATTCATACATGTTTTAAAATAAGAATTAAACTTCCTCCGATGTGTTTTTTTTTTTGACAAATTTCATCCATATATATTATATTCCAAAGTTTTGGGACCATTATTATAAATGTGCGTTAATTACTTGATAGTTGATACGCTTATTCGCAGTAACATTTATCCATTTTGGGATAGTCCGTAACCGTTAGTGACTTGCCACCAAGAGCATATTTGTAATTTGTAATGTGTGTGTGTGTTAAAGCATATTACAATACATATGAATAAATATATCGTCCAGTTTATACTAATGAGTGATGAGATATAAATCGTGGATGCAAAATAAAAAGACTGATACTTTATAAAAAGAGAGTTTAACTTGTGTTTTTATTTGATTAGCAAAAGCAAAAGATGACTTCGAGAAAATCAAGTATAGTAAGTCGGCATCTTAATAGATAGATAGTAATTCACGTGGTTAAGAAACGGAACAATCTTTATCAAATAATTCATGAGAGAGATCTGAGTTTATCTCTCTCTCTCTCTCTTTTTCTGTATCCCACTCTCTCTCTCTCTTCCTTTGGCTATAAAAAGCCCCGACAGGTCTCAGTTTCTTCCCACATCCAAAGATAGAAAGATATAAGGTCTAGAGTCTTGTTCTTAATTCCCTAATCGAACAATGATATATACATATATAATATATATATATATATGCATATAAACATAGCTAGATTTATGGGTTGAAATCGTGCGTTTTGGACTAGCTAAGGTTTTAGAGTTTGGTCTCATGCGCAGAGCATCGAAGGTAAGAGGAGGTGACAGAAGAGAGTGAGCACACATGGTGGCTTTCTTGCATGCTTTTTTCAGTTAGGGTTTCATGCTTGAAGCTATGTGTGCTTACTCTCTCTCTGTCACCCCTTCTCTCTCTCTCTCTCTCTCTCTCTCTCTCTCTCTCTCTCTCTCTCTCTCTCTCTCTCTCTCTCTCTCTCTCTCAATTATAGCTGGTAAACGATCTTCTTTTGGTTTGATTATCTTCAAGATTTTAGCTATATTATCATCAAACGGATCAAAGAAGTTTGAGATATTCCTTTGGAGGAGGCGGAGTCCTGCTCCCAAGCTTGAACTTTGTCGGTAAGGATGATTTACGTCTTAATAACATTATCGAAAACTGGTTCTGGACGAAAAAAGACTATATGGGTAAAAAAACCGAAACTTTCTTGTTAACACAAAACAATCGTTTGCAAGTGTGGTTTTAATTGTTGAGCTAATATTTATTATCACAATCTACCGTATGCTGATCAGATTTGTTTGTTCCCAAAACTATGTGTGATAAAAAGCAAATTATTATGTTCCTACTTTTTTTTGGTATTACTGGAGCGCTCGTACTTGTTTGAATATATGCAGGTTTCAAGAAACAATAGAATTTCGGAGACAAGACAAGCGGACGGAGATCTGGACAGAGGCGCAAAAATATCAATTTGTACTTCATTTCTCACAAGAAACATAAAAATAGAGACTTTGAATTAGCCAAGTGGTTTGGAAATATAGTAGCTTTATGTTAACGTCATCTATATGACTTTGTGATAGTCATGATGTCTTTCCCCTAAATGTTTCGCAAAAAAAATACAAGATTGTTTATAAGGTTAATGTCCACTAGTTTATGTTCCTTCGTTGTTGGTTCATATGTATAAATGATCATTTTCAAACAATTGTATAGCTAATTTTTCTACAATGCGACTAGATATTTTCCATGTTATGGGCGAACATAAATGTGAAAGTAAATAGTTATGTGGTAAATCTTTTCAAAAAAGAATGAATTGCATGTGATTACCATTATACAAAATAAAAACAATCGAAGAGCTTCGTAAAATTTGTTATTAGCTTGTTAAAAAATTGTATAGGTTTGCAAAAAAAAAAAAAAAAAAATACTAGTTTTAAAACATATTCTTTTTTTGAACGATTGTTAATTTAGAATAAAAAAATAACTCAGACAAAAAAAATTATAACGATGTGATAATGTGTAAATGTAGTATAGTCTATATAGTCTTAAAAGTGTGTAAGCTCTTTTAAATAAATGTAAGGGATATCTGAAATGGTAATTCTTACATATACGTTATGTAGCTGTTTTCTTTGAAGTATCCAAATTGTGTTATTGGAAATGGTAAACACTAGAAAATTCATTATGAAGACATTGAAGAGCACTTAGAAAATTACTATGTAGCCATGTAGGGGTACAAAGTGGAAGTGTGACTGTGTGATAAAAATCATAAAATATCTCTACATTTGATGAGGAATGCTTAAATATTCATATCTCAAAGTTGTTCAAATTGTTGCTATTTCATTTCTTCATCTTTAAAGCTCCTCTACAATCTTCAACCTCAAAACAGAAGCCGTTCTTCGATTCTGTTGAGATTTTTTTTTCTTAAGAAACAAATATAATAAGCGCAAAATATTATGTATGTGCTTATAACCAGAAATATTAAAACCAAAAACAATAATATTATATTTAAGCTTTGTGATTAGACGTCGAGAAATTTCATATTGGGTTGAAAACGTTGGAATGCTTGTGGTGGTCATAAGTATTATTAGATTATATTTTTTGATTATAGGCGGCTAAATAACTCCAATATTCCACGCAAACTTGTACGAAAGCAAAAGACTGAAATCGATGGGTGTGTGTCACGGAAGTTCGATAGTAGATGAGGAAATGTCAAGAATGCCCCCAAAGTTATTCTTCGATTTTAACATCACAGAACATCTTTTTTACAAGGCACCAACAATTTGGATCAAGTCTCAAAAACATAGTCGGACTGTGGTAGTCCTATCAAATTTGTACTAAATAGATAATCTATCGTTTGTTCTTTGCTTAATTTCTTCTCTATAAGTTTAATTTTTTCATTGTTTTATAAGAAAAATGAAGAAAACCTCTCAAGACTCGTGGGGTGTTGTTGTCTCAGGAATCTGCAAGGGGATGGGACTGTTGTCTTCTTTCTCATTCGGATTCTCGACTTGTTTTTCCTCGACTTGGGAGGTTACACCGTTCTCTGATGCACTCTTTGTGTCAGTGCTGCTGGTCCTTGCTGGTTTGCTGGATGGTTCTGGAGAGGACGAAGCGGCTAAGATGCGACCTAAACCCTCGTATGCGCTCTTGGCATCCATTACGATACTGGCACCACCTGGATAACACCGGCCAAAGCATGTGGCGCAATGTGGAAAAACTACCTGTAAGATCAAACGACCAAAAACGAAAAATGGGCAAAATGTGAGTTTAGAGACATAACGCTACTGACTTTTTTACTTGTTGAATGAGATGAGACTTAAAAGTGTACCTCGACGAAAGCTCGGCAAAGTGAGAGGAAGAGATTGGATTCATTGAGTCGAAGCATCCGAGTTGTGTTGTATCTTAGCAAGGAGTCAGAGACAGCCTGAAGTCCTTTGATCAATTCATGAGCAATAACATTCTTCAGACTTAGTGGGGCACAAGGGCGTAGTTCGTTCAATGCAGCAGATACACCTGTGGACATGGCCGGGACACTCGTCATTGGTTATACCATTTATTATATTAGAAACCAGATACTGTATAATTGTCTCACCATTTATGAATACTGCAAGAGGCGGGTGCTCCATCAAATATGATGGAGGTGTGACGTCGTCTTTGCTATCGTCATTAATACCGCTTGATGGGAAGCCGACAGATGGTAATGGAACCCATCGATGTGAATCCAAAACTAACTGCAAGTAAAACATCACGAAGAATTTAACAGGGAGCAATTTAAGAGTACAACATGTGATTGATAGGAATAGGTTGTTTATGTCTGAGTTGAACTTTTGTATTTACCCACCTGAAAATTCTCAACTGCTGTGCTCATGTTCTTGGAGAATAAGTTTAGAACCGCCCTGTATAAAGTATGCGAGTTAGATACTGAACCTGTAAAGAAATAAGTAAAGATTCTGACAGAAACGGAGAAAAATAGAATAAGAAGAATTGTTACTCTTCAAAAAGAGGAGGAAGTAATCCCCGGAAGTCTAGCCCAACCCAACCAAGCCCCATAGCACAGTACTGTGTTGTCATGAGAAGAAGGTAAAATGTCAATCAGAGTTGCACAGAGTACTCAAAAGGGAATATATGAGATGCAGAAGAACTTAACCATGCACTGATCCAAAATATTTGACAGAGACCCTCCTTCAGTAATCTTTGGGAGCATAACTTTCAGAGTCTTCAGGTGCGATGTTATTTGATGCATGGCCCAGCTAAACAGAAGTCCACCATCATAATTTTCCTCACTCCCCGATGTATCATCAGCAAAAATAGCTCGATATTGATTAACCACATCAAATAGGTGCATTCTGTGACAGTTTATCATGCCTTTCAAATACTCATAAGCATTTTTCTGGTCTAGATCCTCAAGAATTCCAGTGAGCCATGCCTCACGGCATCTTAAGAACTGCACAGACAAGAAGATAACCATTCAGAAGTGAAGGCATAGCTTACAGAAATGAAGAACTCCATAGACAAAGGAATACTCCGGATCAATTCAAACGGTTAGATGTCAAAATAGATCACCTGCAATCGCATTTCATACTCGCCAAATACTCCTATTCGGCGTAGGTATCCAATAATCCGAAGACATTCTGGTAACTGAAATAGAGAGCAGCAACAAAATTGTGAGCCTCCTAGAGTGCTAAACCCAACCGTGGTTCACTGATTACAAATAAACTATATTCACATGAAAACCTGTATATTTGAGCGTAGTTTCTGAAGAAGCTGTGAGAGAAGTGACTGAGTTGTTTGTCTAACCTCCGCTGCAAGTGCTTGGATAACTGGCAATCTTGACATCGAGAGAAGATTTAGTCTTAAGAGTAAAGCTTGAAGTTTCAGGCCTTAAGTAGCCAAAGGAAAAAAAAACATAACCAAAAATACTCACTTGGGGTGCATGGTTGCAAGTTTAGATACAAATGCTTCCAGGTCAAGAGCTTCATCAAAATTTCCGTTTCTCACGCATCTGATAAAGATACAATTCATTATGAAGAGCACTTAGAAATTGCTTAACGTCGGGAATACAATTCGCTTTTCTCTCATAGAAGGCATGAGAAGCTATGGACGAGAAAACATATTTGAAAGTTTTTGGCACGAGGCCTAGTAGCTTACGTGTCCATAAGCTGAGGAATCTCAAGCAAATCAAGAAGAGTGCTGTGATTTGCCAGCAAAGCTTGGTTCATCTTCCTCTTCTCCAGGATATTCTCAGCAGAATCGATAAACTCTGTGCAACCAGACGTTAGTTTTGGGACTTCACCAATCTGCAAAAGGTGAAAGAAAAGTAATCCGACATCAAAATTTTGAAAGAAAAACTTTTTTTCCCAAGGATGCAACTGCTAAAGTCAAAGGATGCTTTATATAGATTTGCAAGAATCTATCTTGCTTTCTGTCAAGTTACATTCCAAATCAATGATCAAGTTTCGCATACGCTGAGTGTACATAACTAAAGGACCTGAAACAACATGGTTCTGCAACTCAACTTGATTACCAACGATTATCTAATTCCCTAACTCCACTTTAGACTATGGAATGCTTCAAACACGGTGTATTCCAACATTTACCACAAAATTCAGAGCAAATCGTAATTTAGTATTCAGAACTAAATGAAGCATTGCACCTTGAGAAACCAGTCAGAAAATAAACACGTGAAGGAGTAGAAATCGATTAGGTATGGAACCAAAAAAAGGTATAGTTTACCAGAGACTCGAGATGCTTATCAATGAAGGATACTTCCTGCCGGATCGCAAGCAAAGCATCTGCAGCGGTGATAAACGCGCGGTAATTTCCAACTGCCACCTCTTGCATTTGCCTCTGAATCCGCTCCGCATCCACTCGAAGCAGCTCCGGTTCCTTCAAATTCAATAACCGACAAGATTCGGAGATCCATTCGCGCATAGATGTCAAGGGAAGAGAAGGAGAGAGAGATAATAGACCTTGTGGAGACGATCAAGAGTGAAGGAGAGGAGCTCGGAAACGTACGGTTGCTGAGAGGCGGAAGCGAGAGAGAGCAGACTCGCCGTCGCCTCCGGCGGAGACATCTCTCCAACCTCCGTTGCCATTCCGGATCTTCCTCCTGTAGGCGAGATCCTATCAAAATCTCGTATAAGAATGTATACAGATCCAGAAACAGTAGAGGAGATTTCACGATTCTTCAAGGAATTAACATCAAAATGTTTCTGTAAACTCAGCTGATTTGTTTCCTGGCTTTCCCTGTTTGGATCTGAAATTGCTCTTTCAGTCCCTTTTATTTTCTAATACTGTTTTTTTTTTTTACTGCGTTAAGAGATTAATAATTTGTTTTTATCCAAAAATTAAAAAACTTAAAAGGGCACAATTATTTTATTTTTTTAACATCATTCATACTATAATTTAGCATATTATGGAAATATTTATACAAAAATAAATTTAACCACCAGATGAAATAATAAACTATAAACAAAAATTGTAAACTATTGTCACAAACCATTGTCATATACAGTATAGCGAATTCGACATTTACATTTCGCTAAATGGTTAGTACAAGAGTAAATGGTTTGAGACTTTTTGTCGATATTCTATGTCCGACTTGGTCATGGACGAATCAGCTAAGATAAGACCCATCGAGTAGCTCGTTTTCACATTCCTAAATTTGATGTTGTTCTGTTTTATTGGCGTCTGCTTTGATGTTCGATATCGCATTTCATGAAAAGAGCAAATGAGCAATCTTATATGAGTATTAGTGTATTATTCACACAAAAATGAATAAACAGTAGTATATAATTAACAATAGAGGAGAGCCTTTTACACTAACGAACCGTAAAGAAAAATAGATACATAAAATAGAATAAGAGAAGTAAAAAAAGAAGAAGAAAGGAGAGGAGTGGCATTTGATGCAGTGTAGAAATAGAAATAAGGAAATGGGTAAGGGGGCTGCTGCCCCTGTGACTGTCCCTTTGGCGATGGCGGTGATGATGGTGGCGACCCTTTTACATCGGAAGAAAGAGGTGGAGGTGGCGGTGTCGACTCAAAATAGTAAAACCGTGGTGGCGGCGGATGGATGACGGTGATCAACGGAGGCGGTGATGAAAGCTGTGGTGGAGAGCGTTTGTGTGGCGGTGGAGGCGGTTGCGAAGAGGATGACGGCAATGAGGGAGACGGAGGTGGTGACGTAGAGGGAGAGGGTTTAGAGGGCGGAGGAGAGCAAATGGTGGGACACGTGGAGCACTCACTGATGCATAGAGGAGCGAGCACATCCGTTTGTTCGGACGGTGATGATGCAACTAGTATGATCATGACCGTGATGATAATGATGAGGCCCATGATGATAACCTAAAAAGTTTTTTCAAAAAAAATTGTGTTTGAGTGGAATGAATGTTCTTTGCTTAGTTTAGTTTGTTGGACGTTTATATAAAATCATCAGGAGAGTTTGATACGAAGATGCTTTCTTGATGGATTGTATTTTGCTGGAAAGTTGAACATTAAATTTGAGAATATCAAAAAGTTAAAAAGAAGCTGTATGTTAAGTTACATACTGTTTTCTTTTTCTTAGGGTAAAGATGCAAACATATTTTACAATTTATAAATGTTAGGTGATATGAAACGACTAAATTTGTTTATATTTGACTATCAAATACAAGCATTGTGCTTACAACAATCAATTTGATTATATATGTAGGATAATATTTTTCTGCTTAGATGACAAAAAAAAATGCTAGGATTTAACACAGGAGTTTGAGGTGAGAGTGGGATGTCAATATACGCGTAAATTGTATAAAAGGATATCTATATGATTTTATTTTATTGAATTATGATTATTCCTTTCTCAATGTATACTCAAAATCCCCATTTTAAGAGGCAACTAAATTCTAGAACTAAAAAGTGCCACACTCTCTCTAAATCTCTTTTTTGTTCTGTCATTGTTCTTTTTATACTTTGCTTCGAAAGTTGGCTTTGTATCAATTTCATTTTTAAAAATATCGGCATTGGATTGATTCTTTCAACTTTAACATTTTCTTATCTTTTTGTTTTTTGCTTTATAATCCCTCTGTTGTTTGGGAACCAAATGGTATTTGTAGTTGTAATCGGGTGTTTTTATATGTTAAAGCGCATATTAATGTCTGGTAACCGCAAATAAACCATTGATTTTTGTTAAATACTTTTCATCGGAGAGCCAGAAAGGTGGAAGTATTATGTTACAGAGATACAATATTGACAAGGGTTAGATTTTAGTTCAGTCATCTCCTCTTCATGGCACTTCACTTACCCCTTTCTTAACTTCCTTTCTTGAGAAGCAAGTAATCTCTCTATTCAGTTCCTTACAAAAGTCTTGAAAAGATTTAAGAAGTATATATGATCTTCTGACCCAGTTGGTTACTTCTTGCATCCTAATGAACAATATAGCATATCGAAAAAGTGTAAGCGATTTAGTAAATTTCAAGACTTTTGTTTAGGGTTTTAAATTGTATCACTCAACATACCTGACTCATTTTCCATCCCCAAGCTTCTTAATCGGACAAGCTCTGGAACTATATCCTTTCCAAGATCTGGTCTGTCTTTCTTTCTTAATTCTGCACATCTTAGACACAGCTTAGCGAAACTTATAGCTTCTTCGACAGGCCAATCAGTCACGACAGGGTCAAGCATTTCCTTGAAAGTTCCTTTATCGATTGCCCTCGACACATGGTGAGCCAGACCCATTGGATTCTTTGCAGTGATGATCTGAAGCAGCATTATCCCTAACGAGTATATGTCTGATTTCGTGGTTAACTTCCCTGTTTGCTGGTACTCCGGGTCTATGTAACAGAATGTTCCTGCCGCTGATGTCATGTGGTATTGCGTGACGGTATTAGCCACCGACGCGGGGACTAACCGAGCTAACCCGACGTCACTGATCTTGCTCACGTAGTTTCTATCTAAGAGTATATTGGCAGGTTTTAGGTCACGGTGAACCAGAGGCTCTGGCTTCGTTTGGTGAAGGAAAGAGAGTGCAGTAGCGATCTCTGCTGCTATTTGGAACCTTTTCCTCCATGAGAGAGGAGGCGAGTTTCCTCTACGAAAGAGTCTGTCCTCTAAGCTCCCGTTTTCCATGAACTCATACACCAAGCACCCATATTCCGGACACGCACCAAGGAGAAGAACCATGTGAGGATGTCTGATGCAACTTAGAACCTCAACTTCCTGGTTAAACTGCTTCTTTCCCTGAGCAGCATCAGGTCTCAAGACTTTAATGGCAACAGGAGTGTGATCGAGCGTACCCTTATAGACTGGTCCATATCCCCCTTCTCCTACTTTTCTGTTGCTGGCAAATCTGTCAGTAGCCTCTTCAATCTCTTCTATAGAGTATCTCCTGTACCGGACATCGTTCTGTACCAAAGCAGTAATCGCACGGTCTTTCTCCTGAGACTCCCTTCTTGCTTTCATCTCTGCTTGCTTCCTTCTCTGTCCTTCTAGTTCCGCCATTCTCTGCGCTTTCTCAGCTGCTTCCATTGCAGCTCTGCACTTGGCCTTCTCCATCTCTGCAACAGCCAGGGCTGCCTCCTCAGCACTCCTAGCTTCCTCAAATCTCCGAGCTTCTTCCATTTTCCACAGACTAAGCTCATTTGCCTACAGAAAAAAATGAGAGCCAGAAAGTATTAGATATGGCAGCAAGAAAACATCTTCTTCATCAGTTAGCTCTGTTACACCAGTAGATATTTCTTACCTTCTTCTTTGCAGTAAGTGCTTCCTTGCAGGCTGAGCTGTACATGTCCATGGTTTGCCTGAGCTCAATCTTTAGCCTTTTCATCTCTGCTTCAATATCTCTCTGCAAATAAGCACCCATTCATACTAATGTCATTTCTTTAACCCGATATATCATCAACTTAATCTATCTACTGTGTTAACATACAGTTCCTTGTGACACTGATTCATCAGAAGAACCAGATGCACCAATGGCATCAAAATTCTGAGCAGTAAGGTCAATGGAGCCCATCGCGAGAGGCCCAACATCCGATTCATCAGAAAACGAACGACGTCCCACGGGGTTCTTTTGACCCTTGGGCGTGTTAAACTCATGATTAAAGTCTAATGATCCATTCGTAGGACTTCTGTGCCTTTCTCGCACAGCTTTGAAGCCGCCATTCTCATGAGGATGCCTCTCTGGAGCTGCGTTTCTTGCATTACGTTGGCCCCTACAATGTCTCAAGAACAGCTGTTTCAAAAAGCCTTGTTGATTGACCAAAACAAAACATGTAAGGAGCAGAAATCACGCTGGTTTATTTATACCTAGGTAAGGGATCTTGTTCAGCAGCATCGGGTAGAATTGGGACATGATTAAATGTAGATGATGATGGTGCACGAGGTGGGACAAGCGTATTGCTGATAGGCCTTTGAGCTGTTCGTGAAGACTGGACTTTGCCTTTGGAGATGACATAGACGGAACAAAACTCCGGGGTTAACTTGAGAATGGAAGCTGCAACGTCATGTGATTTAGTGAACTTGAGAGACCTAGCGAACGGGTTCTTTGTGGATGATCCCAACACGATGTTGTTCACAAGGTTGTTGTTGACGTAATCCAAGATTCCTCTCGCAACGTCGGTATCTTCCAGAATAACCTCCATCATCGAGATCTAGAGAACGCAGACGCAAGAGAAAAAATCAACTTCTCAGGTTTTTTTAATATATGCATAGCAAATGCTCGACGAAATGCTTGAATGAATGAATGAAATCAAACATACCCCTTTTCGCGCACAATACCCTCTGTAAGGAATAAAAAGCTGGTTTATTTCGTCGTCTCCATCTGCAACAACAACAGATATTGGGTTACTATCCAATTTAGAAGATGAAATTGGGTTTTTTTTTTGTTAGAGAACGGAAGATACCTACGGTTTGAATTTTTAAGACGAACATGGACTAGAATCATGTTGGGATTGTTGATCATATTGAAGAGATGATCGACGGCCCAACGAACAGCGTAGTGACTGTTCTTGTCTTTGTCGATGGCGACCACCGTCGAGTTCACTGGCGCGTGCCCATCGTCCGATGAGTAACAAGCCATTTATATCAATTGATCTGCAGAGAATTTCTGGAAAAAAAATTCCCGACAGAATTAAAAAAAATGTAATAATGTTTCAGGTGTCACCAGACCTTTGGTCGTGTCTGGGAACAAGAAGAGAGGAGAGGGAAGAAGAGGAAAGAAGATGGTAAGCTTTCTTCTTCTCTGGTCTCTCTAGCTTTCTCTCCTCTCTTCTTCCTGTTTCAATGGGTGATGCTACAAGACTATTAACCAACTTTCTTCGTTAGAACAAAAATTCAGAGAAATTAGCGGGAGTCAAGATTTATATCAACCATTGTTTTTTAAAATTACTTTTTTAAGGGGATTCTCTATTTCTTCCACTCTTTTCTTTTTTGTGGGTATTAAAACAAAAAAATCTAGAATGCAAATCTTTTTTCTTTCATACGACGAGTTTTTAGTTTTTAGCATGTCTAATTAAATATAATCATTAAGATTGATGAAATCTATTTCTCGCTTCGAGGGGAAAAAAATATCTAATTCTCGCTTGTCGGTTTGCATCTGATCGGTGGGTCCGAAAAGAGAGTGGCTGCCATTGGTGAGTCGCTCGCTGAGTAAGAGCCACTAGGCAAAAACGAGTGAAGCACTTTAAAAGTTTAAAGAAACAAGACTAGCAGCAATATGGAATGCGTGCCGTTTTTACTGACGTAGCATCAAAACATGTCGTTTTTCCCAAAGCACCACAACACAGAGTACAACTACAAACCAACCTTGTTGGCTCAGCACTCACATTCTACACTTACTTTTAATCGAAGCACCAGAATGAAATCTCATCGAGTTAGTACAAATTCTTGTTTTATACATATTCTGCATATATTATATATATGTATATAATGTAAGTTTCTTCTATTGCCTCATATAACATCTGTGATCTAAACGTACAATACATTATGCATAAACCAAAGAATCAAAGTGAGTTTAGTTTATCATATAGGAGGAGAAACTAAAAGAACATTTCCATAGTCTTATTTCTACAGGAAAGAAGTACCAGCGAGTCCATGATGCAACAGATTATGTGAGATAGTATCTCTCGCCTTCATTGCATTCGCCGATCTCAATGCGTTTTCAGGCAAAACCTCATCATCCATCACATCAACCATCAGCTCCCGACCCATCCTCTCTTCTCTCATTTCACATATGTTGTGAAGCACACAGCAAGCGCCCAAAACCGTGGGCAAATCCTGCAGTTTCACTTCAGTCCGCTTCTGCAGACACGCCCACCGTCCTTTTAACCTCCCAAACGCTTCTTTAGCCACTCTCTGCACATCGCTCATCTTCTCGTTAAACGCGTGCTGCGTCCATGTCAAGTTCTGCTGCGTGTATGGAACCAAGACCCAGTCCAATAGCGGGTGACCGTGTCCACCAGCGACCCACAACCCCTTTAAAAGACCTCCATTGTTGGCTCTCTGGTACAGCAATGACTTCTCCAACACCTGATCATCAGGCATTGACCCGGGCCATCCGATGCACAAGTCAGTAAAAACGCCTTGCGGGTTCACAACTGCTTGAATTGTGATTGAGTATGAAGTCTTCTGGTTCCTCTCGGTGTGGCGTTTGTTGAAATAAGCAGCTACACTGATCTTAGGGGCTATGATCGGAATGTGAGTGGTATACATGGAGCCAACGATGTTTGGAATCCCCGAGATGGATTCGAATCTTTCTCTAATGTTTCTAAGAGACTCATCATCTGGCCATTGAAGGTACTTGGGCATTAGAACATCTTTAATCGCTTTACATACCTCCAGAACAAGCTTGTGGCAAGTGGAGATTCCTAAACCGAATTTCTTGGAGACGAGTCGGAGTGGCTCTCCGGTGGCTAATCTCCATATGCAAACCGCGACTCGCTGCCGCACCGGAATCGCGTTTCTCAGGGCGGTGTCTTCTTTCGCCACCGCCGAATTCAGCTCCTCGCAGATTAGTTCAAAGGTCGATTTGGACATTCGAAACGCTTTTTTGAAATCCTCTTCTGGATAATCCAATCGGCTACACTCTTCCCACCACGCCCGGCTCCGATCCTTAACCCATAACCGCCTTTGCTGACCCGAACCCGAACCGCGGACCGATCCGGATCCGGTAATCTCGCTGCTTTCCGCCTCCAGCTCCGAACACTCTGTCGCAGCAGCAGAGACGGAAGCGACGGCGCGTGAGACGCGTGCCTTCTTCCGATTGATCTCGCCGCTTTCCTCAGCGTCGGCGTAGTAATTGTTGATATCGGAGTAGTAATCGGACATGGTTCTCGCCCTTTTCCGGTAATTTGACTGAAAGTCGGACATTTCTCGGCGGGAAGCAGCGTTCCGAGCTTCCTGGTCCTGCTTCTCGTGCTCCTCCATCAAAAGCAAGGAAGTGAAAAACCCCTTGAGCTTTTTGGTGTCGTGGCTTCTCTTGGACGACAACGTCTGGCTCTCTACTTCGCCGTCGAAGACATTACAGACTTCCTCTTCCTCCTCGTCTCCGTCCTCGTCGATTCCTTTCCGGAAAACGGCGGCGGAGGCGGCTTTCATTGAAGTCGTGTTCTTTCACGTTTTTGTGAGTTTGCTTTGAAAAAAGGTCTTTAATTTGGATTGGAGAAGAAGATTTCTTCTTTTGGTTCATAAATAGAAATCTGGAGAAATTTTGGGATGAGACGAACCTTGTGGGGCGAGTGTGAACACGCAAGTTGACTTTACTAGGGCACCTCTTTTTTCTTTTCCAACATTTTTTTAATTCTTATTATTTATTACTCATTTTATTCTTGTTACATTCTTTAGTTTTTCTTTTTGCCAGCAGTACAGAGAAAGCCTGAACCAAAATTTTCCAACGAAGATAATTCAAATTTGGAAGCTAACTATGTGAAATCTGAAGCAAACTTGTTTGATCATGATCGAACCACCGTATCACTCATTTGTTCTTTATAATTTACTTACCAACGTTTTAGTATTTTGTTGTCTATATTTTAAGCATCTTATTATATAATGTTTGTCAAATTAATTAGCGATTTTTGGCCGGCGATTCATAATTTTATAAATTGTAAATGAGAAATTAAGAATCATACACTAGATTCTGCGTGGAGTTGCTAAAATGACGAATTAAAAAAAAACACTTTTGTTGGAAATATTTATATATATGTTGTGCTACTTGACAATGTGAACTAACTATTTCAACAACAAGAAAAAAAAAACAAAATTAGTAGCATTATTTTCACTGGATATATAAACCTTTTTGAAATTAATTGATCAGTTCTAGATAGATGGCTACAAATATTCTATAACAATATATTTACTGTAGAAAAACCTCAAATTAATTGTTAGATGTTCACATTAACTGGGGATTGGTAGCAGTAACTATAATTCTACACAAAAAAAGCATCACACTAGATTGTTATTTCTATTTGCATATTCTAATGAAAGCAATGTAATGGACAACAACAATAACAACCACAGAAATATTTCCCTATATCTTTCTATCACAATCTGGAATAAGACAAGGTTTTGAACTAGTATATATAATGTTTACTGATAGATAGAAAAAAAAATTAAAAGTTAAGATTAGTATGTTGTAAGTTTCTTATAAAGATACTTCTTGTCTCAAAACGGTGACTTTGATTTGAATGCTTAACGTGTATATGTTTTGGCTTTACTCTTAATTTTATTATGTTTCACACAAGACCCAAATGATAGCGATAAAAGATAGCGTGAAGATTAGAATAACAACAAAGAAGATTAGATAGAAAAACATGAACTAGGCTACAAAACTAGATCAAATTAAAATTTCTGTATTCAATATTTATAAATACAAATCGTTTGTGATGATACATCATCATTGTATGTTCGCAAAATATCCCCAAACAAGACCTAGAACGATACACGTATGATTCTCTCTCATCAGATGTTAACGTTCGGTTTAGGAAAAGATGGAGTTTTAGATATGGACATCTCTTTCCACCACTCTTTTATTTTATTTTACTTTGTTAACTTTTGTCAACAACATTTAGTAAACGTTGTTTGTTGTATTATATACACTTGTGGAGTGGGGGTGTTCACACACATATCTTATAGGCGAACCGAATAAACATGTTACTATAATATAATGATTGTACCGGGAAGCTGAAGAGAAAAGAAGTGTGAACACGCCAAGGAAGTATCGGACATTGGTGAATCTTATGTTTGGCGGTGTGGAACGTTAGGTGGCCGATGTAGACTTTTGGTCCCACGCTTTGTTTCTCTCTTTTCTTTCTGTATCTACGCCGATTTTTTAATTGTAAGCCACATTAGTCATTAGGGGATCTCCTAATATTTAAATCTTTATTCAAATAATTTTCTCAATTTACAAATAACTACAGTATGTCATTTTTTACTGAGCTGGAAAAGAGTGAACTCACATTAGTTCTTCATATATATTCTCATAATGTTACACTAGTCGGGGAGCAGCTTACTGATATATACAGGACTTTTGCTCTTTACAATTTATTTTTGGAAAAGGGACTTTGCTCGACTCAATACAAAAATCATAAAAGAAACAAGAGACAGATCTAAAACTAATTTACCCAATTAACTCCCACGCTCTATGATTTTAATTTACAGAGAACTGCACTAAAAGATATTCATATCATGATTTAAGTAAACGATTCATAAAAGCGTTTATGCAAGACTGAAAAAATCGTTAACTATATAGCTTATAATCTATTTGTACTCTTGTTTAATTAAAACGGTACAATCCTTTCCACTTTTGCTAGTTAATTTTATCAAATAGTTTGAGCTAACAAAGATATAATTCGGATTTTAGTTCCGGAGTTTGATCTCAATAACGGTAATGGATTGGGAATATGATATGTTTCTTGAGAATACATATAAAATTGTAGAAATGCGGTGTTTTAGCTGATTAAATTCGGTTTATATCACTCTTTGTGCCTCATTAAATTCTTAGAAAGAGTTCATTCATTTGAAAATCCAACAAGAGGACAGATTAAAAACAGAGGAACAACTTTTATTTCATCTTAGAACACACACGCACGCAGTCTCTCACATTCCGATTACATTACAAAACCCCAAAGATTAAAAAAGACAAGCCACAAATCCAGAAACTCAAGCAACTTGGACCTGAATGGTCTTTGGTTTCTTAGGCTCAGGAGGAGGCAGCTTCTGAACAGTCACCTTCAAAACACCGTCATGGCAAACGGCAGAGATCTTCTCCAGATCAGCGTTCTCCGGCAACTGAAACTTCCTCATAAACTTGCCCATTCTCCTCTCCATCCTCACATACTTCACACCATCGTTCTCCTTGTTCTCTCTCTGCCTCTCTCCACTCACCACAAGCACATTCTCGTTCTCGATCTGCACCTTGATCTCGTCTCCTTTGATTCCAGGCATGTCCACCACGAAGGCGTACGCGTTCGGGTGCTCGATGACGTCAGCCGGCGTAGCCGCCATTGCCTTCGCGTCGCGCATGTAAGCTCTCGAAGGGTTGTTGCGGCTCTTCTCGTTGTGCTCTTCGGGGACTTCGAGCATGTCCTCGAGGATTGAGATTATCGGAAACCTTCCCAAATCCATCGTTCTCTTGCTGTCTTGCGCTTTCTTTGATCTTACTTCTTTGATTTCTTCTGCTTTTGCTTTTTGATCGATGGAGATTGTTTGAGAGTTGTGAGATTTAAATAGGGGTGGAGATGGATATTTCTAGAGAGTTGTAGAGAGAGTGAACGTTTCGGTGTGATATTTTTCATTTTGAAGTGCTTCCGTATTGTTCGAGAAGCGTCTTGATCGTTCTGGTTTTGTGAACAATTATGATCCGGTTTTTGGATAAATGTGGGCCATCTCTAGCTTTAGTCATTATGGTTCTATGTGGGCTTTTAAATTAGAGTACATACTAAGGCCCATTATTTCTGTTTCGGAATATTTTCTCGATGGGAAGGCTTTGATTTATCCGGTTTGGTACGATTTCATTTGAATTTACTATGTGGGCTTTTAGATTAGAGTACATACCAAGGCCCATTGTATTGGTTTCGGAATAACTGTGATTTATCCGGTTTGGTACGATTTCATTTGAATTTACTGTGGACACATGCTTTTTATGGGATGTATATCACTATCATCTACCTGATCACCAGACACGGGCTGAAGTGAAATGAAGTCGGCAGTTTCATCGTCACTCCTCAACTCCAAGTTCCTTTTAAACCCTATTCCTCTTTCTCGTTTCATCTCCCTCAAATCCCTTTTCCTCCCTAAACTCTCTCTGACTCCGATCACTAACCTCCCATCTTCGTCATCCTCCTCAGCTCCTCTAAGATCCATCTCCTCCATGGCTTCCTCTTTCAACCCCGAACAAGCCAGAGTTCCTTCTGCTCTTCCCCTCCCGGCGCCTCCGTTGACCAAAGTTTGCTCTTTCTCTTTTTCGCTCTTTCGACTTTCGATCAATTTTCGTGGTTTGATTGATCTTCGTTTCCTGGGGAAATTGTAGTTCAACATCGGATTGTGTCAGCTATCTGTCACAAGTGACAAAAAGAGGAACATCTCTCACGCGAAGAACGCCATCGAAGAAGCTGCTTCCAAGGGAGCTAAGCTTGTTCTCTTACCCGTCAGTTTTCTTCCTTGGTTTCTCCGTCCTAATCTGCTATATTCACTTTGACATTGGTTTCTGTTAAATTTTGAAAAAAATGTTTTAGTTGCTCATGAATTTGCTTGTTCGTGCCACAAATATGAGTTCTTTGTGAGGTCAATTATATTGTTCTGTAGCTCAAATGTGTACAACTTAAAAGAAGCATAAGCTAGTGAACTCCTCTCACTGGGATTTAAAAACAATCAATGGATATTTTCGTTTCAGGAAATTTGGAACAGTCCGTATTCCAATGATAGTTTCGCAGTTTTTGCGGAAGACATTGATGCAGGTGGAGATGCTTCTCCATCAACTGCAATGCTCTCTGAAGTTTCCAAACGTCTCAACATTACAATCATTGGTGGCTCCATTCCAGAAAGATTTGGGGATCGTCTTTATAACACTTGCTGTATCTTTGGCTCTGATGGTGAGCTGAAAGCTAAGCATCGCAAGGTTCGGCTTTTTTCGAACTTCCATAGAATAAAATAGATGAACTTTACTCTGGTTTAGACCATAGCGTCTCTGTTAAAGGATGCTAATGTCACTTACTAAAATGTTGATTCATAAAGATATTGTCATCAGTTGCTGGGATCTGTCTAATAGACGTCATCAGTAATAAGAATGATTTGTTTTTATAAGTTCTGGCTCTAGTTCTTCCTCCATGAGTCTAAGGATTGTTTTTGATGGTCTTTGGACTTGTGCCTACAGATACATTTATTTGATATAGACATTCCCGGGAAGATTACTTTTATGGAATCAAAAACTCTTACTGCTGGAGAGACACCAACAATCGTTGACACAGGTTTCATTCTGGTTTTGCCAAATATCTTTGCCAGGCTATGCATAAACAAATAATGTAGATTCTTGTATAAACTTATTTCTCTAGTATCTAAAATATAATTGACAATCAGATTTGGGGTCCTCTAAAAGGGTGAAGTGATTAATTTTCATGCTGAGTGATCGTGGAGAAGAGAACTTGTTCACCAATGATATATATATGCTTACAATTTTGCCTTGGGGAAATGTCTTTAATGAGTAATGAGGTCGTAGTAGGGTCCGTTCACATCTCCTCTCACTTTCTAGTACTTAAGAGGAATCTCAAATGCGTTGTAGCACTTGAGAATAATGGTTTTGTTGGTTGTTGCAGATGTGGGGCGTATTGGAATTGGCATCTGCTATGATATCAGGTTTCAGGAGTTAGCTATGATATATGCTGCAAGAGGTGATGAGTCTTTATATTATATGCTTTATCCAAATGGACTTCTAATTTTTGTTCCCCGGGTCCATTAGCATTGTGAAGAAGTTCATCGTCCACATGTTTGCTCTATTAATTTCAGGGGCTCATTTGCTATGCTACCCAGGAGCATTTAACATGACAACTGGACCGCTGCATTGGGAATTACTACAAAGGGCAAGGTACAGTTCACTTAAGTTGCTTGGCTTAGTTAATCATGGTTAAAACCACAACGCTTACTCGATATGTTTTTTTCCATTTCAGGGCTACAGATAATCAGGTACATGAACCAAGTTAAAAAAATAATACTTGTATTGATAGCTCAATGAGAATTACGAGTTTTGAGAGATTTCTTGATAAATCAATTGAAACTTCCATTTCTCTTTGAGATTGTCACTACAAGTGTTTTCTTGTGCTTTCTGGTAGTTTTTACTGTATAGACACACTATCAAAAGTCATGGAGCAGTTGATAGAACTATGTGTGCTACTTTCTCCAGTTATATGTAGCGACATGCTCACCTGCCAGAGACACAGGAGCTGGTTACACTGCTTGGGGCCACTCTACACTCGTCGGGCCTGTAAGCATTAGACCCTTCTTTTTAGGTGTTACTTGATTGATAATATGAAGCTTTAGTTGAGCAATAAACTCGTAAACATGAATATTTAATTTGACAGTTTGGAGAAGTGATAGCAACGACTGAGCATGAGGAGGACATTATCATAGCAGAGATTGATTACTCTATCCTTGATCAACGAAGGTAAATCACAAGAGCACCGTATAACTTTCCTGGTTTTTCTTTAATCCCGTTGATGACCAACGATGTGAACATCTGTTTTTCACCATCTCAGGACAAGCCTTCCATTGAATAAGCAGCGGCGTGGAGATCTCTACCAGCTTGTAGACGTACAGCGCCTGAATTCTGAATGAATGCAGCAGAATTTGTATATCTGAGCTATTGTCTTTAAGAGTGTGTGACTCGAGCACAGTTTGGTTACTTACAACTTCTTGACCTGTCAACTTTGCAGAGATGAAATAAATGAAAAAAACTCGAGCCGTGCGTTTAAATATGAACAAAATAAATATGTTCTGCTTGAGTTAACATCATCTCTCATCCACTTGGCTTGTCGACTATTGAGCTGTGAGCTTTGTGTTGACTGTTTATAAACTTTAATGCCTAATGATTGTAATGGAAATGGGATTAAGTCGCAATCAAAATAACAGAGAATTGCAATTATACATTAGATAGTGTTCTTTTTTTTTCACTAGGATAAGCAAATACGTCAATTTAATTGGAAAACATCTCCTATTTTCTCATTCCGTAACCTTAAATCTCAAATACTTAATTGTAATCTATCATTGCATGCAATAAAGTGTTCTTCTAATAAGAAGAAGAAGAATACAAAAATTGTACTCGAAACTCTTCATCTCATAACCCTCAATTCAAGTAATATGTAATGTAATTGTTTAGATGAGAAGAATGTATATACAATTTAGAAAATTCCTACAATTTTTGAAAATGGATCCAAGTGGATAAATAAAAGATTTGAAAATGATATTACAGAATACTTTGTCAGGCTCTACTAGATTTTGATGATCCGTGGAGGATTTGTTGAATGATATAAATGACCGGACGACAAAATGCAGTTACAAACTTACAAAAAAAGAAAAAAAAAAACATCCACAGTGTGTTCTCGTCTTTGTAGGAAACACGTGGCCCAAGCCTATAGGCTAGAGTGGTCCATCCCTCTGCGAAAGAACAAGTGCCGTACGCGTGTGGGAGAGGAGGCCGCACGTGCGAGGGTCCCATATAGAGAAGAGAAGGAAAAAAAAAACACAACAATGCTTCACGTGGCAGGTCACGTGTGGGAGCCCACAGAGACACAGTTGAGCTATACATTACAGTACACCGCGTGAATCTTTCTTTTCTTTTTATTGTGTCAGCTCTTATTGTCCCTCCCTGACCAGCTGAATCTCTGACTCGCCCGTGCGATTTCTTTCCTTTAACTTCTGTTGTCCCTCACACATCCCTATAAGTCTAAACTGAATAGTTGCATCCATTGCAAGATCCATTTCCATGTTATATTGACTATTGTAAGTTTGTAACCATTTTTTGCTTTTTTTTTTAGTACACATGAGAGAATTATAATCGATGAACACATGTAGTCCAGCTGTTAATGTCATTTATATATAACATATACTGCTGATATAAAAAAAAACGTAAATTTCAAACCAAAATTCAGATGGTGTGTACTGTGTAGTGTGTAGTGTGTATCTGTTTATATGGTGTGTACTGTGTAGTGTAGCTGTTTCATCCAAAATTTCGTCTATTTATATGATGTGTACTTGTGTAGCGTAACTGTTTCATACAAAATTAAAGTATTGCGCTTTTTTTTATCCCCAACACAATATTTTTAAACACGGTAAATAAAACTCAAACACGAGTATTTACGGTGTTCAAACAATCAAACAAGAAGTCATTTTTACATAAGTTTCTGGTGTGTACTATAACGCTTGTTTGATTCAACGGTCTTTTGTATTATTCTAATGTTGTACTAGTATAAATGGTCCAACTAAACTTAGAAACAATAGCTACGGGGGTTTCTTCGAAACTGGATGTGATATCATACATATGATGAAATCATATAACTTAAGATGAAAACATCGGCCGAAGAGTGACAAAGATATAGGATGGAAACAAGAAGACATAAGTGTTGAGGAAATGAGGAACAATGAAGGAACAAGAAAGGAAGGAAGCATGTGAGACTGAAAAAGACGCAAAACAAGTACGGTTCCTTAACCTGTCCTTGTCGACACAACCAATGGGCAAATGTGGGTGTAAGACACACTTTGCTTAAAGTTAAACATATACTATATAACCATTTATTTTAATTAATCAAGACCCTGTTTAATTCTAATCACATCTTTTCCACCTACGATCGAGATCTGTCTAAGACAATTTGAGACAATCTCCGCCATGGTGTGGTATGGCTACATTTTTAATTCGGCTAGTAGTTACGCAACCACAACAATTATATACTTCAGTGAACAAAAAAATGATTCTAAATTTTTTATTCTGCAGCCACAACAATGATATTTCAATGAACGAATTTCAGTGAATACTTCATCAGGGAAAATCAAGGTTTTAATTTGAGATTTATCCATTATGAAATCTCTCATTTCCTCACATTATGAGGAAAATGACATAAAACGGTTAATTGGACAATATATAGTTTAGGTACATGCATACATAAAATAAGATTGAAGAATGCTCTTGTGTGGTCCATATGGTTAGCATACGTGAACATCACGCGCCGAGATCACCACTTATATATAAGTCCTCTCTCTTCCCTCTCGTCTCTCTCATTCGTCGTCTTCTTCTTCTCTCTACAACTTCCGAGAAAACAAAACAGCTAGAGACATAATCCCTCTTTCTCTTCTTTTGTCTCTTCTTCTTCCTAGATCCTCCTTTTTTGTCGAGTTTCTCAGACCAAACCATGCATAGATCCAAAACCCAATCCAGAAACCCGTCATTCTCCTCCACTCTCCTCGATGAAATCTACAATTCCATCGATCCCAAAACCAACAAAACCCAGTCCTTTGCCGGCTCTGTTAACACTTCCAAAAAACAGAGCATCAGCGTAACCAGACCGGTTCCTGACCGGAAAATCCACCGTGATCGGTTCTTCGGCTCTGTGTCGTCTTCCTCTGATTCCAACTCCAGTATTTTCTCATCTTCCGACACCGAACTAAACCACGCTAAGAAGATATCTTCTTCAAGGCCATTATGTTTCGGCCCTTCGAAAACGAAACCAAGAAAAACAGAGGACAAAACTCTGTTCCACCAAAACAGAGCAATCCGTCTGTCCGACGACTACGATTACGCATCCGACGCCCCGAAGATTACGAGATACGACGAGAACTGGGAAAACACGAGAGTGAGACGATCTGCGAAGAGCTCGAGCAATCAAAAGAAACCCAAAACTCCAGCTTCACCTGGAGTGCGAATCGTTAATTTCATCAATTCGCTGTTCAGCAACAACAATTCTAAACAATCCTCAGCGGCGGTTAAGAGTTATCCGAGGAAGATGAGTTACGACGACTCTTCTTTCGCTAAGAAACCAACTGATTACTATGCATCTACTACGTGTTCTTCAGCTTCTTCCTTCTCTAGGTCGTGTCTGAATAAAAGCAACGAGAAATCATCTGACCGTATCAAACGGAGCGTTAGATTTTCGCCGGTCAATGTTGTCGTCCCTGAGAGCAGATCATATGTCGAGAAATCTTCGCTCTACGCAGAAGAAGAAGATTATTTCAGTAACGGTTACATCAGAAAGTCGGTGAACAAGAGTGTGGAAGATGGAGGGAGGAGATCAGTGGAGGAGATTGCGAGAGAGTTTTTGAGAGGTTATCACAAGAATCATGAAAACAGCTTGGTCAAGAATAATGATTACGAAGATTATGAAGATGAGGATGATGATGATGCAAGTGATTCGAGTTCCGATTTGTTTGAGCTGGATTTAGTTGGAAATCATCATAATCTGTACGGAGACGAACTTCCTGTGTATGAAACCACTTTTGCTGGTTTGATCTTGTGAAGGGCTCTTTTTTCTTTTGGTTACTTTTCTTTAGATTTTTGTGTTTTCTAATTTGTAGTCTCATGTGATTGTTAAAAAGAAAAATGAAAAAAAATCTCATGTGATTTTCTCACCTGTGTTCAATTTTGTAACTATATGTCGTGTTATTAAAAAACTGTTTTGTAAGAATTTGATCCAATCATATTTTTCGTAATGTCATTTTACTTTCTAAATGTTGTTATCTTAACTATTTAAATCAAATAAATAAATATAATCATTCAACTATTTCTCTAGTTTTCTACCAAACACAATTGTATAAGTTTTGTTAGTTCTGTTAAATCTTCATATGCTAGTATTAAACTATTTATAAGATGATGTCAACAACAACAACAAAAAAAAAACTAGTTATGAGATTAAAATTCCCATCCATAATATTCTTACAATCACCATGAACTTTTGGGGTTTGGTAATTTTTATCATTATAACATATTTATGAAATGTATTCTTTAGATGCAAAGTATTTAGGACAGTATTCAAACACTATTATTGAGCTTCAAAAAACCTAACATCCCAATATCCTCAAATAGCCATTGTAAAAGTAGAGAATTTTGATTGAGAGGGATCCGTTACGTGCAAAGTAAAATGATTTGTGGAGGATAATATGATCATTGATAAAGTGGTTGATGATCCCAAAGGAAAAAAAAACCCAAGCTACCAACTTTCTCTTTTCTATGTAACTATCACATGCTTTAAATCCAAATTTACATGAATGCAAACACTTTTTTTTATATATAAACTGAGTTTTTCATCTCTTTTTTTCTTTTCTTTTTCAACAGTTTTTTTCATGTCTTTATACATTTGATTTAGCATTTTAGTAAAAACTCATAGATTAAGGCTTGAAATGGAAATCTAGAGCAGCACAACCATAAAATCAAATCTACTTGGTCACCATTCAAAAATATGAAATTTGAGTAATAAAATTGAGCATCAAATATAAAAATCTACGTATATACATAAAGCGTGTTAAATAATCAGACATATGATATATGAAAGTGTTGGTTGTGTATAAAAAGAAAAGAAAGAGGGAGGAGAATCGAGAAATTCGATATCCAAATGAGAAGCAAAGGGGTGATTGAAGCGGATCGTGAATGGACATATTAAAGCTTAATAAAATTTGCAAAAGAAAAGGGTAATTTTAAAATAAAGCAAAGGGGTTGTAGCGATGGATGAACATGAAGTAGTGATGCTTCCATGGGAACAGAGAAAGTCGAGAGCTTTTGCTTTACTTCTCTTTTTTCACTTTGATCATCTTTAAAAGTTCCGATTACAATCTTCTCCATTACTGCTCTCAGCAATAAAGAACCAATTATGTAAACAACAATATATTACACGCACGGTCGCACGTATACATGGCCCATTCACAGTTTAAAATTCATTAGGTTGATTCCTTTTTCAGTTTAAATATTTCTTTGCAATATTTGCTTTATCATGTATTTTGATTCTGGACGATATTTTGCTGATATCAAACTCAAGTGTTTCATTCGTATAATGTCTTTCAGTTTACGAATTCACAGTAGAAAAAAAATATTGAATCGTAAACTTAAATATTGAAAATGTGGACTCTAAATTCGAATATTATAGCTATATATATATCCAAACGTCCAATGCATAACCCATTAGAAAGTGAACAATTCAACATTCACACTCCAAACTCTACACCATGCATGTCTTGTTTCCTATAGTACTTATATTTTGCTTGCTCCTTGATGTATATAGCATTGAATTTGTAAGAGGAGAGACTTATCAAGGTAGATAATCATATACTTAATTTTAAATATCATCACACGATGCTACTTTTGTCCTATAAACAACTAGTCAAACAAAAATAGTTCGAATGAAAATATCATTACGTATTTGTATTCAATTATGCGGCGGATTAAATGATTCCACAGCAAGAAAGCTCAATTCTTGTTACCAAATCAACAACAAATTAAGTATATTTAATTAAGTAAACTCTTTAATCAAAGATCGTGCCATGTATTTGCGCACAACAATACTCCCTCAAACTCTCCTAATGATTATAATACGTAATGAATTCGAGTAATTATGTTGTTTAAGATCATTGGATGAAGGATACGCACATATGATATAACATACAGATACGCAAATTGCATTGGTACCACATGTGACATGTTCAGCCTGGACATGTTAGAAGATGTAAACGCTTTTGTCAATTGATTGACGAAGTATTATTGCTAATTTGCTAAGTATACCATGAAATTCAACTATCTCGAGTATATAGCTCACTGTACAATTTATTGGAAACTTTAGTTACAAATTTTTCTAAAGCTCATTGTTAGTCTCGTCAACTGTGGAAGATAAATTCAAATTTATTAACTAAAATATTCGAATGCTTAAATAATGTGTAGCATAAATTAAATATCATGCATACTAGGTTATAGTATATGCCTATATATATGGGTCGTTAATCTATATATACATTCGGATAAGTTATAAGTTTGTAGCTTTTGGATCGAACAACCTTATATTTAAATAGAGTAATTCAATGAGGAGCTAATAATGTTCTATAAGTGCCATTAAACAAAAGAAAAATGCTCTATAAGTGAATAGCACGATATGGTTTTGTAGGATCAAAGCGATGCATCATCACTTTGAGCATGTAAAATGAAGTTCAAAGGATCACATGATTACTTTAATACTACGTACGTAATCAGTAATCACGTAAATAAGATTATATACATGATAGTGAAATTAATGTGACATTTTGTTACCATCGCTAGTTAGAGTCTATTCGTTTCAATGATATTGCTATCAAACCTGATTTCGAGCACATAATATTTAACAAAACACTGTATCACTTAAGTAAGAAAAAGGGTTGATAATATATCATATACAAAGAATTTCGTATCAATGTTTTCAAAGAACTTCTAGATCCGGTAGTAGTAGTTAGAGCAACCCAATGGATATATTATTAATGGGGGTTTTGAGGTTTTATTGATTAATTATTAATATTTAGTGTACTTTATGTATATAAGATATTTTGTAATATTTTGTTGTTTTTAAATCTATAATAGAAACACTTTGATGAGTGTTTTAAAACAAAATATTTATATTTTTTTTAGTAAAATTAAGTAAAAATTTATGTTAATAACTTTTAAAACATAATACATTTTCAAAAATATAATATATAGAAACATATAATACATAAGTGCAATTCAGAAACTAGAAAAATCGCTCAATTATAATCTTTACTTCCACCAAATTTTTGCTATATATGGTTAACCAAATCAGCTTTTAATTGTTGATGTCTTGTTCTATCACGAAGTTGATTGCGAACGGTCATCATATTGCCGAGATTTGTAAGCATACCGGTAAAGTACGTCACATCCAATTCTGAAGTTCCTTATCCATGTTCGAAATCTGATACATCAATTAGATTGTATTCATCTCGCTCGTCTTCTATTATCATATTATGCAATATGACACATGCTTTCATAATTTTTTCTATGCCGGAAAGATCCCAAAAAAGTGTTGGGTTTTTAACAATTTTAAACCGAGCTTGCAAGACTCCAAAAGCACGCTCGACATCTTTTCTGACAGATTCTTGATGTGTAGCAAATAACGAGTCTTTGAACTTTATGGAATTGATATATATATATATATATATTATATAAAAGTTGTCCATTTCGGATAAATACCGTCTATGAAATAGTAAGTCAAATCATACTTGTGTCCGTTGACAAAGTAAAAGGAAGAGAGAGACGAAAAAATAACTGAAATTTTTGTTTTCTTTATTATGTTAATTATTCTTGTCCACTCATAATTCGCCACGTGTCTATTCTTAAATAAAAAAAAAGATCATAATTTAGACCCTGATCTAAAAATTAACACTCTTTATAATTCTTTTTATTCAATTATATTCTTAAAACATTTATTAGATCCTTTAATATTACCATTGGGTTGGTCTTAGACTCGTAGTATTTCTAATAAACAAACTCTAAAAGGAAATAGTATTCAGAATCATATTAATCAAGACAAAGAAAACGTCAAATTAATAAACAAGCGCTATGTGGCCCATTGGGCTCACTATAACGCAATGAGATCTCTGCATCAAACAAATCAGATATTTATTTTTTTCTTTTTCTCACCATCACTTATTACCAACCTCAATTCAAATTCAAGTAATTTGTTCCCTTGTTTTGCCCGATAATGAAACACATTCGTTATATCCGAAATGAGAAAAATAAATTTTCTTTTTAATCAATAGTTCTCTTTGCATCAAGACAATTTTGTTTATTTTAGATATAAAGAGTAAGAAAAATAATATAAATCATTCCTTTCGAACACCATTCCAATCATAACAAATATCAAATGCATGATTTATATCATTGAACCTGCATGGCCCATCTTTAATTATATCCCAAAAACAGTAGATACATGAAATGCCTTTACGAACACCATCTCTGCTATCATCATATATATCAAACTGTTTTGATTGTCCTTGAGGCCATGTGAAATGACAAGAAAACACCGTCGATCCCCAAATGTTTGGTCTGAAATAGAACGACCAAGAACTGTTCGGAGCTAGAACTTTGAGGCCGAGATCGTCGTCAGTGGACTTACAATGGAGGTTTAGTGTTGAACCATCGCCGAGGCGATTTGTAATCTTCACTTGTGATTTAAGAGTAGACCATTTACGATCAAAATCTGAAGCGTCAATTTCCACTCGTGAAACAGCTATTTGGACGAGTAGAAATATCATCATCACATAGATTTTTTGGTTTAATACTGCAGCCATCTTTAGTATAGATGGATCAATATGTATCTGCTGGATACTATTTGTTTCATTTGCACTGGTATATATATATATATAACAAGTAAAGATTTTGTATTTTGTTTCCAAAATATAATTGGTCAAATAAGAAAGTTAATTCTGTCAAATAAAATATTTAAGAAAGTTAATTGTTATGGTAGAATATCAATATATATATATATATATTTGTCAATATATACATAATTAAAACTGGATTTGTCTTACATATTTATTATCCATATATATGTAAATGAATTTTGATAAAAAACAAATATGTAAATGAATCCATCGCCAATAAGTTAGAAAAAATATATTACGGTTCAAAATTTGGTTAATAAACATTTCAAGTTTTTTTTCTTCTTCTGATTTGAACTGAGTCGATTTAGAGCAGGAAATATAGAAAATATCTTAAAAATATTTGATTTGGCTTGGAGTCGGTTTTGAATTAGAAATATAGATCAATTCATCTTCTACTCTAGAAAAAATTCTAAACAAAACAGTACCACAAGAATTAATTGATAATTTAGTAATGGTTTAGTAAATTAATTAATCAATTCATCTTAAATAACGGTTTGGTAAAAAAAAACCAAAACCGGGTTTTCAAGTTTTGTCGGTTTTGGTGAAAAGGACTTGTTGAGGAAGGAGAATGTAATCGATGTGAAGATCCTCCAACATTTTCTTAATTGCCATAGAAAGCTCAGTTCTTCTGATGTTCCTCTCTCTGTATTCCTGAAACGTGATAGTATGGTTTTGTAGGATCAAAGCGATGCATCGTCACTTTGAGCATGTAAAATGAAGTTCAAAGGATCACATGATACTTTATACTACGAAATCAGTAATCACGTAAACACGATTATATATATGTATAGTGAAATTAATATAACATTTTGTTACCATCGGTAGTTAGAGTCTATTCGTTTCAATGATATTGCTATCAAACCTGATTTCGAGCACATAATATTTAACAAAACACTGTAGTAGTTAAGTAAGAAAAGAGTTGATAATCTATCATCTACAAATAATCTTTTAATATTTGGTATATTTACTAAACAAAGCCAAAAAAAGAAATAATATTCAGAATCAAGAGAAGGAAAAAAGTCAAATTAATAAATAAGCGCTTTGTGGCCCATTGGACTCATTGGGCAGCACCTGACTCCGCCCTGAAAATTTCGGGATTTGAGAAGAGAATTTACGGAAACGAGACGGAAATGAGAAATTTGGGAATTAAGAAATGATTCCCATAAGGGAATCCGACAAAAATAGAACGAGAAACTACAAGTACGGGATGAGAATCTGCGGGTATGAGACGGGAACGGGAATCCCAAACTCTTAATTTAAAGACATATGTTTTGGAAAATTTTAGGTATTTTCAAGAATTTTTGGAAAATTTTGAGAAATTTCAGAAATATTTAGAAAATTTTGAGAAATATCAGTAAAATTCAACAAAATTTGGGAAATTATGTAATTTTTTTAAATATTAATTTTTTAAACAGAAATTCGGGTTCCCGATCTAATTCCCTTACCTTTTTTCTTATTCGTTTGAATAAAATAAATGATTCCGAATGGGAATTTTCTAAAACGGGAAAGAAAACGGGACATAAAATTTAAAACGGGTACGAGTAATATTTTGTCTCCTTGTCTTGCCCAAACGACTATAAAACACATTCGTTATATATATGTAAATATATATACTGTATATATATTTGAAATGAGAAAAATAATAAATAATTTGTTTTTATAATTAATTTTTCTCTGCATCAAGACAATTTTGTTTATTCCAGCTAAAAAGGCTAAGAAAAATAATAAAAATCATTCATTTCAATCTCCATTCCAGTTATAACATATATCAAATGCATGATTTATCTTGTCGAACATGTATGGTCCATCTTTGGTTATATCCCAGACAATAGATGCATGAATTGCCGCTAATGACACCATCTCTGTTATCAACGTATTTGTCAAAATGTTTTGATTGTCCTTGAGGTCATGTGAAAAGACAAGAAAACACCGTCGTTCTCAAAATAGTTGGTGTAAAATAAAATGACCAAGAGCTATTCAGAGCGAGAACTTTGAGGCTGAGATCGTCGTCAGTGGACTTACAATCGAGGTTTAGTGTTGAACCATCATCGAGACGATTTGTGATCTTCACTTGAGTTTTAAGAGTAGGCCAGTTACGATCAAAACCTGAAGCGTATATTTTCACTCGTGAGAGAACTATTTGGATGATTAAGAGATATCACCACCACATAGATTTTTTGGTTTAATAGTGCAGCCATTCTTTATATAGATGGATCAAATTATGTATCTGCTTGTTTAATTAATTTGTACTGGTATATATATATAACAAGTCTTTTATGAGATGTTGTACATTGCGGTTTTGTATTTTGTTTCCAAATTATAATTGGTTGAATAAGAAAGTTAATTTTGTCAAAAGAAAAGTTTAAGAAAGTTAATTGTTATGGTAGAATATCAATTTTTTGATACATGCATTGTCAATATATACAAAATTAAATCTGGACTAATCTCACATATTATTCATATATATGTAAATGAATCAATCGCTAATAAATACTGAAATCTATTGACAACGTTGAGTAGTAGACCCAGTTAAGTTGGAGAAAGTAAATTTACGGTTTAAAATCCGGTTAATAAATGTTCGATGTTTTTTTTCCTGATTAAGAAACAACTGAAATATGTGATTTGAACTGAGTCGGTTTTAGAGCACGAAATCATAAAAATGTTCGATTTGGCTTTAATCGGTTTAGAACTCCAAAATATAGAATTCATCTTCTACTCTAAAAAATCTAAACAAAACAGTACCGCAAGAATTGATAATATCTTGGATAATATCTTAAATAACGGTTTAGTAAGAAAACCAAAAACCGGATTTTCAATTTTTGTCGGTTTTGGTGAGAAGCACTTGTTGAGGAAGGAGAGAGTAATCGATGTGAAGATCCTCCAACATTTTCTTAATCGCCATAGAAAGCTCGGTTCTTCTGATGTTCCTCTCTCTGTATTC
Organism: Thlaspi arvense; assembly: GCA_911865555.2. Classification (NCBI taxonomy): domain Eukaryota; kingdom Viridiplantae; phylum Streptophyta; class Magnoliopsida; order Brassicales; family Brassicaceae; genus Thlaspi; species Thlaspi arvense. The sequence continues at coordinate 65,832,529 of OU466862.2, read as the reverse complement.
CTGAAACGTGATGGTGTGGTTGCTGTATAGAGCCATCTTCAGCTTGTTCATGTTCTCTATCTCCTTCACCACCACCGTGTGTATCGCTGACCAATGCTGCGGATTCTGCTCCAAGTACCTGTTTCAACACCAAACCAAACAACTCTTTTTCAAGGTTTTGATCCAACCGAAACCAAACTGTTTTAGATGCATGAAGTGTGCAACTTACTCGGCGATTCTTTCTTTGAGATGTGCGATCTTCGAGACTGGTGTCGAAAACGCGATGGAGAACTCCACTGTTTCTCCCATATCCGGACTTCTGAAGTAGTTGCTAATCGGTTTCGTGGCCAAAACCGCGTTTGGATAATACACTTTCTCGTTGTCGAGCTTCAAGAACACCGTCGACAACAAGTTCATTTCTTCAACCAGCATCTGAAAAAAAAAAAACACAATAAGAATGTGAGAACTGAGAACTTCTTAGACATAATAGTATATGAATGACATGGACATTTAACTGGTGGTGAGTTTTACCGGGACACCGTCGACAACGCAGCGATCACCAACATCATAGGGATGCATAACGAAGACAAAGACAATGGACTCAAAGAGATTTTTGCAAGTGCTTCCGATTATAAAAGCCAGAGCAACGAGTTGAGTGGAGAAGAACAGCAAAACCTTAGTGGTTGCTACTTCAAGAAGCAGCAGCCAGATGACGACAGTGATCACGATCAAGATCGCTGTCACGAGTTTGTTTAGCTGCTTAACCGCCGTTTTCGTGTCGTTTAAGGAATGCGCTAGCGCTTTCCGGCTAGTGTACACCTTAACCTGATCAGAATAGCAACACAACACAAGTGGTTAAAGATAAGTTATGCTAACATAAGCAATCTGAAACTCCTCACATCTCCAAATAACCATAACTTAAAAGAATAAAGAGCATGAAAGTGTATTGAGGAGACTTACCACCCATTCTGTGAAAGCTTTTCTGGTGATCCTCCCTGTCTCGGCGGCACCGTCAAACAAAGGGAATACAAGATCGACCTCTTCCTTAATCATGAACCTAAGCAAGTCTTCTTCCTCTATGTAGCTGAAGAAAACAACCAAATCCATTAGAGAATGCACAAGAAAAGAAGAAGAAAAAAGAGCATATGAATATTGTTATTCTCACCTGAAGCAAGGCTGAGCAACATTTCTAAAGACATGGTAAGCAGCAGCCAAAGCCTCCATCTCACTAGTAATCTCTCCTCTATCAGCTTGCGCCTTCCCTTCGCCGTATGCTGTTTCATCCAATGTGTCAGAGATTGTAGAGAGACCTGAAGTTCTAACAGCTTCCACCAAAACCCGCATTGTCCACGCGGAAACTTTCTCTCGCTTCATCTTATGAACTTTCCCCATATCAATCACTTTCTTCTCCTTAACCGTTCCTTTCTTCACCACGGTCGCGAAACTCAAATGCCCTGTGCCTGGCTCACGCCCCACCCTCTCTGCCTCCTCGATAAGCGGAGGACCAGAGAGCGTTTGCAGAACGTACTGGTGGAACACAGAATCTTGAATCCGGTCGAAGAAGTTCACCACGTTGAAGTTCGCTGCAAGAATTTTCAGCAAGAGTGTTTTCACCAGCCAAAGGAAAGATCCCGTGAGGAGGGAAATAAGAGTCCTGGTTAAGGCATTGAGGATCTTTGTGGCTGCAGGGGACCGATGCACGTCGTGGTTGAACAGAAACACCCAAGCAACAAGAATCAAGCTGAGCCAAATGAAGACTTGGACGCTCTTCTTCAAGCCGTGCACAAAGTAGAGCACTTTCCTCCTCAGAAGAAAGTTTGTCTCTATGAGGAACACAACCACACGCATGAACCAGTTCGTCACCAACATCCCGCTGAATATAACCATCACAAGCACACACCATTTCCACACTTCTAGCCCCCAGAAGTTATGATGTTTCACGACATCGATGGTTAAACTAGCAACCAAGGCGCTCAAAACCAACACAAAGAAAGCTATCTCTATCAATGTCAATGGACTTATCTTTCTGCGCATCTCTTTGCTCAGCTTCACCTTCTTGTAGATCTCTTCATCTTCATCTTTCTCCGCCTCAACAGCTTTACTTGGAGTTAGCGGTGTGGTTGACCCGACACTCCTCGTCGACTTGTTGTTAGGGGAACCTCTACTGAAAGAGAAAGCAGTACCAAGCTGTTCCTTGACTTCCTCCTCTAGAACACGTGCGTCTACAGGACAAGATGGTTCCACAAACCGGGACTTGGGTTTCGAGTAAACCGACCTCGCAAAAGATTTCCTCTGAGTTAAACCTTCATTGCTCGGATTTGGAGATCTAGGAGGCTTGTTAGGGCTGCCAACAAGCTTAGAGATTTCAGGAGAAGAGCTTCTGTTGATGGGCATTGCTCTCTCGGACTCTGGTGAAGCCATCTTTGAAGAAGCCTTTGATGCTTCCTCACCTGAGACATTGATAACAACTTCTCTTCCTCCGTTGCTGCTCTTTCGTTCTGCCATTCCAATGCCACTAGCATCCATTTCACAATAATGGCTCTGAAATATTCCACAAGAAAAAAACAAGATTAAGAACACTGTGGGGGTTATAAAGGACCAATTTTTTTTTTAGCTTGAGTAAGATACAGTAATAAGATATTTGATTTATTAGACGCTTGATAAAGAGACAAAATAACCTTACAAACAAAGGGTTTTAGGAAACTCTTGCGCTTGTTCGAATGTTTTAAGGAAAAATGTGGAATCTTAAACCCTAAATTCTTTATGCAGAGGTTGCGTTTTTGTTTTTAACAAAGTCAATGGATTTATACAGGAAGATAATTTTAAAGAACTCATCATTTATCCCTACTAAATCTGTAACAAAGTTCTAAGCTTTCCAGAAAAAAATAAAAACAGAAATCTGTACTTCCCTAGAGAAAAGTAAAGAGCAAAAAACTAATTTAAATCCCTACAAATTACAAGCTAAAAGAGTGGGGAAATGAGGTTACCAGTAGCAAAATCTTCTTCTGGTGTGAGTATCAGCTCATTCTTGAAGAAGACCCAGAAAAGAGCAAGATCTTAAGAGATAGTACACAGCACGACCACGTTTAAAGAGAGAGATTATAATGAGAGACGGAAGAATTCAAACATTTGGTAAAGAATAAACGTCGATAATGCTCTTAAAAAAGAAGAAGCAAATAATAGCAGCTGAAAAGGAGAGGCGGTGGAGATTTTTGGCCTGAGAAAATGGCTTAAACCCAGAAGCCAACAAATACAAAAAGGCAACTGATTAAAAAACAAAACATAGAAAGAGGAAAGAGAAAAGGATCAAGAAGATCTCACATGAACAAAAAACACTAAGGCGGGTCCCAATGAGTAAATTATTACTAAGGCGGGTCCAAAGAGTGGGAGATGTCTTTGATACCTCAAGACTTAAGCCTAAATCCTAATTACTTTTCAAAATAATAGTACTTGGGAACTGTAATTTACTTACTTTTTACATTGAAGATGCCAAGATGATGGAGTAGTTTATCGACCATTTAAGTTCCAAAGTTTCAATAAAGTAAATTGCTAAACTCCTAACTTTTTTACCAACAGCAAAGTTACTAATCTTATTTATTCAAAATTCGTTTTTTTCATATGTACTAGCTGACATTAAAACACTGCTCTGTCCTAAAATGTCAGAATAAAATATATCTTTTGTAAAATTTACATGTTCTGCAAAATTTCAAATTTCAAATTCCAAATGTACACGAGATTTAATAAACTTCGGTACTAGTGAGAGAATCAAACACAACATCAATTAAATGGATTGATAAACTAAAAATTTGCAACTTCGATTGAAAAATACAACAATTATTTTTTTGTTACACAATGAAGATGATTTATTCGTTGACTACTGACTAGTGGGTGACCCATTCACACTGTCTCCATCAGTTTCATTATGTTGTTGCTAAAGAGCTGTTTTACAATCATTCCGTTAATTAACGCGTTTATGGCATGTCTAATAGTTAATACTATACATACAATACAACAATTAATTCGTGATTGGTCAGTTATCTGTAAATAATATATGGGATATTTTTGTTAAATTACTAAACTTTATCGTATTACCAACTAATTATCATGGTCTAACGATTTTATACGAGTTAACAAACTTGACCAATTGTAGTTGACTACCATCCAAATTTCCAAAGTCGTTAAAAGTTAAAACCGACAAAAAATAATTCCATCGTTGCCGTAGAAACGTTGCACAATTATTTAATTTATTCGTTTCCTGTCCATACAAAACAAAACTTAGTTATAAATTTAAGTATCGAATTGTTCCACACAAAAAAAAAAAATTAAGTATCTAACATGCAATCCAAAAGGTGGTAGTTTCCCAAATTTCTCTTATATTATTCCTCTGTACGGACCTGTTCAAATAATATTCATATCTTCAAAAATTGTATATACGTGAATCAAATTTCGAATATTTATCGAAAACTAAGCGGCGTTACTGTAAAAAGGCTATTGATACAAATGTACGCTGTACACTAATGTTAGTAACTTCATATAGTAGTCAGAATCAAACACGAAACAGTTAAATGGAATAATAAATTACAAATTGGTACAAACAATAAAAAAGTGGCAACTCTTTATTAAACTACAATTGTTTATATATTTTTGTTGGTTCTCAAACGTAAACACGCAAAAAAAAAACCAATATTGTTAGACTGCTGACCAGACAAATCCTCTGGCTCCATTAATTCCCATTTTGATCGATTTAATAAATAGCTGTTTTTAATCATTCCCTTAATTTTCAATTGAACATGTGTTGGCATGTCCATTAATATACAAATTCAAATTGGTGATGATTGGTCATGCGAAAACTCAAACCAGACCAGAATGTTCGGTTTAAATAAGCTAGAAGAAAAGGCCCAATTTTAAGCCCATCTCTCACTGAAGAAAAAGATCAAGGCGCCACGTGATATTTACTCAAGGCCCAATTTAAAGCTTATCTCTCACTGGGCTGGATTATTTATTTCAAAAAGGGTAAAACTTGACGTGGTATATATAAGCCCCACAAGGCCACAATCTAAGAGAGAAATAAAGAAAATTTTATATCGCCGACTTAAACCCAACTAAAATTTCCTTTTTTTTTTCTTTTTCTTTCTCGCTGCAATTTCCTTTTCCGAGTTCCTCACCGACTTAAAGCCCTAACTCTATAAAGGTTCCACATTCGTTCTCTCTCTCGCTACGGATTTGCTTGTTTTCTCTACAATTTGTCTTCCACTTTGTCTCGGCTACAATTTTTCTCTCGAGTGATTAACTTTCCTCTAATTTGAAGAAGCCCTAGAGAAAGACTATTTGCAAATTAAAGATGCAATCAAACGAAGAAATTGTGGATTTTTTAGGCGAAGGTGTTTACGGCTGTGTTGATCTCGTAAAATACATTCAAAGCGACGGCTCCTCGTTTCACGCCGCCGTGAAAAGCTCTAACGCCGAGAACTACGACGCTCTTAACCGAGAGCTTCAGATTCTGCAGGAACTCAGAGGATACCCGAGTATCGTTAACTGCTTTGGAGACTATTTGGAAGAAGGCCTCAACGATAAAGGAGACAAAGTCTACAAATTGCTTCTCGAGTACGCATCCGAAGGGGATTTACGCGATTTCATGGACAGTCACGCCGACAGAAAATTGCCGGAGCCGATGATAAGGGACTTCACGCGCATGATTCTCGAAGGTTTGGTTGCGATTCACGGTCACGGTTATGTTCACTGCGACCTCAAACCCGAGAACCTACTCGTCTTCCCCTGCGGAGATTCGTTCGAGTTGAAGATTTCCGATTTTGGGATTTCCTTGGAAGTCGGAGAAGTTCCGAGTTACTGGACAGTCGACTTCCCGTTTGTTGGAACGCCGTATTACATGCCACGGGAGTCCCTCAGGGACGGCGTCGCGAACAAAACCATAGATCTGTGGTCGCTAGGGTGCTTGGTACTGGAGATGTTTACAGGTGTGCGTCCATGGCGAGGGATGAAAACCGATACTCTCGAGAATTATCTCCTTGAAGGTAAAGCTCCAGCGATTCCGGAGAGCGTGCCTTGCGATGCAAGGGAGTTTATTGAAACGTGTTTCGCAAGGAAACCAGAAGAGAGAGGAACCGCGTATGAGTTGTTGTCTCACCGGTTTTTATTGCCTCGGGAAGAGGAGAAGACTAGTGCCGTCGCCGTCGCTGAAGAGCGAAGAAACTCGTTACAGTGGAGGTTGAACAGAAGAGCTAGGAACGAAGCTAGGAACAAATCGACGACGACGGATAGTAAAGAGAAACCATGGGGCTGCAATTTTTTGGGTAAACTCCTGAGGTTGAAGTTTGTGTCTACGAAACCATTGGGCTCCAATTTAGTTTCAGTTCAGTAATGTGCTGAATTGATTATCTCTGTTTACTTTTTAGTATATGTACATCAAGCTACATATATCAGTTCAAATGTCAGCTCTCGATCCATATGTATGTTACGACATTGACTGTTGATATAATAATAGTTTTTTTTTTTTGAAGAAATTGTTACATTTACGATTCCTTTCTTTCACTTTCCATCAAAAATTTACAGATTTTGCCTCTTAAGATTTATCTGAATGTTCTTTGTTGGATTTGTCTGAGGACCTGAAAACTTCGAGAACTGTTATTCCTTAGCTTGGCAATAATTATTGGATTAGATGGTAAAGTTTTCCAACGTTTTAATTATATTTCATTAGTGGAGCATTCTAGTACTACAACTCTTGGTAAGTATTGCTGGACATGAACAATTGTCTCTGTTATTAGGCAAGTTCATGTTCTTTTTGTGTAATACTAAGAATTCACTACAACTTGAGTCATTCTTCATCAAAACGAGCAGTGATGATTCTCCTGTTGGGTTTGACTTAGATTTTTAAGAATATATTTGAATAGCACAAATGAAATTTGGATAAAGTTTTGTAAGTTCAACAAGCTGGGTTTAAATGAGCAATGTTCATTTAAGTTTTAACCTCCAATTTTCGTATTAAATTTAAGGACGAAATCATTCAGTGAGATTTAGGTGTCTTTAACTCTTCACTTCACCCGAGCGTCTCCGAGATATCCCAAAGATGGTGACTCGTCTACGACTCGTTTCGAGATCTTCTCGTTACGCCACCGTCAAGTTGGCTGAGTCTGCCTCGGTATGCTCATGTCGTCGATTCTCTGCCTCCTCCGACCCGACTCACCCTGAACCCGAATCTCAACCCGAACAACGCCCGCCTTTAAATCCCGTTACCGAAGACGGAGATCGACACGAAAAGCTACGGAATCTCCGAGTTCTCCTCCAGCAGAATCGAATTGAAACGGCGCGTGGGGTTCTCTCTTCGCTGGTTCAATCGGGTTCTGCGCCTTTCACATCGCCGAAAGAACTCTTCTCCGCCTTCTCGCTATCATCTCCGTCGCTGACAAACGATTTCTCGTATTTGCTTTTCTCCGTGCTAACCGAATCGAAGATGGTTTCTGAAGCCACGGATTTGTTCTTCGCCTTGAGGAACCAAGGTATTTTTCCCAGCTCAGATTCGTTAACGCTATTGTTCGATCATCTCGGGAAGGCGAAACAGTTCAGAGTGACTGTCAATGTGTTTTTGAATATTCTGGAATCGGATTATCGCCCGAGCAAGTTCATGTATGGTAAAGCAGTTTACGCCGCCGTCAAATTGAGCGACTTAGGTAAAGGCTTAGAGCTGTTCAACCGCATGAAACACGACAGAATCGCCCCCACAGTGTTTATATACAACGTCCTTATCGATGGGCTGTGTAAAACGGGAAGGATGAAGGATGCAGAACAGTTGTTCGACGAAATGCTTAAAAGAAGATTGTTACCCACTTTGGTAACGTATAACACCTTGATCGACGGATATTGCAAAGCTGGGACTCCTGAGAAGACTTTCAAGGTGAGGGAACGCATGAAAGCGGAGAACATTGATCCGAGTCTTGTGACATTCAATACTTTGCTTAAGGGATTGTTTAATGAAAGAATGGTGGAAGATGCAGAGAACGTTTTAAAGGAAATGAAGGATCAGGGGTTTGTGCCAGATGCGTTCACCTTCAGTATTCTGTTCGATGGTTATTCAAGTAACGATAAAGCTGAGGCTGCTTTGGGTGTTTATGAGACTGCCGCTGCTTCTGGCGTGAAGTTGAATGCTTATACGTGTAGCATTTTGTTGAACGCGTTATGCAAAGAAGGGAAGATAGAGAAGGCGGAAGAGATTTTGGGGAGAGAAATAGGTAAAGGGCTTGTCCTGAACCAGGTTATTTACAACACGATGATTGATGGATACTGTCGAAAAGGTGATCTGGTTGGAGCTCGAATGAAGATCGAAGCGATGGAGAAAGAAGGGATGAAGCCAAATACTTTGGCTTATAATTGTTTGATTAAGAGATTTTGTGAACTGGGGGAAATGGAGGATGCTGAGAAAGAGGTCAACAAAATGAAACTCAAGGGAGTTTCTCCGAGCGTGGAGACGTATAACATCTTGATCGGGGGCTATGGAAGAAAGAGTGAATTCGATAAGTGCTTCGACATTCTGAAAGAAATGGAAAACAACGGGACGATGCCGAATGTAGTCAGCTACGGAAATCTGATAAATTGTTTCTGCAAGCGTTCTAAGCTTCTTGAAGCTGAGATTGTTAAGAGGGACATGGAAGACAGAGGGGTTTCACCCAATGCGAGGATATATAACATGCTAATTGATGGTTGTTGCTCAAAGGGGAAGATTGAAGATGCTTTCCGGTTTTCTGAGGAGATGCTAAAAAAGGGAATTGATTTGAACTTGGTGACTTATAACACCCTCATTAATGGGTTGTCCATGACCGGAAAATTTGCAGAAGCTGAAGACTTACTTCTCGAAATCTCAAGGAAGGGTTTTGAAGCAGATATATACACGTATAACTCGCTAATATCTGGATATGAACATGCTGGAAACGTGCAAAGATGTGTCGCGCTGTACGAAGAGATGAAGAGATCAGGAATCAAACCCAATTTGAGGACATATCATCTTATTATCAGCGCGTGCTCCAAGGAGGGGACAGAGCTCACTGAGAAGATATTCGGAGAGATGACGTTGGAACCAGACTTATTAGTTTACAATGGGGTTCTTCATTGCTACGCCATACATGGAGATACGGATAAGGCTTGTAAAATGCAGCAGGAGATGATGGAGAAAGGAATCGTTTTGGATAAGACGAGTTACAACAGCTTGATTCTGGGACAGCTGAAAGTAGGAAAGCTGAGTGAGGGTAGAAGTTTGTTTAACGAGATGAAAACCGGAGGATTGGAACCTGAAGCTGATACATATAACATAATGGTGAAAGGGCATTGTGAGAAGAAGGATTATATGGGAGCATATGTTTGGTACAGAGAGATGCAGGAGAAAGGTTTGCGATTAGATGTTTGTATAGGGGAAGAGCTAGTTGCTGGGCTTAAAGAAGAATGGAGGTCAAAGGAGGCACAGATTGTCAGTTCTGAATTAAATGGTCACAGCCTTGATGATGTATCAACAGAGGACGAGGCTGTATCTGCAACAGAGAAGCTGTGAAAATCAAAGGATGTGCTCTTCAAGCCAAATTCTTTTGATTTGGTACCAAATCACCCCATTTCAATTAGGTTTGATTCGGTGGTTTTCTACACCCCTTAGATGTTATGAATGATACTTTCTTTGGGACCTAAAAAAATCCACAACTTTTTTCCTTTCTGAGATTAATTCAGGTGAGGTACAATCACTTTGAAGTAATCTGTGGAGTAACATTATTTTTCTGAAGATTTTTTGTTTGTTTCCAAACAAATGGTGACATGTTTTGTTGAGATTGAACTAAAGGACTGTGGTTGTAAATATATTCATGAATCAGCAGCATGAACATAATAAGATGAGAACTGAAATTTTGTAGACTTTTCAAGCGTGCGAGTGGCACGGTGGGACGGATGGCTCTAGAAAAGTAATGAGGGGCCCCCTAAACTGGAAGCATCATCTCTCTTAATCCCAATCCAATTTATCTACTCGTTGGACCGGTCTGATCACGCTGGTGAGAATATTCTGTTCTGGTTTAGTTGTTTCTAGAAATTACACCCAGTTTATTTAAGCGCCATTCTTCTCTTGCTCCTCTACACAGAGAGAAGCTTCATTAATATGGCGATTACATTTTCAGATCTCCACACAGAGCAGGGTCTCAAAACCGTCGAGGAACACCTCTCCGGGAAATCTTTCATCTCCGGGTAAACTCGCATCTCTCTTTCTTCCGTAATTTTGTGAACTTATCATTACTTTGGTTTCTGATAACTTCTTGACTTTTTGAGATTTTTTTTTTTATTTGAGCTATATGGTTTTTTTTTTCAGTGATCAGCTCTCGTTGGATGATGTGAAGGTTTACGCTGCCGTATTGGAGAAGCCTGGCGATGGCTTCCCCAATGTTAGCAAGTGGTACGATTCCGTTGCTTCCCACCTAGATAAAAGGTTCGTAGTGTATACAAATCTCATCTCTTTTTTCTTTCTCTGCAATCTTCGCTTAATATTTACTTGAGTTGCTCTTCCGAGAATAATGTGTTGTTTCTGTTACTTATGTTCCAGTTTTCCCGGGAAAGCCGTCGGAGTTAGAATTGGTGGCGGTGGTGCTCCATCAGAAGCTCCACAGACTGAGGTACTACAGCTCTGTTGACTTCAATGACGTTTAAGTTACTTTGTTAATAGAACAATGTAGAATTGCACAATTCCTTTGCGATGTGGTGTTTTTTGGAATAATAAGATTTTAGCTGCAGGCACCTGCCACTGCTGGAGCTGATGGTGATGATGATGATCTAGATCTTTTTGCTGATGAAACTGAAGATGAAAAAAAAGCTGCAGAGGAGAGGGAAGCTGCTAAGAAGAAGGATACCAACAAGACTAAAGAGAGTAAGTCTTTCTCCTGTATTATTGGATTGTGGATCACTGTGACTATAGTAAATTTTAGTATATTATCTTCTGCTGGAAAGATTGTATGCACAAAACATCTAGTGGATTTTACGACTGAGTTGTTTGGTACAATTTGTCACTTTTATGTCTTAACACTTGCTAGTGTAAGCTGGATCCTGTGATCCTCCTATTGTCTGTTTTTATTCTTACTCTTTTTACCTGTTTCGTAAGGTGGAAAGTCTTCTGTGCTACTGGAAATAAAGCCATGGGATGATGAAACCGATATGAAGAAGTTAGAAGAAGCTGTTCGTAGTGTGCAGATGCCGGGTCTTCTGTGGGGAGCTTGTAAGTCAAAGAGATATCAGTTTAAAGTCTACGTTTTGAACACAAAAACAAAAGCTTCTTCTGATGTGGGAAAATTGTTGCAGCGAAATTGGTACCGGTTGGTTACGGGATAAAGAAACTCACAATCATGATGACGATTGTTGATGACCTTGTCTCTGTGGACAACCTCATTGAAGACCATCTCACCTCAGAGCCTAACAACCAGTACATCCAAAGTGTCGACATTGTCGCTTTCAACAAGATTTAGAGACATGCCGAAACCTTTCCACATGAAGTGATGTTGAGTTTCCAGTTTTAGTGTCATTCATGGTCTTGTTCCTTTCCTTGTGTGTTTCCGTATGTCTCTTGAGTCGTTTCCTTCAACTTTCAACACCTCCTTTCAAGAAGGTCTTTTCTTGTAATACTATTGTGTTAGGCGAATCGCTGTTGTATCAATATGATGGGCTTGTGTTAGGCGAATCGCTGTTGTATCAATATGATGGGCTTGTTAACGTGTGGAGAATCGTCAGAAGCGTAAAATACTGATTATACTTATTATTGAATACCTAAGATTAAACCGCATTAACAAACCGAGACTATTAACCGCGCCTTTGCTTTCCTTCTTATCAAATTGTGTGATTTTTCAAAATCGCCATTTAAGAGCTCCTTGATCCATGTTAAATATGTTGAGATATAAATAGTAGGAAATTTGAAAGATCCATTTTGAGCAAACAAGCAAGAAACACTTGATAAAACCAGTAACCACAAACTCATTCCATCCATCATCTCTCTCTCTCTCCCTCTCCTGGCATATTTGTTTTGTTTATTCTAAAAGCATTGTTTTTTCACCATCAAAGCGAAGGAGGCGCAAACTGTCTAGACAAACTAAACAGATCTTTACCCTCAAACGGCGATGTCCACTCTCTGCCATTCCCAACAAGAGCAGCCTCCTGCACTCCCACTGCCACGCCCGTCCCATTCCCATTCGCCACCATTCTCGTCCTTCCATTCATCTGTGCTTCATACGGGGATGCCGCCACGTACTGTTGGCTTGGTCTTGCACAAGCTAGGCCTTTGTCTAGACTCCAGTCGATGTTGTTGTAGTCTAAATGCCCCATCGACCCATCCGTGTTCCAGTCCAGCCCAGAGGATCCTGACGCAGACACTGATCCGTATCCCGAGAATAGCCCAAGAGAAGCAGCTGGAGCCACAGCAAGCGGTGCGGAAGCCCCAGACACTCTGTTACCATTCTTCACATGGCTTTGATATTGTTGATACTGATATTGCTGGAACAACGGGTTTGAGCTCAGATCATCTGGAGTCACAGTTCTTGTGGGCAAGTATCCGGTGGACTGAGCCGCCTCAGATCTATTCGCAGGGTACAAACCGCTGCCTGCTGCTGCTGCTCCGGTAAAGGATGGATTCATGGTAGAGACAGGGAACGCATTTGTGATAGCAGATTGAGAGCGCTGCTGCTGCTGCTGCATCACCATAACTGGTTCCCTCAATTCTTGCTGCTGAAGTCTCTTGAATTGATCACCTAGAGCTGCCACATAATGCGGTTCTTCTGTTGGACGTTGCAGTTGCGTCTGTTGATACGGCATGCGTTTCTTCTCTACCAGGGCAGCATTTTTTTGCATTTTCATCCACTGCAGTTCCATGTGAATTCTATCCAATGGATTTACACTTTGGTTTCCGGTTTCTCCACTACTGTAGTTGGATCCTCTGGGGTAACCGAGATTCTTTCTGTCTTCTTCGCCGCCTGCAGTATACATGCCTGAACCTGAGTTAGATTGCAACTGGGCTACTGTGCTCTGACTTGTGTGCGCAGAAGGGACTTTGCTAACAGAAGTACTGTCACTAATATCCTCTGGTTTCGTAGAAACACTAGACGGGTCTTGCTTCTGTCTTCTTAATGATTCTTCAGCTTTCTCGATGTCCCCCTCTGCTGTAACCACAGCTCTCTCTACATCCTGCTTGGTGCACTTATATTTTGTTTCCAACTCCAAGATACTACCCAACTCTTCTGATATGTCAAGTTTCAAGTTCCCAGAGGTAGGATCTAGTTTCTTATCTGCTACATTTGCCCCACCATCATCAAACAGCCAATGGACGGATTCCTCTATTTTCCCTTCGTTTAACATGAGAGCGTAGGTTGCCCGCTCATGAGCAATCCCCATTGCTATAAGCTTCTGAGCAAGGACTTCAAGTTTCCTCGACATCAGAAACTGGCAGCACCGCTCATGCAACTCCTGGGCTCGCTTTTCCTTTTGACGCTGGTGCTTCCTTTCATTCTTCAGTCGCATCTTTTCACGCTTGTCATTGTCAGCTCCAGGAATGATTTCCTGTTTTACAGCTGTAGTAGGAGGTACTTTCTCTTTGTGATCTTCTGATTCACCTGACCAACTACCATTATTAGAGGCAGAATCACAGTCGGCTCCATTTGAATCCGACTCATCAATGTTTCTGAAGCGGCCATTATTGTGAAGAGCGGAGGAACCAGTTGCTGAAAGCGACTCGACGGTTTGAAATGTCCCCAAATGAGGATTGTAAGCACCAGTTATAACACCAGTAGTTGCACCCATGGGTCCCGAGGCTTTACTAGGTGTCATAGCCTTCTTGTCTCTCGATTTCGTCTTGGATGCGGTAGACATCTTCTCTTTTTATCCTGCAGTTTCTCACAGAAACGAGAATAGTCAATATACATAGCTTTTTGAGCTAAGAAAAATACATAGCACAATCTTCTCGCAAACCCAAAATAATCATACGTCGGTCCTATTCTCGTTGAACACACATCACAGATTAATGGTCATTCGGGCTGCAATGTCAAATCTGGAGATTTTTCAATGGGATACACACAACATAATTTTTACAGAGACGAGGACTACATCATTGATGAAGAAGTAACAGAAAGAGAAGAAATCATCACCTAATACCAAATATCAAAAACGCATAGATCCATTCCATGAACGAATCAAGAAACCAAAACACGCCACAACAATCTACGAACTAAATCAACAACATTTCCGGAGATATTTCTATCGAATATGGTCAAAACGAAAGATTCCAAGGCGGAAACAAGTCTGAGCAGGCGAATCAAATCCATAAACAATAATAACAAAAAAAGTCATGTTTGAGTAACGGAGAGACGAAATTCAAGCGAATCGAGAAAACCTAAAGGCGCGAAGGAAAGTAAAATGAAAAGCGATTTGATGAATCTAAATCGAAGTATAGATCAGTGATGGGAAGGAAGAGAGAGAAAGAGAACCTGCTTGCTCTTGATCGGAGTCGTTGACGGAGATGTAGATCCGGAGAAAATAAAGAGAAAAAAGAAGCTGAGCTAAGGCGATGAGGATGAGGAACGAGAGGAGTGCGATGATATGAATATAACCAAACAAAAGAAAACTCGGCGTTTCGAATCCCCAAATCGAAATTGTCAATAGAGATTAGGGTTTGGTTAAGGGAAAAAAAAAAAACGAATTTGTTTTTTATTTCTTTTCTCTTTTAACAAACAAAAGCCAAAAAAAGAGTTGCGAAAACCAAACCAAAGTCTTCGTGATAAATCGTTTTAATAAATTCTGAGCCATTTGATTTAGTTTTCTACATTTTCAGTTATTGTTATTTTTTCTTCTTCACGCTCATTTCCAGTTGTACTTCTTTGATTTCAGTTGTCAAAAAACTGAATAATAAAATAGGCAGGTTTACACTGGACTGGGACAGATGTATCGTAAACAATTAATAAATTTATCTTTTTAAGAAATCCAAAATTACGTAATAATTATAAAATAAATGCACTTTACTGAAAAATAACGCCTTGTTGAGCTTGGAGGTTTTAGACTTTTTAGGTGTCGAGAAACCTCTGTACGTAAAAAAATCTCACAGTGGGAACGTAAAGGTTTCAAAGACATTTGTACTACTCATACAGTTTTATTAATTTGCTGCAAGAGAGCTATGTTAGCTGATAAGATCTTAGAGGAAACCTAAATGCAGGTTATACAAACGACCTTTGATCAAGATTCAAGAGTCGAACCCAAAGTGAGAAACCAAGCAAAAACTATAATTTCATGTCATTACAAAAAAAAAAAAAAAAACTACAATTTTATGTATACATTAAGTCATTAATGATTGGAAAAAAATCAGACTAAAACCGTACCAAATAATCTAAAAAATCGAAAAACCTAAACCAAAACTGGACCGAAACCCATTGATCTCAATCACCCAACCGAGGTCTAAGTTTTGATTCTTCGCGGGTCGGGTCGAAAAGATCCGGCAGCACATTAAACGGCAACGTTTTAAAGGTCTTCGGCGATTAATGGTGGTCACTCGCAGTTTGTTTTTTTGGATTTTAACGCAACGCTATGAGCTTAGCTTCAGTTATCCACCATGGAATTCTCGCTCCGGCGAAATCGGATCGAATCTTTGTTAGCATTCCGGTGATTCCGCCGGATTTCCGAGCTCGTGGATGGACTGAGTCTCGTTTCTCTCTCCTTACAAATCCATCTCTCGTTTCAGGTCTCCTTCTCCTTAGTACACATATTACACATTTCATGTGTTTGAATGGACGGATTCATCTATCTGTGTTGGGCTAATGTGCTTTTGGGTTACGATTTTTTCAGCTACAATTCGTCGTCTCCCTCATATTTCTCATATTGCTTGCTCCAGAGATGTTGATCAGGAAGATGATGTTTCTTCTCCAGGTGAATGCTCCTCCAAAATCATCTTCAGTTTTGGTTCTACATTTTCCGATTCAAATTCAACGATTATACTCTGTATCATTCTTATTGTTTGTAGTTTATATTTAGGAACTGATCAGTGTCTGACATCATAGTATGATCTTAATCTTTGTACCAAGACACAATTGTATACTTGTGAAACAATTTATTTCTAGAAGAGTAAAGAGATACTTTGTCTTGTGACAATAATTTTTTTGAGGCGTGTTAGTACAGAGAAGGAGAGCAGAGGTCTTCTTCCACACAAAGATGACGAGAGTGCAAGCACCTCTAGCTCATCGTCATCGATAGACAATGGAGGCCTCAGAGATAATCGACAAGAAGAGACATACAAAACGTCCTTCAAGACTGTTGCCTTGTGTGTTAGTATCTACTTGCCATCGTCTAATACTTAAATTGATCTAAAAACGAAACTTGATGTCATATTCATCTCAATAGGTAAGCGCTGCGGTGGCATTTGGAATCGGAATAGGTTTGAAGGATGGTGTTGGAAAAGCATCTGAGTTTTTCGCTGGGTGCGTAATGCTTAATTATGATATATATAAAAGTTTTCTTAGTTCGGAATGAGTTTTTTTTTGTGGTAACCGTTGTCAACTCTTGCAGCTATTTATTGGAGCAGAGTTTGTCCGTGGACAACTTGTTTGTTTTTGTTCTTGTTTTCAAGTACTTCAAAGTGCCACTCATGTATCAGGTACACTGAATTATCTGCACAGAGATTTAGCTCTTGGCTATAGATTATTCTGATTATGTAGCCTTTCTATAGAATCGGGTGCTAACCTATGGTGTAGCTGGAGCAATTGTCTTCCGCTTCACGCTCATATTACTAGGAACAGCTACTCTTCAGGTGGTTCCTATGTTCAGAAATGTTTTTTTAGTGAATTTAGTTGTTTTTTTTTTTTAATTCGTCTTTCCGCCTCATTTGACTCTAAATTATCCTTACTATCTTTCAGAGATTTGAAGCAGTCAACCTACTACTTGCTGCAGTACTCTTATATTCGTCTTTCAAGGTGCATATTACCTCATCTTAGCATTTATTTATACCTGTAATGACAGGCAACTATTGGTATGGAACATAAAGAGTGCTCTGTCACTTAGTTTTCCTGTGCCTAATGTCCTAATACAGTTATTTTCAAGTGAAGAAGATGATACAGACCTATCCGACAACTTCATTGTAAAGACATGCCAGCGATTTATTCCTGTCACATGTAATACATCTGCTCTCTTTTTCTTCCTGTTCATGCTAATTGCTTATGTTTGTTACGTTCAAAGTTCTTTTTACCTGGCTGCAGCAAGTTACGATGGAAATAGATTTTTCACAAAGCATGATGGCATTTGGAAAGTAAGTAATATGACAAAATCTTCATAGATAATTCAACGTTTATGTAGCAGTCACTAATTAATTTTTTTTCCATGTGGCCTCTGTTGTAAAAATATTCATCATAGTGTGCTTTGATTGGGTTCTAATTCGTCTCGAAACATTTTGGGCAGGCAACACCATTGCTACTCACAGTAGCAGTGATCGAGCTCAGTGACATAGCATTTGCTGTATGCTCCTTCATCACCACTTTTTTGAGTCTGATTTGGCTCTTATAAATATGAAGCAAAGCACTGATAGTGGTTGCCATTCTCTTAGGTTGACTCTATACCAGCTGTTTTCGGCGTCACAAGGGATCCTTTTATTGTCTTGACCTCTAATCTCTTTGCAATCCTAGGTATTAATTTGTTGCCTACACTGAAGTCTTGTTAGTGTCTACTCTATGCTGTCTCTTTAATATATTCTCTGGTATTTGAATTTTCTGCAGGACTAAGGTCTCTCTATACACTGATTTCCGAAGGAATGGGCGAGCTAGAATACTTGCAGGTATCTTTAATCACTCCTTTTATTTTTCATTCAGGTTATCTCTGATACTTGCTCGAATAGAGTAAGAAAGTATGATTTGTATATGATCTTGTCTTTGCCTTTACCAGCCATCAATAGCAGTTGTTCTTGGCTTCATCGGATCCAAGATGATCCTCGACTTCTTTGGTATATTATATTCTCTTCATCGGATGCAAATTCTATACAACTACCACAAAAACTAAGCTCTCACAAACATTTATTCCTCCTTTGCAGGCTTCCATGTATCGACGGAGGCATCACTTGGTATCGTGGCCCTTTCTCTCAGCACCGGAGTACTGTTGAGCCTAACAAACAAATCCGGTGACAGCTAACTAAAAAGGGGGAACAGATTCCAGATGTAATCAATCAAACAGTTCATAAGAATAAAATCGCATTGTCCATCGAAGCTTTTGGCAGATGTATTACTGTAGATAAAGGGCATAAGAGGTGCATGCTTTGCAAGATGTATTTTACTCTCTGTTTGGTCGTTAAAATCGACTTTAATCTATCATGCGTTCTGTGGGTTTTATTGGGCCGGTTATGAGATAAATGGATGGCCCACACTGATGCGAGTTTTTAGACGCGCTGAACTCGTCTTGGATCGTCACGTCATCCCATGTTGCTGTTCGTTGCTGAGTCGAGGAGCAAGTGGGAAAGTTAAGAGTATGAGACTGCTCCTTCCGCTTAGACTTCTCATTCCTCTAATAAAGATCTTCTTCAGACAATAAATGATGAAACAAATCGCTCTTCTAATACTCTGAATCTACCAAAGTTTTGCAATTTCTGATACTATTATCACCGAATTACCAAGTTAAACGTCTGGTGGTTGAAGATGATTTTTGTAATGCCATGGAGAGATTCATTACCTCAAGCTCTAATCATGGGTTTACGTATACTTTTATCCTCATCATAATTTGTTGTAGAGATAGATATAAAGTGACAGTTTTGCAACTTGCAATACACAAAAGGAAAGTCATACACAATACCAGTTCCGTACAGACCCACAAAACACATGGACTGGATTCACATTCTCTTATTAAAGGAGTTACCTTTGTTAAACAGGGACTCTCATCACGTAGTCTGAGGGACACAGGGCCTGGAAAGCAAAGCACAAGATTAAGACATCATCTTTCGAACAAAATTACAATAAGCAAAAGCAAAAGCAAAATATGTGTATTAGGTATCAAGATCAATGCTGAATAAGAAAAACCTGAAAAAAAGAACATGTAGAATGTGATGTGCTTACCGCATAGAAAGCTCAGGTATGGAATCAAACATCGTGAACGTGGTCGAAGCTCTCCAACTTCTTGAGGTTCTCCCAGGCTTTCTCAAGAACCTTGGCCTCGTAGACCTTCTTGGTCTCACCATCAGCAACCTCCACAGTGAGATGGTGCATTTTTCCAGCCACAACCTGTGTCTTTGCACCAAGGAGCCTCCTGAACTCCAGAGTCACGTTCTGCATACATAAGAGGGATGGTGTGATTCAATGCAAAATGAAATCCCTCTCTTATACAATGTAAAATTGGCAACCAACAAACAATCGCCCAAAATCTTCGAATCCATCTACGCGAGGAGCAGAATTCATGGCTTACAGATAAAACTAATCAATACGACAGAAGCAAAATGAAGCAATCCCTAATTTCCTGGAAACGCAACAAAAATTACACCCAGTGAAGAGATTTCCATCTACGAATGACTGATTTACCATAAGATCGGACCAGAACTCAGCGATTTGCCATAAGAAAAAGACTCGATCGACTAAACAAACAGATTTAATTTAAGGAAAACGAAGGTAGCGCAAGAGCGTAGAAACGCACCTCCTTCTTGTTATGCTCATCGACAGCGAAACGAGCGAGACTCTCGACTTGAAGATCATTTGCATTTGCATCGATATCGCGAATTCCTCCGACGACTGTTCCTTCTTGATGATCCGCCATTATCGCTTCTTCCTTTCTAAAATATCTCCAAAGATTTGATTCGTAGATAAGTCTCACCCCTTCTTTTGTGCCGTGTAAAGTGTCCTATATATATAGAGGGGATTCGTAAAGCGCGTTTTTTTCCCTTCAAGAATAATTCTTTCCCCACGATTAATAAAAATATTATGACTCATAGAGAATCTTTTTATACTTGTATTTTTTTAATTTTTAGTTTTTAAAAAAAATAGAGCAATCATACAAAACCGGTTTTCTCATCAGTCTGGTCGATAAATATAGTCCGGTTTGAGTTTAAACCGGTTTTACAAGCACGAGTCTGCAAAGGCGAGACTTTTTACATTTTTATAATTTACTTGGACAAAAGTGGGAAAAAAAATGCTCAAAGAGCCTCCTAATTCCACGGTGGAGAAGACGATCTATGCACGGAAGAAGAAGAGGAACCATAGTTAAGGTCGAGATTATGAATCTGTTGCATAAGCTGTGAACGTCGCTCCTTGAAGAAATCGAGACGAGTGGTTAGCTCCATGAGAGCTGCAGAAGGATGATTATGATGATGTCTTGCGTAGTCCATTACCTGCAAGACCGTATACAATTTGCACATTCCTCGTTTAGAATTCTGAATATTGTGAGATTGATTTTGACAAGACAGCGAAAGAGAAACACTAACAGGAGAGAACTCTTCCATTGGAATGCCTAAAGATGCTTCATTCATCCTCGGCGAGCCCGGTACTTGTCTGTTGTTTCCTCTACCGTTTCTCCATTCTGCTCTTAGGCTTGTTTCATCCTATATGATTCAATAGACATAAGTGTTACTGAAAGATATATTGTGTATTAGTCTGAATGGAGATTCCTCGGCTACATGATAAGATTTGTACCGTTCTTTGATTTCTTTCTTGGTTAACGAAAGCCAGAATGGAATCAAAGTCCTGCTGAAACGACTTCCTGCAAAATTGTAAAAGTAGAGTTATATAATCCTTAGAGAGTATACTTTTGAGTAATATGAATTGTACTTGAATTAGTGAGTGTGGAGTGTCAACTCACAGTTGAGTATTGTGATTCTGGAGAAATTGATGATGGCTTTGAGCGTCTGGGAGTGAACTTAAGTGATGCTGTCGCTGCTGATTAAGCTGGTGATGGAGTTCTGCGACTTTCTGCTTCAATCTAGCCACATCAGCTTCAGCAAGAGCAATCTCCTCAAGCTCAGCCCTTGTCTTCGCATTTATTGTGATGTTAGAACTAACGAGAGCAAGAGATGTGACTGTAATAAAAAACTGATTTCTCAAAGCTAAAGTGTATACTGACTTTAGAATCCGCAGCTTGTGAGCTAAACTGTCCACAAGAAATGCTTAAACCAACTTCAAGAGCGGATCGTAGGTCTCTCTCAGCTTGCAGTTGCTCTTGTAATCTGCCCACCTGACAGTTCCATGGCCGGGTTAGTCATCAAAACGGAAGTTTATTTCCCTAAAAAAACTGGAAGATAGAAATACGACATCTCAAGAGAAGGTTTATACATCTTGTTCAAGTGCCAACCGACGTTCGTGCAAAGCCTGCTTCCTTCTCTCCAAGCTAGCTTGTAGAACTGCATTTCCTTTAGCCTGCAATGGTATAATCAATCAATACAACAACATAGTGTAATCAAACTATAATGCTTCTACTGCCTGAACAAGTACCTCCTTTGCGATTCGTTGTCGCAGCTCGTCTTTCATGAGCTCAAGCCTTTGTATAAGAAGCCTACAAGCAGCAAGAAGCATTTTCATAAGCATAAGTCAACCTCATAAGAACAAAGAAAACTCATATGTTGAACGGCAGGATTTTTTTTTTCTTTTCTCAAATTAAGAGTGAAGTCAGATATTGCTTCAGTAAAGACTTCGAGGTTTTTGAACTATTTAACCCTACATATCATATATTCAGCTTTGTAATTAGGAAAAAAAAAAAGCTACAAAAACTGATGTCCTCTACTATACTGCTACTGTAGATGGTAAATATGAGTGTTATAAAACCACAATATTCGCATTCAGGATTGAGTATCTTACTCGTCATTTCCTGAATTATCAAATGATCCTTTAGCCGGTGTTTTTTTGCCCTGCACACCGTAAACAAAGATTGGAATTGAGCTATGACGACAGAATTATCACTTTTCATGCCAGCAGTGGAAAACTTACGTTGCCTCTTCCCCAGGATGAAGAACGCTTTGCGTTGGGTGTTGATAAACCAGTAGTTTTATTTGCAGGTTTTTCAGCTGAAGTTGTGTATCTAGGGGCAGTGAGAGGAGTACTGGGATTGACTGATGGCATGGCCTCTCTCCCTGATTGATAACAGTTTTCAGGAGGTGATACGCTGGAAATTTCTATATCCTTAATAGGCTCTTCAATATGTCTTTTCACTCTAGTGGGCAAGTCTGTACTCTCCGCTGAACAATGGATGTCTCTAGGAGACTCAGCATCTGAATCTTCAACACCAAATCCCTGAGAGAAGATAATAAATTATGATTGATTTTCTTTCTGCTTTAAACAATACCAGTTTCGCTATGTGATAGTGGGATAAGATGGGAAGAAACAAACCTTGTAATCATACAGATCACTGCCAGTATAATCACTGCTCTCACTCGGTTTTCTGCTCACCAGGACATCACTATCATCATCTGTTCCCGCTTCTCGTATATCCAGATTATGTAAGTCAGGACGTTTAACCTCAATGTCCTCTTCATCACTTGAGTTCTCAGGCCCACTGTCGCCAATATGAGAATCAGTAGAAATGGAGCATCTTCCAAGATCTTCATCCTGCAAATAAATAGTTGAGCATATAGTATATTGTGTGGCACCAGATATTAATCAAACGATCGAATGGCATCTTACATTGATCATATTCCCATAGTCTTCCAAAAGAGCTGTGACAATGGCTTGTGCATTATTGGCAGCATTAGCAGCAGCAAGAAGCTGGGCAGAGTTATCTCCCAGAGTGTCGAAACCTTCTAGATCACATTCTCCAGCCAGTAAAGGACGCAGGAGCAATGGAGACATACAAGCAGCTACAGCGGATGAAGTCATCCGGTTATCAGAGGAATGAGAGGTGATCGTATGCATCATCTTTAGAATCCTGCAGAATAAAACCCAACTCTGAGGATAAAGCTGTTTGAAGCAACCTAAATAATGGACTTCCAAGCAGAGCACCACATATATCCCAGGGCATATGCAGCTGAGGATTTAAATATCCTTCTAAGTTCAATGCATAAATAGAATGCCTAAGTAGTTCTGCGATCATATTAAAGGTTATGAAAGCATACCGCAGTAGTAGTCGCCTGTTTGGTTCTGGAAATGTTTCAATTATAGCAGAGCGCAGTGATCTAACCCGGGCTTCTTTATGATCAATTTCTACAGACAAGAAGGCAAAAAGCGAGTTATATACAATACACACATACGCCAAAGTACAAACTTAGATTCCATATACAGAAGGACTTACTATAAGCTTCCAGCAAAGCAGTGCAGCACGACGCTGGAACTGGAGAAGAAGGCAACTGCCGCAGAACATGCTGCAGATACAATAACATTACACAAATGTTTCAACGCAATAAATAAAACTGAAAATTATAACTGACCCACAGTATATTACCTTAACGCAGTCTCCAACAACATGTGGATCCTCTTCGGGACTGAATTCTGTCTTGCCTAGAAAAGTACATTTGGAAAATTAAGCGAAAGAAATCAGAAATGTATATTACCTTTCGGATGTTTAGACCCAAAAGAAAGGGTTCATATGTAGAGAATCAATACCTTGTTCGTATTCTTGAACTCTGCGTTCTACCTCCTCAACATCTGCAGACTGCCTTAAGATTCCCTCTACTTTGGTTCCTGCGCAGACAAAAAGGTGCACGATTAAAACAAAAACATTTATATGGGCAATTAGAAACAAAAAACCACTTCTACAATGCCTATATGATGTATTAAAAGAAAGCAATCATATATGGCACTGAAGATAATAAAAAAACAAATCAACTATCTAGAGGATAAACAACAGAGAATAACGATATGAGATTTTTAAAAAACATAAAAATGAGAGGAAACTAATTAAATTACGAGGCCAATACGTACCATATGTCTCAAGAAATTGAAGAGCTTTCTCGAGGAACGATGGACTTCCATCAATTTCTTCTAGAGCAAGCAAAATTGGTCTTCCAACAACCGAAGACTTCAATGGGCGCTGATCCCTCCCTGCATGCCACGGTGTGATTCATACAAATATGAAATATGAAAGGAGCCATAGCGGAGGAGCTGATAATAATAAATAAATGAGAACTAACATGAATTAAAGGACCCTTCAATTGTATTGTTTGCTTCTGTTCGGAATATCCCGTTTTGACCAATCACTAGTGCTGCATTAGGAGCTTGTGCAAGGGCTTGCTCAAGGGCTGTCTTCCACTCAAACAAGTCGTCCAACGTCTCGGCCTAAGAGAGACAAATAATTAGCAAGGAATCATAACCCATGACAAAAGACGAAGAAGAAAAAAAAATTAAGTCAGCTTCTTATATATATAAATCACCTTAAGGGTGAATGCTCGTCCATCACGCCCATCTGGGAATAATACAGTCAACAGCTTCTTATCCTCTCTCACTACGACACTGCAAACGAGGATGTTAACACAGACTAGAAAGTTGGATATTTTCGTATAAACAACCACAGCCACAGCAAATTTATACCTCCCCGAACTGTTCAAGTCAATGCCTCCAAGAGTCACATTTACTTCACCTCCCTTTTGTGGTAGTGCACTCTGTCAAACAGTTGAAATGATGAGCTAAAGCTGTAAACTATAAAAAGTTCTAAATTTTTGGGAGTTGATAGTGTAAATTTTGGGAATTCTAAAGCCTTTAAATTTGCAATATCTTTAGGTGTCTTTTTTTTTTAATCTTAGGTTCCAAAAGCTCAACAGTATAAGTATTAAATGGTTGGAGAAAGATCGCATAAAAGGATGACAAATACTGACTGGATCATTTTTGAAGAACACCAAAGAAGTTCGGGTAAGGATAAACCAACGCTTCTTCCAAGATGTCCAACCAAGTCCTGCCAATTAAAATGCCACAAGAAAATCAGTAAAAAACAAGATGGTTGTAACTAAGGAATCAAGACTGATACACAATGCGTAGAGAAGCAGAGTAGATAGTCTTAGAAAAACGGGGAGATATAGAAGCTCCACCTTTTGATGAAATGAAGAGAGGACCACTCTTGTAAACCTGTCAAAAATTCATATACAGTAAAAGATTATCATTAGTTGCTTTACTCTGGAATTGTTATACAAATCAAACCACTTAAGCTATAGATATAAAGAACAAACGTATCTGAAAGACTCTTCTATTACCGCCGGACCAGTGAAACTAAACAATTGTCTAATTCTAAGACCTGGGACACAATAACAGAAAAACTGAACCAACATTCTCTAGAAGTATAATAAGAATACTAATCGGGATGTGATATTTCATTTACAGTTGAAGTATTTCTGACTTTATCGAACTGATGAATTCGAACCACAGTATCTGCAAGAACACATATATTCACCTCTAATTAAAGTGCTGCAACTCGGTCTCGACCCAATACAATCATTTGAGCAAAATCTAATCTTTCGAAAGAAAAAATCACACTTGCTCAGTGTCACATCAAATACGAAACAAAAAGCACTGATCTTTTGTCTCATCGATTAACTAATTTCCCACAAATCAAACAGGAATCAGACTAGAGACTGTGATTACCGTATTCGAAGCTACAGCTTGTGGCCGATACATAGCCGCTAAAGAAGCCGCCATTGCAGAAGTAGACTTAATCAAACCACAAACGACGCATCCAAAAAGATCAAAAACGTGGAAAACCGAAAATGCTTTCTTTCCCGAAGACGAATCAAATGAAACACATTAGCCCGAGTCGATTGACTCTTTAACTCCCATTTCCTCGGCAAGACTTCCTTTTGCTTTCCAGCGATTTCGCTGCGAAAATTAAACAAAAAGAAGAAGCTATTGATTAGTCTAACCTACTGCAGCTACAAGAGGAGAGAAGCTGAGTGAAGCGAGAGACGGGAGAGAAAAGGGTAAGGTCAGGCACAACACGGTGTAGTATAATTCTGTGCATCAGTCCAATAAAAAGGCGCCACGTCAAAGACATGTCTTACCCTTTCTTATTACTTTTGTTCTTTTGTCGTCTCACATTATTTATACATATGAAATCAAAGCATACAATATTTTTTGATTTTCAAAACACAAGAAGAAATATTCAATCATCAATCGTGAGATTTGTAGATATTATTTTTGATCAAGCACCAACAATACTGTAATTTTCCATAAACAATTATTAACATATTTGTACAGCACTACCTATCCGAAGTAATTAATATAATTACAAAAAGATATCCTATATGAAAATCATCATTGTAAACTGGGATAATTGAAAAATAATTGTACAATGTACATTTTTTCGATTTCGGTGGATGAAAAAAAAAAATCCAGAAATGAAGAACGATTACTTGGTTATTTTGTTGATTCATATTGAATTTGATGATTGAGTTTTTATTAAAGATTGCACAATTAAAAAAAAAAGTATAGATCGATTCTGAAAATGGAAATAGACGTGAGGTGCTATTGGAAAATTATTTCTTCTGAAGTGACGTTTGGGGTTAGAAATGGAAATGGTCTAAGGTGTCGCTTATGTTTTCTGGTCTTTATATAATTGACAATCCAAATGTATTATAGTGTGCAAAAACTCAAAAACTCGTTTCTGGTTTGTCTTATTTTTGTAAAATGCAAAAAGTTGGGGAAGCAGCGTGTGTGTTTAATAATGCAAATTGTTTCAAAACAAAAGATAATAAAAGCAAAAGTCCAAATCAGTAAGTCACTTCCGTCTCCCTCCATTCACTCTCCCTCAAAGCTAGCAAAATCGGTTTCTCATTCTTCAACCATGGCAGCCACTTCCCGCCGCTTAACCACCGGTTTGATCGCATCCATCAGCTCGGTCCAATCGCATTCCGCGATTCAGCCTCAAACCATCTCCCTAATCCGTCGAAACAACCACATCAGTCGTCGTCGTCTACCGTCGTCAATCGCTCCGAGCTCCAAGCGGTGGATAATCGAAGCGGTTCCACCGGCGAGATCCTGGGATGGATCTGTCGACGGAGGAGCTGAAGCGGCGGATAGTAAAAAGCCAGGCGTGTGCGGTTACGCGATCAGCGATAACGAGATCGGAGGGAGCGGTGACCACGTGGTTGGCGGAGCGCATGTCAAGACGACGGAGATAGTGATTTGGGCGGTGGCTACGGCGGCGTTGGGGGTCGGGAACCGCGTGATGTACAAGCTCGCGTTAGTTCCACTCAAGCACTATCCCTTCTTCCTCGCGCAACTCTCCACCTTTGGGTAAAACCATCTCTGGCCTCCTTCATTTCTGTATTTTTTTTTTTTTTTGTTTTGCTTTACTAACGTTAATTTAGTTTTATTAGATCCTAATACGTTCTTAATCTTATAAGTTACAATTGAATTCTAGTTTTTTATTTTATTTAGGCATCTGCCATCTCTCTGGTAAGCATAAATTTAGAGTTCTCAAGTCCAGATTTATTTGTCGGTTGTTTGCACAAAAGAAGTAAACAACAATGTACTTGACTGAAATTTACAATTGGGGTCGTCTTGGAAAATTAATTGATAACTCCGAAACTGTGAGGTGTGATGTTATACATTTTGAAAATGCAAGGGGAGATACGAATAAATTCGAAACATTTTGTTTTTCTTGAATTTTTTGGAACCGGGTCAGATTTTGGATATTTATATATACTACTTGGGACATTATTGCCTTGCCCCGTATCATTTCCCCACATGCAATAAATACACGTTTTTTTTTTAATTTATTTAAACATTCATGACTGGTCCCAGTTTAGATTTATACCATTTTTTAAACAAACACTTTTTACTAATGAAAACAGATTTTTGTGTAATAGATTTATTTAGCACAAACTATACGCACTGATTCGTTTTACGAATATATGCAAATTCAATCTGTTGAATATGCTTCAAAAAGAAATACTTGAATATGCGTAGAGGTAAAAAAAAAATACAACGTTGTAAGTTGGTGGAACCAAATTAATCAACAACACACACACACAAAAAAGGTGGTGGAACCAAATCAGATAACGTCCGTCCATATCATTATCCCGTCCCTTAGCAGCCTCTAAGTCATATTCTTATGGGTCCCATTGGCCTTACACTTGATTAGTATAATTCATAATGGCTCCTACTTGTACTTAACTTTCTGAGGCTGAATATACTAAACCAAGTTGAACCAGACCAATGCAAACCGAATTGATGGTTTGTTTCCATTTTGTGTATGTAGTATTTCTCAAACCCTTAGTAAACCAAACAGATAATATGTATATACAACAACTATGAGCTATATATAACATTTCTATGACCAATTTTTTTATGGTAGCTGAAACTAAGCCACACATAAGTAATTATGGTAACATTTTCTCAAACCCATCTAAATGGTTTGGGTAAAGATTTTCTCAAAACCATTTTTTCATCTATATAATGATTGCTCTGTTTTTGGTGGACCTGAAACTTTGATCAATTCGCTGTGAATTTTTTCTTTTCTCGTATTAATTTCGTTTATTGCTTATATGATGTCCTCGAAAGAAACATCTTGTTTTTATATAACAAACTTCAGTTTACACAAGAAACATTCTTCTTTTGGTATTTCCTTCGTGTAGGTACGTAGCTGTATATTATTCTATCTTGTATTTTCGATATCGTGATGGAACTGTTACAGATGCGATGCTCTCGGTGCCCAAAACGCCGTTTTTAATTATTGGCGTCTTGCAGGCTTTAGCTGCAGCTGCTGGGATGGCAGCCGCAGGTAACATTACATTTACGCTACTATCTGCGCGATCCTTATTTAAATTGGAATCACACGGGAGTGAGAGTGTTATGAAAAGCATAATTAAATGCCTTTCATCTCACGAGATCGACTGTATTCATATGATTTTTGTTTTTACTTTTCTTTACTCAGCAAATCTTTCGGGGCCATCAACTACAGTTATATCTCAGGTTAGAAGCTGTATAAGTAAAACCTTTTTAGATCATAACTAATAAAGGCATGCATGATGGGTGATATCTATCAGGTTCAAGTGTTAAATAAATATATACTCTCGTTCGTTTGTTTTCTTGCAGACGTTTCTTGTATGGCAAATTTTCTTCTCCATTATTTTTCTCGGGAGGAGATATAGCATAAACCAAATACTCGGATGCACTCTTGTAGCCCTTGGTGTAATCGTTAGTGTGGCAAGGTTTAGATCTGATCAGTCCTTCTTGCTCGACATTTCTTTTGGTATTTTCACAAAGGACACAACAGGAGGAACCACACCAACCTTGTTTTTTTCTTTTCTGCATCTGTAGTGGATCAGGTGCTGCTCATTCATTAAAGGAAGCTGGAATATTATGGATTCTTCTTATGGTCCTTTCTTTCCTGCTTCAAGGAGCAGATACAGTATTGAAGGTCCGTTAATCTCCAACTTACAGGCCTTTTTTAATATGAGTGCCATTATTCTCTTTAATCTCAGATTCCTTTTTCTTATAGGAAGTCATCTTTATAGATAGCCAAAAACGATTGAAGGTACATTACATATCCACAAATCCTCAATACGCATTAACATTTTTTGTGTGTGTTTGGAATACTGAAAAATCATCTGCTCTTACTATCACAGGGTGCTTCACTCGATCTGTTTATAGTAAACTCATACGGTTCAGCTTTCCAAGTAGGTCTTTCTTAGCCTACACAAATTCCCCTCACTCTCTCTCTCTCTCTCTCTCTCTTTGAGCACTAACTTGCATTACAAGCTAGATAATCTTGTCTCTTTGGTGTGATTTTGACCAAATAGGCCATCTGCATCGCCTTGCTTCTTCCATTTCTTTCGAAACTTTGGGGCATACCGTTTAACCAACTCGGTAGCTATCTAAAAGATGGCGCGGTTTGCTTTCTAAACATCGGTTCGATGACAAGAGGATGTGATGGCGCTCCGTTTTTGCCTCTATTGTTTGTGATCGTCAACATTGGCTATAACATTGCGCTTTTAAGACTCCTCAAGATTTCATCCGCGGTGGTTTCGTGTCTTGCGTCGACAGTGTCAGTGCCCGTTGCAGTGTTTCTGTTCACATTGCCATTACCGTACCTGGGAGTTGCATCATCACTTCCAAAAGGGTTCATGGGAGGAACAATGATACTTGTCCTGGGAATGCTTCTTTACAGTTGGACACCAAAAGAAGCCAACCCTTCACCTCCTTCCACTTAGAGAAGGGTCTAATTAGGGTTTTCGATTTCTATTAAGAGATCGGAGAGATTTATGATTATCATGTCATAAATTATTTTGATGATGTTAATTGGAAAAGTTGACATTTGGTGATTGTATTATTGTTCGGCCGTTAGTAGAACAATCTTTTGTAAGAGCCGTCCCATATATAGTGTTGAGTTTAAATTTTCCATGTAAAACTTATGCTATTCGATTTATCAATATAAAAAACATTGAAAGGTTATATATTATGTTATATATACTCCTAATTAGTCTTTGTATGATGAATTAAAATACTCTGCTACATGTCAGTTTCTCATGAAATGCATTCAATCTTGATTTTTAAAAATATACATATGGTAGAGTATTTGACATTTGGAAGATAAGTACAGAGACAGTTTTGTAAACAAATATCGAAATCCCCAGGAAATGCTCTCAACCTTTGTCCTAAATCCTAAATATCTTTTTTTACTTTAAATATCAAAAATACAGACAAGCTTTGGTCCTAAACTCCCTCCCTATCAACAAACCCCATAATCCTTCGAACCGAAGGCCAGCGAAGAGAAAAAAGAAAACCAAAACATTCTATTCATAGCCATTCACAACCAAAACACCTAAAATTTTCTTGCTAAAGAAGAAACAAAAACCAGAGGAAGAAAAAAAAAATAGGAGAAGAAAAAAAAAACACACAAAAAAAAAACATTTCAATTTCTCTTCTTCCTCCTTTGAGCTAAACCTCCTTCCTCTCCCCCACCCTTTAATGCAACAATGGGAAATTGTTGCTCTCACGGACGGGACTCAGCCGAAAACGGAGATGGGCCCACCCATCAAAACGTAGCAACCGCTTCAAACGCCGCCAATCAGGCTGGTCCAACCGCTGAAGCTTCTGTACCACAAGCCAAACACGCCCCTCCTTCTCCTCCTCCTGCAACCAAACAAGGCCCTATCGGACCTGTCTTAGGTCGACCCATGGAAGATGTAAAAGCTTCGTACTCTCTAGGGAAAGAGCTAGGCAGAGGCCAATTCGGTGTGACGCACCTCTGCACGCAGAAGGCGACAGGTCAGCAATTCGCTTGCAAGACGATCGCGAAGAGGAAGCTTGTGAACAAAGAAGACATTGAGGATGTAAGAAGGGAAGTGCAGATAATGCATCACCTGACTGGTCAGCTGAACATCGTGGAGCTTAAAGGAGCTTACGAGGATAAGCATTCTGTGCATTTGGTCATGGAGCTTTGCGCGGGTGGAGAGTTGTTCGATAGGATCATCGCTAAAGGACATTACTCCGAGAGAGCAGCTGCTTCGTTGCTAAGAACCATTGTTCAGATTGTGCATACTTGCCATTCAATGGGGGTTATTCACAGGGATTTGAAGCCTGAGAACTTCCTCTTGCTCAACAAAGATGAGAATTCTCCTCTCAAAGCCACCGACTTTGGGCTGTCCGTTTTCTACAAGCCAGGTTCCTGCAATTTGCAAAACCCTGCATAACAAAAGTAACACGAATCGTTGTTAATAGAAATTTTGTTTCCTATGTGTTACAGGAGAGGTGTTCAAGGATATTGTGGGTAGTGCTTATTACATCGCACCAGAGGTTTTGAAAAGGAAGTATGGACCAGAGGCCGATATTTGGAGTATTGGTGTTATGTTGTATATCCTCTTATGTGGTGTCCCACCCTTCTGGGCTGGTAAATATATATTCCTGTTTCTTCTTTCTGTAGTCTACCCAAAAAATAATTAAATCATATATATTCATGTGTTGTGTGATGACCTACCTGTTGATAGAATCGGAGAACGGAATATTCAACGCCATCCTAAGGGGACATGTTGATTTCTCAAGTGATCCATGGCCATCCATCTCAACTCAGGCGAAGGATCTTGTCAAGAAGATGCTCAACTCTGATCCCAAGCAAAGACTCACTGCTGCCCAAGTTCTCAGTAAGCATCTGCAAACACATCTAAAATCATAAAAATCCATGCCAGTTAATGTTTTTTCTCTCTTTCTTATTATTTCCTTTGTAAAGACCATCCATGGATCAAGGAGGATGGAGAGGCACCAGATGTTCCTCTTGACAATGCGGTGATGTCCAGGCTCAAGCAATTCAAAGCAATGAACAATTTCAAAAAAGTTGCATTACGGGTAACAAAATCACATTCCTTGCCCAATTACCAAATACGAGTTGAATATGCCTCTCAGCAGTAGTGTATCCTAACCTTAAAACCTGAAACACTTGAACAGGTGATAGCAGGTTGCTTATCAGAGGAAGAGATCATGGGGTTGAAGGAGATGTTTAAAGGTATGGACACTGATAGCAGTGGAACAATTACACTCGAGGAGCTAAGACAAGGACTTGCTAAGCAAGGTACAAGGTTGTCAGAGTACGAAGTCCAGCAGTTGATGGAAGCTGTGAGTCGTTTCCGTACTAACAGCAATTTTAAGCCCTTTTTTTTGTCAAATAATGAGCAACAAGGAAGGAGACTCATCATCACTGATTTTCTGTTTTCTAGGCTGATGCTGATGGCAATGGAACAATAGACTATGGTGAGTTTATCGCAGCCACAATGCATATTAACAGACTTGACAGAGAAGAACATCTCTACTCAGCCTTCCAACACTTTGACAAAGACAACAGCGGGTAAGCACTTCAACAGTTTGTTATATAATTGATACTTGAGAGATTTTAAACACCAAAAAGAGAATGACACTTGAAATAATGCTTGGCGATTCCAGATATATCACTATGGAAGAGCTGGAGCAAGCCCTCAGGGAGTTTGGCATGAATGATGGCAGAGACATTAAAGAGATCATTTCTGAGGTTGATGGAGACAATGTAAGGAACAACAGTCACTTTCAAATGTAACAAGCAGCTAACAATCTCATTATCAGTAACACCAAATTTCTAATGACTAAACAAAATGTGCAGGATGGACGGATAAACTATGATGAATTTGTGGCAATGATGAGAAAAGGAAACCCGGAGATCCCAAAGAAGCGGCGTGACCTCTCATTTAAATGAACAACTGTTGAAGTAGAGGAAGAGAGAAGATAGAAAGAGAGCAGGGTATAAAGGCAAAGCAAATATCAAAACTATTCTAAGTATGCTCGGATTGCTAGTGGATTGAACTGGAGGAGATCTTTTAAGGGAGGATAAGGCTCAAGAAGGAACAAACAAACAAAAAAAATCATTAACTAGGGATTTGGGGGAGGTGTTTGATTTATGTACATTTTCTTTTCTGGTTGTCTGTCTACTACTGCTTTAAGTGCCATATGGGTTTCTCAATGTACTTAAAAATTCTTTTTCAATTCTCTTGTATGTGTTAGTGATATTTGTTCTTACTTCCTATCAAAACACATGACACAACAATCCTGAAACAATACAAAGGCAGCAAATTCTAAGCAAAATGATATTGTTTAATCCAAGATCATCATCAAATGCACCAAACACACAAAATTTCGTAACAGCAATAGCTATTTGGAGTTAAAAAGAGGTATTTTTCATTGATATAAAGGACAAAAGAGCACAAAAGTTCAATACGAGAAACAGAGCAGCTCCACCAAACTCATACAGATATCAAATCTCCCCCAAATAAAAAAACCCTAAATCGCAAGGTGAACATGGAATCGAGGACACGGTTTATTACTTATCTTTGGTAGAGACTCCATACTTCTCCTGCAGCTTGGCAACCTCTTCTTCATTCTTCTTCAGGTCGAACTTCTTGCTCATCTTCGCGTGCTGGTAGTAGAGCACGATGAGGTACCGATTGGCGACGTTGAAGCCGGAGAGATGGTCGACGGCGTTCTTGGCGTCGTAGATGTCCTCGTAAACGACGAAGGCCGTGCCTTTAGTGTCCTTGTTGCAGCCGATCCGAATCTGGCGAATCCCGCCGTACTTGCCGAAGATATCGTACATCTCCTCGCTCGTTATGTTGAACGGAAGGTTCCGCACGTAGAGCACGCGATTCACCTCCGGTGGGAGCCTCGTGTTTTGCTTCCGGAGACTGATAGTCGTCATAGCTTTATCTCCTTCTCCTCCTCCTTTAGCCGGTGATTTTGTTGTACCACCACCACCGTCGCCGAGAAAAATCCTCTTCTATTGGAAAAGAAATTTCTAGTCCGATGGAAAATGATGGAAATAAGAAGAGAAAGGGTAGATGATGGGATTACGAAAGGGTAAAATCGTCTTACCCTACCAAATTTATTGACGGTGTTACGTAAACCACTAAACCAAATTAAACCGACCAAACCGATATGTGTTGTATTGATAATCTATTGCAAAACCGGAACTCGAGTTTCGTTCATTGTTATGCAGAATTAGTGGTAGAAGCTAGCTCCCAAAACAAAATCAGATACTAAACAGCTACTAAACCTGAAGCTAAGAAGATAATTACAAGAATACTCTCACATACATGCACATTATTCAGAATCGCTCTTTCGATCTTTCTTTAATGGAAAAAGAAAATGTTATTTACAAATATTTTTACAGGAGAAACAAATGAACACACAGTTATCTGCAAATTATGTAGCAACGGATCTGACACGCTTGACAGGAGCACGAAGAGAAGATAGGTAGTTAGCATCTGATTTCTCAATACCATCGAAAAGGTAACCGAAAGGAGGCATCTCTATATACTTGCCACTTCCTGGTTCAACCTTAAGCTCCTCGTTTTCCCACACAATTCTTCCTCCCGCTATCGTCACTTCAACTTTTCCCTGAGAACAAAATGTTGTTTCATTTGACTTCTTATACAAGTCAGTCAAGAGAGAGACTTTGTGAAATGCTTAATTACCTTTCCTCTTATACCCTCGTAGGCGTTTGTGTCGGATCTTGAATGATGAGACTTTGAGCTGATCTCGAAGCTCGAGTTCGGATTCAATATAATAATGTCTGCATCCGAGCCAGGAAGTATAGCTCCTTTCCGTGGATATATGTTGAAAATTCTAGCACTGACAAATCATTTCAAGCTCACAGTCAATACTGAATTCACCAACTTAGAGATACTGGAAAGACAAGCATAGTTTCAACATGAAAAGAGTATATATATATATACCACTCGGTGCTGGTTATTCTAACATAATCAGTAGCAGAGATTTGGCCAGACCCCTGGATTATATAAAACACAAAAAACGATTACAGCTTCTGTAAACAAACAAGATTTTAAGTCTACAAGTACTTACCACCATCGTGTCCCATATCAGGTGCATCCGTTCTTCAAGGCCTTAAATATGGACAAGTTCAAATTATTTTTACAAATTACTATATAGTAAAGAAGCAAAGACGATGAGCACATAGAGCCTGTTATATACCATTAACACCATTAGGTATTTTGCGGAAATCATCAATCCCAAAAGCTTTTTGTGTAGAATTGAAAGTGCAGTGATCAGTTCCTACAAGCTGCAGAGATAATACCAAGAAAACAAGAGAAGACTGTTTTAAAAATGTTTATGCTATATAGGTCATGTTTCTATACTTTAGTCATAGAGAGGAACGAAACCTGAAGGATTCCTGTCGAAAGGGCATCTTGTAGGGCTTTCCCATGTCCTACTGCTCTAATAGGCGGACTCATGACATACCTGAAAGTTTCAGGCACAAATATTGAGAAAACCTGAAGGAATAAATGGGAATCATTTGAGACTTGAAAAATATCTTACTTGGATGCAATTGTGAAGTCAGGATCCCAAAGCCAATGGTCATCAAGGATTAATCCAGACACAACAGGCTCTCCAATAACCTTCTGTCCTGAAAATACATTACAAAAATGTTATTGAGATAGACAAGCTATAAATAATTTGAAAGGGACTTCAGAAACAACCCATACGTTTAATTACACTAATGATTGTTAGGATCAAAGATTGATTATTTCCATACAAAACACTTAGGTCCTACATGAGTTGTAACAAAAAGACCTGATTTTCGAGCTTTAGCGATCTCATCCATTGCATCGACACTCATCACATGAACAACATAGAGAGGCGTGTTAACAAAACGAGCCAAACGAATGGCCCGAGCAGTTGCTTCTCCCTCAAGCTGCCATTGTAAAAAAAGGATCCTCATTTTTTAGCTTGAACATAAACAAGAGAAGAGTAAAATCAACGAGGCAGTGTTACAAAAAAGAAAAATACCACAGGAGGCCTCGAAAGAGCATGACCTTCTGGACCTGTAATGCCCAGCTCAATCATTCTCTTCTGTCCTTCGAACACTGCATCTCCATTTTCAGCATGTACCATCGCCAAGGCACCGAGAGATTTACATCTTTTAAGGCCATCCAGGAGAAGATCATCGGTGACCATAAGAGATCCTTTATATGCTAGGAAGAATTTGAAAGAGTTGATACCTATATAAGTTTAGAGAAAAAAAAAAGGCACTCAGTTTCATCTTATCTGGTAAACTAAAGGGATAGAAACCAAAGTGTCACGAGACAAATACCCTTCTCCTTGACCAATATCTCCATGTCCTTGGAAACATCTTCATCCCACTTTGTGATCGCCACATGAAAACCATAGTCCATGCACGAGTTTCTGGATTTGTTTTGATAGGCTTCAAAACCAGCCACCAGATCCCCATTAACCGGTATAACAAAATCTATATGCATAGTGGTTCCACCAGCTAATGCTGCTGCTTGACCACTGAAGAAATCATCAATAGTCTCAGTACCCATAAATTCCATGGCGAGGTGCGTGTGAGGGTCAATGCCTCCTGTTTACATTCAATTATAGAAGAAGATAAGAGAGAAGAAGATGATGGAAGTCTAATCATGTCTTAATATGTTCTAGGGATCCAGTAGGATTATGTATCCGTAGAAAAAAAAAGGCCAAAATTGATGAATGTATCATTAATTAGTGTGAATTGATTAAACCTGGCATGACAAACTTTCCAGTAGCATCGAGTACAGTGACTTCATCCCCAACCTGATACAGAGCAACAGCAGAAACAAAATGGAATTTAGAACTAACAAAAATATGAAGGATATACATTACAAAAAGTTAGTAATAAGAAAACTATTAAGGTGGAATTATATTTCTCATTAATACAGTACTCTGATTAAGCCAAAGTAAACTTAAACCAGAAACTAAACCAAGGTATAAACCACTATACACTCTAATAATACCTTAATGTTTGGCTGCACGGCGACAATAATCCCATCTTCCACATAGACATCTGCAACTTGTTGATGGTGTGCGTTCACGACTGTACCTCCTTTGATCAAAATCCTCGTCGATGAAGACGAAGAAGAAGAAGATGGAACCCCACAAGATTCCACTTCATACCCGTTCCCTGCACTACAAAACTGCCAAAAAGACAACACATTCAAAATCTCATCAGACAGGTACTTGAGAGTCGAATTTTCATATGATTAAGTTTCTTTCATAGATTGAAAATCAGTCTCCAAAGTTGTCATCTTTCTTTCTTCTATTTCGAAGTTACTGTATTGGATTTAGCAAAATAACTTAAATTATCTGTTACTAGCTCAAAAGGTTATGCTTAAAAATTAGAGAATTTTAACTGTACGGAGCTTTCAGAGTAGCTTGTAACAAACCCAACTCGATACGATGAACAATCCTTGAAGAGAAAAAGATCAAACAACGAGACAAAGCCAGAAAGTAGAAACAGATAGTGATGATCAAACACACCCACACACACCTGAGTAGCCGAATCTGAGACGGAAGGCGAAGGAATCAGAAGAAGTAGAGAGAGGAAGAAGAAGATTGCATCCATAGGTCTCATTGCCATTTTTTTTCTTTTTTTGCTAACAAGGTCTCATTGCCATTGATGACACAAACATCTCCCACCAGCTGTCTTTTCTATATAATTCACCTTCTTTAAATATTCCATTCTCTGCTATTGGCCGATCAATTTTCGTCAACGCAACGCAAAGTCAAAGTCAGATGGGATCAAGTGAGAGAACCAAACCGGAATATCGAATTGAGGACATTTCCGCATTGTCCGGTACGATTCATACTTAAAACAAAAACCGATTTTTGTTAAAGAAATGAGAGTTTGATGTTAAGAGAAAGGTTAAAGTCTCTCCAAATCGCAACTTCTTTTCTCGCTCCAAGCTGATGAGCTCTACGTCTTCTTTCTTCCAGGTAACCAGTTTTTTTTATTCTCATGGGCATAATCTCTATTTAATTTGAGACAAATGATCTTCTTTTTTCATTTTTTTTGTTCTGTTATTAATAGTTCAGGTTTTCATTATTTGCTAGAGGATTTATTTGTAGCTCAGGACTGGTCTTTGCTGGGTCTCGTTTTTTTGTAATCTGAATTTGAAAGTTGCATTTGTTTTTTATCGTCTGAATTCAAGCTATTGAGGTTTGAAAGAATGTGCTTCTTTATCAATCTTACTCATCATTGATGCAA
Source organism: Thlaspi arvense (assembly GCA_911865555.2). Classification (NCBI taxonomy): domain Eukaryota; kingdom Viridiplantae; phylum Streptophyta; class Magnoliopsida; order Brassicales; family Brassicaceae; genus Thlaspi; species Thlaspi arvense. The sequence goes on along the minus strand of OU466862.2, from coordinate 65,794,129 downwards.
CTAATTTCATCTATGATTTGGGTTTGAGAATTGTGCTCTACTGATTTTTACAATGATTCTTCCATTTGTGCGAATTTACTGAATCTGCTGTGAATAAATTAATGGCAGATGGGTCAGCTTGCAGCTGACAAGCATGTACGTTACATTCTGATGGCTGAAAAGGTACTAGAAAACTATATCACCTATTTATGTCACTATGATGATTTATACAACTTATGTTCTCGTACTCAATTGCTTTCGGATTGTAAATACTTGATAGGAGAAAGAGGGTATTGAGTCTGTGGTGATGGATCATCTAAGAATGAATGGTGCATACTGGGGACTCACTACTCTGGACTTACTCGAGAAGCTGGGCACTGTTTCCGAAGATGAAGTGGTTTCATGGGTCATGACGTGCCAGCATGAATCTGGTGTGTAACAGAGTGTTATATTTCTCTACCATATGGAATTTTCAGAGATCAGCAAAGTTTCACTTGCCAATAGAATAGTGAAGAAAAGAACTATGTGGACCTTTGAAGTTGATATAGGGTTTCGCATTTTCATCCTTAATCATAAGATATCGCTGCAGTGTTAGTTGATAACAAGTGATTCTTTTCTGGGCAGGTGGTTTTGCCGGTAATACTGGGCATGATCCACATGTTTTGTATACACTCAGTGCTGTGCAAATCTTGGCTCTCTTTGACAAACTTAACATTCTTGACGTTGAAAAAGTATCAAGTTGTATCCTTTCCGTGTACTTAGTTTATAGTTAGCGTCACAAGGTCTTTCTTTTTCACCACTAAACATGGTGGACTTAGATGTTAGGTACTGTTACGTTTTCCTATATATGAAATTAGATGTTGCTGGGTTGCAGAACAAAGATGGATCCTTCGCAGGAGATATGTGGGGAGAAATAGATACGAGGTATTCTTTCTTTCCAATTATATATAGTTCTGTTTGTTGGTTTCACTAGACTATGTTGAATCGAAACTGCATTGCTGTTTATGTAGGTTTTCGTACATATCCATATGCTGTCTGTCAATATTGAAATGTCTTGACAAAATCAATGTGAAGAAGGCTGTTGACTACATTGTTAGCTGCAAACTTGGATGGTGGTTTCGGGTGCACACCTGGAGCAGAATCACATGCAGGACAGAGTATGTTATGCTATTTGATTTGATTTTGTATTGTTTTTGTAGTTAAGGTGTTATTGCTACAACCTTGTGTAACGTTATATGGTAAAGGATGGTTGTTCTTTATTATCGTTTCAGTTTTCTGTTGCGTGGGTGCTCTTGCTATCACTGGGAATCTCCATCATGTTGATAAGGACAAACTTGGCTGGTGGTTATGTGAAAGACAAGTCGAGTCTGGGGGTTTAAATGGACGACCCAAGAAACTCCCTGATGTAGGCGTTTGAGCTTCTCCAGTGAGAGACCTTTGTAACTTCCCTAGATCTTACACACTTCTACCTTTACTGTTCTTATTAACCAGGTTTGCTACTCTTGGTGGGTCTTATCGAGCCTAATCATGATAGATAGAGTTCACTGGATCGACAAGGCAAAGCTTGTCAAGTTCATCTTAGACTCTCAGGTTTGTCCCCAACACGTTAAGAAAAGTTATACTTTTGCTAATTGCTCAAAAGCTCTCATCTTTCATACTTTGATTAGGATTTGGATAACGGAGGCATCTCAGATAGACCTAATGATGCTGTTGATATCTTCCACACCTACTTTGGAATTGCGGGTAACTTGGATTTGTCCCTCGTCCCTTTAAGCTCATCTTGTTTATGTGAAGCTAAAGTGGTCTCATTTCATCTAATGGGTGCAGGGCTTTCGCTCCTTGAGTATCCTGGAGTCAAAGCAATCGATCCAGCCTACGCTTTGCCTGTTGATGTCATCAACCGGATTATCTTCACCAAATGATCTTTCATGGTTAGATGTTTATTCAATTTGTTCGTTTATTTAGGCGGTGTTAGAAGTTCTGTGTGCTCAACGAGGAGATTGCAACATGGGTTATAGGAAAGATATTAAATGAACTAGGTTGGATTCAAGTGATTACTACTAATGGAATTGTAATGGTTGCAATGCTTAATCCATTATTCCTTTAACACTATAAATAATTTCACTTCAGCCTCTTTCTGGTTTGACATGTCTTAGCCAATTCTGCCCACAAAGGTCAAAACTCTTGGTCCTTGCGCACAAGACGCTCAGCATCTCCAAGCTCGACTTCACTGCCTTTAATTTCCAGGCCGCCCTGAAACATCAACTCTATTTGCTCCAGCGACTTCCCGCTTGTCTCCGGGACTAGCATGTACACAAAGATCACCGATACTGCAGATACGAGGGAGAAGACGAAGAAGGTTCCTCCGACGGTGATGGCACGTGACACGGAGAGGAAGGACATGGCCACCAGACCGCTGCAGACCCTGTTCCCGACTGCCCCAAGCGCCGATGCCTGTGCTCTTAGCCGTAATGGGAAGATCTCTGACGTCAAGACCCAGCAAACAGGTCCCATCCCAATAGAGAAGAAGGCAACATTACCACAAACAAAGAGAAGCGCCAACGTAATGCCAAGCGATCCTTGGCCGAGAAATGTGAGGGTGAAGCTCAGACTAAAGAGGCACAGAGTCATGCCGATTGTGCTCACATACAGCAGCGGTTTCCGGCCGACGCTGTCGATCAGGAAGGTGGCGAAGAGTATGAACACCGTTTTGGTGACCCCAACAGCGACAGTCGCAGCGAGCAGCTTGGTCTCGTCTTGTATCCCGGCTTCTTTCAGGATCGTTGGGCTATAGTAGACGGTGGCGTCGATTCCCGTGATCTGCTGGAAACATTGGATCCCAAATCCAACGATGAGCATTTTCCGTACAGCAGGAGATGGGCTTAGAAGCTCACGCCAGACCGGTCTCTCCTCGCTGCCTTCTGTCTTTGCAGCTGCCAGTTGTATCTCTGCGAGCCGCTCTTCCGCTTCCTCATCTCGCTCGTTCGTCTTCATGAGCACCTCTCGTGCTCTGTCCACATGGCCTTTCATCACCAGCCACCTCGGCGACTCAGGGATCACGCACAGCGCAAATCCTATGAAGACGGAAGGAAGAATCCCGACAGCGAGCATGATCCTCCAGCTGATATGCACGGAAAGCCCCGAGAAGGCGTAGTTGGAGACGTAGCCTAGCAAGATCCCAAGGTTTATGAAGATCTCAGGGAAGGACGTGAAAAAGCCTCTGGCAACGGTGGGGGATATCTCGGCGATGTAGACCGGAGCAATCATGACGCCAAGACCAATACCGATCCCTGCTAGAGTTCTTCCGATCATGAGAACCTCGAAGGAGGGAGCAACTGCCATGACGGCGGCGCCGGTCTGGAAGACGAGAGCAGCCAAGGCCATGGTCCATTTCCTGCCGATGGAGTCGGAGGTTCTGCCGCCGGCTAAGCTGCCGAAGAGAGAGATGATGCTGAGGCTGCCGATGAGGACTTCCGTCTGCACTTCCGTGATTTTGAGATCCTGCTGTATGAACAACACCGCACCGCTCATTACCCCAACATCTGGAACATGAGTCACAAAATACCAAAAACAGAGGAGGAGGAAGGTGCAAACTTTTGTAAGCCAAACAAGTAAAAAGACGATTCAGATGATCAGATTGTAAACGGAAACTTACCATAACCGAGAAGAACATTGTTCAACGACGCAAAAAAGGCGCAGGCCATAACGTATTTTCTGGTTCTGTTGCTTCTGGTCTCTCTGTCGCCGTGGTTCTGCCATTCATCCTGACGAGTTCCCTCCGCGTCGGAGTCCATCCTCTGGTACTTATTACTCTTGTCTCCGACAGAAACCGCCGGAAAACCCGAGCCAGCGCCATTTACTACTGCCGGAAGATTCATTTTCCCTCCGACGGAGGAATCCGGTCAGGAAAGAGAATCCAGACAAAGGGTTGTCGAAGAAAGCCGTAGATCTCGGGAGGGCATTAGATGACCAGATCTGAGCCGGCGACTACAAACAAATCTATCTCATGTGTTTGACCAAATTCGTCGAATTTTCTATTGAATTTTCAAAACACAACTTGACCCAAAGCCAAAGGTAAGTCATAGCTTCTTTGGTTGGTGTTTTAACATTAAACACATACGTTCCACAGATTAAATTAGTCTTTTTTCTTCATGAGAGAAAGAGTAAAAAACACAAAAAGGACATGATTAAATTAAAGATAGAATGGAGCTTTCAAGGTAACAACAGCTCATCTCTTGCTTACCCCACTCATTTAAACATTTTTTTCAAAACTTTATCAATAATCAACTTCCACTCGCATGAGACATCTCTGGGGATAAATAGATACGAGATGAGATTGTTATGTGTACATGATCTTTCATGGTCAGATAATATAGCACTGAGAGGCTTTCTTCAATTTGTTCGTTTATTGATTTAGGCGGTGTTACAAGTGCTGTAGGCTCAACGAGGAGATTGCAACATGGGCATTGTAATGGCAATGTAATGGTTGCAATTCTTAATCCCTTATTCCTTTAATAAATAATTTCACTTCAGTTTTACATTTGAATAATAAATTCATTAGTTGGCTAATACATAAATTCAAAACTAATGTCGGAAAATCCAAATTTTAGACGAGAAAATCCAAATTTGCAAATTATCCTTTTTGCCCTAAGATTAAAAAAAAAATTTAGACGACCACAAAAAAAAACTGAGGTTTCCCTAAACCCTAGTACGCCCTTGGAGGGAAGAAATTTAGTTGGACTGCTCTTTTTTTTTCTTTTCGCCGAGTTTTGTTTCGAGACGACGACTCTTCTTCTTCATCAATGGAGGCGCTAGCGGGAATTGAAGCAGACATCGAATCGTATTTCAACGACCAGGATCAACAGAGACCGTCATCGGACGGCTGCAAACAGGTCCCGTGGCTGAGTTGGGAAGAGTGGGACTCCGTCAGAGAGTCTCTCTTCTCTTCTTCTCCCGATAGAGCTGCTTCTGCCTTGCAAAGGGTAATTTATGCTCTTTTCTTCTTCAATTCAGTTTTAACTTACTGTTCGAGGAATCATCAGAGCTGTTTAAAACCGCTTGAATCAAGAGCTCAATGGATATTCAGATTCCTTTAGAAATCAAATCACTTTTGTGGGTTTTTCAGGTTGCAACATGGCGAAGTAGAGGATCTCTTCCAGCGCCTGTGGATGTTACTTGTTCCCTTATTGAAATCCAACTCAAAGATGGCTTTATTCCGTTAGTCTCTCTTTCATCTTTTGCTGATTTCTCATATCTCTTGTCATGTATTGATTCAGTCTTCTCATTTTCTTCTTCTTGTGATTAAAAAAAAGGAGAGAGAGACAACCAGCAGATGCATTATATTCAGAGCATTTACTGCAAATGCTATACTGTATGGGAATACTCAGGTGACTGTGATACGTTTTGGTTGCTTTGGAACCTTTATGGCTTCACTTCTCTGCATCTTGTTGACTCACGTCTCTGTGTATATGAAGGCTTGTGAACTGTGTCATAGAAAAGACAAGGAGGAGAACAGAGATTTCAATTGCGGATGCAGCTAAAGCAATTGGCATCCCGCGTAAATTAATCGATCTTCGTCATGGTGAGGGATGCTTTTTTCCTGATTCTGCGCGGTAACTTATGAATGCTCCTGCTTTATGCTTATGATTGATTTGATTGTTCTGATTTTGATTGTAGAGGGTTCTCACCGTGAGCTCCCTGCACTCTCGGTGCTTCGAGATGCTTCAGATGAGGTGCACTTTTTTCCTTCATTAATTATGTCTTTCCCTTCTAGATTTCCTTATTTCAAGTAGCATAGTCTCACATGACATGAAGGTCCTGCTTTCATGTAAATCAGAAAAAAAGCTTTTAATTTGCTTGCATACACTCGTTGGTTAATGTAGGCACTTGAATGGTTGAAATCTTATTATTGGGAGCCTCAAAAGTACCAAATTCCCTTGAAGAGAGATGGAACGGCAAGCATTAGAAGAGAAGTCAAATCCAAACTCCGGAAACTTGCCTTCTGCTTCCAGCTTAAGAAGAATCCTCAGTTTGACTCCCCTTTAGTCAAAGACAAATGTAAGACAACTCACTCATCTTTTATTTCTTGGACCTTGTGTCTCCCTTCTTATACCTCTATGAAGTTTACAAGATAATGACATAATTTAGAGGATACTTCGATTTTTAGGATTGCGTCCCTGTGTTTCACATTGCATTTTTGTAATTCTGTATGGTCATATGTGGTGGGTGTTTTTGTGATTTCAGGTTCTAATAAAAGGATAAGGAAGATTGTGAGCAGCCTTGTTGAGTTGTACGCTTCTTTCTCCGCGGAAATCTCATCTGTGCTGCTTGAATTCTTACTCAAGGCCTTGGATTCTTCAAAGTCGGCAGAGCTTCAGAATCAGCCTGGCCAAGATATCAGGGTGTTTCTAGACGAATGGAAACCTGTTATCTTGGAGTTCTCGAATAGAGAGCCTGAGTTACTTTTGACTCTACTCAAGGCAGTTCTTGATATCATCCAAAATAATGAACGGAGAAGATATGAATCAGGTATACTATTGGTTTGCCCTAAATGATTGTACTCGGAGGAATCTCAACTTAAACTCCATACTGTTCCTCCAGAGCGTTTTTAACGTGTATGAATTGCTTATTGCTTTTTTCAGATGTGCATCTTACAGAAAAGTCAGCGGAGGAGGTTTCTCAAGCTGAGCAGGTCCCTTTCTTGTTTGCATGGCTTGTGGGTCTTCTCAGTGGGTCGAAGCACTTTCAGAGGAACAGTTCTCTAGAAGTCAAATCTTCAAGCATGTTCCTTATGGAACTTATACGTAAATGTCTGCTACTGGGAACCTTGGGATACGAGCTGGTTTTGAAATCTGGTTTTGTACTCGCGGAGGTTGTGGGAGGGCGTGTGTTAAAAGAGAAGGTTACAAAACTCCCTCTCGTGGATAAAAGCTCTGCAAGTATTCCGTTGAAAAAGAGTTCTACTCCTGTAACAACTCCTACGACGCTCCTTGAGCAAGAGAAGAATCTCGATAGTGCGGGCAAGAGACTCGAGTTTGTGAAACTGCAACTCTCAAAGAAGAAAGGAAATGACACAGACAAAACCAGTAACAGATGGAGAAAGGCAAAATCGTGGAGCCCTTGTCCAATTGGTATGTTGCCTCGGATCATTGGTTCTTCTGGACGTTTACCTCTTCTGGACTCTCAGAGTATTCATAGCATCTCAAAACAAGCACAAGGCAACGACAATGTTAAAAGAGGAGCCGATTGCGTTACGCAGCAGTTGGAGAACTCGACATGTAAGAAAGCAAGGAAGAGTCCAGAAGATCCTGAATCAGATGATGTGACATTGGAAACACATGAGGAAGATGCTGAGATGGACACAGAACATGCGGATGAGGAATCTGAAAGTGAAACAGAAGGGAATCTGATGTTGAAGGATGAAGAGGGAAGCAGAGGCTGCCTTATGATAGGTGGTGAATGGAAAAGAGTCGAAGATGGAGAGCTATTGGGGATGGCTTCTACTGTGAAACTTTGCGTTTGAAATTTTTGGAAATGTTCACGAACATGAACTGATCATCCGGATTATATTTTAGTGCAACATTCTTTCTGATATAATTGATAACTTTTACAACTAGTGACATATAAGATTAGATATTGGGACACAGAGTAAAGTAGTAAGTGAAATAACCGGTTCTCAAAAACATTGATTGAATAACAAATTATAATACAAGAATAGAAACAAACACTGTGAGTAGCGTTGGTATTTTATAGACAAGAGAGATGAAACAAAACATCCCAAAGACCAAAATGTTACAAAGCTGCCACCAAATCAATTATGATACGAATTCTGCTTCTTTCTTCACAAATTTCCCTTTTCTTCTTCAAGGAATGAATTCACCATTTCGGGCTTTTAAACCTACAGAGCCAAATAAATCCCAGAAGAAGCAAATTCTCTTTGTTCAAAACCAATACAACATGAAATATAAGAGGCGCAACGAAAATGTAAGCAAATCTGATGCGTGTCAAGTGCAACTTTCTTAAGAACCAGAGAAGAATCCAATACCACTATAGATTGCTTGCAAATGCTGAATTTGGATTTCAGTAACACAGACGAAACTTGGGTATGACAAACCATATATTTAAAAAGAAAAGGATTATGACAGATGTATGTTCAATGAAGGATCCAAGAGTACCAAAGTGAGTTGGACTAAAATGAAACGATGGATGACCAAGAACGCCACACAAAATTGAATATAAGAGACAGGACGATACACAGATGCTTACCTAATAAGTTGTCTACAGTGTGTTGAAAAGTGTTTCTAAACCTCCTCCATGACACCTACTGGAGTGCAGAATACAAAACTGGGAATGTCTACCACTCTAGCCAGCAACCCTTATTGCACCCATCTCATCAAGCTTTGAACTCTTATGCTGCATCGAGTTAAATCAAGAGCCAAATCATTACAATTAACTCCAGACATATTACCAGTTCTATACAACCTTTGTGCTTTCAAATTACGGTGGAAATTTCAAGTTTATTGCAAGTCAATTTTGATCCATTACCTTGTTTTTCTTGTGCCTTTGAGCGTCATTAAGATCTTCATCTCCATCGTGTTTCCTTTTCTGAAATATTAGTGACAATGCTCCTTGTGATTTCCATGGGAATGAAAAACCAAACAATATACAGTACAATGAAACTATTATAGAGCAGCCTAGATCTGCTAATTTTTTTATGCCAAGTAGATATACAAGAAAGCAGTCAAACTCTAAAGAAACAAATACAAAAACTTCCATAAAATTGTTTTCATTGGCAAGTCAGACATCTGCAACAAACAGGCATGTCTTACCTTATCATGATGTCTCTTAGAGTGATCGCCTGAATCGTGGTGGCCATTTTTGTCCTTCTTTCTGTCTCGGTCCTTGTCTTTATCTTTGCTTCTATCTTTATGCTTGTGTTTGTGCTTCTTATGCTCTCTATCTTTGTCCTTATCCCTGTCCCTGTGTTTTCTATGCTTCCTGTCTTTATCTTTCGACTCACTTTTTGACTTTGAAGCAATCGTAGGAGCTCCCTTTTCTGCCTGAAAGAAGAAAAAAAACAAAAACAGTGTATCAATATTGATACTGGTAAAGAAAAAAACGTCGTATCTTCAAGTTAAAGCTCAATTCCACCAAGAGAGAGCAGATTCTAACAAGAGGCAATTCAACAGGGGTCATATCATGTAGTTGGAAAGCCTCCTTAAGCTCATCCATATCAAAAGGTTGGATGCGGGTACTCGTCTCCCGGATCTGTGACGTGTCCTGAATAAGCTGATCTAATTGCATGCCTTCACCTTTTCTGATCTCTGTGTCCCCAACCACGTTATGAAGATAATGCGCATCTGATAGAGACGCGGGAAGTGATTTTTTGCAAAAGAATTCATGGTGTTGCACTAGTTTGTATTGAGATATAAGATCCACGGCACCACACAGCTCTCTGGGACCTGCACTTATAAATAACCAGCAAATGATTTTGACCTCAACGAGCCACATAATTTGGAAGAAGCTCCAAATTTGAAACCAAATTTACCTCCAAATTTTGCACGTTCAGGTTCCATCTTCTTTATCGCACTCTGAGTTGCTTTTGCATGATACAATTTTCCTACAAGAGGAAAAAAAATGAAGAAGTATTGAGTGCCAAGGAAAGAACACGGAAAGCATTTGCAAATACAGATTCGATACTAAGAGCAATACAACAAACCACAGTAACTATAACTAATCAACAGCTCAGATTTGCATAGTCAACAAAACTAACAACTAAAAGATATCTGAATTAGCATAAACTCAATTTTTCTCCTGAAGCTCGAAATGTTGAAATGAATTACTAGAAATGGCAAAAGATTGTCGAAAACTTGTATTAGTAGAATCATACACTAAGTCAATTTGGGATCTAGTCAACAAGAATGTTTCTTCGTTTGTGCTATATCAATAATAATCAGAGACAGCGAAGTAATCACTACAAAAATGAGACATTTAGAGTCGATAAAACAAAAAAAAAAAGCTTAACAAGAATTTCAGAAAGACGAAGAAAAATCGAGGATTGGAATTTGAAAACAAAACAAGCCAAAGCAAAATCCCAAATTCAATTGGTACGAGAAAGAATCGAAGCAGAGAAGAAACAAGGGTCATACACGTTATTCACAATCCAGATCTCGTTGAGAAATCTAGCTTACGGCCTCTATCCAGCCCTCTAGCGCGCACAAAGAAATTACAAGTCCAAAGCAAGGGAAGGAGAGAATTGATTGTTCTTTGGAGGTTGGGAATCCGATTTCCCGCGCAAATTTGATTGGCAGTGATGGTTGATGGAGAAGGGGACAGAGATCGAGGAAGGTTCGAGAGAGGGAGAGAGCGAAAAAGGGACTACTTCTTAGGGTTTCAGAGTTTCTTCGGTTTCTTAACCAATGGGGGAAAACAGAATCCTCGTCCCTTCTTACGTATTTTTATTTTTATGGATTCCGCGTGGGCTTCACGCGCCCTGTGTACGGCCCAATTACACAAGTAAACTAATATCGAAGTTAACATTTTATCAAGGTCAAACTTTGACCTTTTGAATAGGTTTATTTCTACTTAAGCAGTTAACATTAAACACCCATGAACAGCAACAAGAAGAAGAAGAAGAAGAAGAAAAATTCATCATTTCCAATCATATTTATGGTGAGGCACTCCGCATCACTCATTTCTGCTATATAAATTAAACATCTTTTTTTTTTATCTTAGAGTTTAACTAATAGCATCTTTTAATTTTGTTTTGAAAGAGACAACATTTCATTTTAATTGTCGTTTTAGATAATTTTACACAGATTAAGAAAATAATTAACTTTTCTATTTTACTCTTAATTAATACATTATTTTGTTTGATAAAAGTAATTAATAAGCTGAAAACAAGGATAAAACTGGAAAACCTATCATAAATCTGCAATGAAAACTGAAAATGATAATTATTTTAAAATAAAAAAATAAGTGTAAAACGATAATTAAAAAAAAAAAAAAACAGAGGGAGTAATTTTTTTGTTTTTGAGAATTGACATATATAAGTTCTCTTCTAGTTATAAGTGATTTTATTAGTGATGAAGATGTAACTATTGGTACAACAAAAATATGTAACTATCATACCTCCCACCATATATTCTCTTCAAGTATGTATGTTCCATCACTTTAGTTGAACATAATCACATGCGATACGATTACGAGTATACGATTAGTACGTTGTATATACCATCAGAGGCATCAACCATATGGTTGGCATGAAGAACAAGACAACGTCATTTTGTCAAAGTGTTTTGGCGATCGAAAGACAAAGGAAATATAGTAATTTTTATGGTTTTGAGTCTTTAGGCCTGCTTTAATACAATGTAAATGATGATTTTGTCTGATGTTAAATATGTGAGTTACGTTGGATATGTGTACACAAATTAGAGAAATCAGAAACATGATGAGAGGAATCGAGTTAATCACGTTCTACAGTGGGATACACTCGAGATACATTCGGTATTTCTTGACAAATATTTGATGAATCATATCCACGTAATGTATTTATATATAGTTTCATTCCATTCATAAATCATAATAAAAACAAAATTTGATAGTTTACAATAACAAAATTAAATATGATAAAGTAAACATATACATATACATATATAAATAAGAGGGGACATTCGAGTGGGATCTAGTTTTTTTTTTTTTCATGTGTGTGAGTGTAAATGTGGGTGAGGAATAACACAAAGGAAAAAAGGGAGTGAAGACAACATCATTCTCCCCAAAGAAAGCTAAGTCTTAGAATCATCACTCCAATTCCCCTTTTTGGCCCCTTCTTCTCCCCTTTTCTATTTCTTTCTACTTTGACCCTTCACTTAATTACTACCTATCTACATGCTTTTTCTACATGCACCCTCACTACTCTCTCTAAATTAACCACTCAAAGTAAAAGATTAAGCCAGCTAATACCTTTGGACATGATTCATCAACCAAAGCTTAGTTAAGAAAATACTAAACCCTTTATTTTCTTCTCTTTTATTATTTTTAGAAAGCGATGAAGAAAAGAGAAATGGAGAGAAACAAACTTTTTGGAGCAAGTCATAGGTTAAAAGCCCCATAGCTTTTTCTTCCATCACTTTCATTCCTCTCTTCTCATTCTGAGAGACTTTTTCAGAGAGAATTTAAGAGATCTCGATCAGATCTTCTTCTCATTATTCCCTCTTGTGTCTTCTGAAATTCGATTCTAAAAGCCGCCATCTCCAGAGAGAAAATGGGAAATTACTACTCTAGAAGAAAATCTCGGAAATACATCACTACTGTTGCCTTTATCATCCTTCTTCTTCTTTTGTTTCTGTTTCTTTACGCTAAAGCTTCGTCTTCTTCTTCTGATATTCATCACCAATCAACTGATCATGGAAGCCTGAAGAAACCAGCTGGAATTTTGGATCCAAAGTTTCATGATCTTAATTCCAATGCTGCGTCAAGAGGATCAAGATATACTTATGAAGGTGGTGAAAATGTTTTTGAAGATGGCAAGAGAAGGGTCTTCACAGGTCCTAATCCTTTGCACAATAGATAATTTTTGGCTTTTACTCTTTTTTTGTGAATTTTTGTCCGAATAAAACATGCTTGTGCAAACAAAAAGCCCATATTTGTTTACTTTTTCCTACACTGATATACATTATTATCGTAAGTGATATGCCGTGATTTGTAACTTATGTTCTATTTGGAGGAATGAGATTTTAAGAGTGTTGAACAACGAGTCTTTGAAGATATCTTGGTTTTCATTCTCTATCATATAATCTTTTAATTAAGATGAGTATTCTCTTAGTTTATTAATAATACGCATGATTATCTTTTCTTTTGGTGGAAATTTCGTGTGGTACGAATATTTTGATGATGATAAAATGAACATCATTGTTGATGCCAAAGAAAAAAAAAGAAAGAAAGAAAGAATGAACATCATTGTTCAATTGAAATTATGATAAAGCTATTCTCTTACAGAGTTGGATGATGTGAAAGATAGTAGATTACAACAGTCTATTTCATGCTTGAATTATTAACTATAATTGGTTAGCAAAATTGATCACTGTTACAGAAAAGCTGTATAAATACCTTAAGTACACTAACTAACCTCAGGTGTAAGATAAAAAAAAGCGACAAACATACAAAATTGTGAACATCTGCAACAGAAACGACAATAATTAGATTTCACATGAAACAGTTTGGTACTTTACAGTATAAGTTTCTTAACCGCGAATCATACACACGGCAATTTTTTTACGACTTATTTTTACTAGGCGCGGTCAATATGTAAGAAACAGAACGAGATTTGTCGGAATAAGATACGACTCGTACTAAAGATGAAAAACCAAATCTTATTACATTCTCAATGAAATTCGAGATATGTAGGGGCAAGAAAGAGGTTTTCTAGTCAAAATCAATAATCAAAAACGAGAATTTAACATTTAGACACATTTAAAATTAATCCCGATTAAATATCAGGGAATTGGGAAAGGCTTGCTGTTTCCAAATAAGAAATGAAATCATGTCCGAAACATAACTTTTTCTACCATATAAGATGAGAATCATAATTAGATGAACACGAGAAGAGAATTTAGACCACTCATACATAATTACGACAAAGAAAAAGTAAAAAGGGAGTCCAAGTATCTCCTCATAATGAAACCTTTGGAAGCATATTGTAATGAAGACATGAGTTCAAGAGTTTAATAAGTATCGCTCTGCAGCTTCTGGATCCAACTCTTCATACACCTGAAACCAAAACGCATCAGAACCGATTTGCAAATAAATAAAAGTCTTCAGAAGATAATGTGTGAGTGTGACACATACAAGTTTCTTGTGGAGTTTCTCGAAAGCCTTGCAAAACCTCTCTGCTTCAACCTCACCAACCTGCAACAATGAGTTGTTCATTAGGCTTTTATAAGCAAGTTAACATCACGATTAGAAAAACCGATTCTTAATATATGTAGTAGAATCAGAGATGAAACAAGAATCATTTCTTTCAGTGAAAGTATCTAAGCTCACAAGTCAAGAACGAACAAGACATACATATCGATCTCCTTTCCCAGGAAATTCGCTTAATCACAATACCGCATCAGATGCAATAACTATGGGAAAACTTTGTTTGCCAAAATTACGAGCCATAACTCCAAATCTCATCCAACAACTAGAAACGTTTGAACAATGTCGCTGACAATTACCTTCTTCGCAGCAGCCGTTTTCAGCTTGTCCCAAAATGTATCTGTCAAAAGAAGTCCACAAATCAGGATAAAGGGTGCAAAACTATGCAGCAAAAAGACGATGCACAGGTATAGTATATGCTTCTTCTGCAGAGTAAGAGCTAAATTATTGAAGTGTATAACAGTAGCATAGAGATGCGGGCAATGTGGTTAAGAAAATGCATGTATGACTAGGTTTAGATTTTTTTGTTTTGGCTAAATGTGATACTTCATTCCATTGGTCAGATCACGTGAAACCCATATCAAAAGTTAGATGAGGAAAACACAGATGACATACCTTGATCGTTCAAGTCTTTCGGCTCAACAACACTGGGTGCGTCGTGCCATTCACTTACCTGCTTTCAGTGATTCCAAGTTCCATCAGTATAATATCATAAGCAAATATTGAAAAAAAGAGCCTTAAGACCACAGAATGTACCTCTCGCTCAACAATTGACTGTGAAGTTGATTGCTTTGAGCTTGAAGAATCTACCAAATCAGCCTGAAACCAACGAAAAAAAAAAAAAAACTCAAATACCTTAAACCGTGGCATATAACAGTACACACACCGAGTAATGAGTCACATCTGGATCAAACGAAAATTCAGACTTTAGGCTATTTATAGCGCCACACTTGTAATATCAATAGCTTTAAAGAATGTCTACTTCTAAATCGGGTGTAGTCGCATCAGTGATCAATTTATCAAAGAGGGAAATTTTCAGGACGAAAGATGAAAATAAGATCTAAGAGGCAAAAATGAAGACTAAGTTGCTAGTAAAAGCCCTTACGACGCATACACTAGTACGAAATTAGGGTTTTCCGAAGAACCAAGGTCTAGCCAAGTAAATTGACAGTAGCAGCAGCAACAAAGGAGTTTGTCCGGAGAAATAGGGAAGAGAGAATAAGAAATTTTACACGGTGGTCGCGAGAGCGTACGACGGGGAAGAGATTGAGGAGGCTACGAAACTCTTGCTCGTCCATGGCTTCTTTTTCTTCGATTTCTTCTCCCCCGATTCTTTCTCTTTGTCTCTCTTAAATCTGAATGTTCTAAACTACCCTTAATGCTCTCTGCTCTTAATGCGTTAGTAAAATTTTTAAAAATTTGCAAGACCTACCTTTTTAATTTTAAATCTGCTTTTAATTAGACTACAGCAATTAAATAATTGACGAGCAAATATCATAACCGAACCACAAGCTGGAAATTATGCAAGGAGCTAGTCATTACTATTACAAACATCAAAGTTAATTTGGTTTCAACAGTTATGGAGTGTGTAAAGAATGTGATCGTGAAGAAACAAAACAAATAATCTTTTTTCTTCTTTGAGAGCTGTTCACATACTTGCACTTTCTATGCTGAATCCTACTTTTAGTTTGTGTTAAAAAGAATAAAACCAGGAACGAATTACTTGAAGTAGCATTAAAAAAAAAACACAATGGACTCCATTTATATAACACATAAAGGGAAAAGTAATCAGCTCTCTGGCCTCACTTATACACAGAGACAACCACAAACAAGACATACGAAACTCAATCAAACATATAAGTGCAACGGAAACACAACAAGAGATGGTGATTTAAAAATGGGTAAAGATATCAGAAATTTTCACTCATGATCCAAGAACTCCCCTTCTTCCTCTTCGTCTTCTTCATACTCGCCTTCTTCATCTGCAGTTGCGTCTTGGTATTGCTGGTACTCAGAGACGAGATCGTTCATGTTGCTCTCCGCTTCAGTAAACTCCATCTCGTCCATTCCTTCGCCGGTGTACCAATGCAAGAAAGCTTTCCTCCTGAACATGGCAGTGAACTGCTCACTCACCCGCCTGAACATCTCCTGGATCGATGTCGAGTTCCCGACAAATGTCGACGCCATCGACAGACCTCGAGGCGCTATGTCACAGACGCTTGACTTCACGTTGTTCGGTATCCACTCCACAAAGTAGGAAGAGTTTTTGTTCTGCACGTTTATCATCTGCTCGTCCACTTCCTTAGTGCTCATTTTCCCACGGAACATTGCAGAGGCTGTTAGGTACCGGCCGTGACGCGGGTCTGCTGCGCACATCATGTTCTTTGAATCCCACATCTGTTGGGTGAGCTCAGGGACGGTGAGTGCGCGGTACTGCTGGGAACCACGGGAGGTGAGAGGGGCGAAACCGACCATGAAAAAGTGGAGACGAGGGAAAGGGATGAGGTTCACTGCGAGCTTCCTCAGATCGGAGTTGAGCTGACCCGGGAACCTAAGACAGCATGTAACTCCACTCATGGTTGCAGAGATCAGATGATTCAGATCACCAACTGTAGCAGTAAAAACCATCACAATACATCACCAAACAGTTAAAGACAATAAGAATCATAACTGAGGACTGGATCAAGGACGCATTGGTATTACTGTTACCAAACAACAACATTCATTGCTTTCGAGATCAGTGATTTAGTTTTCACGAATTAACTGCAGAAAGGAGAAAGGACATGGAAGGGACTTACAGCTAGGAGTGGTAAGCTTAAGTGTTCTAAAACAGATATCGTAAAGGGCTTCGTTGTCCAGAACCATACACTCATCAGCATTTTCAACCAGCTGATGAACGGAAAGTGTCGCATTGTATGGCTCGACCACTGTGTCTGAGACCTTTGGTGATGGAAAGACAGAGAAAGTAAGCATCATCCGATCAGGATACTCTTCCCTGATCTTAGATATCAGAAGAGTTCCCATTCCAGACCCGGTGCCTCCACCAAGCGAGTGGCATACTTGGAAACCTGAAACAAATTCACAATTACAAAGAATGTTCAACACCACAATTTGAAGACCTTCAATCAACTTTTCTCTAGTCTGAAAACAGAAACCAAGAGTTTGCATACCCTGAAGACAGTCGCAGTTTTCGGCCTCCTTGCGCACAACATCAAGCACGGCATCAATAAGCTCGGCTCCTTCGGTATAGTGACCTTTAGCCCAGTTGTTTCCAGCACCAGATTGCCCGAAAACAAAGTTATCGGGTCTGAAGATTTGACCATAAGGTCCAGTTCTGACACTGTCCATAGTACCGGGCTCGAGATCCATGAGAATGGCACGGGGAACGTATCTTCCGCAGGATGCCTCGTTATAGTAGACATTAACCCGCTCCAACTGCAGATCAGAGTTTCCAGTGTAACGACCAGTGGGATCAATCCCGTGCTCGTTGCAGACGACTTCCCAGAACTTTGAACCTATCTGGTTCCCACATTGCCCACCTTGAATGTGAAGGATTTCTCTCATCCTCTATTTCACTGAAAGCATGTGCACAAACAAGAACCAATCAACCGATATGAAGGTAAAACAATCCCTATCAGATCCAAATGACGAGTAGATCTAATGTCAGCAACTACATCTCGCGATCCGATATCAAAGAATATGTATCAGATCCAAACAAATCAAACCTAGATCTCTCAGTGTATCACAGTCAGTAGAAGTATCTCACGATGAGCCACAAGGATCTAATCAAAGTATCACAGTCAGACTTTGAAGAGATCAAAGTATCACAGTCAGTAGATCTCTCAAAGTATATCTCAAAGTATAATCAAAGTATCACAATCTGGATCTAATCAAAGTATCACAGTCAGTAGAAGTAGTCTATCCGTTCGATTTCCCTAGATCTCTCAGTGTCGAAAGAGTAAGCAATGCATATGAGACTTAAAGAGTAAGCAGAAAAGCAACTCACGGATAAGAAGATACAGAGATTCGCGACGAGATTTAGGACGGCCGAGTACGACGGTGGTTGGATCGGAGTAAGAGAGGGTCAGTGAATGCAAGGAGAGTGAGGAAGATGGTGGATTTATTTATGGAGGAGTAAGAAGTGGGAAAGGTAATTTTGATCCAACGGATGTAGTGAATTCAATCTCTGAGAAGCTGTAAGCCGTAGGATGGTGAGATATCAACGTTGTAGATGGGCGTTTGGTGAGAATGAGATATACATTTGATGCGGGAGCTACTTGTTTATAATTGGATTGTGATTGTCGGTTCTCTCCAACATTATTAATTATTGTCAAACGAAAAGTAAAATATCTGAGAAACCATTTCCCCAAAGTCACAAACCATTGGTATAACTTGCAAAAGATGAACTTCTATTTCGAGATATATGTTTTATGTCTTCATCTCAGAAGCAGCAAGGAATTGTACTCGTATTAGATGAAATACCAACAATAATATATATTGTGTTGTTACTGTCAAAGAGTATTAACCAAGTCTGGTTCGCTCATTAGATTCCCGGTTTAGTAGTTTTTAGTATTTCTGGTTCAGTTGGGTTCGTACGTAGATCAACACTTGTAACACTCGTATCTCCTCCATCTCAAGTGCGTGGTCCATAATATCACCATTGTCCCAATCAACATCATCAGTGCAGTGTACCGAAACTATACGGTTAACAAGGACATAACAGAGGAGGAATATTAGCAACATCGGAAAAGAGAGAAAGGGAATAATGCTATTAAGGATGATGAACGACGTGTTGCTAGATATCATATAATGTGATAAGAATAAACGTAAATAAAAGCATATTTATAAGTTCTCTCATAGAACTAAACTAAGACTAGACGTAATCAAATAAAAAAAGCTATATAAATATTCTTTTTGGTAGATCATCTATACTAAAAATTTCATGTATCACTAAAGTTTTTGGTCAACATTGTCTCATTGCTTGCGTGACGCTAAACTCAATGTTTTAAAAATATCGCATATTATAAAAATTCAGTAGAACGATCATGCTTACTTGTATATAAGGAATCAAACCTAAAACCTGATTTGTTCAAAGTGCAAGACGTAATAAATTAGATATAACTGTAAATATCAGAAAGAAGAGTTGTACACACAAGAATGGGTTTGTCATGCAGACAGAGCCGGTTTACTGGGGATAATTGATGCAACCGTTTCAGGTCTACTTCCCAAATCAAACAAAATTAGGATAATAATGAAATCCAAATTTGTGTGTTTTATTTTAATAAGCTCAAATTTGTGTTTTTATCAATAAAAAAACACTAAATATTTTTTTTGTCCAAAAGTCATTAAAAGTATTGAGCCGATCCTGCAGAGCTAAGAAAAGGGAACAATGCACATGCAGTCATGAACCACCCATGTGACCAACCAACAGCTCACTCTATCTTGACTCGAATTTGTCCACATAAAATGACTAAAAAACTATTATCTTGATGACTTGATCTGGCGTGTTAGAAATTTCATATAAGAAAGTATGAATCAATTCTTCATTTGTTGAAGACAAACCCAATTTCATTCAAATCTAGTTTAAAAAAAAAAGATTTAATAGGAAATTAAATAATTCAATATCTGGAGTAAAAAATAGTATTACACAGTTTTGTAACTGAAAACAAGATAAAATTAATAGATTTAATTAAATCGAGTTATGGAATTTAACACCAATATAGAATAGGACTGAGATGTTCTTATACTGCAACATGTCAACAACCATAATACAGCTTTGTAAATTGCAGTCTCCCTGATATATATATCTTCAAATGATTTGCTCCAACTTCCTCCCAACACATGATGAAGATCTGAAAGAAATCTGAAAATGCATTTTCATTTTATTAAATTAAGTGACAAGTAAAATTAAAGGGATACTTCACCTTTTTCCTTGGTTTATTTCCCGCATATGCTGCTAAGCTCTTTCTCGGTCGATCCAGAGGAAACCTAAGTGTGATCCATGGCGATTGTATTTCCCCAACCCAAGAAAAACCTACTTCCTCTCCTTCTTTTTCTCTTTTGTATTTCCGTCATCATTCTCCTCCTTCTCGTCTCCGAGACCACACACTCCGTCGCCGAGCGAGGATCTACTTTCCGGCGGGATTACGCTGATGTCCCTCCTTTCACATTCCTCATCAAGGTCCTAACCTTCAATCGTCTCCACTCTCTTTCCCGCTGTCTCCGATCCCTCGCCGCCGCGGACTACGGCGTCGCAGGCGACAGGGGACGCATCCACCTCCACGTCTATATCGACCATTTCTCACTCGCGCAGAAGGGCAAGCTTGTGGAAGATAACTTGAGGAGCGCCAAGCAAATCCTGGATTTCGTGGATGGATTCGAGTGGGTATTTGGGGAAAAACTGGTTCACTATCGGACCGGCAACGCCGGATTGCAGGGGCAGTGGCTGGAGGCTTGGTGGCCGAGCTCAGATCACGAATTCGCGTTCGTCGTCGAAGATGATCTCGAGCTTTCTCCGCTTTATTACGGGGTTCTCGAAAGCTTGATTCGTAAATACTACGATGATACTTCCAATTTCAGCCCTTCCATCTACGGAGCTTCGCTTCAGAGACCAAGGTTCGTTCCAGGTACCATTTTCTATTCTGTAATTCAACATTGCAGACTGTAGAGAAAAGATGAACAAAACTAGGCTTCCTCCCGAAATCGAGATATATTATCAACATATCATTTGATAGAATTCGATTCGCTGGGATCTGAGTATAATACTCAGATGAATGAATTGCAAGTGTGGTCATACATTGTGCCCGTTATATCGTTTACATAGTTCAAATAGAGAGAAGACGAAGTTGATCAGTGACAAGTAGGTTTCAGTTGTGTTCATGCTTATGTTTGTCAGTTTTCTAGAAATCTCCGTCTGATTGATTTAGTGGTCAATTTCAGGTAAACATGGAAATAAACTACATGTAGATCCGAAAACGAATGTTCTCTTATATCAGTTGGTGGGAACTTGGGGACAGCTTCTCTTCCCAAAGCCGTGGAAAGAGTTCAGACTATGGTATGACGAGCACAAATCGAATGGCAAGAAGCCTTTCCTAGACGGCATGGTAAACTTCTAAGCTGTGCTTTCTGCTTCATTGTATTTCACTATTTGTAAATTCCAGAGTTTTTATGTCATTTTATTATCTGGGATGTTTGCTCAGGTGACGAATGGATGGTACAAGAAGCTAGGAGAACGAATATGGACACCTTGGTTCATAAAGTTTGTCCACTCCCGTGGCTACTTTAACATCTACACCAGTTTTCCAAATGAGGGGGCTTTGAGTGTCTCTCACAGGGATGCTGGTGTTAACTATCGAAAATCCGCTGGGGCAGATTCGCAGCTGTTGAATAAAAGTTCCATCGGTTCTGATTTCCTGAAACTGCAACCCTTGAGCAACCTTAAGTGGTACGATTACTGTTTCAGCGAGGTTGTTCCCGGTAGAGTCGTGAGAAACCTGAATGAACTTGGCACCATTCTTCCATCTGTTCAGAGAGAGAGAACCGTAATTCTCGTCAGTCTATTTGCTGCAGAGAAGATGTTTATCAGGAACTTACTCTGCCATTTCGACAAGCTTAATACTCGAAATCACATTTTTATAGGCCCTAGCTCTGAGTTGCTCTTTGATCTTTCGAGAAGGGGATATCCTGTGATCGATGCGGATAAGTTTCTCGACAAGTTGATAAAAAGCAAAACTTCGTACCCAGACTCAGTGAAGGAGGGTGTGGGCAATGCTTACGTTGTTAAGAAATGCTTAGAACTTGGATACAGCACCTGGGTGTTTGCAAGTAATGCGCTTCTGGTGGATAATGGTCCACTCCTGGGCAGAATCAGCTCGGAATATGACTTTTATGTCGGGGAAAGCTCTGGAATCTTGATTGTTCAATCTTCATCGGTCACTCAAAAGCTGTGGAGCAACGAGATTCTGCAAAGCATCGTATCCTCCACAACGAAAAATAACTCCCCAAATCAAAGGCTAGATTTTATTCGTCTAGTGAAAGAGCTAGTGGAGCGAAAGGGCAAGAGGATTAAGACTGTAGAGACGATGAGTATTGCAGAGAATACCAATGCCAACAGCGTAAACCAATCGTTGGGAGACGGCAAACCGGTGGTGTATTGGTCACCTGAGGTTGGTTCCAACATCATTCGGACAAAGCTCGCGGAACTGAACTTGTGGCTCATTGATGATGATCTCTCTTGCAAGGCTGTAATTTGTCATAGCTCATTAAGTTAAAAAGGGTACTATTGGCATTTTCTGGCGGTAGGATCGCTATAATTTATTGGTGGAACACGGAGCTGTGTGAGGGATGAGTTCTGTTAGGCTCATGCAGTTGCAGTTGTAAACGGGATAAGTGATGTGGAACAGATTGTGATTTAGTGACTAATAGCAACAAGCATGGTACTCGTTTTAGATCTGTACCAATAATATATTGTTTGTTGTTACCTATTGTTGGAGTTTAAACCATTATAAACGCATTGTCAAATGACTCTAGCATAATGTTCATTATAGGAGTGATCAAGTAATTTTTTAATATTTTGTGTATCTCGTGTGTGTACATACCAAGCCAACCCAACTTCATCAAAGCCGAATACAGTCTGCACGCAACTCTAAGCTTGGGTTTGCTTTTGACCCAATAAAGCGCCAAATTGTAGTAAATAATTGTATCACAACCAAATAAAATCTCATTGAAAGAGAGAGATACCAGATACATATAAAATATTATGCAAGGACGAGCTCTCACTAAAATAGTATTTACTCTGATTGATAGCTATTGGTGTTCACACATCACGTCACGTGTATCAATAATGCAAGAACCACCAGAGGACGTCATCAATATCGATCCTCTTAACATTTTTAGATCATTAAAAGCAATGTTGAGGAATAAAAGTGCAGAAATAATAAGCAAATGGTATGTAAATTAGGTTGGTGAATGATTTGATTGATTTCTATAGGGATCTTAGATTATGATTCGCATCTCATTAACTATCGAAATATAATATACTGTTAGTGTTTTATTTGGTTATGGTGGAGGTTTTAAATGATAAAAATATATAGTTCTTAATATGTTTAAGGAATTAGTCTGTACTAGTTGTTAACAAAAAGGGCTTCCAAGTTCTGGTGCATGTGACACTTCAGCTTTTTCCATGGCACAAATGCATATGACCCATTTACCACCACACGAGGCTCTCAATATGTTTCACGCCCATAATGGTAACGGCGATTTTTTCATGCATTATTGTTTTTTTTTAATAGCTTTTTAACGTTTCCTTTGATTTTCTCCATTACTAACCACTACCAATATTTTCCTCGTATGTCAAAATCTTAAAACAAATATTTTATATACAACTTGTTTCTGCCAAAGGAATGCGTTAAAATAACATTTTAAAATAAGGACTGGATCCTAGGATCAGACAAAGAACTACGTATGATAATTATTAATGGAGATTAAACAAAACAAAAGAGAAAGAAAGAGAGAGATGGATGTTTAGTCCTGATTTAAAACTTTTTTAAACCATATCCTTACAATTTGATCGACTCAATAGTCTTCTTTCCATCATGGGGTTTTTCAAAAAACCCCTTCAAGTAGTCCAAATACACAACTTTTCTATACCGAGCCATCTCATTGTTCTCTAACACCTCTGGTAACGGCTTGATAACCGAATCATGGACCGGTCCGCAGAAAACCGGAATGGAAACCCGGCTACAAAACTTATTGACCGCCACACAGTGCTCCACGCTCCTATACCTATCATTGCTCAATATCTGTAACACGTCTCCAATATTAACGACAATTGCTCCCGGAATCGGAGGGACATGAATCCATTTGTCCCCGCCCTCAGTGGCTCGAGCGCAGAGGCTGCTTGAGACACCGTCTTCTTGCAGGAGGAGAGTGAGGGTGTTGATGTCTGAGTGGCGACCAGTTCCTACGGCGAGGCTTGGCTCAGGACATTCCGGATAGTAGTTGAAATTCATTCTCATTGTTCCCATTAGGGTTTGATTATTAGACTCGTCGATGGTTGAGTTTATATTGTTTATGAGTATGTTTAAGATCTCATTGGCGATTGGTTTGATCCTCTCGAAGTGGTCTATCACTTGTTTCCTGTACAAAAATGATGATACCATCTTATAATTTTATATCATCATCACAAGACATAACTAATAGTAATTAAAAAACCAAACCGTAAACCGGATTGTTGTTTACAGGTTAATTATATGTACTTACTTGCAGACAGGAGGCCACGTGGCAGCGAAGCCATGTCGTTGAGGAAGAAACTCAAACTTGAGGAAGTCTCTCCACTCCAAAACACTCTCTTTGACAGGATTGAAACTAGTGGTCAGCCACGCCGTCTCCGACACCGAACTCCCTCTCCAATACCTTCCTCTCTCCTCCGCCGGCAACTGGAAAAACCCACGGGCCGCCGCAACCAAAGCCTTCAGCTCCGCCGGAGCTATCCCGTGGTTCACTATCTGAAACAACCCGAGCTTGGTCGCTGCATCGCAGATCTCTCTAGCCACGTGCGGGTCCGTCCAGTTGGACACGTCGATGACCGGGATATGTGACGACGAGGAAAGGATTTTGTCGGAAGTGAGGCGCTCTTGAGGAGGTTGAATGTAAGGAGAAGGAAGTGTGGTTAGTGTTAGAGAGTCGACGAGCCCTTTTACTCCATGCCGTTTGTTCACCACAAAATCCCTCACGTCCATGGTTTCTTTTTTTTTCGTCTTTTTTAAGTTCAGATAGCTAATGTATGAAAACAGTTATGATATCCTTTGTTTTTATACATGAAAAATGTCATGTTGGACGATTTTATGAAAATGTAATGTCGATGTTTTATGATCTCAGCCACATTATTGGACAACAAAATATATATATAAAAAAAGAA
The DNA here is from genome assembly GCA_911865555.2 of Thlaspi arvense. Lineage (NCBI taxonomy): Eukaryota > Viridiplantae > Streptophyta > Magnoliopsida > Brassicales > Brassicaceae > Thlaspi > Thlaspi arvense. The sequence continues at coordinate 65,769,315 of OU466862.2, read as the reverse complement.
AAAACTAAAGTTAAAGAGAAGAGCACTTGTTATTATATTGTTGTCCTATATTCATTGTCTAAGGAATAGATATTATGCAGTATTTTAATAGTTGTCCAGTAAATAGGAGCATTCGTTATCACTTTATACTGATCATTGTATATCCCAGTTACCCAGCCAGCTATAGCGAAAACTTAGTGGGTTTTGTTACAGCACGAAATTCTATACTACTATATATTGTTTCAATTATAGCGAATATATAACATATTAGTGGGTTTTGTTTCGGCACGAAGAATGTTCCAGCCTTGACGTAAAATTTATCATCCCGGGAATTAAATCGACACAAGAGATGGAATGAGACTGAAAATGGTTGGAGAAACATTGATGCCGAAGCATACAAAGACCATAAAAACAGGTTTTCTCTTTTAAATATGTTCAATTGCAATAAAGGAGAAACTCATATCATGAATTTCAAAACTATCTTCCTTCTTCCTTCGAAGGTGTGTACCTTTGTTTATCTCAGGTTGGGAAAAAAAAAGGATTTCGTTTGGTACCAAAAACTCCTAAAGGAAAGCAAAGCATTGACGGGGAGAATAATTGAATAAAAATGGCATTCCATAAAAGGGAGATTAAAGAAGCCGTGAAAAGTTATTGTCGATTCAGAGTGGGAAGCAAGCAGTCATAAACCCTGACTAGTCGTTGTATCACCGTTAGCTTGTACGATGTTTGCTGCTGTGGCCTTCCTAACTCCATCAGATCTTGTTTCACTCTGTAACACATCAGTCAGTTCGACCATGAGTTAGCGTTTAATATCGTGAGGCAATTATCACATACTGGCTTAATTTAATAGTTTTAGATCAAGCTGATATCCTAAGTTCATCGTTCAGAAAAAGCTTTTGCTTACTTAAAATATTACCACTTTATGTTTTAATAATTGTTTATCAGCTAAACATTGTCATGGGATCAGAGTAAAAACTTACAAATCCCACTCGCCGCTTGCTTTTGCAGGCTTCTCAACAACCCGATACAAACGTTCAAGGCTGTATATTAGCAAACCAAACACGGTCTCTGCATCCTTATCCTGTAACAGTGTCAAGAAAAGGCCAGGAACTTTCTTTAAAGACCCATTCTTAAAAAAAGAAGGAAAAGAGAAAAGAAGATAGTGGACATCTTACACGTCCTTGTTCAATGTAGCTCTGGTACTGCATAATTCTCTTTTCGATTTCAACGACAAGTAGTCTCCTGTGAATACGTGCAATTCTTCCTCGTCCTTGAGCTCTGCTATCCTATTCACCAGTGAAATCAAACGGAATAAAGATAAACAACAACTGCATCATTGAGCCTCAAATATAAAAACTGAAACACATATATATGTATCACTGTGACATTTAATTTGGCTTGAACTATCAACCTCCTCACCTGTTTAAGCCATGTCCGAAGTAATGTGAGCATTAGCAGGCTGAGAAAGAACGCAGGTAATGCAGCTAGAATGGCAAAGTTTATTTCATTTGCACGAAGTATCTGATCCAGTTCAAGCATCGCTCTGCAGGAGAAGATTATTCAGTTATATACAAAATGCTTTAAGATATCTACTATAGTTAACTGATAGCTACTGGTTTACTGAAATTACGTTTCTATATCCAGTTTAAGCTTCTGGACCTGAAAAAATAAAAAATATTGATGTGATTAGAACCTCACAAACAGTAATCCACAGCTTCATGCCAAGAACTTAAATTACCTGGATAAGCAAACCACGGGCAAGCTCTCCATTAAGGAGGTTTTGAATAGGGCGCACAAGTTCCTTTTCATACCTGCGATTAGAAGGCAAAGTTCAGATGTATACCCATCTCATGTGGTGGAACTTCTAACTTACGGTAACTATCACAGGATATCATTATACATTCAAAGTCATGAGAAAACTTCTGTAGTTATTGTTCATTAGCTAAGATTAGAACTACTACAGAATTTGTAGCCCCAATTAATTCCTTGCCTAATCTAATGCAGAATGTAAATGCAATTTAATGTCTTTAGCTGCCTAATAAAGAAAAATGTTCAGAGTTGTACTGGTGCATAACGACTTCAAGCATCTTCTGATCAGATGCATCATCTGGGACCTTTTCACGCGTCGTCTGTTCACAGAAGTTCCTCAGCATTCTGCATACCAAATAGAAATTTAGCAGTGCAACCAATAATAAGAAGCACTAAATGAATGATTACAGATATTTTTGCTGTGGTTATCTAAATCCCCCTAGATCAGTAAACTCCAGTGAATAAAACTAATGAATCGCTATAATGGGAATAATACACGCGCATATACAATAGCAAACATATAGAATCAGGACAAACAATCATCAAGAAGGAAATAAATATAGACCTATGCAGTGAGTCTTGCGTCAGCTGCACTTCTTCAGTTTCCATGACACCCTTGTGCCTTTTTCGGAAAGTATCAAAAAGCTCATCCCTAATGGCAAGCAGCTGCAAGAACAGGAAACTAACTAAGAAATTCCAGGTTAAGAAAATGTCAAGTCACAGACTATAACTCGATCATTGCTCGCCAAACATCCATTTTGGATAAGAACCAAACCGAGAGTTGCAATGGCCACCACTTTTACTTTATTTCTAATCCTTTAAAAGGATTTTATGCAACAAGTCATTTGGACCAGGAAGAGGAGTCACTGTTCTCGTTAAAATCTGAGAAAGGCTAAAAAAACAAACCGGTTGCTCAACATGATCACCGAAGAAGCTCACTGTTGCTTCTTTTGCATCATGAATCCAATTCTCGATGTCAGAACTGCCCATCAAACTACTATGACGTAGTAGCCATATAGAAAACACAGAAAGCCCAACTGCACCACATGTATATCGGACCCAGTACAGGGTCATCCTCCTTGGCTTTCGATGTTTGCCTACCTATGAAGAAATAAAAGGAAGAAGGAAATATCTCAGAGTTGATTCCAAATGAAAGATGCTTGTCACACATGATGATTTCTGTTAATATGAATAATGGCCATCAATACATAAGCTAAAGCCACACCTACCATAACTGCTAAATATGAGTTTAGTTTTTCCAAATTCTTATGAACCAGGTTGATTGCATCTGTAAGCTCACAATCGGTCCACTGGGATCCTTCTTCGTTAACTTCAGGCAGCCGATCAAACACGAGAGGCATTGGGTAACTTCCATCAATAGAAGAATCAGACTGTAAATGTGATGCAAGTCAATACATACGAGTAATAGATATCAAGAAACAGAAGAATCAGAGACATCCCAATGATACAGAGACAGACAAATGAAGGTGATGTCATCGGAAAGTAAAAACATAGTGTGTTTACCTTACGCTCAGCATGTAAATGGCTGAAAGAGCCCTCCAAGTTCGAAAACAATTGATTGATAACAGCCAACAATGATGGCAGTGACTTTTCTGGATTGTTCAAAAGATCTTTACCACGTTTATCCAATTCCACATAAAGCTAGAGAACCCAATGAAAGTAGTGAGATTAGTATGTCGAACGTGCAAAACACAGAACTTAATGATGGCACTTATTATGATAACAAAAAAAGGAATGAAAATTTATGGCAACCTGAGCAAGAAAGGAAGCGAGTGCAGATCTTAACTCCATCAAGACCCTCATCCTATCTGACATGTGAGATGAAGATGACTGACAAAGATGCTCCATCGCAGAATCGTCACTGAGACTTTTGCGGACGAGCTTCGTACTCTCATTCGCAAAAGCTACTGGTCCTCTCTCGAAAATCATGAAGTAAGCTTTTCGAGCATTAGAGCCCTGTAGTCAATGCGACAAAGAGAATGCCAAGAGAACCATTTTTAGATGAAAGACATATTCACTACATAACCCAGAGAAAAAAAAAAGGTTCATCTAACGGAATGTTCTGTTGATTCATTCACCTCAGCTCTATATTGCCAAAAGTCTAAACTTTTCTGGATATCATGCAAGTTTGAGAGGACGTCGGCCATTATTTCCTCCAAAACAACATAAATCCTAGACGTATCCGCCGAGATGTTGCTGGAGAAATCAACAAAGTATGCTCAAAAGTCAAAAACAAGTCTGCATATTTTCAGATTTAGAGGATAGTCTTTCCCCAAAGTATAATAATCAATAAAAACGAAACTTCAGTATCAGAACGGATTTGGAAGTTTAATCCGAGCCGCGATCATCAAAGAAGAAATTCAATGGCACTGAGTAAGAAAGCTACCGAAAGATAGAGGAGATGAATCTTACGTAGACGAGCATGGGAAGTCGGACGGTAGAGGAAGAGGAAAGGAGATATGTCGTTTTTTGGTGAAGGTTTGGCGATAGAGATTGGAGAATTTCCCGAGAAAAATGGAATTAGAAGTAGGGACCAAGGAAGCAAGGCGATTCCAAAGGTAACTCGAATAGAAAGGAACTAGGTCGCCGAGCTTCGACGGCGTCATCGACGGGGAGGAATCGTTTGCCGGAGGTAGAGAATCCATTGAAAAGTCGGCTATCAATTTTTCTGACTTCACCTCGGGACGGTGGAGTAGTGGTGGCCCTTTGGTTTTTCTGTCAAGAGAGAGAGAGGGAGACTTGGGAAATACTAAAATGAACTTCATAAATCGATTGGGCTGTTAATGGGTTAAGAGGAGCTCCCCAAAAAATACTAAAATGAACTTCATAAATCGATTGGGCTGTTAATGGGTTAATAGGAGCTACCAATTTTGGGTATTGGAGATTCGTCTATTTAACTATTGGGTTTACAAATAGTCGTTTCAACTCGGGGGTCTACAATTTATAGAAGACAAAACATTTTTCTCCGCAAAATTAAATTGTAGATTTGACATAATCCAATGCCCAAGATCACATAAATTTTGTAATCCTGTGGAGTAAAATACTAAATTTTAAAAATTAGCTCTAGGAAAATTATGTGAATCAAACATAGACAGATCGATATTACCCAAGAAGCTAAAATGTTTTAAACTTATTTGCAATGAGTTTTTCTATTTCATCAAAAGAAAGCTCTGCTTCCGTAAAATACACGAGACCCTTCTTTTTTCTTCTCCATTCCATTATTATTATTACCATTAATATTCCGATTTTGAGTCTGAGTTTCAGTGTTGTTGTTGTGATCCATGGGAAGCTTCATCTTTGCCAAAGAATCAGTGAACTGTTGCATACTTCTCATATACATCTCTGCTATCTGTTTCTGCATCGATGTTTCCACATTCATCTTCTTCTCTTCTTCGTCTTCTTCTTCCACTTCTTTGCTTCCTCCTCTTGATACCTCTGAGATATCTCCATTCTCTTTCTCATTCGAATCTGCTGTGTTCTTGTCGTCGCTTAAGCTTGTTGTTGTCGAAGAAGAAGCCATAAAACTCCCATTCCCATAAAGCTCTTTGTCCTCTAAGCACACCATTGTTACGTCGGTTTCTGGCAAATGTGTCGAGCCGAGGCAGAGAAAAGAAGCTGTTCCGGATCTGAGATTCAACCCATTGAAGTACTCTGTAACCATCTGTTTGTTCTCATTAACAACACTGATATCAGGGAACTCAATCCTCGTGTAATCCACAGTTTCAGAGACTTGCGGGTCAAGCAACACGACCTCTGAAGAAATCGAAGTGTTAATCTTGGGATTGGATGATGAAGAAGAAGAAGAAGTAGCAACAAGAGAAGGGTTAGCGATGGAAAGCGTGAGCTTCACGGTACCAGCAGGTGAATGGAAGAGATCAGTGGAAGAGAGGCTATAGTCTTGCGTGACGCTGTCTTGGCCTATGACGTCTGAGATTGGGACAAGAGCGAAACCAAGAAGCTGGTCTTCCATGTAATGTCTGGCTCTGCTCATCATCCAGATCTCGCATTTGAGAACCGCAGCTTCGATCTGGTTGACATCGATCACGAGTTTCTGGTTGAATACTGGGTTTTTGCCAGCTCTGTGGATGATTCTGGTGGAGATTGTGTCGTCGGGATTGTATGTGAGGGAGAATTTGGCGTAGACGTCTTGGTTATCGTAGATGCAGATGTTGTGGATGTTTCTTGCGTTGTGAACAAACACTTGGAGAACACCTGAGAAGCCTTGATGGTAGCAGAACCTAGACGAAGAAGCTTGTTTCAGAGATTCCATAGGAAGGAAAAAAGATGGAGATGATCAAAGAAATGCTGTTTCTTTTCTTCACAAGACCATCAAGAAAACCAAGAAAAGGCCGTACATGAGTTAACGTTTAAAATGAGGCTGAACTGTAGCATGACCTCAAAGGAAAGTCATGAGAAGAGAGAGGGAGAGAAGAAGTGTTGGTGAAGCAAGATGAGCTTTTGCTTAGAGGAAATTCAGGAGCATTGAATGGAGGAGTAATGAGGTAGGTGAGAAATAGAATCACGAAACAGATAAAATTTGGAGAAGATAAGAAGCACATTATGATTATGAAGACCGAGATGAAGGAATAAAACAGATCGTGACGTCAGTAACCACACATTCCCCTCAGAGCAAATTAAAATCAAACAAGTTCAAGCCGGTTCAGTTGCTAACGGCGATGAACAAGAATCCATTTTGGTCAACAAAGTTGACATGGACTAATCATTCCACGGTCTTAATGGGTTAGGTAAGAGATTGAGATATCTAGTTTTACTGTGAATCAATATATAAATAATCTTTTTATTCGTATATAGGGTTGATGATATATTGCGTAACATTGCAGCCTGCACCACTCAAAATTGCCTAAAGTCAATTGCAGACCCCACCAAAACCCACTCTTCATGATCATCATTCCGTTAACCACTTAATCTTGATTCCATATGATCAATTTTTCACATCATAACCAACAGTATCTCTCATTCATCGAACCAAAATATCAAGAAAGTTGTAGGATTAAAAATCATTCAACTCTAACAAAGGATATAATTCGACGACAAAGATAAGCAAGTTTTCTCGTTCGACCATTATTATATTCTACTGGCTGTACAGATTCTCAAGTATGGAGAAGTCAGTGGATCCGATTCTTGGGTTGTGTCTTGATTTAATTACAGAGATACCAACCACAGTCACTTCCTCCCCAACCTAACCAAAAGAGCCTCGTGCTTTGCAGCTGCTACTACTTCCGCAGCTTTGTTTGCAGCTTCACGCTTCATTGCCCTCTTCGCACGCCTTCCTGTTGCAGCACTGCTCGTCTTCTCCTTTGGCTCGCGTGAGGAGGAAGAGCCGGACTCAGAGCCAGAAGCTTGGCCAACTCGGTTCTTATGTTGGGCCGGCCTTGCTTCTTGCCTGCCTGATCTGACAAAACCATTGTCACCCCACCTCCTGTTTCCTAGACGAAGACTTGAACCGTGCATATAAAACTCGTCAAGGTCATCTTCGTCTTCATCCTCGTACTCTGGTGGAATGTCGAAATCAAAGTTGTCATTGTCATTGTCATTGGATGAAACCCGCTCCACTGCTTCTAGTGGCTGAAACCACGATGCTCTCAGGAGCAGGCATACGCTCTCCTCAAACATAAAATCTTCAATGCTGCAGTGAAATATAACAGACGGAATTAGTTAGAAAGGAAGAAACACAGACAAAGATGTAAAGTCGAGCAAAAAATAAAGACATAGAGAAGAGCCAGTCCAAGCAAGTGGAGTTAACAAATGTAAACGAGGATACAAGATTTTACCTTCCGTCAAGCGCGCGGTGTACATTGAGAGAATCAAATGGATGCTTACACTGTGGACAGGTATGCTTCTCTTTGTAACTTGCCCAACGGAGGATGCACGTCACACTACATACAGATAAAAAAATGTATCATTCTTATTAGCAACGAACAGAGAATGTCACAGGTTTGTATTAGTGAAACGTAATAACAAGTATTACAGAGCTAGAACCAAAGTCCATCATTGACAAAACTGAGCAGGGGAATAAAGTTGATCTTACAAAACCAATGGCTTAAACAACAAACAGTAAATCACTTAGTATATGACTAGACTTTGATAAGAATATCACAGAAAAAAACTTGCATATTCGCAAAACTAGATCTCACTAATAACCAATTTAATTAAGATACTCTGGATTAACGAAAAAATCCATTAGACATACCAGTAAGCATGTTCACAGCCTTTGACCATAGCTGTTTCTTGAAGAGGTATTGTATCCAAACATATTGCACAGCAGCCGCCATGGTTCCCGAAACTCAGCTCATTGCCCACTTGTTCCATCTTCTTTTCATCCTTCAAAAACACAGAAACCCACAACTTTCAATCAACCTCGTGAACACAGATCCATCAACATCATCCTAAAGAGTTTTGTTTTCATCCTAAGGAGACGAAGAATTTAATGCGATAAGTACACGAAACGAAATTCATTAACGTAAGACAGAGACTAAACATCAGATTATCCAGATGTAAAAACAGAACGAGTGGAAACCGCAAATCCAACCAAAGATCCAAACTTTCAACTAACCAACTCAAATTAGGCACAAATCGAACAAGGAGGTCAAGATATCAGAACAAAAATTAAAGCTTCAATCTCAGGTAATTTCACAGAGCATTCATATGTCAAATCCGAAACGAAAAACCACCAAAAGTACCTAAAATTCAATACCTAAAGATTGACGGAATCAACCACAAAGCAAACCAGAAACACATATTCGAATTAATCAATCATGGCAAAACGAAAGGAAAACCTGATCTCCAGGAGATAAAACTAACCTGATCTGCAAGAGACAAAACTTCCACTTGCTTCTCATCAACGATCTGGATCGAGGAACTCATGGCGGCGAGGGAAAAAAAAACGATAATTGAATCCCGGGAATCTGAAAACGAAAGATTGGGTAATAAGAACAAAAGTTGTTTCTCCCAAATGTATTCCGCAAGCAGAGGAAAACCCTAATCAAGCAATCTGACGAACAACAGTCGAGTTCAGAGAGAGAGAGAGAAAGAGGAAAGTGCTATGAGAATGATTCGGACACCTAACAGAACAAAGAGAAGAGGAATCGGGATCCTACGGAGGAAACGGCCGAGCAGATGTAGATAAAGAGAGACACAAGACAAGACCTTACGACTTGTGCACCATAAATTAAGCGGTGCTAAGATGCGCCCCCTTAACACAACAGAAAAGAAAAAAAACCTAGCGGTGCTAATTTTGACCTTTTTTTTTTTAATAATTCCCAAAAACATATCGGAGAGCGAAACATGAGATATATCTCGGACAATAATATAACCCGAGAGCCCAGACAAGGCGTAGAAGAAACTTGAAACCCTCAGATTGAAAATTACTATTGTCCGGTGGAGGATGGGAGCAGATACGGTCGTAGACGCAGAGAAAGTTGAGGACTTGCTCGAGGTCTGTCTTCGAAACTCCTAAATCCCCTCTTTTTTTTTTACTGATTCTTCTCCAATCGATTCATGTCCCACTTTTTTGGGTTAGGCGTTACTTATATCAGTTTCTGGGTTTGCTTATCTTCGTCATCTGAGTTATTGTGTGATGATGGGATTCTGAATGACAGGCTGCTAGATACGATGACATTGATGATCTCAAAAGCTTGGCTTCTGATGGTATCTCTCTCGACTCCCGCGATTCACAAGGCCGAACAGGTTTTTTTACCATTTCAAACAAAATTGTTCCAAGTAGTTCGAATTACTAGCTCCTTCTGATGTAATGCCACTGTTTTTTAAAAGATGAAGAAAAAAAAGGCAGCCTTTACATTTGTGTGATCTTATATCTCCCTGAAAGATTTAAGAAAGAAGTGTTGACTGTAAGATTTAATTCATGGAACATTGGCTTCTTTCGTATTTTTTGTTGAATGTCATCACAGCGCTTCATATGGCGGCAGCGAATGGACATATGACTATAGTGGAGTATCTTATCAGTGAAGGAGTGGTAAGAAATTGATGTGAATTCTTGAAATTATATTCAATCAAACATGAATTGAAAAGAAAGATTGAGGATTTTGCTTTTGGTGATCAGGATATTAACGCTCTTAACGCGGAGAACAATGCTCCTCTGCATTGGGCATGTTTGAATGGCCGTGTCGAGGTAACAATTATCCATCACAGAGTCATGGTTGTGCTTGAAGATGTTTTGTTTCTTGGTTTAACTAACTGAGAAATCTACTTACAGGTGGTGAAGAGCTTGATCTTGGCAGGAGCCAGTCTAAGCCTTTTGAATCGGTTAGTTCTTTCAGTTTTCTCTTGTCAGTCTATAGGAGGAGGAACTAAGCTGAACCATTAGAAGCTTTTGAAAATTTGTAGGTACGAGCGGACTCCGATGGATGAAGCCATTGGTGCAGAGAAGATGGAGATTATCGATGCTATCAACACAACTGTTGCGCAAATGGAACTTGCAAATACCAGTGTGACCTGACTTTAAAGGCGTCTCCATCATCTTCCTAAATGCTTGTTTCTCTCTCTGTAGTTTACAGGTGAAAACATTTTGTATTGAGGAAAGTTTTGCTTTGTTATGTACACTAGTGGTTGTTATAAATGGAACATCTTTGGTTGCAATGCCCACAACCACAAACTTGTTCAATTAGTTTTGGGCTAATTTGCTTGGTTTTATTCGATCAGTGTTGAGTTACCATTTGCAAACTTGTTTAGTGTCTTTTCTCAAGTAGAAAACTAGACTAGAACAAAGGACATTGCGAATGTAAATGAATGTGTTTATAGACCAGTGTGAGGTGAATGTTGGTTATCAATCTCTTAATCAGCGTATTAATATTGCTTTTCAAGTACCTCATCCTAATTACTTAATTAGTAATCTCATTCTATCCAACCATCAACATTAGAAAGCGTATGTAAAGTGCTAATCTTTCGGTGCCCCCATTTGTTTTCTTTTAACATAAGTGCAGTGCACCATTCCTTGAGTTAATTACTAGCAATATCAAAATAAAGTAAAAATGCTACTAATTACTAATTTTGGTTTAGTCCCAAGGGGAATGAATCCGTAAGTACCCTCTTGATTAATTTACTTGCATTCTTTTGTCCTTCACGGTCACGTCGTATTTGCACATGCCATCAACTTTTTAATCAAATAGTTTGTAAACGTTTTCACAGTTGGCAAGAAAATCATTTTGTAAACCTTTCGGCATAGACCCATTCCTGACGCAGACTGACGCTGACGCCGTATGTCTCTTTATGTGATATAAGTATAAAACCTTTTTCTGGTCAGATTGATATATGATTTTATTTAATGGTTTTAATCGTCAGAAAATTCCTCACTTGTCACATATATAATTTGGGCGGTGGGGGAAAAAAATATTATGTTGCTTATTTAAGTACTACACTTTTAATGAGGTCTAATTTTTTTTCACCGGGTGCTTTGATCCCTGCTTTCAGTCGTTTCAACATAATTATGGTGAACGCTAGCAATTTTGGTGGTTTAAGAACCTATGTTTTGTGTTATGATTATACTATGTTCTGTGTAATGATTCTGTACGATGGCATAATACGGCTTCTAAAATATCATTATGAGAAACCATATATATGTGGTTTAGTTCTTTGAAGATTCTTCTCCCACCCTCAACAAACATGCTCATCAATGTCATTAGAAATGTAACAAAAAGACATAGTATATTTTAATAAAATTATATGCGCTAGATATCAGATTCTTGCGAGGGGGGGGACGAATATAACGTTCGAAAGTCTAAACCCTATAAAGCCTACATCGCAGCCGAATTTATTAATAATTTTTTTATATGGGGGAGTGTTTGAACTTTGAAGGAATATATTTATTTAATTTTGGCTTTATTCTTACGTACATAAAGCAATTCGTAAAAATATGAAAGTTTTCAATTAATACTGGTTCGAAATATTCGAATTCACAATCAAGTTCATAAATATATTTCAGTGAAGTTCTCAAGTAAGTGTTTTCATGCTGAAGTGTATTTTACCAAACAAACACACACATACATATGATGATACAGTGACGGAACAAAGCAGCAGGTTAAATAGCTTGGTTTCACGGTCATTAACATTCAAGTTTTAGAAGTCTTATTTTCTGAAACAGTTACATGTGTATACTGTAATACTTATGGAAATACATTTTGTGTCCAAACAACATTAAATGTGTTCCGGTCTTAGCAATTTAGTGGCGAAATCTATGGTTTGACACAATGGGTGTTCAGAAGTGAATTTTTTTTTATTTAAATAGTATGAAAGCATGAGTTTCTGTAAATAAAAAATTTACGTAGGAGATCTTTGGTTTGCCAATAGAGAACTATGTTGTAAAGTAACGCTAAGATTGATTTTTCGAACAACTTTTGTTTCTCCGGATCAACTCTCTTAATTAGTCCATATCTGTTTTAAATTTTAAACTCATCAAAATATAAATATGGATCGAACACCTAAGCAGTATGCAGTGCACACCTTAGGTGGAAGCCTCGAGATTACGATGCCTCCTGCGTAATTTAATCTAAGTCAGCGAGAATAGTAACACTAAAAAGTGCAGAGATAGGCTCAGTGAGTCAGCTTATAGCAAAAAACAGCTTTTAAGCCCTAAAAATTGGATGGCTGATAATAACACATGAACTGATGCATATAAAGGATACATCATTTAATTTCGAAATAGAAGAAAGTCCAATTTTAGATTCAAAAAGACAAAAACTACAATAAAGTAAGATAATCAATGGAACAGCAAAAACACTTGCTAAATAAATTTTATCCATAATAATCATAGAATGTTGAAAAAAAAAATATATATATATATAACATGTTTACTACTAAATTTTTCAATTGCGTAAAAAATATAATACTATGAATTCTTTTTTTTAAAAAAAAAACCACATTATATAAATGGCGGGTAAAAAAAAACAATCATCCACCAATTAAGTAAACAAAAAAACATGTGGCGAGAATATTTGTTGCAGCATTAGAAAGTACTTAGTCCACATGGACAATCATACAATAGAGTTAGTGAAGCATTAGTCTGTAGCCAACCCCATTTGGAAGAAGAAAAAAAACATCAAACAAGATTACATCTTTTCTTACAAATAATGAACTTGTTTGGGTTTGGTTAACCGTAAAACCCACCGCCTGAACCACCGTAGACATTTGGGGGGTCGAGAACCGGGCCCGATGCAGACACTCCGTTGTGGTTATTGGCTCCACCACCTAAATGCAAATCCGACATATTAGGAAAACCTTCTTTAGGTTCAAGCCCTTGATCATACAAGAAGCCTTTGAAGACATGGCCACCGATTTTCACCACCGCCTGGTATGCGTACTCGTCGTCCCCATCCTCTACTGCCGTCACTCTCACACACTTGAACACCGCCGCCGCCCTAACCTGCCCCGGCCATGCTTCTCTTGACCCTCCTCCGTCTTGCATATTAAACATAATTATGAATAATTATCACCAAATCAGCATAATTGTGATCATTACCACCAAACAATCACTTTTCACAAACATAACTGATTTAATGCAACTCTAAAACACTAGCCTTTCAGGTAAACCGATCTGGTCTGAAACTAAACAGAATTATTATATATACTAAAAACCAAAACTAAACCCAAAATAAAACTATAGTACTTATGGTTTGATTTGCTTACCATCATTCGGAAACCAAAACCTAGACTGATTGTCCATTACATTCATCGTCAACAAGTGGTAATATGCATATATACAAACATGAATTCATGTATGTAGATATATGTGTATACAAATTAACGAAACGTAATAATACCTTGGCGGCTAGAGCTGGTATCAAAACTTTGAGGAGGCGTGTTAGAAGTTGAAGTATGAGAAGTGGCTTGTTGAGACCCAACGATCCTCGGTTTCTTGGTCCCGGAGGAGGTCGAAAGAGACGAGCCAGCCGTTGGATTCGCGGTCGGCAGGACCTGCCTCTCTCTCCTACGAGCAGCAGAGACCCACGTGCTCTTCACGTGAGTCGAACAATCAAAGCCACGGCTCTTGCAGCATGTCCTGCACCGTCTCTGCTTACACTCCTTCTTCGCTTGGTTTCCACAGTCTTGACACGTGGCGGTTCCCGACGCGGCTGAGCCAGACCCGGAGTTGTTTGAGCTTGATCCAACCGCCGTTTGATGAGTGCTCTTGAAGTGAAGATACTGCGTCTGGTTGTTGTTGTTGCTGTTCTGCCATCTCCGGCTGTCTCCTAGGAAGTTTATGTCGGTGTCTTCCACGTTTTGCTGCGGCGGTGGTGCAGACGTGAGAAGTGGAATCACTCCGACGCCGAGCGCGGCTGCACTACTGTTAATCTGGTCGGATCCAGATACAACTCCGGCGTTCTGGTGGTGGTGGTGGTACGCCGGAGCAACAAGATAGACGTCTCTTAGATTGACCATGCCCATATCCGTCGCCGCCGCCGTCGAAGGGAGGCCGTAACGGACGGAGGTTCCGAGAGGCCATGAGGGAACGGCGGCGGCGGCGGAAGCTGAGCCTAAACCACCGTGGACGACGGCGGGACCGGCATTGAAACCAAGCGATAGATCCTCGGTGGCGCGGGAAGATGTCGTCGTCGTCGCCGCCCAGTCGGTGAAGGCACCGGAATCGGACGTCGGCAGATTATGCCTCCTCGTCGTTGCCACAGCTGATTAAATCAAAACCCTAATCCCACAAATTAAAAATGCAAAAGAGAATATTTATATTACTCTTCGCTAATAAGTGAACAAACACACCACACGGCTCCAATGTACATAACCCATAAATCTATAAACGATTCTTTCTTTTCTGAAGATCTTACAAAAAATCTCTGATGGGGAAAGAAGAAGAAGAAGAAGATCCTGCAATCTACTGTCACTTTTGACTTTATTTCTTTTGGTTTTTCTCTCTCTCTCTGCTCACAGGAGGAAAAAGAACACTGCAACTATTCTCTCGGTTCCTCTCTCTAAAAAATCTAACACTGCAACTCTACTTTCTCTCTCTAAAAGTCTTTGTATTTTTCTTGTTTCTATATGATGATGTTTCTTGTACTCTTGGGGGGGGGGGGTTTCTTCTGGATCTTCTTACCTCCCTTAAAAACAATCAATACTTATGTGTTTGTATTTTGTTTCCTTTTTCTAGATTGTTTCTTCTTGTTCCTGTCTCTCTCTAATAATCATATCATGGACAACTGCAGAAAGATAGAGGAAAGTAAATTTATTTTTTTTCCTATTTTTTTTTGTTTATTATTTCTGGTTATTATACTTTATTAATGTTTTTTTTTGTATAATAATCACTCAAAGAAATGGCACATGATACCTTCTTCTCCTTTGCTTTTGGATTTTAGCTGAGTTTGATTTAAAAATATAATTCTTTATCAGATGAGTTTCAGTTCACCACCCAGCGCTCGTGCGCGTGGCTCCACTTGCGCGTAAGAACTCCCGGCTTCTGTTTCCTACAGAACCGGTTGCACCGGTTAGCTCCTCTTAAGTCCATTGTTCGGCATAGCACACAATCGTTTTAGACTTTTACTTTACCACTACTGATCACTATTCACTAGGCACTAGTTAGAGTCGTAGTCTCGTAGAGTCATGAGCAAAATATCTAACATCCACGCCGAAAAATAAGGTATTCGGGAGTTTCCAAATTCAAATCGAGATATTTTAAGCTATTTAGTTATTTTTTTTTAAACTCGAAATCATGGTAATTATTTACGACTCCACTGGTACGTAAATCGTTTAACTCAACAAAAATTATGTGTTGCTAGGTTAGGTTGCTTCCATCCACTAAAGCTAAATATAGGTCGGTGGTTAAGATGAAAAAACGAAGTTGCTACTTATCTCTCTATATAAACTCGTCAATACCAACTATATCCATTTTGAGAATGTTAGTGTAAATTTTTTCTTTTGGCTATATCTCGTCATCGTTCATCAAATGAATGAAACACATTATCAATCTCTATATATTTATCATGAAAAAAAAAACATACATATTATAGAAAACGGTAGATTTTTCTAATATGTTTGTCTTGTGACATCTATCATGTATCATTATCATACGTTGATGAGACAATTCAGTTTCACCAAAATCACTCAGATAGTCTCTAGATGTCTACTATTGGAACATGGCATAAATCCAAATTTTCATGAGTTTGATTTATAATTGAAACAAAATCACGAGTGGACCAGCCAGAACTGAGCTCTGGCACAGTTAAAATCCGGTTCTTTCATTTCGAGATTAGTCGGATCTCGGTCCGGATTCCCTTGGTTAACCAAAATGAGGCTTTAAGGATAGATGTTGCTCCCTCCGTTTTTTTTATACTCTCTCTGTTTTTAAATGCATGACATTTTAAGATTTTTACACAGATTAAGACAAGCTTTTAATATGGGTTTTTTTTTAATTTTAATTACTTTTTGGGTTGTTATTTCTCTTATTTTTGACCTTTTAGCTTACTTTACCAAATATTAACATTAATTCATCTGGTAATACTAAATATGTATTAATTAAAAGTTAAAATGTTAAATTTTTTAAAATAAATAAAAATCATAGAACGTCATATATTGAAAAACAGAAGGAGTATAAAATATAGGTTTTGCACATATATTAAGAAATTATTTAATTTTCTCTTTTTCCAAAATAAAACATCATTTTCAAAACAATTCAACCAATAAAAATATAATATATAAAATTTAAATAATTTAAACAATTACTTTTTGCATTAATTTTTGAAAGCATCATCTAATTATGAACAAATTTTTTTTCTAAAACATCTTATAAAAGAAAACGGAGAGAGTAATTAGGTATATATATGCAAGTATTTATATGCTCGTTTATTGTAAACTAACAAAGAAAAGGTTGCTTTAATGTTTATTTTTTAATATAAAAGCTTTAAAAGAAGAACAATTGGTTTGAGTAATGCACGTGAAAGAACCCTTTCACTAAAAATGTTCGTCGTCTCCTCCCCACGCTTTGCGGCCGTCGAATCATTACTTTTCTTTTGAGGTCTTTAAGTGTTAAGCCCGTTTCATCTTTGTGAACCCACGGTTCTTTTTTACACAGCCTAAAAAGCCCCTAACACATTTTGTGTGTTTTAAGTATGCTTTCTTGTGTTTTACTTGACATTTTTCAAAAAAAAAAATCCAAACTGAAATGATACAGCACCGTATACATCTTTCTAACTTGTCACTAGTTAATGTCACCAACAAATTTTTAATGTCTTTATATATAAGCTAGCAAACAAAATACAATTGGGGGAAAAATGCAAAAAATGAAGAGGGAATAAAACAAATCAGTGATTTGAGTCTTTTTAAATATAGTAGTAGTATGTTTTTTCCTCTTTTTAAATCAGTGATTTGTGTCTTGTTTCTCGATGTTTGAAAACAAACCGGTGAAATTAAATAACTCTTGAACACGAGAGTAGAGGTGACGGAGATATCATTATGCAAAGGAAACTAAAAACTACTCCAATAAGAAAATCACAAGGGTTTTACGGAAGTAGTAAAAAAAAAGAAGGGTGTAACGTGATTCTCAAACTAATAAAAACAAGAAAAAAAAAGAAAAGCATGTAGCTCAGTAGATTTATGACAAAGTAAAAGAAAAGGAGCAGAAAGCACGGGGCTCGAGAGAAGAAAATGTTTGGCAAAAACCAAAAGGAAAACCAATAATGGAGGGAGTCGAGACAAAGACGAATGCTTCTTTGCCTAATCGGCGGATGGTGGCGTGTTGTCTCACTTCCCTCCGACATGCGTCGGTCCCACGCGCCTATTTTCCTCTCTCTCTCTCTCTTTTTATTTTCTGTAATCAAAGGACCGGTTCATGCATGATACGGATGACTTAACGGTTTTGTTTTTGGTTTAATGTCGGATGCTTTTGGAAGCGAGCAAACCGCGGGAGTTTGGTGCACACTGCTCATAGTCACGGTCTCTATCTTACAAAGTCAAGTATTCAATGTTAATTTCGACTGCTAATTGCATCTACTGTTGTGTGTTTAGACCGTCATTCTAAAATTAATCCATCACAAATAAAAGATAAGAAAAATTTATACATCAAAGTTGCTACGTATAGACCAAGTTTGGATGGTCTAGTGATATTCTTGGGAGAAATTATAAGAGGAGAATTATACCATTACACCAATAAAACTTTTAGTAAAAGTGATAAAATTTAAATACATTTTGCATTTTAAACACACACATATACGAGAATCAGGCATGTGCAATGTAAACTGTATATCGAAAATCTCTTACTGGCAATATGAAAATTTTGTAAGTGCTTATAGTTTTGATCCTTAAAAGGAAATACATAATCTTAATTTATCATATCTCGGTATGTAAACAACAGTGGCGCCAAACACACACATCTTTGAACATCCAATAGGCCAAGGTCCAGTTTATAGGATTGCATGATTTCTATTTCGTTTCCAAATAAAATTGCGAAAGCACATCATGCCTCATGTAGGGCATAAAAAGGTCCTTGTAAATACGAGCCAAAAGGACAGCCCATAAGGCCCAAAACCAAATTCTAAAGTTGGCAATTTATTCAGTGGAGAGTTGAATTTTGGAAGTAAAAATCAACTGAAAGAAGTGCGAAACCTATCAATGTATTCTCATTTCTCACCTACGCTTACATAAAATAAAGGTATTTGATTGGCAATAGAGAAATTTTCAAAGTCGAAAATGTAGCCATCATTTGGAGGAATTACGAAGAAAAAAACGAATAAGTCGTTATTTGTTTTCTTTAATCCATCTGAAGACCATCTAACAAAACCAATTAATCATCATCAAAGCTACAACGTATTGACATGCGACGCAGAGTTAATTAGATTAGTTGAATGGTCAAGGATGAACCACATATCATATGTACATACCGGACCACCTCACAGATTAGTATATATTACTTTGTAGAAATACTCCAAAATCATGCAATTTGTCAACTTGTTCATGCACGACTAATTTGTAACCAAACATTTAACTAACCCATCTAATTTTTTTTTAGCTTTCCTTTTTTTTTCCAAATCAAAATACAAAAAAAGAAGAAACAAGAATACTTTTCATAGCTTAACCTTCCCTTCTTCTTGCCTCCGAATAATCCCCAAGAACCTTAATGGAGAAACCCTAATCTCATACTCGGAGATCGTCTGCAACTTCGGTGACCATAAGTGTTCTCTCGTTCCGACAAGCTGATCATAATGCTTCTTTAACTCGGGAGAATTACAAATCTCACTGCTTTCAACACAATTTATTATTGCCTCCTCTTCTTTGCTGCTGTTTCTGTTTTTACTTATAAGACTCATAATAAAATCCGGAGAAACTTTTATCAGAATCTTCCCGTTTAGCCCCTTAGAATACTCGAACGGTGGTGGACTCGACGGTGCCGTGAAATTCAACGGTGGTGGATTAGTCGACCGAACATTTTCAAGATTAGAGTTGAAGATCGAGAGACACGAAGTGGTTAAGATTCTGTAGGCAAAACGTTCGATCGGTAAGACAAAATATGTTTGACCTGGGATGAGATAGTCGTCCATGGCCAGAGCTGGAACTGGACGACCGATGAAGAAGGAATCTGCATGGCACACGATTTGATCGGGAAACTCAAACATGATTTCTCCGGCAACATGTTTCTTGGAGCCACATAGAGTTTTGGTGGATCCGTGCTCAAAGAAAACGAGCGTGACAATTGCTTGGCGTTTACGGATTATCGGAAAACAAGAATTGATTAGAGATTTGCCCATTTTTTCACAGAGAGATTTTTGGTTTTAAGCTGGAAAGTTATGAATTGTCGTATTAAGAGGAGCGATATATATATATATAGAGATGTTTGTCTCTATGGTCTTTGTGTTTTGTTTGTAGTTAAAAAGGCAAGCACTTGAAGAGGAGTTGACTTTTGAAGTGGTCAAAGAATCCAAGATTTGCTTCTGCATATGATTTATCAGGTCGGTTCTTTGGTCAATCCTCTCGGCTTTGATCCTCTCTCTCATTTGAGGTTATTATTTAATTGATTTATCTTTTTGCACATTTTGTTTGTATTAGTTTCTCGGCATAAAGTTGCATTTTATTATATTCTAAATAGAAACATTACATAGAGTTGTGGAAGTAGTTACACAAATGATCAAATAATTAATCTTATTTTTAGTTTTTTTTAATACTCATTACAACACGTTGAGCTCGTGATTTGTTTCGTGACAACTGTACCGAAGGACGAATTATATAATGGTCCAGATACATACTCCCTTATCTGTTACCTAATCCCATTTTCCTTATATATGGTTTCAGACTAATGTATATAGGAATGATTGGTTTCATAATGGTTTTGACATGACATTTGTGTAAGGGCAACAACTTGAATGATGGTTTCATAAGGGTTTTGACATGACATTACTGAACTTTGTAATTAAATGGAGAAAAATGTGTATATAAAGGTACCTTGATTTGTAATTTCAATTTAATTGGTTAGTTGCGTAGTTGCAATTTTACAAGAATATTTATATGATTTATGTGTTTGACCGAAAAAGCAAATACATCACTAATGTGTCGTCATAATCTTAAAAATGGGCATATATGGAAAAAGAAATGGGCTTCCAAGAAATGGGCCTCTACAAGTTTTCACCCAAAAGGACGCTGTAGGCATGTTTCCAATCAGATAGTTGAGACACGGCACGGGCCTGATTCAAACGCGCACCGATTTTTCAAAGTGAAAATGTACATATAAATTATTAGAAAACGCATGTTGGTGTTTTTTTTTTTTTTTGTATTGACAAATTCTGGATAATTTTCACTATTCATCTTGGATTGAAGCATATTATTCTGTTCTTGGTGTTGGAAAGTTCACCTAAATCACATATATGCCGAAAACCAGACATGATCAATTGCTGATTAGCTGTAAAAAATGAAAAATCTTTTGTTTTGCAGAATATTGGCTTACCAAAAAAGAAAAAGAGAGAGAAGAATAAAGGCTACCCATAAATTTTCCAGGGTGACATAACACATTCATGACTAGTACACTTTTGCTATCTAAACATCATTGTTTTTTTTTTTCATTAGCAGCATCGACTTACTTATAGTTGTATCCATTTTTGTAATACTAGCATGTATAAAAGTTTCCATAAACTTGCCAGGAAACGAGCTCATTAAATATTTGCTAAAAATTTTAGTGTATATTAAAAAAACTAGTTGATTCGTCTTCGACACGCGCGGGCATGAAATAAACAAAAAAGAAAACAATTAGAATAGTAGTGTTCATCGATTCGGATAATTTGCTAAATTCAATTTTTTGGGGGGTATATATCTCTGTTCTATATGTTAATTCCATTACACTTCAGTTTGTATTATAGGTTATTCATCAATTCATTACAATTGACTCTTTTATTTTCAGAATTATCAACTGGATAACACAAACTATTACAGATTCTCAAAATAATGTTATAATCAATGTGATCCATAAATTATGAGTTATACAAATGCAAAAAGATGATTTCACTGTGAAATAGTATGAATTAGTCTTTAACTCATTCGACACAAGCAAAATTATTTGATAGACCCCAAGAAAATAAAAAGCAAAAAGATGATTTATTTCTCTCGTCTGTAGAATCCGCCTTTTGGTCTCTCTCTTTCTTCCTCTTCTCTCTCTCTCTCTCTCTCGCTAGAAAACTGCGTAGTAGATCATGCCATGTCTCTAGATTCTCTGCCTCCCAATATTTCCTCACTTTCTCTCGCGCCTGCTCAAGAGTTTATCAGCATTCAACCGAGTCAGTCTCTGATTTCTCTTGCTTGAACGGCGGCTTCTTCTTCTGCTATTCGGATCGATTTGAATCTATTCGAGCTGAAATTTGTTGCTCTGCGTTAGTCCGATGGAAGTAAACGTGTTGGAGCTGCTTCGAGATCGACGATCATGGAGATGAATATTGGAATCCGCGAATGTAGATAGCCTCTTTGAATTTCATTTGAGCTTTGAGTAAAGTGGATTTCATCGAGGTTTCAGCTGATGGAGGGGTTTCGGTTCTGAGGAACTTTGCTGAAGCTTGTGTATGTCGAGGAACGGAAGGATGGCATCGGATCTTAGCAGAACCGGTCCAGTGGAGAGAGATATCGAGCAGGTTCTTCTTTCCCTCTCCATTGTCGTCGATGTTGCTATAATTAATCCAAGTCGTATTTTAGTACTTGTATTGAATTGTGAACGGGAAGGTGAATCCTAGGGTAGGATTGTTCACTTTGGATTTCTTAGGTTAGAGAAAAAGTGTTGCCTAGGCGAATCCTTTGAGCTAACGTCGATTTCAAACTCTCGAGGTTATCTGTGAATTTTAGTTTAATCGTGACTGTGAGAGTTGATGATCTTGAATCATGAACGTGAATTTGCAACCTTATCGTTTGTGGAAATGGAATTAAACTTCTCTGGACTATTACAGCTTAATTGATAGCCAGCTTCATGGATAGCCTGAGACTTATTTTGCTTGCACTTTACCAATCGTTAAGTTCATTTCTCGGATAGTAGTTCTATATCTCTTACTGCTCAGCCTTGGAGTTTTATTAGCTGCAGTTATCATGAAGATAAGACTGATGAATATCTGATAAGCCTTTTTATTTGTTTATTTATTCAGTGCGTGCATTTCTGCTTATATTCTGTATCCACTATTTTTGCTGATATTATTATCGCTGAGCTGAAATCTCCATTGCAAAAGATTCACCTACTTTGCTTATGATCGACTCAGGCTATCATTGCCCTGAAAAAGGGAGCTTACTTGTTAAAGTATGGAAGAAGAGGGAAGCCTAAGTTCTGCCCATTTCGCCTTTCTAATGTAAGTCGTTTTTTGGTTCCATTTCCTTTATTTTCTTGTCAGCAGTGTCCTACGGTGATATTTTATTTTGTTATCTTTCTTTCACAAATTAATTTACACGTAGTTCATTGTTTGGTGTTTAAAAACTAGTTGCCTGTAATTTTCAGGATGAAACTGTATTGATATGGTTCTCCGGAAAGGAGGAGAAACATCTGAAGCTGAGCCATGTTTCTAGAATCATATCTGGACAACGCACTGTAAGTTCATGTGTGGATGATGTGGTTTTAATTCTCCCTTGAGCTTGCAATGAAATATTTAGAAGGAGTTCATGAGGACTGTATAATCCATTCGCCATGGACTTCTTTTATTGGGTCGGATCTCTGTTCCTCCAGAGGATGTGTTCTTCGTTTGGTTATTTATGTTGTAGTGCCAAAGTTGCGGTTTGTTCTCCTTGGATTAAAGTGTGGTTTTATGATTGTTACAGTAGCTGCATGTTATATACCAGGACGCATGTTGTGTTTTTATCGTCTATTTAGTTTTATGTCTCACTATCGTAAGGCATTTCATTCTTGCCTTCATCGTGATCTTTTATGCAATTTTTCATGTGTCAGTTTCCTTAGTCCGAGGGTGCATATTTGTGCCGGACCCATCTAGTGTGATATTCTGATAATTCTAGCAATTGTGGCTCTCTTGTAGCCTATTTTTCAAAGGTATCCTCGTCCCGAGAAGGAATATCAGTCTTTTTCACTAATATATGGCGAGAGGTCTTTGGATTTGGTGAGACTTTCTTAAACCCTTTACTTTTTTTTTGCTTCCGTTTTATAATAATCACCCTGTCATTGAAAATGTCACTGGTTATTTGAAGTTAATTAATCTGGTGGTAGGATTTTATTTGGTAGATTTGCAAGGATAAAGATGAGGCTGAGGTGTGGTTTAGTGGTCTTAAAGCCTTGATTTCGCATTGCCATCAAAGAAATAGGAGGACTGAATCAAGAAGTGATGGGACACCATCTGAAGCTAACAGCCCCAGGACATATACCCGGAGAAGCTCTCCATTACACTCTCCATTTAGTAGCAATGACAGTTTGCAGAAGGTACTAGAAAAACTTTTCCGTGTACACTTTTATGCATTTTAACACTAATGACATTTTCATGTATCTTTCAGGATGGTTCTAATCACCATCGCATTCACAGTCCATTTGAGAGCCCGCCTAAGCTTGACAAGGCATTATCGGACATGGCATTATATGCAGTTCCTCCAAAAGGATTTTATCCCTCAGATTCTGGAACTATTTCTGTTCATTCTGGAGGCTCAGATAGCATGCATGGACATATAAGGGGTATGGGCATGGATGCTTTTAGAGTTAGTATGTCAAGTGCTGTTAGTTCTTCAAGCCACGGTTCTGGTCATGATGATGGAGATGCACTAGGAGATGTTTTCATCTGGGGAGAAGGCATAGGAGAAGGTGTTTTGGGTGGTGGAAACCGCAGAGTTGAAAGTTCTTTTGACATAAAAATGGATTCCTTATTGCCAAAAGCTTTAGAATCTACAATAGTACTTGACGTCCAAAATATTGCTTGTGGTGGACAGCATGCTGTCCTTGTGACAAAACAAGGAGAAAGTTTTTCTTGGGGAGAGGAATCTGAAGGCAGGCTTGGCCACGGTGTTGATTCCAATATTCAACATCCAAAGCTCATCGATGCACTTAACACCACAAATATTGAGCTTGTAGCATGTGGTGAATTCCACAGTTGTGCAGTTACTCTATCAGGGGATTTGTATACCTGGGGTAAAGGAGATTTTGGTGTTCTTGGACATGGAAATGAAGTCAGTCACTGGGTCCCTAAAAGGGTTAATTTTCTGCTGGAAGGGATTCATGTATCATCCATCGCTTGTGGACCTTACCACACTGCAGTCGTGACATCTGCTGGACAGTTGTTTACTTTTGGTGATGGGACCTTTGGTGTTTTGGGCCACGGGGACAGGAAAAGTGTTTTCATACCTCGGGAGGTTGACTCTTTGAAAGGCCTTCGCACTGTCCGGGCAGCATGTGGTGTATGGCACACAGCAGCAGTTGTGGAAGTCATGGTTGGGAGCTCGAGCTCGAGTAATTGCTCTTCTGGAAAGCTCTTTACATGGGGTGATGGTGATAAGGGTCGTCTTGGTCATGGTAATAAAGAACCAAAGCTGGTGCCTACCTGTGTTGCTGCTCTTGTTGAACCCAATTTTTGTCAAGTTGCATGTGGGCACAGTTTAACGGTTGCACTTACAACATCAGGCCATGTCTATACTATGGGCAGTCCTGTCTATGGTCAGCTTGGAAACTCACATGCAGATGGAAAAGTTCCAAACCGTGTCGAAGGTAGACTTCACAAGAGTTTTGTCGAAGAGATTGCCTGCGGTGCTTATCATGTTGCGGTTTTAACTTCGAGGACAGAGGTTTACACTTGGGGAAAGGGATCAAATGGCAGACTTGGTCATGGGGATGTAGATGATAGAAATTCCCCGACATTGGTAGAGTCGCTTAAGGATAAACAGGTGAAAAGTATTGCCTGTGGCACTAGCTTTACAGCAGCTGTCTGCATTCACAGGTGGGCGTCAGGGATGGACCAGTCCATGTGTTCAGGTTGCCGTCAGCCGTTCAATTTTAAGAGAAAGAGGCACAATTGCTATAACTGCGGACTAGTGTTTTGCCACTCGTGCAGTAACAAAAAGTCGCTGAAGGCTTGTATGGCACCGAACCCGAACAAACCATATCGAGTGTGTGACAAGTGTTTTAACAAATTGAAAAAGACCATGGAAACTGATCCATCGTCTCATTCTTCCCTGAGTAGAAGAGGCAGCATTAACCAGGGATCAGATCCCATTGACAAAGATGACAAGTTTGATTCTAGGTCCGATGGACAGTTAGCTAGATTTTCATTGATGGACTCCATGAGACAAGTGGACAGTCGATATAAGAAGAACAAGAAATACGAGTTCAATAGTAGCCGTGTCTCGCCGATTCCTAGTGGAAGCTCTCAACGGGGTGCGCTTAACATAGCCAAGTCCTTCAATCCAGTATTTGGAGCATCAAAGAAGTTCTTCTCAGCTTCTGTTCCTGGTTCTCGAATTGTGTCTCGGGCAACTTCCCCAATATCAAGACGTCCCAGTCCACCTCGTTCAACTACACCAACTCCCACTCTTTCAGGACTAACCACACCAAGAATTGTTGTGGATGATACTAAGAGAACCAATGATAATCTAAGCCAAGAGGTTGTTAAGCTAAGATCTCAGGTGAGTTTTCTCTTATTTTACATAATTATTCACACGTTTCTTTGATACAAAAATACATAGCTGGTGAGTGGTGAGATTATGCAATTACGTTTGTGTCAATCTGTGTTTCCTGATCACGGTCAATTACGTTCTGGATTTCAATATGTTGATGAGATCATATGCAACTCGAAGCGAATTTAATTAATTACTTTCTCTTTATGATTGCTTCTATGCTAACAACTAAATGATCAGGTTGAAAGTCTTACAAGGAAGGCCCAGCTCCAAGAAGTTGAGCTGGAAAGAACAGCCAAGCAGGTCAAAGAGGCGTTGGCAATCGCTAGCGAAGAAACGACAAGATGCAAGGCAGCAAAAGAAGTGATCAAATCACTCACCGCTCAAGTAATTTCAAAGCTAAATATATAAATATGGTTTATGCAATTACGAAGAAATATCTTATGACTGATTATAACCATGAACGAAACTATGCAGCTGAAAGACATGGCAGAAAGATTACCCGTTGGATCAGCTCGAACTGTGAAGTCTCCTCCGTCTCTTAATTCATTTGGTTCAAGCCCTGGTCGCATCGACCCTTTTAATATCTTAAACCGACCAAATAGTCAAGAACCCGAGCCAAACGGCATAAATACCCCAATGCTTTCTAATGGGTCCATGACACCTGTGTTTGGAAATGGTGAAGCAACGAATGAAGCACAGAACGAGAAGGAATGGGTTGAACAAGATGAACCTGGTGTCTATATCACTCTTACAGCCTTAGCCGGAGGTGCTAGAGACCTCAAACGTGTCCGTTTCAGGTACAAATCATATCTTTATTTCTCTGAAAAAGAAACATTTCAGTTTTTGAATGTCACGTAAGTTTGGAATGTAATTTCGCTTGACCCTTTTGTTTTATGACAGCCGAAAAAAGTTTAGTGAGAAACAAGCGGAACAGTGGTGGGCAGACAACAGAGGAAGAGTCTACGAACAATACAATGTACGAATGGTTGACAAATCCAGTGAGGAAATGCCTCATTGAGACAACTCTTCTAACACCAAACCGCTTCTCTTATTTTTCCACGCCCGAGTCACGTGAGTGCAGAATCTCGGGATATAACAACAGATCATGATATAAATATATATATATAGAGAGAGAAAATTAGATGTTTTTAAAAGTGTTTACGTGCTTCTTTCATTGTAGTAGTTTGGGGTTTTTGTGTGGTGTTTTGTGAGAAAGGTTGTAAATTCTTTGTGGTGCCCATACTGTAAATTCTATAAGCAGACATTCTTTTTACTCTCTAGAAACAATGCAGATGATATGATCCCAACAAGAAACAATACTGAGTAAATGAGTTATCGAACAGATTTGTAGATAAAGAATTACTACGGATTATATGATCCCAGCAAGAAACAAAAAATTAAGTAAAACTGGAACTAATGGGTGGTGTCGTCTTCATCTTCCTTGAGCTTGAATTCGACAGTTTCAAAATGCCATGGCAGAGGCGATGAAGGTAAGGAAGAATGGTGATGGATGGGCGAGTCAGGTGGTGAGCGCCACCGAGTTGAGCATTCCAGAAAATCCGAAAACTCGTCCATTGGTATCTCTTCGAGTTCATCCCAAATGTTGCTGCTTTTGTCATCCACCTTAGGCGCAAAGGCAAGTAGAAACCGTCATCAGATTTTCTCCAAAACAAGAGCTCAATCAGGAAGAGCATTGATGCATGTAGTTAAAATGGTATTTGCTAAATAGAGAGAGAGAGAGAGAGAGAGAGAGAGAGAGAGAGAGAGAGAGAGAGAGAGAGAGAGAGAGAGAGAGGTAATCTTTACCTTTTCAATATTGTATTCGGGAACGTCTTCCTTGGAGTTGGTATCTGAAAAGCAGAACAAATAAGAATAAAGCAAGAGCAATGGAAACCATAAGATAAGGCAGCATAGAGGAGGAACAAGAAGGCTTTCTTTCTTCACAATGACAAGTCATTATTTACCAAGTCCAGTGATGTGTTGAGAGAAGTAACTGTCCCACTGGTTTCGCTGTTGTTCAATGCATTTGCTGTGATCATGCAAGTAACCTTCCTTTGATATGTCAAAGTCCACTTCCTCGGCATTCTTCTTCCTCGTCTTGGAAGAAGCTTGAGGTTGCAACTTTGACTTGTTTGTGATATCATGCAGAGCCTTTCGGCTTCCAAGACCTGCCCCATTTTTCTTTGGACCTGCGAGTGAACTCTTCTTACTTTTTCCCGCAGCAACAGCCTCTACAAATGTTTAACCAAATATAATCAACAACACGATTTAGAAGCATAGTTGTGTTTACTCCAAAATTGATACTAAAACTCAATACTGAATTCACATTTTCTCCTAAGCATATCAATGGACATGGTTTCGATTTACACCTGAAGCAAATTACAGAATGAATTCTAAGCAATGAGAAGAACCTCATTTTTTTTTTGAAGAAAGAAAGATTAAGTGACCAAAATCACAAGTCTTGACAATTTTAAAAAGAGAAATGTAAGAGGAGTTACTTTTTCCATGGGCCAATGCATTCTCGTCCTGGAAAATCATCTGCCCGCGAACAGTTGTGTTGGCCATCCTCTTCTCTTTTCACTAATTCCAGCCAAATCGGGTGAGAAAATTCACCATGAATAAGTGAGAAATAAAACTACATACTGATATCAACACAATCGAACCAAACGTTTAGGGTCTCACCAGATGTCGATGAACGAATAGAGGAGTTTCGGTACAGGATCCCCAAAGAGAGGTTGCTCAGAAATGAGAAAGGAGCGATGGAGAGGGAGAGGAATGTGGTGGTCGAGTTCAAAAGAAGAAGAAGAAGAGAGCGATGGAGAAAACAAGGGCGA
Organism: Thlaspi arvense; assembly: GCA_911865555.2. NCBI lineage: Eukaryota > Viridiplantae > Streptophyta > Magnoliopsida > Brassicales > Brassicaceae > Thlaspi > Thlaspi arvense. The sequence continues at coordinate 65,740,648 of OU466862.2, read as the reverse complement.
TGTATTGCTCTAAAAAGGGAGTGACGATGAATCAGATCTGGTGCGATTTGAGTTTTTAGGGCTCTGTAAATTTTTCAAACGAATACAGGGAGCGGCTATTCTAACTTTTTTAAAAACATTTTCCCTTTCCTTCGTTAACTGTGAATTCGGTTTAATCGGTCCGGTCCGGTTCAGTTCGGAATTTCGGGTTAGTTAGCACTTTGGCACTCTAGAGTTGAACTGGTTCTATAGTTCTCAACTTCTCATTACCATTATGGGCTAAAAATTATCAATCAATAACTAGAGAGTGCCACATCAGCACTAAACAAAATGACATCTATCATTGTAATTAATAAAATATTATTATACAGTAATTAAAATTAGAATAATTAATTATTTATTATGTGATAATTAAATATATATTTGTTTTAATTTTTATATGTTATGATAAACGTATATTTCAATATATTATTAATGTAATGAACAATCTCACAAAAATAATCAAAATAAAAGTAAAATAAATTAAGATTTGCGGTGTGATATGTGACCGAAAAAATAATGACTAGAAATGTTTAAGTAATCTGCGTCAAGAACAAATACGACTTGCAAAAAAAAGTCACCTCTACTTATATTGTGCTTTGAAGAGTTTATCTATTATCTTTTTTATTATATAGTACTTCTCTAATTTACAATATATCTATTTAATTTATTATATATATATATAAAACATAATATATTTTATATTTCACGATCAATAAACCGTTTATCACATATATAGTCAATATCTACATAATACGTACATACATATTGCATATTTATTCAAATACTCAATATTTAAGTAAAATTTAAATATACGATAAAATAAATTATAACTAAACTTTTTAACTAATTATATCATAAAACAAAAATCAGTGCATCGCGCGATACTTATCTAGTATACTTAATAAAATCCCTACAAAGGATACGAATCGTCTGTTTTCCGGAAAACATATCCGATTAAAAAGGAAAAAAGCAAAGGAAAAAAATAAACAGACCCAAAACGTAGTGAAACACAGAGATAAAAAAAAAAAAAAAGAGAGGAGACAGAGTTAAGGAGGGGCATATGGTGATTAAACGTATATACATAAATAAAATATATCTGGCAGTGACTGGTTCAAAGTGACTTTTAAACAATTTGATATCATCAGCTCAAGCTTGGCCACAAGGAGCTGAGTCTTGTTGCGAGCTTTGCACTCTTATAATCCTCCCGCAGTTGAATAAACCTGAAACACATACATTCCCTATAATCAACATTCTCTTCCTTTTTCTACTCTCTCTCAATTTCATTTTCCAAATTATCTTAATAATCCTTCTCTCTCTGTCTTACCTTTGAGCGTCTGCGCGAATGCTTGGACTACCCTCGAACAAAGTCGACAGACTTGACAGACTTTCTGGAGCAACGATGAACACGTTCGCTATACTGTATTCACAAAAGTAATACAATAACAATGACTGATAATAATAAGACGAAGTTAAAGTGACAAGTAAGAGAATCAATAACATGACAGGCTCAAGAATGTTCTTACATGCCCATTAGATCAAATTTCTCATCGACAGATGGCGTACTGAAGCTCTTAACAAGATCTCCATACACGTTTATGTCACGCTTCAGTTGCAGTCCTCCACTGTCAACCAAGTGTAAGTAATCACGAAACAAAACCAAGTTTTATTTTACACAGACCCAAGTTTGCAATTGATCTGTTTTGTTACTGAATGTAGTCAAGAGTTTGATCCGACAAAACTTTTAAACCAAGATGTGCGACTACGTCAAGCATTGGGATATAATTTTCGTTCTTCATATGCTTGCAGATTTGATATTAAAAATAATATGAGAAAACAAACAAGAGCTGCGTATTCATACCTGGGATTGAAAGTGAACTTCTGCCAGTGAGTTAGTAGTAGTTTGTCTAACCTATTTCCCTAAAAAAAAACAGATAAATTTAATTCAGACCCTCATCCTTCTCGATATAGCATCAGTACTATGATGCAGAAAGCAAATTATTCTTTAACTATTAATTTGAAGCTGCAAAATTTGGGAAGGACAGGATTGAGTTGGTTTTTTAATTGAGGATTGAGCTAGTAATATCTGACAAAATCGAGGACATCTCACAAGAAATAAATCTTTTTGCTTTGTTTCTAAAGTCTGTCATTGGACCAATAAATAGGCAAAGTTTAGGTAGATTAAGCATTTAGAGCATATAAAAATAGTAAGCAAAAGGCTTAATGAGATCTTTGCACAAATCATACCAGTTCAGTCAGGAAGGCTTGCTTATTAAGACCTTCCAAGGCAGTGAAGTCAAGTACCCGGGTAAGATAAGCCACAACTCTAAACAAGAGAATTAGAGATCAAAATGACAAGTTCATTAGAAAAACAGATTAGGGAAGAGTACAATTTGAGACGTGACCAATAGATATCATACAAAATGGTTTCAGCAAACTACTAAGTACACTAATGGCTTTTTTCACACGAAGAGATAAAAAATAACGAAGCGTCTATAAAGAAAGTAGAGCTTGAGCTAGACCAACCTTATGCAGGCATTTGTTGGGCGGTGATCATGAGCAATTGCATCATCAGGTAACTTATAATCAATAGCCTTCTGCTCAGATGAAAGAAGTCTTTCAACCTGAAAAAGGCCATATCGTTTTTTTGTAAATAAAACAAAAGACAAGCATTGATCCCAATGGACCTGTTTGTATATACGCAAAAAGCAACTAACCTCAGCCATCACGGTTTCAATGCACTGCTGGAGTCCTTTATAAGCAGCTGCCTCTGCTTTGGACAGGGCAGTTGACATTTCTTCACATGAAGCAGCATGTGCACCATCCACTGGTAAGAGAAGCCGAGATATAGAATTTGCAAAATACTGCAAGAGAAAATTATAAATTAGACTAGGAACCAAAATACATAATTTCCATAGTAGAAGATCACAGTTTTAACTATTTCGATGGTTGAGTAGCAAACGCATTCTCATAATAAATAACTGAAACGAACTAATAATAACAATAAGGGAATCCCCAACATGCCTGCTGAACTATAGCAACACTGCTACCACAACGTTGCACAGCAACCATGAAGGATTTAAAGCTACTTTCACCAGCAGCAGCAGCAGCTTCTGCCTGAGAAATAATCAAAGAAATTATAAGTAACTCCACTTAACAATTAAAATAATGAGCACTTGTGGGAAAGAAAAGAGCAAAGTGAAGTAATTACAGCAGAAGCAGCTGCAGCAGCCACTCTTCTGCTAACGCTTGTGCCCAAAACAAATCTTTCCCTCAATACTGCAGCTTCAGACAGGCCATCCCTTGCCCGTTCAAGTCCCTCAGTTATGTATATGCTCACCTGCAAGAACTCATCATTGCATCAGCACAATAAATCTGAATGATTATAGAATCTTATTGAACAGCATACCTGGTCTAGCAGGCAAGTAAATATGGCTTTAACATAGGCGGCAAGTGTGGCTGGCTGCACATAGAAATAATTGTATAGATCAGATATACAATCCCAGATGCTACGGTTTACTTACTGTCAGATATTTCTGCTAAAAACAATACTTTAGATTATTTCTTGTCAATATCCTAATTCCTACATCTATTCTCAAAAATTCACAGGAACTAACTTTTTTGAATTTTTTTCTCATAAAGTGCAAGTTCAGTAACCTGAGGTGAAAACAGTGTGCATCTGGATATTGCTTCTTCATTCCATCGAACAAACTCCGTCACAACAGTGACTGATATTTGCTGCTGAGAAGATGATACTGAAGCACCCCTCGAGCGTCCTATCGTCCCAGATGACTCCGAGCCTTGCTGACTCTCAGCACGTAATTCTTCCACCTGTAGAGAAACACATATCTAAGCAGTTAACAATAATGAACATAATATAAAAGAATCTCAATCAGATAATGAAATAATCTAACTAAACCTTTGCTTGATATAGTTGTTTTAAGGAAGCCTGCTCGTGCTCTGGGTATTCATCCTTGTGCGAGGAAAACAAGGACTCTGTCAGATCTGCACAGTCAAAATAAAGACTGTCAGCAACCAACGATATTTTTTGCAGGACGACACAAAACTTCTATCACTCAGAATCACAAGAGAAACAAAATGACCTTCAACATCCAGGTCACCGCATCCAACAGCTCGGAGGTCTTTGGCAAGTTCTTGGGTTCTTTCATATGCAACCGCTAACATTCTAAGGTACTAAAGACAAAAATCAAGAGTTAATTTTCCTATCCCGTTTATACTAGGCAGATAGACAAGTAAAAGGATGAGGTAAACTACACACTAGTAATAGTCCGCCTTCTTGCACAGGTGGTGGACTCATAAGAGAGGGCTTCACCAAAATTTTGTCAAGAATACCTGTGACACGCTGCTCCAGAACTCTCTGCATAATATACAAAAAGAGTTGGTATTGCTTAATCCATACGCTGGGTTCACGTTACAGTGTCCAAATTGCCCGTGCTCATTACCTGAACTAAGATCGCCATAACTTCATTTGGAGCGGGGAAAACAGCTGTAATGGTCGCCGCTTCTTTGCGTACAGTGTCTACACATGGGAAGTAACAAAAGATATGAATCGCCATAGAAGCATGTCTCAAGAATTGCATCTAGATTAATGGCAGTCCTTCAGACCTGTAATTTCTTTGTATAAAGAAGAAAGTCCACGGGCAACATTGCTAGGACTAGGCTGAGAACCGTGGTCACCAAGCACCAACCTAATGTCTGAATTCATGACTTCCACATCAATAAACATTGGACGTGTTGCCACATAATGTTGCATAGCACTTGTACCCCTATTAAACTGAAAATTAAGAAGAAAAACTGAACATCAAGAAGCACATACAAGAGTAGAACTAAACATCCATTCCTTATGTGACAGCCTTATCTAGAATTAACCAGTATGCAACCAATAGCTACTTAAGAAAGACCTTCGTTTGGAATCTAAATTAAATGAACAGGTTTTCCTACTGAGTTGTAAAGGTGCATGCTTCAGAATAAAGTATTCACCTGTGACAAAATCTTAGCGCATTCTGACATGGTGGATAAATCTCGCCGCTGTGATGCAGCGTCAAAACGAGATAATAGCCTGTTCTCCAATTCTACAACATTGTATTCAAATGTCAATGGTTGAATTTAAAAATACACTAGTGAATATACAAAAAAAAAAAAAACACAGTATAAAAGAAAATAGTTTACCATTACAGTAATCCTGAAGATTAGCAACTGCAACTTCCAGTCCTCGGCCAGGAGTTGCATTTCCTGCAGCTGTACCCGCAGTTTGCCTTCCAATGTCTTCCTCAGCAAAGGATCCTGATATTGACAAGGAGAGCATCGAAATGAATTACAGCCTAATTTAACTGTAAAATTCCATTGTTCTGGAAGCAAGAGAGAAAAAAAGCGCTAGCAAATAATAGATTAAGAAACAATTCTAACACTCCAGACACATTTCAAGTAACATATAGCTATCGCATCATACGTAATTTCTGAGCGATAGAAGCAGCTTCAGCTACGCGGCTATCATCTGAAAACAAAGCGGAAAGCTCCATAAGATCCCCTGGGCTGCCGTTGAACTCCATCAGGTACTGCATTTGTTGAACAAGGATTACTTTAAGCATTCATCTAACTAATTATCCAACCAACCTCCCAACATAGATGCGCTCTTACCTTTATAAGCTCTATCGTCTGGCTAGCAGTTTCCCGCTGAGCATCTGCACTCTGAGAAAAGGAAGCACGGTTGAATACTGGATAGCTCACCAAATAGATGGTTATATGCGAGATTGCGAGATTAATTATACCTGCAAATGATCTCCAATTTTTGCAGCGGTCTGTCCAACACTTGATATACGACCGTCCAGCCTTGCAAAGCTCTCAAACAGACCGTCCACACCTTTCTCTATCTAAAAGGAGAATCCAATGAGACCAAATGAAGAAACTACACAAGAAAATTGAACAAAGCTTAAGTATTTGTCAGCTAACCTCAGTAAGTGTCTTCCGGTGTTTGGCATCTTGGGTTGAAACTTCCTTCTTTAGTGTGTTGAGCCTTCCGTCAACCTTTCAAAATGATACACAAAAACCTCAGACCGATGTAATGAAAGAGAAAAAAGAAGAAGATTGTATTCGGCCCAAGGACACTACTCACCTGCTTCCGCAGATCAACCAACTCCTTGCAAGCATCTTTGAACAGAGACAAGAGACCATCTACTTCGGGGAAAAAAGGAGCAGAAGACATTTGAGACAACCTGCTTGCATCAGGTTGACTACGTAAATGCCCATTTGACAAACCATCGATTCCAGCAATGTTGCCATGGCCATCACCGGAATCTGCTTCTTCTTCTAGGAAAGACGGCAAGAGGTCGTTCACCAGGTTCCCAAATAATGCATCAAATGAAAAGTCACCCTGCGAGTGGTCAAATATCAGAATCCCTTTATGATTCAAAGGTTAAACACATAAGCAACAACAAGCTGAAGCCTTACCTTGAAGTCTTCAATGTCAAGAATCAGAGGAAGGGATTTAACAGAGGATGATCTGGGACCTCTTGCTCTGATTCCTTCTGTCATCTGATTAAAAAAAAAAAAAATTACTAAATTGAAAATTCAAAGAACGGATCATATGAACATTCAAATAAAGACGTCTGATAAGAGAGCAAGAGGGGGATGCGTCGGATTCTGGAACTTTTCAATTATAATATCAATCAAAATGACTGTAGAATACATCCTCTCAGTTCTGAAATCACCGGTAATCGCTGACTCTCAGCCGAATGCTACAAAGTCAGAGCCTAAGGACGACCCATCTCGGGGATAACGATACAGGAGAGATAAAATTAATACGGAGCAACTAACCGGCGGTGAACGTCGAGATCTAGCCGGCGGAACCCGGTAACTTTAAGGAGAGAAAGACGGAGAAAGAGTCTGATATGGCGGAGTTGATGATGTATTATTTTTCACAACTTCGGCCTCCAGATGAGCTAGCTGTTAATTTAATATTTATGTACGGGCTTTTTCTTTTGTTTAACCGGCCGGTTATAGTTTTTGATAAAGAGTTCAAAAAACAAATCAAGGCAAACATCCTCGTCAAAACTATAACCGGCCGGATAAACAGTTAATAGAGGAATAATTTTGTTTCAAAGTGGAATTTAGAGTGAAATAATTTTGTTAACACATAATTTTTTTCAAACAGAATTAGTGAAATATTATTTTATTATCTTTTACTTAAAATGATGAGATTTTAAAAAGGAATGTCAAATTCCATTGTTTTTAATTTTTTTCCATTTGTACAATCACTGTTTATCTCCTCCAGTTTAATTAACACCTCTCCTCGACTCAAAGCCAATTTTTTTTGGTTTGCATAGATTAATCTAATCTGGTTCCAAAGTTGACAAGGAGGAGAGTACCCACCCGCATTACCAAAAATGGCTTCTTTGATTCACTTAGAAGGAAAGAAACGAAACAAAATGCCATATCGAGGACTCTAACAAGGGAAGGCCACTAAAATCTAACAGAACCAATAAATAAACATTTGGGATGCAATCATTTTCTCACTAAAACTTGCCCTTGGAAAAAATAACGGCATAGTCAAACATAAACGGGCGTCAATTTAAAGAAAGAGGGAGTTTCAGATTTTACATAGCGTAAACAATTAAAGAGGGTTTGAAGAACTTATGATCTCAAGGCCATTGTCACCTCAATACAATAGCAACTCCTATATAAAGAGCTCAAAGCAATGGAAGAAATATCCAAGAGTGATAAATCTGAGTCAAAGATATCTCTAAGGCACGCAGAAACAGAAAAGAATGGCCACCATTGTTTCTCCTCCACATTTTTCCCCTGTTGAAGATGCTGAGAACATCAAAAAGGCTTGCCAAGGTTCTACTCTTCTTCTTTTGTAAAAGACTAGTGTTTCAAGAATTATGTGATTCAAGTTTCTTCTCTTCACTCCTTGTATTTGGGTTTCAGGTTGGGGAACCGATGAAAAGGCCATCATCTCGATCCTAGGACACCGTAATTTGTTCCAGAGGAAACTCATAAGACAAGCTTACCAGGAGATCTACCATGAGGATCTCATTCACCAGCTCAAATCCGAGCTCTCTGGCGACTTTGAGGTCCACATTTTATCCATATATCCTATACTCTGTTTCCACTAGTTCACAAGAACGTAATCCTCATTTGTTACCTGCCAGAGAGCTATATGCTTGTGGGTGTTGGATCCTCCGGAGAGAGATGCTCTCTTGGTCAACTTGGCTATTAAAAAGCCTGTTCCTGACTCCAAGGTCCTCGTCGAGATTGCCTGCATGAGATCCCCTGAAGATCTATTAGCTGCAAGACGTGCTTACCGTTCCCTCTACAAGCGCTCTCTTGAGGAAGACTTGGCCTCTCGTACTATTGGCGACATCAGGAGGGTGAGTAAATTTTTTAACTCCCAAATGTTTCCTTCTTGTTTTGACTGAGCTTGAAACGGTTGGTGCGTTTTTGATACAGCTCTTGGTTGCAATGTCGTCTGCTTATAAATATGATGGAGAAGAAATCGATGAGACGCTGGCGCAGTCAGAGGCTGCGATTCTTCATGATGAAATCCTCGGTAAGGCTGTAGATCATGAAGAAACGATCAGGGTGCTAAGCACAAGGAGTAGTGTGCAGCTCAGCGCAATCTTCAATCGCTACAAGGATATATATGGCAGATCCATCACTAAGGTACAACAATAAACAAAAGACTTGAAATTAATATGCGGGTCTCGTACCAGTTTTTCTTCATGAGAATGTCCTTTTGGTATCTGTAATGAAACATTTGATGTCCAGGATCTCCTCAATCACCCTACAAATGAGTACCTGAGTGCACTTCGTGCAGCCATCAGGTGCATCAAAAACCCTAACCGGTATCACGCAAAGGTAACATACAACAATAGTAGTATCACAAATGTTAAATGTGGTCTCTAATTTATCGCAATACGACCAACTGGTATTCATAATCTTTTATTAATCTCTTGTACACCTAGGTTTTGCGCAATGCAATCAATACAGTAGGGACTGATGAAGATGCCCTGACCCGTGTGATTGTGACGCGAGCAGAAAAGGACCTGAAGAAGATCACTGAGCTGTATCTCAAGAGGAACAATGTGAGTCTCGATCAAGCCATCGCAAAAGAGACATCAGGGGACTACAAGACTTTTCTCCTAGCCTTGCTAGGGCATTAAGAAACTTAAGAGTTCATTTTTCAAAACCAAAAACCTGATAACAATAGCATTTCTATTTTCTTCTATTTTCTGCTCAAGTAATAATAAAGTTTCTGTTTGAATGCTTCTTCAATCACTTCTGTTGTTTAGCTTTTCACAGTAAAACTGGAATTACAAAATCATCCATTTTCGTTTAATAAAGACATTCTTCCAAAGGCCCACAAAGGAACTAAACAAACTCACTGAAGATCAGGGAAACATGCACATGTATATAGTATAGGTTCTTTACTTGTCAGCCTCTGCGTACTAAGGCTGCAGCAATACCAGCAACGATCCCAACAGCAGTAACAGCAATTCCAACGCCAATCACACCATCTGCTCACACAAATTGGAATAGAATTAAGAAGAAAGTAAATAGACGAGGAAGAGAAATGCCACAAGTACAAGTACCATGTGGTTACCTTTCACAATACGATCCTCTATAGCCGTTTTTAGCGTCTGAGCCTGTCTCCACTCCGGTTCAACCTTAAAAACCAGAGAAAGAAAGAAGAGCACATTGATCAAATACATCAACAACGATAAGATATTATTATTGGACTATCCATGGATCAGATGGTCAAACCTCCAAGCACCGTTCTATATAATCCCGGCTTCTTGAATAGTCACCGCTTCGATAGTACCCAACAGCAAGGAGATAGAGCTTCTCCCTTAGTTTCATCGGACTTGAATCACTAACCACAGAAGCTGCGAAACGAAGCAAAACATTTTTTTTGCTATCAAACCAATAACATGGATTCAAATCATATCAGCCTTTGGAAAAATTAAAGGTAGCTGAGATTCCATAGATTTTAAACATCCACAGAGAAACAAAAACAGTAGATTGTAGATATACAAGTTATTTACCTTCAAGCATAGCTATCCCACGCTGTATATCCGCCGGTGTCTTTGAATGAACAAGAGCCCACGATAGGCGCATGATGCATTCCTTCTTATGCCCTTCGTCTTGGCCTTTCTGAGCCTCTGCAAGCTCTTTCTCACATCCCTGAGAATGATTTCAAAAACGGAAAGACGCTTTACAAGTTTTATATAAATGTCAAAAATTCAGATAAACACGAAAGGGAATCAAACATCCGAAGAAGATGAAAGAGGAGGTATCAAAACAATTGGAAAATCGTAATCTCGAGGTCCCTATGCGGTCAATTTGAGGAACAAACGGAGAATTATAAAAGTTACCGAGATGATGTCGGCGTCGCACAAGGGGAACTCATCGCCGGAGCCCGAGGCAGTGCCGGAGAAGAAGCCAGAGACGGAATCGACGAACTTTCCTATCGTCGCGTCCATTTCTCCTAATGCAATCTTTTTTTTTGAGTTTTACCTATACGAATTAGAAGACTTGTCGGGAATCATATATATATATAACTAGCAATTTATCTCTCATCTAAGGTGTACACATCAACATAATTTTTATTTTAAAATAGACTTTTAAATATTTTAGGTTTTGTTTTTTATTTTTTATATTTTGGGTATTTATTTTTGGGCTTTTAATATAATTAATTTGAAAAAAAAACAAATATTTATTTTACAAATCATAAAAAATTACAAATTCTTCATTTGTGAAAAAGAGTTTGGAAGGATTTTTTGAAAAATTTACAGAAAATAATTATCAAATTTTATAAAAAGAACCTTAAAAAAATTTATATATATATGGCTAAAGTAAAATCATATATATTAAACAAACATTTGTTTTATAAACTATAAAAACTATGAATTCTCTTTGAAATAAAAAATTCAAAAAGTTATTTTGAATATAAACAAACATAATTTGAAAAAGAGTTGGAAAATGAACAGTTACGAAGAATTTGCTCAGAATAGTTATCAAACTTATTTAAAAATACTCTGAAATATTAATTCTTAAAACTAAAGTAAAATCATTCATATCCACTTTACTGTATAAAATGAATGAAACTTTTTCATAAATAAAGAAAAATAAAATGTGTAATTATATAGCATAAAAATAAATTTGATTTATACGAAGGAGGAAAAAATGGCAAATACTTATCAACCTTTTTTTAATGATAGTAATATAAAATTGATATGCGATCACATTACTCATCAACCGGATAATATATGAGTTTTAATTTAAAATATATAAATAAACTAAAACAAGATTATTGATTATAGTTTTTAAGATAGTCATGTTGTTTACATTCACATGATATGAAAATAGACAAAAATATTCTCACACATTCACAAATATAGTCAGGTAGCTCATCATTGAAAAAAAAAATGCCTCAAATCAATTAAAATCAACAATTTATCAACTATGCATAATTTTTTGATATAAAAACCCATCAAACATATGTAGTATTTGAACAAATATTTTGCTCTGTCTAGCCAACTCTAACTAAAATTCTCTTCATTTAGAGTTATAACCGATCACAGAACTGAATGAGATGGAAGCTTGCATGAAATAAGAGAAAAAATTAGTAGATTACAATCAGAATAACGAGTCTAAGAGCTATAAGAAAAGAGAAAAAATAAAAGACTAATTGTGCTTGAAAATGAGGTAGATTCCATAAAATATTAAAAGAACATTTAGTTTAGAGTGGAAAAAGATTAATGATGATTTCACTTTGTTGATCTATGAAAAGAAGATGTAGAAAAAAATGAGAAATTAATTGAATACAGATAAACAGTAAGAATATAACAATTAATACATAACAATCTATATTAAAACAACAAAAACATATAAAAAATAAAAGACAAATATAACATACAATAATATTAATTTAATATAATATATTTAAATATATAAAATTTTAATAAAATTAATAAATAAGTCCACGCAACGCGTGGATAAAAATCTAGTAGAACTAACGAAGATTTAACCATCACAGAAAAATTAAAATCGCGTTGTAAAAACAACGATCAGAAGAATTGTGCAAGTGATTATAAGGTTGTGGACCGAATCTCATAATTTTGAAGGCCCAAGTGCAGAATGTAATATTAACCTGTTTTTTTTTTATTGCCTCAAACGGTATTCGAACCTCTGACCCTAGGTTTAACTTTAAGTATCTTTCCATCTCAGGAAAACTGAGTAATAATACATGATTTGATATTTTCTTTTAATAATACATATCTAGCCATTGTTTATATTTTTATTTATTTATTTATAGAACTTTTTCTTTACATATTATAAAATTAACAAGAAAATATTACCACAAAATTATAAATCATAAAAAATAAAATATTATATATAACATCAATTTTTTTTACTATATATAATATAATTAGGTAGGTTCTATCTGAAAAATAAAATAACCAAATTTTAGTTTTTTATCACCTTCAATCATTACATCATTTTCTGTTTAAATTAAAAATATAAAAAATTAAATTTCAATGCAACAAATTTATCCAAATAAAAGACATGAAATTATTTTTATTTATTCAAACCAACACATCATTTTTACATATAATAGATATAATATCTAATAAATAAAAATAAAATTTTAGATAATCATCTACATGAAATTAAAAATGACATTTATACAATATTAATAACTTATAAAAATGTTTTAAGAAAATATTCAGAATAGAAATAATATAGAATAATTTTTATTTATTCGATTTAACATATCATCTTGACAGCTAATAATTTGAAACTTCATAAATATTTAAAAATTTTAGATTCGAATACAATAATTTTATCTAGGTAAAAACGTGGCAAAAAACTGATCACTCGGAAAAGATAATCATCTATACAAGATTAGCCATGTAATTTTATATAACGACATGTAAATCTTTTTTGTAAGGAAAATATTTAAACATAAAACAAAATTGAATTATTTTAATTTTTTAAATATAGGTACATTCTATATATACAGTATATTGCCGAATGACAATATCAAACAATGATACAATGTTTTGTTTTCTTTTTCTCATTTTGATGTTATTTTGTTTTGTAAAGGTTTGTTCCCTTAATAAGGATTAAGGTGGTAGATGTTCAAGAACAGAGTTTAATGAACGGATTTTCGATGAAAATTGGTTATTTTTTTGCATTTCATCTGGTAATTTGATGTTAATTTTTGTTTGTGATAAAGTAAAGAGATTGTTTGTTTGCTGTTGAAATGTGTCGCTGGGCCACACATGAAAAGCATGCCTATGATAAACTCTTTGGCTTTAGGAAAAATGAAGAACACACATGTAAAAAACACATAGTAAAAAATTAGAGTACCCTCTATGTTTCGTTTTTTAATTTTTTTTTGGGTAAAAAATTAAACATATACAACACACTTTGAGTCTTTGACCTCAAAAAGTGAAAAGAAAAAGAACAAGTTAAAAAAAGGGAGTGTGGGAGGGAGAGAGATGGCCTTCTCTTCCTAACATTGACCAACCCGTCTTGTTTCTTCTGAGTGAGAATTCGTTAAGCGTTTCTCTGTAGAGAATTCTCTTTCTACTTTCCTTCCCCGAAAAGAGAGAGAGAATCTCTGTCCCTCTCTCTCCTGCACGTTGTAAGCGTTTCTAGGAAGAGAGAGAGAGAGAGAGAGAAAACTCAGCGCCTCTTTTTTGCCCTTTTTTGCAATCCAGACTTTGGCTAATGAGTTTTCTTTGCTTCGTTGGTTCACAGATTCGCTCGTTCCGTTAAGCGAAAGCAAGCTCACAGCAATGGAGTTTGTGGGAAAAGTCGTTAGGAAGGAGATCGACGGGGTGGGGTATTGCTCCGGAACGGTGCGATCTTACGATTCGTCTGGATTTTTCGAGATCGTTTACGAGAATGGCCTTACGGAGATTTCGGAATTGGCTGAGGTTGTCTCTCTCGTCATGGGAGAAGGGGAATCCCATGAAACATCGGTCCAAGTGAAGCCGCGAGTTGGTAGGAGGACGAGGAAGCGGCCTCGGCCTCGGGTCGAGAGGGTTGATGAGATCAAGCGAGACAGCTCTGGGAGAGGGAAGGAAAAGTGGCAGAATGAGGTAAATCTCCTGAGGAATGTCGATTTAAATGATGGGGTTGAGGAGAATTCTGGGGTCAGTGATTGCTTTGGTGTGGATTTGAGAGGGAATGTTGATTTGAATTGTGGTCCTGTGGAAACCCTAGGTAGGACCTGGGAGTCTGGGATGGATTTGAATAGGACGGCCCCGGAACAAAGAACTGGGTTTGATCTATCCACCGGGTTGGATTGGAATTTGAATGAGGGTTTAGGTTTGATTAACGTGAATATCGACTATGAGCAAAACTCCAGTGATAAAAGGAGGGGGTTTATTGATCTGAACATGGATCCGAGCTGTGATTTGGACAATGCTGGTGTCTGTGCTTTGAATCCGCAGAAGAGGGAGGGAGGATTTGATCTAAACTTGGAGGTTAACGTGGAGGACAGCAAGGACGACGTTTTCATTCATATGAATGGAACTGACAAAGTTCAGGATATCAACATGCAGGAAGAAAATGGCGTCCAGGATAATCTTGAGACTGGAGAATATAAAGAAGTTCATGTTGCTGAAGTATCAAGCGCTCAGCTTCTGGAGGAGATACGGAAGCAGAACGTTGTTTCACTGCAAGATCTCAATACTCCTAATTCTAATGGGGTTGAGCGGGATCATGATCTGCCTGAGCATGATGCTAAGACTGCTGAGGAGCCTCTCTCTGATAGGGAGATTTCGAATGAATATGCAAGTGGTAGGAGGAAAAGAAGAAAAGGCTCAGAGTATCCAAAATTCACGAGTGAACCTCGGTTGAGAAGAAGCGCTCGTAGAATGTTAGCTCGATCTCCTGCCAGTAGAACTGCTACAGCTTGCTTAGCTGATGAAGTATCCCCTTCTCAGTCAGTTAGTAGTCTGACAGACGAGAAAACTTGGATCGCTGATGGAAAAGCTAAGACTATTTCTGTGCTTCCTCCAAAGCCACAGTTACCTCCATCCTCGCATATTTTGAATTTAGATGGTCTTCCCATACTTAATGTCTTTACCGCTTACTCTTGCCTGAGGTCCTTCAGTACTTTGCTGTTTTTGAGTCCCTTTGAGTTAACGGATTTTGTGGACGCGCTGAGGTGCCCGTCTCCTAGTCTATTATTTGGTAGCATCCACGTTTCTGTCTTGCAAATACTAAGAAAACATTTGAATCAACTCTCTGGTGAAGGTGACCTATCCGCGACTGCTTGCGTGCGGTATGCTTTTTATTTTCTTTCTTGAGTAATACATACTTTAGTTTTATTGCTGTTTTATGGACATGAGCCTCTCCTGTTTTGGTTCTCATGATTTGCTGGTCGTGTGTTAAATGCAGGAGTCTTGATTGGAATGCGTTGGATATCGTTAATTACCCCCTTTTTGTGGTCGGATACCTGCTATTATTTGGGTCTAAGGACAACCCTGCGGCGGATCTAACTCGGTTTAACTTTTTCAGAAATGAGTATTTCAGACTGCCCATGAATCTGAAAATCGAGATACTTAGCCGTTTGTGTGATGATATGACTGAAGCTGAAGTTGTGAGATCAGAACTTAACAAACGATGTTTTGCAGCTGAGTCCGAAATGGAAATTGATAGGAAGACGAACACAGAAGTACGACGCAGAAAGCGAACTATGATGGAGCTGGCAGATGATTTTTCTTTGAATGATGAGGTCATTGATGGCTCGTTTGACCGGAACAGTGATGACTGTTTTTTTTGTAAAATGGATGGGAACTTACTGTGCTGTGATGGTTGCCCGGCTGCCTATCATTCTAAGTGTGTCGGTGTTGCCAGTCACCTTTTGCCTGAGGGTGACTGGTACTGCCCTGAATGTTCATTTGCTCGGCGTGTACCAGGATTGAAGCCTGAAAAGCAAATTCGAGGAGCAGAGTTTATAGTGATTGATCCGCATGGCCGAAAGTACTACAGCAGTTGTGGCTACTTATTGGTGTAAGTTTCTTTCTTTGATTCTCTTGTCTAAGTATGGCTAGTGAGTGATCTCAGTGGAATCAGTTTTGTGGATTCACCACTATAATTTTCCATAGTAAATAAATTCTTTTTTATGAATTGTAGCAATTTTGTTTTCCCACCTCAGTGGTACAACTTTGTGATGGTGTCTGGCGAGCACTTTAGGCCCATGTTGATTATATGGCATAGCTCGCAGGTGAAGATTTTAGCTTTAGAAACATTACCCCAGTTTACCTACCTGGAGGATTAACTAAATTATGTAGGATTATCTAAAGATGCATACAACATGATAAAACTGTAAAAGTATGTTCTACCTGTAGTTTTTTCCAATAAGTTAATTTGCATGTTTGGACATGTGAATAGCCTCTTTTGCTTGTTATTTAGATGCAATTTTTTACCCTAGTTTTGAATTGCAATTTTTACCTTCATCTACTTCTAGGAAACTCTTTCATATGTTGGTTGTAGGAGCTGCTATATGTTTGCATAGGTTGGCTGATGTTGTCACTATGAATTTGCAGGATAGATACGGATGGCTCAGACTCGTTGAACTACTACCATGTGAATGATTTGGTCCTTGTATTGGAGGAGCTCAAGTCATGCGGTAGTTTCTATATTGGTGTAATAAATGCAATTAAAAAACACTGGGATATCACTGTTGGGCTGAAAGGGACACTCAGCGGTGCGAATTCACAAATGTCCGTATGCTTCGATAAGTCAGCCAAAGAAATGGTTTCTTCTATTGATGGGGTTAAGGCTCCTCTACCAGCTCCAGAAAAACAGCCGACATCTGGAGTTAAAAAAAGGCTGGACGAAACATCCAACAATGGAGCTTCACATAATCATTGTCACAGGACTCGTCGGAAGATATCAAATTCAGCTAGTGGGCTAGATATCCTTAATATGAGTTCTGAAGGATCTGCTGAAACTGTACAAAATGGTGTGGATGTCCAGAGTCTTCATGAGCCAGCAGCATCGAGCATTTTGGATATCATGAAAGAGCCAAATTTGGATATCAATTCATCTTCCCATTATTTGGCTAGAATGAACACAAGGAAAGGAATTGAACCAAATGTGAAGCGCGAAACAGGCTACAGAAACCAGTACATATTTGCTCAGATGACTACAGCAATTTCTGTAGAGCTGATGCGTAAGTCACCTACCCGTACCAGTGATACGAAATCTGATGAAGAGATAGCTTCTACCCAGGTGAAGACTATATTGATGGAAACCACCAAATTTCAATGGCGAAACATCCAGAGCCTCTACCTAGATGCATGGAAAGAAAAATGTGGATGGTGTCATTCTTGCAGATCTGAGGATGCCGGGAGTGAGACAAATTGTTTGTTTAACTTGAGTCTTGGGGCTTTACGGGGTCCTTCGGAAAGTGAAGTTGCTGACAGTCAATCCATTGAGAAGAGAAGTCATCTTATGACTATCATATGGCAGATATTATCCATGGAAAGTCGACTGCAAGGTCTTTTGGTTGGTCCATGGTTGAATCCACAGCACTCCAGGATTTGGCGTGAAGACGTTCTGAACGCATCAAATATATCAAGCTTGAAACATTTATTAGTTAAAGTAAGTTTTTCTCAAGTTTCTTCCTCCTCGAAAATTCATTTTACAATGGTAAGTGGCGTGTTAAAATGTTTCTAAATTGAATCATTGCTTTGCCAAAATATCAAAACTCTGAACTACCCCGTGCCGAAGGTGTCATATTCAAATCTTCATTATGGTCTCTGCTGCTATTTAGAACTTTAGTTTTGGTTCGTTTTCTTCCTACTTGAAAAGCTTGCAGTAATCAATTTTTATTCACCTTTTTTAGTGTGACTAGGAATGTTATATGTTAGGCTACTTCTCCATTTTATCAAGACTTAACTATTTTCAGAAGTCTTTAAGTAGGATTTCTTGGGCACTTGATTGTTGTGTAGTGCACTAGTGATTAGTCGTGTGCATCTATTTTTCGTTTCCTAATGAAGATTTTGTAAATTCCCTTTGCAGTTAGAGGAGAATTTACATCATCGTGTTCTTTCACTTGAGTGGCTACATCATGTCGATTCTACGAAAGAAATGGGCTCATCTAAACATATTCTCGTTACTTCGACACGACCATGGTCAAAGACTGCTGTTGGTAAAAGACGGGGGACATTGTTGGAGTCTGAGGTTAATCCTACTGCAAAGAAAAATGGTGGATTGACCATGTGTTGGTGGAGAGGCGGCCGACTTTCACGGCAATTATTCAACTGGAAGGTTTTACGTCGCTCTTTGGTCTCGAAGGCTGCTAGACAAGGTTTACATTTTCTCTTTTGTTCTGGCTTTCGCGTTTGTTCTTCTTCTGCCTTTAGCTATCTTTATTTTCCTCTCACTTCCAATTAGTTGTTTCATTCTTCATGCACTCTATGATATGCAGGTGGAAATATGAATATTCCAGGAATACTGTATCCTGAGAATTCAGATCCCGCTAAGAGAAGCCGACGTGTTGCCTGGGAAGGAGCTGTTGAGTCATCTACGACTTCAGAGCAGCTCGGTTTTCAGGTAATATAAATTTGGTCAAACTGAATTTAGTTATTGTTTCGCTGGTATTAGCAAGAAATACAAATGTTGAAAATTCCATGGTAATACATATCCTGACAAGAATTTCCGTTTCCATTTGCTCTACGCATGAATGTAGATGGGTATGAGATTGTAAGTTTTTAGTGTACTCTAATTGGCAAATTGCGGGGAAGTAGATTTATTTCTCTTGAGTTTGTCATCCACATCGTTTTTTTTGCTGACATTTGGAGTTTTACACACTGATCATTTGTCTTAGTAAATATGTCTACTTGTACCATGGTTTTTGCCTTGGACGGTTTTCAGCTAACAATTTACTGATTAACAGGTGAGGACACTCCATTCTTACATAAAATGGGATGATATTGAAAACAGTCATATTCTTCCTGCATCGGACAAAGAATCCAAAAAATCTGCCAGGCTGTTCAAAAAAACAATTGTTCGTAGGAAGTGCACAGAGGAAGAGACTGTGAAATATCTCCTTGACTTTGGTAAAAGGAGAAATATTCCGGATGTTGTGTTGAAGAATGGTCGCATGATTGAAGAATCCTCGAGTGAAAGAAAAAAATTCTGGCTGAATGAATCATATGTGCCTTTACATCTTCTGAAAGGATTTGAAGAGAAAAAAGCTGTACGACAAATTAGTAAGCCAGGAGGCTCTTTCAGACGCTCTGAGGTAGGAAAAGTACGGAAAAAGTCCTCAGAGGAAAAAGGATTCTCATTCCTATTTGAAAGGGCAGAAAGATCTGAGTCCTCTTTGTGTGAGCAATGTAAGAAAGATGTGCCTTTGAGGTATGTACTTATCACAACCATTTTTACCTTCAGAAGTCCTTGTCTTGATTAGCATAGCAATCCTACCTTGACTAAGCTTAAAAGGATCGTCACTTGGACCTAATACAAAACATATCTTTTAAATTTTGTTTGTTTGTTGAGTAATGATCTTTCTTAACTGCTTTCTGATGGTATTTGTTTTTCTTTAATGACAGTGATGCCGCGTGCTGCCACATCTGCAAAAGTGAGTCTCTTTTCGTATTTTTTCTGTTAACATTTTTTTTCCTTTGCAGAAGCTATGCTTGTGTAAGTAATCGTATAAGAATCTAGCCCATACGTAACACAAACAAAACTCCACAAAATTTTCTTGAACTGAAAGTGACACGTTCGAAGAAGAATTTCATCATTTTTCATGCACAAGAAAGAACTAAACAATTTCCATGTATTGACCTGCGGTACATCCGGTTTAACCCGGTGATCCCAAAGGCAATCCAGTTCACTAACCGATGTGATCCCTTTAGTCATAGTTTTTTTATTGATATTAGCTATGATAAAAATTTCAGGATTGTTTCACAAAAAACATATCAGGAGAGCGGATAAAGAAGGCATGTACATCTGTCTTCAATGCAAAAGTGAAGTGCTAGCAAAAGAACAACCCATCGTACGGAAAAGAGGGCGGCCCCCAGGGACTTTCCGTAAAAAAGTTGGAGTTCAGACACAAAAGCATAAAAAGGTCATACCTGCTCGCAAATCAACTCGGCTAAAGAAGACTAAAACCGCACTGGCAGAGCGAATTTCCGTTAGGTTAAAGAATCATAAGAAGGTTGTTGCAAGCAAACCATTGCGACGTTCAGGCAGGAGGCCAAAGCATGTTATTCGGCTGCAGGATGAAAGTAAAGTTCCTGGAGGGAGTAAGAAACGGAAACTGGAAACCAAAAGAGGCAGAGGGAGGCCTAAGAAAGTAAAACAAGAGGTTTCCATAAAAAGTAAGAGAACAGAAAGGTGCTTTAGCTATTGGTTGAATGGACTCCGATTATCCAGAAAGCTTGGTGATGAACGGGTCAATCAGTTCCGGAGAGAGAGTTATTTTATACCTTTAGAGAACTCGGATTCTGATCATGATCAACCTAAGTGTCACTTATGCGGCTCGATTGAATCTGAATCTGGATCAACTCTAGTCGCTTGCGAAATCTGTAAAGGTAATCCATTTTCTAATCTTCAACTATGATTTAAATTGCAAGAGTTGGTTTCCTATCACAGCCTGTTTTTTTTTTTTTTTAGTTTTATAATATTTGTTTGGTAATGTTTTTAGAATGGTACCATGGAGATGCATGTGGGATTAACGAGAAGAACTCAAGTATGGTGTTCGGATTCCGGTGCCATCTCTGTCGCAAACAGGCTTCTCCCACCTGTCCACATATGAGAGCTTCTGCATCCCCTGTCCCATCCTAAGCTGTGATTTTGTTAAATTGGCTGATAGAATATTCTTAGGCTGGGGATCAGGTTGGAAGAATCAGACAGGGCAACATGTAACTTGGAGATGTCTATACAATTATGGGTACGGAATCAAGGAGAAGCAGAAGCAGAAGCAGAGGAGGGAACAGTTTGGTGGTTAAGTTAGTTTGGCTTGTTGAGACTGCTGATTTGGATGAGTAGGCACTAAAGTGAAGTGGTTGACTTAGAATTAGAGTGAACAAAAAGGGGATTTAAGGACCATAGTTGATTTATAACATGATTTCATTTTTCGTTTCAGAATGAAGGGAGTCGGTCATTAGAATGCATGTAAAGAATATGTTGAATCCATTTTCTATTAAAATCCATTATTGGTAGTGGCGTTTCTTAGCTTTCTCAATTGTAATTTTGTTGGACCCTTCTTTCTTCATTGCAAAGGCAATTTACTTCTGTGCTCTCACACCAATGCTTGTTGATCTTGCATATATTAACCCCTTTTGACTACTCTCTTTTGTCTTGGGGAAATATGGTTGAGTTCATTAGCTAACTACTGTGAGCCAAACTTCATCAAAGAAAAAACTTTATTGATCAAACGAAATAGGATTCTAAAGACCAACGTCAACAGTTTTCATAAATTAAGCCAGAGCTCTATAACACATCAGTAAACACAAAGCATCTTAGTATTGAGAAACCAAACAGAGCAGAAAACGAGACACTGTCACTAGGTCGACGTGAGCTGCCTGAGATTGTACTTTGCCAGCTCCTTGTACTTCTCTACCACCCCAATTAAGCATACCGTCTGCAAATTGCAACACAAAATCCGATTTGAGTTTATATAACCAACCAATGTTTAAATGCAAAAAAAAAAAAAACTCAGCAATCAAAATTGATCCTTGTTCACCTTGACAATTTCCACCACGATCGACATATCCGGATTGCTCAAATCAACTTTGTGAGGGGCAGGTATAGATTTTGCCACTGTGTTTATTATCTTCATCCTATCAAGCCCCGTGTTTGCACGCGCTCCATACAACACAGCAAACTGCAATAATGGTATAGGCATGTAAAGCAATAGTGGCGAAGACAGGTCAACCGTAATATCGGTACAGAACAGTTCCTACCTTGCGGGGGTTATCAGTCTCAATGGGAAAATACTGTTCTACGAGAGGCTTGATGGCTCTTGAAATTTCTTCCTCTGATGGATAACACGACACTTCAATTGGTAGAAGTCTTAAGATGAACCTAAAACGCCACAAGATATATTAGCAAAAATCCGACCAAGGCATAATAACAGTTACAGAAGTCTTGGTATGATGCGAGTAAGATCAAACCTTGACATATGTTTTTTTGTTGCAGCAGCAGAAGTCATTGCATGCTGTGCAATATCTTTGGGGCTTGGGTCACCATCTCTCCTTTTCATTTGGATGAAGACAATACCGTTGCAACCCGGATCCAACTTCGTAAATCTCCTCTGTCAGAGTGAGGAAAGCAGTATAGTTAATAAGACACTTATGATCCACAAAGAGATAAGAACTTTTGTTATAAGAGCTCCCCTCATTGATCCATAGATGACAGCTTACCTTACTCTTGTCCCCGAGCTCTTTCAGTTCAGCATCAATCAGCTTATCAATAGACGTCTCTGCATTTCCGTTTGCTTTTGTTGATGCATTTGCTTCTTCCACACATGTCTTCTTTCTTGGAGGTTCTTCGACAACGGTCTCTTGTTTCCCTTCATCTTCTTCCTTCTTCTCGGTATCATTTTCTGCCAAATTTTTGACCTCACATGACCCTTCGCTTGCTAATTCTTTCTCATTCACTTGATTATTTTCGCCTTCGGTCACTTCCTTCTTATCCCCATCCCCTTTGGTTTCCTCTTCCTCGCCATTATTACCCTCATCATCTTCATCCTCATCCTCATCCTCATCTTCATCGTCGCTGTAGGAAAACGTAACCTTTTTGTTTATTGGTTTCTCAAGCAACCCAGAAGAATTTACTTTCAGGCCAGTCCCATGCACTAGCTCCTCAAAAAACTGTAACATGAAGAGATTTACATTTAATAAACACTCCACCAATTTAACGACCTGCTCAAACTTGAAAAACCTTTCAAAAAACCCTCTTGAAAAATCTAACAGTGGAATGGAAGATTCTCTGCACAGAGAAGTCGAGAAACCAGACAACAAAACCACTTCTGTTTATATTTGATTACTCTTTCTTTTGCAATAAACACACAAACTTTCGAGTTCGTGTACTAACCAATCAGAGGAAAAAAATCCATCTAGGTCTTTTGAGAAGGAATATTACAAGGAAACTCAGAAACGCAATCAAAGAGCTTGTTCAGTTGTTGACGGTAATCAGAAAACGTGGAAAATAAATCAATTTTATGGAAGAAGCAGCGAAACTTAGCAAACTATGAACAACTAGTCGGAGATGAAATCAATTTAAGAAGAAAAGAGAAAAACTTTACGGAATCAATGACGTTAACAGCTTCCTGAGAAGCTTGGAATTCGCGTCCGCCATCGCAGGAGATGAAAAAACCTTGTACCCCTGGCTTCAAAGGGTAAGCACCCTTCTTCTTCGCTGGTCTCTGCACCAAAAATCAATCAAAATTAGCCGCCGATTTATAAAAGTAAACATTAGTGTGGGGAGGAATGGTATAAAAAGAGGAAGAAGGATTACATTCTGAGGGAGATAACGCTGCTTTCTCTTCTTGCTCTGGTCACCGGTAGCCATCGTCGGGGACGGAGAGAGAGATAGAGAAAAAGGTCTTTTTTGAGTTTCAGTCAAAGACACAGTGACAAGCAAAAACATTACTTAGGTCATGCCGATACGGGCCTGTTAGGCTTTGGTCTTGCTTGACCCATTAGCCAAAAACCTCGAATATGTTAATTTGCCCAAATGTCCTTCAATTTTGATTAGTAATTTGCAAAATAGCAAAATCGTTTTTCTCAATAAACTCACTCATTCAAACGATGTGTAATTGTATTTTGTTACACACAGACTGTTATTCTACGGTTGAGAAAGAAAGAAAAAAATTGACTAAAAATTCGATGATTTTAGATACTACTACAAAGCATTTAAAGTTTCCATCACATAACACTTTAGACCAACCAACAACGAAATATAAATATTTCATCCACACTTTATGCGGATTTAATTGGTCACGATCCTTATAGTAACCCTCTTTCCGAAAGAGCAGCTTTCATGGCTTTCAAGGACTCTTCCATTTCATCACATATCTTGTGAGGATCTGGTATGACAGTAGGATCAACCGCTAACGAGATTATCATCTTCCCCGCGTAACTTAGGAAATGTACCAACAATGCCTATCAATCACAGAAACACATAGTGTGGGAAGAAAATTTCAGAAAATAAAAAGATTATCATGCAAACGAATTTTTAAAAACGCTATACATACTTGTGAATGTCCGTAGCCGCTTGGAGCAATGTAAGCGATAGGATGGCCACGAAAACTGATTTCTTCCGTGGGGCCAATGACGTTTGAAATGCATGTCGTTGTGTTCATCACGGTTCGATTGAAGAATGTCGCTACGATCTGTAGTCACAAGTGTTAATGTGTTGCAAACAAAAATGTCTAGTTATGTATCATTGATCACTTTATTTACCTTAGATCCTACGACTTTTTGGCCGATTTGTATCAACAAATACGCTAGAGCGGCGTGATAAGAGTGCTTCTTTCGATCCATCGTTGATTTTGATATTTTAAGATAAACCAATGGATCGGTTTGTAAACCGATGGAGAAGGGCAAAATGATAAAACTAAAGTAGTTTCCCCATCTGCATTTTGAATTCTTCGCCATCATATCTGCCAAAGGCTTCATCCAAGACAAAAATAAAATTATATTTACATATTGTTTGGTTAAAATAAAGCGTTTTACATTTAGAATTTGAGGTGTACGTCTCTAACCTTGAACCCGATTTCTGACCTTAGATTCACAGTACAACCTGCACGAAATCGTATTCCACCTGGAAGATTATTCGGATACGATGTCACTCTTCCACCATTCTTCTTGTTTAGTTTGTCTAGAAACATGATATACGTATCATGAATTTTTTTGCTTAGATCAGCTCTTATTATTACATCACATATATTGAATTTAATATTTACCATATTGTTGG
Source organism: Thlaspi arvense (assembly GCA_911865555.2). Lineage (NCBI taxonomy): Eukaryota > Viridiplantae > Streptophyta > Magnoliopsida > Brassicales > Brassicaceae > Thlaspi > Thlaspi arvense. The sequence continues at coordinate 65,715,652 of OU466862.2, read as the reverse complement.
TTCAAATAGCTAGAAAGAGAGGCTTGTGTAATTCCGACCAGAACATCGTTGATAGTCTAGCAACACGCAAAAGAGGAAAATAAAGATCCATCGAATTAAAAGAGAATAATAAAAGAAAAAGGCTCAAATTAATTAGTTATAAACACAAAACGTAACGTACCATATCCATAGCGTTCTTTATAAGTTTAATGTCATCCAAAGAGAATATTGTATGATAAAATCTCTTTGGATTACTCCCAACATCCGCACCGCCTTTTATAGGTGTTTTTGTATCCTTCAAAAACAACATAGTGGCGAAAAGCAGCAAAACATCTACGATTGTATACCAAACCAGTCTCACTGTAGAACCGATGGTGAATAATATCGACCTTAGGAAGCTGTCTTTGTTTTTGTCTCTTTTACGCCGTTTCAAGGAACGAATAGTGGTTGAAACCGTGCTGGGATCTGATGTCTTGTTGGTACATGCGAGCAAGAGGGAAACCATAGATGTTGCATCTCCCAACGTATGATGAGTTCTGACTACAGCGACTGCTTCAGCATCTGAGGTTTTGACGTTAAGGATGTGAATGTCCCACAAGGGTCTTGACCTATCAAGAGGACGCATCGTGAGACGTGAGATATAGTCATCGACGAAGCCTTGTCCATCTTCACCTATCTCTTCTTGGTCTATGTATGGTACAACTACGTGGTCTTCTATATTGACTTGAGCTTCGATCCATTTTGCACCACTATTAGACTGTGAAATTAAAGACAAATGGAGAGACCAGACACTATGAAGATCAATATATATTCGAATGCACCAGTTACACGTGATGAGTAAGAGAATATTGTGAGAGCATGTATAAGTGATTAAGTGGGTACCAGTTTGGTGGAGAAACGAGGGTGCTTGGAGACGTTATGCCTCAAGGCATCAAGAACGACGTCGGATTTAATCTTGGTTTTGAACCCTATCATGGTCACGGCGCAGTAGTCTATGCCTCGCGACTGGAATACACGCGCCATCGGGCTGAGCGGCTCCTTTTCCTCCTCCGTCGTCAATGTCATTCTCTCTTACCTCACTGATGTCTATGTCTTTGCTCATGTTCCAGTGTTATTTATAAGGGAATGTAAATTTATAACAACAAAGTGTTGCAAGTGGTCGAGGAAAAAATAATACGTGGTATACCTTTTCTCACAATATTATGATTACCTTTATTTTTCTTACTGCTTGCTAGTATTATGATTGCTTTGATTGACGATCAGCCTCGTCCAATGATATAAATGCACGGTTTCATTTATTTCTGTTTGTATTCAATGTCTTTGAGCATTGCTATGGTATTTTTTTATTTTGTTTTTCCTCAGAAATACTTCAAAAAAAGCTTCTAGTAATAACATATTGATGGTATAATACTATCTTTTGTTATGTTTTCGTCAGGATCCATAGTGCTTCATAATAAATATCTCACAATCTTAATGTTGGTTTTATATGTTCAAATGATCTTGGATCTGTAGAATCTTTTCTTCTCTCATAGCTACCCGAAAAACAAGTTCTTAATGTACATGTAACCACGAGGAGTCATGAGCATTCCTTTCGCTCGCTGAATTTTGCTCAAACATGAAGATATATAGACTTTAAAATTAAAAAGGAAAAGTGATGATCAAACAATGATATTCCATATAGTATCATTTATCTAATCATTGTTTAACGACATAATTCAACTCAATAAATACTATCTAAACCCATGCCATTGGACTCCAATCCTAAATAGAATTTGCCTAGAGCACTTTTCCAATTGAACTAAACACACTTGGCTTTATGATCTTATTAAATGGGTGATATGGAGTGTAGTCGCCAAAAGTCACGCAAAAAAATGTGCCGGCACATTTAATGATATCCATATCTTCATTTATTGAGTACATTGGATTGCTAAATTCACCATCCATATTGTTGAAGATATTGTGCTGTATTATTATTTCATTTGGGGGCCCTATCACTAACCAGTAACCACCACACCTAGGATCTTTTTTTTTATTCGACCCACCTACAAATATTGATTGTATAAAAAAATACAAACACAAAAAATAGCCTAAATTATGCAACAGCAAAAATATTAAAATATGGCTTTTGTATGTATCGTATGTAGACACTAAACTTTAAAAATCTTTGACATTTTGGAAGCACATTTGTTTGTTCAACAACTATAATCTGCCGGCCTTGACATTTTTACAACAAAAAAGCATTTAAAGCTTTTAACACATAGTAACATTTAGACAAACAAGCGAATATAGACAAACACGTCTCCGGATTATATATAATGGATACTACTAGTTCATGCCTCACGACCCTTATAGTAACCCTCTTTCCGAAAGAGCAGCTTTCATCGCTTTCAATGACTTTTCCATTTCATCACATATCTTGTGAGGATCTGGTATGACAGTAGGATCAACCGCCAACGAGATTGTCATCTTCCCCGCATAACTTATGTAATGTACCAACAATGCCTAATATCAAACACAAAAAAGATATGCGTTATAGAAAAAATACAAACACAAAAAATAGTGTATGAATATTTAATTATGCAACAGCAAATATATTGCTACGTACTTGTGGGTGTCCGTAAGAGCTTGGAGCGATGTAAGCGACAGGATGGCCACGGAAACTGATTTCTTCCATGGGACCGATGACGTTTGAAACGCATGTCGTTGTGTTCATTACGGGTCGGTTAAATATTCTTGCTGCTACCTATATTATAGTGACACGCTTGCGTTTTATATTGTTCACAAAATTGCAAACAAAATCTCTAATTTAAGTCCATTGATCATCACTTTTATGTACCTTAGCTCCCAACACTTTTAGGACGATTTTGATAATTAAATACACTAGAGCAGCGTGGTAAGAGTTCTTCTTTCGAGCCATCGTGGATTTTGATATTTTAAGATAAACCAATGGATCGTTTTGTAAACCGATGGAGAAGGGCAAAATGATAAAACTAAAGTAGTTTCCCCATCTGCATTTTGAATTCTTCACCATCATATCTGCCAAAGGCTTTTTATTTACAAATATATTTCTTGTCAGTGACGGCACTAAAAGATCTTAATTATAGCTAGATTTGATGAAAAATCATGTATATATCTCTAACCTTGAACCCGATGTCCGACCTCAAATTAACTGTACAACCTGAACGGAATCGTAGTCGACGTGGCAGATGGTTCTTATATGATGCCAATGCTCCATCCTCCTCCTCAATCTTTTTGCCTTGTTTTTCAAGAAACAAGATATACACGTGTGAAACTTTAGATACATATCCAACACGAAAATTCTAATTATTGCATTAAAATTAACTTTAGGGTTAGGAATATTATTAACCGTGGTAATTTAAATGTTAGAAGAACTCTTAAGCTTTAACTGGTGACCATAAAAGTAACAATAAAAATGAATAGGAAAAAGAATGAAAGGAACAAAATAATAGAAATTATTGTTCCTTCTCATTTTTTATAAGGAATATATTAGTAGGGGTTATTGGTTCTTGTATTTTGGTGGATTTATAAATCTTCTTTGGATTTGATAAATTTATTGATTTCAAAATCAGTAAAATGGAAAAAAATCAAATCCACTCAAATACCAAGGTTAGACCTTGTATTTGGGTCTTTGTATTTTAGTCATGAAAATCCTTCAAAATCCATTCAAATTCAATTAAAACTCAAATTCTTATAATATTTAGATTTTAAAATGATAAAACTAATAACACTGTATTTAATTATGGATTTTAAAATCATAGAATCAATAACACTGTATTTCAATATAAATTTTAAAATACAAGAACCAATAACACTGAATTTTATTTGGATTTTCAAATCCATTAAAATACAAGAACCAATAACACCTCCTTAATATTATAGTTTTCTAAAACATAAGGAATGAGAAGGAATTATGGGTACAATATATTCTTCTTAAATGGTGTAATTTTTAAGGAATGATAAGGAATTTAATATTCCTTTTCATTCCTTATGATCATCAGTTACAGCCAATGTAATACAATATGAATTTAATGATTACCATAGAGTTGGTTCAAGTAGCTAGAAAGAGAAGCTTGTGTAATTCCGAGCAGAACATCGTTGACAGTCTAGTAACATCATGCAAAACAAAAAATCATCCATTGAAAGAAGAAGATAAACCCTCAAATTAGTTATGAAACAAATGCAAAGAGTGCACGTACCATGTTCATAGCGTTCTTTATAAGTTTAATGTCATCCAAATTGATAGTTCGGTGATAAAATCTCTTTGGATTAGTCCCGACATCCGCGTCGCCTTTTAGAGGCGTCTTTGTATCCTTCAAAAACAACAGAGTCGCCAAAAGAAGCAGCATATCTACGATTGTATTCCAAATCAGCCTCGTTGCAGAACCGATGGTGAATATCGACCTTAAGAACCAGCTTTTGTTTTTAAGGCCATGCGGCGCCGTTTTACGCCGTTTCAAGGAAGGAATAGCATTAGAAAACGTGTCAGGGTCTGATGTTTTATGGGTACATGCGAGCATGAGGGAAATCAAGGACATTCCATCTCCCAGTGAATGGTGAGATCTTATTACACCGACTGCTTCAGCATCTGAGGTTTTGACGTTAAGGATGTGCATGTCCCACAAAGGTCTTGATCTATCAAGAGGAATCGTTGTAAGACGTGAGATGTAGTCATCGACGAAGCCTTGTCCATCTTCACCAATCTCTTCTTGGTTTATGTATGGTACAACTACATGGTCTTCTACATTGACTTGAGCCTCTATCCATTTTGCACCATTTTCAGACTGTGAAGTTAAGACAAACGGAGACCAAACACAATCAAATCCCAACTACAAATTTAGCGTGGGACAATTTGTATAAAAAAATTATTCTGTAAGAATATAAATTCGAGTTCGGATCGCAATCCATAATATATATGTATAAGTGCCAGTGGGTACCAGTTTGGCGGAGAAACGAGGATGCTTGGAGACATTATGCCTCAAGGCATCGAGAACAACGTCGGGTCTAATCTTGGTTTTGAACCCCATGATGGTGACGGCGCAGTAGTCTATCTCCGGCGATTGGAATACACGCGCCATCGGGCTGAGCGGCTCCTCCTCCTCCTCCTCCTTCGCCATTCTCCCTTTCATCTTCGATATATGTTTTTCTTCTCTCATGGTCCAGTGTTATTTATAAAGTAGATTTATAAGTGATCTTTAACATGAAAAACAAATAAAAATTACAAGTGGTCGGAGGAAAAATTATAGAAATATATTTTCTCACAATATAGTTGCATTTAATGTGACTTTGATTGACGATCAAGTTGTTCACACCCTATTGGTTTGTGTTCTGTTTTTCTTCGTGTTTTCGTGTTTTGTCCTCAATTTCATTTTCATACCCTATTACATACGTAGGTCATCTGTTTTGCTGGGGCATCTTTTGGTGTATTCCTCTTGTTTTGTTGTAATGGAGTTTAGGTTGTTGGGTTAGTTCACTCAACTTGCGGATAACGTTTAAAATCATTTATGTTGAAAGTTTTAAAATAAATTAATAGTAATGTTCACATTTTCACATCTCTCATTTCTGAAGTCCGACTTCGAATTTGATTATTTTTTTCAAAAACTAATTATGATATCTTTTATTCGTTGGAGTTTGGTTTGACATTATATATGGATTTTTTCATTCGTTTCCTTTTGTATTTAGTGACTTGGATTATTGCTTTTTTCTTTCGTCAAATGTTGGTTCAGAAAAGCTTTTAGTAATATAAGTATAATAATATGTCGTGAATTTGATCTTTTTTGTCAAAATAATAGATTAGATGATGCATCAGAATAATATGTCACAATCTTAGTGTTGACTTTGCATTTAAAGTATTATGGATTCACCCTTTTAAGTTATTTCAATTTTCAAAGCTACCTAAAATCAACTTTTTAATACAAATAACCACGGCGAATCGTGAACACGTTTTGCCTGTGTCTTAGTATGTAGTTTTAGCTCTTTTTTGCTGTAAAAAAAAGTGTCTTTTGTGCTGCGCCATATTTGCATTTATTGAATACAACGAATTGCTATCGTATGGTCTTAAATTAGATAGACATCCAAAGTCAAAACGGTTGGAGAAAGGCATGCAGTAGTATTTCATTTGGTGGCCCTATCAAAAACCACACCTAGATTTGGCATGACTTTATTTTTATTTTTGTCCATTCACCTACAATGGGAAAGTAAAGTTCCTATCGAATTAGTTGAGGAAAAGGACAACGATTACGATATTTTGATTCTATTGCCTGTGAACGACACTCTATTTATTGGTCTTTTCGTTTTCATTGAGTAATCTTTATATCATAGAGTTTGAATTCGTAGTTTGCATATACATGTAAATATGTAATCTCCAAACTTAGACAGCCAAACATAATATATTTGTCTGAATTTGTTTTTTTTTTTGTTGCAAAAATCAATGAATTGAAAGAATCTATAATCAAAATAGTTAAACAACAAACGAGAGAGACCATTGTCTTTTCTTCACGACATCCTTAACACCCCAAAATAAACAAGAATAAACAAAAATGAAATCTGTTATATGCAAGCCTCCTTCAATCACCAACGCTACGTTCCTGTGATCTGTACATTCTTCAAACGTTTTGGACACTGAGAGCAATGGAGAAGTCTCTAACCTCACGAACCAAACGATTATACAATACATATCTCTTGTTTTTCTCCATTACCTGAGTAAATTTTCTGCATCTCAAGTCTTTCCATGCCTATCGTGTGGTGTGTGTGTGTATATTCTCCATGAATCTGGGCATCTGATGATTTTATCCACGCCTGAGTATTTGCAAAGGAGAGGCCTCAAAAACTATTTGCTGTTGAGGAATTTGGTAAGAGGGATCTTGGAGATGCTTTACAGTTTACAAGGGGTATCTGTTCGATCGGTTTTGTTCAAACCACCTCGGAGCTGATGGGTCTCTACGTGAACTCCATCCTTCCCTCCAGTTTCTTCTACTTCTATTGAAAGGATAATTAACATCTGGCTCTGCTCCAGATGTGCTGCCTCCATCACGTCTCCTTTGTGCATTATGCATCTCTTCTTCAAGATCATACTGAGAACGCTGCGAAAAAGCACAAGAACATAAAAACACTAGATATAATTTACGAATCTCTCGGGGGTACACAAATCCTGAAGAAGAGTACACAATTGTCATATTCATTCAAAAACTTATATCACATTTCTTAATTCCAAGAAGAGAAAAATGAAAACAGAACCTTGAGAATGCGTTATCGGTTGAGATGTTTTACCTTTGCAGGGTCTGAAAGCACAGCATACGCTTCCCCTATTATTTTAAATAATTTATCGGTATCTCTGCGTACTTCTTCTCCTATCTCCTTCCATAGCCTCTCATCTTTAGTCTCGTTTCTTGTCAAAGACTGACCAGCCTTCAACAAGTTTAAAAATTGTTATTATAGTCTGGAGCTCTTTGCTTTCTGCGTTCGAATCAGTTTCAGCTGAATCCAAAAGCATGCAAAAGTAAACAGTTTCAGCATACCTTGTCGGGATGATGTTTGAGTGCGGCCTTTCTATACGCCTTTCTGATATCTGAAGCCGAGCAAGATGGCACTACACCCCTGCCACAAAGTAGGTTCCATTCTAGTTAGCAAACCTTTGACACACAGATAAACTCAGTACCACCGAAAAATATGAGAATTTGCCTTGCTGGTTGGGAAAACATGAAATGTTTCAACTCATAATAGAACTAGAGAACGGAACGTAGGCATTGGTGGAATAAAATTAAATTAGCAGGATAGTCTACTTACAAGACGAGGTACATATCCAAAGAAGTTTCTTTCCTTGATTTCTCTTCCAGTTCAGAAAGCCGCATACGAGCTTGTCTTATGTCATTGGACAAATTGCTGAATCTGTCGTGAATTCCAGAGGTCTTCTCTTCCATTTGCTTGGTTAGAATATTAACATATCTATGCATATCACTGGCAGCCTGTCCATAATCTCTAATCATCTCGAACAACGTGGCCCGTCTAGAAATAGCCTGAGAAATCAAGTAAAAAAACTTAGCAAATTCAGTGACACAATGGAATACTTTATCAACCAGCAGCCTTAATTCATAAGAGACTCGCTGCCAAATCTTTCAAGCATAAAACCATACACACATGGAAGCAGCGGAAAATATTTCTAGCTTATGTATTTGAAACGGTTCGAACAAAACACTCATACTCAGCTGGACAGGAAACCAATTTACTAATACGAGAAGTATTATCCAACATTCAAATCAAGTGTTCTACTATTCGTTGAGACATTCCAGTTCCATGTTGTGGAAAGCAGAAACGGAAATAAAAAAGAACAAATCATGGTATTTGCCAAGGAAGAAACCTTTGAGTAATTTTGGTCAAGAGCAATAGCAAGACTGCAGTCTGCAATAGCGTCAGAAAATTGACCAAGAGCCTTATATGCCGCAGCACGATTACAGAAACACACAGCTGTAAAAGAACGTGATTCCACATTGCAAGACAATGCTGCTGTGTAATGTTCAACTGCTTCAGTGTGTCGTCCAGACTGAAAGGCTTCATTCCCTGCCGACTGTGATTTGGTAGGAATATCAAAACGGTACAAAAAGTGAGTAAATATCAGAATTAAAACTTATGCCTTTACAGATACAATTAATTCACAGGTCAACTGCTCAGGTGCTTAGTTGGACTATGAAAATAGAGTGCAGGTTCAGAGCTATAGCTGTGGCAGAGGCAGAAATACCTTAAGACGCAACAGCTCACGTATGGTAGCAGCCAATGGGATGAAGGATTCAAGAGCTTTGTTTCCATCTCTGTATCGGAGTGACACAGCCAAGAGAGACCTGTTAGATTTCACCTCATCTGACAAAAATAAACGTAAAAGGAGTAAATCTGAATCACCTTTTTGCAGCAGATAGTAATTGTTCTTGCTTCTCTAGAGAAGCAATCGCCTCCTCAAGCTTTCCCATATGGAAATATGATTTAAGCATGAGACGACACCGCCAAATTCTAAAGTTTATATCCTTGGGAGTGTCACGAGAATCTGGGTTAGCTAAAAGTGTATTAGCGTCTACGGGAAGAGAATTCTTTCCAGCCAAATCAACAGTCTGCTCACAAAGCTTTATTGATGCTTCGTATTTCTCAAGCTGTAACCAAAGAAAACAAAAGCAGGTTTTTAATCTGTTCCTCTATGAAGTTTTTGATTTCCTACTCACAGTTATCTGAAGGTTTAAAATGAACACTTTCAAGTGATATTTTGAAAATGACTGAAACATACCATTAAAAGCGCCTCTCCTTTCATGGTGAGTAAGTTTTCAGAGTATGGACTTATCAATAAAGATTCTTCCAATACTTCCAAAACTTTCTCAACATCAGTTGATGTTCTAAGTTGCAAACGAGAGCCAGCTTCATGCATGCATTCCGAAACTCTCTGCAAGACAAAAACAATATTGATTGGTCAATTACAACACCATAGCATTAAGTAATTTTATTGCCACGCATCTCAATGACAATCAGCATCCATACAGTTAGTATAGTTCAGTATAGTCCAGTCCAGATCCTAAATCAACTAATACAAATTATAAGATCCAATTCACAGAATAAGGCCTTAAGAACAATAACTGTATGACATGTGTCCTGCTATGATATGCTATGATCCATAAACTAGAAAAGTTTACAAAGAACACTGCGTCCCTTTAAAAGAAGAGAGCTCTACCTGTGCCTTTTGTAGACCTTCAGAAGCCTCTACGATAATTTTGCGGTCCACACAGATGTCACTTCCAGATTGCAAGCATTTTTTAAAACACCTGGATGCATCTTCAATCTCCCCAAGTGCAAGATAACAACTACCAAAGAAAAATCCAAAATCAGCCAATAAGACATCATAAAATTATAAGATATTGTTTCTAATTGCTAACTGAGGACGAGCATGGACTAGCAAGGTAACACAGACAGATCGAGCTTTAAGCATAAAAGAGAAACGATCACATCATTCCTTTCCCCAGTTCAAGCTCTCGATTCAAAAACAAAAAGTTACCAATAACTTTTTTATCTCGGCTCAGTAGAAAGTATAAGAAGTTTGAAGAAAGGTCGGATATTTACTTTCCAGCTCTGACTTGAACTTTAAGGAAGTTGGAGTCTATTGAAGAAGCCATCATACAATCTGCTATTGCTTCTCTCATTCTTCCAAGGGCCATGCGTGTTGCAGCACGGTTGCTGTAGCAAAGCATCAGTGCCCTAAGACAATTTCTAGAAGTCTCGATTTTAGGCACTGAATCTATCCCCTGTGTGTAAGATTCCTCAGCTCTGGAAAGATCTCCAGTTTTGTATGCATTGTTTCCTCTGGAGAAAAGGCATTCAAAAAAGGTCAACAAAATATAAAGGCAGAAGCCAAGCAAGCGACAATAACAACTAGAGTATCAGAACAGCACATGAACAATGAGTAAAAATAAAATAGGCATTGAAACGGCTGACATGTAAACAACCTTAATCGCCACTTTTCACATGCTTCTTGCGCTGCATTAGACACATCTTTTTCGTCTCGTGCATTGTCCATCACAGAATTATTAATAGGCTTGTGTAGACGAGTAAACGGATCCCTTTCACTGGGTTTCCGACTAGACAAGTGTGACTGAACACCAGTTAACGGCGAATGTTGAGAAGATTTTAATGATGAAGCATTTGGAATTAAAATATATGGATCCTGCCCAAGTTTCACTGGATTTTTCTTCCTGTTGATACGCTTTGGAATTGGTGGTTGCCCGTGCACTCCAGAAAACGATGAAGCAGAAAAGGTAAAGCTGGAGCTAGCAGCCTTCGAATTAAAAAGGGAATGGTCGTCATTTTCTTGCCTATCAGGCTTAAAGCTTGAAGTAACCTCACTTTCTGAAGCTGTGACGAAAGTCTCACTACTAGTCTCCATCTCTTCTGCTGCTGATTTGAAACTTTCCGTTTCAGCCCCGGATATAGAATCTTCAGCAAGGTCTTCACCATCAGCACATTCACCAGTATTAAGCTCCTTAGCTTGATAGTTATTAACTTCATCCTCCTCGTTTATTTCCATCCGTTCAGTTGCAGCAACAAGCTCTGCATCAAACACATCATTTGGAGCAGCAGCCGGTATATCAGATGAGAGATGGCCTTGGTCAGGATTCGTAAACTGATCTGATACAGCAGGAGAGTCTCTACAATGTGCTGTCTCCTCATATGGAGATACATCCATCGGTGAATAAGACTCGGGAGCCTCATTGCTTCCATGTGGAAACGCACTTTCTGCAAAAGCAAATTCCTGTCCAATATTTAGCTGCACTTTCACAGGCTGCTTACCCACTTTCTTTCTCCCTCTGGTGGCACCAACATTGTCCTTCTTTGCATTGAACCCCAATCTCTGGTCCAAGCTAGAAAATGGGTTTACTTTTGAATTGGGGGTCTTGAACTCCATAAAATTCGTCCCCGCACTGTCTTGATTGCTGCTCATAAAATTAAACTCTGCAGTATTTACTGTAGAGGGCACATCATGAACGTTTCTAGGATTCGGATGCGCACTTGCCTCTGTACCTACAAAGGTATAATTCATCGGACTAGAACTGTTTAGATCATGAACTTTCTTCTCATTCACACTTCCCTGAAGTGATTCTGCGGATGGGTTCTCAGCTGATGCATGCCCTGTGTTGATCCCCTCAGTAGCTATACTTCCAACGCTTAACTTTCTACACATTTCATCAGATAGTATCTTCTCCCCAACATAACCCAGGGACTCGGGTTTTCCTTTGGACTTGACATTATTATTTTGTTGATCAGTCACCTTCTCCGATATGTTCATCTTCTCCATACTTTCCTGGATCACATGTCCTGTACTCCACGAAGAAGAACTATCTTTGCTGGGATCAATTGTCAGTTTATTACTCAACAGAGATGGAAGTTCATCTTCCACGTTTCTCCTCGCATTGTCACCGAAACTGAAGCTGGAGTGAGAATCCTTGATATTCAAATTCTGCATATCTCCAGGAAGGCTCGAAGCTAAATTCCCACTCTTCTTGTAACCATCTTCACCCTCAATCTTCAGCTTCCCTAATTCCTCCATAATCCTTTTCCCAGCTTCGTCACCAGAGATCAACCCTCCTCCACCCATTGATCCAAATACAAAAGCCTCATTACTGCTCAGGCCAATTCCGGTCTGACCCGGAAGTGGATCACCGGTGGATATCGGGAAAGAGCCGCGGTAATGAAACGGGTTGAAACTCTGACCCGGTAAGGAATCGGAAGTCAGCGAGGGTTTCATCAAGCTCTGAGGCTTGACTTGCCGTCTGACCTTAGAGAGTCTCGGCTTGGAGAGCCCAGAAGAAGGGCGAGAAAACGGCGCTGAATTGAAACTCGGGTCAGGGTTATTTCCGGTTCGACCCGCACCAGAGAAGGCGTGATTCAAGTCGCCGAAGTTGCTCATTGTTTGTATTAGATTCTCTCTGGATTCGAATTGAGGAAGGCGAAGGAGAAGTAAGGGAGAAAAAGAGAGAGGTCAGGTGTGTACCAAAATCGCCGGCGACATGGAAATGGAAAGTCTTGTAATCGAAAATGGAAAGCGAATATTGAAGTTAGATAGATGATGGCAAAAGGATGGGATATGGAAATGTTGAATCTTTCAGGAAATCGATCAGAACTCAGAAGAGAAGAATGAAGAAGAGATTTTTGAAGAGGAAAATAAAAAATCAAGGAAATTTTCAAATTAATTTCTGATTGAAGAAAAAAATTGGGTCATCATCAATCATCATCCATGGTTGTTACGGATCACAAGAAAGAACGAAGAGAGAAAAAATGATTTTTTTAAAAATGATTGCTTTGATGTCGCCGTCCCTAATTACATTTTTCTTCACCTTCCAAAGAGTTTCCTTCAAGACCTAAACCATTCATTCGATTACCAAAAACAAAACCACATGGTTTTCAATCTATCTAACCCATCTTTTTCTAATAATTCAACAACCAAAGACAAAGAACCATTTTGTATTACTTTACACATGATCTGGTGTTGGACACGGGACCTCTGTTTGTTTTCCTACATTTTAGGTTTTAACAGTCTAGTTGCAATGTTCTTATGTATGGTTCGTGCGTCCACTGTCCAAAATTCTTTTCATTTATCATCTGTAGATTTGAGACCTGTATGATGATGTGTAAATATACGAAATGAGATGTCCACTAAAAACCGTAGTGCATTAACTGTATTCTGTCTCCATTTGCTGCATGACAATTACATTAGTATGTTGGAAACATGAATCCCAGGTGAATGAGGTTCTCTAAAGCTAAGAGTTGCAATTTAGATTAGCAGGAGGACCTGTAATAATACTTACGAGTAGTAACAAAAAAAAGGGAATAATAATATATATAAAGTTACAGAAATTTCTGTTCTTCTTGGTACATCAGAGACTCTTGTGGTTTATTTCCCAAACAAACCGGAACAACCACATGAGCAAACCGAATACTAGAAGCAAAAAGACGGATAACGAAAAAGCAGAAAAGAAAGTTACGATATAGATTTGTCTTTTTTTTAAAGTATGTCTTACGCATCCGCTTGTTAGTAGTATAGAGTATCACCTGAGGAAACTTGCGATCTTCATACGATATTACCATCCCTCCTACGTTCTTTCTGTTCTCCATATATATAATATATATAAATATAACTTAGCTATTCATATACATCATCCTACTTCCTTGTGTATGCTTTTTTACTGTCTGCACGAATCAAAAACCAAGAAAAGATTATGAACATCAATGTTAAACACCAAGAAGAACTTCTTCCCGACTTCTACAACATACCTATGGCAAAAGAATGCTTTACCTTTATTACATACACTTCGGTAGCCTCATCTTTATCCATAAGAGAAAAAAAAACCTGTGTCCACAATAAAAGGGTTTGTTATGCAATATATAACTTGAAAAAAACATTGGAGAATAGATTAGAGAATACACTAACCCTTGGCATTTATGAGGTCAAATAGCCTATTGCATCAGGTTACTGGTAGTAGCTGGTGGTTCATGCTCATCTTCGTTAGTAGAGGAGACTGCAGCTTTCGCATTACTTTCAGCAGAATCATCAATTTTCTGGTCATTGGTACATGTTGCAGAAGGGAAGAGGTTACTAGGAAGCACAAGCTCTATAGTGCTTCCAGTGTCGGGTTCAAGCGTTTCACTCTCGTTGGTCCCTTCTTTTGCACCGTTTGAGTCATTACTTTTAATAGTCCTTGAGTTGATTGATGGGTAAGGATGCAGCTCCGAGGTATCATCAACTACTGCCACAGCACGAAGCAACAACATTAATGAGACTGGTTGAGCAGCAAAGATATATTAACCTATTTACATTCAAGAATAGCAACTGTTCACTTCACAAACCTTCTAAAGCCTCTGCACCAATGAGTTCAGATTGAAATTCAGGACTTTGGTTGCTGGCAGATGAAAAATAACCAGGAGACCCCACAGAGAAGCTACGATGATGATTGGGCACGACGCCGCCATTCTTGAACTCAGGAAGCTGCAAATTAATGAAGCGTCTTCTTTCAATTTCAATAGCCCTCTGCAGATCAGCCTGCTCCATTTTCCTTCTCATCATCTCCCGCCTCTCATAGAACATCATCTTCGAACCTACCACATAGAAACAACACAAGTTAAGCTCACGTAAAATGCAGAAAGTAACACCTAACAGAGCCTAAACTGGCCTTTGAAAGTAAGTAAACAAGGACACTAACCAAGGTGGAAATCAGACTGTTCTCTAGGATCAATCCCAGATGGACTGGTACATGGGGAGTAATTCCCACGCTCAATCTGCTGTTGTATCAGATGCTGCTGCTTCCTGTAATCATTTCATGTACAATGACACACTGAAGCCTTACGAAGAAAGACTAGAAGGAATTTTCGTGGGAAGAAAGAAAGGCACATACTTGTCCAAGATTTTGCCTTTTTCTTTGTAAGGTTTGACAAGAACACGTGAGTCGCAAATGAAGTGGGGGTTCCCTCTAGCTAGTACAACCTTCACCGTCTCAGGATGGGCAAAGGAAACAAAGCCAAACATACGCTTCTGCTGGTATGGAATCCGCACATCTTGCACTGTTCCGAAAAGGCTTCATAGACAAAACAAATCAATAATGTTTTTTTCTTCTCAAAAGACCGCATTCGTGAATATTTGCCAGACGTCAATTAACCAAATAATTGATTTTTCAATACTACTTAGTAGCTGATTCTTCCATACAAATCTACAAAAAACATTATCTTTATACCTGAAATAGGTTGCAACGTCCTCATCCTTAAACGTGCTGTCAGCTGGGAATGTCAAGTAAATCTGTCTAGATGCCGAGCCTGACTGATCACCAAAATGCATTGCCATTAGCTCCATCCTCTCAAGCCGTCCTGGGCTACTGCTCCAATATCTTTCATCACCAAAAGACAATGCACCATCTCTGCATCGAGGAGAAAGCACAAAGCTTAATAATTGAAGACACTAACAAGATAACAGCCAATTTTTTAAACTCATTCGAGAACAAAGTTATATCCACGCAACTAAAGCTAGAAACTTGTTGATAAAACAAACAAAAGGAAGAGAGAGCAAAGCGAATGGGTTGATAAAATGTGTGGTTCGATTCTTTCAAGCGCAATATCAGGACCAGTTCCGACTATAAGTAAGACAAACTATATGGGATAGTCTCCAGTTTTTACCTGTGAGCATGCTGCTGCAAGAGAAGATCCATTCTCTTCTCGTATGGCAGCTGCTGGGGAGCCCTGGCCAGGATTTGAGAAGCCAGCCTCTGCTGCTGATAAACCATTTTCAGCCTCATAATCTCCTCCTGCTGCCTCACAAAGTTCTCCATTTTCCTTGGCGAATCAGCGACAATGCCATTACCGTCAACGTTATCCGGAAATCCTCCGTGGACAAACTTGCAGCTTTCTCCGTTCTTGCACAGCCCTCGACTAAAATACACACAGGGCTTGCATCCAGCACCGAATCCATCCTCTCCGGACCCAAAAGACGCATCTGCCGAGAAACTCCTCCTGTGCAGATGGGTTTCGCCATTGTCGACGGAGTAGTCCAAGGGAATCCTTGGATCCGCAACATCCTCGGCTTTCGAAGAGGAATCGTCGAGAAATGAAAGGCAATCATTTAGTTGCTGATCATCAAGTAGATCAGCGGCGTCAGCACAGGAATCTGTAGCAGAAACTCCGTTGTTTTGGTGAGAGCTCAAGGGTTTCGAGATCGATGCAGTACGAACACCGTCGAGCGAAAGGAGAGGTGTGTGTCTGGGGGAAATGTGGGCGTTGCTCCCATTACTAGGGTTCAGACTGTTGATTGACCAGGGAGAGGTGGAAGAAGGAGACGATGGGGAGTTTCTACGGAAATCCATGAACCCATTAGAGTGAGAGCCTCCTCCTCCTCTTCCGTTAATGGGTGGACGGCAAATAGGGTTCAACGGAGAAGGAGACGGCGGAGTAGGAGGCGAAGACAAGTTGTTCGAGAAAAGTCCCAACTGACTTTTCACTTTCAGAATAATGGACTGCAACACTGATTCGGGTCCAAGCGCCAGATTCATCAAGTCTTTCTCCCCGAAATCCTGTAACAGAAGATAACCGATGATCTTCGGAGCGTAATCTGGGTCCAAGGTCCTGATTTTCGTTAAAAGCAGAGTTGTCGGGTCGCCGGAATCCATGGTTTCCCTCCAAGTAACCAACTTTGGAGGTAGAATTTAGGGTTTCAAAACAGAGAAGAAGAAGAAGACGAAGAAGAAGAAGAGAAGGATTGTGGATCTTGAAGCAGAGTTGAAAAAATCTGAGCGGGGATTTAGATAAGAAGAGGGAGATCCTCCCTCCTCTTTGCTCGCTTCTGTTTTGATTATCTTTTTTTTTTGTTTTTTTTTGGATTTTGAATCTCACTTCCTCACTCACTCCTATCTTTATCGCTCCAGTTGGTGCTCTCTCCTACTGGTAAGACCACTTGGGGAAATGTTCTGCTTTTAATAATATGTATTCAACTTTCTAGGAAACTGTAATTCCTTAGTTATAAAGATGATTAAAAAAAATCAAATTGATTTGTATTATTATTATTATTACAGACTGTGTTTTGTAGAATATGGATTGTTTTTCTTTATATAAAAGATCTGTGAAAATATATATATAGGTTTGACGAGTAAAAAATGGGACTGTTTTAGATATTCAATTAGGTTGGAAATTATTTTAGTAGGTCTTCTAGATTCAATTTGCTGTCGAGAAAATCATTTTTCATCCTCACAGTCTATCTACACAGTCAAATACTATTTTTGTCCCATTCGAAAAGCCAAACATTTGTTTTACCGGTTAATTATAATATAAATGCGTATTAGGAAGTTAAGATTGCAAAAGATTTGTGGGTACTTTTTTATTCACTGTTTTCGTAAATTAATTTAAATTTAATTTTTAATACTAGGCGCTTTAGAAGGAAAATTGTGTTGCCTTTTTCCAACGATGGAAATATATTGTTTCTAATGAAAAAAAGGGGGAAAAAAATATTAAGAATAGAAAAAGATTTTGAAAATTATGATAAAATCTACAGGTACTGTTAAATCAGTGTCAGAGGGGATAGAGAGAGCGCGCGTGTGGATGCCCAACTTTTCAGACTGCCATTTTCCTTTCCACAAGCAGTGTATTTCACGCGCGCGCGTGAGGTCAATCTCTCTTTTAAGGAATCACGAGCAGAGCGGATTATTTTCACTATTACGTTTTATTTTTGAAAGGGTAATGCATTATTAATTTAATAAATTGATAAAAGTGTTTGTAGAATGTGAAATAATTGGACGGTCGTGATTAGCGGAACAAGAAAATGATTAGGGTTGCGTTTTGTCACCCAAGTTTTCATGTGGTCTCTCTCTCTCTGCTTTAGGTTCTTCGCGCGGGGACCTTTTAGGATGGTTTTGTTGAATGTATTAAAATTTGCCAATAACAATTACAAAAAACATTTTGTGTCGGAGAATTTTCAACCTCATGTGTCTTTAAAGTATTGTTTGGGATACAGCAGAAAAATATGTTTTCGATCGGAATGAAATCGATTTCTTAGAAATCATTCATCACCATATATAGTATTTGAACCTCAAAGGTAACAGTAGATAAATACTGTATACTGAGCATATTATATAAATGTATAATCTATATAAAATATAAGCTAGACATACGCACTCACATGGATCCAGGAAGGACATATGCACTAGCATACGACGATTTCATGGATTAATGTCAAAACCACTCACCAATAAAAAATGAAGCCACAAAATATGAGACAAAAGAGTCCTTCAAAAGTTCATCCTTTATGCACATGACCATGAACCAACTTTTTTACTTTTTATATTTACCATTTTCTAACGATTTATTTATTATTCCCAAAAGTATATCATATGATATCTCTTTTTATTCTCGAAATGAAATTTGTAGTGAAGTAAGAAATTACTATCCTTCAACAACGCAGTTTTTTTTTTTTTTTTTACTTACGGTGAGATTTTGTTTCTCTCTTTATGTAGCCTCCGAACATCAAACATTGCTGGTTCATAATAAATGAGAGGTGTACAATAATCATTCCTTATGTTTATAAATATTGGATATTTTAAAGCATATGATAGCAGTTTTTAACCAAAACAGATTCAAGCTTTATTGAGATATATAATAGCTCATATGAGATTTGTTTTGTGAACTGTGTATGTTCACCAAGCTAATAATGGATTCTTTGATCAATATAAAATAAGGAAAGAAGCTTGTACAATCGGCAATCTAAGTTGTTTTACATCAATGCATAACATAATAACATATTTACTATATGAATTTAAAACTTGATTAAAAAAACCTTAACGACATGGGCTTGTTACATAGATCTCATGGGCTTGAATTAACTAATAATTTGTGTCTCTTATAACACAAACGAAAAAAAGGAATAAAGTTCACTGGTTATTAAGTGAAAACAACTTGTTTAGTAAATGATTATACACATAAGAATCACATACCACACAGGTCATAGTTGATTATGTATAATTTGGCAGTTGGCACAGTTACATTTACATTTAATGTATAAATTGGTTGCTATGATAAATTATTGTATTTTAATAGTTGGTTCTCCTAATTTTCCTTTTCAAATCAAAATTGTTTTATTAGGCTTTAACTGGTGACCACTAAATTAATAATATGAATGAATAAGAAAAGAAATTAGAGAAACAAAATAATAGAAACTATTGTTCCTTCTCAATTTTGATTGAAAAAAAAATAACATTATAATTCCTTAAAACATAAGGAATAGAAGGAATCATGAGTACAATATATTCCTAATAACGAGTGTATTTTTAAGGAATGATAAGGAATTTAGTATTCCTTGTCATTTCTTTGGTCACCAGTTAGAGCCTTAGTGTTTGACAGGCAAGTAAGAAACATTAAGGGACATATTGGATTAGTAATTTGGATAAATCCAAATCTATGAAGATTTTAATGAATTTAAAGTTTTAAAATGATTTAAACAAATCATGTTTTCTAAATTCTCTCAAATACTTTCAATCTATGTATTTTTAACTCTAAAATACATCTTAAATCATCTCAAATCATTTTTAAAAATAATTCATTAATGAAATCCCAATTTTCCAATAAAACCAAATTTTAATGAATTTGTATAAATGACTAATCCAATAACCTTGGATCCAATAAAAAGGGATTTGAAAAAAAAAACAAAATCATCCCAAATCATTAATCTAAGGGGGGTGTATTGAAACTAAAATTTTATACAATTTGAAAAGATTTGAGTTTTAATAAAAATTTAGATGACTTTATGTAGATTAGGAAAGTTGATATAATTAGATATTAAAATTATATGAAATCCCACCTAAAATAATAGGATTTGGTAATCTAAATTTTTAACTAACAAATTTCACCAAATCATTTAAAAGAACTCAATATTTTGTAAAATTTACTATTTAAAATATTTCCAATAACAGTGGATTTGATTTAGTTTTTATAAAATTTTATTGAATAACATGGATGTTGAAGTGATTTTAATTGGTTTTAGATTTTAGTAAAACATTTAGAAATCATTAGTTGAATAACATGAAATTTTAAAATAACCACAAAATTTTTTAAAATTGCAGTTTCAATACACCCCTAAAACTTTCCAATTGGTCACGTCTCTAATAAAGTTGACGCTATATGTACACGGCTATACATCGTCACATTGACTCGTGACCGGAAACTAGTAGTCTAGTCTACAACACATGCGGCAAACTAAATCGGTAAATAAAAGTATCATTCTATATTTACTGACGATATTATAACAAAGGGATTGTAGTTTAGAGGTGATATTCGGTAAAAGACTCGGCACCATATATCACTGTGGGTTTCTCCTGAACGGCATAGATGGTTTAAATGACAAGAGTTCTGAAATTCTGGAGGAACTAGTATATATTTGGACCCATTGTTTATCGAGTTTAACAAAAAAAAAAAGTAAAACTATTATTTATATGGCTTTCAAAGTAAAACTGATCTCTTATGGTATAATATATCAGTAGTTTCTTCTCCCAACCTTCAAATATCCTTCAACGCCTTTTGCCATCTGAAATCTCAATCTTACTATTCTTTAAATTACAATGTCGTATCAAAGTTACTACACAAACATCTCATGCAAATATGTCGTGATCTTAGGCGTGATCGCAATCTTCTTCATCCTCGTCTTCTTCAACCAAACCAACATCAATTCACGATCTTTCGACAGTAACACGTTCACCGTGACATGTCAAGAGGGGCTCTTGCAGCCTAAGGAGGCGGCGACCAACTTGAGCCATTTGATGTTCGTTTTGGCCGGGAGCTCACGTGCGTGGAGCAGTCGAAGAACTTACGTAGAATCATGGTGGAGACCAAACGTGACACGTGGGAATATCTTCTTGGACGCGGAGCCGTCGGAAGAGTTCCGGCCCTGGTCTCCGACCTTCCCGCCGTTTAAAGTCAACGAAGACCTCAGGAAACTCAAAATCTACCGGAAGCTCCGAAATCGAGTTCACACTCGGATCTATAGATCCATTCTCGAGAATTATAGGCTCAAACAAGACGAGGGTGTAAGATGGTATGCTATATAAATACTAGTTAATATCACACACAAAGATAGATATGTTTGTGTATGATGATATTACAAAAAATTGTGATCTAACTTAGATCCTGTCCAAAATAAATAGGTATGTGACGGGTGATGATGATACTCTATTCTTGGTAGACAACATAGTGGATGTGTTGTCAAAATACGACCACACGGAAAAACATTACATCGGAATGTATTCGGAGACGATAAAATCAAATTTTCACTTCTCCTTTGAAATGGCATTCGGAGGAGGAGGATATGCTATAAGCTATCCTCTGGTGGAGGCTTTGGTGGTAAAATTGGATGAATGTATTGAGAGGTATCATTACATTTGGGCAGTTGATCATTTACAGAGTCTTTGTCTGGCTGATTTGGGCGTTGATCTTGTCCTGGACAAAGGATTTCATCAGGTATGCATGTGAAGCCAACCTCTTTGAAGTATAACTGAAAAACATTTTAATGAGAAAGCAAAAGAAATGTGCTATCTCGCGCCCACCCATTTTATTTCTTCTTATAACCAATTCTTGGATAATTTATCAACCTATATTTTATCTACCTATAGGCTATATATATACATTGGAAACACATTGCAATAAATTGATGGAAATATATATCCTTATCCAAGTATTGATGGAAACACATTGCGACAGATTGATCTGCGCGGTGACGTATCGGGATTTCTCTCGTCTCATCCAAATGCTCCTCTTCTCAGCCTCCACCACTTCGGGACTGTCGCACCGCTTTTCCCGGGTATGGACCGTCCTGACTCAGTACTTCATTTCATGAAAGCGGCTAACGTGGACCAATCACGGATGCTACAGCAGTCGATCTGCCACGTCAGAGTCAGTAGCTGGACCTTCTCGGTGTCGTGGGGATACTCTGCTCATATCTATGAGAAGATTTTCCCACGCAGCTACTTGAAGCGTCCCATCGAGACATTCCGTCCTTGGCGCCAAGGATGGCCGTCTTACATGTTCGACACGAGACCGGTTTCTCAAGATCCATGTGTAGCTCCTCACTGGTTCTTCTTCGATTCGATTGGACAAGAGAACGAAAGGGTTGTTACTTCTTACACAAGGAAGTTTCCTAGAAACATGACTTCTTGTTCCTTCGCCGGGAATACTTCTGCGGATCCTATTGCTTCGATCCGAGTCTTATCTCCCAAAACTCCCAAACAGGTACGTTCATCTTATCCCATGGGCATTTGAGTTTTACTAATGATGGCATTTAATACAGAAAATATCTGAAAATAACACTTACGAAAACTATTTATCAAAACTCAATATAGTAGGATTTGTTCTCACGCTCATACACTGACATTTGGGTCAATCTAAATGTATTAGGATTTATAAACTAACAATAAAAAACTTTGTAGAAACAGATGCATGTTAGGCATAAAATTCAATGAGTTTGCTATATTTGATAATATATGAATTTTGCTGTTAATTACGACATGTTTTCACTATAAACGGTTTGTCTCGATATTTTTAATATTAGGGACGAAAAGTGGAATGTTGCGACGTGGAATATGAAGGTGCAGAAGTTGCAAACATAAGACTCCGAGATTGTAGGGGAGACGAAATCATTGCCTAAGAATTATGGAGGGCACAAAATATTATTTATGTTGTAATTTCAACCTTCTAATCAAAATTAAGTATTCTAAGTTGGTATAGGCATACTGCATACAGCAATTAAGCTAACTCTGTCTTCAAGTAATTTGATCGTTTATTAAAGTCCTATAAGATTATCTCCACGGGAACAGGAGAAAAGTATACTGGGTTTTTAAGAAAATAATAAAGCGAAAGAAAAAAAGCTAGGCTTGAGACGATGCCATGGTTTTTTTTTAAAATAAATATGTTAGTACGGGTAGAGGACATTAAGAGCAACAAATCAGATTTCGTCACATCAGGGAGATACACTTCTTCTGCCCCTGTACAGAGAGTCCACTCTTCCTTTTAATCTCGCCATGTTATTATTATTATTATTATTATTTTTTTTAGAATTTTACGATCTGTTACCGAGAGCAATCCAATGGTAACATAATTACTATGAGGGTCTTAATGATACTACCGATGACGGACCATAGTTGATTTACATAATCATGTTTTGATTGTAACCACATAAAAGTTGGTATGAATTGACCATTTTTCCTAACCAATTATGTTTTCATGAATCATTTCTATATTTCTTTAGTTCCCCCAATTTCCCTATTTAAATCAAAGATCCGATATTGTTTTTAATCTTTGACAAGAAACATTAAGAGTTTCCAATTAGTCACGTTTGTAATAAAGTTAAACCAATATAATTATCCGGCATACGTCGTCACATTGACTCGTGACCGAAAACTACCAGTCCACAACACACGAGGCAAACTAACCGGTAAATAAAAGTATCGTTCTAAATTTACCGATCAAAGTATAAAATTTTATAACCAAGAGAATGGATTGTGGTCTAATATTTTGATCACCATATATATTATTGTGGTTCCCCTTGAACATTGTAAATGTTTTAACTGACAAGAATATCCAAAATTCTATAAAAAAAATATAGGAATTATTATGGATTTCGACCCATTACGAATCGGGTTAAAAAGATAGAAATATTTATCTCCATGGTTTTCGAACACTAGACTCCAAAACTTACCTCTTATGATATTTTTAATCACCTTAATTTGTTCAACCACCCAAAACCTCTTTTCTCAACCTTCAAATATCCTTCATCACCTTTCTCCATATGAAATTTCGATCTTACTATCTCGGAATAATCCAATGTCGTCGTCTAAAATTTACCACACAAACACCTTATGCAAATATCTCGTCATCTTAGGCGTGGTCGCAATATTCTTCATTCTCATCTTCTTCAACCAAACCTACATCGATTCACAATCTTTCAACAGTAACATATTCACCATAAAGCGTCAAGAGATGCTTTTACAGCATAAGGAGACGACGACGAACTTGAGCCATTTGATGTTCGTTTTGGTTGGGAGCCTACGTACGTTGGAGAATCGAAGAACTTACATAGAGTCATGGTGGAGACCAAACGTGACACGTGGCAATATCTTCATGGACGTGGAACCGTCGGAAAAGTTCCTGCCTTGGGCTCGGACCTTACCGCCGTTTAAAGTCAACGAAGACATCAAGAAATTCAAAATGTACCCGAAGCTCCGAAACCCGAGTCACACTCGGTTCTATAGATCCATTCTCGAGACTTACAGGCTCAAACAAGACGAGGGTGTGAGATGGTATGATATATTGATATGTAATCTAATATATAAATAGTTAAACTATCTCATCAAATCGAGATATATTAAATTTTCTATCAAAATAAAAAGAAATAGAGATAACTAAACTTCTATTAATTTTTTTAAAATGTTGTTTTATGTTTTTACACAACAAAAGTTTCGAAATTTCTGACTTATAAATGTTACAGAAATTAAGTTTACGTATTATAGGACTACATTCCAGCAAGTATTCAATAAACTTGAATTTTTCATTTTTACATCTCAATTTTATAAAACCTCTCCTCTTTTTAACTAAATAATTTGTAAATTTTGATTTCATGATTTTATGGGGGGTGACTTTGACAATTTTGTTTCGTCTCTCATATTCATCTTTCATAATAGTCGTAGTAGAATTTTTTTTAAAAAAAAATAGTAGTAATCAAATTAAAATATATGTTTCTGTATGATATTACAAAAAAATTTGTGATCCAACTTAGATATTGTCTAAAAAAAAAAATTAGGTATGTGACGGGTGATGATGATAGTCTTTTCTTGGTAGACAACATAGTGGAGGTGTTGTCAAAATACGACCACACGGAAAAACATTACATCGGAATGTATTCGGACAATATAAAATCAAATATTCACTTGTCCTTTGAAATGGCATTCGGAGGAGGAGGATATGCTATAAGCTATCCTCTGGTGGAGGCTTTGGTAGTAAAATTGGATGAATGTATTGAGAGGTATCATTACATTTGGGCAGTTGATCATTTGCAGAGTCTTTGTTTGGCTGATTTGGGCGTTGATCTTACCCTCCAGAAAGGATTTCATCAGGTACGTGCATGTCAACAATATTTCTCATGTGTCATATCCTAGAATTCACATGTTACATTTATTACAGTGATTTGATCTTTTTATCTATTACAGTGATTTGATCTTTTTAAGTTTAACATGCGACAGATGGATCTGCGCGGTGACGTATCGGGCTTTCTCTCATCTCATCCAAATGCTCCTCTTCTCAGCCTCCACCACTTCGGGACTGTCGCACCACTTTTCCCGGGTATGGACAGTCCTGACTCAGTACTTCATTTCATGAAAGCGGCCAACGTGGACCAATCACGGATGCTACAACAGTCGATTTGCCACGTCAGAGTCAGTAGCTGGACCTTCTCGGTCTCGTGGGGATACTCTGCTCATATCTATGAGAAGATGTTCCCACGCAGCCACTTGAAGCGTCCCATCGAGACATTCCGTCCTTGGCAACGAGGACGGCCGACTTACATGTTCGACACGAGACCGCTTTCTCGAGATCCATGTGAAGCCCCTCACTGGTTCTTCTTCGATTCGACTGAACAAGAGAACGAAATAGTTGTTACTTCTTACACAAGGAAGTTCCCAAGAAACATGACTTCTTGTTCCTTCTCCGGGAATATTTCTGCGGATTTTATTGCTTCGATCCGAGTCTTTTCTCCCATAACACCCAAACAGGTTTGTTCATCTTATCTCATGGGACATGGACATTTGAGTTATACTAATGATGGGGGTTTAATGTATGAAATATCTGAAAATGCCACTTTTAATATCGTTAGTTGTCCTTTGAATTTGTTCTTTTTCTTATATTCATCACTTTAGTTATCTCTATTTGTATTAGGGTTTTACATCTAACAATTAAAATACGTGTAACAATGGATGCATTTTTAGTCATAAAATTTGATGGTTTTTCTATATTTGAGAATTCATAATGTGTTGTTAGTTACTATAATTTTTCACTAGGAACACAACTTTTGATTTCATCCCATTTTTCAATCTCCATTAATATTATTTTTTTGGTCTGTTTTTAGGGAAGAAAAGTGGAATGTTGCGACGTGGAACATGATGGTGCAGATGTTGTAAACATAAGACTTCGAGATTGTAGGAGAGACGAAATCATCGCCTAAGAATAATGGAGAGCACAAATATTAGTTATATTGTAATTTTCAATCTTGTAATTAATTAACTTCTCTAAGTTGGTGTACGGATCTAGCAACAAAGCTAACTCTGCCTTCACGTAATCTGATATCTTAATGTCCAATAATATTATCTGAGTTTATAAC
The DNA here is from genome assembly GCA_911865555.2 of Thlaspi arvense. Classification (NCBI taxonomy): domain Eukaryota; kingdom Viridiplantae; phylum Streptophyta; class Magnoliopsida; order Brassicales; family Brassicaceae; genus Thlaspi; species Thlaspi arvense. Next base: position 65,689,248 of record OU466862.2, on the reverse strand, counting down.
TGTCTGGTGAATGTAAATGAGATGGTTACATGCAATTATGCATACAGAAGCAGCGTGAAAATTGTTTCATCACCCCCCTTTTTCGTCTTCTTTGTTTATTTTAGTCCTTTTTTTAAAAAAAAAAACGAGAAAGTTTCAGTACTTTTTAGTATTAGCCACCTGCTAAAACATACAAGTCACATGGTTTATGCACACCAACTCTCATGATCAACATTCCCCAAAACTTTATTAACTGTCCTAATATAACTATATTCTTTCTACACATATATGTTCACACACATCTTATCTATCTACCAAATCCTTTAGTGTTTCAATGGCATTTGATAACAACAACAACACCAAACTAACCAAATTGAGTCATATCTCTCAGAACCTATCAATATCTACCTTATGGAAGTCCATAGCGATATCCGGTGCTCTACTTTTTTTGTTACACACATTTGCGTTTAACCATCCTCATAAAATGATAACTCATAAACTCTTTGCGCCTCTCGACCTTACCTTCTCCTCCTCAGAAACACACGCACCATCACATTCATTGCAAATATCCAGAGAGCCTCCTACAAATATCAGCCATCTATTCTTTGTCATCGTTGGTAGTACAAGGACTTGGAGATATAGGAGAGGCTACATAGAGCCTTGGTGGAGACCAAACATCACAAGAGGACATGTCTTCCTAGAAAGACCACCTGGTCGTGATCTCTTGCCCTGGCCTCTCCAGTCTCCTCCTTTCTCTGTTAACAAAAACTCTTTCGCCACAAACATAAAATTCAAGACTCAGATCCGCCTTTTTCAATCGCTCCATGAGTCGTTTAACAAGGCGCCCAAGGAGACAAGATGGTTTGTAATAGCGGATGATGACACCCTTTTCTTCTTGGACAATCTAGTCCAAGTTCTCGACCGGTACGACCACAAGAAACACTATTATATCGGGATGAACTCTGAAAACGTCTGGTCGAATGCTATTTTCGCTTTCGACATGGGATATGGAGGAGGAGGATATGCACTGAGCTATCCAACTGTGGAAACACTATTAAACAAAATGGAAGATTGTATTGGGAGATACCTTGGAGTTTATAGCGATCTTCTCTCATTTCGTTGCTTGGCCGACTTGGGAATTGATCTTACTTTGGAGAAAGGCATGCACCAGGTAAAAAACATGTTCAATCCACAAAGTGATTCTTTTGCCTCATTCACTATATATTTTTACATAGTCTTTGCTTTGATGTTATAAACAGATTGATCTGCACGGTGACATATCAGGTCTCTTATCAGCTCATCCTCAAACTCCTCTTATCAGCCTCCACCATTTCGATGTCATAAACCCGATTTTCCCAGCCATGAACCGCCAAGACTCCGTAAACCATCTCATGAAAACCGCGAGAACCGACCAATCCCGTGTCCTGCAACAAACGATATGTTACCAACGAGGTAACAATTGGTCGGTCTCTGTCTCTTGGGGCTACTCAGTCCACATTTACCAGTCTATATTCCCAAGAAACTACTTGAAACGCCCTCTCGAAACGTTCCGGCCATGGAAGAATGTTAGAATCCCGTCGTATACTTTTAACACGAGACGGGTGACTCATGATCCGTGCGAGATGCCTAGTCAGCTTTTCTTTGATTCGGTTGTGGTGGACAAGAACCAAAGCTCGGTAACGACTACGTACACGGTGAAAACGGCGAGTAGTCTGCCTCCTTGTTTGACAAATGGCAACCATTCCGCTCGTAACATTTCACAAGTCCGAGTCATTGCTGCTACTATACACAAGATGGTAAACAGATATTTTCAAGTTACTATCATACATTTCCTCTATAATCCATTTCCATATGATCTAAGAAACGTAAGCTTTAAACAGGGTGAAGGAATCGAATGCTGCGATGTGCAAAATGTTAACAGTACGGAGATTTTGGAAGTGAAGATAAGAGCTTGTCATAAAGATGAAATTCTTGCTTAGGCCATAAGTATAAAAACGGAATTGCATCACATCTGTCATTTATCGAGATGTTGTTTTACTTCTAGTAGCAGTGAATCAAACCCCAAATGCATTAGTCTTTATGTGCTTTGTGAGAAAAATAGCCTTTTTGTGTTTGCGTGGATTTATCGACTAATTTTCTAGAAAAAGGACCAAAAAGACAACCAAATCAGAAACAATTGCGAATGAAGAAGACAAAGTAGTTTCGTATACATAAGTTGAAAGCAGATCATGTCGAATCGGGCTCAATAAGGTTCTTCCTCTTCTGCTTCATCAATGAGATTTCTGGATCCCTATGAGACGTGCGTAATCCACCCATCTGAGAACAAGAAAAAGCACAAAAGCACGAAAAGAACAAGTGAATAAAAACTGCCGAGGACAGAGAGTAAGAACCAGGCTTGGGGTTTTATGAACAACTTACAATAAGGAACCCAGGAATGTGTTGCCTGTTCTAACAGCGAAACACATGGCACTGAGTGCAAGCTTGTGTTGGTGTAGCATTGGCTCCAGGAGACGTTGTTCAATCACACCAGCCAATACTTGGTACCTGTTCATTTCAAACCATACCTCAGTCAATCTAAATGCACTATATCCGGTTTGTTCATCTTTTCTAATGCTTTTTTCTTTGACTTCTTCTGTAGTTTGGTAGAAAGAAACTCAGTACCTTAGGTTGCTGGAAACTGCCATGTAGACACCATATGCAACGCTTGTGGAGACAATTGGCACAGTCTCGACTTCACCTTCAGAAGACTGGTCCACAGCTCCTCGTGCTTTTATAAATGCATTTGTAACAGCGGTTCCAACCTAACCAAACATACAGATTCGTTTAAGCCAACAGAATGTAGAAAACGATATGCGAAGCAACAGTTTTTGTAATTTGCAGCCGAGTCCAGAAAACTCGTGTTTCCCTTTTAGGGTTGATATGTTTTGACTCACCAGCGATGATGTGGTTCCAACGGCAAACAGCTTAGCCCCATTGCGCTGCATAACATGTACAAACAAACATATATTATTCACAAACGATCAGCCGTAAAAGAACAACTATTGTGTGCAATTGAGATCACAAAGGAGGGAATTGATATTAAGAAAAAGAAAAAACCACACACCGCTATTGCACCTAGCCTTTGCAAGAGAGTATATGAGGTTCCAGAGATAGCAATCTGCAGCAAACGTATTCGGATTAGACGAGGACATAATTACTCAAACTTCACCAGCTTGTGCCAAACAATTCTTTTCACAAAAAATAACGATACCTGGAACGCATTATCTGGGCAGTTGTGGAAAAACTTGGAGATACCTCCAGCAGTAAGTGCGAGAGGTGGTCGAAGAGAAACGGTAGGAGCAGGAAGATACACCAACATAAAATCGGCAATGATGGCCATCACCTAGTAAAGCCAAAAAAAGGAAAAATGAAGCAAAGTGACAGTGAGTCCACACACACACACAAAAATCTAAATCTAATACAATTCAGCAGAAGAAGGTGGCAATGAACATAGCAGTGACAAAACTACTGTGAATCTATTTGCCATATAGTTCAAGTAGCGTTTCTTACAGAGTGACAAAACAACAAAAGGTGGCCCTTTACTCATCGTAAAACAAAAACCAATAAGACTCGGTCTACTATTGAACTGTTCAAAATTTGGTTCTTACCTCAGAGACAAAAGCAAAACTCAACTACCCTCACATAGTCATGCAAAAACTAATGGTGAAAAGTCGCAGAGCCCATCACAATCACAAACCAGCCAACCTTTCGTCTCCGCGAATGGGTCATCCAAAAGATTACTGTTCTCAATTTTCTCATCTATTCCCCTTCTAACAATATGACACTAAAGGAAAAAAAGGAGGCCAGAGAAGAATGATTACCACATCGGCGAAGACAACTTCAAGTTCATTGAAGAAGTTCTCTCTACGCCGTTCATACTCAGCAGCAGTCTGGCAAAAAAGAGAATCAAATTATGACCGATTAAAACCAAAAATTAAAACTTTCCATCGATGAATTGAATTTTCTAGAAAACGGTAAGAAATCACTCATTAAAAATCAAACCTTGGTGAAGACACCAACACCACATTCCATGGCGAGCTTGGCCAGGAAGAGATCATCGGCCAATAGTCTCTCCCTAAACCCAGCAAACTGCATCAGCCACCGCATCACAGCCGATTTCTGGAGCTCGAGGAACCGGGTGATAACCGATCCAGGAATCCGACCCGACTCAATAGCAGCCGCTAGATCCTTGGGCAGAGTATCCAATCCGGTTCCAGACTCGGCCAATATAAGCATCGCCTCGTTCCTGTTCCTATCTCTGTCCTCGCCACCTTCTCTATCCCCATCACTCTTACCGCCGTCGCCACCTCCACCTCCTCCTCCTCCGTTGTTGTTGTTACCATCAGAGCCGCCGTTGTCGATTGAAGCGGAAAAAATAGGGGAGATAGGGCCGCGGCGGTGGAAAGAGATGGACTTTGCGGAGAGAGCGCCGGAAAAGGAGGAGGAGGAAGAGAGTCTAGGAGAAAAGGTGAGGTGGGGCCATGTGAGATTGGATTCAGAGATAGATGTGGTGTTCGGGGTCGGAACACAGAAGAAGGAGGATGTGATTGCCATTGATGCGACGCGACTACCTTTACAGAGAGAGAGAGAGAGAGAGAGAGAGATCTCCGTGAAAGTCGTCTGCTTCTTCAGTCTCTCTGCGTAGGTAGGCGCGGTCGATTGAGGGCAGTGTAGAGTCAGCGAAAAAGAAGATTCTCTCTGTGTTTTGAAGGGTTTTTTCTTTTGGTGGGCCTCACGATAGATTCCAACTGGCGCGTGCTTTTCACGCTCTCTCTTACACCATCTTACTGTTGTTAATTCATACATTTTTCCTTTAGAAGAAAACATAAATCCATCTTATATTAAGATTAGTAGCTACAACAGTAAGAAAAAACACATTGGAAACTCGGAAACTTCTTGACATTCATCACATGGCCTATCCAATGAACAACTTCAAACACGTGAGAAAGGCAAGAAAAAGAGAGAACCGACACCATCTTCTCCAATCATTACCGTGTTGATTGCTTCTAAAACATAGTTCTGTCTTTCTGACAATTTGTCATCAAACACCGATGCTTTTGTTCCGCTTCCTCTTCTTCTTCTTCAGCTTCGTGTGCGCCTTTTAAAAAAAACAAAAAAAAAAAAATTCCAAACTACACTTGCTTCTTAGGTCTCTCCTTCTAATTGCAATGAACCGTCTCTCATTAACTTGAGGCTTAAACTGTTGAATCTTTCACGAGAATACTGACGCGACGCTTTTCTCCAATCTGTACCAGCTTTCATCATCGCAACAAACTCTTCATAGCTTATACGTCCGTCCTGATCATACGAAACAAATTATGCATTCTTCATCATCTCAAAATGCCCAGAGGATTCAACAATGTACAACAATTCTGAAACACCCTCTCAAGAATTTACCAAAACACCAAAGATCTCATCTTTTAGTTTGTGTGGGGTTACCTTGTCGGTATCAACATCTTGCATGATGGCAGCGATAACTTCCTCACTGCTAGTATCATCCAATTCATCATTCAAGGCTTCACGAAGTTCTTCAATCTCTATGTAACCACTCTGATTCTGATCAAAGAAGTTGAAAGCTTTATGCAAATGTTCATCATTCGCCATCTTCTTAAGGTGCACCGAAACAGCCACAAACTCGCCATAGTTCAGTGTCCCATCTCCATCAACATCAGTCTGCGGGGGAAAAAAAAGACAAAAAGTTCAATTCTCAGAAGTGATATGTAGCACCTGTTTCGAGCTTTAAACCTATAGAATTGAAAAATCCATACAGCTTCCATGAGAATCTGAAGATCGGCATCAGCAATCTGTTGTCCAGCTTTTTGAAGTCCATACTTAAGCTCCTCGAGGTTTATCTTGCCTCTCTTGTTTACGTCCATCATTTCAAATGCTTCCTTTATCCCAGCTGCTTCCTCCACTGACAAGTGTTCAGCTATCACCTACAAGAGGAAAACAATCTCACATTTTTGTTCCATTTTTTTGGCTTCTTAACCAGATTGAAAACAAATCGGTAATTATTGGCATGGTTTAACAGAAACAATACTCGAAGAGCTCGTTTCTTGAGCTTGTTCATAACAGAAAACTGCTTGAGCCTTGCTTTCACAGTCTCCCCTAGAGAGACATTTGGAGCCTTCTTTGCATTCAGTATCCAAGAATGTTCTGCAGATAAAAGAATTTCTTTATGAGTTACACACGATTTTCAAAGTATCCATCAGAAAACTCAGGCGCTGCTAAAAGCAGAAGCCTACCGAGAACTTCTGCAGCAGAAAGCCGTTTTCTGGGATCAGGTTCAAGCATCTTTCTCACAAGGTCTTTGGCGCTGTCAGAAACTCTTGGCCACGGATCTCTCTTAAAGTCAATTACTGACCTAATGATCGCTTGAGCCACTCCTTGTTCAGTCTCTTTACCACACAAAAAAAAAAACAACAAATAAAACGTCTGAAAGAGGTCGTAAGTGAATAACAAAAAGAATACGGTAAAGCATAAACAAACCGGCCCAAAATGGCGGGACACCACAGAGAAGAATATAGAGGATGACTCCTGCGCTCCAGACATCGATCTCAGGTCCATAGTTTCGTCGCAGTACCTCCGGTGCCATGTAATAAGGACTTCCAACAATCTCATTAAACTGTTCACCTGTTACAGTTTTTGCAAATTCAGGTGAAGTGAAAATACACTAATTAAATGTGATCCATTGATAACTCATAAAAAAACTGATTTTATAAATTTTACCAGGTTTAAAGAAGACGGATAATCCAAAATCAATGGCCTTAAGAGGTGATGCCTCTTTCTTATTAGCAAAAAGAAAGTTTTCTGGTTTAAGATCCCGATGCATCACTCCCTGCTTATGGCATATCTGTAAAGAGGGGCAAAACAAGGGATGTGTGAACACAAACAACCTAGACAAACAAAAAAATTGGATTTTAAGACAAGTTGTAAGCAACAGCTACAGAACCTGAACAACTTCAATTATAGTCTTCATAACCGCAGCAGCAGCTCGCTCAGTGTAGTGTCCTCTTGCGACAATCCGATCAAACAGTTCCCCTCCTTCACACAACTCCATAACTATGTGCACGGAATCATCATCCTCAAAGGAATCCTTCAAAGAGACGATATTTGGGTGTTTAGGCATATGCTTCATAATCTCAACCTCCCTCCTCACATCCTCTATATCCACTGCTGTTCTCAGCTTCTTCTTCGATATGGACTTGCACGCATACTTCTCGCCCGTTTTGATATCAGTACACAAGTAAGTTATACCGAACTCGCCTCGACCAACCTCCCGTCCCAGATCATACTGCGAGGATATGTCATGCCCCGTTGGGTTTTTCAACACGGAGAGCTTAAAGCCAGCTCCAGATCCATTTGCTGCAGTGTACTCGGTGCTGTAGAAAGGATTGTTCTTGTTCCTGGGTTTCCCTTGTTTACTTTCGTTCGTAGCCGAACTCGGATTGCCACAACAATTCCCCATTTAATCAAATCTCAGGATTCCTGCAAATTTTTCAAACCCAGGAAGAAAGTTCAAAACTTTGAGCAACTAATTTCCAAGGTGCCCATTAGTGTCTTAAGCCAAGAACTATTTCCAAATAATAACCAACGAATTCGAAATCAAAGAGAACCCTAAGATACTGAAAACTGGATTAAGTAAACCCTAGCTAAGACCCAAGAAAGATTCTAAAATTGGGGAAGGGCAAAACACACAGACCTCAGAAACGTAAATGGGGAGTAACATTTAATGGGAATAATCCAGTTGGAGCAAAAGGGATATGTACAAGGATAATAAATTAAAGGGAAAAGTCATCATACGGTGTGGGAAAATACAGATGCAGTGATAGAGAGAGAGGAAGAAGACGAGTCAAAGTCTTCCTCTTTCTCTCTCTTCTTCCAATGAGACACACACAAAGTGACTCTCTTCTTCTTCTTCTCCTCCTCTTTTGTGGATTCAAAGAATGACTACGCCTAATTTTAATTTGTGTTTCACCTGATTCTTCTTTCATTTGCTCTTCTTGTTGTTGTTTTTATATATTAATAATCAATCTTCCCGTTGTAGACCGTAGATAAAAACAAACAAATTATTTTTGCTTTATTGCTCTTTTTATATTCTGGGGTCGGATCAAATATTCTATTACCAGAATATGCATTTATATGCTCTAAACTGTTGTCGGTTACACATGGGATTCACACATCTCGTCCCCAATTTGTTTCTCAAGATCAATATAAAGGAACAAATTTCAACTCTGTTACACTTTCATCTCAGAAAAAAAAAAGCAAACGATTAAACAAACGTATTTTCCAATTTTCCAAAAGGGGAAAGGGAGAAACTGGTAAAAGAATAAAAACAAAACCTACTGACTATTCCCCGTCTCGTCTCCAAATCTAACACCTAACATAACTCGGCTCTCTTTGTACATCGTGACTGTAAAAAAACCCACACAATATGAGACACTGACAAGAACAACTAAAGCAAACACAAAACGCAAAAGCCAAGAATGATTTGCCAGTTTGGGGCAATGGATATATTTCGCCAAAGTGTCTCTCTTTCTCTCTCTCTCAGAGAGCTTTGGCTTGTTATGGTGCACCTGAAGAATTTAGGGTCTCGTTAGAGTCTGTCTCAACTGGTTCAGAACCTGATGAGTTCGTTGCTGAACCCCTTTCTCTTTCTCTCCCTGCTGCTGCTGCATCCTCTGCAGCTTCTACCTCAGTTTTCTTCGCAAACCGGCCTCCACTAGCCCTTGCCCTTCTCATTGCGTGCTTGTGTCTCGACTCATGAAGATATGGCTGTCACAGAAGACGTCACAAGTTAAACCGAGATACCCACTGGAAACTTATCAATTCTTTAGACTCGTTTTCAATCCTTCATATGGCATGAGTCCAGTTGTTTTTTTACCAAAGTTTAACATAAATGACCCTCACTTCTCAATGACTGTACATCATGCTTAGATTCCCAACCCGTGCTGCCATTTGCTGATAAGAATACAATTTTTTTTTAAAATAGAAAAAAAAATACCTTTCTGTTGATCACTTTCCTCTCTAGCTCTGCCTTGGCACGAGCTTTTCTTCGCCTTAGAATTCCCTCGTACTGTTTCGCATTCACATAAACAGGTTCTTGTGTCATGTCAAGTGGCAGCGCTGTTCTTTCCCGAGGCATTCCAAGATATGGACGAAAACCCTGCTTAACGCAACAAATAAACTTAGATGATCGGAAATTACTCGACTCATAAGACCCACGGAATCGTCAAGATTTTTTTAAGGTTCTTTGAGGTTTGAATTTTTAAAAATATATCATTAACTCTATAACAAACAGAATGTTTCATGCCAGAATCATTCCAGACAGCAAACAGGATCACCACAAATGGTAATTACTAATTAGTGGCAAGAGCGCACATACATCAAATAAACACTGCACCATATGGAACTATTGCAAAGACTGAGAGAGGTTTCGACAAGATACCAATGGCTGATGACCATATGCTCCCATCATTCCCCCACCATAATATGGATCCTGATACGGATTTGGGAGACAAGCCTGCAAAATGGAGCATGAGTTTCATCATACATACAAAGGGTATATATTCTATAATCAAAGACTGAGAGGAAACCACATACAATATAATGTCCAACAAGCTCTGGTGGTGGTACAAGTTGCTGGTCATGCATGCTGCGCATAGAAGCTGCCAAGTGCGTCGGATCATTCCCTTCCACTCCATGGTTATCTACTGAAATTGAAGAGAGGCACTTATTATAGATGACAAAGAAAAAAGATACCACATTTCAATGACATAATATCTCCTTTGCATCCAAAACCCAACAATGACAAAGCAGGTACATCTCAAAGACCAGATTTCATAACTTCATGACTCCGGCATATCCTATTGAATTCTTCACCAAATTGCAAAATAACCATATAACAAGATCACGAATCAAAACCATACTGCAGAAGAATGATATCTCCAGTCACAAACCAAGTAAGACAAACCTGAACGGGACGAAGTCGCAGCTTGTGAATCCTTCCAAGCGCCATCGTTTTCACCATTCAAGGCACCGTCTTCAGATGCTGACTGAACATCGTTCGATTCGGAACCGTTGGGACATTCCAAAGAAGAGGAATTTGATGGGATTCCAGAAGGTCTCGCTTGAGGAACGACACCGAAAGAGTTATTCTTCCACCATGGCTCCGGATACATCATCGGTTGCTGCTGATCAGCATGGTGATTGACTTCCGCTTCGTTTCCTCTTCCCGGTTTCGATTGCATAATCTCTACAAAAAGTAGGTCAACATATATGTTAGTAAACAGTAACCCAATTCCGAAAAGAACTTCTTCACTAAAACCGCTCTACAAACTACAAAAACAGCGATTTATGGGCTATTAAGCAATGCAGAGACATGCAAACATAAAGGTGAAAACTTTTAAACTCCCTCGTGTCTCGAGTTCACGATTCAAACTAACATGAGCTCGTAATCATATTACAGCAAATATTTCTGAATCCGTCACGATTTCCAGCTACGAAATTCGATACAGAAGAAAAAAAATGAAGAAGATTTAAAACAACCAGCATGCATACCAGAGGAAATTCACAGCAAGGTGTTTTTCAATCGTCTTCGAGGATGATAACTTGTTGACGATTAAAACCCTCAACTTATTTAACCGATCACGATTTTGCAGTGTTGAGATGAAAGCGACCAGAAAAGAAGAAAAAAAAAACCAGAATTCAACAAAACCAGAGAAGAACTTTGGTAAAGAGGAGCGATTCGGAACACCCGACAGCCGGCAGTAATGAAATTTCGATGGGATTGGGCAGATGAAAACCCTAGATTTTTGGGGATTTTCTCTCTTTTTTCCCCAGAATTGTATTTGTGTTTTCTTTATGTATATTTGAGTTAGCTAATAAAAAAACTTAGGAAACAAAACAAAAAAAAATTGAGGAATATGATTTTATCGCTCTCCGAACCCAAAAGACCGAGATTTGATAAGATCACCAACGAAAGTGAAAAACGTTTGCCACGTGGCGACCTATGAAAGACGCCAGCGCGCGCAGATCTGGGATCTTCTCCGGGTGACGTTATCATAGGTTCATTTAAAAAAAAAATATTTGTTTTTCGGCCAAAATTTAAATTAAGAAGTGAAACTTTGGGTCCAGGTGACACGCAAGTGATGGGCTGGGACGAGAGACACGTGGAAAACGTAGGGACCATAAGGCGAAGACAATTTGATTTTTTTGGGAAAAATACCAACAACTTTTGTTTCTAATAATATGTGAATGTGATTCCCCTATACATATTCACAAAATTTGAAGAGACAGTTATTTGTTGGGACGGAAGTATATGCTTCATACTTTCTTGTCTCCTAAAAGATGATAGTTGTTGAGTCCATTTTCTCTTTTCTTTGAACAGAAAACGAGAAAATTTCAAACGAGTAAGAAACATGCACATGTACATGTATCAGTACTGTAACGTATCTTACATTCTATTACCATCGTTTCATGTTCAACATAGAGCTAGGCGATGGTATGCTTATGTTCGCGACGAGTGAGTTCACACAGACACGGGTACGATGAACACATGTTGGTTATATATTGGTTAAGAAACCTTTGTTGTTAATTAAATATCGCACATGTACAATTCCAGTTCCACATCAAAAAGGACAAACATATTGAGATTGACATGTATTTTGTTTGAAGGAAAACAGCAACTAGGCTCGATATGTAAAAAATATACAGAGACCTTTATGTTTTCTTTTACCGGGTTTTGAAACAGTTGACATGCAAGATACTCATAACTTCAGCTAGGAGAGGTATTAGAGTATATGATTTGCATTTGAATTATCATTATTAATAACTTAATTAGTTAGCAAAGTATATCTGGTAAATCATTGCATTACGGAACAATGTTTCTTGCTTTTTATCTTACTAGAAGAACTTATCAGACGAAGGGGATATGTGATTATAAAGAACCAGTAAAGCAATAATGCTTAAACAGGGCTTTAGGTGTGATTTAGTTTTGACTTTTGAGGATTAATCTAGAAGACATCAGTTAAAATAAAAGAATAACTCAAAAGCATTTTCAAAATTTGCTCTTATCAGGCATTTCGAGGGGTACGAGAGGGTAAACTAGACAAAGTGAGGCTAAAACCCAAAGTCAATGTCTCGTTTCACACGACACCGACATGTATAATTCGTTTAGAACTCAATGTTAATACAACCAAATCCGTTTATGTGATAGACCTTAAGCCCATGGTTTAACCTCTCATATCATATGATACATAAATTTAGGGCCCAAATTCTATGTAATCAATAGATGATGAGTTGGTATAGTGAGAACTGAGAAGTGCCACTTTCAAAAACACATATAAACTGAATTAACGAAAACAGACAGAGCATACATACATACATACATTTATATCGAATTAAATAGGATGTAAATTTTAATTAATCATAACGTCTAGAATATTGACCCGAGATATGTATTAGTTCACCCAAACAGGTACAAAATCTAAAATAAACATGGTTTTGACTAATTTGTTTCAGTAAAGCAGAATTTCAGCTAGATTTACTTTGGATTATTCTTACTTTCACCAATCAAAGATAATTAGTTTTTTTAGCTAGAAAAAGAGAGAAAAAAAAAAAGTAAAACAAAGGAATTTGTTTCTCTATAAATCATTATATTTTTCCTTCTACCAACAATCACACCCTGAAGATAGAGGTGTAGAATGTAACAAGAGAGCATAATTTGTTTCTCTAAAAAAACTCATGAGGAAATGGTTTTCCTCTAATATTCGATATCTTTGCAAAATAATATATATCTTGATTATCTTCCATTAAAAAAGTCAAATTTTCAAATAAAAATAATATTCTCAAATTAAAACGAAGGAAAACTGTATTATTTAAAGCCCGAAAGACCTGCAGCTTGACCACCGTCTAAAAGTCAGTCGGAGTCCGCTCTTCACATCCAACGGCTCTGATTAAAGAATCAGATTCCCTTTTTACGTGGATTTGAAACCTGTAATCCAATACGCTTAAATATTTCCCCACGCGCCCGCCACCTTCTACCGCTTTATCCCGTCACATACGCTGCAGAGCTCTTTAAGCTCCCTACTCTATCTCTCACCACCTCTTCCGGTCACACCAGTTACCTCTCATCCGTTTTCGTTTTCTTCTTTCAAACAAAAAAACAATAACGCTCTCTCTCTCAGCTGTGGTGATCGATCTTCTTCTCCGTCTTAGATTTGTGCTCTTTTGACATTTTATCCCTTTAGATCTGGAAATGTGGTTCTGTCTTTTCCGCGTTAGCGTCTAGATTCAGCTGGGCTGTTCTCCGGATCGCACGATTCGGCTTGTGATCTTCACACAAGGTAAGCTCAGCTCACGGAACAATGGTGGATTAGATTTGGTGAAGCCCTTCGTTGTAAATTCATTTTTTTAATCGATTCTTAGAATATGTTGTGTTGCTCTTTTTCTCAATCTGAACTTTTTGTATTGGTTTACGAACGTGATTTTACTTGGTGATTGAGATTTCGTGGAGTTTAGAGATTTCGATTGTGGTTGACTGTTCATTGACTTGTTCTTCTTCTAAGCTTTTATTTTTAAGATATTTTAATTTTAATTTATTTTGGTTTTTAAGGTAGTTGGTATTTTGAATCCGTCTGTTCTTAAAGTTGTTTATCTGTTTGGTTGTGAGAGAATGTTTGATGAGGATGCTTGTCTGAACGACACTACTGAATCTGGCTAGCCTTAGAATTTAATTTCAGACGCTTTTCTTCTCGAAATTTACAGCGTTAACTAGATTCGTTTTTGACTTGTTTGATCTTTGAGTCTGCTTTTGGTAAAATCTTCTGACTTTACGTTGTTTCCTTTTTCTCGGTCAAAATTTTATTACAGTATTATCGGTTCAATAGTATTCCTTATTTGCCAATTTTCGTTTGACCAAATTTTTCTAATGATTCTTCTTCTACATTGCAGGCATACTTTATCGTTTGATTCACTGCACAAGCGAGGCTTTCTCATTTTGTTTATCAATTCAGATCTTTTTTCCCAGTGGTGCGGATAATCATGTGTGGTCTCTCAAAGAAGGTGGATACGGAGAATAATACACTGACATCGCTGTCAGACCAAGAGAGCGGTTCTCTGGCCAAACCCATGAACGATGCTGAGTGGGAACATTCATTTTCCGCCTTGCTTGAGTTCGCTGCAGACAACAACGTGGAGGGCTTTAAGCGGCAACTCTCTGTCGTGTCTTGTATCAACCAGATGGGTCTCTGGTACAGACGCCAGAGGTTTGTTAGAAGAATGGTTGTTGAGCAAAGAACCCCGCTCATGGTTGCTTCGATCTACGGAAGCTTGGACGTTGTGAAGCTTATTCTCTCTTTCCCCGAAGCGGAGTTGAATCTGTCTTGCGGTCCAGATAAAAGCACCGCTCTCCATTGCGCTGCCTCTGGTGCTTCTGTGAATTCCTTGGATGTTGTCAAGGTGCTTCTGAGTGCAGGAGCAGACCCTAACATCCCTGATGCTCATGGGAATCGTCCTGTTGATGTTCTTGCTGTGTCTCCACACGCTCCTGGTTTAAGAACCATCCTTGAAGAGATCTTGAAGAAAGACGAGGTTACATCTGAAGATCTGCACGCGTCGTCATCTAGCCTGGGATCAAGTTTCCGGTCTCTCTCATCATCGCCGGATAATGGCTCCTCCTTGCTCTCTTTAGATTCTGTGCCCTCTCCAACTAAGGCGAACGGTACGGATGGAGCTTTTGCATCGGAGAAAAAGGAGTACCCGATTGATCCATCATTGCCCGACATCAAGAGTGGGATCTACTCAACAGATGAGTTTCGTATGTTCTCCTTTAAGATCCGCCCATGTTCTCGAGCTTATTCCCATGACTGGACCGAATGTCCATTCGCACACCCAGGCGAGAATGCCAGGAGGAGAGACCCGAGGAAGTTTCACTACACCTGTGTCCCGTGCCCGGATTTTAAGAAGGGTTCATGTAAGCAAGGTGACATGTGCGAATATGCTCATGGGGTGTTTGAATGCTGGCTACACCCTGCTCAGTACAGAACACGATTGTGCAAGGATGGGATGGGTTGTAACAGAAGGGTTTGCTTCTTTGCTCACGCAAACGAGGAGTTGCGTCCCTTGTACGCTTCTACGGGCTCTGGATTGCCATCTCCTCGAGCTTCTTCTTCGATTTCCGCCTCCACTATGGACATGGCTTCGGTTTTGAACATGTTACCAGGCTCACCATCTGCTGCTCAGCATTCCTTCACCCCACCGATCTCTCCTTCTGGAAATGGTGGTATGCCGCATTCGTCGATGGGTTGGCCTCAGCAGAACATACCGGCCTTGCATCTTCCTGGAAGCAATATCCAGTTGAGCCGTCTGAGATCTTCTCTGAACGCTAGAGACATTCCTTCTGAGCAGCTTAGCATGTTGCAGGAGTTTGAAATGCAGCGCCAGCTCGTAGGCGATATGTCCAGTCCACGGTTTATGAACCACTCCGCTCGTCCCAAGACACTGACCCCTTCGAACCTGGAGGAACTTTTCTCGGCCGAGGTTTCATCGTCCCCTCGTTTCTCTGATCAACTCGCTGTCTCATCTGTTCTATCGCCTTCCCACAAATCCGCGCTTCTTAACCAGCTGCAGAACAACAAGCAGAGCATGCTTTCTCCTATTAAGACAAATCTGATGTCTTCTCCCAAGAATGTGGAGCAACATTCTCTGCTGCAGCAAGCCTCGTCACCCCGAGGCATGGAGCCTATTTCCCCGATGAACTCTCGAATGAAGCAGCAGATACATTCGCGTAGCCTTAGCTCTCGTGATTTTGGATCCAATCTGCCACGTGATTTGATGCCGGCTGATTCTGGTTCGCCACTGAGTCCTTGGTCAAGTTGGGAGCAGAGCCATGGAAACAAGGTGGATTGGTCGGTACAGTCGGATGAGCTAGGTCGGTTAAGAAAATCTCACTCCTTGGCTAATAATAACTCGAACAGGGAAGCAGATGTTCCATGGGTTCAGCAGCTGGCAAAAGACTCTGCTTCACCAAGGAACAGCAACCGAGTCATGAACATGAATGGCGCGAGGCCATTTGTTCAAGGTGGTTCGAGTGTGAACCCTCACAGTGACGGTCGTGAGGGCGACATTCTTGATGCGTGGCTCGAGCAGCTGCAGCTGGATCGCTAACTCAGGGAAAAAAAAGAAAGGTTCACTGCGAAGCTGTGAAACTGATGATTTGTTTATTTATTATTCAAGAAAGCACAACGGAAGGCCAAAATTCCGGGTAAGCGCTTTTTTCGATTCTAATAACCCTAAAAGGCTCAGTTTTTTCAGACTTCTTTCTGAAATTTCATTACTTTTGTATGTTTACCTCAATTAAATTGATTATTGTCTCTCTGTTGTAGCAAAAGAGGTCAAGTGTTCCTCTTTGCCTCTTATTTGTTTCCCGTAATTTTTTGTATTCTCGTTTGTCAATTGTTTCTATGTATCTCTCTCATTCATATATTTTGTCAAAGAACCTTCTATGAGAAATAATAACATACTGTTTCAGCTAAATAATAAGATTCATTCATTTCCTTTCGCTTGTTTTCTCGTCTCCCAGCAACTACTATTCTAACTACTTTATGTACACGTGAATATAACAAAATTCATTTTCGTTGGGTTGGTGGCGCAATTCACGTTTACGGATGTGGAAGTAAAGTAACTATCAAGTAAAGGTGGTGGTCTCACTTTAAAAATCTCAAAGAAAAGTTAGACGACAAACAAAATTGATGCAAGTTAAGATTCGCTTACACATCAAAAATGTGAGTGAGAATATAAAAATCGCAGGCAGAGAATCTCTGCTAATCCCTTAAAAACCCTGATTTTAATCCTTCTCGAATCTGAACCTCAAAGCCATTCTGAGAGATTATATATAAGTAAGGAAAAGAATGGGTATACTACTGTGTGGTGAGCATCACCACAAGCCAATGAACTTCCACCAGGCACCACCTACACCAAGCCAGATAAGAATGTTGACTATCGAAATCAGGAATCCATAGCCCCACCATTTAGCCAGCGGCACGTAGTTAGCCCCGTAGAAGATAGGCGCAGACCCGATACCATAATGGGTCAGTCCTCCCATCAGGTTCGAAAGGAAGGCAAGCACCAAGGCTGCAAAGTAAGGTGGTGTGCCTAGAGCCGTTGAGACCGATAAAAAGGCAGTGAACATAGCCCCAATGTGAGCCGCTCCACTCGCAAAGAAGTAGTGAGTGTAGAAATACAAGAGCACGAGGATTCCGAAAGATAGTTGCCATGACAAACCTAATCCTCCCACAAACTGCAATCAAACCCAAAAATGTCAAAACAAAACATTTAAATTTGCCAAGTGATCAATCAGGCTCTTTAAGCATCGTTAGCGAACCTTGACAACGGTCTGGCTGAACCACTCAATGAGACCGTATTTGTTAAGATAACCAGCCATTGCAATGAGAGCAGCGAACCATGTGAGTGTGTCCCATGCGACTGACTCAGCTAAGCACTCTTTCCATGTCACAACACCTGTCACAAGGAGGACTGATAACCCAAGAATGGCTGCAGTCACGGCATCTACACCCAACTTAGCTCCGAAAATCCAGAGACCAACCTGTGTCAAGGAGAGAACTTGTTCAGAAAAGCAAATTCTTGTGTCCAATAAAACACAAGAAACATAAACATTTTCACTCAAAACAAGTTGAGCAGAAGCAGAGCGCTTGCTTCATCTAAATGAAGGAGCCACAATAGCTACAAATCACCGTTACATGTCAAACTCTCAGTAAAAGTGATACCAAGTAGATTCATAGTGGTAGAGTATAGTGTCATCTGTTGAAAACGCAAACCAAGAGAAGTATGTAAACAGAGATCATCATGAAGCAGAAGCACACTTACCGTGAGAAACAAAGTGACAGCCATAATCGACTCGTTCTTGGACATAGGTCCCATCTTATCAAGCTTCTCCTGAGCCAGCTTCGGGGCATCAGGGCTGCTTTTGACCGTAGGGGGATAGATAAGATACAGAAGAAACGGAACAACAATCAATGATACAAGTCCTGGTACTATGGCAGCTTTAGCCCAATCAGTCCATCCAATCGTCTGCTTGATCGTGTTGAACGCCAGATTAGCGCTCAAGGGATTCGCTGCCATCGCCGTCAAGAACATGGCGGAAGAGATCACGGACGTCTGGAAACAGGTGAGCATCAGCCACGACCCAAGACGGTGCTCGGTTCCATCCCCAACGTTGCTACCACAAGCGACGCAGAGAGATTTCACCAACGGGAGAAAGATGCCACCGGCACGAGCGGAGACGGAAGGAATCGCAGGAGCCAAGAGAGCTTCACTGAACACGAGACTGTAACCGAGACCGAGCGAGGAGCTCCCGAAGAGCCTGACGAACTGGTAGGCTACACGGTTACCGAGGCCGGTCTTGATGAAACCGCGGGCGAAGAAGAAAGCGAGAGCGATGAGCCACGGGATCGGATCTCCGAAGGCGGAGAAGGCGGCCGCGAACGTCAGGGTTTTGGTGAGAACGGAAGCTCCTAGTCCCAATAGAGCCACCGCTCCGAGCGGAAGCGGCTGCGTGATGATCCCGACGATCGTGGCGAGGAAGATCGCGAGTAGCTGCCACGCGTTGCGGGTGACTCCCTCGGGAACCGGTACGAACCATAGAATCAAACCAGTGGCGATCGACGCGATAAGCGGCTTAATCGCGGCTCCTTGCCATGGGACCGGAGCTGGGACGACGGGAGAAGGAGAGGAGGAAGAAGAGGCAGCCGCGGCGGAAGAAGCCTTGACGAGAGTTGATCTTCGGGTGAGAGCGACGGGAAGTGGAGATTTCACTAAGGAGTTAAGATTGGAGATGCGGGAGTCGGTAGATCGGAGTGGTTTCAGCAAATTGAGAGAGGAAGGAGGTCGAGGGAGAAGGAGAGATCGAGATTTGAGGGGAAATGCGAGAGAGCAGGAGCCGGAGAGAGCGAGGGACGCCATTGTTGTAGCGTCGGCGAGAGCAAGGACGTGAAGAGAAGTGAAGAAGAAGGAGTAAGAAGAGAAATGAGAGAGAGGGTGTACACAAACAAGAGACTCGAATGGTGACCGTTGGATTGGAAATCGGACGGTGGATGTGGAAAAAGGAATCTACGGACAGAGATGAGTGATCAGATACGGCGATGAGTTGATGAGAGAGTATAGTCGTGAGGTGGGAAATAGAGATCTCCGTATTTGGTGGGTCACCTCATCTATTGGCCAATATACTGTCGAAAAGCCATATGGTCTTTTAGATCCAGCAAAGCAAAATAAACAAACAAATAAAAACGGCCTTCACTCAACCAAATTTTTCTATGAATTTAACCTTTTTTTTAAAATAGTTAAGAAAATTTATATGGCCAATGAAAACTCTACTGTAGTCTGCAATAGAATAGCTTTCGAAAGGCATTTTCAAATGTTCTTTAAAAAGTTTTTGATGTTAACCAAACGACGGTAAATATATATTTTTATTTTTCAATTTCTCTTTGTTTATTGAGTTTTGGACCATTTGTCGTTGTTAACTTTTTTTGTCGTCACGAAATTATAATGGTTTCGAAACTTAGGTCTGCGATAGTATTAGATAGAGAGCAAATTAAATACAAACAGTAATTTTCTAGCTTATATACAAGCACAGACCATTACAACTGTATATAATCCCATATTATCTTATTTAAATGATTTTGTTAGTAAATTATTTACATTAATTTCATCAGAACCAATATAATAGCAGTTCTTTTTATATGGTAAATAAATATTTTTGAAATATCATTTATTATGTGCAATGCATGCTTAGCATGGTCGCATATGTTACATCTTTGTAAACAGTCAAGCAGAGATGAGTCAAAACAATATAATTCCATGAGTGATTTGAAAGCAATTCTTCTAACTTGTTTTGACACCAAGATACAACGTAGGTTATACAGTCTTATCTATAATTAATTCAACCAAAATATGCATATCCCTTTCCTCAGTATCGTAAGATTGACCACACAATGCGCAATCGACTATACCTTTTTAGAATCTCAATCTTGTATTTGTTTATTTCTTCTTTTATTAAGAGATATGTGTATTTTTACATTGACTCATCATTAGATACGGCACGTCAAGCCCTAGTACGAAAAGATTATTCGAAATACAAAACACTCTCTAACTTTTCATCTATCCTTTTACACTATAACAATGTGTATATTTATATTTGCATTTATGTGTGGCTAAAAATCTTGAGTGTAGTTCCGCAACAGAAAAAGAATAAGATGACGTAAAAACTCATAGGTTTTGTTTGAAGTTGAAGTAAAACGAAGGAACCTCGGTGTTCATCAACTGGTCAATGTCCCAATATTCTTCCATTCTCATACTCTCAGGTACGTTTCCAGCTCCATTAGTGTTCATGTCGTCTAAGTTGCTGTTAATATCTGCCTTGTACCAGTCACCTTGTTCACATTCCAGAGGCGGGAAGTATAGTTCCCCTTGTATCCCTGTGTTTACTCCATAGAAACCATCTGCATAAGGGGTAAAATCGTCATTACATGGGTGGCTGATCATGTGTGGCGCTGGGAATGGATTGTTGTTGGTTGGTATGTTGGTCAAAGAGGGGTTGACGAATCCTTGTTCTTGCAAGGACATGAAGCTTCCTATAATGTCTTTAAGCTCCATAGAAGAGGAGGAATTAGAAGATGAGTCACTTGCGTTGGGTGATGAGGATGAGTTGTTGATGAGATTGGATGTATCAGACATCTTCTTAAGCCTTTTCTTTATTGTTGAGTTCCAAAAATTCTTGATCTCGTTGTCGGTCCGACCAGGCAATCGAGCTGCAATCTGAGACCACCTATGAATTTGAAGTTGAAGAAGAGAGTACTTTAATGAGACGATGTTATGTGAATTTATATAAGTGCATGGTTTGCATGGGAATTAGAAACCGACTTAAGGACGTTAACACAAAGCAACACAGATATTTCAGAATTACACAATAACTATACAGTTTACGAAGTTTTACTTTTTGTTTAAACTAAATTGTCGTTATATGATTTCACATAAGTTTAATTTGACAAAAAAATCTGTAATTTATCTCTATTTAGAATGAATTAACATACAAATATAAAAGATAACATGATCACACAAGTCCAATAGGCAATAGCCAATTGGTTTCATAGGCACGATAACAAATTTAACTTGTTTTTTTTTTTTTTTTTCGTATAACAAGTGTTGCAATTAAACAACATTTTTTTTAAAAAAAGGAACAAATTATATAATAGAGAAAAATAATTACTTTTTTTGGGAAACCATGTCCAACGTAAAGTATAAACTAATAATACATGTACGTTTCTGTAGAAAGTGACAGGTAAAAAAACTTATAAATGTATAATTAGAAAATGAAAGTTGAAGTAAAACCCTAAAGAAGGGAAGAAAAGGGGTTGCTAAAGAGACAATAGCCGCTTTCACTAAAAGATGTGTTTTATTTTTTTTAAAATTTATAAGACGCACTCTGAAGTCTTAACACCCACGATTAACGAACTTTGACCACTCACATAATTACATGTGAATGTACCTAATTAAAATTTGGTTTTTTGCGTCTATTTTATATTGTTACTATTATTGTTTAATTCAACTCTTTTTCTTACCAACGATTTAATTCAACTTTCTATTGGGTCAATTTTCTTCACAAACAATCATGCATCCCTTTGAATATAATCAGTTATCGTACCAATGAAAACCCGAACCAAAATCTATCCGCCAACTTGAAGTTCGATGATTATACATTTTTACGATGTATATAATCTATGACTTATATAGTGTATCATATCCACAATAGAGCAAATTGAAAAACACAAATTGTTAATGTTCATTTGGTCTGCACACATAGCCCATTCTTATTTAACCAGCAGAAGAAAAAAAACTTCAAACAAAAACATATTAAAAACATAGATTACGTTGTAGTTCATCAAAACATGCTTTTTACCCATTAACCAAAAAAACCAGCTAGACAATCTAATAAAACAAGATTCACCTGAAAAATGCTGGTTTTAATTTCTAGCAGAGAAAATTTATCCACTAGAGTTAGCTTATTTCATATTTTTTTTTTAAAAAAAAGCTGAAACGATCTAAAATAAGCAAAATGATGGGAAAAATACAAACCTGTTGCCGAGAATGGAATGAAAGCGAATGATGAGTTCCTCTTCTTGAGGAGAGAAAGCGCCACGCTTGAGGTCAGGACGAAGATAGTTGATCCAACGAAGACGGCAGCTTTTGCCACATCGTTGAAGGCCTGCGTTTTTCGCGACATCGCTCCAACATCCTTGCCCATTGCTTATCATATATTGCATCAGCTTTGAATCTTCCTCTGGAGACCAAAGCCCCTTCTTCATCTTCTTTACTTGATGAGTGGCTGCAATTGCTAACTCTGGTTTCCTCATTTATTTCTCGTTAAGAGTTTAATTGTTTCTCTCTTAGTTTGTTTGTCTTTCTCAAGGATCGATTAATTGATGTGAACGAGTGAAGTTTGTTTTTATAATAGAGAGAGAAAAGAGAGAAGACTTGATGAAGGGAGAATGATGATGATGATGAAAGGGATGGTTGTATGGTTTGCTTACAATTCTGGGAAGAAAAACCATTACACACCAATTTTCTTCTTCTCTTCCTTTTTAATCTCTATTCCTTAATTTTAGTATTATTTTATACATATATACATACACTTTATGTGTTGCTTTCTTTGAAAACAAAAAAAAAACATCGGAACCATGGCTCTTTTTTCAAATTAATTTAATACATTTTTTAGTTTGAGGTGAAAAAAAATACAGCAACAACAAATGTGTATATAACTAATTAACCAAGTGAAGAAACGTTAGTTGATCGGTCATGGACGAAAACGGTTTTGAGAGAGACCCCAAAATGAAAACATCAAAGACAACAAGGAGAAGTGCTCTTCACTTGTTCTTTTTTATCTTTTCTTTTTGAATTATAACCCATTTCTATTAGTTTCTTCATTCACAAGGTATATATTACAGACATGTCTAATTCGTTAACCTTACGTGTGCGTGTATATATATAATATATAACATTAATATATATATATTCATGAGCATGTATATATTCTATTCAAAGATGTCTTCATTTTCAAGGTAAGCAAATGTTGTGTTTTTTTTTTCTTTATAAATAAATGTTGACGAGTTGTGTTATTTCATTAATTGTTTACGTATATAAGCATATTTCGATTGTAAAGTCGACGAGTGTCATAACCCTTTTTGTTTGTTTTATATATTAGGCTAAGCCGAGCAAGAAGTTTTGCTTCGGCTTCACACAACCACCTCTCGCGCACCAACACGTATACTTGAAGAAATCAAATTATTGTTATGGAGAAAATATTATACTCCTTTTTATCCATATATTTTCTCTTTTTATTGATATAAACGTGGGTCATGATTTTTAACTTCTCGATTTACACTCATGATTTATAGTATTATCTTGTGCCCGTCCATCCAGGAAAAAAATAATATAACTTTTAATAACAATCATAAATAAAAACTTCCCTAGATAAAGTACAAAAGAAGGTAGAATATTGAATCTTGAACAAGATTTCTAATATAGAAGGCGCCAAAGATCTTAGGTATTAAGGAATATATTTGTTTTGTGGAGATCTCTTTGACTCTATGTTTTGAAGACTCTTGTTATTGGCTCTAAACAAGATGATTCAGAAATGTGCGTTTATTTCGACTATACCTCTTTCAGTGTTCGAATCAATATTCAGACCATGCGATTTGGCTTGGAAAGGTGGCCCGCGGTGCAATATAGTATTGATGTGGTTTGTTCTGGTCAGGTGTGTTGGGTCTTTTTTTGGTGAAAACGAGAACAAATACTCAATTTTCATCAACGAAATAGAGATTAATCTGTTTTAAGCAAAAAATGATTGTTCCTTTATCGTAAGGGAGTGTGAGATTTTGGTTATACAATTAATTCTTAACAACAGAAACAATCATTATTGTGTAACAATTAAAAAAAAATTGATTTTTTTCAGTGCAATTTCTCAGCTAAAATTGTTACTTAATTACTTGAAATTTAGATGACATAATCACAATCTTAAAACAAAAATATTAGTAGAATAGAAGTTTGCGATGGGAAAATAGATTGAAAGATTAGTTCTGAATTTATGAAAAGCTCATTCGGTAATTTGACAATTTTTTTTTCTTTTTACATAGTAATTTGACAAAAATATTAATCTTAAGTTTTATAAAGAAGACGTCTGATAAGGCTAACCCTAATGCAAAAGAAAATAATCTCATTAAAAATAGCAATACAGTAGAGTGAGGTTAATAACTGTACAAGTGTAGGGTCATGCGTATTAAACTCTTTTGAGACTGATAACGGAAACCTCAAGTTTGTTTATTTGAAATACTAATCATGCATATACAATACATCATTTTCTTAAATGAAGACAAAGTGGTTACTAGCTTGGAAAGCAATTATCACACTGAAGATTAACAAACTACCATTGAATCAAAGCATTAGCTTAAACTTGAATCTTACTTTACAGGGTGATGTATCTTAACCTATAATTTTATATATGTATTATATTTCTGTTTTTGTAATAATAACAAAAAGATAATTAAAGTATTACTCACTTCAGGGTACCTATCTTTTTGGTGACAAAATCTAATTGGTTAATCATTATGATTTATGCATCTACATAAAATTTTGTGGTGGAGAACTTTCTGTTACACACTTGTGTCTGATTAGATTGTCTTTGAAGAAACACACATTGAAAAATGGACTTCATGCTCTTTCAGTTAATTCACAATCCGCATTTTCATATGTACATAAGTACTGTACATTAAAAGCAGCGATTGCCATCTTTAACCTAACCCTACCGTCCCGTTGGATCGCTAAATTCTTGTTAATAAGAAGAGTCACCAACAAAAAAAATGTCATCGAAGAAACTTATTAGTAGCTGTTAATAATTTCATTACCTGTAATAGCTGTTAACAGCTAATAACTTGCATTTGTTAAGCTGTTATCTTGTTTTATTTGACCTTTTATTGTATTTTTTTTATAATTTGGTGCAGCTTTTTTATTGTATTTGCTTTGACGCGGCGTTATATTCGATTTTATACTTTGAAGAAGAATAAAATAAATTTTGCCTTCTCATCATCTACAACCTACAGCTAAACCGCGTCGGCCACGACGGCTTCAAATCATAACATTCAGTCAATGTAAAGGAAAAAGTCATTGAGTAGTAATAATATAATACTTCAATTTGATAACTGTAATTATTTTTCAACAAAAAGTACTAAAAGCTAAATGTAGTTGGGCACCACTAAGGATTTTTTTGTAGTAGGACATCAATTTCACAAAGTTTATTTGTAGATGGAACATTTCCAAATTTTCAATGGGATCTTTCTAATTCTGAAAAGTTGAAACTAGAAAGATTTAAACTTTCTAGGCTCCCTTAACGTCACCAATATGAGCTGATCTTGTCTAAGTTACAAAAAATCAGGTTTTAATGTAATGCATTAAACGATAAAGTGGAACCAAGATATGATGTTGAAAGAAATAAAAGGACTAAAAGAGCATACAGCAGCAATTTAGATAGAACTCTTTCTAATTTTACTATTAAATTTTAAACACTTTTTCTTTGAAAGTTATACTACGTTTCTAAACATCGAACAGAATCTCCTAAACGTATATAATTACTTCATTAGCCTAAAATCTACCTCCAACACAAAAGGCTAGTAGAAACAACTGCAACCGTTTTAATAATTATTCATTCCACATAACGAAGATGATCGATTTCTTACATACCTTCCTCACAGTCACTTGAAAAATTGCCCATTAATTCTGAACTTAAGATCAAAAATAAAAAAAACCAAAAATAAAAAAAAGAATAGTGAACATATATGAAATATAAACCAGAATTGATCGAACTGCTCTGCCTTCATTAAGCATAGGCTGCAGATTCAGAATCTGTAACCGGAGGAGGTGGAGGAGGGGAGAAGTAACGGTAAGGAGAATAAGTTGTTGGAGGAAGTGGGGCTTTGTATTTGTAATGAGGGAACTTATGATTTGATGATGAAGCAGATGAATACCCATAAGCTACGGCAATCATGGTGATGACGACGGTGAGAACCATCAAGAAGATGAGTCGTGTCGGCCATGATCGTCTCATCTTTCAATTCCCAAAAAAAAGAGAAATTGAAATTTTTATACCTTTTTTTTTTGTTGTTTATGAGTTTCGGTCTCGTGGGGTAGATAGATAGACGCCTTAATTATATAGAGCAATACAGTATAGTTTTAAAAAAAGTCAAAAGGTTTTGGTTTAATCATAACAACACGGCAACATCTTATTTATTTATTTTATTTTGCTCCTAGTCCTATTTTTTAATTGGTTATGAGATAAAGATGTGAAAAGGTGAAATCCGTTAGATTCGATAAGAAAAAAAAAGACTAATGTAATTTCGAGAAATTAATTTACAGCTTTAGCGTTGGAAGTAGTGTAAAAAATACGTGAAAATCTATTTTGTGATTTAGTTGTTAATTGTATCTTTGTACATCTTTCTATTGCATATATATCCCACTATTTAAAAAAATAACAAAAACCTAATATATCGGAGTTAATTCTATGGAATATACTAGTTTCTTGTTTATATAAATTTTTCGTATTATATATTATGAGGTTATTTATAATCTTGCAATTATTTTCTATTTAGTTTCTTATTTTTTTTATAAAAAAATTGATTAATTAAGAAACTATAAAATGTGTTATTTTCTTGTGCTTTTTAATCCTCTAACGTTGTATCCTCTCTTAAGTGTATGTACTATTACTAGAGATGTTTCCGCGCTACGCGCGGACTGTTTTTATATAGATATTTGATTATTATTTAAGTTTTATTATTTTCATTTTAAGTTAATATTTTAAATATAATATTTAATTTTTAAAATTGTTTTGATATGATTATACATCGAAAATATTTTAACATATTCAAAAATGTATAATTTTAAGAATTAGCTACTTGATATGCTAAAATTAACTGTTAATCTAAAACTTAATATTTATATATAAACTCACTGTTATTCACTACTAACTTTCAAAATATTATTAAAATTATTTTTGTTTTGACTAAATTTGATTATTATTGTTCTAATTAATTTAGTTTTTTATTTTTATTTCAACTGTGTTCGTGTAGTGTTTTTATTTAATTAGCAATCTCAAATACAAACAACACTCAATGTTCTAATCTCTTATAAATCTATAAAATAACTATGATTCATATAAATAAAAATAATATTTACATAGTATAAAAAATCACAATCATATTGATAAAATACAATTTTGATTTGGTCTATGAAGTATACGTAAACTATAAAAAAATATAGATGAATAAGACAAATAATACATATACAAATACAATTTCATACTAACTCATTATGTTAAATAAAGTATGTTGAGTTTCTCAAAACTCAAAAGATGTAAAACATTTTGCTTGTAATTTAACTTAAACATTTTTTCTTAAACTACACATATATATTTTGATGAGCTTTTATAATTAAACTAGTAATATATATTATATTAAAGGAGTTTCCTAACCCAGTAAAAAAACTATATTAGTTTTCATTCAAGTTGGATTTATAAGGAATTTTGTTGATGTGGATAATTAAAGATTTTTTTAGACATTTTCTTCTACATTAAAATGTGTATGTTATTTTTTCAAAAATGCATAATTATTTAATTTAAGAATTTATTAACTTGATATATATAAAAATTAACTGTCATTTAAAACTTCATTTTTGTTTATAAACTGTTTAACTCATGTGTTGACATGTATCGCTTGTAGTAACTTGACTACCTTAAGCCAACTAAGACACACATTGAATAAATATCAGTGCATGAAATTTTTCTTTTGTCTATCATTTTCTGCAATGTAAATAGTAACAATGATCGAAATCTTCATATAGATAGATGCTTTGAAAAGCTTCCTATAATTTATGTTGTCTTGTTGGTTGCCATAAATCTAACGTACTATGATGTTTAATCTGTATGTTTCTAAAATGTGAATGTTTTAGATTTTTATAATTTACAAATGTTTTAAATTTTATTTTAGAAATTATTATTTTGTAATCTTGTTCCTATTAACTATTATTTAAGTCTTTTGTCTATCACTATATTTATTTTACTGATTAAAATGATATATATTTTTATTTAGTTTTTGCTAATAACTATATTAATTTAATGGTTTTATTTATTTATTTTATGTGTATTTCAAAAAATCTAAAGTGAAATTTTTTATTATTGTTAATTTGTTATATTACAAACAAAAGAGTATATATTGATGCTATAGATTTAAATAATATTTATTTTACTGATTCAAAAAATAATAATTTATTTTTATTTACTCTTGTATTTAACTATATTAATTTTGGTTCTATTTATTTACTTTATGTGTATTCCAAAAAAATCTAAAGTGGGAATTTGTATTATTATTTTTTGCTGATGTGTCATACTTTTAGAGTAGTTTGAAAAGCTAAGGTGGATAGCTTAAGGAGTCCTAAATAGTTTCTTTTATTTAGTATATAGATATATGTAGAGGTTATGAGACATTAAAGACGTTGGCAACTTAATTATACAGAAAAAGACGACATTATTTGTTTCTCAATAACAATAAGACATTGTTGTTAAAACATAGCAAACAAAAAAACAGAGGATACTATATAACTTGTAAAACATCATCTTTAGAAAAATATATGTTTTTGCCATTTAGAGAAACACATAGCAAAGAGCCAAAGACTTTTGCAACCGGTTCCTTTCTTTTTTTTTCTTTCAAACTCCTCTAATCGTCCTATTTTACATCATAACCATCACTTTAACTTTGCGAGGGGGAATCTAATTAACTTTGTGGAATTTTACTCCATATTATTTAATGTGAAAGATAGATCTAAACTCAATGGCGCATATATATACATAACCTCGACAAACAAACGAATCAAGGCTATCTCTCTAAGAGTTTTGTAAATATCAGTTGAAATTATTAAGAAAAAAACTATATTTGAAAACATTAGCTCCTCTATCACAACACTTGTGTGGTATAACTACCTGTCATCGTTATTCATTTTTCCTATACGTGATTCCGCTATATAAGATGATTATATAAACCACCTGTTTTCTTAATCCTTCTCTTTCTTCACCATTGCTTGACCTAGAAACTCTTCTAAACCATTGACAGAAGACCCATTAGCTCCATGATCATCCATTGCTCTCCTCACTAACTCCTTCACCTCTTTAGCCTTTTTCCTAATCTCTCTCCCTACTTCACTTTTCTCCTCCATCACCAATTTGATCTTAGAAACAATCTCATCACTTTCGATATCACATCTCTTCCCACGCGCCACCTCAACCGATACCCCAATATGTTTCTCCATCAACATCGAGTTGAAGAATTGCTCGGCCGCCATTGGCCATCCAAGCAACGGCACACCGTGGCTAAGCGATTCCAATATCGAGTTCCATCCACAATGACTCAAAAACACACATGTTGCCTTGTGTGACAAGATATCGATCTGTGGTGCCCATCTCTTCACAATCACTCCTCTGTCTGATCTTTTGATTCTTTCCTCAAACCCTTCCGGTAAATACTCTTTCACATCAAACTCGCTCTTCACCTCCACACCTATTGGCGGCCTCACGACCCAAATGAAGTTCTTCTCGCAACTCTCTAACGCCAAAGCCAATTCTAACATATGCGTTCGAGAAATCGAGTTCATGGAACCAAAACATACGTACAGCACCGAACGATCCGGTTTTGAGTCAAGCCACGCCTTCACAGCTTCCTCCGTCGACCTCCATTCCGGCTTTTTGTCCGGAGAGAGCAAAACCGGCCCGACCGACCAAACCGGTTTAAAACCGGCTATTCTACGGAAGTAAGATAATCCTATCTGGTCGATTTCCGCAACCGTGTTGAACAAGAATCCGTCGAAATCAGACCATCCGGGCAAATTCTTTTTCATGAAAACCGACCAATCATCGTTTCCGTCAGCTTCTAACATGAAAGAGTTCAACTGAGTTTTCTCAATCTCCCCTGCTTCTTGGAAATCATCTAAGAGAAACTGATCCTGTTTGGTTTCTCTGTGTGGCAAGTGACTCCATACCGATCTGTAACAGCCTAAACCAAAAGCACTAGAAGCGCTAAACATCACAGAATAAACACCCATATCTTTGCAAACCTCACCGATCCAACCCAAGAAGAAGTCGCCGATCACCATAACCTTGCTCTGCTCAACATCTCCTTCCTTCAAAATCTTCTTCACCAGGTCTCGGAAGGGCTCACGGAGCGATCTAGAAGCTTCCAGAAGGCTGATGACGAGAGAGTAAGGGAGAGAATCGAAATTCTCGGCGTCGTGAGGGAGGCCGTGATCGGAGCTGTTGAAAGGTAACTCGATGAGTTTTATGGAGGATTCAGGTGGAAAATTGGAGCGTAACTTGGGGATGTTCAAAGGAGTGTTGACAAGAGAGATGATGGTGTTGAGATATTGATGGTTGTTGTTTTCGTCTTTGTTCTTCATCATCATCTTCTCTAAGCGAAGGGCTAAAGCTACAAAAGGGATGATATGGCCTTGTGCCATGAACGGGAACATCACTAAGTTCAGATTTCTGGGTCTAACGTCCTCCATTTCCGAGAAAAAAACGAGATTTGTGATTGAGTCTTTGCCGTATTGGTAAGGTTTCAGATTCAGACAGAAGAAAATGTGTGTTTTGGACTTTTGGTATGAAGTCTGAACTGAAAGAGAAAGAGAAGAAGCTTTAAGATTGGCTAACTTTTTACGAGGGGAGTCTTTGGTCAAATGATTTTTAGATATTTCTCTTCGTTCCCTCATTCGTCTATTTATTTTATTCTTTTTTCATGACTTATGTGTGACGTTTGGCTTTTTTAGTTCCTCTCTAACTTTTTCCGGTTATATTTGGCAGATTTCAAAGCCAGGATTTTTTTTTTTTTTTGAAACTTGATTATTTTAAAAAAAGTTAGGCATGCAATTTCCGATGTTAGTGTATTTCAAACTTTTTAGGCATGCAATTATTTCTGATTAAGTGCCTTTTTATGGGATAAATTCATTGAACTATATAGTTGAAGAACATTTGAAACACACAATTGAATAACAAGATGCCAACACTAAATGTTTATGGACTTTGTACTATTTGGTCTTCTCTCATAATTTCTTTTGTGGACCACACACACAAAAAGACGGAGGCTACAAAAGAACGTGATGGGCCTTCCTAACGATCTACTAATTTAGGCCCACATTTAATCTTTTTGCAACTTGTGTCTCCTTTTTATAGTTGTGGTTGTTCCACAATAAGTTTTTGTTATATCGAAGAAAACACAAAAGGATTTTTTGAATTTGAAAAAGAAAGGTAAATGGTAACACACTTTTGTTCAACATGGACAAAAAAAAATCAGCTATACTGTGATCAGATATGTTGAAGAAAAAACGAAACAAAATTTCCTTGACATCTTAATATTTGACAATAATTCAAATAACCTATAATAATAATTCTTAACAAAGACAAATGTAAAATGATCACTGAAGAAGCCTAAGAAGAAAAGTGCACAAGAGATAAACAAGAAGAAAAGTTAAATAACCAATCAAATTTGATTAGACTATATAGAGTGTGGCTCTCTTCAGCCTATGACTTGTACCTGCAAAGAACCTTACATCTCAAAACCCTATCTTGAACATAAAACCCAGGCATCACCATAACCTTAACCCGAGCCGGTCCACGGGACGATGATGATCTCTGCCTGTCTCTATCTGCACCCATATCTTCCATATAACTCGACTCAAACACTCTGTTCTCCTCCACTCTCAAGATCCCTAACGCTGGATTGAACGAGAAGGCAAGCAAATGAAGCAACCATACACATTTTGCTGCCACAAAGAAGGCTTGAAGCATTTGTTCGGACCAAGGTCTTGTCCAGCTCAGTGTTGTAATGATCAAACTCATCTTCTCATCGCAGAATCTACTGAACTCTTCACTGTAGTATTTTGTACCCTTTTTCAATACCTCGTTCCAGCTCAAGTTTCTCAAGGAAGCAAAAGACGAGAACTTCGCTTGCCGGTCTTGTTCCGGATCGAGCAATTTCGGCTTACCGCTCTTCTGGAAGACGCAGTTCTCGAAGTCTTGGTATACCGATTGGCTTATGATCGCTTCTAAGTGGTACTGAATGATTTTGGAGTACTTAGAGGTGAATGATAAGCTGTGGGGTTGAAGGAGAGTGTTGATGTTACCAATTAGAGTCGAGTCTTCTTCGTCGATCTCTGCCACTAATGTTTTCAAGAATTGCTTTATCGACAATCTTGATTCCGACACGATCTGCAAGAACCCTTCAACCATCACATCTTCACTCACTGGCATCTCTGAGTTCTTCTTCCCTGAGCTTCTTGCAACATTATTATTCCCCTGTGACACTACTTCTGTTGCTTCTCTCAAAGCTTTCTTTAAACTGTCACAGTAACTTTCCAAGTACTGAAGCTTCTCACTGAACTCTCCCAAAGAAGATTTCATCTCCGAGACTTGTGTTAACGCAGCGTCCCTACTTCTATTTGCTTCCATCAACTCTCTCTTCAAATTCTCAACACCTGAGCCAGAATCCTTCAACGCCTCAGAAACTTCTTCCGATTTCTCAGTTCTATGAGGGGAATTAAAGATTGAATTGCTCTTTTGCTTCTTCTTTAACTTGGGGAATAACCAAGACATCACTCTTCCTCCACGGTTCCTTGGCTGAGAAGAAACGACAGCAGAGTGCGAATCCGTCAAGGGCACAATAAGATTAGAGTTCTTCGAGGTCTTGGTGTCGAAGCCTTTTTGTTTGTACTCATTGCAAGAAGAGACCGATCTAAAGTCGACCGAGCCGCAGTTGCTTCTGCCGGATGTATAAAAATGTAGCGGCGGGGATCTGAGAGCGTCCGACATCGTGTAAACATGAGACTGATGATGATGATGATGATGATGATGATGATGAGAATCTTGATGAGGCGTTAAAGTCTTTCTTGAAGTTGAGGTTTTGTAGGAATCAGAGAGGTAAGCATGTCTCAAGTCTTCATCTTCATGATCTCCTTCCACTAAACCAACACCAGATTCATCCCAGTTCTCAGATAAAGTGAGATTCTTGTGACGAAATGCAGACACAGGCTCATCTTCATAGCTCTGTTTCAAGACCAAAAGATAAAGTTAGCAGAGAAAACGTGTATATAAGTAAAAAGGACAGTAACTTTTGTCCAAATTCAGTACAGTGTGTCAGCTAAGGACAAAAAAAACATATACACCAAACCAAACACCTGGTTCTACCAAATTCAGGCCTTTTCTGTTTGTCTTTTGTACGTTAACAGTGGTTAAATTATTAAAGGGACTAACCAAATTATATAATGTAATTAATGGACGGCCAGTGAAGATCCAAAACGCACAGCGACATCGTACATTTAATTAAGAAAGGTATAATATAGTCGGATTCTGGATACTGAAACCGCAATTAACGAGCCCGAACCGGGTTAAACCAATGAATCTCGGGTTCGATGAAATTTTTAAAAATGTCCAAAAGCTTTCAAACAAACCCAAATTCCCATGTATGATGTCGAAATTAATCAAGTTAGAGATAAGAAAAAGCGAAGGAAACTCATGGAACTCGAGAAGAAAGAGAGAGAGAGAGAGAGAGAAGTTACAGGAGTGAAAACAGGGTAATCGTGAGCAGAGAGGTTGGGGAGAGGACGAGAAGCTGGTGAAGCAGCAGAAGAGGAAGAAGGGACTCTGATACTGTAAGTAGAGGATGGGCTTGACTTCTGCATAAGACCCGCTTGAAGTGCTCTCAACTTCACTCCGTTTGCTATGGCCTCTTCTTTTTCTCTCCCTTTGTTCATTCTTGTTTCAGAAGCAGCCATGGTAAGAACAAGAACAACAAGATTAGAAGATGTCACACAAAAGAAAGAGAGAAGAGGGAGAGAGAGAGAGAAGATTGTGAATGCGATTGTGCGAGGGAAGGGTGTGATGAGGATGATGTCTGTGTGTGTGTGAGAGAGAGAAAATCCAAAGAATGTTCTGTCTCCCTTCTCTAAAAAGGACTGATAAAAAGAGCGCATGTGAAGGGCAGAGACCAGTTTCTTAAGTTTACTAAAATACCCCTCAGTTTTTTTTGTTTTCCCCTTTCATTTTCACTCTCTCTCTCTTTTTGTTTCTTTTGTAAATGATGACTAAATGCCAGAACAATTGAACAGTCTCAAGTTTCGATCAAAATGACGTTTATAATTCTTCGCTCAAAGTTTTTTTGTGTGTGTATGAATGGTTAAAAAGTTTGTTAGATATAAATAGATTACTAGATTTGTTTCCAAACCAAACTTCTAGTACAAAGATAATAGAAAATCTATAGAATATGGTAACGATCTATATAAATTTAAACTGAGAATTAGAAATAAAACTTAAAACTTAGGAATAAAATCTCTTTTTAATGAAAGTAGGCGTATATATTTTATACTTAAATATTAATACACATCAGGGATAACATAATGTTGGTTTCTGTTTCATAATATGAGTAACGAAAATCAATTTTTTCATAACTATTTTACATGTATTATTGTATTTGGTTGAGTAGTGTAATTAGTTTTGTAGAACAGTGTAGTTGGTGTGTCATAACTGTAGCTTAAATCTTGAGCGCATTTGTGAACTGTGTTTATGTTGGTGACGAATTGTCAATGTTCAAATGCGTATAGACCGATCAAAATGTTCACAGAAACATTATATGCTAATCAATTGTAACTTGATGCTTAGCAACTAAATTTTTTTTTTAGGTTTAGCTAATCTTAGGCGGTTTAAGTGGCGCCCGATCAACCAAGGATTATCTATATAATATAGAATAAACATTCTTATATAAAGAAACAAACTTCACAAACATGATATATTGATATCGGTTCGGATTTGGCAAAAATATATATATATATAACCGCATCAAACTTAGAATTTAGAAGAAAAAGAAGTTTGCAAGTTTGGTAGAAAATTTGTGTGGATGGAAGTCGGAGAGGTTGTAGAACGCGTCAACGTGGTGAATTCGTAGAATCAGATTTTCTGACAAAACCAGATTTATTATTATTAGTAGAAGATAGATTTCCGTATGGGATTGATCATTTCTTGAGAGTTGTTTTGCAGAAATGTTGTAAAGTCGAGTTGTTAACATCAGCAAGAAAATAAGTCAAGACTATAAGCAAAAAAAATAGTATTAAAATGTTTATAATATAATGATGATAAAATCATTGTTAAGTAATTGTGTTTAACTTTCAAAACCAAACCCACCAAACCCATATATAAAGTACAAAGAGCCTAACCTAATAAAGCGTTTTGTCAAACTTTCCACATGCGTTAAAGTATGCCTTGTAGCCTTTTTGCCATTTTCTTGCGAATGAACCGGGCATGGCTTTTACTATTAAATTTTTATTTACATTTCTTTGTTACCATTTAATTAAGGCTCGTTTCTAAACATCTTTTCAACAGTTTCAAAATATTTTAAGATTGGGATTGGTTTCGTATCCATATTATTCTAGATTCTTACAAACGATGGTACAAGTCCAAAAATTAAAGACATGTTAACAGTTTATCTAAATCACCAAAAGAACCTTTTTTGAAAAAAAAAATTCATGGTTTCTTTAGTGTATAATTTGCAAAGTGTATTTAAACCAAATAATATTTGAGTAAATGTTTCACTGAAAAGAAGTTTGTAGTACCTTGTAAAAAGATGGAAATGACTAACCCAAAATCATGCGTAATAAGATATTATTAGTGGTCCATATCCAATGGAGGACCATTCAATGAACAAAATTTGTTATTCAAATTTGAACATGAGCATCTCCAATTCTACTCAATTTTCAACTCTAAATGCTATTTTGGAGTAAAATTCTCTCCAACCCTACTCCATTTTTAATTCTAAAGTGGAGTAAACTTAAATTATACTCCATATTTGGAGTAGATCTAAACTCTACTCCATTTTGGAGTTAGACTTTTTTATTTGTAAATTAACCCTTTATATTTAAAATAATTATATTTTATACTATTTAATATTTATAAAATATATTATAAAACTGATAATTCTAAATATTTAAACACTGTAATTATTTCTAAAAATTATAAAATATAATAAACTTTAAAATACATAATAATTGCTGAAATTAAGATAAACAATATACATAAATTTAAAACAACAAATACAAAAAAAATTAATGATAATTTTTTTAGTAATAGTAATGTTTAAATAAAAATTGTATATGTTTTTTTGTGATGTTATGTAATTTTTATTATTTGATAAATATTTAAGTTATAGTTTTTGAAAGAAATTGTAAATAATAAAATAAGTAGAATTTATTTGTAAATTTTAAAACTAAAAAATATTTATAATAAAATCGAATAAGAATCTATTTAGAATATTCCTTTTTGGAGTAGAAAATGGAGAGATATATTAGAGCAAAATACAACTCCATTTTGGAATTACTCTATTTTGGAGTAGAAAATGAAGAAATACATTGGAGATGTCTAAGATGTACTTAGTACTGTTTATTGCAAATACTCAAAAGCCTCATAAGTTCAGAACATCCAATACTCTCGCATTTAAACTTCAACATCAGAAAGAAAACGTAAAATGAACTATTCACTTGAGACGATCATCCCGCTTAATTTACTACAAAACTAGATACAGTATGTGTTTTGTATCATGCGTGAGTTCAGACCTCATCTAATAACTAAAAACAATATATTAAAACAAAATTTTTTACGAATTTGATATTGCAAATAAATTTTACTTGAAGTCAATCTCCGAGATTTTATTTTCTTATCTGATCCTTTGACACGAACAACCTTGCTTAACTATCTGAATTCACATATGTATTCTACCAGATACATCTTTTAGCAAACAAAAAAAGACTACTTCTATATGCATTAATTGAATTCAGTGTTTTTCTTTAGGCCGATGTTTATTTATTTACTAATTCATAACAAGAAATGCGCATCCGTCCAGTTATATAACTTCTACAAACTAATTAATGGGTGGTTAAAATAACACAAAATCTTCGTTTTTTAAAAAATCTTTTTTTTTGCTAAGTTCAGAACTATGTCATAGAAGAAACATACACATTTCTTCACAACTTGACATCACCTTTGTAATAAATAATGTTTTTTCTTTATTATGCAAAGATAGAATTTATTCACTTAAATAACACTTATGATTCATATGATTTATTTTATTGTTATCGTAAATAAAAAATATTTTAGCCGTTTAAAACAATAGTTTTAGCATGTTTTCATATGACCAAAACACAATAATTTACAAATGTCAAGAGGAACATTTATAAATCAATTTTCTTTTGTTATGAACTGAGTTTGGGATTTTGTAAGAAAGTACGATATGTTCCATTTTTATTGATCATTAGCAAATCATCGCGGATCAAAATCTAAAGAAAAAATTATCGATTCTTGGTCTTTGTCTAGTTTATAATTGTTTGAATATTTTGAAAAGCATAAACAAATCAACAGTCTTTATTTGCTTAATCATTTTTTACACATAACAACATTAACCTCATATTTTCCCTTTAATGTTATTGTTTCATAAAATTAATTTTTTGGTTTTTCAAAGATCTAGAGAATGATTTTTCATTGTTCTTTTTATTTTTATTTTTTTGTTTATGGATTTGACTGGTATATCAATTTAATAATAGAATAGCTGAATAGATGAATAATAAATTAATAGATGAATGAATTTTTTCTAAACTAGTTATAGATTTAAAACGTACATGAATGATTTAAAAAATAATGTGTTAATTTTTACTTTTTATCATTCAATACTTAATATTATGAATGATATGTATATAGTGAAATCACGTGAAAAACTATATACCATTCAATCTCTATATATTTTGCATTCTCACTTTAAGTCAATGCATATCACGAATTGAATGAAAATCATTGAAAATTGGTTATGTGACTAATGTACAGTTAATTTCACTCTTCAAATATGAAATAAAATTAACTATCTTTACTAACTAATTTTTTTAGAGGAAATATTTGACCATTATTCTTTTGTTATGAATTAAGGATAGACTTTTCTGACTAATTCCATTTATATTTTGCATTCTTATTGGTTATTGAATGCCAATATTGAGAGAAAAAATATTGATCGTTGATTTTCTGATTAATCTACGGTTGTTTTTACTCTAAAAATAAACCGATTATTTTGATTGGTCAAAATTCTTTTTATAGGGATAAGAATTACTTTAAAATTCCCGTAATGAAGATTTTTTCCTAATTTTCATATTGTTTCTCCAGAAATAAATAAAAGTTTTCTGCTCACAAATTCTCAAACAAACATCGTTCACACTCAAACTTCATTTGTTCATAATGGCTCGTTCCAAACAGACAGCTCGGCAGTCAACAGGAAGTTTGGCTCCGAGGAAGATCGTAGCAGAAGAGCAGGTAAGGAACAACAACACTAACGTGTTCAAGGAACCACATAGGTACAAGCCAGGAATCTTGGCGCTAAGAGAGGTCAGGAAATACCAAAAGAGCACGGAACCACTGATCAAGAAGCTTCCATTCCAGAGACTTGTGAAAGCAATTGCCCTAAACCTCGGGAAAGAATTGCGGTTCCAAAGCATGGCTGTTTCTGCCCTCCAAGAAGCCGCTGAAGCTTTTCTCGTTGGATTGTTTGAAGATGCGAATCTGTGTGCCTTACATGCCAAGCGAGTGGCTATCACGCCTAAGGACATGCAGCTTGCTCGAAGGATCCGTGGGTGATCGTGTTTGAAATCATGGTTTTGTCTCTTTTTTAGATTTGGAGATTGATTATTCTCACATCTCAATGTACTACATTTCAGCTTCTTTGAAAGAAATAATAAATTTTGGTTGGTTGACATTTTTTTCTTGATTAGATTTGTCTACTGAATATCTAGCAACTAAAAAGTAATACTTATCATGCACATATGACATATACAATGTTATATTTACAAGACACTCGCTACAATGATAAACAAAGAAGTATGAAACTCGTGAGTCGTGGACATATGATCCATACATAACCTAGTTTTGATGGTTCATGTTCTAAAGTCAAGTAATTTTTTGTCAAACGCTTGTGGACAAAATGAGCTCTGAACTTTTCTTATCCGAAGTATACAAGTTTTTGCAAAATCTATTTTATTTAATATTTTATTTTTATTATGAAAAGTTCAGTGACACATATCGAAAAGCCAATGGAACGGTGGATCAGCTATGTTATGCATTGTATCTTTTTTTTTTATAGACTCCTTCACTTAATAATAATATTGACTTTTTACATGTATTATTCTTCATTCGCATTACTTTTAGAGTTTACAAAAAAAAGGGATTTGCAGAAATATAGAAGATAATACTAATCAATACACAACACGAATTCAAGAGCACGTATATCGTCTTTCACACTTTTAGAACCCATTCAAGCAAAACTATTACTCATACATGTATCTCGTGAGTGATTTCTATGTTACAAGCCTAGAAGCCCACTCGAGCTAGTAGATGCTACAATTCACCTTCTACAGTTTCTGATGTAGATGAGCAATGTCTCTGCGCGATCAACAGCAACGACGATTTCTGCAGAATCACCAAAATTTATTCCAAAAAAATGTTTCGTCAGATATAATGCAGAGTGCCAATTACACCATTCTACGACTACCAACAGGTCCATTTGCTTCACTAGTTTGTCTTATTATATTGATTGATACTGTAAGCAAACTATAATACCTGAGTTCCAGCTACGATCATGCTGTTGAGAGGATGCGCAGCACAACCCGTGACAGTTTCAGACAACGAAACAAACTTGTTACTGTGATTACACTTCTCTCTCTTCTCCTTTCTATGTGAATCCTCACTGCAACAAGATATTAGCAACGTCAGGAACCGTACCCCATGATGGTTTAGATGGAACATCACACATATGCGGAGTTTCCAAGAAATCCTTACTCGTAGTCAACGTGACAAGGAGACTTAGAGCTAGGATGAAAATCAAGAACATGAATCCCTTTCTCGCTCATGGAACCAACCACATAGATCTGCAACAGGAAACGTGTAATTTTGTATGGACAAGGTCAGAAAATCTGATGCTGTCTCTGTTAATGGAAGCACAAAGTGCAGAGCTTACAGATGATGTTGGAAGCCATGATGGTTTCCGCAAGATCAAGTCAGCTGAATTGTTGGAACCATCCCTAACGAACCAAAATCCAATATCAAAACATCTCTCTCCCAAGTTTAAGATAAATTTAATCGCTTCTTGTTACAAATTAAGCTGCAAGTTCCAGAGTTTGTTACTTACAACCAAGCTGGAGGAGGGCAATGTACATGAGTAACTTCAGATTTGTAAATGTCAACAACACCGGACCTGCAGTAAAGAAACCACACCAAACGAAAATGATATAGAATCCAACAAACAAAACGAAACATGAAAACAATGTTTTGTTAAACCGTATTTCATCCAAGGCGACCATGAGCTGCTGATGAAAGAACGACTTACCAACCATCGTCAAGGTGAAACGCCAATTGATTAGGAGAAGACGGGTTTACATTGATGGAATGGATTTCCTTGGGGACGATTTCTGACTGAGCCTGCAAGGTGGATTCAAATTAAGATGCAAACTTTTTTCTAATGCTGCCAGATTCACTATGATCATCTGATGTATGTTTACCACATTACAAAATACAGAACTTACGTTAAGAGATTCAATCTTCCGCAGCATCGGTGCAAGATGTATAGATGCTATGGGCAAGTGGCTCATCTGAACGTTACCAATATCAAAACGTGATGACAAACACACGAGAATGAAGGTAAAGACACAGATAAAATATACTGCCATAGTTAATTCCGGCTCTTCCTTTGTAAGACTTACATCTTTGCGGCTCTGAAAAGCAGTAGAGTATGTTCCTCCACGAAGGTCCCAGATATGAATGATTCCTTCTTTACCAGCTCCAAAAATAGTCTGCATGGTAGATGAAATCAAACATAGTCGCTAGGACGAAACAAAGCTTGGGGGCCTAACTAAATCTGAAATCAAACGCTTTTTGCAATTTTCATGGATCAGAAGAACTTTAGTGGGGATACGAAAATGTCTAATTTTATGATTACCTGATTATCCACATATATCTGAACACTCTTGATCGAATCATATCTGTTTGTAGAGAGTTCAATGCATGGAGACACGCCTGCTCTTCTATCCCACACATGTACTGTACCAAGTGTATCTGGAGAAAATATTCTGCATAAAGAACAAATGCTGAAGAAAGTAGCTACGCAGAAGCTGCAACAGTATTGCATCCAGGGATGAGCCATTCTACAAACCTTGAATCTCCATAACTAGTAATGGCAACATCAGATAAACCAGTAGAAGTTTTGCGGCCAATAATTGAGAGCTTCTGTCTGGTTTGCAGTTCCTGAATCAAAATAAGAACAATCACTAAAGACGTCCTAATCCATGATGATGCGGTCTCAGGAGTTGGAACCAGAAGTAGTTATCAGGAAGGAAAAAAAAAAAAAACCATGTGTAGTTAAATCCATACGATCTCAAAATCACATGTGGGCCAAATCATACCTCAGTTGGTTTGGGAGACATGTAACTGATATCGAAGATGGAGACTTTATCCCGTTTCCTCGATGTGCAAGCTACCTACAGGGATGATAATTGCTCAGTACAAATACGTTTTGAAATGAAGTTCCGACTAGAAATTAAGATGTTAATAATGTTCTGAGCCTATACCTCATTCTGGTTTGTAGGATTCCATCTAGCGACATCGAATTCCCTACCCAGAGGGAAAGACAAATGCACAACATGCTTACTCTCATCTTCCACAGAACCTATCATTAAATGACTTAGGATTCAAAACTGTGATGTACAACAACTCGTATAAGTAGCATAATATGAGCACAAGCTTTGATTTTTCGAAGAAAGAGCAGTGTTAAAAAGCTTCACCTGGGCCAAGCTTACTCTGACAATATAGAGTGTCAAAGTCATGCACGGTCAAGCATCCTGATCTTGTGACCGACACTATGTATATTCCCTGAAAACAGACACCTCTGCCTTACAAATGGTAACAAGAAATAATCAAACAAGTAGAGTAAATAACATAGGAGCTCGACAGATCCTATCTCTCAAGAGTAAACAGACGCGGATGAGAGAAATTATGATGAAACGAAACTGAAACATAAGACCGAAAGTATTTGGTTTGAGAAGTCACCTGGTTGTCAAACTCAAGCCCCACAACGCCTCGCCTGCAAGTGATTCAATTACAAATCTGTTACTAATTCGGCTTCAAATTCCACACAAAGTCAAAAGGGTAAATATTAGAAACAAAAGAGACTGACATTGTCGAGGAATGCTGGTGAAGGATCTCGTTGATCTGAATTATACAAACTATTAGCTCTCAGACAATATCAAACACTCAATTAAAAAAACACAATCAAACACTGAGAGATGGACAAATTCGTACATGGGTTTGGCATGGTTCCTCGTACAAGTGATAAAGATGTGAAAATTTCCCAATCTTTGGCCACCCAAAACAAAACCCAATTAACAAAAAATGTCATATTGAAAGCGAATGTAGAGAGAGAGAGAGAGAGAGAGAGAGAGAGAGAGAGAGAGAGAGTAAACCTCGGAGTAGGATTGAGCAAACAGAGAATACAGTTCGTGTCGGTAGTGTGGCTCGAATCGTCCATTCAATTCGATTAGAGATCGCTTCCATGGTCGCCTTCAAGGGTCGACGAAATCACCATTTGACAAACAAAGAAGATGAAGGAAAGAAAGAAAAAAAACCCAGTAAATCAGATTGAATTACCTGACGACAGTTGTAGATTTTGGTGGCGACGATTCTATCGGAACCAAGAATTTCTCCATTGCTTGACCTCAGACCGATAAATTGGGGCACTCTTAATTTTCCCGCCCTTTCCCTTGTCGTTTTAGTCTGATACAATCATACAACTACATTAAAAAAAACCCCGTAAATGAGTTAATAATTTTTTTTGGTTTTAAATTGAGTATTTAAAATTTAACATAAATCGATAAATTCATAAAATAATATTTTTTAAAAAAAATAACTAATGTAAAAACAAGATTCGATATAAACGTTTGAACCAGCCCACACTACCTGTTTTTTTTTCCAAGTAATTAATAAGAAACATCTGGTGTTTTTATAGCCTCTTATGAAGTCAATAACTGAAAATAAATGTATCATCTACTTATAGTGACAAAACGAGTAGACACAATCTATATATCATGTAATATACTAAACCCATCTCTTATGTGAAGCAGAAGAAGCTCTTGCGGCAACTTGAATTGGCCTTCTAGGTTTCTTTGAATCGCCAGCAGAAGAAGCCCGTCTCATCCTCGAAGAAGAAGAAGAAGAAGAAACTGATGAGACAGGCTTCCGGTTAGTTGATGGACTAACTACTGAAGGCGGCGGCTTCACAGATTTCACAAGTGAGGCCGATGATTCAGCTGGCGCTGATTTATGGGTTTCTCCCGAAGCTGAGGGTTCCTCCTTCATGGAATCGACAGGAGCATCCTTCAACACAGTTCGTCGAGGTGTGTTTCCAGGAGTTTCTGAATCAGAGGACGAAGAAGCTGTAGAAACATCCATATCGTAAAGAAGATTGTCCAGTCTCATTGGGAATTCACGGCTACTTGGGACTGCAGCTGAATAGGAGAACCTCCGGAACCTAGTGAGCTGTGTCACCTACACCAATGGACGGTAATATTTTCAATGCTTGAAAGTTTTTACTTTGGGATGAAATATCGAACGTTTTAGTCTAAGTTTCTCACCTTTTCTTCTAACACCAGTACCTCCCTCTTGAGCTTCTTGATTATTGTCTTCTTCCTGCGAACAATCTCTTCAAGCTCTGTTTCTCGCTGGTAAACAGAGAATAGAAACATGTTTGTCCAAGTTATAAGATAAAAAAAAAAATCAAAATTTTAGGGCTTTTTGAAAAGAAAAAAAGTCTCTTACTTTAGAACCAGCTTTGTTAGTTAGCTGAAGAAATGAAGTTAGGTCCTTTATTGTTGCATCTTTCTCTTGACACTCTTTTCTGAGAGAAAGCATGTCTTGGTCGAGTGAAAGATTATCGAACTGCAATAAACATATAAACCAAGTGGTCTTCATTTGCAAAACAAAAACCACAAAAGATTGTTTCAGCAAGTCGCATATCATTAATCATGCATACATGGATTTCTGCAGCAGAGGTGACACTAGAACACCAGTCTGACATGTAAGACATACGCCTTTCCTCTGGCTCTACGTCAATCACCAGATTTGTGGGAGCTTTATCCTAAACAGCAGAACCAAGTGGAAAAACATAATCAATTTGATTCATGTAGAGAGATGCTCAGTGGTTTCCATGGAAAAAGCAAGAGAGAGCACACATACCTGTATAGGAGGAGGTGATGAGTGATGATGTTGATCACACAACCAGCAACCACAATCTACGAATTTAACTTTCTCAGATCCGAAATCTTCTTTGAAAGTTGATTGTAGATCATCATGATCCGAGACCCTGGATCCTTTTGCAGACTGATCCTTGGCAAGATTTGGCTGTTGACACAGATCGTCCAGCTTTTGTTGCATGCTTGAAAGAACCTGGTCCTGGAGAATTCAGACCACAGATTCATCAAAACAACATTTGCACTTACAGAACAGACCTGTAACACTTCCTCTTATGAATTCAGACTCAAAATTCGTAAAATAAGTTGATGAAAAAAGGTTAAGACTTGCTCTTCAGAATTCAG
The DNA here is from genome assembly GCA_911865555.2 of Thlaspi arvense. Lineage (NCBI taxonomy): Eukaryota > Viridiplantae > Streptophyta > Magnoliopsida > Brassicales > Brassicaceae > Thlaspi > Thlaspi arvense. The sequence continues at coordinate 65,644,419 of OU466862.2, read as the reverse complement.
ACACAAAACTCTCAAAATCAACATATTTAGTAGAGAAATTGAACTAATTAGTGGACTTATCATCATTTAAACGTCTAAGATCTAGAAATTGTAAGCATGGAATTCAAAAACAAGTAACGGAAATTGAAGCGTAATTGAACAAAATCATGAACTAACCAACAGCTTTAATTAAACAATCCGAGAAAAACGCTACATTTTTTTTCTAATCAAATCAACCGTCAAAGAAGCGAATCTTTAACGAAAATCTCCTCAGTCCCTAGCGGATAGATATAAAAGAAGAGGATACAAACCCTGAGATCGACCGATTTCTGGAGCTGCCGAATCACACCATTCTTCTTCGACTCAGCGGCGGCGACGCCAATGACCGCCACGAGCAGGAACCTCTGGTAAGGCGTAAAGAGCTCCCACGCGACGGTTTCCTCTCGGCTCAATCCGCCGCCGATGGACCGCGCCGAGCTGGCTTCATGGGAATTGACGAGCAAACCCTGGAGAGATATGTAGGCCAGGCGCCGAGACGATTGCACAGGCTGGGTACTACGAGTGAAGTGGGTTGAGAGGAGACGAGCAGAGGGAGGCGGAACGAGAGAGAAGGGGGCGAGATGGACTGAAGCGGGTGGAATCGGGTAGGATCCGGGATCCGAACCGGTTTCCTCCATCGGATCGGAGGAGGAGTATACGAGGTTACAGAGAACGGTTCGTCTTCAATGAGACTCTTTTGTTTAAAGGAGATTTTGTCAATTTTGCCTGTCGGATTTGGATTTTTCTGTAATTTCAAAATTTGAGAATTCCCTCCGTCAGGGATTAGGGAAGGCGAAGCGATTGAAGGTTAACGTTGTGCTAAGCAGCCAGCCACTGGGGTCTACCTCCATGTAAAGCCACGTAATCGTCTGAATTCGATCTCAATTTCGGTTCGAATTTTTTTTGTTTTGTGTTTTTATTCCGATAAAAAGGTGGCCAAGTGTGTTTGACTTTATTCAAAGCAATTATGTCTTCTCTTTATTCGCCTTTATAAGATAACAACTTGGCTGTACTACATATTGGAGTATTAATTTGAAGTCGATGACATTACTGACGGCATCTTATCTTTCTCGGCTCTCCCATGAGAGCACTCTCATGAGTGATTTTGGAGAAATGCATTATTTTTCTCGGTATATCTCTTATGATGATGATACGCTTGTTTCATGCACATGTTTCATGGGAATCACGTTATATAGTTCTCTTCTCTTAATTGGTTGAGAGTTGAGAGTGAGAGTTGAGAAGACCAGTGGCAGTGGCAAGATCGAGAACATGATTGATATTTGTTTATTTTTCTTTACTGCTGACTATGTGGCAATGTGGCAAGGCTTCAAAGGCCCTGCTTTAGTTTCATTGAAAATATTTGAATTATCTAAGATATCTAAGTACATCTGCACATGCATGTGAGTAACTGAGTTGTTTAGGGCAATATATTTGACTTTCATTTCTTATATGATTATATAATGTAAATAAATAAAAAACGCATCTACGATTTGTAAGAATCAGCAAAAGAAAATTAAAATAAAAATTTTCATATTTAATTTTGTCGTTCTTTAAATTGAAAAATTTGTCAGATTATAATGTGCTAAATGATAAATATTTATTTTCCTTTATCACGAACCCAAATTTTATTTGCAATATGGCTAGCAGCCTAGCAGACAGAACAGACAGTATTGAAAACATTTGCTTCAGACATTTTACACGATTACATTACACGTGATGTCTTAATAAGTGAACCTCCTCCGATTTAGACACGTGCTATGTCCTAATCCTTGGGAAATCGACCTTTCCTTTTGTTTTCCTTCTTTTCTTTATCTTCGTCATTCTGATTTACGATCAAAAGTCGTCTGTTGTTGACTCCCCTATATACTACCTTCATTTTGAGTATTAATTTATATAGTTTCCACAAATTTCTCATATTCACGTCAACAAATTACACAATATCCGGCGAAAGTAATGATTTGTGAATCATTTCATAAAGTTGTATGTATAATGATTGTTGTCATAATTGTCCATGCTAATATTTCAATCAATTGAATATTTATAAATCATTTTAAAAACTTATAATATGCATTAATAAACGGAAAACGAACGTCTACATCTGGAGGGGAAAAATTGTTTTTAGAAACAAATATTATAATTTTACATATATGTAATATGCTGTAGTGACAATCAACAATATCAATTTCTATTCTGAATTTCTACTCATAAAACTATTTACATGGTTTGAACTTTGATCTAAAAAGCATACAGTGTACTTTAAAATTATTTATATGAGCAAGATGAGTAAATGAAAATGAAGAGGAGGAGGTTGATGAAGAAGAAGCACTCAAGCACATGAGGGCACATGAGTTATGTTTCGAATAACGTTAAAGCCATATTAATATTGTCTCCATTCTGACTTCTCTCACGTCTTTCTAAATCTCTAGAAACAATTAAACAACTGCCAAATCTCTGTATCACGTTTACTCTAGCTGTCTCCAAACCTATCCTATCTTTTTGGGCCGACCATGAATTTTGAGAAACCTCAAAGGAAATGTAAAATTGGGTGTTTGACACATTATTTAGATATATTTTCTTTTGGAATACAAATCTCAAATAATATAATGTATTTTGGAAAATACAAGATGTCTGAATTAAATTAATGCTGTAATTTTCCACTGAATCATCGTCAATCGAGAATAAAACGAAAACAGACATGTACTAATTACAACCGCAGTGGAAAATGCTAATCAAACGTAGAGTCTTGTGTAGTGTCATATATAGTGTCATGTGTCAACAATGATATATATTTTTTAAAAAAAATTGTACCACTGACTCAAGGTTGAAAGAAGAGAGGTCGAAGGGATAAATAAACATCATTATATGAAGTTGGATATTATTTATGTGTGTTAACTGCCAACATGGACAAAGATCACATGTTCGTCTACAACGATAAGATCAGTGACAATATATGTTAATAAACTAGTAGTAGTGTAAAGAATATAAGAAACTAGGATGATAAATTAACTAGCAAAACCACTTGCATGTTGTCTTCATTGTCAGGTATAAAGAAAAAAAAAAACACTAGACCATAGTTGATTTTATTAGGATTTATCTTGCCTATAGTTGTAACATTACTACCGATATATATGAGTCTGTACATTTTGTTACATCTTCTAAATACTTCTAACACTTAGTACAGCCGGGCGACAGAAACAAACAAAACCATGTTATTACTTATTTCTACTAGTAATGATGTGCTATTGATCCCTCCAAAGGACGTGACGTGGCAATAAATGAGAAGGTTCAACGAAGCAAAGGGGACAACAACAAAAGTAATATTTCGTCGTCTTTGTGCCCATCAGTATGAGTATAAATACAACACTAGTTAAGTGGCTTCCATGTCAACGTGCTTCTACCTCATGTGAGCTCATAAACACATCTCACAAAGATTCTTTGAGAGAGAGAGATATATACACGTATATAGAGACAATGGATGCCAAGAAGTCGCTAGTGCTCGTACTGAGCTACGTCGCCGTATTGATTCTTGTCGGTGGCGCCACGGTGGTCCAAGCTTGTCTACCCTCCGATCGAGCGGCGCTTCTGGAGTTCCGATCAAAGCTCAACGAGCCTTACATTGGCGTTTTCAACACGTGGAAAGGCCAGGACTGCTGCAATGGCTGGTACGGCGTCAGCTGCGATCCCGACACCCACCGAGTCTCCGGCATTACCCTCCGTGGGGAATCCGAGGACCCGATTTTCCAGAGGGCTAAACGGAGCGGGCTCATGACCGGCTCCATCTCGCCGGCGATCTGTAAACTCGCTCACCTCTCCAACATCATCATCGCCGACTGGCAGGGAGTCTCCGGCGTGATTCCCAACTGCATCGCGGGTCTCGTTTTCTTGAGACATATAGATCTCGTCGGGAATAAAATCTCCGGCGTGATTCCGGCGAATATCGGAAAGCTCTGGAGGCTGAGAGTGTTTAACCTCGCCGATAATCAGATATCCGGTGGGATTCCTTGGTCGGTTACGAGATTAAAGTTCTTAGCGCATCTGGATCTCAAGAATAACAATATCTCGGGAGCCATACCGCGAGATATTGGCCGGTTAAAGATGCTGAGCCGTGTGCTCCTAAGCGGTAACAAAATATCGGGTCAAATACCCGAATCCTTGACCCGAATCTACCGTCTCGCGGATCTGGAGCTCTCGATGAACCGAATCACCGGCCCGATACCAGCTTCCCTCGGGAAAATGTCGGTGCTCGCGACGCTCAACCTCGACGGGAACTTGATCTCCGGCGAGATTCCGGGGACTCTGATGAGTTCTTCGATATCAAATTTGAACCTGAGCGGGAACCGTATCGCGGGAAAGATACCTAACACGTTCGGACCAAGATCGTACTTCACGGTGCTGGATCTTTCGAACAACCGTCTCCAGGGACCGATCCCGGCAAGTATAACGGGGGCGTCGTTTATCGGGCACCTCGACGTGAGCCACAATCAGCTGTGTGGGAAGATTCCGACGGGATCTCCTTTCGATCATCTTGAAGCGACGTCGTTCACTTACAATAGCTGCCTCTGTGGAAAGCCTCTTGGGAAGTGTGGGAAATAGTTTTTAAAAAAAAACATAATAATTATTAAAAACGAAAAAAAAAAAGGTTTGAGGAATCAAAAGCTTTGAATTTGGATATACTTTCATATCACAGTATCATGTAACTAGCCGTTTGAAACGAGGCAAAGCAATATATTTTCGATTTGGAGTTTTCTTTAGTCTTCTTTCTCTCTTATCAAACGAACCATATCATATTAGTGACTAAACACAATTATAGATTCTCCAATTCTTCTAATTTGTTTTTTTTTTCTATCATGGAAATGTTTTTACCACGGAAACAAATACTCTGTTACAAAAGCAAATTGCTTTTATGTCGAAATTTCATCTTGATGGCTTTTTTTATTGTGTGATACGGGTCCAACTAGGGAAAATTGGTTTGGTGGGCTTCTGTCCATTGTCGGTGGTGCATGGGTCGTACTGTAGACGTGATACAAACAAACATAATGATCATCATAACTTAGAGGCCCTTTTCGAAAAAAAGAAGGTTACATAACTTATGGTATGTGTTTTATTTTTATTTAGATTCTGCTATAAGCAATAATGCATTGCCCGTTAAAGATCATCATAACTATTAAGTAGACATAGTTTTTTTTGTAGAAGATCAAGAAGATACGACACAAAGAACATATGAATTGCGTGCGGGAGAGAACTGCACAACACGTATGTGATGCTTTTAAGTTACTTTCTTATTAACAGGTATACCGTACATGAGAGTATTTTAAAACAACAAGTATGCGATTAAAAGTATGCTTCGAAGCATCCTATAAGCTAAAGTATTTATGCTTAGTACTGACTTCAATTTTATAGTAAGTTTCAACGTAACTGCCTGTTTTTTTTTTGTTGGTTCATTTTTTTGTTTGTACTATATGTTAGCCAAATTTTTTTCCCGAGAAACTATGTTGAAAAGTAGTGAATATATATTACATAGATAAAAAAAAAAAAATGTTAAAGCAAGAGCTTCATTGAGGTACTGCCGTACTAAGTTACAATGTTGAGGTTGAGAAACGTTGCTGAAACTGAAACATGTGAGTTGGGATGGGTATTGATGACAGAACTAAATACAGAATAAATGATAGAGTACGAACAAACAAAACAAAGCACGAGTTAAACTGTTAAGAATACAGTGCTTGGAGTTTGTGTTGAAATTATATTAAATGGAATAGTTTTCTACTTTTAAGAAGAAGAGAAGAATTTACAAATTTTGAAGAAAAGTAAAAATATATAAAACAGAAAATGGAAAGTGTCCATCTTGTGAAGAGTGTCTTGAACAATAAAAGGTCTTATCCCACAACAAGATGGGACACCTGAACATAGAGATCAAGAGAGAACTTGTTTTTGTGTTTTTTTTTTTCGTTAAGTTTTAGAGGGAAAAAATTAGGGTGAGTCTTAAGGGTTTTATGTAAATCTTTGTGTGGAGTTCACTATGGGATTGTAAGAGAATTCTATGTCTTAATGTCGGTACCATATTAAGCGTTTGTTTTAGAGTCAAAGTAAAATGGTAAGCGTGCAACACATGCGCCTATCAATTTTTCTAGGGAATTATTGAGGAAGACTTCCTCAAAATCTGTTTGCGTGTGTATTCTAATCTCAACAGAATTTTCTTAATAACTCATTATTCATACGTACCTCATAGAAAATAAGAATAAACTTGGTCTTTGTGCTATTAAAGTCTTACTAGTAATTCACGTTTCAGTATACTGGTGCAATAATTTTGTTAGCAAGATATAATTTCTTACCAACCGAAAGCACTTTTGGAATAGATGAAAACGTATTTGTGATCACTTCTGAAGAACTATTAATATGATCTTAAATAAAAATAATTCTATAAAAGCAGCTTTAGTTGGTCATACGTATTTATCGATCGATCTGGTACACAAAACGATAAACAAAATTTATAGTAGTTTAGCCTTTGCGAACAAAGAAGTCGCGTTTTGCAAAATGCCTCAAATTTATCAAAAATCTCATACATATGATTTGATCAAGCTAGTAGTTGAGAACTGTCGCAAATTATATTTATGTGTTATCATTCAAACCGTTTCCAATGAGTTTTTTTTTAAACTAAAATATTTGCTTATTAATTATTCACAACATATACCAGCTTTGTTTTCAACAACTCGTGATCATAATTTGTTTGAGTGATTTTCTTATGAATATAAAGATTTGCAGTGCACAAGAGGGGGGGATGAAAAGTAACTCGTGTATCATTTGCACTATACTCGAAAAAGAGACGTTTGGTTGTTAAGATTGACGTGTAGATGATGCTCCTTTCTTAAAGCAACAAACTAAACGTCATCATAATATTCAGGAATTACCTTAAACTTTATAAGAACCATTGGCTTTCCCAACAAAAATAGTTAACTGATCCAATAATTGACGGCAGCAAAATATCTTAGTCGAGATGAAAATAACTAAATTGTTGGAATGTCCAAAAGATATATATTTTTTTTCTTTCTTAAAATTGACAAATGACGAGTACATGTAACTAACCAGCCATCACTCTCCATAACTACACAACAACTCTTTCAGTGTCTATCCTTTAATTGTTTAGATCCACATACACACATAATAATTGCACGCCTTCAAGTCCATGGGACATCAATATCGGGCTTTCTTGAGTAGCATTTACTTAGTTGTATTCCTTCTGTTTTACTCCTAATAGTATAAACGAAACCTATCAAACACTCCTACTTATTTTTATAATCCACGTTTCATGCAGCGCGAATTTCCTCTTTAGAATCTTGCATTTGACTATTGAATGAATGTGATTGTACAAAGAGAATCTTCCTTGAAACAAGAGAGATGTCATAAACAACCAAGAATAAAATTCAATAAATTATTACAGTACAAACTGTAAACAAGTCTCTAGTACAATTGGGTTGAAAGAGTCTTCGCCTGTGGAAGAAGGAAAACCGTAAACACATCATTTATTTCATAAGAACACTACATAAGCAAGACTATTTCAACCCAATTGGGTTAGAGAATCATTTACTGTTTGAATAGTCTATAATTGGCATATACATAGAAGCATCTATCCGATGATGCATTATGTACTTTCGGTTAGAATTTATTATTGATATTGCTTACTAAAAAATTATTGATATCAAATTTTTTTTTTCAACAACATGCATTAACACAAACCACATGTCTTGTTCTATTGATATTAAAGTTCATAGTTCGATTGAAGTGAATGATGTTTATGATCTATAATACTATTTTTGTCTGCAAGTTATTTTACAAAAACGAGATAGATTTGTTTTTATTTACATGCTATATATATTGACATCCCATTCCCTGTCTCTATGCCTTGCTAGTACATCTAACATGTGTAGACGTTACGCGTTGTAATCATAGACATAGAGGCAGCTTTCACAGACCAGACGATCTACAAGAGTCATAGTATGTATATATATAGGTATTGATATTTATAGATCTTGTAAAAATTTTGTTAACAGTTTAATTTATCAAAAAAAAAAACAAAGAAATCTTGAACTCAGACAAGGAATAGCTATATATATATATATATTTTTTTTTTATATAGAAATGACTCACATGCAATCCTATTCCAGTTACTTATATATCCAGCTGTATTCCAACCATTCAAAAATAATTAGTAATTAGAGATTTCATTTTGTCAACCTCTATGTTCGTTTTCTATAAAATTGGACAGTTAAATTAGTTTGAATTATAGTATACATAATCTTACAAAATCTTAAGTTTTCTTTTTAATTTTTAAGTCCGTAATTTCTTTTTAATACAACAAAAAGCACAAATTTCTCTCTCCTTCAACTTTTTGCATCTCTTTACTTCCAACTATCTTCTTCTCTGCAACGGAAAACCTCCTCTTCTCTCTCTCTCTCTCTCTCTCTCTCTCTCTCTCTCTCTCTCTCTCTCTCTCTCTCTCTCTCTCTCTCTCTCCATTTTCGTTAATTAGCGGTTTAAAAAGAAAGACAAAATTAAACCTTAAAATCGCAAAAAAAAACATTTTAATTTGTTTATTAGTAGTCCATTCTCTATCTCGAGAAGAACCAGAAACATCCCACTGATCTCTCTCGAAACAGTTCTTCCTTTTTTACAGAGTCAAATACAAAAACGCAGTGAAAGCGACAAACTATCCGTGACCTCCTCGATTCTTTTCTGGTTTTTTTTCGGAATTTTTATCCAAATTCCCTCTTTTTTTCTCCATTTCTCTTTCACGTGATCATATACTTTCTTTTGTTTTGTGGTAGACATTGCTTAAATCTTCGGGACTCTTTTGCTTTATTACTCTTTATAAATATCACCCCTCATTACTCTCTCTTTCAATTCAAATCTCTTCCAACGATCTTAAATCCTCTTCCAACTCTCTGTATAATGGGTTCTGAGTCTTTTCATTCTGTTCGTGGAGTCTGAATTTGGGAATCTGAATTTGGGATTCTGGGGTTTTGGGTTTCGAATCTGAACAGTACAGAATCTTTCTTCTTACATACTTTTTTTTTAGTTTGGCTTGATTTTGTTTCTTTAAGACAAAAAGAGAATGGGTAAGATGATGTCTGGTCTCATCATAACCATTTCTCTACTATGCACAAGCTTTCTTGTTTCTGTCGCAAAAGAGTGCACAAACACTCCTTCGCAGCTCTCATCGCATACTTTCCGCTACGACCTCCTGCAATCGAACAACGATTCTCTCAAGACAGAGATGTTCTCTCATTACCATCTAACACCAACTGATGACACAGCTTGGTCTAGTTTGTTGCCAAGAAAGATGCTGAGAGAAGAGGAAGATGAATATGGTTGGACTATGATGTATAGGAAGATCAAGAACTCAGATAACGCCGCTGGTAGCTTCCTCAAGGATGTTTCTCTGCACGACGTTAGGCTGGACCCAGACACCTTCCACTGGAGGGCTCAGCAGACAAACCTTGAGTATCTGTTGATGCTGGATGTTGATGCTTTGTCCTGGAGCTTCCGCAAAGCAGCTGGTCTTGATGCTCCAGGAAATTACTACGGAGGATGGGAGAGTCCAGTCAGTGAACTCCGCGGCCATTTCGTCGGTATAAAGCTGCCTCTTTTCCCCCTAATTCAAATACAGTTTCTTGATCCATGTTTTTGGTAGTATGCAAAAAAAAGGTTTAGAGATTTGATGTTTAATATTATATTGCTTAGACCCTTACAAAGATTTCTCATTTAGGATTGCGTAGGCAAAGAAATTACCTTTTTTTTGTCATTGTATAGACTTTTAGAGGATTCTTACCTCTTAAAGGAGTTATCTTTTACTACATGGTTCATGAAATTTGACTCTGTTTTTGTTTTGTTTGTTTTGAAGGTCACTATTTGAGTGCAACAGCTTATATGTGGGCAAGTACTCATAACGATACTCTCAAGGAGAAAATGTCGGCTCTTGTCTCAGCTCTATCTGCTTGCCAGCAGAAAGTTGGCACAGGGTATCTCTCTGCTTTCCCTTCCAGTTTTTTCGACCGGTTTGAAGCTATAGTTCCTGTATGGGCTCCTTACTACACCATTCACAAGGTGAATACTACTCATAGTATCTGATTTAGATGTTAGATAATAATATGCTTGTTGTGTCTTTGACAAAAGAAAAAGGTTTCAACTTTATGTCTTGAATTTTTTGACAGATTTTAGCCGGTCTGGTGGATCAGTACAAGTTGGCTGGGAACACTCAAGCTCTGAAAATGGCAACGTGGATGGCTGATTACTTCTATGTCCGTGTTCGTAATGTGATAAACAAGTACAGCGTTGAACGACATTGGCAATCACTAAACGAGGAGACTGGTGGCATGAATGATGTCCTCTATCAGATCTACAGCATCACTGTGGGTTACCACAAATCTTTATCAAGACTCTCCAAAGAAAGCTCCTTTAACATTTTCTATCTAGCTTTGTCTCATATCATAGTTTTGTTGGACTCTGCAGGGAGATTCCAAGTATTTGCTGCTCGCGCATCTCTTTGACAAGCCTTGCTTTCTTGGGGTGCTTGCGATTCAGGTAGGTTACATTGAGGAGTTTGCTTCAATAGATGTGAATGGGTAATATATAACAGAACTTTTTTGCATATTTCATTTTCAGGCCGATGATATAAGCGGATTCCACTCTAACACACATATTCCCATTGTTGTTGGATCCCAACTCCGGTATGAAATCACTGGTGATCCACTCCATAAGGTATTGAAGCATACTAACCAAGAAAACTGTGAAATTTATTAAAGAAAACGTTGGTTTCTGAAATTTTCATTTTTCAGGAAATCTCAATGTTTTTCATGGACATAGTTAATGCGTCTCACAGCTATGCAACTGGAGGAACATCAGTCAACGAGTTCTGGTACTAACTTTCACTGGCTTTTAGAGTTTGGTTTCAGTATAACAATACCTTTGGTTTTTGTAACTCTTAACCATGATTTGGAAATGTTAAACTTCAGGCAAGATCCGAAGAGAATGGCGACCACGCTGCAAACTGAAAACGAGGAATCATGTACTACTTATAACATGCTCAAGGTGAGATTCTAAACCTTTTTTTGTTGTTGTTTTGCTTCTCTGTTTATTCGCTCAGGTCAACAAGGTAACAACATATCAAAACCTGTACAATTATCAGGTCTCTAGGAATCTGTTCAGGTGGACAAAAGAAGTTAGTTATGCAGACTATTACGAGCGTGCTTTGACTAACGGCGTGCTCGGAATTCAAAGAGGAACCGAGCCTGGACTGATGATCTACATGCTCCCATTGGGCAAAGGTGTTTCTAAGGCCGTGTCTTATCACGGTTGGGGAACGCCCTATAACGCCTTCTGGTGTTGCTATGGCACTGGAATTGAATCCTTTTCAAAGCTTGGAGATTCCATTTATTTTCAAGAAGATGGTGTATCTCCAGCTATTTATGTCACCCAATATATATCAAGCTCACTCGACTGGAAATCTGCTGGTCTCTTGCTATCTCAGAAAGTTAAACCCGTTGTGTCGTGGGATCCGTACATGCGTGTGACATTCTCTTTCTCTTCTTCCAAAGGGGTAAGTAAACTTGTGGCAGAAGAAACAAGATGCAACAAGTTCCTTTGAATGGAGGGTCTGATGGATCTGATTTTTCTTTGCAGGGAGTGGGGAAGGAGTCGACTTTGAATCTAAGAATTCCAGTCTGGACAAACTCTGAAGGTGCCAAAGTGTCTTTGAATGGCCAAGCCCTGAAAGTACCAGCTTCAGGTGATTTGAGAATCATATTGGACCTGCTTGACTACAGTGTCCTGTGTTTCTGTTACAGTCTCTAGATTGTGAAAATGAGAATCATATTGGACCTGCCTTTTGCTTTGCAGGCAATTTCCTATCAATCAAACAGAACTGGAAATCCGGTGATCAAGTAACGATGGAGCTACCGTTGAGTATCAGAACAGAGGCTATAAAAGGTATATAGTCATTGCTCTGAATCAGTTTTGTTGTGTAGAGTTGGTTAAGTCAAACCGGTAAACTGGTTCGTGTTCTTTGTGTACAACTCTGTTCTGACAGAGCAATGATTTCACTTTATTTTCCCTTTTCTGGTGATTGTTTCAGATGATCGGCCTGAGTACGCATCTCTTCAGGCCATACTCTATGGCCCCTACTTGTTAGCCGGACACACGAGCAGAGACTGGAGCATCACAACAAGTCAGGCTAAAGATGGAAAATGGATAGAATCTATACCTGAAACTCATAACAGTCACCTTGTCACACTCTCACAACAATCTGGAAACATATCTTACGTCTTGTCAAATAGCAACCGAACCATCACGATGCAAGTATCGCCTGCGCCAGGGACACAAGACGCCGTTGCCGCGACTTTCAGGCTCGTGAGTGCTGGTTCCAAAGGACGGATTTCGGGTCCAGAGGAGCTAATTGGAAGCCAGGTCATGATCGAACCGTTTGATTTCCCTGGCATGCTTGTGATGCAAGCAACTGATAGCTTCCTTGCGGTTCAAGATTCTTCTTCTGCCGCCCAAGAAGCTTCTACCTTTCGATTAGTATCTGGAGTTGACGGGAAGGCAGGAAGCGTTTCGTTAAGGCTAGAGAGCAAAAAGGGTTGTTTTGTGTACAGCGATCAAACCCTAAAGGCGGGATTGAAACTGATGCTTAAATGTGATTCGGATGCGACTGATGAGAAGTTTAAACAGGCAGCAAGCTTTAGGTTAAGGAAAGGAATGAGTCAATACAATCCAATGACTTTCGTGATGAGCGGATCACAGAGGAACTTTGTGTTATCGCCATTGTTCAGCTTAAGAGATGAAACATACAATGTGTACTTCAGTTTACAAAATTGAAGAAAGAAAAAGTTAAAAACTCCTTCAAGTACATTGGGAGAAAAATAAGAAAAGTCTTACGGAAATAGCTATAAGGGTTGTGTTTAGATGTTTAGCCTCTTAGGTGGTTTGTGTTATGCAATTTAATCTACAAATGTATGATGTTCCATGTTATTAATTACAATAATATATAGACAAGGTTTTTTTTATATAAATTGTGATGATAATTATTGCACATCTTTATTGTATAATTCTTGAATGTGAAACATTCTAAAAATAGAGCAGACTAGACTGCAGTGGATTGATCCGTTCTGTGAGACTACCTTCCCTCATCGAAAAAGTAAAAAAGCATATTAGTTAATGCAAAAAAAAAAAAAAATCTATATAATATTTTTTTCGCCAGAAGGAACATTTAAACTCTGTAGAAGTAAAATGTTGAATACAAAATAATGTTTGTAGGCAGAAAGCATATTTCCGTGCAATGAAACAAGCTGTAGACAAGAAAACAAACAAGTTCTAACTTCTACGAGCATTGATTTCATTCAATCAAATACATTCAGCATTAAATGCATTAATAAGAATAAACTAATAAGTGAAGAAAACAAAACTTGTAGGACTTAAGGAGAGAGAGTGAAAATGGAAGTGGCAAATAGAAAACTAAGAAAAGAAAAGATGAATAAACTAAAAGAAGAGGTCAAAAGAAGTAGGGTCCACTAAAAGCAGCAGATCTTAGCACCCACATGCCCCCATATATTCTATTTTCTACTGTACACTCTCTTCTTCATTCACCTCTCTAAAGCTCACTCTCACTCTTCTTCGCCATCTCATTTTTCAGCATCTTCTTTTTCTTCTAAACTTTTTATTAAAAAATAATGCATCTCCAAGTGATTTTCATTATTCTTCCTTAGATCCCCTGAGGTACATTACCATGTCTTTATTTATTTTCATTGGTCACTTGTAGTGTTGTTTTGTAGATATTATATTATCTGTAGTTGTAGTGTTGTTTTGATCAGTTTGCTCAAGTAACAACGAAAGGGAAGAGTTAAAGACATGAAAACAAAATGTTTCTTGTGGGGTTTAGCTGTCTCACAAAGATTAATTTCTTTTTTTTGGGGTTACATGATGGATAGATCTTCATGTTTACTCTTATTTTCTTTTCCTTAAAGTAATCGGCATTTTTCTTTCACAAAAAAAATTACTTTCAAGCTTTGTTCGGATCAGATTAGGAGAAAGCTAAGAGAGTTCGCTCTAATTTTATTTAAGAAAGAATTATATACATTTTTGGGAATATTTATTTATAGTGAAATGTCTTTGTCAACATTTTTTGGTTTTGGTAGCTGCTTGTTTGGTGAGAAAACTTCAACTAGAGTCCCCAAATAACATTTAAAATATAAATAATTTTTTTTATTATTTCTCCCTTTTCAATATTTTCCATAAACATTTCCAACACTTACTGATATTATTTCTCAGAAGTGTAGATCTCAAACTCCTTGCTCACTAATCTGATTTTGATTCCAGAGATGTCTTACGTTATTAGTATCTTTTTTTTTCATGTTGGTATGTTAAAATCTCTCTGATGTATTGTTTCTGTGTCATGTCTTTTTTTACCAGAAGAGGTTGTCTTAAAATAACAAAACCAAGCAGCTTCCCTTGAAACCTGCTGCTCTTATTACAAAGTTCTTGGATCTCAAAAGACGATTTTTTTTGTAATAGAATTGCAAAAGTTTGAAGATTCAGACAAGATGCAGAAACCTGGGCAAAATATCGACTTTGCACTGAAGGAGACTTCACCAAAGATTGGTGCAGGAGCTGTGACAGGTGACAAACTCTCGAGCACTTATGATTTGGTTGAGCAGATGCATTACCTCTACGTGAGGGTCGTGAAGGCGAAGGAATTACCGGGGAAAGATGTGACCGGTAGCTGTGATCCTTACGTGGAAGTGAGGCTCGGAAACTACAGAGGAACGACTAAGCATTTCGAGAAGAAGTCGAATCCGGAGTGGAAGCAAGTGTTTGCGTTCTCAAAGGAGAGGATCCAAGCATCAATCCTGGAGGTTGTAGTGAAAGACAAAGATGTCATGTTGGATGATTTGATTGGTCGAATCATGTTTGATCTTAATGAGATTCCTAAGCGAGTCCCGCCTGATAGTCCATTGGCTCCTCAGTGGTATAGGTTGGAGGATCGACACGGTCGTAAGGTTAAAGGAGAGCTTATGTTAGCTGTTTGGATGGGGACACAAGCCGATGAAGCTTTCTCTGATGCTTGGCACTCAGATGCAGCCACGGTTGGACACGAGGGTGTGGGGAACATCCGTTCGAAGGTTTATCTTTCTCCAAAGCTCTGGTATGTGAGGGTCAATGTGATCGAGGCTCAAGATTTGATACCTCATGAGAAAACCAAGTTCCCTGAGGTTTACGTGAAAGCAATGCTCGGAAACCAGACTCTAAGAACGCGGATCTCTCAGACCAAAACATTGAATCCGATGTGGAATGAAGATCTGATGTTTGTTGTTGCTGAGCCTTTCGAGGAGCCGTTGATTCTCGCCGTCGAGGACAGGGTTGCGCCGAACAAAGACGAAACGTTAGGCCGGTGCGCGATCCCGCTGCAGAATGTGCAGAGGAGGTTAGACCATAGGCCGCTTGGCTCGAGGTGGTTCAACCTGGAGAAACATATTATGGTGGAAGGAGAGAAGAAAGAGATAAAATTCGCTAGCAGGATTCATCTACGAATCTTTCTTGAAGGCGGATACCATGTTCTTGATGAATCAACTCACTACAGCAGCGACCTAAGGCCAACGGCAAAACAGCTTTGGAAACCGAGCATTGGATTGCTTGAAGTAGGTATCATAAGCGCTCACGGACTGATGCCGATGAAGACAAAAGACGGGAAGGGAACAACAGATGCGTATTGCGTGGCAAAGTACGGGCAGAAATGGATCAGAACGAGAACAATTGTCGATAGCTTCACGCCTAAATGGAACGAGCAGTACACATGGGAAGTGTTTGATACCTGTACTGTCATAACTTTTGGAGCATTCGACAATGGACACATTCCAGGAGGAAGCGGCAAAGATATGAGAATCGGGAAAGTGAGAATCCGTCTCTCGACCCTTGAAGCTGACCGTATCTACACACACTCATATCCGCTGCTCGTCTTTCATCCTTCCGGGGTCAAGAAAACGGGCGAAATACAGTTAGCTGTGCGGTTCACTTGCTTATCTGTCATCAACATGCTTCATATGTATTCTCAGCCGTTACTACCCAAAATGCACTACATCCATCCGTTGTCGGTTCTCCAGCTGGACAGCCTGAGGCACCAGGCGATGAACATTGTCTCGGCGAGGCTGAACCGAGCAGAGCCGCCTCTTCGCAAAGAGATTGTAGAGTACATGCTCGATGTGGACTCCCACATGTGGAGCATGAGGAGGAGTAAAGCCAACTTCTTCAGGATCATGAATGTCCTGAGTGGTCTCATAGCTGTTGGAAAATGGTTTGATCAGATCTGTAACTGGAGAAACCCAATAACCACAATTCTCATTCATGTTCTTTTCATAATCTTAGTCCTCTACCCGGAACTCATCCTACCAACGGTTTTCTTGTACCTTTTCTTGATCGGGATCTGGAATTTCCGGTGGAGACCGAGGCACCCGCCACACATGGATACACGCTTGTCCCACGCAGACGCTGTCCATCCCGACGAGCTCGATGAAGAGTTTGATACTTTCCCGACTTCCCGCTCCTCTGAGATTGTGCGGATGCGGTATGACCGGCTCAGGAGCATTGCAGGACGGGTTCAGACCGTGATAGGCGATCTAGCGACACAGGGAGAGAGGTTTCTATCGCTGCTGAGCTGGCGAGACCCGAGGGCAACCACATTGTTTGTGTTCTTCTGTCTCATAGCTGCTATTGTCTTGTATGTTACGCCGTTTCAGGTTGTGGCACTTCTTATTGGGATCTATGTGCTGAGGCATCCAAGGTTCAGGCACAAACTCCCCTCTGTGCCCATCAATCTCCTCAGGAGGCTACCTGCAAGATCTGACTGTTTATTATAGACACATTATTATCTGCATCTGCTTTTAAAAAAGAACGTTTGTTAATTTTCTAAAAACTTGGGGTCTAATGCTTGGATCCTTCTTTTTATTGGAATTTTAAGTTATTAATTGCAAACATCATAAGGCGTTCTGGAAATCCAAATACATATATCCATCATAATCAAAATGTTTGGTTATGAGTTTCTTTTTCCTCCTCTGTTAATTCTGATTTTCCGCCTAACTTATTTGTCCAATGAATAAAAAATTTATTGCCCAGAATATATAATTTTTGGGGAAGGAATTAATTCACAAGCATACGCTCGAAAGCTCCTCCTCGGGGAGGTGGTTGAGCGCCAACACCAACGTTGTGGAGCAGTTGCTGCAGCCATTGCCTTGCAGGTGGATCATCCTGTCAAAAACAAGCAAGAAGATTAGCTGAAACAGTCAAAGTCCCAGTTTTAATTAAAGAATTGAGACAAGATAACAATTTGGTATTTGGTATCAGTAATATTTGGTTAGTATGCTATCAAAGAGAGACATAAAACTAACATAGAGACAGCTGCTGAAGTTGGCATCCCTTAAAAGTTCTGGGAGGCAGCTTCCGAGTGCATCGCAGGCCCTGAATGTTATCAAGACTGTATCGTGTAAGCACGAGCTTATATAAAAATATGTTTTCAATGAGGGAAAATGGATAATTATTGGACCTGGGGTTATCTGTCAAGCGGAGATAACAGCGTACGATGTGCTTCAGCAGCCTAGGAGAAGGTCCTTCTGCAAGTGAAGTAACCATGTTTCCCAAAACTCGACCCAGAGCAAAGAACCTCTCCGCTGTGGTGCACATGTAATCAAGCCCAACATCGTCCAGCAAAACTTTCTGAACAATGAAGGTAGCAACCTGACATAGTCGGCTCAAACAAATCAATCAGATGAGCTATGCATGCCCAAAACCAATCAGAGACATCAACTGCAGAAGCAATGCTTATACGAAGGAACGATTTCAGAGCTATGCAAATGGTTGTAATAACTGATGCGAAAATTGATGTACATGTTTCAAGCATGTGATATCTAAAGATGAGCATCCGGAGGTAGACAAACTTACAGTCTTCGATAGCTCGCTGCCATTTTCCATAGTCCGGAGGCACAATGGGACAATCTCAGTTTTAAGAAGGAATCTGATCACTTCTGTATCATCAACCTGCCAAACCAAATGAACAATGTCACAAAAATACAATGGTTCTGTGGTGTCTTAACAGTATTTACTCGAAGGTTTTAGCATGCTAAAATAGTTGTTTCAAAGCAACACGATATAATTACCAGGACAATGTGGTATTTAATAGCTAAACAGAGGTAAGCAAGTACAAGGACTGTTCCTGCCTTATTGACATAAACAGATTTTTTTATAATTAGAAAAACACAAAACTCAAAAACCAAGACATACCTTGACAAGTGCACCAATCACCCCTAAGCTAGTCAGCCGCAGGTACTCGAAGGGTCTTGACTTGCTTGAGGTGTTCAAGAAAGCATACAGGTACAATGGTAGCTGAGCTGTATTTTGAAAAGCATCTGCCTTTAGCTTTAAGCATATTATAACCACACACATCCAAGAAATGTGAATAATTAAAAAACGACCAATAGGGTAATGTGATCTAAGCCTTTACTTTAGTCACAGAGCAAACACCGCAAATTATTTTAAACTCATTGTAATTGTATGATGCAGGCAAAGGATTGTACCTTTGAGGAACAACATTCTCGTATCAGGATGAGAAGCAACACACTGGATGTCAAAAAGGAGGGTCGGATCAATAGAAACTAGAGTCTTCTAAATTGAGGATACATAGATAAACGGTTTATCATTCTCCCTCAAAAAAAGAGAGAGAAGGTTAACAAGATTTTATGCACCTGAAGAAGCGCAAGGGCATTGCACACCCTGTTTGATTGAGCAGGAGTCATAGTTGGAGGAGACAGGACATGGTAAACCGAGATGATCTCCTGAAAAGAAGAAAGGTAGAAAATGACATCAAATCGCAAAAGTTAAGATGTTAGAGATACAGCAGAACGTAGAGAAGCCGTCATGCAATAGATCATTTCCACTGAAGGAAATAAAGGAACAAATGCCACCAAAAGTAGGGAAGCAAACATGGAGAGAGTACCTGTAGAAGAGCAGGAATGGTACCAACAGAATGCCATAAAAGCGGAGCCAGATCTTGAAAGATTTCTCTCTTCTGAAAAAATGAAAGAGAAGCAAAAACACAGCACACAGGTTAAATCAATGATAGACATGGATCTCTGTTAGAAGAACGTATACACCAAAGTATCCTCTGCCTAATGTATGAAATCAAAAGTAACGAGGCCAATAAACATTAAACTGAAAATCAGAACACCGAGACCATTTAACTTTTCAATTGTTCAGACGTTGATCATATAACGTTGCTCACAATCAGATAAGGTTCAATCAATACCGATTTTCAAAAAATATATTCATTCTCATCCGCTCTTCAGGAAAGGTCTATAGTCCCGATGATTATCTTACAAATTCTCTACAGAAATTTGACGCAGGGAAAAAGAAGAATGGCTAATCTGAAAGCATGTTCTAGATTCACCGGACTAAGCGCCAAAGACCTTCAAAATTCTCAATGAAGAAAATGCAAAAAACGATATCCCAAAACGATAAAAAAAAATTCGTAAACCACAGAAGCAAGCAAGTCGAATTACGTAGAGAGAAATCACCTTGGACAACTCGTGAAGAGCATTCTCCCTGAGTTCGGGATTGCAGATGTCGAGCACCAACTGCTCCGCCGGCGAGAGCTTGCGATCGTTGCTGGAGGAAGCTCCGGAGAAAGCGGCAGATTTCAAAGAGAGTGAAGGAGGAAGATTAGCCATAGCTTTCACCGTCTCCACGCGCCGCAAGAGAATCGCTACTGACCAAGAGTGATAGGGGAAGTATTTATAGTCCAGGTAGTGTTTCTCACGTGCCACGCGCTTCCTCGGTTAAGGATTTGTTTGTTTGTATTTTGTTTGCCGTTACGGATTGTTTATTAGTATATCTTAATCTTCCCCAACATGGGGATGCATATTATCCAAGACCAAGAGTATTAATGGAGTTTAGAATTAATGGAGTTTATATGATTCACATGAAGACAAGCTAATGAGAAAAACATACTCTAAAACTTAGGCAATCGATATTAGGAAAAATTAAAATTTTTAAACTTTTTTTATTTTAAAATAAATTATTTTAACAATATATTACTATTCTATTTTTGTGTCGCGTCAAAATTATCAAACAAGTAAATATTAATATTTAAATTATAATTTCATATTTATATTTGTTACTAAAATTATATAATTTCATTTTCTATTTACCGCGTTAAAACATACTAATTTAACGATAATATTATTTTTAAAAAATATATAATTTTTTTCTTTCAATTTTCACTATAAATTTAATTTTATTATATAAGTTTTGAAGTATTAAATTATTAATTAATATGATCATCATACATATTAAATTAATCATTAACATATAATTTTTTAATAAAAAATATTTTAGATTTAAAAAAATACAATTAAAAGAGTAAATATTTCAAAATTACTAATTAATATAATTGTAACACGTTTCAAGTCAATCAATAAAATATTGACACATATAAAAAATAATTTCAATTAATTAAAAAAAGGAAAAAACAAAACTTAAAAAAGTAATAATAATTAGTTTTCTCTTATGTTAGATTTTGTATAAAGAAAGACAAATTTAATTAAAAAGAAAGTGTATATTTAATTTTTAAAAATATAAGATTCACTTTGTCAAATTTTGAAATAAAGAGATAACTGAGTAGCGTTTTTTTTTTTTGACAGCGAGATAATTGAGTAGCTACAAATATATATATATATATATATTGATTTATAAGTTATATTTATTGTGTATGACTTAATCGGGTTTATAAGTTTTATCCAATCTTTATGGTCAGCAATTTAAAGTTTTGACCAGGATAAGGTCAGAATTTTAAATTGTAAACCAAAGGTTTCTATAACAGATTAAATTGATTCGTTTTTTTTTTTATTTGCATCAGTTGATATTTCATCTTATAGAGATATGTTTGGGTGTAGGAGGGACTGTAATAAATAAAAGTTTGCTAAATAAAAATGATCTATAACATTATTTTTTTTAATGAGTTGGAAGTTGCGCCTTTGGAATCTTTCTATATATCCAAAAAAACTATACAACAATATTTCTGAGAAGATGACAAGAATGCTTCATACGTTATTCAACTGAAATGCTGCCAAGTTAGTCTTTTAAACTCTGAAATTACATTAAATAAACATTCGCAAAAGAAAACCCAAAACTGGAATATAGAAAATGTTACAAACCAATAAGTGAATTATGGGAAACAGAAGATGTAAAAGAAATAATAGAATCAATTTATGGAGAAGTAAAGGGAATGTGGTTATGATGGAGCGGGTCGGATCCAGTCGGAACTTGTCTTTCTTCAACTTCAATAGCTGCTCCAACATCAATCTCCTTCTCCTGTTTTACAAATACTGACTTACTTAATCTTTCTTCTTGTATCAAAATAAAACAGAAAATACAAACAAATATCACATCCGATAAAATACAAAGCTAGAAAAACAAAAAGTTCATTCTTTTTGGGTGAAAAAATAGGGAAACTAATGTTTCGTTCCATTCAAAAGAGTCGCTTAATAATCATCATGTGTTTTTGGGGTAAAAGAAGAATGGTATTAATAGGAGTAAATATTTACCTTTTCGATGGCTTTCATAGCTTCTGTTTCTCCTAACCAAAAGAACGCTACAAAAGAAAAGAAGCAATGAAAAGAAGAAGAAAAAGTAAAGGAGACGTCATATATGGGAAGTGAAGCAAATGAAAAGATTATTAAGAGCGACTTACATTTTGTAGAAGAAGAGTGAGCAAAAGGGCACGGAAGAAGGACAAAGGAGAAGAAGATGATTGTGATAAAAACGCTTCCTTTGTATCTCATCGCCGCCATTTTCAAAAACCTCTCTCTGTGGGAAGAGACGACGAGTGACGACGAGATTCGCGTCGAGAGGTGTCGTCTAATAAAGAGAAAGTTCCGGTTTTACCCTCGTTTTACAGGTTGGATGGACAAATCCGTCATTTTCCTTATTCTTATAGGGATGAGCTTTAAACTGTACGGACACTGATTACCGTTAACAGCTGGAACGAGCCAGACAAATATCATTCTCGTACAAATGTCGTGGGGCTGTTGACAGCCGCCACGTTGCTGCTTGTTTATGCCCCGGTGGAACTTTTTGTCTTTTAGTGTGTTTTCAATGAAATAAAAAATAAGCGGCTTGTGGGCTTTCTTGTCAGCCCCATTTATGTACACTAGTTGGGCCTTTATTTGCAAGTCTTAAAATAAATTGATTGGGAGTTCTCGAGTATCTCTGTGGATGCGAGGTGTGCCAAGAGTGCTCTAAGATGCAAGTTCTGATTTGTATGAAACTACTGCCATTGTTGTTGAGTCAAACATGAACAGGTTATGAGAGATTAAACAGTCACTAAATAAATAGATCACGTACTAAAGTGTTTTTACTTTTCTTTTATGTAAATTCTAAGATGAGCTAAAAACTAGATGAACATAATCTTTAACACTAGTCAATCCATACAACATGAGCAAAATGATAAAGTAGAGACATTGCTGCATGAACAACGAAGAGGGAGGGAGTCTCATTCCTTGTTTCTTGAAGAGCGATCCTTCCTATGACCTCCAAGGATACGAGAGATCTGAAGACCTCTACTGAAAGCTTGATTGAAGAGCATACGCGTTTGGAACTCCGACACGAACGGGAACCAAGCCAAGAACGCCACTGGCGTGAACAGCAACAGTCCCATTACTATCTCATACCCTCGAGCTAGTGTCCTCACTGATCCCCAGAATCCTGCTCTATGAACCACCGGCTTACACGCTTGCGCAATCTACACACACACACACACCAAATTGTTGCCTTCGTTTCTTTCATCCACACAAAACATTTCATTTCATCATAATAACAAGACTTTTCAGCTAGAAAGATTAACTTACCAAGAGCATACCCCAGCCTGTGGGCATAAATGCAAGGATGCACACAATTATGTCTTGTATCGTCATGTGAGCAAGTGTGATCAATATCACAATAATTGCGATAAATGTCATGAATATTAGCCCCTTTATCAACCGGAACATCAGCTGGAAACTCGCGCTGAATTTCCTCCTTCCAACCGAAACAGTCTGAGATAGCAACAAAGAGATAATATTATTATCGACGAGAAATCCCTGGGAATTAACAAGAGAATGATATATATCATTCTATCAAGTAAACCCACCTTCATTACGAACAATATCAAGAAAATCACCAGCCATGATACTCCATAAACCTGAGTCAAGAAGATAATTAGTGACTGAATCAAAGATACCAACTTTAAGAGCTTATAGAAAGAAAGCTGAAACTGTTGAGAGGCTTTTTTTGGTGCATTACCAGAAAGTTTTTAGTCTTCTCTGTAATCGTGAGATGATAAACAAGCCCGTACTGATAGATAAAGAACCGCAGGGATAACAAAATCTCAACAATTATACCACGCTTTCCAGAATATCGCAGATGCTCTTGCTCTTCCTCCCACCACGATTCCCAACTTTTCTCCGCCGGTACACCAATACCACCGATGTTGTTTATCCATTTATTCCAATCAGTCCAGTCATCAACTATTTTCTGCCATTCAAAGCCGGAAGGATTGAAGAGGAAGGGAGCGAAAAGCCAAGTTCCCACCATGAACCACATAGATATGGTGATCAAAAGATATGCAAGCACGCCTCTGTAAGCACTTCCAAATATTTGATACACAACAAGCAGCAGCATCATCTCCAGCCCTTTAACAAAATGGCTCCGGGAATAGAGTCTGTAGTTATCTGCGAATTTGGCATGAAACACGACAAACCCTCTGCCTGTTGACCTGTACTTGGCACCGCCATGAAGCAAAGTCCTTCCGTAGTAGTGGGTCTTTGTTCCAAGGGAGAACGTAAAGAACACTGGCGCCAATTGAAGCTGCATCAGCACAAATTCACTCAAGGCAGTCCTGAAACCCCTCTCTAATCCAATTTCCATAAGCATAGGCAAAGCCATCAGGAACCCAATCTGAACAAAGGACTGTGAAGCAAGAGCTATTTGCAAAGGTGTATTGTCTCGGATGCCTTTCTGTGTACTCAACCCTTGCTCGAGCCCACTCAAAACAAGATAGAGACGTCCATAGAGGAAGATGTAGACAGTGAGAACGGTAATCTGCGAAAACAGTAGACAACAAAATTAGATCCGGAGCTAGTTGTGTGATACTTGGTTTAATTAAAACAGGACGACACCGTACCAGGGTGCTGAAGTAAAACCCGACAGTGGTGAAGTAACACGACATCATACGGAAAAAGTCGAAACGGTGTCCAAGCCTGTAAATGTCCCGACTTAATGTCTGCTCTCCATTCCCGTTAGCAATCTTGGCCTCAAACATAGAGATCTGATTTAGACCAACATCTCTTCCTTTACCAACTTGTATGTATTCATGATGGGTAACATTTCCTTCACGAAGTGTAGAATTGAATCCTGCGCAATAGACACCACCAGCAATTTATTAGCGAGGACACCATTTGAGAGTCAATGAAAGAAAAAGATAATCCTCCACAAGAGTAGAATATACCAGCAAATATGTCTTCACTGAGGTTGATAACCTTGGATGCTTTGCTAACACCACCTCTCGTTAGATGGAACAGTCTATCAAACACATCTGGATGACCATAGTGGAAACGAACCCTACATAGGAGCAAGAGAAAAATATTGATTTGGGAATGACAACAAAGAAAATCATGTGCAATTATCACTACAATCGATCTCAGCAAACACACTTACCTCAAAGGATTTGCCAGTAATCTCTGACCAATCGTAACAAAACTAGTCTCTTGATTTGACATGAACCAAGCCAGGGAGGAAACGCTGCGAAATGCCAAAACCAACTTCCTTAGTTAAAAGAGACACAAATCCCTAAAATAATTGGAAATGGTGAAATACTCACGATCCAGTAAAAATATGTTCCCTGAGCCCAAGAATGGATGGATGCCTCACACCATCATGCTTTGTAAGAAATTCTTGAAGCAAATTCCTCATCTTTAAGGCTTCCTCCATGTAATTATCCTGAAACAAGGGCATCATGGGAAACTTAATATCAGCTTGAAGCATTGAGATAACTAGAAGGCTGAGCAAAAAGAACAAGTGCATGCCTGATTCATATCGATTGTCTGTAAACCTTCTCCTCGAGAAAAAATGATAGCATGATTTTGGTTTTCTGGCTTTCCCTCTCCAAGAATAGCAGGTCCAGGAAGCTTAATCCTATAGATAACCTAAAAGGCAGAGATAATTTGATCCATGTAAGTGTCAAGTCAAAACAAGAAGTAAACAACACAAGATAGCACATATATAACAGTAAAAAGCAAATAAAGAAAATTTGGCGAAAAGAAGTATAAAATAACGCAGGTGTGTGACATTAGGTTGCCATTTAGCTCATCCTAGTACGACATAATGTTTGGAACTAACGCTAAGAAAACCACAGTGAAAAGTTCAGCACTAACAACCACCTTCTGGACAAGTTTACCTTACACGTGCATGAATAAATTCAACGATATAATAAATTGCACATTCAACAACTTGAGACAAATGTTAGACTGCTTTGCATTACCTGGTCTAGATTTTGTGCTGGGCTGGAATGATCAGTTGACTTAGGGACCTTTACCAACACAGAATAATACACTTTCTGGTTCCCTTTCTTTGGCTTGTCTTTCACTGGTTCTTCGACCTCATCAATATATGCAACACGGAGCGAAGGGTATCTGCCAATTGTAAGCAGAGCCATAAGTTCCAGACAAGTTAAAAAAAAAAAAAAGACAACAAAATAGGATGACTCTGCACACCTTGTCATAAGCCTCAATATATCCTGCGCACGAGGATCACCGGATCGTTTATGAATACCATATTGTTGACATGATACAACATATGTAAACTTCATGTCCGCAACAGCTTGGCACTGTGCCCAGAGTGATCTTTCGCCTCTTGAATTGTTCTCTGAATTTAGTTCTACGGCCTTGTAACCTTCCATCAAATCTGGAGAGGCAAATTTCAGACTGAGTAAGCATCAACAATTAATTGTGGGCTTTTGATCAATGCCCCTTTTTCGGATAATATAAATCAGAGAAAAATACCTTCGTGCATGGCCATGTCAAGGAATGCCTGAAGCTCCAAAGCTTTGCGATAGTACATCATTCCTCGTAC